>CM035844.1:373450370-374836710 GCA_020510985.1 Pholidichthys leucotaenia | reverse complement strand
TGTAGGAATCGGATCTAAAAGGCAGGAGGTCAAGTTTACCTGGGAGAAAACTCTACCAAGCATCTTAGCATCAACCAGGGCAGAACAGTCCAGTGTTTCCTCAGCTAAAGACGAGTCCAAGATTCCATTTAAAGCAATCTTCTGGTCAGATAAAATGTTGGATCTAATAGAATCAACCTTGCACCTGAAGTGGTCTGCACAACCCTCACATAGAGAGTTAGATGGCAGGTTTGTGTTTTTATTAAAATCTGGGTTGATTAACCCCTTGCACTCAACAGTCATCTAAACATGCTGAACTTGAAGAAAATAAATTTCGCCTGGGTGTTTTTTTGGATACAAATGCTTGCAAATAACACACAGCTGTCAGATCCGGGCTGGAAAATGCAACAGAAATGTAGAACCAAGTGTTATCCAGCTGAGGTCAAAATTTTGTAACAATACCACAAAAAATGAATATATTACACAGCTTTTTCCTCAGGTTGTTCCCAGGCGTTTTTGAACTGTGCCAAATTGTGCCAAATGGCACAGTTTGGAAAAACGTCTGTAACTTTTGAATGATTCAATATAGAAGCTTGATCTTGGGCTCTAATGAAAGGTGAAGGGCTGTGTGTGTGTGTGTGTGTGGGGGGGGGGTTGTTTATTCATTCATGAATGAATGAATGAACAAACAAGCCCCCACACACAAAGAAGCATGCCACGTAAAAAAAAGTGTGGCTTTTTTTTTTTTACAAGAAAAAATAACCTACAGTGCACTAAAAATTATACTAAAACATCTGTAATGTAGAGGATAACAACTCCCCCCCCCCGCTACAGAGGACGGACATCGCCCATTGCTACATGACGGACCGTGGTGACGGTGCGCCGCGGTCTACTACGCACAGTTGTACTAAAATATCTGCAATAATATCTGCAATCCGCTACAGAAGAGTAGCGGGGGGTGGGGGCGTTCACGGTACGGACGCGGCGCACGGGTCGCCGCGGTCCGTCATGTAGTGATGACGCACAGTTGTAATTTACCGATCGGTCAAAAGTCATTTTGATTACAATTTTCAGGGATAAAGAATAATTTAAATTAAATCACCCTTATTGTCATTCAACTGTACAACCAATCATGTACAGTAGAACGAGATTGTGCTTTACCTATCTACAGTGTCAATCACACACACCCCAGTGTAGAATCAGAGGGCCGCTGCCATGTAAGGCGCCACCACAGATTTCCCTCCTCCATTCCGTTATTGCTGAGCACCAAGCTGGATGGCAGGAAGTTCCACTTTTTTATATGGTCTTTGGCATGACCCGGCTGGGATTTGAACCCCTGCCTCCCGGGTGTGGGGCGGATGCTCTACCAACTGAGCCACCACTCCGGTGGCTTATAACACTTACCTGTTCACAACAGCAGCGTCACTGGCGAACTTCTCTTCCTCATTGTCAGATGAACATGACGCTGGTCCGCTTGTTACGGACTCGTGGTTCTGGTCACGCGACCCGGTCAAACCATAATTCCATTATTGCGGTTTTGCGCTTCCATGATTGTGGTTTTGGCGAACGATTTTTCAAAACAAATAAGAACAGTAGTAAGAAAAAAGACTGGCGAACGCGTGTGTGTCACCCAGCGGCTTACACAAAACAGATTTTACGCACGGGACGTACGCTTTCAATTGTCGAAGTTCTCTGCTTCAGTTGGCTGGCGGTATTCGCAGCCGTTGGTAGGCGGGTCCTTCTTGCTAGGTTTTCAGTCATTGGTTCTTCAAGGTTTCAGAAACCCAATTCAAGGCTCTTATTAGTCGAATGAGAGGTCAATCAAATCTAAACCAACCAAAGCACTCCTTTGGCTTTCTGTTCGCGGCTGTGTCTGCAGCTTTTTTTTTTTCAGTGCGCCCTAGGACGCAGAGACATGATTGCCCGTGGTATCCCGGAGTGCAAGAGGTTAACTGATCAATGGTTGCAAAAAGGACTTTAGGGTTATTGTTTTGGGTTGATATTATGTTGGCAAAATACACTTTTCTTGATGTTTTAACTGCATTATTGTATATTTTTAATTTATTCTGTAGTACTTGGTAATTGATAGTTAATATGTTTTTCCTCCATTTCCTCTCAGCCATCCTGCACTCTCTTTTCAGTTTTTGGATTTGGTTATTTCTCCATAGAGGCTTTGGTTTATTCCTAACTGTCCTTGTGATTATTGGGGCAACTCTGTCAATGGTTCATCTTAATTTACTGTTAAAATTATCAGCAATAAAATCACAGGACGCATATACAGTAACTGGGGGAGTGTTGCATAAGAGTTTGATAAAATCAGCGGCCACTTCAGGTGTCAGATGGTGCTTCCTCACAGTTTGCACCGAGGTCTCCCGTTGCATAAAACCAGTGATGTTAAAAAACACAGTAATGGTCAGATACAGCCAAGTCTACAACAGAGGACACACTAGTGGGTAGGCCATGGTTAATGACAAGATCCAGAGTGCGTCCCCTGTTGTGAGTCGGCTGCATGACATGCTGAGTAAAATTCATGGACATGAGCAGGTCATTAAAATCTTTTGACATATGGTCACCCTGCTTATCAGTGTGTAGATTAAAATAACTGGAAATGAGAATAAAATTATATGAGGAGTGGATTATTGATAAAAACTCAGAGAACTCATTAATAAAAACAGGGCAGTATTTGGGTGGTCTGTAAACTGTGATGCATAAAATTGCGGGGCTGCTAAAGACAAAAGCGTGGTGCTCAAATGTGGTACAGTTAGGCCCAAAAATATTTGGACAGTGACACAAGTTTTGTTATTTTAGCTGTTTACAAAAACATATTCAGGATACAATTATATAATCAATATGGGCTTAAAGTGCAGACTCTCAGCTGTAATTTGAGAGTATTCACATCCAAACTGGAGCAAGAGTTTAGGAATTACAGCTCTTCAATACGTAGCCGCCTCTTTTTCAAGGGACCAAAAGTAATTGGACAATTGACTCAGAAGGCTGCAAAAAAAAAAAAATAACAAGGCTGCATGGGCTCTTCCCTTGTTAACCTGTCATCAGTTAAGCAGTTAAAAGGTCTGGAGTTGATTCCAAGTGTGGCGTTTGCATTTGGAAGCTGTTGCTGTGAACACACAACATGCGGTCAAAGGAGCTCTCAATGGAGGTGAAACAGACCACCCTGAGGCTGAAAAAAAGAAGAAATCCATCAGAGAGATAGCAGAAATGTTAGGAGTGGCCAAATCATGAGTTTGGTACATTCTGAGAAAAAAAAGAGTGCACTGGTGAGCTTTGGAACTCAAAAAGGCCTGGACGTCCACGAAAGACAACAGTGGTGGATGATCACAGAATCCTTTCCATGGTGAAGAACAACCCTTCACAACATCCACTCAAGTGAAGAACACTCTCCAGGAAGTAGGTGCATCAGTATCTAAGTCTACCATAAAGAGAAGACTTCATGAGAGTAAGTACAAAGGATTCACCACAAGGTGCAAACCATGAATCAGCCTCAAAAATAGAAAGGCCAGAATTGACTTTGCCAAAAAACACCTGAAGAAGCCAGCCCAGTTCTGGAACAGCATTCTTTGGACAGATGAGACTAAGATCAACCTGTACCAGAATGATGGGAAGAAGAAAGTTTGGAGAAGAATTGGAACAGCTCATGATCCAAAGCACTACATCTTCTGTAAAACATGGTGGAGGCAGTGTGATGGCATGGGCATGCATGATTTCCAATGGCACTGGGTCACTTGTGTTTATTGATGATGTGACAAAAGACAGAAGCAGCCGGATGAATTCTGAAGTGTATAGGGATATACTTTCTGCTCAGATTCAGCCAAATGCAGCAAAGTTGATTGGATGGCGCTTCACCAATGATCCAAAACATACTGCAAAAGCAACCCATGAGTTTTTTTAAAGCAACGAAGTGGAATATTCTGCAATGGCCGAGTCAATCACCAGATCTCAACCCAATCGAGCATGCATTTCACTTGCTCAAGACAAAACTTAAGGCAGAAAGACCCACAATCAAGCAACAACTGAAGACAGCTGCAATAAAGGCCTGGCAAAGCATCACAAAGGAGGAAACCCAGCGTTTGATGATGTCCATGGGTTCCAGACTTCAGGCAGTCATTGCCTGCAAAGAATTCTCAACAAAATATTGAAAAGTAACATTTTACTTAGGGTTATGTTTATTTGTCCAATTACTTTTGAGCCCCTGAAATGAGGAGCGTTTGTATAAAAATAGCTACAATTCCTACATGTTTAATCATATATTTTTATTCAGCCCCTTGAATTAAACCTTAAAGTCTGCACTTCAATTCTGTTGTAGTTGTTTCATTTCAAATCCAATGTGGTGGCATGCAGAGCCCAAATCATGAAGATTGTGTCACTGTCCAAATATTTCTGGGCCTAACTGTATATTGATCGGGTACGATTTGCTTGACCGCAAGTGAGGAAGAATAAATAGAAGCAGTATCCCCACCCTTCCTGCCCTTTCTTATGGAAAAAAACAACTAAAATTTGGTGGGGAGGCCTCAGTGAGAACTGCTGGTGCATCCATGCCAAGCTACGTCTCTGTTAAAAATAAACAGTCAATTTTATTATCTAAAATCAGATCATTGATGATAAAAGTCTTGTTGGCAAGTGACCGTATATTTAAAAGAGCCATATTTAGGGTAGGTGGTGAGTTATTTATGGGTGGGTAATTTATTTTCTGTGGATTATTGTTGAGACTGACCCACAGAAAGTAGGCAGTGTGGGCATGAGTTCTTATGAACAAAATGTTTTATGGATGGAGGTCTGTCCGTGATCAATGTCCTAATGGGGAAAGTGGGTAGTGAATGAATTTCCAGACCAGATGGTGGAGGCTGACAAAAAGGGGTGCTGGATTGTGGTCTTCCTGAAGGTCAGAGATGTGAGTGGATCCAAGGGGATGGATCGTGGGATGTATACAGTCAGTTGCATGTTGTGGTTTGAATGATATGCATCAGGTTTGCTGCTAAAAGCCGGCTACCTGATGCATTTAAATGTATGCCGTCGGATTTATAGATAGTGTGGCGGCCCCAAAACAAGTTAAAATTGTCAATAAAATTAATGTTGCTGCTGCTGCAGGCGGACTTGAGCCAAGTTGAGAGGGCAAGAACACGGCTAAAACTGTCTGATCCACAGTGCAGTGTGGTAATGGGGACAGAACTAAAAACAGACTTTCCACTGTTTGATAAAACATTAAAAAGTTTGCAGAAGTCATTTTTAGTCATTTGAAATTGTCTGTGGGTGGTGTTGTTGGTTCCTACATGAATAATAATCCATGCAATGGAGGGGGGTTGTGACTGCAGCAGATCCGGGAGTTTACTAACAGGTCGGGGACAGTAGCTCCTGGGAAACAGTGAGTGATGGAGTTAAAATACCTGATGTGCCTTTTGATGGAGTCACCGATGATCATCGTGGTTGGAGGAAAAAGCCGGCGGGATGTTGGTGGTTGCAGGGTTCCTCGGCGAGAGTCAGTGCGGTGAGGTGGCGGCAGAGTGGGAATCCCGTTGTTGGGAGAGGTGCTTGTTGGCTGGTGAGAATAGCAATTCTGCAGAATGGGTCAAAATTCCTCACCGGTAATGTAAAACACTCATTGCCAGTTTTTGCAGACTCTAGACTGTAATTGTCACCACCAAGGGTGGCACAACCAGTTATAAGTTTTAGAGGCAATTATTTTCACATAAGGCCAGGTACAGTAGATTTGGATAACTTTTTTCACTTAATAAATGAAATCATCATTTAAAAACTGCCTTTTGTATTTACTTGGGTTATTCTTGTCTAATATTAACATTTCTTTGATGAGCTGAAGCATTTAAGTGTGACAAATATGCAAAAATATAATTAATCAGCAAGGACACAAATATTTTTTCAAAGCACTGTATATGAATGTGTTGCAATATAAATAACTCTGAAACAAAGTGATATTTTGACAGTTCTGTCAATCAGTTGTAAAGGTAATGTCAAGCAGTGATCGGAAAGGACAATGAAATCTAAATTCAATTCAACTTTGAATTGAAACTCAACTGAAATTGAGGTGGTTCACTCGTACAAGTATCTTGGTATCTTGCTTGATGACGCTCTGACTTTTAAGCCCCATGTTGAAAATCTTGTGAAGAAACTTAAACTGAAACTGGGTTTTTTATTTCGAAATAAATGTTGTTTTTCTTTTGAGGTTAAAAAGCGTCTTGTTACTGCAACTTTTTTTTATCTATTTTAGATTATGGAGACTTCTTGTATATGAACGCTTCAGCTCAGTGTCTGAGTAAGATTGACTCTGTATATCATGCTGTTTTGAGGTTTGTTACAAACTGTAGAGCCTTGACCCATCACTGTGAACTGTATTCTAGAATGGGATGGCCCTCTTTGTCCACCAGGAGGTTGACTCACTGGTACATTTTTATTTACAAGGCCATGCTTGGACTGTTGCCCCCTTACATCTGTAATTTGATCACACTGAGAAGTGTTGATTCTTATGGTTTGCGTTCTAATGATCATTTGTTGCTTTCTGTTCCATTTGCCTGTACTGAGCTGGAAAAAAGAGCTTTCATGTTCTCAGCCCCCTCTACATGGAACATGTTGCAAAAAGACACTAACGGAACTTGTTTCATTGAACGACTTTAAATCCAGATTGAGAACACTTGAGACGGCCTCACTAATTTGTAACTGTTTTATATGATTTGTAAGTCATTGTAAGTGTATTTGTGATTTTTTTTTTGCTGCCTCTTGGCCAGGACTCCCTTGAAAAAGAGGTTTTTAATCTCAACGTTTTTTTTTCCTGGTTAAATAAAGGTAAAAAAAAAAACAACTTTATTTATAAAGCCCCATTTCACAACAACAGTCATCTCATAGCACTTTCAACTGTAGGGGAAAACCCCACAATTGCAGAAAGACCCCAGCAATCAGGCGATCCCCTGTGAGCAAGCGCTTGGCGAAGGTGGAGAGAAAAAACTCCCTTTTAGCAGGAAGAAACCTCCAGTAGAACCAGGCTCAGGGAGGGGCAGTTGTCTACTGCGACTGGCTGGAGGGTGAGGGGATAGAGAAGATGAAAAGAACAGACATGCAGAGAGCAAACAGCACGATGGGGACTCAATCTATGGAAGAGAACAAACAGATGTTAATGACCAGCAAAAATATTTTATTGAGAGTGAAAAAAGGAGTGAAGCCCATTGCATTGTTGGAGGTCCCCCGGCTATCTAAACCTATTAACCGCATAACTAAGGGAGCGTTCAGGGGCACCTGATTCCACTCTAACTATAGGCTATGTCAGAAAGAAAGGTTTTAACCCTATTCTTTAAAACAGAGATTGAGTCTGACTCTTGAATTCAGATTGGTAGTTAATGTAAAATTAAAAAAAAAAAGTTAACATTTTGTGTGAAATTATATTTTGGATGAGTTGATGTCATGTTAGTGTGGGGAAAAACCTGAATTTCCTGAAAGGATCCCAAAAAACAGAAGATAATCTACATGCAAATTCTGTGCATTTTGTTTTCCTAAATCAGCAAACATTGATTGTATGTAATTTTATGTAAGACCTCTAAAAATATGACCAATCTGCAATGTGATGATGAAATTTTAAAAAAAAGACCATGAGGGAAAAGTTGTTAGAATAATGACATATTAAAAGTGATAAGAAAAAAGAAAGATCCATATTAGTAGTAGTAGTATTTTGTTCAGTCACCATAACAAATGCAATGAACACAAACAAAAACAAAATAATTTGTTAGGATTTGCCCTCCGGGGCAAAGAAGGAGAGAACCCACATGCGAGGCAAATTCCATAAATCATATTTTAATGCAGAAAACAGAACAGAAAATAATAGCTATTGCTGTCTCTGAAACTTGGCTTAACGAAGAGCAGGCTCCCCTGATGGCAATAGAGGGATATCAGATGTTTTATATTAACAGAACTCAAAAAAAGGGTGGTGGTGTTGCACTGTATATTGATGACCTATACAGGTGTAAGCTTGTAAATGAAATGTCCTTAGCACTACCAGGGATTTTGGAATGTGTTACTGTTGAGATTGACCTAGACAAAACAAAAAATCTAATCATAAGCTGCATATATAGAACGCCGGGAACTTGCATTGAGACATTCAGAGATAAATTAGTCGAGCTGTACAATAATATTACTAGTAAGAAAATGGTAGCAATTTGTGGAGATTTCAATATTGACTTACTGAATCCTCATCAACAAAATGTAGTTACAGAGTTCATGAACTCTATGTACAGCATGAGTCTATATCCCACAATAACACATCCCAGTAGAATCACAGTTCACTCTGCTACACTTATTGACAACCTGTTTGTCAATGTTTTCGATAAGAAAATAGAAAGTGGATTATTGATAAATGATATAAGTGACCACTTGCCAACCTTTGCACTTATCCATGGCCACACGGGGCCCAACGCAGAAAAAACTTCAAAATCGTTCAGACACAAATCACCAAATGCAATCAGTTCTCTTAAAGAGGACTTGCTGAAGCAAGACTGGACAGAAGTCTATGTATCAGATGTAAATGAAGCCTATGACACATTTATAAACATTGTAACCACTCTTTATGAAAAAAACTGCCCATTAGTAATAAAAAAGCTTAAACACAAATTTGCTAATAAGCCATGGTTAACCAAAGGACTACAAAAGGCGTGTAAAAAGAAAAATTTATTATATAAAGCTTTCCTAAAGAAAAGAACAAAAGAAGCAGAGCAGCGGTATAAAACATACAAAAATAAGTTAACATATATAATAAGATGTAGTAAAAGAGACTATTACAGTAAAGAACTGGAGAAAAACAGAGACAATATTAAAAATACATGGACAATACTCAACAGTATCCTTGGAAATAAAAGCAGAAATACAAGCTACCCAACTAATATTCCAAAAAATAATAAAACGACTCAGAGTGTGAATATTGCTTCACCTGCAGATGAATTTAATAATTTTTTTGTTAACATTGGACCTAAACTGGCCCGAGAAATACCCACTACGGTGCCAACAGGTGATACAATATGCAATAACACTGCTGTAAAAGACTCCATCTTCATAAAGAACACAGACGAAAGAGAGGTCATTGAAATTGTTAAATCGTTCAAAAGTAAAACATCTACTGACTGTGATGGTATCGACATGCTACTAGTCAAAACTGTTATCGAATGCATAGTAAAACCACTGACGTATATCTGCAACCTGTCTCTCCAATCAGGTATATTTCCCAATGCAATGAAAATAGCTAAAGTAATTCCGATATACAAGACGGGCGACAGAGGGGAATTCTCAAACTATAGACCAATTTCACTATTACCGCAATTTTCCAAGATACTTGAAAAAATATTCTATGAGAGAATTGACAACTTCATACTGAAGAATGATTTATTATGTGAGCAGCAATATGGGTTCAGACACAAGAGGACAACTGCATATGCCCTAATGGAATTTACAGAAAAAATATCAACAGCCATTGAAAATAAAGAGTATTCAGTTGGAGTATTCCTAGATCTTAAAAAAACATTTGATACAGTAGATCATAATTTATTATTAAAGAAACTACAAAATTCTGGTATTAGAGGGGTAGCACTGTCCTGGTTAAATAGTTACTTAAAGAATAGATATCAGTATGTATGTGTTAGCAACAAAAACTCAGAATTGCTGAAGGTCACCTGTGGAGTCCCACAGGGTTCAGTTTTGGGACCATTATTATTCAATATGTATATACACGATATATGTAAAGTCTCAGAAAAAATGGACTTAATATTGTTTGCCGATGACACTAATCTGCTATGCAGTGGAAACAATTTGGAACAACTTCTGGATACACTCGGGAAGGAATTAGAAAAGCTTAAACTGTGGTTTGATTCAAACAAATTAACACTCAATTTAAGTAAGACAAAATTTATAGTCTTTAACAACCATCACAACAATCCAGTACCCAAACTCAGTGTAAATGGTGTAGAGATTGAAAGGGTACCTGAAACTAAATTCCTTGGAGTAATAATTGATAACAAACTGTGTTGGAAGTCACATATTAATTATATTAAAGGTAAAGTTTCCAAATCAATTTCAATATTACACAGAGTGAAATATTTGCTGAATCAACCCACACTATACACCTTGTATCATTCATTAATACTCCCATACATGACATATTGTAATGAAGTATGGGGAAATACATACAAAACAAACATATATCCACTCTTTATGCTTCAAAAGAGAGCTATTAGAATAATAAACAAAGCAGCTTACAGGGAACCAACAAACCCACTTTTTCTTAAACAAAAAACTCTCAAGTTGAAAGATCTGGTTGACTTTAAAACCGCAATAATAATGTTCAAAGTGAAGAATTTATCACTGCCCGCAAATATCCAAAAGTTGTTCCAAACAAGGGAGAAACGATATCACTTCAGAGGAACATGTATATTTCAAAAGCCTACAGTGAGAACAACCACCAAGCAACACTGTATTTCAGTGCAAGGAGTCAGATTATGGAACGATTATGGACCTGAATTAAAATCATGTACAACGCTTGGACAATTTAAACAAAAACTAAAGGAAGAAATACTCCAAACATATTTACAAGACGACATGTAAACTCACATAAGGATTGACATATCCAGCCTGTGTTGTGTTGTAGCTTAGTTTTTGTTTTTTTTTCTCTCTGTGACATTCTGTCTTAGATTTGTCTTGAATAGTAACCGCTTAACTTAGCTTAGCTTAGTTTTCTTTTTTTTTTTCTTTTCTCTCAGTCACACTTTGTCTTAGCTTTGTTCTAAATTGTAATCACTCTTGTCTTGTTTACTCTTTTTTCTTTGAATTCTTGGATGGAATATGGGTGGGCAATATAAGCTGCGGCTTCAGCCATCACCCATTTCGGATAACTCACGTGGAATTGTTTAGTAGAAGGAGTCTTTGTCTAATTTGACCTTGTTATATTATACAGTTTCTTTTAACCTGTACTGTATTATCCGAAATAAATTCATTCATTCATTCATTCATTCATTCATTCATTCATTCGTAATACAGCTCGTGGACTGAACAAAAAGACAAAAACACAGCAGGTTTCAAAACACAGGATTACAGGCTGGGTACTCACAGATTAAACAGACGCGTGGGGAGACGCCGACATAAGCCAAAGAAACCTCACAGGACACATACAGAAACGCACATACAGTGGTGTGAAAAAATGTTTGCCCCATTCCTGATTTCTCATCTTTTGTATGTTTGTCACACTTAAATGTTTCAGACCATCAAACAAATTTAAATATCTGACAAAGATAACACAAGTAAACACGAAATGCAGTTTTTAAATGAAGGGGTTTATTATGAAGGGTGAAAAAAATCCGAACCTACATGGCCCTGTGTGAAGAAGTGATTGCTCCCCAAACCTAATAATGGGTTGGGCCACCCTTAGCACTAACAACTGCAATCAAGCATTTGTGATAACTGGCAATGAGTCTTTTACGGTGCTGTGGATGAATTTTGGTCCACTCATCTTTGTCAAATTGTTGTAATTCAGCCATATTGGAGGGTTTTCGAGCATGAACCACCTTTCTAAGGTCATGCCGCAGCATCTCAATTGGATTCAGGTCAGGACTTTGACTAGGCCACTTCAAAGTCTTCATTTTGGTTTTACTTAAGCCATTCAGAGGTGGACTTGTTGGTGTGTTTTGGATCATTGTCCTGCTGCAGAACTCAAGTGTGCTTCAGCTTGAGGTCATGAACATATGGTTGGATATTCTCCTTCAGGATTTTCTGGTAGACAGCAGAATTCATGGTTCCATTTACCACAGCAAGTCTTCCAGGTCCTGAAGCAGCAAAACAGCCCCAGACCTTTACACTACCACCACCATATTTTATTATTGGGATGATGCTCCTTTTCTGAAATGCTGTATTACTTTTACGCCAGATGAAATGGGACGCACACCTTCCAAAAAGTTCACCTTTTATCTTGTCAGTCCACAGAATATTTCCCCAAAAGTCTTGGGGATCATCAAGCTTTTGTTCTGGCTAAACTGAGACGAGTCTTTATCTTCTTTTTGCTCAGCAGTGGTTTTCAACTTGGAACTCTGCCATGCAGTTCATCTTTGCCCAGTCTGTTTCTTATGGTGGAGTCATTGTTGTGGGGTCTTTTGTGACCTCTTGGATGAGTCGTCGTTGCGCTCTTGGGGTAATTTTGATCACTCCTGGGAAGGTTGATCCACTGCTCCATGTTTTCGCCATTTGTGGATTATGGCTCTCACGTGGTTTGCTGGGGTCACAAAGTTTTAGAAATGGCTTTATATCCTTTTCCAGAGTGATAGATCTCAATTACTTTGTTTCTGATTTGTTCCTGAGTTTCTTTGGATTGTAGCATGATGTCTAGCTTTTGAGGATCATTTGGTCTATTTCACTTTGTCAGGCAGGTCCTATTTAAGTGATTTCTTGATTGAGAACAGGTATGGCAGTAATCAGGACTGGGTGTGGCTGGGGAAATTGAACTCAGCTTTCCAAAGATGTGATAAACCACAGTTAATTTATGTTTTAATGGGGGGCACTCACTTTTTCACACAGGGCCATGTAGGTTTGGATTCCTGTTTACCCTTAATAATAAAAACCTTCATTTAAAAACTGCATTTTGTGTTTATTTGTGTTATCTTTGTCTGATATTTAAATTTGTTTGATGATCTTAAACTTTTAAGTGTGACAAACATACAAAAAAAATGAGAAATCAGAAAGGGGGCAAACATTTTTTCACACCACTGTATAGACAGGCGGGATAATCACGGCAACAAGGAACAGGTGGGCACAATCAGGAATAAACAGAAACCAATAATCACTGACAGCTGACACATGAGGAAAACAGAGGTAACAGAAGCGGCAGGGCTGCACAGACAAACACCAGCTGGGGAGAAACAGAACATGAACAGGAGATCAGGGACAAAACTCAGGCCCAAGACTAGAATAATGAACATAACATAACTATGATGATAAATAAGAACCCCAACAAAGACATAAATACACAAGACCGAATAACCATAATGACAACCCACGACAATAAGGATAATGATAAACAGAAAGTAACTAGAGTGAACTTAAAAGTGTGAGCATGGTCCTCCACCCAAGGACAGGTTCTAACATAGCCCCCCCCCTTTAAGTGGTGGAACCCAGACACCCCAAAATAACACCAAAAACAGAAAAATCACCCTCCCAGGGTGGGCGGTGGGGGTACTAGACCAGGTGGGCCAAAAACAAGTCCCCCCCCCAAAAAAAAGTCCAAAACAAACAAACAAAGAAAAAACACAGTTCATAGGGCAGAATCAAAGTCCAAGGGCCCAAACCAAAAACAAGGTGGGTTGGGTGGCCTACCAAAGTCCCAGGGCCACCGGACCAAAGGGCAAGGCAGTCTTTCGTAGTCCCAGGGCCACTGGACCGGAGAATAAGATGAGTCAGGAGGCCTACTCAAGTCCACGGGACCCCAGACCAGAGTACATGGAGGTTCTGGCGGCCTACCAAAGTCCTTAGACCACCAGACTACAAGACAACCCAGGACAATAATGATAATGATAAACACAGAAAATAACAAGACTGAACTTAAAGCATGAGCATGGCCCTCCGCCCATGTACAGGTTCTAACATAATTAACGTCTTGCACTCCGGGATACCGCGGGCGGTCACGTCTCTGCGTCCTAGGGCGCACTGAAAAAAAAAAAAAGCTGCATTTCCATTCTTCCACTACAGACACAGCCGCGAACAGAAAGCCAAAGGAGTGCTTTGATTGGTTTAGATTTGATTGACCTCTCATTCGACTAATAAGAGCCTTGAATTGGGTTTCTGAAACCTTGAAGAACCAATGACTGAAAACCTAGCAAGAAGGACCCGCCTACCAACGGCTGCGAATACAGCCAGCCAATTGAAGCAGAGAACTTCGACAATTGAAAGCGTACGTCCCTTGCGTAAAATCTGTTTTGTGTAAGCCGCTGGTTGACACAAACACGTTCGCCAGTCTTTTTTTCTTACTACTGTTCTTATTTGTTTTGAAAAATCGTTCGCCAAAACCGCAATCATGGAAGTGCAAAACCGCAATAATGGAATCATGGTTTGACCAGGTCGCGTGACCAGAACCACGAGTCCGTAACAAGCGGACCAGCGTCATGTTCGTCTGACAATGAGGAAGAAAAGTTCGCCAGCGACACCGCTGTTGTGGACAGGTAAGTGTTATAAGCTAAATTATTCTTTATCCCTGAAAATTGTAATCAAAATGACTTTTGACCGATCGGTAAATTACAACTGTGCGTCATCGCCACATGATGGGCCGCGATGACCCGTGCGCTGCGTCCGGACCGTGAACGCTTCCCCCCCCGCTACTCTTCTGTAGCGGATTGCAGATATTATTGCAGATATTTTAGTACAACTGTGCGTAGTAGACCGCGGCGCACCGTCACCGCGGTCCGTCATGTAGCGATGGGCGATGTCCGTCCTCTGTAGCGGGGGGGTGGGGGGTGGGAGTTGTTATCTTCTGCATTACAGATATTTTAGTATAATTTTTAGTGCACTGTAGGTTATTTTTTCTTGTAAAAAAAAAAAGCCACACATTTTTTACGTGGCATGCTTCTTTGTGTGTGGGGGCTTGTTTGTTCATTCATTCATTCATGAATGAATAAACAACCCCGCCCCCACACACACACAGCCCTTCACCTTTCATTAGAGCCCAAGATCAAGCTTCTATACTGAATCATTCAAAAGTTACAGACGTTTTTCCAAACTGTGCCATTTGGCACAATTTGGCACAGTTCAAAAACGCCTGAGAACAACCTGAGGAAAAAGCTGTGTAATATATTCATTTTATGCGATATTGTTACAAAATTTTGACCTCAGCTGGATAACACTTGGTTCTACATTTCTGTTGCATTTTCCAGCCCGGATCTGACAGCTATGTGTTATTTGCAAGCATTTGTATCAAAAAAAACACCCAGGCGAAATTTATTTTCTTCAAGTTCAGTATGTTTAGATGACTGTTACTCAGTGGCAGGAGCACTTAGAGAGATTATGACTGTTTTGCCAAAAAATTCAAAGTGTTTTCTTTTAAATGAGACCAACCCCATGAAGATGCTGCAAAGGGTTGAAGAACAGCTTTTGATTTACTCTGGGTACGTTATTTTTTAGCGTTTTTAGGGAAATTGACCAGAGTGCAAGCGGTTAAGGTAATTATTTTACACACAATGCAGTGACTGAACAGGCTTAGGCAGAAGCAAACTGTTTATCAACCTATATTCTCATCTACAATTTTATATATTCATATACAAAATTTCATTGACAGCTACTGTCCTGCGGGATATCAGTATAATACATCACTGAAAAGATAATTCTGAAAGTCAGTCTGTTCATTGAAAATGTAATTAAAATGCCACCAGTACAGAGGCTGATAAAACCACACACATAAACAATGGATGAAATGCAAAGTCAAATTACTCCCATTGGTTCATTAATGTGGCCAAATAACAACCTGAGTTAATATGCATATTCATTTTTACACATCGGTGTGCACATCTCTAATGTTGATTGCCACCCACTATTCTAACAGCATTTAACAACAAACTGACTTTGGAAAGATAACCGTGAAAAGAAAGTGATTTATAAAAACAAAACATGTCCCTGTACTTCTTGAGCAGGTTGGATCTGACAAAGCATATCAAGTTTTTCTGGTAGTCTTTGTTGTTTATCAGGACTCAATGTACCCAGAAAGGCCTGAACAGTCTGTGTGATTTGTGCATTTATGAAAGTAAATTAATATGCTAATGATTACAGGAGTAAAACTAGATAATTAACATTTTTAAACAATAGATCAAAACACAACAGACATCTGCCTCTGATAATGACTGACTCAACAGTCATAGTGAATATTAAAATTAACATATTTAGCATGTTTTTAAATAAAAAAAAAACACACAATTATTTTCACTGAGCATCCCACTCTGTTTTTCCAATGCAAGCTGGAAGTGGGAAGCAGCTGGCTATGGAGGGTGGGAGCTATTTGAATTTACATCATTAAATAACAAATACTGTGGCTCCGGCAAACAGCAGATTCTGTGTATCACAAATTTAATAAAAACTTCAATCCAAGTATAATATATGGAACATTTAATGAAATTGTGTGGAGTCCACACTTGAAAGAGCTTTTGGCACTATTTCATTGGGTTATGATTGACAATATCAATGATTTCCATTGTAATCATCATACTACAATGATTATAAAGAAAAGGAATTCAGCGCTTTGAGAACATTTGGTTGCCTTCTAGAAACCACGGCTTTGATCAAAGACATTTGATCTTTGAGCAAAGTCTAGTAAATATGGAAGGGAGTGTCACAACATTTGGAACTTACTGAGGCAGTCAGTGTTTAATTGCAGTGGCCGAGCAACCAGAGACTGTACCGAGACTGAGAAATGTGGCTGAGCTTGGATGGAACAAGTGTGAAAGCATGTGAGGGTAAATTGAGAGCAGGCAACTGTTAACACGGGCAGTTTGGCACAAAGCTTCAAAATGTGACAGCAACACAACACACACATACACAAACAATACCCTGCACAAACTGGTCTAACCTTTATTTATTTGTTTTCCTCCTTGGAGTCCTTAAAAAATTTCCTACCACTGGCTCTTGCTCGCAGTTTTACACCACTGACTCCGTCTTGATGGACAGATCAGAAAGCTGCCAGAAAGTAACCAGCAATTTACTCCTTGGTTAAACATTTGGAAGCCCATCACCAGTAGTAAATCCATCAGAGAGAAAATAAATGCTGACAAAGACAGGCGACAAGAAAGAAAGAAAAGAAGAATCCATCTAAACCTCTTAGGCTCACACAACCTTCACACTCTGTGGGGTGGTAATCCATGAGGTGTGTAATGTGAAACAGCGTGTTCATGCTAGAATACTTCCCTTTCAACTTCTTCACTGATATTAAAAGGAATTGTTATCATACCCTCTTTCCCTGACTCACCTGGCATCCACTGTCCAAAACTACTCTGCTGTACTGTTTTTTTAATACTTCACTCCTGTTTTCTATTTTATTTTGCTACCTCAAATTTAAATCAAACTAAAGGAGCTATATGTAGTTTTTCTGCTTCAAAATTCTAAAAAAAACCTACAATTATAATTAAAGCATTTTGAAACAAGTGACATTCTACCAAAGATGTAAATGTATGGCATTGCTGTGATCTATAATAAAATAGAAAAGCACTCGGAGAGCGCAGACCTCCGCCAAGTGCCACAGTTCCCCCATACAGTGTTTGTGTGTACGTTTTCAGATTCCTTGACCATGAAAACATATGACTAGCAATTGGATTGACAATGATAGGATTAGTGGTTCAGTAGTTATTCACAAAAATGGCATTTTCCGTAATGGCGGCCACAGTTCCCCCATACAGTGTTTGTGTGTGCGTTTTCAGATTCCTTGACCATGAAAACATATGACTAGCAATTGGATTGACAATGATAGGATTAGTGGTTCAGTAGTTATTCACGAAAATGGCATTTTCTGTAATGGCGGTTTTCTTCTGGACGGTGATCCGGATCACCACCAAAATGTGATCATCTGTAGGATACCCCATTTCTGATAATCTGTGAAAATTTCATGAAAATCCGTCCATAAGTTTTTGAGTTATCTTGCTAACAAACAAACAGACAAACAGACAGACCAACGCAGATGATCACATAACCTCCTTGGCGGAGGTAATAATTATCCTTTAGGGTCAGGTTGTTCCTTCCTGCAGTACCACTGTTTTGCCAGCCGGGGGCCTTGAGTCATGACTGTTATATAGAGGCTTCTTTTTCTCCTTTTTTGGCACAGTGCTGCCACCTTCTTTCAATACTTGGAATTTGTTCACAGTTACATAACAGCTTCTTTGAACTGTGACATTATTGTTTAATTTCAAGGATTTAGCAGAATAGGCAGACATTGTGCTCAAGTAAAAGTCGTTACCATATTATTTTTATCAGTTATAAGTAGGGCTGGGGAATCTGACCTTAAATCAGCTTCATGGTTATTTCAAGCTTTCAAGTCGGTTTCTTTTTTTGTTGTAATTTTTTATTTTTTTTCCCTCCTTTCTTCTTCCTAATCTTCTTCCTGTTCACTGACAAGACTTGTAATAAGCCATGAGAGTGCAGCATCAATGAATACAGTGGTGTGAAAAAGTGTTTGCCCCTTCCTGATTTCTCATTTTTTTTGTATGTTTGTCACACAAATGTTTCAGATCATCTAACAAATTTAAATATTAGACAAAGATAACACAAGTAAACACAAAATGCAGTTTTTAAATGAAGGTGTTTATTATTAAGGGTAAAAAAAATTCCAAACCTACATGGCCCTCTGTGAAAAAGTGATTGCCCCCCACTGTTTAAACATAAATTAATTGTGGTTTATCACATCTTTGGAAAGTAATTGAGATCTATCAGTATGGAAAAGGTTATAAAACCATTTCTAAAGCTTTTGGACTCCAGCAAACCATAGTGAGAGCTGTTATCCACAAATGGTGAAAACACCTAACAGTGGTGAACCCTCCCAGGAGTGGCCGACTGACCAAAATTACCCCAAGAGCACAGCGACGACTCATCCAAGAGGTCACAAAAGACCCCACAACAGCATCCAAAGAACTGCAGGCCTCACTTGCCTCAGTTAAGGTCAGTGTTCATGACTCCACCATAAGAAAGAGATTCGGCAAAAATGGCCTGCATGGCAGAGTTCCAAGACGAAAGCCACTGCTGAGCAAAAAGAAGATAAAGGCTCGTCTCAGTTTTGCCAGAAAACATCTTGATGATCCCCAAGACTTTTGGGAAAATACTCTGTGGACTGACAAGACAAAAGTTGAATTTTTTGGAAGGGGTGTGTCCTATTAAATCCGGCGTAAAAGTAATACAGCATTTCAGAAAAGGAACATCATTTGAACAGTAAAATATAGTGGTGGTAGTGTGATGGTCTGGGGCTGTTTTGCTGCTTCTGATCCTGGAAGACTTGCTGTGGTAAATGGAACCATGAATTCTGCTGTCTACCAGAAAATCCTGAAGGAGAATATCCGGCCATTTGTTTGTGACCCCAAGCTGAAGCGTATTTGGATTCTGCAGCAGGACAATGATCCAAAACACACCAGCAATCCGCCTCTGAATGGCTTAAGAAAAACAAAATGAAAACTTTGGAGTGGCCTAGTCAAAGTCCTGACCTGAATCCGATTGCAATGCTGTAGCATGACCTTAAAAATTTGATTCATGCTCGAAAACCCTCCAATGTGGCTGAATTACAACAATTCTGCCAAGATAAATGGGCCAAAATTCCTTCACAGTGCAGTAAAAGACTCATTGTCAGTTATCGCAAACGCTTGATTGCAGTTGTTGCTGTTAAGGGTGGCCCAACCAGTTATTAGGCTTAGGGGCAATCACTTTTTCACACAGGGCCATGCAGGTTTGGATTTATTTTTACCCTTAATAATAAACACCTTCATTTAAAAACTGCATTTTGTGTTTACTTGTGTTATCTTTGTCTAATATTTAAATTTGTTTGATGATCTGAAACATTTAAGTGTGACAAACATACAAAAAAATGAGAAATCAGGAAGGGGGCAAACACTTTTTCACACCACTGTATATTACCGCAGGGGATTCAGTGATAAATGAGCATAATATAATAAAGACTACTCTCTACTGTCTACTGTCACCCTACACATTTATTTATGAATAATGAACAAAGCAGGTATTCTCTATTATAATAAAAATCTGAGAGAAACAGTTGACTGAGCCAGAATAGAATGATGCAAACTCAAATTTCAGAGAAATAATATCTTAAATTCGCAAAAATGACTGAACATGCAGGAAGATGGCTTGTTGAATTTGATGCCTAAATTGCCAATGAGTAGTTCATGATGTTGTCTGAATAAATACTGAGCTAATCTTGTATAAATGTTTATGGTTTTCTTTAGAGGCCTTGTAGTGTCTGTACAAGTAATTGCCATTTGAGAGAGAGCGAGAGACCAAAAACAGTAGAGAGCAGAAGATGAAGAGGCACAGAGACACCCAAAGGTGATTATCTCTGCTGTGTAACACGCAGGATTGGGTTCAAGATGAGCCTCTCCTCTGGCACAAATTTATCTATATTGTCAGGTTTGCCTCGACGATTACCCACCATGCTGTGCTGCACTGTGGCAACTCCCTCAGTGGGAGTCAAGTTCTCACACAAGACCAGCTTCAGGAAAAGAATGGCAGCTTATTACTCACAGCTCTGTCCTTATGTTCACTTCACAAAGTCTGATGGACAACATAACCTTATCTGTTGACTCATGGCTGGCTGCTGTTATTATCCCTTATTATCCTCCCCTGTCTATTTGTTTTGATAGAGTCTGGAATGCTCAATGGTTTAAAGCAGAAACACTCAATATTTTTGCAATAAAAAAGTAAAGGAGCACTAAAGATGTCTTCCACCTTGCTTTTTTAAAGTACTACAAGATCATTACCATACTGGCACATTTTCTTCATTGTAATGTTCTATACTGCATCATAAAGAAAAAGGGGGAAAAAGCAAGACACACAATTTATGCTCCATTGTCTGTTTTGCCTCCTAGCTCATGGAATTTCCCTTGAGCCCGTCCTTGTTGAAATGACGATAATCTAGCTCCTTATATTATCTATCCCTTCAATATGTTCCGTAGTTTCAGAAACTATTCTTTGTCGCACCCTAGGAGCTAGAGATGAAAGTTCACTATGCAAGGTGATAAAATGATATGCATTTGTCATTTAAAGCACCTCCTTAGATGAAACATTTTAACCTAATGATAACTCTTAGACTTAATGCTACCAACCTGTGTGGGAATGAGATATCCGCTGTATGGATGAGCTTCTTGAAGTATATTCTTTCATCACATGATCCAAAGTTACAGTTAAAATGATGTATACACAATGTCAGAGTTTTGCTGCACAGTTATAATGGACAAAAAATATTACAGTAACAAGATTATTATCCATCCATCCATCTTCTACCGCTTTTCCGGAGGTCCGGGTCGCGGATGCAGCAGTTCAAGCAGAGAAGCCCAGACTTCCCTCTCCCCAGCCACCTGCTCCAGCTCTTCAGAGGGGATACCAAGGCGTTCCCAGACCAGCTGGGAGACATAGTCTCTCCACCGAGTCCTGGGTCTGCCCCGGGGTCTCCTCCCAGTGGGACGTACCTGAAACACCTCAAGTGGGAGGTGTCCAGGAGGCATCCTAATCAGATGCCCATACCACCTCAACTGACTCCTTTCAATGTGGAGGAGCAGCGGTTCTACTCTGAGCCTCTCCCGGATGACTGAGCTCCTCACCCTATCTCTGAGGGTGAGTCCAGCAATCCTACGGAGAAAGCTCGTTTCAACCGCTTGTATCCGCGATCTCGTTCTTTCGGTCATTACCCAAAGCTCGTGACCATAGGTGAGAGTAGGAACGTAGACTGACTGGTAAATCGACAGCTTTGCCTTAGAACTAAGCTCCCTCTTCACCACAACAGACCGGTACAATGTCTACATCACTGCAGATGCTGCTCCAATCCGTCCAATCCGTCCAATCCGTCCGTGAACAAGACCCCAAGATACTTAAACTCCTCCACTTGGGGCAGGAGCCTGTCCCCAACCCGGAGAGGACAATCCCCCGTTTTCCGGCTGAGGACCATGGACTCGGACTTGGAGGTGCTGATTCTCATCCCAGCCGCTTCACACTCAGCGGAAAACCGTCCCAGCAAGAGCTGTAGGTCATTGCTGGATGAAGCCAACAGGACAACATCATCTGCAAACAACAGAGATGAGATCCTGTGGTCACCAAGCATGACACCCTCCATTCCCTGGCTGTGCCTAGAAATCCTGTCCATAAAAATTATGAACAGGATCGGTGACAAAGGGCAGCCCTGGCGGAGTCCAACTCTCACTGGGAATGACTCCGACCGAGTGTTGGCAATACGAACCAAACTCTCACAACGGTCGTACAGAGACCGAATAGCTCGTAACAACAAGCCCGATACCCCATACTCCCGAAGCACCCCCCACAAAAATCCACGAGGGACGCGGTCAAATGCCTTCTCCAAGTCCACAAAACACATGTAAACTGGTTGGGCAAACTCCCACAAACCCTCAAGAATTCTCAAGAGGGTAAAGAGCTGATCCGATGTGCCACGGCCAGGACGAAAACCACATTGCTCCTCCTGAATCCAAGGTTCGACCAACGGCCGGACTCTCCTCTCCAGTACCTTGGCATAGACCTTCCCAGGGAGGCTGAGGAGTGTGATCCCTCTAAAGTTGGAGCACACCCTCCGGTCCCCTTTTTTGAAGAGAGGAACCACCACCCCGGTTTGCCATGCCAAAGGCACTGCCCCCGACCTCCACGCAATGTTGCAGAGGCGTGTCAACCATGACAACCCAACAACATCCAGGGCCTTGAGGTACTCAGGGCGAATCTCGTCCAATCTCCAAAAGGAGATTTTTAACCACCTTGGCGACCTCAGCCCCTGTGATAGGCGAGTCATCCCCCTCGTCCCCAAACCCTGCTTCCTCTTTGGAAGGCGTATCAGTGGGATTGAGGAGATCCTCGAAGTATTCCTTCCACCGCCCGACGATATCCCTAGTTGAAGTCAACAGTGTCCCATCCGCACCATACACAGTGTGGACGGGGAGCTGCTTTCCCCTCCTGAGCCGCCGAACAGTTTGCCAGAATCTCTTTGAAGCCGACCGAAAGTCTTGTTCCATGGCCTCACCGAACTCCTCCCATACCCGCGTTTTTGCTTCAGCAACCACCCGAGCTGCACTCCGCTTGGCCTGCCGGTACACCTCAGCTGCTTCGGGAGTCCCACAAGCCAACCAAGCTTGATAGGACTCGATAGGACTTGATAGGACAAGATTATTATTATTATTATTATTATTATTATTATTATTATTATTATTATTATTATTATTATACGGGGGAATTATCCCCCGTATAATTAAGGGAATTATTACCCCCAGTTGGAACTTCCTCCAACTGGGGATGTCATTTGACACACAAAGTGAGGAAATTCAAACTCTGAAAATATGCCATTATGCTGAACATAAACTACAAGAGATGGAGAATGATATTGATCCTGATAACCACTTTTTCATTAATATTCATAATCATTGTGAATATTACACTGAAAAGCAATTCAAAAGTCAAGTGCAACTAGATGGTAAACTATCAATAATACACTTCAACAGCAGAAGTCTTAACAAAAACTTTCCACAGATTCAGGACTATTTAAAACAGCTAGACAGAAAATTTACAGCTGTTGCAGTCTCTGAAACTTGGCTAAATGAAGAGCAGGCTCCCCTGATGGCAATAGAGGGATATCAGATGTTTCATATTAACAGATCTCAAAAAAAGGGTGGTGGTGTTGCACTGTATATTGATGACCTGTATAGGTGTAAGCTTGTAAATGGAAAGTCCTTTGCACTACCAGGAATTTTGGAATGTGTTACTGTTGAGATTGACCAAGATAAAACAAAAAATCCAATTATAAGTTGTATATATAGAACGCTGGGAACTTGCATTGAGACATTCAGAGATAAATTAGTCGAGCTGTACAATAATATTACTAGTAAGAAAATGGTAGTAATTTGTGGAGATTTCAATATTGATTTGCTAAATCCATATCAACAAAATGTAATTACAGAGTTCATGAATTCTATGTACAGCATGAGTCTATATCCCACAATAACACATCCTAGTACATCCTGCTACACTTATTGACAACCTGTTTGTTAATATTATTGATAAGAAAATAGAAAGTGGATTATTGAGAAATGATATAAGTGACCATTTGCCAACCTTTGCACTTATCCATGGCCACACGGGGGCCAATACAGAAAAAAATTTAAAATCATTCAGATACAAATCACAAAATGCAATCAGTTCTTTTAAAGAAGACTTGCTGAAGCAAGACTGGACAAAAGTCTATGTATCAGATGTAAATGAAGCCTATGACACATTTATGAACATTGTAACCACTCTTTATGAAAAAAATTGTCCATTAGTAAAGAAAAAGCTTAAACATAAATTTGTCGATAAGCCGTGGTTAACCAAGGGATTACAAAAGGCATGTAAAAAGAAAAATTTATTATATAAAGCTTTCCTAAAGAAAAGGACAAAAGAAGCAGAGCAGTGGTATAAAACATACAAAAATAAGTTAACATATATAATAAGATGTAGTAAAAGAGACTATTACAGTAAAGAACTGGAGAAAAACAGAGACAATATTAAAAATACATGGACAATACTTAACAATATTCTTGGAAATAAAAACAGATATACAAGCTACCCAACCAGTTTTTCAAAAAATAATAAAACGACTCAGAGTGTGAATGCAGTTTCACCTGCAGATGAATTTAATAACTTTTTTTGTTAACATTGGTCCTAACTTGGCTTGAGAAATACCCATTACAGCACCTACAGGTGATACAATAAGCAAAAACACTGCTATAAAAGACTCCATTTTCATAAAGAACACAAACGAGAGAGAGGTCATTGAAATTGTTAAATCATTTAAAAGTAAAACATCTACGGACTGTGATGGTATTGACATGCTCTTAGTCAAAACTATTATTGAATGCTTAGTGAAACCACTGACGTATATCTGTAACCTGTCTCTCCAAACAGGTATATTTCCCAATGCAATGAAAATAGCTAAAGTAATTCCGATATACAAGACGGGTGACAGAGGGGAATTCTCAAACTATAGACCAATTTCACTATTGCCACAATTTTCCAAGATACTTGAAAAAATATTCTGTGAGAGAATTGACAACTTCATACTGAAGAATAATTTATTGTGTGAGCAGCAATATGGGTTCAGACACAAGAGGACAACTGCATTTGCTCTAATGGAATTTATAGAAAAAATACCAACTGCCGTTGAAAATAAAGAGTATTCAGTTGGGGTATTCCTGGATCTTAAAAAAGCATTTGATACAGTGGATCATAATTTATTATTAAAGAAACTACAAAATTGTGGTATTATGGGGGTAGCTCTGTCCTGGTTATGTAGTTACTTAAAGAATAGATATCAGTATGTATGTGTTGGTAACAAAAACTCACAGTTACTGAAGGTTACTTGTGGAGTCCCACAGCGTTCAGTTTTGGGGCCATTGTTATTCAATATGTATATAAATGATATATGTAAAGTTTTAGAAAAAATGGATTTAATATTGTTTGCCGATGACACTAATTTATTATGCAGTGGAAGCAATTTGGAACAACTTTTGGATACACTCGGAAAGGAATTAGGAAAGCTTAAACTGTGGTTTGATTCAAACAAATTAACACTCAATTTAAGTAAGACAAAATTTATAGTTTTTAACAACCATCACAACAACTTAGTATCTAAACTCAGTGTAAATGGTATAGAGATTGAAAGGGTATCCGAAACTAAATTTCTTGGAGTAATAATTGATAATAAACTGTGTTGGAAGTCACATATTAATTATATTAAAGCTAAAATATCTAAATCAATTGCAGTATTACACAGAGTGAAATATTTGCTGAATCAACCCACACTATATACTTTGTATCATTCATTAATAGTCCCATACATGACATATTGTACTGAAGTATGGGGAAATACATATAAAACAAACATATATCCAGTCTTTATGCTTCAGAAGAGAGCTATTAGATTAATAAACAAAGCTGCTTACAGGGAACCAACAAACCCACTTTTTCTTAAATTAAAAGCTCTCAAGTTGAAAGATCTGGTTGACTTTAAAACTGCAGTAATAATGTTTAAAGTGAAGAATCTATCACTGCCCGCAAATATCCAAAAGTTGTTCCAAATAAGGGAGAAACAATATCATTTCATAGGAACATGTATATTTCAAAAATCTTCAGTGAGAACTACCACCAAGCAACACTGTGTTTCAGTGCAAGGAGTCAGATTATGGAACGCTTTTGGACCTGAATTAAAATCATGTACAATGCTTGGACAATTTAAACAAAAACTAAAGGAAGAAATACTCCAAACATATATACAAGATGACATGTAAAATCACATAAGGATTGTCATATCCAGTCTGTGTTGTGTTGTTGCTTAGTTTTTTGTCACATTTTGTCTTAGCTTTGTTCAAAATGGTAATCACTCTTGTTTTGTTTTTCTTTTGAATTCTTGGATGGAATATGGGTGGGCAATATAAGCTGCGGCTTCAGCCATTACCCGTTTCGGATAACTTATGTTGAACTGTATAATCAGAGGAGTTATTGTCTAATTTGACCTTGTTGATTTTCTTTCCTCCTTTGTTATATTATTCTGTTTCTTTTTTTAATCTTTACTTTTAATCTATCCGAAATAAATATTCATTCATTCATTCATTCATTCATTCATTATTATTATGGCAATAATAATGATTATATCAGTCGAAAAATACAAAAAGTGAAAAGTGTTCAAATGAGAATAGAATTACTCAAAGTGGCTTGGTAAAATGTAATAGATAGTAACTGATAAACTAGAGAACCTCAGTATGTACTGTACATTTTAACATCTGCCATCAATAGAATGCAACTCAAGGAGCAGGGAAGGAGCAACAATTTTGTGTATCTCGTGGTAAATCCGATATATAATAACCAGATCTGTGTGCTTTTAAATTTTGTCTCTTGTGTTACTGCCTTTTTGATAAAGTTGGAGACGGCCCTCATTCGATGGCTTCTGTGGCTCACGGATTATATGTTATACTTTGGGGACCACATTTCTTCACTTTTATCCTATGTGGTAAAGAGGGCTTGTCATGCTTCTGGGAGAGGCTTTGGAATTATTGCAACATGAAATTTTAAAATAATGAACACTACGAAGTCCCTGTGCGGGACACTCTGGGTGCACTGAGCAGCCCGTTTAGCAACAGGCTGCTCCATCCAGAGTGCATAAGGGTGAGGTTTCCCAGGTCCTTCCTATCTGCTGTTGTTCAATTTTACAATCTGCGCTGATCATAGACACTGCACTTACGGTGGTGTGAAAAAGTGTTTACCCCCTTCCTGATTTCTAATTTTTTTGTATGTTTGTCTCACTTAAATATTTCAGATCATCAAACAAATTTAAATATTAGACAAAGATAACACAAGTAAATGCAAAATACAGTTTTAAAATGAAGGGGTTTATTATGAAGGGGAAGAAAAAATCCAAACCGACATGGCCCTGTGTGAAAAAGTGATTGCCCCCTAAACCTAATAACTGGTTGGGCCACCCTTGGTAGCAACAGCTACAATCAAGCATTTGCAATAACTGGTAATAAGTCTTACAGCGCTGCGGAGGAATTTTAGCCCACTCATCTTGGCATAATTGTTGTAATTCAGCCACATTGGAGGGTTTTTGGGCATGAACCGCCTTTTTAAGGTCATGCCACAGCATCTCAATTGGATTCAGGTCAGGACTTTGACTAAGCCACTCCAAAGTCTTCATTTTGTTTTTCTTAAGTCAGTCAGAGGTGGACTTGCTGGTGTGTTTTGAATCATTGTCCTGCTGCAGAACCCAAGTGTGCTTCAGCTTGAGGTCACGAACAGATGGCCGGACATTCTCCTTCAGGATTTTCTGGTAGACAGCAGAATTCATGGTTCCGTTTACCACAGCAAGTCTTCCAGGTCCAGAAGCAGAAAAACAGCCCCAGACCATCACACTACCACTACCATATTTTATTGTTGGTGATGTTCCTTTTCTGAAAGGCTGTGTTACTTTTATGCCAGATGTAATAGGACACACACCTTCCAGAAAGTTCAACTTTTGTCTTGTCAGTCCACAGAGTATTTTCCCAAAAGTCTTGGGGATCATCAAGATGTTTTCTGGCAAAACTGAGACGAGCCTTTATCTTCTTTTTGCTCAGCAGTGGTTTTCGTCTTGGAACTCTGCTATGCAGGTCATTTTTGCTCAGTCTCTTTCTTATGGTGAAGTCATGAACACTGACCTTAACTGAGGCAAGTGAGGCCTGCAGTTCTTTGGATGTAGTTGTGGGGTCTTTTGTGAGCTTTTGGATGAGTCATCACTGTGCACTTGGGGTAATTTTGTTCAGCCGGCCACTCCTGGGAAGGTTCACCACTGTTCCATGTTCTTGCCACTTCTGAATAATGGCTGTCACTGTGGTTCGCTGGAGTCTCAAAGCTTTAGAAATGGCTTTATAACCTTTTCTAGACTGATAGATCTCAATTACTTTGTTTCTCATTTGTTCCTGATTTTCTTTGGATCGCAGCATGATGTCTAGCTTTTGAGGATCTTTTGGTCTACTTCACTTTGTCAGGTAGGTCCTATTTACGTGATTTCTTGATTGAGAACAGGTGTGGCAGTAATCAGGCCTGGGTGTGGTTTGAGAAATTGAACTCAGAACTCAGCTTTCCAATGATGTGATAAACCACAGTTAATTTATGTTTTAAAGGTGGTGTGGGGTGTGTGTGTCACTTTTTCCACACAGGGCCCAGTAGGTTTGAATTTTTTTCCCGTTAATAATGAACTCCTTCAATTAAAAACTGCATTTTGTGTTTACTGGTGTTATCTTTGTCTAATATTTAAATTTGTTTGATGATCTGAAACATGTACGTGTGACAAACATACAAAAAAAATGAGAAATCAGGAAGGGAGCAAACACTTTTTCACATCACTGCAACACCACTACTACTTTGCACAGTGCCTCATAGAGCTTTTGGATTAAAACTTCCAAACTTGGAAACTGCTTTTGCCTAAAGTCTAAGAAAGCATAATACAATATTATGAGTCTTATTGCAAAGAATAGAATAGAATAGAATAGGCTTTATTGTTATTGTACAGTTGTACAGTACAACTAAATTGTGGATGCTCCACCAGGTTACTGCGCAATAAAGTAAGAGAGAAGGATTTGATAAAACACAGTTACAGAATACATGATTAAACACACACCTGAAACAAAATTAAAAAGAGCCCACAGGTATATACACAGATACGGTGGTGGCTTCGTGGATGGAGCTATGTACATAAGAGTGTGGAGTGCAGAACACACAGTTGAATAAAATTGTCCAAGGAATATGGAAAATATACACAACAATGGTAGTGGTTTCGTGGATGGGTCAATATACATGAAAGTGTGGAGTGCAAAGATAGGTGTGATATTATGATAGTTAAAAAGATCCTCAGTTCTGTGCATGTAAGCATTCAGAGGGACGGGGTGGGGCCTCTGACTGTTTGCAGTCCAGATGGCCCAGGGGAAGAACCTGTTTGTCATTCTGGAGGTGTGAGACGTGATTGATCTGAACCGTCGTCCAGAGGGGAGCAGGTCAATCAGAAGGTGGGCGGTGATGTGAGGGTTCTCCTGTGATGGCCTTGATCTTTCTGAGACAGGAGGATCTGGAGATGTCCTTCAGGGAGGGCAGAGGGCCACCAGTGATTTTTTGGGCAGTGTTGATGGCCCTCTGCACAGCCTTCCTGTTTTCAGCCATGAAGCCGGTGTACCACACACCCAGACAGTAGGTGAGCACGCTTTCCACTGAGCAGTGATAGAAGGCCAGCAGCATCTTCTGGTCCAGGTTGTTCTTCCTCAGGACACGGAGGAAGTGCAGCTGCTGCTGGGCTTTCTTCACCAGGGCCTTGGTGTTGACAGTCCAGAAGAGGTCAGAGGTGATGTGGGTGTCCAGGAACCTGAAGGCAGGGATGGTTTTCATATGGTCGCCATTTAGGGGGTGGGGGGTGCTGTCTGTTCCTCTTGAAGTCCAGTATGAGTTCTTTGGTTTTTTGGACATTTAGTTTCAAGTTGTTTGCTTGGCACCACAGCAGCAGATTCTCTACCGCCGCCCTGTATGCCTTCTCATCATCATCAGTGACGAGCCCGAACAAGGTGCTATTGTCCGCATTTTTCACGATGTTGGTGGTTGGGTGGGTTGGAATACAGTCAAAAGTGTGCAGGGAGAACAGTAATGGGTGTAACACACAGCCCTGGGGAAAGCCAGTGCTAAGAGACATTGTGGAGGAGTGGTGGGTGGTTTAGGAGTGGTTTAGTCTGCATTCAACAGCTTTCACTGAGAAAGGTGCTGTATGTCAAATCAAGAGACAGGGCTGGATGACATCAGTTAACAAGGTCTTGCATTTCAGGGGTTTAAATAAAGCTGTGTGGTGCTAGAGAGGTAAAAAAAAATAACTAATGACTATAAGGCATACAGTTAGAAGTTACGTGCATGTCAATAATTGTAGATCTGTTAACACTTGAAATTGATTTTGCAAAACAGATAATGATATTGTGGGTCCATTAATGTAGCAATTTTTCAGTAGTATGTAAACAAAAATATCACTAAATCTTACAAAGAACTTAAAATTCCACTTGAAATCGGTTTTAACATTTGGCTTGCAATACATGTTCTCATTTCTGTGCCACTGGATCACTATCAGAGTCCATATTGCTTTGTACTGTTATGAGTTACAGTATGCTGCTGCTATCTTAATAAAATACACTTGGAACTCTGGACATCTTTATACAACACAGTGAACTTCTCCTATGTCTTTTCAGGATCACTACGACTGCTGCTTGTATGATGGACCTAAGAAGATACCCACTGGATGAGCAAAACTGCACACTTGAAATAGAAAGTTGTAAGTGTACTCCCCTATTCCCTAGACAGTTATTGTCATTGTTGTTGTGTTTCCTGTACATTATTTTAAGTCTATAAACTGACAGGACCTTGGTTTCGTTGAGACTGTCGAATTTGTATTTGTATGGAATTCCAACAATTTGTGCTTTACTGTGTTCCATAGATTTATTCGTATTTTATGCTTATCAAAACAATTTCCATCCAATAGGCCTATCAGTCTGTAAAAGTGAAGGCTTTCTTCACTTAGAATAGAGGGTGAGTACTATGAAGCACTTTGAGTGGTCTTTGAGACTAGAAAAGTGCTATATAGCTTCAGGTCTTTATCCCCTTCTTTCATACCAAATATAGCTGCCACTTTTGTACTAGTACAGATAAAGCTGATGATTTTAGATGCATGAAAATGTTCTGCACCACAGACTGTGAAAACATTGTGAAAGCATTGGGAGTTAAACTGAACAGTTTGAGTCAGCCTATTTAGCACGTTGGTTCATTTCATCAGGGGTTACATTATTAACACCAGGTAGCCCTCATCAAATTATGTACTTGTCAGAGCTTAAGTACTTCTAGCTCCTGAAGAGGTGTGGTGTACTTAGCGTAAAGTCTTTGAAGTTGAATTAATATGCAAGATCTACTGCTATAGTTAGAGGGGAAAAAGCACAGGTGGAGCTTAGTTTCATAAATCAACAATCAACAGAAAGCACAATGTAAGTCTGTCCTTGGGGTGCTGGCAAATCTCAAAAGGCACCAAAAGGAATCAACTACTAAGCTGCACACTGAAAATAGCTGTAAAAAATAAATAAATAAATTAAAAAAAAAATAAAAATATATATATATATATATACAGTATATACTGTATATATATATATATATATATATATTTGTAAATGACCTACATTCTTTTTTAATTTAATCTTCATGAAAAATGAGAGAAGGTCAATTTATAGATTAATGGAATCTAATTTTGTTTAGCCAGAGTGGCATGACTACTTGCACGTGGACCTGTAGGTCTGTACCACAATCCTTTGTGCTTGAATTTATTTAACTAGTGCATGCCCATAGAAAGCAAGTATTCTGGTCTGAAAACAGGTAGGCCAGTCAGGCTTTACAGGCCCAAATGTAGGCTGTGTTTGAAAGTAGAATACAAAGAGGTGTAGGTTATTTGTAGGCAATCACACATGTTAGACTTTGACAGAAGGGACTGAACATTAAGATTTATTTGATTGTGTGAATATTAATTACAGAATTATTGAAAATGAATGGGGCATCCAATATTAGCGACTGTTTCGGAACTCTTGTTTATTTTTTTGCCATTATTATTATTTTTTTGTTTATTATTTTTTGTCAGATCACTTATTTATGTGATCTGTTATGACTTATATTCATACTTAGGTGTTGTAGCTTGCACTTTGGGGGATGGGAGTTGTTTGCCACCATTATAATTGTTTTAGTTTATGTGTAGTTTCAGGTTTAGGTTCAGGTTCAGGTTACTTTATTTGTACCCGTAGGTAGATTTGTTTTGCAGTCTGGTGACATCCATATTTACAAACCACGATTACATTCAACATAAACACAAACACAGGCACACATGAACCTGACTATAAACATGATAAAAATACTCAAGGCTCCATCAATCAGGGTATAAAGACAAAGAGATGAGAGAAAAACCAGAGATAAGAGAGAAGGGTCATATTAAAAAGTTAAAAACTAGTCAAAGAGGTTAAAAACTCAAAGGTCTAAAACCCAATAAAATATTTAGAACCCAAATAAAATCCTACAAAAATAAGTAAATATAAAATGGAGTTAATAAATAGGTACCTAAATTATGTGCAGTATATTGTTACAACTTGTTCAACTCTTTGACAGCAGCAGGAACAAAGCTGTTTTTGTAGCGCTGGGTTTTACTTTTTGGGACAGCAAACCTCCGTCTTGAGGGAAGAAGCTGAAAGTGGCAGTGCAAAGGGTGGGAGTCATCATTTAAAATGGAGGTAGCCATCCTCTGTACCTGTCTGGTGTACAGGGATGTCAGGCTCAGCTGTGACTCACCAAGCAAACGACTGGACCATCTAACTACCTGATCCAAGGATTTCCTCTGTTTCAGTTTTATCTGACCAAACCATGACACTAAAGAAAAGGATAAAACAGATTCAATAAAAGCCCGATAAAACATTGTCATTATGGTTCGGTCAATTTGGAAGCGTGCAAGTTTCCTCAAGCAATGCAAATGTTGCTGACCCTTTTTGCACACCCTTTCACAGTTCTCTTCAAAGTTTAAATTACTATCAATAATCGTCCCAAGATATTTGTAGGATTGTACACATTCGGTGGTCTGGCCTTTTAGTACGGTGACTTTGTGCCTGGGAGTTTTCCTCCTAAAGTCAATAGTCATATCTTTAGTTTTTGTCATATTCAGCTGCAGGTAGGAATCCTCACACCAGTGAACAAAATCATCAACTACTGGGCCGTGGCCACTCTCACCATCCTGGAGGAGACTGACAATAACTGAGTCATCAGCATACTTTATAATGTGTCTGTTGTCATGTCTGCTCCGACAGATGTTTGTGTACAGTATGAAGAGTAGTGGTGACAATACACACCCCTGAGGAGAGCCAGTAGAAGAGCACTTTAGGTCAGACAATGTACCATTGACCCTTACTCTCTGCGTCCTGTTGGTTAAGAAGCCCAGAATCCAACCCACCAGATTATTGCTCAAATCAAATTGTTGCAGGAGCCTTTCAACTGAAATATGAGGTTGGATTGTATTAAAGGCAGAGGAAAAGTCAGCAAATAAAAGCCTGGCGGGTGTCCCATTAAAATCCAGATTTTTAAAAAGCATGTTAAACAGAGTGACAGTGGCGTCCTCCACTCCTCTGTGAGGCCTATAGGCAAACTGCAGAGGATCCAATGCATGCTCAGTCTGCTTTAGGACCTCACATCTGACCAGTTTTTCAAAAATTTTCATTAAAATTGAAGTCAAAGCAACTGGTCTAATGTCGTTTAAAAGTTTATAGTGTATTATCAATAAACTCGTGCAGTATTATAACAGGACATGTTTACAAATATTTGAGACCCATTATAGTGCATCCTTTTATATTTTAGCAATATTAATAAGTACAAAACACCCAACATTATTATGCATAGCAGAATAACCCATTTGACTGCAACTGTTGCATCAGTGTTGCCCATTTGTCAGTAAATATTTAAATAAAAATGATTTATTTTTTTATTTGGGCCTTTTTGTGCCCAGTTTGGTGATGGTCGTCGTTTAGTCAAACCGTGCATACAGTCATATGAAAAAATTATGACATCCAGTATAAGCCTGTGTGTTTTGTTTTTTTTTACATATTTGGACATTTGGATATTTAAAATCAATGTTAAAAATACCGGGAGATTCATATAATACAGCTAAACAATTAAAAATGAATTAAAGACTTTTTTCAAATTTTCTCCATCCATCCATCCATCCATCTTCTACCGCTTTTCCGGAGGTCCGGGTCGCGGAGGCAGCAGTTCAAGCAGAGAAGCCCAGACTTCCCTCTCCCCAGCCACCTGCTCCAGCTCTTCAGAGGGGATACCAAGGCGTTCCCAGACTAGCTGGGAGACATAGTCTCTCCACCGAGTCCTGGGTCTGCCCCGGGGTCTCCTCCCAGTGGGACGTGCCTGAAACACCTCAAGTGGGAGGCGTCCAGGAGGCATCCTAATCAGATGCCCATACCACCTCAACTGACTCCTTTCAATGTGGAGGAGCAGCGGTTCTACTCTGAGCCTCTCCCGAATGACTGAGCTCCTCACCCTATCTCTGAGGGTGAGTCCAGCAATCCTACGGAGAAAGCTCATTTCAGCCGCTTGTATCCGCGATCTCGTTCTTTCGGTCATTACCCAAAGCTCGTGACCATAGGTGAGAGTAGGAACGTAGATTGACTGGTAAATCGACAGCTTTGCCTTAGAACTAAGCTCCCTCTTCACCACAACAGACCGGTACAACGTCCGCATCACTGCAGATGCTGCTCCAATCCGTCTGTCGACCTCTCGCTCCATTTTCCCCTCACTCGTGAACAAGACCCCAAGATACTTAAACTCCTCCACTTGGGGCAGGAGCCTGTCCCCAACCCGGAGAGGACAATCCACCTTTTTCCGGCTGAGGACCATGGACTCGGACTTGGAGGTGCTGATTCTCATCCCAGCCGCTTCACACTCAGCAGCAAACCGTCCCAGCAAGAGCTGTAGGTCATTGCTGGATGAAGCCAACAGGACAACATCATCTGCAAACAACAGAGATGAGATCCTGTGGTCACCAAGCATGACGCCCTCCATTCCCTGGCTGCGCCTAGAAATCCTGTCCATAAAAATTATGAACAGGACCGGTGACAAAGGGCAGCCCTGGCGGAGTCCAACTCTCACTGGGAATGACTCCGACCGAGTGTTGGCAATGCGAACTAAACTCTCACAACGGTCGTACAGAGACCGAATAGCTCGTAACAACAAGCCCGATACCCCATACTCCCGAAGCACCCCCCACAAAAATCCACGAGGGACGCGGTCAAATGCCTTCTCCAAGTCCACAAAACACATGTAAACTGGTTGGGCAAACTCCCACGAACCCTCAAGAATTCTCGAGAGGGTAAAGAGCTGATCCGATGTGCCACGGCCAGGACGAAAACCACATTGCTCCTCCTGAATCCGAGGTTCGACCAACGGCTGGACTCTCCTCTCCAGTACCTTGGCATAGACCTTCCCAGGGAGGCTGAGGAGTGTGATCCCTCTAAAGTTGGAGCACACCCTCCGGTCCCCTTTTTTGAAGAGAGGAACCACCACTCCGGTTTGCCATGCCAAAGGCACTGCCCCCGACCTCCACGCAATGTTGCAGAGGCGTGTCAACCATGACAACCCAACAACATCCAGGGCCTTGAGGTACTCGGGGCGAATCTCGTCCACCCCCGGGGCCCGGCCACCAAGGAGATTTTTAACCACCTTGGCGACCTCAGCCCCTGTGATAGGCGAGTCATCCCCCTCGTCCCCAAACCCTGCTTCCTCTGTGGAAGGCGTATCAGTGGGATTGAGGAGATCCTCGAAGTATTCCTTCCACCGCCCGACGATATCCCCAGTTGAAGTCAACAGTGTCCCATCCGCACCATACACAGTGTGGACGGGGAGCTGCTTTCCCCTCCTGAGCCGCCGAACAGTTTGCCAGAATCTCTTTGAAGCCGACCGAAAGTCTTGTTCCATGGCCTCACCGAACTCCTCCCATACCCGGGTTTTTGCTTCAGCAACCACCCGAGCTGCACTCCGCTTGGCCTGCCAAGCGGATCCCCCTCATGGATCGTCACCTTATCGTGGTGGGGGGGTTTGCGTGCCCCAGTGATCCCAGGAGCTATGTTGTCCGGGGCAATTTGCCTCTGATAGGGTCTCCCAAGACAAACTGGTCCTGGGTGAAGGGCCAGACGAAGAACGATCCAACAGACTCTCATGATAAATTGTATATCAAGGATTCAGTGTACCCCGCCCGGTATGGGGTTACCGGGGCCCCACCCTGGAGCCAGGCCTGGGGGAGGGGCTCGAAGGCTAGCGTCTGGTGGCCGGGTTTCCACCCATGGGACCCGGCCGGGCTCAGCCCGAAGGAGTTACATGGGTCCGCCCTCCAGTAGGTTCACCACCTGCAGGAGGGATCATGGAAGTCCGGTGCTATGTGGATTAGGTGGCAGTCAAAGGCGGAGACCTTGGCGGACTGATCCCAAGCTTTCTAAACTGGCTTTTCAAATTTTCTGTAAAATGTAATTCTAAACAAATAGTGAGGAATAAATTAGGACACCCTCACATTCATTCCCACTTAAAATGGCTAAAATAAATGTTAAAAAATGCAAATAAAAACAAAAACAAGGTTAGATATAGGTATGTGAACATTTCTTAATAAAGAACTGAATATTTAAAGGGGTGTCCAAATTTTTTCACGACTGTATGTAGTCACATATGATATGCAATTGATCTGAGCATTCTGCTCCATAATCATGGTGGTATTATTATTAACTTTTAATTTTCAGATAGCCTTGCAAGCACACTGAGAAGAGCGCCATCGGCAATGGCGAGTCGTGGTAGTGCAAAGGGACTCCCGTCTACCACTGACCGGGCAGGCTGGGCTTGCTTCCCTGCGAAAAACTGCATTCCATCTGCTGCTTCTCCACCAACAGTGTTCTTTGTCAGACCTCGGGTCCCCGCTGGCATTCCCCAAATTATCCTTTAGATGTACGCAATCACGACAACATTATAGCATAATTTTTTAAGCATTAGATCTTCAGTATTCTCTTTTTCGGGTCAAATTTGTCGCTTTTCGCTTCCTTTATTTTGTTTTCGGAGCGCTGTGGTGAGTGACTGGTCGTGATGCCGCATATTATCCAGTCAGTATGGAGTTAACCCGAAACCCCACCGACACTTCCAGAAACCAGAGCATGAGGAAACGCAGTGGTGGCTAAACTTTTATTGATAGAAATTACATATTTTGACAGAGCACCTCCATAATCGGGAATGCACACCCTCATAACCTCAGCAAAGCACTTACATCATCTGAGATCAGTCTGAAGAATGGCTTTGGGAGATATCTGAGTAACAGACAGACACACACACACATATTCCTTCCATTTATAGATATTTCTCTTTTTTTTGTATGTTTGTCACTCTTAAATGTTTCAGATCATCAAACAAATTTAAATATTAGACAAAGATAACACAAGTAAACACAAAATGCAGTTTTTAAATGAAGGTACTTATTATTAAGGGGAAAAAAATCCAAACCTACATGGCCCCATCTGAAAAAGTGATTGCCCCTTAAACCTAATAACTGGTTGGGACACCCTTAGCAGCAACAACTGCAATCAGCTGTTTGTGATAACTGGCAATGAGTCTTTTACAGTGCTGAGGAGGAATTTTGGCCCACTCATCTTTGCAGAATTGTTGTAATTCAGCCACATTGGAGGGTTTTCGAGCATGAACCACCTTTTTAAGGTCACACCACAGCATCTCAATTGGATTCAGGTCAGGACTTTGACTAGGTCACGCCAAAGTCTTCTTTTTGTTTTTCTTAAGCCATTCAGAGGCGGACTTGTTGGTGTGCTTTAGATCATTGTTCTGCTGCAGAACCCAAGTGTGCTTCAGCTTGAGGTCGCAAACAGATGGCCGGACATTCTTCTTAAGGATTTTTTTATAGACAGCTGAATTCATGGTTCCATTTACCACAGCAAGTCTTCCAGGTCCAGAAGCAGAAAAAACATCCCCAGACCATCACACTACTGTCACGCCGCGCCGTTCATCAGCGGCGCCACCTGCTCACACACCTGATCCTCATCAGCGGCGAAGGAGAAAAGCCGCCTCGCCCGGAGGCTCGGCCTGAAGCCGTCAGACTTCGTTCCTCACCGTTGTGAGTCATCTACTATCTTCAGCGCAATTATTTGGGTAAGAAGCCTTACCTTCTCTCTCCAGTCTGCTCCCCTGTGCACAGGTGGATTTCCCGGCGGCGGCGGACGTCTTCTCTCCAACGCCCATTCCTCGCTGTTGCACCGAGCTCTCCAGGTGACTGTCTCCCGGGTTTCGTCCCTTGCTGTGCCAGCTGACCTGTCATCCAAGTAAGTCCTTCTCTTGCCATAATCCCTCCTGTGTTGGTGTATGCCTGTCACCCTCTCCCTGTGTCTTCTCCATAGGGTTGCCCGGCTGTACGGTCACCTGCCTCTGTGTCTGAAGCGGACACCGCCACCAACACATTTACACCCCGCAGACACGCACTCATTCACGCCCGTTGTAAATAAACTATTTGAACTACTCTGAGCCTGTGTGTGTGCGTCTCCTGAGCCGTGAAGCAGGTGCAACAATTTGTTGGCTTCGCCAATTTCTACCGCCGCTTTGTGCCCAACTTCAGCTCGATCGTCGGACCGCTGACCCGCCTCACGTCCCCGAAGGTCCCTTTCCGGTGGACAGAGGAGGTCGCTGCTGCCTTTAAGGCGCTGAAGGCGGAATTCTCCTCCTCCCGGGTTCTTCGCCAGGTCGACCCCGCGCTGCAGTGCATAGTGGAGGTGGATGCCTCGGACACGGGAGTGGGAGCAGTTCTATCCCAGCGGTCACCGGACGATGGCGCCAAACGACCCTGTGCCTTCTTCTCCCAGCGCTTGTCCCCGGCGGAGAGGAACTACGATGTGGGGGACAGGGAGCTCCTGGCCATCAAACTCGCCTTACAGGAGTGGCGCCACTGGCTAGAGGGGGCGGACCTGCCGTTCGTGGTCCTGACGGACCACAAGAACTTAGAATATTTACGATCTGCCAAGCGCCTGAACGCCCGCCAGGCGCGCTGGTCTTTGTTCTTCGCCAGGTTCCATTTTACCATCACCTTCAGGCCAGGCTCCAAGAACGGCCTGCCTGATGCCCTCTCTAGGCAGTTTACCCCCGTGGGGGCTGAGGAGACGCCCCACACCATCCTGCCCAGGTCGTGCGTCGTGGGTGCCATCTCTTGGGACATCAAGAGCAAGATCCGGAAGGCGCAGGAGGTGGAACCTGATCCTGGCGGCGGACCGGAGGGAAGACTGTTCGTGCCATCTGCGGTCCGAGGAGAGGTCATCCACTGGCTCCACACCTCCCGGCTCACCTGTCATCCCGGCACCTCCCGGATGATCAACCTCCTCCAACGGTCCTTTTGGTGGCCAGGCCTGCGGAGGGACGCGGCCCGCTACGCCCGGGTCTCCTTGTCCAACACGTGGTCAGGCTGCACGGGATTCCGGTGGACGTGGTCTCGGACCGGGGTCCCCAATTTTCATCCGAGGTTTGGAGGTCGTTCTGTAACGCCATCGGAGCCAAGGTGAGCCTCTCCTCCGGCCATCACCCCCAGTCCAACGGGCAGTGTGAGCGGACCAACCAGGAGCTGGAGGCTGCGCTCCGCTGTGTGACCTCATCTAAACCAACGTCCTGGAGCAACCATCTCGCCTGGGTCGAGTATGCTCATAATACCGCTCGCTCTTCTGCTACGGGGATGTCTCCATTCAAGGCGTCCCTGGGTTACGACCCCCCGCTCTTTCCAGAGCAGGAGAGTGAGGTGACCGTCCCCTCGGTTAGAGCACATCTCAGGCAGTTCCGCTCCATCTGGGCTGCCGCGCGCAAGGCGCTTTTACGCACAGCGGAGCGCAACAGGACTGTGGCGGACCGGCATAGAAGACCTGCCCCGGCGTACAGAGTTGGGCAACGTGTCTACGTTTCCACCCAGGACGTCACCCTAAAAGGTGAGAGGAGAAAGCTGGCACAGCGCTTCATGGGTCCCTATCCCATCACCCGGATCATCAACCCGGTGGCTGTGCGCGTGGCTATTCCCCCCTCCCTCCGCATCCATCCCACCTTCCACGTGTCGAAGGTGAAGCTGGCAGTCACCGACCCCCTTTGCCCCCCTCCTGCTGCGCAACCCGCGCCCCGGATGATTGATGGCCATCCGGCCTGGTCTGTCGCTTCCATCCTGGACTCTCGACGCCGGGGTCGTGGGTTGCAGTACTTGGTGGACTGGGAGGGCTATGGGCCCGAGCATCGACAGTGGGTACCCTCGTCGTTTGTGTTGGACCCATCGCTCATCGCGGACTTCCACCGAGCGCACCCGGATAAGCCATCGCCAGGAGGCGCTGCTAGAGGGGGGAGTACTGTCACGCCGCGCCGTTCATCAGCGGCGCCACCTGCTCACACACCTGATCCTCATCAGCGGCGAAGGAGAAAAGCCGCCTCGCCCGGAGGCTCGGCCTGAAGCCGTCAGACTTCGTTCCTCACCGTTGTGAGTCATCTACTATCTTCAGCGCAATTATTTGGGTAAGAAGCCTTACCTTCTCTCTCCAGTCTGCTCCCCTGTGCACAGGTGGATTTCCCGGCGGCGGCGGACGTCTTCTCTCCAACGCCCATTCCTCGCTGTTGCACCGAGCTCTCCAGGTGGCTGTCTCCCGGGTTTCGTCCCTTGCTGTGCCAGCTGACCTGTCATCCAAGTAAGTCCTTCTCTTGCCATAATCCCTCCTGTGTTGGTGTATGCCTGTCACCCTCTCCCTGTGTCTTCTCCATAGGGTTGCCCGGCTGTACGGTCACCTGCCTCTGTGTCTGAAGCGGACACCGCCACCAACACATTTACACCCCGCAGACACGCACTCATTCACGCCCGTTGTTAATAAACTATTTGAACTACTCTGAGCCTGTGTGTGTGCGTCTCCTGAGCCGTGCGTTATGTCAACTACCACTACCATATTTTACTGTTGGTATGATATTCCTTTTCGAAATGCTGTGTTACTTTTACGCCGGATGTAATGGGATACACACCTTTCAAAAAGTTCAACTTTTGTCTCATCAGGCCACAGAGCATTTTCCCCAATGTCTTGGCGATCATCAAGATGTTTTCTGGCAAAACTGAGATGAGCCTTTATGTTCTTTTTGCTCAGCAGTTGTTTTCGTCTTGGAACTCTGCCATGCAGACCATTTTTGCCCAGTCTGTTTCTTATGGTGGAGTCATGAACACTGACCTTAACTGAGGCAAATGAGGCCTGCAGTTCTTTGGATGTTGTTTTGGGGTCTTTTGTGACCTCTTGGATGAGTCGACGCTGCACTCTTAGGGTAATTTTGGTCGGCCGGCCACTCCTGGGAAGGTTCACCACTGTTCCATGTTTTTGCCACTTCTGAATAATGGCTGTCACTGTGGTTCGCTGGAGTCCCAAAGCTTTAGAAATGGCTTTATAACCTTTTCCAGACTGATAAATCTCAATTCTTTTGTTTCTCATTTGTTCCTGATTTTTTTTTTTTTGGATCGCAGCATGATGTCTAGCTTTTGAGGATCTTTTGGTGTACTTCACTTTGTCAGGTAGGTCCAATTTATGTGATTTCTTGATCGAGAACAGGTGTGGCAGTAATCGGGCCTGGGTGTGGCTGGAGAAATTGAACTCAGTTTTCCAAAGATGTGATATACCACAATTAATTTATGTTTTAATAGGGGGGAATCACTTTATCACACAGAGCCATGTAGGTTTGGATTTTTTTTACCCTTAATAATAAACACCTTCATTTAAAAACTGCATTTTGTGTTTACTTGTGTTATTTTTGTCTAATATTTAAATTTGTTTGAAGATCTGAAATATTTAAGTGTGACAAACATACAAAAAAATGAGAAATCAGGAAGGGGGCAATCACTTTTTCACACCACTGTAGATGTCGTAAAAAATGTGGATTGCATTGATAAATCACATTTTCATCAATATACCTATTTACAGAAAAATTGTAAGAATTCATATTTTCAGTTTTGGGGTATTTTTCAGACTATATGGCAGGTTTAGAGATGCTTATGTTAATTCACATTGATGTAAAGCATACGTAATAACATTCAGATAGCCTTTATGAGTTAATTAGTTAGATGGACAGATAAACTTCCTTAGAGCTGTGGACTAAATAACCTGAATTTATGCTTTGTTAAATTGTTTTTTTTTAAATATGCTAATACTGTGAACCCTGAGGGACTGTGGGAATGTGCAATTCTTGATTTTAGGATTTGCATTCATCCTTGGATCTTTGTTGTATTCCTATCAATATATTTTGTCATTCTTTTCTTCTCTCTGATCAATAATGGTAAAGACAATTTACCTGCATGGCATGCTGTCATAACATCTTGCAAACCACGGAATAGTAAAAATAAAAACCATTGCTTCTGCCATGAGTTGATTAGCTGCTTACACCCAAGAGAGTGATAAGTATTGCTGTCATTTAGAAAGGGTAGCCTTGCTTTGCCTGTTTAGCATTCGAGTTCTCACTCTTTGGTCAGATCTGAGATGGACAACAATACATCTGAATGCTTATAGCAGCACGGTAGGCAGTGTTTAATTTGTAAAGTCAGAGGTCCTGGAATGGAGAGACTGGTGTTCCTACACCTCAGTGCGGGAGGTAAAAAAAAAAAATAATAAAAAAATTATTAATTAAAATTTTAAAAAAAGAACAGAATGCCAATTCAAAAATGACCTAACACACTAAGACCCCCCCCACCCCCCCACCCCCACACACAAAACTGTCCAACTGCTGTGCTGGTTTAAAGACATTCAGGGAAGCTGCCTATTTTTTGCTCCTTAATGCTGAGAGCTAATTCAAAGCACACTGTCACCTGAAACACCCGGCTAAAATCCAATTTAAAATGTAGATAAAATGGGTAAACAAGGGATCTTTTTGGTGCAACAAATAAAGACTAATAGCACAGAAACTTATTTAGATATTTTCATAGCGAAACAAGAGGTGCCGGTGCTCTATAAATCTGTGCTACAAAAATCTTATCCATAAGCAATAGATCAGTCCCTCCAGGATTTTGTGGAATGTTTTTATGATTGTTGTGGCCCAAAAATCCTGAATTTGCAGGAGCTTTTTTTAAAAAGTTGCGATAAAGCTGTTTTGAGAAGTTTTTTTGCACTAAAAGTTGTGGGGAGAATTACAAATTGTAAAGCAGATGCTTTTCTTCCATAGTTTACGTCAATGATATTCTATATAACACCGCAAGAAAAGCACAGGATTGTCAAAAATTTCCTTTTAAACAGTGATTTGTAAATTAAGCAGAAACTTCTGGTATACAGACAAACTCTTTTGTGCAACAGCAAATACAGACTTTAACACAATTAAGTGAGAATGAAGTAGCTACTCATAAATTTGTCATAAAAATAACCACTGCAGGCTACTCTTGATGAGAACTTGAATAAAAAGGATGAAAAAAATAATTATCTATTACAACAGCTAAATTGCATTGAATGCATGTTAAAGAGTATAGATTTGGAAATTATGGTATCACCTTCATTTGGAAATTCCCTAACCGCAGCAGTCCCCAACCACTCGGTACCGAGCCCAGAGAAAAAAGAAATAATTTATTCTGTTGCTCTGTATTGGCTATCAAAGTCTGTGTTTTTCTGAAACAATTACTGAATACTCTCTCCCTTTCCGTGCCTGACTCCTGCCTGTCTGTCTATCTGCTGTGCATCCTGACACACACCTGTCTCATCAGATACTCATCTTTGCTTTACCGGGAGTCGTCCTGGGAGGAGGGGTTCTCCTTGGGGGTTTACCGGGGGCATGCGCTGGTCCATGTCCAGACTGGAGAGTCACAGCTTTTAAGCTCATTGACAAGATGTAGTAATGGTTTTAGCTCTAAAGATGTATAAAATGTTCAAACACTGGCTGTAGTGTTAGATTTGCTCGTTTGTTTGTGGTTTTATGATGTCTCTCCTCATGCACGCTCCCATGAAGGGGTGCTTTTCAGGCAGGCGGACTTTTTTCAACACAAATCCGACATTTTGTACACACAGTCAGCACAGAGATTTGGGGAGACGTCCACCAGCAGGCCAGGGGAGACAGAGGGAGGGACGGTGTGGGAAAACTTGGGGGTGAGTGTTTTTTTTTTTTTTTATCACACTCTATTTTTTGCTGATGTGTCCCATTTATACTCATTGCAAACCCAAAAGTGAGTGTGGTGCTGTGACACATCTGATTGGTTCAACTGGGCGTTTGAGCACTACTCACAGACAAATTTCATTGGCGAAATTGGCAGAAGTTGATGACGATTGGCCAAAATTGTGGGGGAGTTGCCGTGATTGGACTAAGTTGCAAAGTCACGCAAAAGATGCGCTGATTGGCTGATTTTGCATGAATTGGTATGATCACAACATTGCAAAATCCTGGAGGAACTGAATAGTAGTAGCTTTTGACAGAGTAACATAAATCGATGGACTCTGCTGTCGATTGGCGCTACGTTATTCAATAGAGCATCATGCAATGTGGGGTTTTTATTGTGAAGTGTGGTGTGATGATGTCATCACACCACCCTATTATAAGGGGCGTCCGCCATTCGGGCTGTCTCTTGCCCGGATGGCCCCACACAGTGTAGCACCTACTGTGTGTACATAGTTTCATAATAAAGCTCAGTTCAAGTGCAACCTCCTCGTCTGTCTCCTCAATGCCAGATTTTGTCGACATAACATTTGGCGACTGACGATTAACTCATGGAGGCATACGGGGCACCTCTACGGCCATTTCTGGAGTACCCAGGGGAGCCAGCAGTCGTGTGGCCTCGCTGGTTGGCCACGTTCGAGACGTACATTGCAGCATTGGGCCTGGGTAAACTCGACGGAGTAAGGAGGCGAGCACTTCTGGTTCGCAAACTCGACGTAGAAGGTCAGGAAATTTTCCACACGTTAGGGGAGACGGAGTCTTATGCAGATGCTGTCGAGCTGCTTGCTAGCTACTTTGTCAAACACACACATAGCACGAAGCTATGGGTTGAGAGGCTAATGGCACCAAAAGACAATAAGCTAGCTGGCTCGGGGGAGCTAACTGCCCAGCTAGTGGCAATGGAGAAATTAGCCACTGAGCTAAATGGGCGCCAGACACAGAAGCTACACTCTACAAGCTACACACTAGCTAGCACGGTGAGCACAGAGAGTGAGCACAGCGAAGAGGGAGAATTCCGAGCTGAGAGTGACCGCAGCACTGTGGGTGAGCACACACATGGAGAACGATTAGTACACGGCAGAGGAGCGTGGGGTGATTGCAATGAGGCGAAGGTCAACTCCAAGAGGCCTCGTCTGCGGGGGCTGTGGGTCCCCAACGCACCGGGGTGGAGCGCAAGTTTGCCCAGCAAAAGGAAAACAGTGTAACAAGTGTGGGCGCCTGGGCCATTCCGCCAGAGTATGCCAGTTGTCAGAACAGTGGAGCCCCTAGGGAAGCCCACCCACCCGCCAGCAATGACAATTCATTCGGTAAGCCCCGGTATCAGTGGTTATTCGTACAGCATGGTTGAATTAGACGGAGTAGCTGTACCACTTCTGCTCGACACGGTGGCAGTGCAGTCGATGTTAAACTGGGCCAAGGTGAAAAAGTTTTTCCCCCAACCACAGAATCAGGAAGAAACCAACACCGCTGTATGGATATGGTGGTCACAGACTGTGCAGTGTCGGAACAGGAAAATTGACTGTTTGCTGCAAAGCCAAAATTGTGTACAGCTTCATGTTCCAGGTAACAGAGCGCAGTGACAATGTTATGGGATGTGACCTTTTCTACAGACTGAGCTTCGCTATCAGAGACAGTGCTGTGTTGGAATGGTCTGGGTGCAGTAGTTGGGGCACAGCGGACCAGGATGGCAATGTCGTGGTGGGGGATGAGGTGATTATGAAAGGTGCTCACACCAAAACGCGCACTCTGCGCTCTCAGGAGGAGAGCTGCATGGAGCGGGAGCCTGAGCATGCAGAGATTCCCAAAGAATGGCAGCAGCGGCTGGGCACAGTCAGGATGCACAGCGCGGCCCAGCGGAGCACTTCGGGTGACAAAGAGGAGGAACCGGACTGCTCCCGTGCCATGGCCCAACAAGCAATGGAGGTTATTTTAGTGTGTTTGGGTTTGTGTTTCCAAATTTGGGTGGGTTCTAATTAGGTGTGTTTTTCTGTTTTATAGGGGGGGGGGAGAATGTAATGGGGGGTTTTATTGTTAAGTGCAGAGTGATTACACCGCCTGCTGGTTGTGTCATCACACTGCCCTATTAAAAGTGGCATCCGCCATTTAGGCTGGCTCTTGCCCTGACGGCCCCACACAGTGTGGCACCTGCTCTCTGTACATAGTTTCATAATAAAGCTTAGTTCAAGTGCAACCTCCTCGTCCATCTCCTCAATGCCAGGTTTTGTGGACATAACACAGCACAAATCGTCAGAACAACAGATCCTACTACAAACGTTCTGGTCCTGACGTGGGAGGTGCCAGCTCTTGTTCCACCAGGATCCTGCACAAATTAAACCCTAACTGTAGGAAACTACTACTACAGCTGCAGGTGATGTATGAACTGAATTAGAGCGTAAAGCCAAGCCATACTTTTTGTGAGGGAGTTAACCAAGCTACATGCTTGTATTAACAGTCTGATGCCCTTGTAATTTCAAATATATTATTCCATTTCAACGCTGAGTATATTCTGCACCATTTTATATTTAGACTACTTTATATAAGGTACTCAAATTTTTGAATACAACGCTAATGTATCAGACAGCTCCAAAAACCTGTTTTGCACTCAGACACGGACCATTTTGTCCAACAGAAGTCTACTATAATAATCTTTGTAGAAGCATGGTTACAGTAATGCATGGAAGCTCTTCTATAGTGTAGTAAAGCTAATGGACTAGAATTTGTTTTGCTTGGCACGTAATGGGTGCATAAATAAGTCCAACCCCATTACATGTGGCATGAAAGTTTATATCAATGTAAAGTAGATTTCCTTTGAAATAGGCAGTTATGTTGATGGTTTCATTTTTTCCAAGGAAAATTAGGAAAGGGAAAAGATTAATGAGAATGGGTGAAACAATCTGTGGCTGTGAACGTTTAGGGATACAAGAATATTTAATCAGAACAAGGAGATAAGGAGCACACGACTTTTCCCAGTGCACTATTAGATTAGCCTATACATTATAAACTCAGTTTTAATCTGTTCTCACACAATCAACATTCAGGCCAGTTGATCGTAAATTAGCTTTCATCTTCTAAGGTTTTCCGACACTGGTCTAATTTTTTGTTGCAAAACTGATTTCTTGGTGTAAGACCAATTTTTTTCCTAACAAAAATGCAAGTAAATTACCATTTACATTTTTAAAAAGCACAAGAATGCCAGAATTGAACCAACCAACCAATCTGTTTGCTAAAGTGGAGAAAGCAGGAGGTACTGCAGCCCTTCTTTTAGTGAAAAGAGAACCCCCCCCCCCCCCCGCCTTTGTCAGAGGGAGAGAAGAAAAGGAAATTACGCTTGCCTCACCCACAAAGGAGTGGACCAGGAAATATGTGTTGCCTTTAAAAGTCAATATAAGCTGAATTGGAGAAAGGTTTACAGAAACATTAGGGGGTTTAAAGTAAATGGCAAAAAAACTTCTTATAGTATGTATGTTTCAATGTATCTGGTATCACATTATTTTCATTATTGCTGTATCTTGGCACAGATAAACCACTGATAGTAGCATGTGCTTTTCCTTCCTGACACTATCTACATTTTGAATTTTAAACACATTTTAAATAAAAGTTGGAAACCACCTTTATGCTTCTAAAAATAGATAAATTGGCCTATTTTAAAGGTCCCAAGGGCATTTGGAGTTTTAAAGACCAAAAAAACTATTTCCAATGTTCTTTATGTGTAGCTACCCAAAATGACTACATGTAAAGCTCTCTCTGAAACAGCTTCCAGTCATTCATTCATTCATCTTCTTCCGCTTAATCTTTTTCGGGTCATGGGGGGGGGGGGGTGCTGTCTGTCCATTAATATTAAAGAACCTCGGTCTGATTGTGTGAAGGTATTCTGAATGAGACAATGCAAATCAGTCACACATGAGCAGGTATACCCATATGAGAAATGCAAAGTTTAACAGGCAAAAGGACTATGATCGGAGGGTAGTGGATGTAGGACTTGTTCATTTGTGACATCACAAAACCCAGAAAGTGCAATTGTCTTTAAGAGTTTAGCTACGTAAATAAAGACAGTGAGCATTTTAACAGAACTAGGTGATGTCTGGGGTATGTTTTAAAAAAATGAGTGGGAAGAGGGTGTCAGTTAAAGTCCCAGCTCTAGTGGATGGAGACAAGATGGCTGTATCAGACAAAGAAAAGGCAGAAGTCCTAGGTAGAGCATTTGCTGCAGTGCATAGAGGAGAACATCTTGGCGAGAGTCATAGACAGCAAAGAGAGCATAAACTCAGAGAAAATGCAAACTTAAAAAAGGAAGTGAAAGAAGATATGACTGCATTAGACCTCGAGCTCACAATGTCGGAGCTTAAGAGAGCTTTGCATGACAGTGGATACACAGCTCCAGGATATGATCAGTTAAGCTATGCTATGTTCTGGCAGTTGCCTATGCAATCAATGCAACTGGTGCTGAAATTGTTTAACAGAATATGGAAGGAGGGGGTTATCCCAAGTGGGTGGAAAAAGGCTGTAATTTTACCATTTAATAAGCCAGGGAAAGATCCAGCTCATCCAGGCAACTACAGGCCAATAGCAGTAATGTCACACTTGGGGAAATGGATGGAGAAGGTGTTGGTTTGCAGACTCTCATATGTACTAGAGCAAAGACGATTAATAAACAACTATCAGAATGGTTTTAGAAGAGGAAGATCCACAGTGGATGCTCTAGTTAGGGTAAGTAATGATATTGAAAAGACTCTCAAAATGAAAGAAGTAATGTTATAGTTTATCTGGATATTGAAAATGCTTATGACTCACTGTGGAGGAATGGACTTCTTATCAAACTGAATAAAATGGGCATTGATGGTAGGATGTATAATTGGATCATGGATTTTTTTAATACACAGGACAATTAGGGTTAAAGTGGGATCAGAAGTAGACATTAGTCTGCTAATGAGGAAAAAAGATTGGCATATGAGTGAAGTTGGTGTTAAAACAAGCATTTACCTCAGGAATAATTACTATAACTACTTACAGCTCTATACTGACGGTTCAAAGAACAAAGAGGGCTCTGTTGGAGATGGAGTATACATTCCAGAGTTTAAAGTGACAATCTCAAAAAGTCTCTCCAACACTACATCTGTGTTTACAGCAGAGGTGGTGGCAATAACTATTGCTTTGCAGTGGGTGGAGGAGGTCAGACCGGACTGGGTGGTGGTGTGCACAGATTCACTTGCAGCTTTCAAAACCATACAGACACTAAAATCTACAAGGGAAGACTTGGTGATTGAGCTATATCACAGTTTATTTAGGGTACACAGGGGTGGTGGAGAAGTTCAGTTTTGTTGGGTTCCTGCATATGAGGGGTTGAAAGGGAATGACTGTTAGCAAAGGGTGCACTTGGGAAAGAAATAACTATACTGAGGCGGCATGGAAAAATAAGCAGCAGTGCTGTGGTTTTAAGCAGGTTTTATTATATCATGTCGCCTTCACGGGATCCCCTCTCCGGTGCATAGTGGAGCAGCCCGGAGCGGGATCCCTAAGCTCTCAGAGAAGGAGAGGAGGACACGTGTGTGTCTACCAGTTGCAGGATCAGAGTGAGAGAAGAAGAGTAAGAGAAAGATTGCGTTACAGAGTTGCACCTTAAATACTTGATCATAACAATACATCAAAGAGACGTACCCCACAGTTTAGAATGATCAAAGGGACAACAGAACAGGCAGGAGGTATTTGCATTTGTAAGCCATACATCACAATGGGCAGATTAGCTAGACCTCGCTCCAAGTGTCAGACAAAGAGGCTAACAAGCACATCTACATATTGATCTGAGTCTCTAGGTCACAGTAAGGGCAAAATGCATGAATACAAAGGATGAAAGGCATCGATTAACATCACATAGGTGAGACAGAAGAAACTCGTCTACCTGTAGACATTAATACACCAAAGCACATCTAAGATGCTCAGAAAAAGCATAGTAAGGACAAGCCATATGCACACTATATAGAATGGCGCATTACATCACAACACATGCATGTTTGCATCACAAATACATGAATGGCACATTGCTTCTCAGTAGTGTAGCAGGAAAACAGAGAAAAGAGGGCTGAGTGTCCTTAGTCTGTTGTGGGGTTAAAACGAACCGCCACACACGCTCCCCCCCAGAGGACGCGGCAGGGGGTCGCGACCTCGATAATCCATCTGTGTGAGCGAGCTGTGGGAGAAGCTCGCTGCAGGCGGAGGGGGAGGGAGGGGAGGGGAGGGGTAGTAAGTGCCGGCAGGAGCTGTGAAATCGTCCTGAGCCGCGCAAAAATTGCTTGTGGGTCCGCAATGTCGAAGGGCTGGTCCCGTTGAACGTGCAGCGGTCCACAAGAAGAAAAATTAGTCTCTGACTCCTCTCGTGGCCATGAAGAAAAGCAGGAGCGGCTGTAAGAGAGAAAGTAAACAAAGCAGGGGGGACTGTTGGTTTTGGGTGCTGAAGCAACCCCAAAGCTCCCGGGAACAGCTGACGGCTGAAATCCCGTTGTGCCGTGGCTAAGACCATTAAAAAATCCAGTGGCGAGCTGCGTGCTTGCTTCAGGTGAACGAGCAACCCTGAAGGTTCTGAGGGCAGCGGCGGAGGACGATGGCGGTCTGTGGCGTGGCTGAGACTGTTAACAAATCCTTCCAGTATGCTGTATGCGTACCTCAGGTGAGCGAGCAGCCCTGAAAGGCAGCGGCGAAGGAGGAAGGCAGTCTGTGGAGCCGTTACTTGTCCCATGCGTGATGCGCCGTCCTTGTAACTCCCCGGTGCGTGCGCGGGGGTTCAGTGCGTGGGTGGGCCGCTGGAGTGGTGAGTCAGGGTGCAGAAACTTGGCGGAGATCAGCGCAGACGGCGCCAATAAAATCCAGGTTGAGCTGTTGCTGTAGATTTGGCCATGGTGCGTTGGAGCGTTGAGAGGAAATAGACGATCTTTAGTCCCTCAGGCCCGTGCAGAGGCGTTGGAGCGGCGGGAGGGAATAGACGATCTTTTGTTCCTCAGGCTCATGCAGCTGCGTTGGCGCGGTGTGAGGAAGTGGACGATCGTTGTCGCTCGTGCGGCCATGGTGCGTTCAGTTCCACGCGCTGCACTCCCCGTCGGCCCTGGAGGTTGCCGTCGTGGAGAGAGGACGAGGTGCGTGCGCTCTCAGTGAGAGCGGCCGGTCCAGCGTGGTTGTGCAGATCTCAGGCGACGGAGCATTCATGCCCGGGTGTTGCGTTCGCTGGCCGCTCGTTTTTTTCAGCGTCGGTTCGCCAGCGTGGCCATCCAAAACAGAAGGCTGCGTTGCACAAAACGTGTGCGTCTTCAAGGGGCCACCAACGCAGCTGTGTGGCTGTCCAGCTCGGAAGGTTGCTTTCGCACAAAACGTGTGCGTGTTGGAGGGGTCACCAGTGAGGCGGCATGGAAAAATAAGCAGCAGTGCTGTGGTTTTAAGCAGGTTTTATTATATCATGTCGCCTTCACGGGATCCCCTCTCCGGTGCATAGTGGAGCAGCCCGGAGCGGGATCCCTAAGCTCTCAGAGAAGGAGAGGAGGACACGTGTGTGTCTACCAGTTGCAGGATCAGAGTGAGAGAAGAAGAGTAAGAGAAAGATTGCGTTACAGAGTTGCACCTTAAATACTTGATCATAACAATACATCAAAGAGACGTACCCCACAGTTTAGAATGATCAAAGGGACAACAGAACAGGCAGGAGGTATTTGCATTTGTAAGCCATACATCACAATGGGCAGATTAGCTAGACCTCGCTCCAAGTGTCAGACAAAGAGGCTAACAAGCACATCTACATATTGATCTGAGTCTCTAGGTCACAGTAAGGGCAAAATGCATGAATACAAAGGATGAAAGGCATCGATTAACATCACATAGGTGAGACAGAAGAAACTCGTCTACCTGTAGACATTAATACACCAAAGCACATCTAAGATGCTCAGAAAAAGCATAGTAAGGACAAGCCATATGCACACTATATAGAATGGCGCATTACATCACAACACATGCATGTTTGCATCACAAATACATGAATGGCACATTGCTTCTCAGTAGTGTAGCAGGAAAACAGAGAAAAGAGGGCTGAGTGTCCTTAGTCTGTTGTGGGGTTAAAACGAACCGCCACAATACCACTGTTTCTTGGAAAAGGTGAAGGGAAGGCAGTAATGAAGAAAAAAAAGAACTGAGCAATGGCAAAAAAGAGGGGATGAAGAACATAAAGATAGACCATATTACAAAATACAAAAATCTATTGCAATAAAGAATTATAAAACAACAAACAGGAGGGAAGACATCATTATGGCAAGACTCAGACTGGATCATACAGGTTTAAACGACACTTTATTCACCATGGGGAAAAGTGAAAGTGACAAATGTAGAGAATGTGGAGTAAAAGAAAATGTCGAGCACATCTTATTACACTGTCACAAGTATGAAAATGAAAGAGAGAGAATGGAAAATGAAGTTCGAGAGGCTGGTCGGGAATGGGATTTAAGTGGGATTCTGGGAACAAATGGAGATGGAGAGGCAATAAGAATCACGAGAAGGGGTCTTTTCTCTTTTTTAAATAACACAGGATTAAGTCATAGACTTTAGGGGTCGGGCTCAGATGACATAATGTTACACTGTCTTGTACAGTAGGTGGCGGTATGCGCCTTTCAGGCGCTTGCTATCCACCAGTAACCGAGAGAAGAAGAAGACGAAGAAGACGAAGAAGACGAAGAAGACGAAGAAGAAGAAGAAGAAGAAGAAGAGACTCATCACAGAGTTGTTCTCCAGGGGCCATGGCAGTTGCCACGGCCAAGATGTGTAGAGTGAAGTACAAGGAGATGAAGAAGCGTGATGTCTGAAGATAGAGTTGAGGTTCGATTGGACACAGCAATGATGATATAAGCAATATAAGCTGCGGCTTCAGTCATCACCCATTTCGGATAACTCACGTGGAATTGTATAGTAGAAGGAGTCTTTGTCTAATTTGACCTTGTTGTTATATTATACAGTTTCTTTTAACCTGTAATGTACTATCCGGAATAAATAAATTCATTCATTCAAATTCATTCATTCATGATAGAAGGACTACAGCTCCTGAACAGATAGAGTGAAGTACGTGGCGGTGGTGCACCTGTGAGCTGGTTGCCAGCTGCCAATCAAATCTAAAAGAAGAAGAAGAAGAAGATGTTTTAATTGTATGCATGTGAGCCATAAATATACAGCTCTGGAAAAAAAATTAAGAGACCACGACAAAGTCTTTCCATAATTAGCATCTCTACATGTATGGCAGCCATTCAATTTGAGTATCTGTTGAATTCCAACACGAGGACACCTCAGTCTACTTAAGGAGGTACTGATTAGTTGATCATCTAAGCATGGTAAGACACATGAAAGCTGTGAAAAATAATCAGAATTATTACACAAATACAGAATTGAGTTCTTTCCAAGTTATAACTTAAGTTATGTGCGTGCTCGCGGATCACATTCAACACACAGAGCGGAGTTTTCCAGACTCGCTGATTATTGTGGCTGGCGACTTTAATCAGTGCAATCTGAGCCACGATCTCCCCCGCTACAAACAGTTTATTAAATGCCCCACCAGAGGATTAAACACACTGGATCACTGTTACACCACAGTGAATGATGCATATCGCGCTGTCCCTCGAGCTGCGCTGGGATTATCTGATCACGTGATGGTTCACCTCATTCCCACATACAGACTGTAGCGCTCACCTCTGTAGTCATGAAGTCCTTTGAGCGCCTGGTCCTGTCCCACCTCAAGTCCATCACCACCCCTCTCCTGGACCCGCTGCAGTTTGCCTACCGAGCCAACAGGTCTGTAGACGATGCAGTCAACCTGGCCCTCCACTCCATCCTGCAGCACCTGGACTCCCCGGGAACCTACGCCAGGATCCTGTTTGTGGACTTCAGCTCCGCATTCAACACCATCCGCCCCGCTCTGCTCCGGGACAAGCTGTCCCTGCTCAATGTGCCTGACTCCCTCTGCAGGTGGATCATCGACTTCCTGACGGACCGGAGGCAGCATGTGCGGCTGGGAAAGACTGTCTCAGACTATACTAGCATCAGCACCGGATCACCCCAGGGCTGTGTACTTTCCCCCCTACTCTTCTCCCTTTACACCAACTCCTGCACCTCCAGCCACCAGTCTGTCAAGTTGATCAAGTTTGCGGACGACACCACCCTCATCGGGCTCATCTCCAACGGCGACGAGTCCGCCTACAGGAGAGAGGTGGCCCAGCTGGCGTCCTGGTGCAGCAATAACAACCTGCAGCTGAACGCTCTGAAGACAGTGGAGATGATTGTAGACTTCAGGAAAGTCACTACTCCTCTGGCCCCCCTCACCCTCTCAGGCTCTCCCATCACCACTGCTGATTCCTTCCGCTTCCTAGGCACTACCATCACCAGGGACCTCAAATGGGAGCTGACCATCAGCTCACTCATCAAAAAAGCCCAGCAGAGGATGTTCTTCCTGCGGCAGCTGAGGAAGCTCAAGCTACCCACCAAGATGTTAGTGCAGTTCTACACAGCCATCATCGAGTCCATCCTCACCACCTCCATAACCGTGTGGTACGCAGGAGCCACTGCCAGGGACAGACTAAGGCTGCAGCGTGTCGTGCGCACTGCTGAGAAGGTGATCGGCTGCAAGCTCCCATCTGTCCAGGATCTGTACATCTCCAGGACCCGGAGGCGTGCTGGCCGGATCATAGCCGATCCCTCACACCCTGGTCACGTACTGTTTGCCCCCCTCCCCTCTGGTAGAAGACTTCGGTCCATCCAGACTAAAACCTCCCGTCACATGAACAGCTTCTTCCCCTCTGCCATTAGACTGCTGAACACTAAGTGACTTATTGACTCTCGTGCACCATGTACAGCAGCTCAACCAGACTCATGTCAATCATCACTGTTTTCTTCCTGCATTACCGACTGCACTATATAGTTCTCCACAGTATCTGCTGCTGGCTAATATATATTTTAACTGTTGACCAGTATCACTTAATCTTATCCTACACTTTATTACATGTATAGTTTATTTCTCTTATCCTATCATGTTTAATGTTGCAGCATTGTACCGAGACAAATTCCTAGTTTGTGTACTACATGAACAATGGCAATAAACCTGATTCTGATTCTGATTCTGATTCTGACAGAGATTGAAGCTCACTAAACCTGTTGTGAGCACTACGAAGATACGGACCAGTGATGCTGAGGAGAAGCTGGAAACGTGCATGGAAATATCTGACTGGGGCATGCTTAAAGGAGCCACGTATGATCTGGATGAGTACACGGACACTGTGAACTCATATATCCACTTTTGTGAAGAGAACATTCTTCCATCACGCACCAGGGTGAGTTACTCTAATGACAAACCCTGGTTCACAGCTAAGCTCAGACAGATCAGGAAGGAGAAGGAAGCAGCGCTGAAAAGTGGAGACAGGGACTGCTACAGGGAGGTTAAATACCGGTTTAACAGAGAGCTGAAGAGGGCTAAATCTCTATACTCAGAGAGACTCCAGCAGCAGTTCACTGCTAATGATTCGGCTTCCGTGTGGAGAGGACTGAGGCAAATCACCAACTATCGACCTAAGGCTCCTAAAGGTCAGGATGACAAAGCCCTTTGTCAGAGACTGTCCCAACACTATGCCCGTTTTGACACCTCGTCATCTGTGTCCAACTCCCCCCCTCCCTCCAGCTCCACAGCCTCCACATTCCCTACTTCATTTAAGGCACCCCCCCCCCCCCTCCTCCCCCCTCCCTTTATCATCAGTGAGCAGGATGTGCTCAAACAGTTCTCCAGACTGAACCCGCGCAAGGCCCCCGGCCCAGACGGCGTGTCTCCCTCCACCCTGAGACTCTGTGCGAAACAGCTGGCTCCTGTATTCACAGACATTTTTAACACCTCCCTTAAGTTATGCCACGTGCCGTCCTGCCTCAAATCCTCCACCATCATCCCTGTCCCCAAGAAGCCACGGATCACTGGACTTAATGACTACAGACCTGTAGCGCTCACCTCTGTAGTCATGAAGTCCTTTGAGCGCCTGGTCCTGTCCCACCTCAAGTCCATCACCACCCCTCTCCTGGACCCGCTGCAGTTTGCCTACCGAGCCAACAGGTCTGTAGACGATGCAGTCAACCTGGCCCTCCACTCCATCCTGCAGCACCTGGACTCCCCGGGAACCTACGCCAGGATCCTGTTTGTGGACTTCAGCTCCGCATTCAACACCATCCGCCCCGCTCTGCTCCGGGACAAGCTGTCCCTGCTCAACGTGCCTGACTCCCTCTGCAGGTGGATCATCGACTTTCTGACGGACCGGAGGCAGCATGTGCGGCTGGGAAAGACTGTCTCAGACTATACTAGCATCAGCACCGGATCACCCCAGGGCTGTGTACTTTCCCCCCTACTCTTCTCCCTTTACACCAACTCCTGCACCTCCAGCCACCAGTCTGTCAAGTTGATCAAGTTTGCGGACGACACCACCCTCATCGGGCTCATCTCCAACGGCGACGAGTCCGCCTACAGGAGAGAGGTGGCCCAGCTGGCGTCCTGGTGCAGCAATAACAACCTGCAGCTGAACGCTCTGAAGACAGTGGAGATGATTGTAGACTTCAGGAAAGTCACTACTCCTCTGGCCCCCCTCACCCTCTCAGGCTCTCCCATCACCACTGCTGATTCCTTCCGCTTCCTAGGCACTACCATCACCAGGGACCTCAAATGGGAGCTGACCATCAGCTCACTCATCAAAAAAGCCCAGCAGAGGATGTTCTTCCTGCGGCAGCTGAGGAAGCTCAAGCTACCCACCAAGATGTTAGTGCAGTTCTACACAGCCATCATCGAGTCCATCCTCACCACCTCCATAACCGTGTGGTACGCAGGAGCCACTGCCAGGGACAGACTAAGGCTGCAGCGCGTCGTGCGCACTGCTGAGAAGGTGATCGGCTGCAAGCTCCCATCTGTCCAGGATCTGTACATCTCCAGGACCCGGAGGCGTGCTGGCCGGATCATAGCCGATCCCTCACACCCTGGTCACATACTGTTTGCCCCCCTCCCCTCTGGTAGAAGACTTCGGTCCATCCAGACTAAAACCTCCCGTCACATGAACAGCTTCTTCCCCTCTGCCATTAGACTGCTGAACACTAAGTGACTCTCGTGCACCATGTACAGCAGCTCAACCAGACTCATGTCAATCATCACTGTTTTCTTCCTGCATTACCAACTGCACTATATAGTTCTCCACAGTATCTGCTGCTGGCTAATATATATTTTAACTGTTGACCAGTATCACTTAATCTTATCCTACACTTTATTACATGTATAGTTTATTTCTCTTATCTTATCATGTTTAATGTTGCAGCATTGTACCGAGACAAATTCCTAGTTTGTGTACTACATGAACAATGGCAATAAACCTGATTCTGATTCTGATTCTGATGTAGTGTTTAAGAATGAACATGAATTTATTTTCCTTGCATTATTTGATCTAAAAACTACATCAAAAAGAACATCTACAAGCAACATCCTTTTCATCGTTTTGGCCAGTTGTCATTTTCTGTAAATAAGTGCTCTAAATGACGATATTTTGACTTGGGATTTGGGGAGTTGTTTTCAGTAGGTTAGAGAATAAAACAAAATTGTTCATTATACTCAAACACATCTGTATTAATAGTAAAATCAGATAAAGTGATAGTTTTGCAGTGGTCTCTAAAGCTGGGTTTACACTATAGCATTTGGACCGACTTGTACAGACATTTTGAAAAATCAGAGAAATTAGTCCAAATATTGATGAAATTATGTTCGTGAGCAGTTTTTTTTTTTTTTTTTGTAATCTAGCGCTCACCAACTTTTACGAATTTTTGCCAGCATTTGCCAGCGTTGCATTCAGTGTTGGCAAACTTTTGCCAACTTAGGCTAGCGTATGTGTAACTGTTGCTAACTTAGGCTAACTTAAGCAAAGGAATACTCAGCACAGGTCAGCTGACATCAGCGTCAGACAACGCTCATATAAAGATCAGCGTTTGCGGAGGCTTCCTGCCATTCTGAACCTGCTTTTGGAGTGAATACATCTCCCTTGGGGATACGTTTCAGTATTTAATTTTGTTTTATATTCCTATGTAGTTATTTCTGCATGCCCTTTTTTTACTGTTCATTCATTCATTCATTCCTCTAAAAAAATAATACAGTAACGTCTATCTATAGACTCCAACAGTAAGTCCACAATTAAAATGTAAATGTGGATGCAATTAAAAAAAAAACTATTTTGTGTATCATCATATAAATAAAACGACTGGTGATTATATTTTGACTGTTACAACTCTCTCCATTAAATAACATAAAATCCTGTTAACTGTCATTTACTTTTTGACAGCTCGGATTCCGCACAATGGAAGCTGAACCAATAAATCCTGGAAAATGATTATGCACGGAGCAGAAAATTGAGAACAGTAAATTTCGCAATGAGATTTTTTTTTTCTTTTCGGCTGTCACATTTTGGGTAGATTATATATATATATATATATATATATATATACTATATATATATATATTGTGGAAGATGTGAAAATGACGAGGCAGCGTTCTTTCTCAGAGTCAGCTTTATTCACATCTCCATCATTTCAAAGCAGAAAAAAGAGAGAGAATGAAATAGTAACTCTCGTCCTTAAATATCAGGGACTTCATACCTCATAGATCACATGTCCCACAGACCACCTGGCATAATAAAGACAGTCACAATGCATTTCCCTCCATGATATCACTTCCACTGTCTCCCACGCATCCTTTAATCGACCCCCCACAGTCTCCAGCCTTGCATAACAAGGCTAAGCTTCCTGCCTTTGTTCTGACCTGAAATGCGAGTCACAGAACCGGTCCAACAGGTCCAAAATGAAGTGATCATCGTCAGAGTCTTTGAACCTCAACAACTTCTCCATCAGGCTCGCGGGCATGTCGTTTTCCCCCTCCGTCAGCGCCAGGAGCCTCTCTGCTCGCTCCTCCGCCGAGGGGGTCAACGTGCCGTATTTGTCGCTGTCCGGCGGCTGGTCGATCAGATCAGGCTCTCCACATGCTGGGCCGTGTTGTTGTCCAGCTTTGCGACTACATGGTAGAATTTCGTGACATCTACCGATATCCCCCGGAGGTTGAACTGCGCCTCAACTGCGTTGAACCAGGAGCGCGGATTGTTCTGCCAGAAGTCTGGTAGCTGGACTGTAGCGGCGTTTGCTTGGCTGGGGGCTCCTGACGCGGCTGGCCCGGGGGAATTTCTTTCTTCCATGATACGTCTCAGGGTCACCAGTGTGGAAGATGTGAAAATGACGAGGCAGCGTTCTTTCTCAGAGTCAGCTTTATTCACATCTCCATCATTTCAAAGCAGAAAAAAGAGAGAGAATGAAACAGTAACTCTCGTCCTTAAATATCAGGGACTTCACACCTCATAGATCACATGTCCCACAGACCACCTGGCATAATAAAGACAGTCACAATGCATTTCCCTCCATGATATCACTTCCACTGTCTCCCACGCATCCTTTAATCAACCTCCCACAGTCTCCAGCCTTGCATAACAAGGCTAAGCTTCCTGCCTTTGTTCTGAACTGAAATGCGAGTCACAGAACCGGTCCAACAGGTCCATTGAGTGTTCACCACAATATATATATATATATATATATATATATATATATATATAAAATCCATATTTATATATTTTTTTTTAATTCCCTCTACTCAGCTTTTGGCATTCCTGCACCATTGACAGCGACACTTCTTTGCATTTCTCTTGTGCCTGTGCATGTTTGAAGTGAGTTTCGGTCTGAAAACATCTGCTTCCAACAGCATTTCAGTCAAACTTTGCCAGTGGAGCTTAACTTAGGCTGACTAAGGCGAGCTGTGCATAACTTAGCCCAGTGCACAGGAACTTCTACAAAATGAGCACAACTTTCACCAATGTGTATTTCCAAACATCGGCAAATTTTCAGCGTGCTGAAAATTTTCAAAGAGCACAACTTTTTCCCACATTTGCTAACAAACAAATTTTTTTTTTTTTTTTTTTTTTTTTTTTTTTTGAATGGAAAAGATGCAATAGACTTACACAATGGTCCTCTCCGGCATACAACTAGGAACATACCGGTCGCTATGGAGGGTGAGAATATGTATGGGCACATAATCATACCATGTAGGATAACTAAATAGACGGTTATGCTGTTTCATCCCACCTAGCAACAATGCTCTGCACTGTGTGTGTTTATATATTTACATATTTATTCCATCTAGCTACAATGCTCTGCACTGGGTGTGTTTATATTTATATATCTATATATTTATTCCATCTAGCTACAATGCTCCGCACTGTGTTTTTATATATCTACATATTATTCCATCTAGCTACATTGCTCCGCACTGTGTGTGTTTATATACTTGCATATTTATTCCACCTAGCTGCAATGCTCCATACTGTGGGTGTTTATATATTTACATATTTATTCCATCTAGCTACAATGCTCTGCACTGTGTGTTCATATATTCATATATTTATTCCATCCAGCTACAATGGTCTGCACTGTGTGTCTGTGTGTGTGTGTGTGTATATATATATTTTATAGTAATATGTACATATGTATATTAGCTGCTCTTGCTTGCTTGTTTTTTCTTGCCTTCTGATTGTTGCTCTGAGTGTTGCTATCCCTGTGCTGTTGCAATCCTGGAATTTCCCCGTTGTGGGACTAATAAAGGCTTATCTTATCTTATCTTATCTTAAACACCGTCATTATCTTTTACCAACTTTTGCCAGCAGAACCAGATGTCTGCCAAAACGTCAGTAAAAGTTGGTCCAAATGTTGTAGTGTGAATCCCCCCATAGGCCTCCTAATTTTTTCCAGAGCTATGTTACGGTTAAAACCTGTGAAAAAAGTCAATTTGCACAATATGACTTCCTTAACACAACAGAGTGGCAACTGAGAAGTAACAGATCTACATGTCTGGTTTTATTTTTTATCATTGATTTAGGGTGATGAGTAAACTAGTTACAGTAATTTACAGAAAAGCAAAGTGGAAGGCAGTAACATTGTTGAAAGATAAAATGGTGTAAAAATGTTCTTGTACAGCCACAATTCACTTCCACATTGTGAAAAATAACCTTTTTGAGGGGGCGGGGGGCTGATACTGCAATATATCCAACAAGAGGTTGTTTTGTTTTGTTGTTTTTTCATGCTTGGAAGACCAAAGAATGAAATGTTTTCATAAAAACTAATTGACATCTTGTGGTAAGATGTTGCACATTCTGTTAGTACAAATGTTACATCATGCTGTGCAATGGCCTCTCTGTAACATAGTTAAGAGAATGATGGTAAGCAAGTTAGGATGAGGCCGAGAGAGACATCGGCTGTGTATAAATTAGTTTCATTTGCAGCACAGCCAGTTATCAGCATCCAGAGCACACATTTTTCTCTTTTAATTTGGTGACACGATTTCTCGCCACCAAGCATAAAAGACACTGTTTGGGGAGTAGTAACTGGCCTTTTGTGAACGCATACTTAGCTGTAGGTGTATATGTATGTGTATGGGCATGCACATCAAAGGCACTTCAAAATGCTATGTGCCCAGTAGATAAATCTTCTATAAACAAAACACACATACAAACACATTCCTGTTTTGTTTCATTGGAGTCCTGAGAGCAGAAGCCCTCACAGAGGAGCTGTATGAAGGAGGAGACTGCTGGTTTTGATGGTTTGGAATCAAGTGTTGCCTTTGATAAGTCCACTCTTTGGGGTGGGTGTTTTTGTTTTGTTTTGTTTGTTTTATTTTTTTTTAGGAAGGTTTCTCTTCTGTAAACTCCAGAGAGAACATGTGCATGCTTTCCTTTGATTCCTACCCCTCTAAACAACACTTGTTCTTATCTTTTTAATATAGCTTTGTCTCTCAGTCAGTTTTATTTTAAGCACTTCTGCGTTTGTTCAGTTGCTTCCAGAAAATTATAATAATAATAATAACATCCTCACAGCCTGCTTGATGATTTAGGGCCTTATTAGGATGATTATCCATGCAGTTTTCCGACAGACTTTCCGCCGTATGCCGGTCTTTTGTTATTTTCTGTTAGCGCATTGTCAGTTTTTTATGCCTTGTATCACGCCATCAAATTACCAGTAGACGGTGTGCCCACTATGCACTTGGAGGAGGCGCCTCATTTCAAAGAGGTATGGCAGCATGCAATCTAATGCGCATTACTATTATAGTGCATTCCATGAAAATTTGCTTTTGATCAGGAAAAAGGAGGTATCAGAAGGTCATCAGTAAGTCATTAGAAGTGCATTGTTTAATGATATTTCAGTGGCATGTTTTGACATCATGCAGCTCGGGAGCTCATGAGGAAACGGCATGCATTGGGATCTTATTTTAATAGAGAGCGTTGTAACAGTCACAATCGCCCGTCATTTTAATTATATGATGATCACACACTAGTTGTTTTTTATTCCATCCACACTGTCATTTTAATTGCAGACTTACCTTTGGAGTCTATAGATTAGGCATTATTGTATTTTTTTAAGGGAATGAATAAATTAACAGGGAGCATGTGTGCTAGTGGATTCCAGTGTGATGCCTGGCACACGAGGGAATTTTCGTTTTCATCACTGACTTATTAGGCATTAATGTGTTTATCGTTAGGGGAATAACTGAATGAACAAGGAGTGTGCAGTGTTCTACTTTTCACTGTAACTCCCTAGAGAGACAGGAGATGCGTTCACATCTGCCTTGGCCGTGCGCCCCAGTTTTCCAGCCAGACAAGCTCCCCTACAGCCACCCGTCAGCCCCCGGCAGAGGCTGCCGAGAGCAGGCTCACTTTATAGCGGGGGCCAGGAAGCCGCACCAGATCACCTCCTTCCGTCCTACCCAGGAGGGATGGGGGAGACCCTCAGTTGGTGAAAGCAACAGGAGAGGGGGCACTCCATTTCCCCACAACTGGGAGTGACTTCCACACCATCGTTAATGAAAGTTTATGAACGTTTGCACAGGCATCATCCTCTTTTCCTGAAGTATCAAACCCATTCATGCCTGTGTGTATCATCAGTGCGCACGATTGGTCAAAATGTATGAAAAAAATAAAATAAACCCAGATGTACCAAGCATTTCACATCACTAGATGGCAGACACAGACACATATAGCTTACTAGTCTGCACTGGAGGACTGAGATCAGCAAACCAGAACCGCGTTGAATCTGATATCACTTCTAGGGCATAGAAGAAGAGCCGTATAAACAATTGCACAACATATATTTCCACAAGGAGGAAGCATTTGCTTCAAATTTTGCCAACTATGATTCTAAAAGGAATTATTTAGCTTCTGAAGGAAAATATTTACCTTCTGGACAGCACAAGATGGACAGGAGCAAAACACTTTTCGCTCGCCCTTGACAAAGCTGCATGTGATGGAGAGGACAATACTGCCGGTTCTGTGGGTTAATCTAACCGAAATTAAGGTGAAATAAATCAGAAGATAAATGTGATCTGGATTTCTGGATGTGGGAGAGAAAGTGAAAGTGACCAACAGAAGACAAAATAAGGACCGGTGTGAACACACAGATGAGCACACGGACGCATGGCGACACATGATGCGCGGTAGGTCTGATGTTTTTTATCAGTTTGTTTACATTCTACTGATTTTCTGGTTCATATATTTTGAAGATAACAAAAAACAAACAAAAAAAGACAAAAATACAAAACCATCCTTTGTGTAAACATGACCAAAGTCCACTTTGACTGAAAGTTATGTAATCTGATGTGGCTGCCATCAAATTATAAAAATTAGAGGCATAAATTTACTCCTATCATAAACGTTGGATCAAATTCTACATCTTTCTCATTGACAGTAAGTCATTATCTCTTACAACATTCAAGCTACAGCCTTTGGAATTTGTGATATCTAAACTGAATATTTTCTTGAAAAAAATCTTCACCACCAGAGGGTGCATGCAGATGGTGTGGATCTGTGACAGAAAACCTCAAATAGTTAAACCATGCAGCTGATTTTTCAGCCCATTCTTTCCTGTTTTCTCTTTCTAACATAACTAACTGGGCATCAACTGTGATTGATGTCTTCCTTATTACCAAGCAGCATGACTATCACGCACATTTTGGCTCACACACATGGACTTTCATCAGCACAAAACCCATCTTAAACCGTCATGATTACAATTCACTTTAGATAATGATCCTCTTTGCATTAAAGGGATGGGAAGGAGCGCTTTGGATTAGATTATCCAAAGCAAACCTCTGAATGATTAGACTGGCCTCTTTGTGTCATGCGCTGGTGGAAAGTTAGTTTTTACACCATTGTGATAAGGAAATTGTCATGATTCAGGGCAAGAGAGGCTCAGACGCAGAGCTGCCAGAACAAACACTCAGACTCAGATGTAAAAATTCACCAGTTTATTGTAAAATAGAAACTAACACATAACTCTAAATAAAGGTGCAGAACTCTGGAGAAGCACAACACAAAACCACACACTTAAATGATACAAAAACTGGTGCCCGCTGGAGCGCACGTAGCCTATGGGAAAAGAACAAAAAGCAGTTATTAAGGACAGAATCTCCCAAAGGGGAGAATAATAATGGGAAAACACTCTTACTCTGTGAGCAGAGGAGCCCAAAAGGGAACTCCTGCGTGGACCAGGGAAACGGGGAAGATGGTGACCTGGGTGGACGTCCGGCGTCTTCTTGGTCAGGCAAGCGTGATCAGCCCCGGAGTACACACTGTGCAGGTGGCAGCAAACCTGAAAAGACAGGAGGACAAAGAGAATGAAAACACAGGTCAACCGAGGGATAATAATATAAAAGGCTTAGATGTATTCTGGTAGCAAACCTAACGATCCAGCGATGGGTTCTCCATGCGCTGGCTCTTAAATATGCTGGTTGATTAGGAAGCAGCAGGTATTTAATCCCGCAGGTGTAGCTGATACTCCGGAGCCGGGAAGACAGGAACAGGAGGGGAGGGGGGGCACACTCGCCTGATCATCACAGTGCCCCCCCCCCCCCAAGGAGCGCCTACTGGGTCCCACTGGGCTTGCATGGATGGGCATGATGGAATGCTCGCACCATCTGCTTGTCCAGGATGTAGGACCCCGGAATCCAGGACCTCTCTTCCGGACCGTACCCTTTCCAGTCCACTAGGTACTGGCACCCATGACCCTGTCGATGGATGTCCAGCATCTTCTCCACTGTGTATGTGGTCTGGCTGCCGATGACTCGGGGGGGGGGGATCCAGAGGAGGGCAGAGAGGGGCTTAATGCGAGAGATGTGAAATGTCGGGTGGATCCGCATTGAAGGTGGCAGGTCTAACCGAACAGTGACGTTGTTGATGAACCGCTTGATGGTGAACGGGCCCAGATACTGTAGTGGGGGGAGAGCTTCAGAGACTCTGCCTTGCGCAGGATCTGTTTGAAGGACAGCCACACCTTCTGTCCCACCGTGTACTTCAGGCACCGGTGTGCATCTGCGGTTAGCGTATTGTTGATTGTGCTCTGCAGAGCGGAGGAGGGCAGCTCTTTTGGCCCTCCACAGACAGCGGCACTGGCGCACATGGACTTCCATGGATGGGACGATGAGGCCCCTCTCCGCCATGGGCAGCAGAGGTAGTGTGTAGCCCATTGAGGCCTCGAACAGTGTGAGCTCAGTAAAGGAGGAGACAGCCAAGTTGTGGGAATACTCCACCTAGGTCAGGTGGGAGCTCCAGGTGGATGGGTTTCGGGATGCTACACACCTTAGGGTGGCCTCCAGGGACTGATTAGCACGCTCGACCTGACCGTTGCTATGCGGATGGTATCCGGACGTCAGGCTGGCTGTAGCACCCAAAATAATTGCAGATCGCCTTCCACACTTGGGATGTGAATTGTGGACCGCGGTCCGAGACAATGTCCACTGGTATTTCATGCAGCCGGATGACATGCTGCATCACCAGATTGTCCGTCTCTGTGGCAGATGGTAATTTACGGAGAGGGACCAGGTGGATGACCTTGGAGAACCAGTCCATGATGGTGAGGATCACAGTGTTGCCTTGGGATGGAGGGAGGCCCGTCACGAAGTCCAACACAATATGTGACCATGGATGACTCGGCACTGGGAGGGGATGGAGGAGGCCAGCAGGAGGGGAAGAGTCAGATTTGTTTGCGGCGCAGGTGTGACAGGCCTTAACATACTCCCGCACGTCCCTCCCAAGTGTGGGCCATCAAAACACTGTCCTGAACAGCTTGATTGTCCGGGAGATGCCGGGATGGCAAGCGAACAAGCTGGTCTGTCCCCACTTAATCACCTCACTGCGTAACATTGAGGGGGCATACAGCCGGTCAGGCGGACCTCCCTCCAGGATGGGTTCCAATGATTGAGCCTGCCGAACCCTCTGCTCAATCTCCCATGAGAGTGTCCCGAGAAAGCAGAAGGAGGGGAGAATCGTCTCCGGGGGAGAAGCAGCAGCTGTGAAGATGAGGTGAAGGAGGAGGAGTCGAGAAAAAAAACTGTCATGAGAGAGCATCAGCCTTGGCATTACGGGACCCTGGTCTGTACGAGATAAAAAGATTGAGCCTATTAAAAAACAGGGCCCACCGAGCCTGCCGTGAATTCAACTGTCTGGCCAATCGAAGATTTTCTAAATTTTTATGATTGGTCCAAACAATGACTGGTTGGCTAGCTCTCTCCAGCCAGCGTCTCCATTCCGCCAATGCCAGCTTAATGGCCAACAATTCGCCGTCCCCAACATCATAATTTCTCTCAGCTGGCATTAGCCGCCGGGAGAAATACGTGCACGGATAGAGCTTGTGGTCGGAGGCGGAGCGCTGGGAGAGGACAGCGGCCCACCCCCAAATCGGAAGCATCCACCTCGACCACGAACTGCGCTCAAGGATCCACCTGCGCCAGGACGCACACGTTGGTGAACAGGCCTTTCAGGGTCACAAAAGCTCGTTCAGCAGCCTTGGACCACTTGAACGGGATTTTGGTCGATGTCAACTGCGTAAGCAGGTGCATCACCTTACTATAATCATGGATAATCGGCAGTAGAAGTTGGCAAAGCCCAGGAAGTGTTTGAGGTCCTTTCTGGACTGGGGGGTTGGCCAGTCTACTACCTCCTTAATTTTTGCTGGATCGGCCTTTACCGTGCCCTCGGCGATGATGAACCCCAGGAACGAAATTGAGCGAGTGGAAAATTCGTACTTCTCTGTTTTCACAAAAAGCTGATTTTCCAGCAGCCACTGTAGGGTGGACCGACCGTGGACTACGTGCTCCTCCAGCATGCGGGAAAAAATCAGAATATCATCCAGATATGCAAAAAAAAAAAAACTGGTTTACCATATCTCGCAAGATGTCATTAATTAACTGTTGGAAGACGGCAGGGGCGTTGGTCAGGCCAAATGGCATGACCAAATAATCAAAATGGCCCAGCGGTGTTTTAAATGCTGTCTTCCATTCGTCTCCCTCACGAATGCGGACCAAGTGGTACGCATTACGGAGGTCGAGCTTGGTGGAAAAAACGCGCCCGTTGGAGTAACTCAAATGCTGAGTTGATAAGGGACAGCTGATACTTATCCTTACGGGTAATCACGTTAAGCTCATGGTAATCAATGCACGGCCGCAATGTCCCATCCTTTTTCCCTACTAAAAAGAACCCAGCTGCAAGAGGGGCGGGCGACGGATGAATAATGCTGGCGCTAAGGGAGTCTTTAATGTAGGTCTCCATCACCTCCCTCTCCAGCCCAGATAAACTGTAGAGCCGGCTGGATGGCAGCCGTGCACCCGGAAGGAGGTTGACAGCGCAGTCGTAGCCCTGGTGAAGTGATAAAGATAGGGCCCTGGACTTGCTAAAGACCTCCCCTAAGTCATGATAGACCTCAGACAAGGAGCTGAGATCTGCCAGCTCAGCCGGAGGGGAGGAGATCGGGAGAGAGGGTGAGCAAGCGGCCATTTGGAGACACGATGAGCGATGGAAACAGCTCTAGGATGAAATGGAGCCCTCACTCCAGTTTATAATTGGGTTGTGAATGCGGAACCACGGATACCCCAGAATCATTACGGTGGTCGATTGAGGCAGAACATAAAACTGAACAGTCTTGTGGTGATTACCAGACAAAATGACCGAAATGGGCTCAGTTTTTTTCGGTAATCTCCGCGATGATGCTGCCTGAGACCACCAAGACAGTAGAAGGTGTCAGGACATTCCTGGTGGGTATCTGTAATTTTCGGACCATGGCCTGTTGAAATGAAATTTTGCTCCACTCCTGAGTCAATCAGGGCAGAGGTTTTGAACTCGGCTCCCGGTAATTGAATGAGGGTCAGGAATTCAAAACGGTTGGGAGAATTTTGCGAGGACCCTTCCGCCAGACCCCCCACGGTTACTGATGGGCCAGGTCTTTTGGTCTTATGGGGCATTTTGAAACTGCGTGGCCTGTTCCCCTGAAATACATGCACGCCCCCACCCTCTCTCGACACCGACGCTCCTCCAGAGTCAGATAGGACCTACCGAGGGCCATCGGCTCCAAGGAAGCCAGCGAAGCTGCACCAGAGGGCAGAGGAGCCGGCTGGGGAGTGAACAGAGAGGCAATGCCTTTCTGCTCTCTTGCTTGCTCCCTAAACTGGTTGTCCAGGGCCACAGCCTGCGCGATAAGCTCATCCACAGAGGAGGGAGACACGCGGATAGCCAGCTTGTTGCAGAGATGCAAATTCAGGCCCCAGAGGAAGGCGCTGTGAAGAGCAACGTCATTCCATCCTGAGTCCGCCACAACAACCCAGAACTCGACAGAGAAATCGGCCACAGACTGGTCTCCCTGCCGAAGCCCCATCAGCTGGCTAACTATGTTCCCCTCACTCTCTGAATGGTCAAAAGCCTCAGAGAACTCTCGCACAAATTGCTCGAACAAATATAGGGACCTATAGGGAATATAGGGCTGCTCATGAAAGACTGAGCCCACTTGAGCGCCCGGTCCCATAACAACAAGGTCATGAAATGGATCTTAGCCAAATCCTAGCCGACACAGGTGGTCAGTAACTGTCACCAATTGCTGGGTGATGGTCTGTAACTGTTCGGAAAGAATCACGACCTGGCGCTCCATGGCATCCAAGTGCGAGAGCACTGACTGTTGTCCCAGCTGAACGTTCGCTGAGCCTCGATCCTGGCTGGATCGTTCTATCATGATTCAGGGCAAGAGAGACTCAAATGCAGAGCAGATGTAAATTATGCAGATGTACATGCAGATGTAAAATTTCACCAGTTTATTGTAAAATCAAAACTAACACAACTCTAAATAAAGGCGCAGAACTAAGGAAAAGCGCAACAAAAAACCACACACTTAAATGATACAAAAACCGGTGCCCGCTGGAGCACATGTAGCCTAGAAAAAGAGCAGAAAGAGGTTATTAAGGACAGAATCTCCCAAAGGGGAAAATTATAATGGGAAAGCACTCTTACTCTGTGAGCAGAGGGGCCCAAAAGGGAACTCCTGCGTGGACCAGGAGAACGGGGGAAGACGGTGACCTGGGTGGATGTCCGGTGTCTTCTTGGTCAGGCGAGCGTGATCAGCCCCAGAGTACACACCGTGCAGGTGGCAGCAAACCTGAAGAGACAGGAGGACAAAGGGAGTGAAAACACAGGTCAACCGAGGGATAATAATATAAAAAGGCTTAGACGTCTTCTGGTAGCAAACCTAATGATCCAGCGATGGGTTCTCCATGTGCTGGCTCTTAAATATACTAGTTGATTAGGAAGCAGCAGGTGTGTAATCACGCAGGTGTAGCTTATACTCTGGAGCTGGGAAGACAGGAACAGGAGGGGAAGGAGAGCACGCTCGCCTGATCATCACAGAAATGAACTTGGAAATGCCCATAAATGTGTTCTGCATCACTGACAACTGACTAAATGACTCTGTCATTGTAATACGGCCCTTAATCACTATTCTCATGTTTGATGCGCAGTAATATATTTCTATGTGGATTAGTCTTTTTTATGCCTCGGAGAAAACGGAGGCATACGGTAATCACTCAATGCATGTGTGTGTGTGTGTGTGTGTGTGTGTGACTCTGTCTGTCTGTCCGCCTATCTGTCTCAGCTCACCTAGTCACAATTAAGTGCAACTAAAGCCTTGTATCATTGTAAGGCCATATTTTCTCGACTTTTAATTTGCCAGAATTTTGAGATAAAGTTTTGTTTTTGAAAAACCACAAAAGTAGCTCACCTTTACCGTCAATGCAGCTGAAAGGTCATTGTAATACCTGTGCTGGCCCAGTAGAGGTGGCAGTGCACCTTTATTACAGCTCCACTGAACACTTCAAATGTGTTATATCTTTCACCCGTTACGTTACTCAATATAACAAATAATACTCGGACCATACGACGTACCGTTAACGGTTTATTGGCGAGCAGCAACTCATAGCACACAGCCAACGACAACACACTCAACATACACTACATTACCCACAATGCTTTGCACAAGACACTACGACGGGTGCCGTAGTAAACCAAAATACATGACATCTCCTCCCCTCTTACAATAGATGTCCTACTGGAGATATCAAGTGCCTGCTGCAATTCTTATGTCTTTGTTTGTCTCTTTTTTTTTCCTTTAATTATTATGCTACTTTAGGAGTGAGGGTAGACTACCTCATCCCATAACTGTACCCCTGGGGATTATTCTGCCCCATAAATGTGGGTCAGTTGCTGTCTAGTCTAATAACTCAGACGGACAGGAGATCGTCGCTCCCTGGTAGGGTATCGGCGCTCTTCAGGAACATGAGTCTGAGTTCTTTCTAATGTGGAGGTTGCTTCTGGTGCTGATGCAGAAGAAGATGTCACATCTCCAGCTGGAACTCCGGTCTCTGAAGTGGTTGAGTTCTGTACTGGTGTAGGTGGACAAAGTGGTGAGTTGGTGAGTGCATCGTTAGGATATCCAAGAGACGGTTCTGCAGGCGCTGGCGGTGTCTGCAGGAGTTGATCCACGTGCCTTTTCCAAACACTGTCCGTGGTTTGAACTGTATATGAGACTGGTCCAGTTTGTGCAATAACAGTTGCAGGGACCCACTTAGATTCACCTCTGTAGTTCCTGGCCAGCACAGATTCTCCTGACGTGAACGCTCGGTTCTTTGCCCGATGTCCTCTGTGCATAATTTGTTTCTCTTGTTGCTTTTGCACAGTGTCCTTTAATCCTGAGGGTTTCAAAAGATCAAAGGTAGTGCGCAGATCTCTCTTGAACATCAGACTAGCAGGGGTTGTCTTTGTGATTGCATGTGGAGTGTTGCGGTAGTTTAGCAGGAACTTGTGCAGCCTCTGATGCAGTGTTCCTTGACCTTGTGATGCTTTCAATGCGTGTTTCATTGTCTGCACAAACCTTTCTGCAAGGCCGTTCGTCGCAGGATGGTATGGAGCTGATTTAATATGCTGCACTCCATTAGCTTGTAGAAACGCATCCATTTCTTGTGAAACCAACTGAGGTCCATTGTCAGAAACTAGTTGTATAGGAGACCCAAAACGACTAAACATTTCTCCTAATGCTTCTGTGGTCTTCTCTGTGGTGGTTGACCTCATAATAGCCACTTCAGGCCATTTACTGTGTGCATCCACAGCAACGAGAAACATTCTGTCCTCAAACGGACCTGCAAAGTCAATGTGCACACGATGCCATGGCTCCTGTGGGAACTCCCAGGGATGGAGAGGAGCCAATGGTGGGTTGTTCCGTACCTTGTGACAAGATGAACAGCTTTTGGCTATTTCTTCAATCTGCTTGTCAATGTTTGGCCACCAAAAATAGCTTCTCGCTATTTCTTTCATTCTCACGATTCCACTATGTCCTGCGTGAAGTTGCTGTAACACTTTTGTTCGACATGACAGGGGAATAATCACTCTCCTCCCCCACAGCAAACAACCCGACTGAACAGACAATTCTGTCCACTTCCCAAGGAAGGGCTTCAAGGTTGCGTCATCACCCGCAGGTTGTCCTTTAATGACCAAGTCCATGACTGCTGACAACACAGGGTCATTTCTAGTCCCCTTTTTCACCCGCACAGCTGAAACAGGTGCGTTTTCTACCTCCGTGAAGTAGAAGATGTCCACAGTGCTTGACTCTGGCTTTATGACAGGAAGTGGTAATCTGGATAACCCATCTGCATTACCATGACAGTCTGACTTTCGATACCTGATGTCATAGGAGTGTCCTGACAACAGCAACGCCCACCTCTGCAGTCGGGACGCTGCAAGAGATGGTATTCCTGTGTATGGTCCAAGGATGGTTGTGAGAGGTCGGTGGTCAGTAAAAAGTGTAAACTTCCGTCCATACAAGTACTGGTGGAATTTTCTCACACCAAACACAATGCTCAGAGCCTCTCTTTCTAGCTGAGCATAGTTAGCTTCTGCCTTGTTTAATGTCCTTGACGCAAAAGCGATTGGCTTTTCCTCACCGTCTGGCATTACGTGGGAAATCACCGCCCCTACGCCATAAGGAGAGGCGTCGCAGGCAAGCTGGATCGGAAGTGATGGGTTGAAGTGGGTCAGAACCTCTGATGCAGTCAGCGCATCCTTTGCCTTCTGAAAAGCTTCCTGACAGCTTGCCGTCCACCTCCATGCTTCCTCTTTGCGCAGCAGGTTATGCAGTGGTTTTAATAGTGATGCCAAATTTGGTATGAAACGTCCATAATAGTTCAGCAGTCCTAAGAAAGACTTCAGCTGACTGACATTTTGGGGTGGAGGTGCATCCACAATGGCTGTGATTTTCGATGGTGCAGTGTGTAGTCCCTTAGCATCGATCACATGACCTAAGTATTCCACGGATGACTGGAAAAACTCGCATTTATCCTTGCGGATTCTCAATCCATATTCCTCCAGTCTCGTGAGAGTTGCATCCAAGTTGCGCAGATGCTCTTCATCATCTGCTCCTGTACACAGGATATCATCCAGGTAGCACTGCACTCCTGGTAATCCACTCAGGATTTGATCCATAGCTCGCTGAAAAAGTGCTGAAGCAGATGTGATGCCAAAAGGCAGTCGGCGGCATCTGAAAAGTCCTTTATGGGTGTTGATAGTCAGCATTTCACGTGACTGCTCGTCTACATGCATTTGTAAATAAGCTTGGTTGAGATCTATTTTGCTGAACTTTTGTCCCCCACTCAGCCCCGCAAATAAGTCATCAATCAGTGGAAGGGGATACTGCTCTGCTGTTAGTACAGGGTTTACTGTTACCTTAAAGTCTCCACAGGTCCGGATTCCTCCGTCATTTTGGGTACTGGAACTATGGGCGTGGCCCACTCACTGGTTGTCACAGGCTCCAGAACTCCATTCTTGACCAGAGCATCCAAGTCAGCCTCCACCTTTGGTCTGATGGCGTACGGCACTGGCCTGGCTTTCATAAACACTGGTTTACTGTCAGGTTTGACATGCAGCTTCACTATAATTTTTTTCATACTGCCTAGTTCATCACGAAAAACCTTTTTCTGCTTTTCCAGTATGGCCTGCAGCTGAGTGGAACTGTGTGACAGCTTCCTTACTTCTTGCCAGTCAAGTTGGATTTTCTTTAGCCACACACGCCCCATTATAGCTGGACAGTTGTTCTTGGTAACATAAACTGGAAGCTCAGCAGTTTGGCCATTGTACTGAACAGTTACCTCTGTCATCCCTTTCATGGGTACTCGGTGTCCAGTATACGCCCTGAAGACGGTGTCTGAAGGTCGGAGTGGACGATGTTTCAGAAACTTCTTATAAATGCCATGCGACACAAGTGATGCCTTTGATCCGGTGTCTATCTGCATTTTAATAAAATGTCCCTCCACTTTTGGTTTAATCCAAAAGCCTTCTGAGCCTTCATTCACATTCATAATCCGGACAGTATTTATTGCAGTTGACACCTCTTCCTCTGAGGAGTCGCTCACTCTGTCCTCGCCATGTTTAACTGTGTGAACATTTCTTTTCTTTTTGTATTTTACCATGTCACTTTTATTCCTTGTCTTTGGGCCTTTGTCTTTGTTCCTTTTGCTTCTACATGCCCGCTGCACGTGGCCTTTTTTTCCACAGTTGTTACAGTCCATCTCTTTGTACCAACAGTCATTAGGAAGGTGTCCCACCTTGCCACAGCGGAAACATGGACCTGTTGCATTGGTTTTACCACTGTTGAGTTTATGTACTCTGCCTGTAGCATGCAGTTGGTGTGCTTCTTTGGAAGCCATCTCCATCATCACACTAATGTTAATGGCTCTTTCAAGCGTCAAATCACTTTCTGTGAGTAACTTCTTCTGTGCTGCTTCATTTCGTAGTCCACACACAAGCCTGTCTCTTAATGTGTCATTTAAAACATCTTTAAATTCACAGTGTTCGGCTAACTTGCGTAGCGCTGCAACAAACATGTTAACAGACTCACCCTCTTCTTGGTTACGTCTGTGAAACCTGTATCTTTCTGCAATCACTAGAGGCTTGGGTGAGAAGTGGTGGGTCAGTGTGTCCACCAGTTCTTTGTAGGTTTTAAAGCCTGGCTTTACTGGCTGTAGAAGGTTACGTAGTAGGTTAAATGTCTTGGGACCCATCACACTCAGGAAAGTGGGCACTAACTTTTCATCCGTTATTCCATTGGCCGCAACGAAATAGTCAAAGCGCTCTGTATAGGAGCTCCATTGCTCCGCGCTCTCATCAAAGGGCCCGATAGAGCCAATGACTCCAGCCATTTTAACACTCCTGGTTGAATGTCGCTCTTTCCCTCGCGGCTCCTTTCTGTAACGTCGTTTCTTCCCTCCGGCGTTACTCACGGAGTTTTTTTTTTGTCCTTAACGATTTCCACCGCTCCGCTCCGCTCCTCCCCGCTTAGCAGACAGCCCGCAGCATCCACCTCAGTACAGTGGCGCGGTGTATCACCCTGTCAGCACGAAGTAGCGGCGGGAAAAAAAAAACGACAAAAAAAAAACTCTCCTCCATCGCGGATTGCAGCGTCGGTCCAGACGTCCTCGTCGCCACTTTTTGTTATATCTTTCACCCGTTACGTTACTCGATATAACAAATAATAACTCGGACCATCGACGTACCGTTAACGGTTTATTGGCGAGCAGCCACTCATAGCACACAGCCAACGACAACACACTCAACATACACTACATTACCCATAATGCTTTTAGCAAAGGCACTACTACGGGTGCCGTAGTAAACCAAAATACATGACAAAATGGTCTCAGTGAACTGCGCATGCACCTGGGAACTTCTGCCAGACGGAAGTACTGAATAATTTGCTAATACTGGGTGAACAAATGTTCGTCTTTTTGCCCATCTGTTTTCTTCCACTAAACAGCAAAAGCTCCTGTTTGTCTTGATTGTCATTGTATTCACGTACCTCCATCACCCCCGGCATTTAAAACATCTGCCATCGTGCTCTTCTTTTGTGTTTGGATTGCAGCTGTTCAAATGAGTTTGGTGTCTCTTGGCTACCGCCGACAGTACAGGCATGTGAACTGCAGATTGCTTCCACTGTGCATGCGTGTATTCCAAAACTACTGGATGGATTTGGATGAAATTTTTACCAGAGGTAGTCCTTGGGCTAGAGAGAAGCCCATGATATTTTGGTAATGATCTAAGAATGCATACTTCCACCAAGGCTCTGGCACCGAGGCATCATTTTTTTTTTTTTTTTTGATTTTGTATACTTTATTGATCCCCAGAGGGGAAATTGAGGGCATCCACCTGGATGGATGAAGCAGCCACGGTATGGCACTATCCCTTAGCCATTCACACACACATTCACACCTAGGGCCACTTTAGAGTGGCACCATTACCTTGGTGCTTTCATCCATTATGTTTTTATCATTATTTTTTAAGCAAATGATGAATTCCTGATACTGTTTTCATGTTTCATGTGTCATGTGTGTTTTTTTTTTATTTACTGCAACAAATAATGTTTAGCTACATGAAACTTTATCCTGGTCAAATCTGATTAGTCTGAAGCCTCAAAAAAAGAAAATACAGTATAATGTTTTCATAGACATTTGCAGAACATATAATATAGCAGTTTGTGAACTGGAAATGACTCAGTAAATCAAAATGCTTGTAGATTACTTTTTTATTTTTTAAGGTTTACAGTCTTGTCTATAGTCTTTTTTCTGAATTCTAGTATTTTGTTATAATAGTAGGACACATGTTTTACCTGGTGCAGAAAAATGGCCTCAGATGTATTATTTAAGAGTTATAAACTTACATCTACAGCCTTTGAATGAAAGTGATTCCATGGAATGCTCAAACATTGGTCAAGCATTACTTCACAACAGCAGCTGTGTAACCTTTTCATAAATAGGATCAGACAGATGTTTAATACCAACTACAAAGAAGGAATTTTGCACTTGATGCTTGAACATTATTGTATACATGACCACAAATAAAGGTGCTTCTCAATTAATTACAATATCATCAAAAAGTTAATTTATTTTAGTAATTCAGTTCAAAAAGTGAAGCTCATATATAGATTCATTAAACACAGAGTGGTATATTTCAAGCATTTATTTCATTTAATTTTGATAATTATGGCTTACAGCTAATGAAAACCTAAAATTCAGTTTCTCAGAAAATTAGAATATTACATAAGACCTATAAAAAATAGATTTTTAATAGAAATGTTGGCCTCCTGAAAAGTATGTCCATGTACACACTCAATACTTGGTCAGGGCTCCTTTGCATGAATTACTGCATCAATGTGGCGTGTTAGGTCTGGTGTCTCTCATCTTCCTCTTTAAAAATATACGTAGGTCAGGCATGTTTGGCGGCCGATCAACCACATTGCGACCATGGTCATTCAGGTTCAGGTTCAGGTTACTTTATTTGTACCCGTAGGTAGATTTGTTTTGCGTCAGGTGACATCCATATTTACAAACCACAGTTACATTCAACATAAACACAAACACAGGCACACGTGAAGCTGACTATAAACATGATAAAAAATACTCAAGGCTCCATCAATCAGGATATAAGACAAAGAGATGAGAGAAAAAACAGAGATAAGAGAGAAGGGCCATATTAAAAAGTTAAAGACTAGTCAAAGAGGTTAAAAACTCAAAAGTCTAAAACCCAATAAAAGATTTAGAACCCAAATAAAAAAACCTACAAAAATAAGCAAATATAAAATGAAATTAATAAATAGGTAACTAAATTATGTGCAATATATTAGCTGTTTTTGTAGCGCTGGGTTTTACTTTTTGGGACAGCAAACCTCCGTCTGTAGGGAAGAAGCTGAAAGTGGCAGTGCAAACGGTGGGAGTTGTGGGGAGCGTGAAAAAATGAGGCTGAATTATTTCTTAATTCAGGTTTTATTCTTGCGATCACATCCCCAGCTATCTCTCAAGAACAGAAGAGAGAGAGCTGAGTCAAAACCTTCTCTTTTATACACACAAGGACAAAGGAAGAATCACATATCACAGACAACCCCCCTATTGACAATAACTCTCCCCCCGCGCCCTTCAGTCCTCCGCCTGGGCCCCAGGAGGTCAGGAAGTCCTTTCAGCTCCTTATCGCCGTACCTCCGTCTTCTTGTTGTTATCCACAGGCGGTCCAGACATATTGTCCCATCTAAGACGTGAGGTCAATCCACACATGCAATCTCAAGCATCCCATAGTGCTTATACATATGTAGGTAAAAATACATGAGCTACATAACCCCCCCCCCCCCCCAAATGTCGAAGAATGGACAATATATGAGTCAATAAAACACGATAACCTCAATAGCATAGTCTATACCACATGATCATATCAAAAATCAGTGATAACCTCAATAGCATAGTCTATACCACATGATCACATTACAATTCAGTCTGTACACCGTCTGGGCTTCAAACGTCTTCCGAATCTGCTGTAAGCAGGTCTCGCCGTCCCTGCGGCGCCGTCCTGCAAAGAATCTGCAGACTGAAGAAGAGAGTGGTTATTTGATCCCTGCGGGGACTCAGGGACGTGTTCCCTGGGGGGTCTGCCACGTCGAGGTGCCCTCGCCACCCGTACAGACTCGTCGTTCATCACAAAAGCAGGCTTTAGTCTGTCAATACTAACTGTCTCTTTTCTGTCTCCCAAATCTAGCACAAAATGCTTATCACCTTTTTCCAGCACCCTATACGGACCATCATATGGCGGGCGGAGGGTCGGTCTCAGAGCCTCGTGCCTGACAAAAACGAACTCGGCATTTTTCAAAGCTTTGGGAACAAAAACGTGCAGAAAAGTGTGATGAACGGGGCCCGGGAGCGTGTCTGCTCCCGTGCCAATCAGTGGCCCCAGAGCCGGGGGGCGCCCCGGCTCCGGATGCTCTGGTAGGAATTCACCGGGCAGCCTGAGAGGTTGTGCAAAAACTAACTCAGCTGGGGAGGCATTTAAATCCTCTTTGGGCGCAGAACGCAACCCCAATAAAACCCATGGTAGTTTGTTTACCCAATCTGCATCCGTAAGCGACGCTCTGAGGGCTGCCTTCAAAGACCTATGAAAACGCTTGCGTAAACCATTAGCCTGGGGGTGATAGGCGGTAGTGCGATGAATTTTCGCTCCTAAGCTGCTGGCCATCGCTGACCAGAGCTCAGAGACAAATTGAGGCCCTCTGTCGGACGTAATATCTGACGGAACCCCGAAACGTGCTAACCAGGCCGTCAAAAAAACGCGAGCCACCTCTGCAGCTGTGGTCGATGCCAGGGGGACCACTTCCGGCCAACGTGTGGTTCGATCCACCATTGTCAAAAGATGTGTGAACCCCTGCGACGACGGTAGGGGGCCCACGAGGTCGACATGCACGTGATCGAATCTCTTGGCCGGAATGTGGAACGGTTCTAAGGGAGCTTTTGTGTGTCTGTGAATTTTGGCCCGCTGGCAAGCCATGCAGGTTCGTGCCCACTCTTTCACGTGCTTGCGCAGGCTCAGCCAAACAAATTTCTCCGCTACCATTTTCACAGAAGCGCGCACTCCTTGGTGCGCCGGGGAGTGAACCGAGTCCAAAACGCGGCGGCGCCACGCGGCTGGGACTACCGGGCGCGGTCGCCCAGTCGATACATCGCAGATTAGTGGGGGCATACCGGTTTGCAAACACCTGCTCTCCAGCCTTAACCCTGCTGGTCCAGACAGGAGCACACGCACGTCCGCATCGCTACCCTGTTCCGCTGCCATGGCTGCGTAATCTATTCCCACATGAACTGGGGCCGCGTGCGCTTCCGCGCTGCTATTTTGCCTTGCGGCTGCGGTAGTATAATCTGCCTCCGCGCGCACCGGTGCTGTGACCGCGCGAGAGAGGCAGTCTGCCACTACGTTGAGTTTACCCGCTACGTGCTGAATATCAGTGGTAAACTCCGAAATTGCGGCCATTTGCCTCTGTTGCCGGCCCGACCAAGGTTCTGAAATTTTTGACATCGCAAAAGTGAGCGGCTTATGGTCGACAAAAGCGTTGAAACGCCGACCTTCCAGCCAAAACTGGAAATGGCGGATGGCCAAATGGAGCGCTAACAGCTCCCTGTCAAACGTGCTGTATTTCCACTCGGCTTCGTTCAAGGATCTGCTGAAAAATGCCAGCGGCTGCCAAACCCCGGCAACATGCTGTTCCACGACCGCCCCTATGGCCAAATCTGATGCGTCGGTGGTGAGCGCTATGCGGGCCAATGGATCAGGATGAGCTAGAAGCGCGGCGTCAGCCAGGGCTTTTTTTACCTCCGCGAATGCGCGCTCCTGCTCCGGGGACCACTCGATAGGATTGGAGGGTTTTTGTTTTTTGAGCGCAGCGTATAATGGTTGCATGAGCTGCGCTGCGTGGGGTAGGAAACGGTTATAAAAATTTACCATTCCTAAAAACTCCTGCAATGATTTGACCGTTTGTGGTCGGGGAAAATCTGCCACTGCGCGCACCTTATCTGGTAGCGGGATTGCCCCTTCTGGGGAGACGCGGTGTCCCAAAAAATCGATCTGCGCCACGCCAAACTGGCACTTGGCTGGATTAATTATTAACCCGTGCTCTCCCAACCTCCGAAAAACCGCAGTGAGGTGTTTTTCGTGTTCCTCTTCTGAAGTACTGGCGACTAAAATGTTGTCGATGTAGACGAACACAAAAGGGAGATCGCGTAACACGGCATCCATCATACGTTGGAATGTTTGTGCGGCGCCTTTAAGACCAAACGGCATACGCAAAAACTCAAAAAGTCCAAAAGGGGTTATTACCGCTGTTTTAGGAATGTCCTCAGGACGGACTGGAACCTCATGGTAGCCGCGAACCAGGTCTATTTTAGAAAAAATGCACGCCCCCGCTAGATGCACTGAGAAATCTTGAATGTGCGGGATTGGGTAGCGGTCATGCGCTGTGGCGTTGTTTAGTCTGCGGTAATCACCGCAAGGTCTCCAGGAGCCGTCAGCTTTAGGGACCATATGCAGCGGCGAAGCCCAGGGGCTCTTCGAGCGGCGAATAATGCCCAGCCTCTCCAGGCTGGTGAACTCCTCGCACGCGATGGAGAGCTTAGCGGCATCCAAACGCCGAGCTTTCGCGAAGACGAGGGGGGCCCACTGTAGTGATAAAATGCTCCACCCCGTGTTTCGCGACTGTTGCCAAAAAAGTAGGAACCGTGAGCGCTGGAAATTGGGTGAGGAGTGTGTTAAACTTACCGCCTGCTGTGGCGACATTGGTCTGCACCGGTGGTGGGGACACTCGAGCTGCACAAGGAATAGAATAGAAAGATAGTGCATTAACTAATCGTCTGTTGGCAAGATCAACTAACAAACCATGTGAGCACAGAAAATCAGCACCTAACATGTTGAAACTCACCGCCGCTATGATAAAAGTCCATTCATAAGTGCGATCGTGCAAGGACAGAAGCAAAGTCCTTTCTCCGTAGATGTTGATGCTCGAGCCGTTCGCCGCCGTTGCCCCATCACCACGGGGGCCAGCCAACCGGTCAGCATAGGTCGGGGTGATGAAACTCACTTGGGCTCCGGTGTCTACGAGGAAGTGCCGCCCGGAGCTCGCATCTGTGATGTACAGCAGCTTATTTCTTTCACCGAGAGCCGAAGCTGCTAACGAATCCCGGTTCTGGAGTTTCCCGAGCTCTTGTAGCTGCACGGTGGCACACACCTGTGTGCCTTCTCTGCAAAACGCCGGTGATAATAACAGAGGCCATCTCCTCCGCTGCGCCGGGGCCGCGTCACTGCCATTGATGGTGGGGCTGGCTCCGCTGTCTCTGGCTCTTCGTTGCCTCGGGTCGCCACACCTAGGTCCGTCGCTGCCGCTGTGGCCATCTGCTCGCCGCAGGAGTCGAGGAGTCGCTGCGCCTCTTTGGCCATCGCACGGAAGTCCTGCTGGGTCACACAAGGCATGCCGGAGAGGGTCCCTCTCATGTGTGCCAGGAGGTTGCTTAGGAAGATGTGCTGAAATAGGAAATTATCGTTGTCCGATTCCCTCAGCTGCAGCATGACTTCCATCAGGGTGACTGGCCTGCGCCCTCCCTGGCCGTGCAAAGCCAGGAGCCTCCTAGCCCTCTCTTCGGCTGAGGGCGTGAAACACTCGGTGAGGGCAGCCTTCAACTCGCCGTATTTGTTGTCAGCGGGTGGCTGTGGTACCAGGCTCCGCACGCATCAAGCTGTGTGGTTGTCGAGTCTTGCGATGACGTGGTAAAACTTAGTGTCATCCGCCGTTATCCCTGCGAGCATGAACTGTGCCTCAGCCTGGAGGAACCACGAGTCAGGGTTGTCCTGCCAGAATTCTGGCAGTTTAATGGAGACGGCGCTCGCTTGGGCAGACTCCGACAAGTCTGCATCTGGAGAATCCTTTCTATGCATTCTCTCACGTCTCTTGGTCACCAATGTGGGGAGCGTGAAAAAACGAGGCTGAATTATTTCCTAATTCAGGTTTTATTCTTGCGATCACATCCCCAGCTATCTCTCAAGAACAGAAGAGAGAGAGCTGAGTCAAAACCTTCTCTTTTATACACACAAGGACAAAGGAAGAATCACATATCACAGTCAACCCCCCTATTGACAATAACTCTCCCCCCACGCCCTTCAGTCCTCCGCCTGGGCCCCAGGAGGTCAGGAAGTCCTTTCAGCTCCTTATCGCCGTACCTCCGTCTTCTTGTTGTTATCCACAGGCGGTCCAGACATGTTGTCCCATCTAAGACGTGAGGTCAATCCACACATGCAATCTCAAGCATCCCATAGTGCTTATACATATGTAGGTAAAAATACATGAGCTACAGGAGTCATCATTTAAAATGGAGGTAGCAATCCTCCGTACCTGTCTGGTGTACAGGGATGTTGGGCTCAACTGTGACTCACCAAGCAAACGACTGGACCATCTAACTACCTGATCCAAGGATTTCCTCTGTTTCAGTTTTATCTGACCAAACCATGACACTAAAGAAAAGGATAAAACAGATTCAATAAAAGCCCGATAAAACATTATCATTATGGTTCGGTCAATTTGGAAGCGTGCAAGTTTCCTTAAACAATGCAAATGTTGCTGACACTTTTTGCACACCCTTTTACAGTTCTCTTCAAAGTTTAAATTACTATCAGTAATCGTCCCAAGATATTTGTAGGATTGCACACATTCAGTGGTCTGGCTTTTTAGTACAGTGACTATGTGCCTGGGAGTTTTCCTCCTAAAGTAAATAATCATATCTTTAGTTTTTGTCATATTCAGCTGCAGGTAGGAATCCTCACACCAGTGAACAAAATCATCAACTACTGGGCCGTGGCCACTCACCATCCTGGAGGAGACTGACAACAACTGAATCATCAGCATACTTTATAATGTGTCTGTTGTCATGTCTGCTCCGACACATGTTTGTGTACAGGATGAAGAGTAGTGGTGACACCACACACCCCTAAGGAGAGCCAGTAGAAGAGCACTTTTGGTCAGACAATGTACCATTGACCCTTACTCTGTGTCCTGTTGTTTAAAAAATTCAGACTGCAACCCACCAGATTATTGCTCAAATCAAATTGTTGCAGGAGCCTTTCAACTAAAATATGAGGTTGGATTTTATTAAAGGCGGAAGAAAAGCCCCCCCCCCCGCCGCGACCCAAAAAGAATTAAGTGGAAGAAGATGAATGAATGAATGAATGAATGAATGAATGAATGAAAAGTCCACAAATAAAAGCCTGGCGTGTGTCCCATTAAAATCCAGATGTTTAAAAAGCATGTTAAACAGAGTGACAGTGGCATCCTCCACTCCTCTGTGAGGCCTATAGGCAAACTGCAGAGGATCCAATGCATGTTCAGTCTGCTTTAGGACCTCAAATCTGACCAGTTTTTCAAAAATTTTCATTAAAATTGAAGTCAAAGCAACTGGTCTAAAGTTGTTTACCGTTTTAGGACAGCTGGATTTTGGAACGGGGACAACCACGGCATCTTTCCAGATCTTAGGCACATGTTGTGTCTGTAAGGACTTACTGAAAATGTAGTGAAATACAGGACTCAATTCATGTGCACAGGACTTTATCAATCGCCCACATATATTATCAGGGCCCTGACTTTTGTTCACTTTTACAGCACAGAACGCCCTTTTAATATCCTGCACCTCAATATTAAAATGCTGATTGTCTTTGAGTTTCTGTTTCAAATCTTGGGTTTCTGTGCTAAAATCAAAGGAGTCAAAATGACCATAAAAACAATTAAGAGCATTAGCCAGGTCTGTGTCTGAATTAAAACCATCTAAAAACAGACGATTACTGCGCTCTGTGCTCTGAAGGCCTGCAATAGTTTTCATACTGGCCCAGGCTGAACCAAGTTTCTTTGTTGCCATCTTGCTTTCCAACTCTGATTTATAATTCTGTTTTGCTCTTAAAATTTCGGACTTCATCTCTTTTGTGGCAACCTGTAGCTCAGAAACAACCCCCTGTTTAAAGGCAAGTACTTTCCTCTGTAAGCACGATTTAACTGATTTTGTAGCCCATGGCTTGTTGTTGGGATATATTTCGACACGTTTACGTGGAACGATCACATCTCTGCAGAAAGCCATGTATGAGCATGTGACGTCCACGAAAGAGTCCAAATCATCTCCGTAGGACAGTGTGAAAACCTCCCAGTCCGTACAGTTAAAGCATTTCTGGAGGCAGTGCACTGAATCCTCTGTCCACACATCTATGTCTCTGGTCTTCGCCTTGCCTCTTCTGAGAGCAGTTTTATATGTGGGCAGCAAACATACACAGTTGTGATCTGAGGATCCTAAAGGAGGAAGGGGAAGTGATTTATAGGCCCTCTCTATGGATGCACAGCACAGGTCCAATGTCTTTTTTCGCCTGGTTGGGCAGGAGACATACTGATAAAAGTTTTTAAGTGTCTTCTTTAAAGAAACATGGTTAAAATCCCCAAGAATAAAGTTTGGAGCCTCTGGGGAAATCGACTGCAACCGCTGTACCACATCAAAGACGGTGCTGGAGGCGGAGTCAGCGTCCGCCCTCGGGTGAATGTACACAGTCATTATAAAAAGTTGGGGGAACTCGCGGAGCAGCTAAAAGGGGCGTAGCGATACAGACAGAAGCTCCACATCGGGTGTACAGATGCACGCTCTGACCGTGACAGATGTACAGTACTGTTTATTAATATATAAACATATACCGCCCCCCTGACATTTCCCCGTTACCTCTTCCTGCCAATCCGAGCGAAGTGGGGCTCCAAAGCCGTCAATACACAGGTCCGTATCCGGGTCATGCGCCGTAAGCCACGTCTCCGTGTAAGCCATGACACAGCAGTTCTTGAAGTCCCTCTGATATCGTACATTCCCTTGAATTTCATCCACTTTATTTCTCAGGGATTGTTCGTTCCCCATGATAATGGAAGGAAGAGGAATGCGGTTAAGCTGACGCCTCCTCAGGCTTAATTTTACGCCTCCATGCTTTCCGCGTTTCCTCCTCTTGTCTCTCTTTTCATCGCTGTGTCCATGAAAATCTCTTAAAATAAAGTCCAACAGTTGCGGCACAGACTCAAACACAGATGCTGCATTATCCGTGTTTAAATGCAGTAACATGTCCCTGGAATATTGTATTCTTCCCGGCATGATCGCGATTGCGCTTACCTCCACGACAAAGAGCCGGTAGGAAAGAAACAGCAGTGCAAAAATAAGGAGGAAATCCATACTGATGGAACCAGAGAGTTCTTTATTATATAGTCCACAAACATTCAAGGACAAAAACGACATAGAGAATTTTGTTAAAACACATTAAAGTGCATAAAAACAGAGACACAGACGTCAAACTTTTTTCACCAGCTGCCAGTCGCTGTGTGCGCATGCGCCCAAATTGAATTAAATCATGTATTGGTACTTTTGGCAGTGTGGGCAGGTACGTACCAAGTCCTACTGGAAAATGAAATCAGCATCTCCATAAAGCTTGTCAGCAGAGGGAAGCATGAAGTGCTCTAAAATTTCATGATTGGGGGTTTTGCAAAGAAATTCATGTTTGAACATGTTAAAAATTTCTTTGAAACAAGAAATACTGTTTTCCACTTTAAAACTGTTTGTGAACTGTTTTGCAACCTTTTACAAACCCTGGAGAAACCCAAGAATTGCAACGTTCATCAGCATTCACTGTTCCTTGAGATATAGTACATGCTTAGGAATAAAATTAAAGTCACTTAACTTAAAAATAAACTCACTACTTAATCTGAAATATACGTAAGCATATTTCATCCTATAAACTCTGGAATGTTCAGTGTTTCTCAAACTGCTCAGTGCAAACACTGGACATGTCAGCTGATGTTGTATCCAATACAGCTTAGATATAATCAATTTGTTAACATTGGTCCTAATTTGGCTTGAGAAATACCCATTATGGCGTCTACAGGTGATACAATAAGCAAAAACACTGCTATAAAAGACTCAATTTTCATAAAGAACACAGACGAGAGAGAGGTCATTGAAATTGTTAAATCGTTTAAAAGTAAAACATCCACGGACTGTGATGGTATTGACATGCTCTTAGTCAAAACTATTATTGAATGCTTAGTGAAACCACTGATGTATATCTGTAACCTGTCTCTCCAAACAGGTATATTTCCCAATGCAATGAAAATAGCTAAAGTAATTCCGATATACAAGATGGGTGACAGAGGGGAATTCTCAAACTATAGACCAATTTCACTATTGCCGCAATTTTCCAAGATACTAGAAAAAATATTCTATGAGAGAACTGACAACTTCATACTGAAGAATAATTTATTGTGTGAGCAGCAATATGGGTTCAGACACAAGAGGACAACTGCATTTGCTCTAATGGAATTTATAGAAAAAATATCAATTGCCATTGAAAATAAAGAGTATTCAGTTGGGGTATTCCTGGATCTTAAAAAAAGCATTTGATACAGTGGATCATAATTTATTATTAAAGAAACTACAAAATTGTGGTATTAGAGGGGTAGCACTGTCCTGGTTATGTAGTTACTTAAAGAATAGATATCAGTATGTATGTGTTGGTAACAAAAACTCACAGTTACTGAAGGTTACTTGTGGAGTCCCACAGGGTTCAGTTTTGGGGCCATTGTTATTCAATATGTATATAAATGATATATGTAAAGTTTCAGAAAAAATGGACTTAATATTGTTTGCCGATGACACTAATCTATTATGCAGTGGAAGCAATTTGGAACAACTTTTGGATACACTCGGAAAGGAATTAGGAAAGCTTAAACTGTGGTTTGATTCAAACAAATTAACACTCAATTTAAGTAAGACAAAATTTATAGTCTTTAACAACCATCACAACAACTTAGTATCTAAACTCAGTGTAAATGGTGTAGAGATTGAAAGGGTATCCGAAACTAAATTTCTTGGAGTAATAATTGATAATAAACTGTGTGGGAAGGCACATATTAATTATATTAAAGGTAAAATATCCAAATCAATTGCAATACTACACAGAGTGAAATATTTGCTGAATCAACCCACACTATATACCTTGTATCATTCATTAATACTCCCATACATGACATACTGTACTGAAGTATGGGGAAATACATATAAAACAAACATATATCCAGTCTTTATGCTTCAGAAGAGAGCTATTAGAATAATAAACAAAGCTGCTTACAGGGAACGAACAAACCCACTTTTTCTTAAATTAAAAGCTCTCAAGTTGAAAGATCTGGTTGACGTTAAAACTGCACTAATAATGTTTAAAGTGAAGAATCTATCACTGCCCGCAAATATCCAAAAGTTGTTCCAAATAAGGGAGAAACAATATAATTTCAGAGGAACATGCATATTTCAAAAACCTTCAGTGAGAACTACCACCAAGCAACACTGTGTTTCAGTGCAAGGAGTGAGATTATGGAACGATTTTGGACCTGAATTAAAATCATGTACAACGCTTGGACAATTTAAACAAAAACTAAAGGAAGAAATACTCCAAACATATATACAAGATGACATGTAAAATCACATAAGGATTGTCATATCCAGCCCGCGTTGTGTTGTAGCTTAGTTTTTTGTCACATTTTGTCTTAACTTTGTTCTGAATTGTAATCACTCTTGTTTTGTTTTTCTTTTGAATTCTTGGATGGAATATGGGTGGGCAATATAAGCTGCGGCTTCAGCCATCACCCATTTCGGATAACTTATGTTGAACTGTATAATCAGAGGAGTTATTGTCTAATTTGACCTTGTAGGATTTTCTTTCCCCCTTTGTTATATTATTCAGTTTCTTTTAACCTGTACTTTTAATCTATCCGAAATAAAAGATTTATTCATTCATTCATTCATTCATTCATCATGTATTTTCAGTTTATTTTAATTTTCCTAAGCTTCCTTCTGTATTTTTGGACAAATTTAAATAAGTCTGTACTTTTGGGATTTTTTTGACTTCTGTAGGGACATGCATGTAAAAAAAAAAAATGAAAAAAAAGGGAAAAAAATCACTTTTTTTCTTTTATAAATACCTTAAAGTGTTGATTATATCACCACAACATGTGTCACATGGTGTATTCCAAAGGCTGCTGTCATTTCTTTTATCACAGTTTTAACATTAGGGTTCAATATTAATGTTAAAAGTTGAAAGAAAATACTTTTTTAAATCTCTAATTATATATTTTTCCAAGAGCTATATCAAAGCCAATGTTTTATCTTTCTCCAAAGTCCTTCTTTGTCCATTAAAACAAATCACTTGAGACATTATTTCATAAGCTTTATAAAAAGGCCTGGAGTCAGATTTGGTCAAAGAGATATGCCGTAGTTCCAGTTAAATGGCTTTGGTATTGTACTGCTATCTCCTCTGATGTTATCGTGAACAATTTCATTTATTTTGGGGGGCTGCTGGAGCTCTCTCACACTCTAGAATCTGGAATAGATTTATGTGTTGAATAAAATGCATATATTTTTTAACTGAATGTTTGAAAGTGCATCTCATGCCTGAGAATTATTAAGGAGTTATTTTTGTTTTATTTTAGCATATAATGGTTAGATAAACTAGTAACATGGACTTAAGGAGCTGAGTCTCTAATAGGTATGTCCATTCACTTCCTCAAGCAGTAAATAATAATAGTACACAGATCTAGATGTTGGAGTGATGGCAGAGATGATGAAAGCCGCCTTCATCTCTGTCATCCCTCGGCTGGAACATCTGTGCCGCTTCATCTGGGCAGAAGAACAGGTCCCTGGGGAGTGCAGGGACGGGGTCATTCTGTCCTTTAAGAACAAGGATGACCGTCGGAGCACAGCCAGCTATTGTCCCATCATGCTGCTGTCCATCCCTGGCAAGGTAATCACTGCTGTCATCCTGAGCCGCATCCGCCCCCTGCTCCTCATCAAGCACCGCCGCCAGCAGGCTGGCTTCAGCCTTTGCCAATCCACAGCAGACTGCATCCTTTTCTTGAGTGTCCTGGCACAGCAACGGAGGGAGTACCGCCAACCTCTATATGCGGCCTATGTCAACCTCAAAGCTGCCTTTGACTCCCTAGACAGGAATTCCCTCTGGCAACTCCTTCGTGGTATTGAAGTCCCGCCCAAGTACATCAACATTGTTCGGGATCTCTACACCAACACCATGTGCAGGGTACACGCCAAGGGTGATATGTCAGACCCTTTTTTCACCACCTCTGGAGTCCGGCAGGGATGCGTCGCTGCGCCAAACCTCTCTACTGGGTCAAGAACGCAATGGAACGCTGCCCCAATCTCAGAGTTGACTTCCATTCCCACTTCACAGACCTGTGCTATGCCGACAACGTGGTAGTTTTTGCAACACATACAGACATAATCGCTGAGGCACTGGAGCTGCTTGCAGAGGAAGCGTCACCCCTGGGCCTTACCATCAGCTGGGCAAAGACAAAGATCCAGTCACTGTCAGACTTCTTGCCACCACCACCACAAGTCATCACCATCAAAAACAAGCCAGCTGAGACTGTCAACAACTTTGTCTACCTCGGACCTAAGATCACCAGTTCTTGCTCATCAGACCCAGAGATTGTACGCCGCCTACAGCTGTCTCGCAGTGCTTTGGGCCACCTCCAGAAAGTCTGGCGGAGCGGGAAGATCCGCACAACCACAAAGTTACGAATCTTTGACACCTGTGTGATCCCCGTCCTCCTTTATGGGTCCGAGACCTGGACCCTCTCCACCACAACCACCCACCATCTGGCTACATTCCATCGGACCTGCATCTGTAACATCCTTTGGTTCCACCACACCACAAAGATGAAGTCTACAGGAGGGCTGGCTGTCCTATCCCCATCTCCACCGTCATCAGATAAGGGAGGCTGCGGCTCCTGGGTCACATGGCCAGGCTGGAAGACGGGACACCGGCCAAGCAGGCCCTCTCCGCCAGCGCTCGTCCGCCCCCCCAGGGCAGGCATCGCCCCCAAGGTCAGCCCAGACTGTCCTGGATGGCCCAGATTGCAATGATAAGACCTCTGGCTGACCTCCTCACTCTAGCCCAACATCACCCTGCCTTCAGACAATTGGCCGCAATGGTCACTGAAGTGGCCAGGCGAGGATTAACCTGTTGCACTTCGGTGTACCGCGGGCAGGCACATCTCTGCGTCCTAGGGCGCACGAGGGCGTCCTAGGACGCACTGAAAAAAAAACACACCTGCATTTCCGTTCTTCCACTACAGACACAGCCGCGAACAGAAAGCCAAAGGAGTGCTTTGATTGGTTTAGATGTGATTGACCTCTCATTCGACTAATAAGAGCCTTGAATTGGGTTTCTGAAACCTTGAAGAACCAATGACTGAAAACCTAGCAAGAAGGACCCGCCTACCAACGGCTGCGAATACAGCGAGCCAATTGAAGCACAGTAGTTCGAAAGCGTGCCTCCCTTGCAAAATCTGTTTTGTTTTAGCCGCTGGGTGACACACACGCGTTCGCCAGTCTTTTTTTCTTACTACTGTTCTTATTTGTTTTGAAAAATCGTTCGCCAAAACCGCAATCATGGAAGCGCAAAACCGCAATAATGGAATTATGGTTTGACCGGGTCAAACCGGGTTTGACCGGGTTTGACCGGGTGACCAGAACCACGAGTCCGTAATAAGCGGACCAGCATCATGTTCGTCTGACAATGAGGAAGAGAAGTTCGCCAGCGACACTGCTGTTGTGGACAGGTAAGTGTTATAAGCTAAATTATTCTTTATCCCTGAAAATTGTAATCAAAAATGTCTTTTGACCGATCGGTAAGTTACAACTGTGCGTAGTAGACCACGGCGCACCGTGACCGCAGCGCACCGGGCGATGTCCATCCTCTGTAGCGGGGGGGGGGTGGGTGGGAGTTGTTATCTTCTGCATTACAGATATTTTAGTATAATTTTTAGTACACTGTAGGTTATTTTTTCTTGTAAAAAAAGCCACACATTTTTTACGTGGCATGCTTCTTTGTGTGTGGGGGCTTGTTTGTTCATTCATTCATTCATGAATGAATAAACAACCCCCCCACACACACACACACACACAGAGCCCTGAGTGTCACCTTTCATTAGAGCCCAAGATGAAGCTTCTATATTGAATCATTCAAAAGTTACAGACGTTTTTCCAAACTGTGCCATTTGGCACAATTTGGCACAGTTCAAAAACGCCTGGGAACAACCTGGGAAGAAAGCTGTGTAATATATTCATTTTTTGTGGTATTGTTACAAAATTTTGACCTCGGCTGGATAACACTTGGTTCTACATTTCTGTTGCATTTTCCAGCCCGGATCTGACAGCTGTGTGTTATTTGCAAGCATCTGTATCCCAAAAAACACCCAGGCGAAATTTATTTTCTTCAAGTTCAGTATGTTTAGATGACTGTTACTCAGTGGCCGGAGCACTTAGAGAGATTATGACTGTTTTGCCAAAAAATTCAAAGTGTTTTCTTTTAAATGAGACCAACCCCATGAAGATGCTGCAAAGGGTTGAAGAACAGCTTTTGATTTACTTTGGGTACGTTATTTTTTGGCATTTTTAGGGAAATTGACCAGAGTGCAAGGGGTTAAGTTAAGTAAGTAAGATCTAGATATGAGTTTTTCTGTATAGATTTTTTTTAAATAATATTTTATATATAGTTTTTTTTTAGCTATCGTCGGCCTCCGTCAGTCTATGATGACCATGGAAGAGAATCCTAAACGTCTACTCTGCTGGAACAGCACCGCCTGTGGCTGAACAGGCCGATGCGCGAATGGCAGTCCCTGTCACACAGGTCGCACTTGTGGGTGGTCTCCATGCTGCTGGGTCTGTGGCGGTTCTTCCTGCGGGTCCTTTTTTCATCTGCTGCAGCAGTCAGTCTCTCTTCACCCGCCTTGAGCTGTCTGGTCAGGGTGCCTCTCCATTTGGAGCGGTCCGTTGCAAGGTCCTCCCAGTGCTCTGTGTTGATCTCCAGGGCCTTCATGTCTCTCTTGCAGACGTCTCTAAAGCGCAGCTGTGGGCGGCCAACGTCTCTCCTGCCAGTTGCCAGTTCTCCGGAGAGGACGTCTTTTGGGATTCTGCCATCCTCCATACAGTGAACGTGGCCTAGCCAGCGGAGCCTGTGCTGCCTGAGTAGAGTGAACATGGAGGGAAGGCCGGCGCGGGACAGAACTTCTGTGTTGGGCACTTTGTCCTGCCAGGATATGTCCAGGATGTGGCGAATGCAGCGCAAGTGGAAGGAGTTCAGTCTCTTTTCCTGCCGGGCGTATGTTGTCCACGTCTCACTCCCATAGAGCAGTGTGCTGATGACGCAGGCGTTGTACACTGCCATCTTCGTCTTGACAGAGAGTTTGGGATTCTCCCACACTCGTGTGGTGAGGCGAGCGAGTGTGAAGGCTGATTTTCCAATCCTCTTGTTGATCTCTGTATCAAGGGAGAGGTTGTTGCTGATCGTGGACCCCAGGTACGTGAACTGATTCACGGCCTCCAGCTCGTAGTCGTCGATGGTGATGGTTAGTGGTGCTATCATACCAGTAATATTAAGGTACAGTTTTGCTATCTTTATTTTGTTGTTGTTGTTTACAAATATGCACAGTAATAACAGGACAAATTATGAGGTTGAAACAGTGACATTTAGTGTAGATATGTACAAATTAGTGGTGGGCGCATTAACTGAGTTAATCATGATTAACTGAATACCCCATTGATTGCAATCATTTTTTAAAACTGTGATTAATCATGGCTAATCTTGGAGCAGAAAAAAACAGAACTTTCAAAATGCAGGCACTGTTTCCATCTGTATTTTGAGTTTTGAGTCCATCTAAGGTGCAGCTCAAAACAGAAACACATGAAGCTCAATTCATGGTGCAAACTCCTTATTTGATTTAATTATGGGTGTTCAAATCAGTTTGCTGGAGTATTGCCGTCACACTATTTGGACATGTGGAAGGTATCAATGCACAATGCCGACCTGAATGCTGGAGAGACAGGCCATCAGAGAGATGGCTGAGAAAAAGCAAAAAAAAAAAAAAAAAAAAGAGAGAGAGAGATGGCTGCCGAAGAGGGCTAACAGCTAAGCTAAAGGCTAACATCTGGTGAACACCGCTTCTGTCATTTCTGTTTGCAAATGTTTGCTCATTAGAAAACAAGCTAGACTATCTACTACCAGAGCTCACATCGAAAAAGGAGGTGAGCGATGCAACTAGTATGATAGCTAGATAGCACTGGTGTAATAATGCTAAAGATAAGATAAGATCAAACTTTATGAGTTCCACAATGGGAAAATTACAGGATTGCAGGAGTAAAGGGATAGCAGCACTCCGGGCAATAGTAAGTAAGATAATAAGATTAGAATTGGATAGCAAAACAGTAAATATACATACCAGAGGGGGCTGATAAGTTCATAGTGGTCAAATTTGACCAAATGTGGTTTATTTTTTAACCACAGGGATCCAAGCACTACAACAACCAATGAAAGAAGTGTGTGGACCAAAGGGGAGACTATGTGGAAAAGCAAACCACATTTGGTCAAATTTGACCATTATGAACTTTTCAGCAACCCCCCCCCCCCCCCCCGTATGTACACAGTATATATACCCAGTGCCGTAGCAATGCGGTTAGGTGGTAATAAGAGCATAAGTCAGTTAAATTACCCGGCAAGTTAGAAATGTAAACCCAGACAGCATATTTCACAGATGAATGAGCAGTATTGTTGCCACTCTCAATAACAATTGTAATTGTTTTCATTGTGTATTGGAGGGGACAATCCCTGTTGTGTAAGGTAGTGGTGTTTAGTACGGCCTCTATGAGGAACGCTGGTTAGATTAGAAAGTCTGACAGCCGTAGGTAGGAAGGAGCTGCAGAACCTCTCCCTCGAGCACTTAGGATGGCACAGCCTGCCGCTAAATGAGCTCCTCAGTGCATTCAGTGTGTCCCGCATGAGGTGGGATTTGGACTCCAGCAGAGATGACAGCTTAGCCACCATCCTCCTCTCTCCTCTCTCCTCCACTGGGCCGAGGTGGCCCCCCTGAACAGAGCTGGCTTTTTTGATCAGTCTGTTCGGTCTCTTCCTGTTGGCTGCCGTGATGCCACTGCCCCAGCAGACCACTCCATACGTGATGGCTGATGCCACCACAGAGTCGTAGAAGGTCTTCAGGAGCACCCCCACACTCCAAAAGACCTGATTCTGCTCAGGAGGAACAGCCTGTGCTGCTCCTTCTTGTAGAGTGCGTTGGTGTTGTGTGACCAGTCTAGTTTATTGTTCAGGTGAACACCCAGGTACTTGTAAGATGTCACCATCTCAATGTCTGTTCCTTGGATGTTAACCGGTGTTGTGGAGGGTTGTCCACGCCTGCAGCAGTCCACCACCAGTTCCTCGGTCTTCCCTGCATTGACCTGGAGGCAGTTCCACAGGCACCAGTCCACAAAGTCCTGGATAAGTCCTCTGTACTCCGCGTCATCCCCATCAGAGATAAGGCCAATGATCATTTCAGAGTCACCCGAGAACTTCTGTAGATGGCAATGTGGTGTGTTGTGTGAAAAGTCAGCAGTGTAGAGGGTGAACAGGATGGGAGCTAGACCTGTTCCCTGGGGGGGGGGGGGGGCGTACTGCAGATGATGGTGTCAGACACACAACCCTGGGTTCTCACAAACTGTGGTCAGGTCTGTGAGGTAGTCCAAGATCCACGATGACAACTGCTGGTCCATCCCTGCACACAGCAGCTTGTCCCTCTGGATCACTGGTTGGATGGTGTTGAAAGCACGGGAGAAATCAAAGAACATGATCCTCACAGTGTTCCCAGGCTTCCCTAGGTGGGACAGGGAACGCTGTACGAGGAAGATCACTGCATCCTCCATCCCGATGCCATGTTTGTAGGCAAACTGAAGTGGATCCATCGCTAGTCCCACCAGGGGGCAGAGGTGGGCGAGGAGCAGCATCTCCAGGGTCTTTATCAGGTGTGATGTGAGGGCCACTGGTCTGTAGCTGTTCAAGTCCTTGGGGTGCGGAGTCTTCGACACGGGTACCATCCAGGATGTTTTCACAGCTGTAGTACCCTCCCTTGCCTCAGGCTCAGGCGGAAGATGTGCTCCACTGTCCCGCATAGCTGGTTGACACATGACTTGAGGAGCCTCGAGCTGATGCCATCCAGACCTGCAGCCTTCCTTGCCTTGATCTTCTTCAGCTCAGCACTCACGTGGGTCTTAGTGAGAGTCAGGCTGGGACAGGGGGGCTGTGTGCTGGGAGGAGGGGATGTTGGGCCTGTGAGGGGCAAAACAGCATCCCTCAGCTCTCAGTGTGTACTGAGAGCTGAGGGATGTAGGAGGGGGGTGGGGGTCAGTGGACAGGGAGACTAGATATGGGAGGAGGTAGCAGCAGTTGGTGGGCAGGCGGAGGAGACGGCGGTTGGTCAAACCTGTTGAAGAACAGGTTCAGGTCGTTCACCCACTCCCTACCTCCCATGGCCTGGGAGGTGGTATCCTGTCACCCAGAGATGGTTTTGAGGCATCTCCAGACAGTTCTGACATCACTCTGCTGCAGCTTGTGGTCACTAGCTATCTGCACATGCAGTATTTCTGAGTTTGTTTGTTTTTTTTGAGAATTCTGGATAGTTATTGATATTTTTGACATATTGAAAGCTTTACATAAACCTGTAGTTGCAGAAAGCAAGCACAAAGTATGTGTCCACTCCCATGTTAATAAGAGTTTGAAATACTTGAAAAATGAGTAATTTATGGTAAATTATACGGAAAAAAATTATCAAAGTGTGATTAATCATGATTAAACTATTTAATCATTGTCCACCACTAGTAGAAATGTAGGGTGAGAGAACAATGAAGCTTAAGAAGGTGTTGTTCATTTATCATCAAGCATGCATCCACTGTCCTCCCCGTCACGCACATGTTCATATTTCAAATTAAACATGTGAAATCACCCGGAGTCTCTTAATCTTTCCCTCTTTAGCATTCACGAAAGTATAGTCCACGCACAATGCAGTGAATGAACCATTGTCCATGCATTCAATCAAGTATACACTGCAAGAATCACTCAGAAAGATTCTGCTGGCATCTGTGCCAATCCTCGCTGAAGCAAACACGAAGCTATATACAAATGATTTTTAGATCCCATGTTGAGATACTGAAAATGACGGTGAAATAATCCCTCTCCTGCTGTTACACATTGAATTACTTTCCAGTTCCATTTGTTTTATGGTCACTACTATGACTACTTCTCAGTTCAGTTAGCTTCACGTCATATCCATTTTGCTGTCCGAAATGTGTACTTAAATACTGTTCTTATAACTCGTCTTCCTAGTAATCCAGAAATATTAAAAAATGTGTCCTTAAAAATGGCTCTGCAGGTGGTTCAAACTGCCATTAATGGAGATACTGTGTACATCGTGGTCTAGTGAGGTGAAGAGTGAGTTGAGCTTGAAAATTGACCTGTCAATTTACCCATCAATCTGCGTTCCTACCCTCACCTATGGGTCACAAGCGTTCAGGAGTGAATAAAAGGAATGGAGGCAGACAAACAGAGCTTTCTCTGGAGTGCATCTGTGCTTATAAACAGGGATGGAATGAGGAGTTTGACCGTTCAGGAGAGGGTCAGACTGGAGCCATCTGAAGCAGACAGCTGAGGTTCAACATCTCTCTAGGATGCTTCTTGGACGCCACTTAAGTGGATGATGGTACTTGTAGATTTTGTCCCAGACATCCTCTCCAGAGCTGTGACTGATAATTCTCATGGGATTTTTTTTTTTTTTTTTTTTTTACAATGTCATACCACAGGGTAGGAGATGGTCTAACTCAGTGTTTCCTTTTATTTTTTGTAATGGAAACATCCAGTAGTACAGTTTATTTACCTTTTCCAAAGATCTTTCAGAGATTTCTACAATATGAAGAAAATTATTTTAAAAAACTGCATGTTTAGTCATAAATGTCTGTACTGTAAAGTCTCTAACTTCTTGTGTAAATATTTTATTTGTAATTGAAATTTGTGAGGTATTTGGGTTTTTTCCCCTCAAAATGTCAGCGAGAATGCCATAAAAGAGCTTTGTAGATGTAGTAAAAATGTACTAACCTCAGCTGCGTCCTCATCTCATCTCCTGTTGAAATATTTGAGATAAGTGCTTTTTTTATGCCCTGAAGTTAGCAGACACAACATCTGTGCTGGAGCAGACAGCACTCTGTGGTTTTTGCAAGAGGGAGATTTCATGGCCAAATAGAATATTTCACTTTTGTACTTTAATAAAGCTATATCTTCAGTGACAACCAGATAGAGTAGTGTTACTCAGTCATTTATTCCTTCTGCCTGTTGGCAACTTTGCTGTCCATGCCGCTGCCGATTTGACCAAAGTGAGAGAAACGAGAATGTGACTTTGGTTTATATTAATATTAATGAGTCCACTTGTCCTTTTGCTAATACAACTGAGTGATACGCTTTAGTGATAAAAATGGATGTCAAGCTTATTTTTTTTTTAAATTATGGTTGCTTTTGATATTAAATATTTAGTTTATCTGAGGCCTAAAGGCAAAAGTTACACAGCTACACAATGGATAGGCCTATCTATTTTAGTTGGTGCTGTGTAAACTCAACACATAACTCAAGGTTTTCACATGTATTTTCATAATGCAGTTATTTTTCATAATACTGGGAGGAAAGGGTGACTTTAAGGGGGTTTTGAACCTGATATGTAGACTACAGTCTGTCATTACGCCTGACAATGGTGCTCATTGTACTGTGTGTCAAGTGGAATCTACTGGCATTTGTCTTCTAGTTCTTTTTTGGGGGCTTGGTCACTGTTATTACAAACAAATGAATCACTTTCGAAATGTAAACTGTGGTTATTTTTTTTTACTGTTGTTGAACAACCCACATTAACTGAAGAAATTAGTGAATATGCATTTTATCTGAAGTTACATGCAATTACAGTGCTGTGAAAAAGTATTCCCCCCTTCATGATTTCTTATATTTTTTCATATTTGTATATTTTTGCATAAAGTATTTAGAACTGATTTTAAAGTGCATGGAATTTCAGAATTCAGATTGCCCAAATTTTAAGCTCTGTACCTTTTAAATTGAATAAAGGTAAAAAAAAAATAAATCACTAAACCAAACACTGTGTCTTCTGTCAAGGTATCATCAAATGTTGACAAATGCTAATCTCATCATTTGTTTTTAGTGGGGCTGCAAAAGATCCATATGGGTCACAAACACAGTGAACAAAAAGAGCTTTATTCAGTCCTTTTCTCTCCCCTTCTCACAGATGGTTACACTACGGACGATATTGAATTCTACTGGCGAGGAGGGAATAACGCCGTGACAGGGGTGGATAAGATTGAACTTCCCCAATTCTCCATTGTGGACCATAAGCTCATATCCAAAAACGTTGTGTTCTCCACAGGTAATGCCACTGAAAAAGTTCAAACTTGGCAAAAGTCTTCTTTTTTTTTCTCCGTGCATCGATATGCATACAAAAATACTGCACCTGTATTCTAATATGGATAGATAACACATCAATATGTACTCTGGTCACAGTATTATACTTTATTTTCATGCTACTGCAAACAAAACTGTCTGGCAATCTGTGAGCAGTGACTCACTCACATCCAGAAATTCAAATATACTACCACATACACAAAGCTACTTATGATACTCCATGCTGGTAGAGAGATGATACCATGATTTATTTCACAGCTCTAAACTAAAAGAAGGCTGGCAGATACAATTAAATATTAATCCCTTTTCTTTTTCATATTCATGAATTTGTCATACAAGTCAGCATTTGTAAGCGGGACAGCAGTTCTTTTGTGTGTATAATAGCTGGAATAGCGACTATTGAATGAGAGGATAATATTAACAGAAAAAAAGTGTAGCTCAGTGGGTTTGCAGGGGTCACACATTTCATGCAGCGCTGTAAATGACATAATGCTTATTGTAGAATGCACAGTATGAGTGTGAGAGAGTGGCGATTAAGGTTATAGGCTAGGAAAAGCATTCGCTAAACAATGAGTCCCGGGAAAAAGAGATATACACATTTATTCTGCATTAGTACACTATTACATACATGCATATTTACCCACGTATCATCCCGTGATGTGCAGAGTTTTACAAACTTATACTGACACATATGGGATGGGGAATTCCCTGTTCATGTCCTGTCTATTCTGGCGTGGAGGAGCAGACCTCGGGGTCACTCAGATATGCAGACATCAGCACAACTGGCTGGGCATTTTTCCAAAGCAGTGCTGTGTTTCTCTCCAAGGAGAAAGAATGTCATCGTTGCCTCTATGAATAATAAATATCCACCACTGGACCAACACCGTGTTACTTTCTGCTGTCTCCTCCATTCACAAAGAAATAATTCATTTATCATCCATCTGACTCATGTTAACATTACTAATTGAGATCATAAATCTAAGTAGTGGCTCTCTGGCAAATATTTAATCTTCCGCGTTTCCACACTTCTGACTGTTTTCCTGTTGAAATCTTATGCTGCAATACTAGCAACATCCATCCATCCATCCTAGGGGTGGGAATCGTGAGGGACCTCACGATACGATCCTATCACGATTCAACGATAATCACAATGTTGAACATCGCAGTACCATTGCTTTCAAACTTTTTCCACCTTATTCAACCTCAAATCTTGTCCTAAAGTAAAACTGTTGGCATCTGTTTCATACAATAAAGTATTTTCAGGCTCCATTTTCCACGGAGACATGTCTCTGCACACAGGGAGGGCGGTGGACTCCCACTCTAGCTATGTTTATCTGACGGTGGACTCTTAAAAATCAGCTGAAAACTCATTTGTTTAAGGAGGTTTTCCGGTGAGTTTCAATTCAACTGCTTTTTAGACTGAGTCTAAAAATATCTAAAGTCTGATACTTTAAAAATATTTTAATCTTGTGCTTTAACTTATTTTTGTATTTTTAAATTATTTTTATCTATCATCTACCTTTTATTCTATTTTTTGTCCAGCACTTACTTTTTCTCTGAGCACCACTCACAAGCTCCATGATGGTTTGTTTTTAGCTTAGCCATTGCTAACGCTGCTCCGAGATGTGTGCTGGCCCACATGTTTTGTTTTGGGTTTTTTTTTTGTTTTTTTTTGTGCAGCGCTTCTTGTAGGTTGTGTGTCATGTCAAGGTCTTTCCTTCCATCTTTGTTATAAGATCACAACATTTGAGCTAACTTTGAGCTAACTGCTTCCTAATTTTCAAAGCTGACTGTAAATCTTGCGAGACAAGTTATGACTTCACTTGACTGGGTGCTTGGTTTGCACCATCTAGTGGACTGAAAACGCAATTGGTTGAATACCCAAAAGAGTATACAATGTTTATATGACTATATATACATAATTAATAAAAGATGGACCCATGCATTAAGGGATCGGTTCATCGTTGTTAGTGTCAAGCATCGGGATCCATCACTGAACTGATCTTTTGTCCCACCCCTAATCCATCCATCCATCCATCCTCTACTGCTTGTCCATGATTCTGGGTTAATATATTTGAAAAAAAAAATGAGAAATGCACTACCTTGGAAGAGGTTTGTACTCAGAGTGCTTTTAGCACTGTAGCTTACATTTTTAACCAAATTTTTCATTCCTTTATTCCTCTCTCTCTTGCTTTTCATTAAATCCCCTTGACAGGCTCTTACCCTCGTCTTTCCTTGAGCTTTAAGCTGAAGAGAAACATCGGTTACTTCATTCTTCAGACATATATGCCTTCTATCCTCATCACCATCCTGTCCTGGGTCTCCTTCTGGATCAACTATGATGCCTCTGCTGCCAGAGTGGCTTTAGGTGAGGCAAATAAAACAATCCATATGTGGCCAAAGGTGAAACACATTAGTTTGGTGTCAGCTGTTTGCAGAATACAAATCAGTAAAGTATCAAAATGATATGGTTTTAGACTCTAGACACAATTGTGAAAGTCACATTTCCCCCTTCGGTCATCCTCAATTATTGTATGTAAATCCTTTACTGAGCTTCTCTGTGTTTGTCAGTAGCTCACTTTGCACACCATTCACCCTGCTTCATCCTACTACCCACCCCTTACTTTAGTCGGCAAGGCAATTTTTCTGATTGACGGCTGAGCAGCATTTAGTGGTCCAGGGAGAAAGCATGCATGGGATTTGGTGGGGAAATAAGAAGATAAAGGTAATGGTTCATCATCGAGGTAGGTCAGAAGTGGGGAATGTTGTGTCACCCCCCCTCCTACACTAGATTCAGGAACAACTTTACTCTGACCTGCTTTCAGGCATTAACATGAACCTTTCGTTTCTGAATCACATAGCCACTGTTTGCTAAGATTTGTTGTCATTATTGTTAGCTTTTGAAGCAACAGCTTTGAAAAAATATTGAAATCCGATTTTGAGTGGCAGTCGCCTGCCAGCTTTGTGACAACTCTGCAGTTATTTGGTACAGCGCTGTTTCAATGATAACTAGAAAAGCACTCAGAGAGTGTGTACCTCTGCCAAGGCTCCTTCCGCCCCTCATGGATCACCTCCAAAATGTAATGAGTTCATGTGTAGGCTACGAGCCAGTTCTGATGGAAACTGCATCAAAGTCTATCTAGTAGTTTTGGAGGATTCTTGCTAACACACTGTGAGAATATAAGAGTCTTGGAGGAGGTATGCATTATTGGATCATCACCAAAATGTAATGGGTTCCTCTCTAGCCCAAGGACCACCTCTGGTGAAAATTTCATCCAAATCCATCAAGCAGTTTTTGTGTAATCCTGCTGCACAGATACAAACAAGGTCCTTGGTGGAGGTATGCACTCTCAGATCATCACCAAAATTTAACGGGTTCATCCTTGGCCCAAGGGCTACCTCTGGTGAAAGTTTCACTAAAATCCCTGCAGCAGTTTTTGTATAATCCTGCTAACAACAGACAGACAGACAAACCAACCCGATTACATTATGCAGAGGTAATAATGATGTAAACTGAAAAATGAAAGAAGCTATCTGACTGGTTTATAGCGATGAGTGAGCTGGGGCTTATGAGGATTTAAAGAAACATGCAATGAAACGAGTTGTTTGGGGGAAGCCCGTTAAATGTGTTGAAAATGGCGCTGAAGTAATTTTAAGCCTGATGTATTTTGACCAAAGTATGTCTCAGAGACATCATGAAGATCTCTGGGAACAGTAAACATGTGGAAAAATACATCCCCTTTAATGGTGCATTTTAAATTCATTTGATCTTTACAATCTGAATTCCAGATGCAAACCATCTGAAGTATTATAATCCTTAAGTTAATGGTGTTTAACTTTTAATGAAATTGCATCCAGCATGTGCTTGCATGCCACACAAATGGGTGCACTCTCAATAAATTTTTATTCACAATCATCCCTGCAGTAGTTGAAATTGCTGGGTATGACTTTTGAAAGCTGTTCATGGCTTGCTTGCAGGAGCTCTCCACTAATGAACAAGATCAAGGTTGACTTATGAATTTCAAATTGCGCTACCGCTTCAGGCACAAGTCTCCCCCCCTCTGAGAATCTTTCAAAGTTGTGGCAACAGGCTCAGTGACTACTAATACTGCTGATAGGCTTCATTGTCAAGCTTGACAAATGAAAGTTTATCTTAAAGATGACTTGCTTTTGGTATCTGCAACGCTGTCATATTCAATTAGAACAGTCCAATTATTATTATTATTGTTAATTGTGTACCTTAAATGTGTAATTTTCCAAGTTTTCCTATTCTTATTAACATGGGAGTGGACAAATATGCTTGCTTGATGCAACTCCAGGTTTATTATTTCAACATGTCAGAATAATGACAATACCCAGAATATTCTCCAGAAGGACCTTCATGCTTATCTCTGTTTTGCACACACCTCCAGAAGTTGTGTTCACTGAAAAATGTCTTTCCTTGACAAATTTTTTTCAGCAATGACAGAAAAATCTGAAAGCTGTGTGTCATTTTGACAGATTAAACTGAGGGTGATCTAATTAAAATCAATTAAAATGACAGATAATAATGGACTATGACAGATGTTTTACAACCGTGCCTGTCAAAATGATAGATAACAAAAAAGTCTTGCACGACCTCTGCACACCTCACACTCTTAGCTAGAACATCTGACATAGAACCATTTTGATTAAAAAAAAAAAAAAATCTATGAAGGAGAATATCAGTAAATTATCTGCAGTGTGCACTGGTCATGGAGCTGTCCAGGCAGGATTTGGGGTGCTTCAGTGTTGTTGGTGGTTCTTTCTTGTTGGTGGTTCTTTGGTGTTGGGCTTCTGATCATAATATCCTTTTTTTATCCATTTGGGCTCATGGAGGCTTTTATCCCAGGTTTACTCGCCACTGTCTGTAGTATTACGTCCCAATTTCCCAAACAGCTGGCTGTGGGACTTATGTATGGAAAGCCAACAAGGTCAAGAACCTATATGTGTGTGTGTGATATTCGCACAACAATGAAAATATCGGCATTAAATGGGACGTTGCATTAACTGATGATTAAGGTTATATATATATATATATAAAAGTTAGGGATATTTGGGTTTTGGGTGAATTTATGGAAAATGGAAAAAGTTCACGCTACAGAGATATTATATCATGAAAGTAGAGCATTTAAATAGAAACAAGCAATGGTGATTTCTTCATCTCAAACAATTTACTGAAACAAAAGCCAACAACAGTGATGGGTATACCACAACAAAAAATGTCAATGTCTCTATGAGGGACTAGGCAGTCAAAAAATATGCCGACACAGGTATAATTCTCAAAATGTGGGTTTTATTATACCCAAATGAACAGAAGGATCAAAAACAAAGAATGAAAATAGTCCATCTGGTTAAAAGAGGCCAACTAAACAGAACTCTACTCAGAACTAAAGCTCAACATAATAAGATCTGAACTCAACAAACTGACCTGAGTAAATGAGGAAAAACGCATCCTATACTGTATACCAGCAGAATAAACCATCTTAAATTACTAAAAGGTAGAAAGTACAGAAATAACAGTGGAATGCAATACAGAATAACTTTATATCCCCCATGCTGTCACAGCAGATGGTTAAGTCCACTTTATTGCTTCTGCATTTAAACCAGCTTCACCCTCAGCCATGCAGGAAGGAGTGAATCAGCAGGTAACTCAGAAAATAAATAAAAATATAATTAATGCAACTTATATAAATTAATGGCCAAACAATGTAGAGCAAATGTCCATGCCACCATTTCAAACAGTGTAGTGTCATAAAACATACTGTTTTTGTTTAAGTGACTGCAAATTAAATTAAATGTGAAATGATGTAAAGGATATATCCAAATTATGTGAGTGTTAGTTGGGTGAATATTACCAAATTATCAGTTCTGTTGTGTGGCTGTGGATACAGCCATCGCAGCCTCAATAACTTGTCATGTGCCCTTGAGCATCAATTACAGCTTGACAGCGACGTCTCATGCTGTTCACAAGTCGACTTATTGTCTGCTGAGGCATGGCATTCCACTCTTCTTGAAGCTTGACCCTCAAGTCATTAGGTTGTGGGGTGCAGGGTTACAAGCCTCTACACAGTGACTCAGCTGATCCCATAGGTTTTCTATGGGATTCAGGTCTGGAGAAAGTGCAGACCACTCCATTTGAGGTACCCCAACCTACAGCAGCCATTCTCTAATGATGTGACCTTGATGAGCTGGAGCATTGTTGTCCATGAAGATGAAATCAGGCCTGTGTTGTTCATGCAGGGGCACGATGACTGGATTAATGATGTTATTCAAGTAGTATCAGCTTGTCACTGTACCATTCACAAGGTGTAGGGCAGTTCTGTATTGACTAGACACACCTGCCCAGACTGTAAAACCACTACCACCAAAGGCTTGTCTGGTGACAACAGTGGGTGATGCATAGCACTCTCCTTGACATCTTCAACATCATTGGTGAACATCATTTCTGCTCAGTGTGAATAGACTTTCATCAGAGAACAGCACTGAGGCCCACTGGTCCCTTGTCCAGTGTAAATGCTCCCTGGCCCATGCAAGACGACGCCTGTGCCTGCTGGTGTGGTCAGGTACCCTTGCAGGTCATCTAGGACGCAGACCATGCTGATGTAAACGGTTTTGAATGGTCTGACGTGACACTTGAGTGCCTCTCCCCTCCCTTAAATGTGCCTGGAGCTGAGTGGCATTCATCATCCGGTTCTGCAGGGCACTGTTCACAATGAAGTGGTCATCAGTGTGGGATGTGGCCAAAAGACGTCCACTTCTATGCCTTTCTGTGACTCTTCCAGTCTCTCTGTATCTCTGTTGCAATCTGCTGATGACACTCTGTGACACTCTAAGCTCAGTGGTCAGTTTCCTCTGAGAACATCCTGTTTGAAGCCTCGCAGTGGTGAGGTACTGTTGCTCAATAGGTGTCGTCTTTGTCTCATGATGTCAAAATGTGACCAGCATGATGAAGAGGACTGTTTAAATACCAATTCTAAATGAACCAGAAAATTTATTGGTCAATTCATGGATCAAACACCTGTTGTGAATTTTGCCATTAAGCACCTTGATAGAGAACAGCAAGTTATGCAGAAAGTACTGAAACACTGAACAGTTGGACTTGTGCATTCAAAATTAGAGAAGGTCAAATTAAGTTCACTTGTAAAGGTTATAGTGCATTTTAGGTTCATCCTGAAATTTCACTGAAAAGCCAAATATCCCTACCTTTTTGTGAGTAGTGTATGCTAGCATAGCTTTGGCTTTAGAATAGGCTTTATTGTCATTGTACAGTTGTACAGCACAACAAAATTGTGGGTGTTCCACCAGGCTGCTGCACAATAAAGTAAGTGAGAAGAATTTGAAATAAAACAGTTACAGAACACATGATTTACCATACGACTGAGGTAAAAGTAGAAATAATAAATAGCAGTATCGACTCAGAAGAATGTTTCCAATACCTTTTTGAATCTATGCCAAAAAGTATTAAGGCAGTTTTGAAGGCAATAGGGATCCAACCTAGTAATAACTAGGTTTGCCTTTTTCATTTATTGGTTTATTTGGAGGGACATTGTTCATCAATTAACGGAAATACAGTTCTTTAAATGAGCCAGAGTTAGCTAGAAAACTAGTTTTTGTCAGTAGTGCCCCTCCAGAGCATGAAGGACGGACCCAAACGGCAAACAGAAGTTTGCATAATTTATTATAAATAAACACAGCTCGAGAGCTGGAAAACACAAGATGGCAAAACGGTAGACAACTTACAGTTCGTGCAGACATCCGAGCATAGTGGTAAGGAGACAGTCTATTAGGACGCCATACAGAGGAATGGACAGCAGCAAAATAAATAGGAAAACTAATAATTAGTAAATAGGAGCAGCTGAGACTAATCAAGAACAAAGAGATAGTGTGTGGGAACGAAACCAAAACAGGAAATGAAACTATGACAAAAAAACAAAAACAACGAGCCCTTCAAAATAAGAGTCAGTTCAGAAACAATGATAAGGTAAGAAACAAAACGTAATCCCTACTAAAGTAACTGAGGATAAACACGATAACGACAGTGGTGGCCTAATGGTTAGGGATGTAGACTGGCTGGTGAGCGGAGGGTTGCAGGTTTGATCCCTCGACCGGCAGGATTAGATTTGGGTGAGACAGATAACATAGCAGTGTTTATCCCACCCTCCTTAACCCCAACTGCTCCAGTGGAGCTATTCAATGGCCAGAGGTCAGTCTGTGGTTGTACTGGGCAGCTCCAGGTGTGAACGTGTAACTGTGTGAGTGTGATCAGGACATCCTTGAAAAAGAGAGGTTGCATCTCAGTGGAACTACCCTGAATGAATGAATGAATGAATTTATTTATTTCGGATAGTACATTACAGGTTAAAAGAAACTGTATAATATAACAACAAGGTCAAATTAGACAAAGACTCCTTCTACTATACAATTCCACGTGAGTTATCCGAAATGGGTGATGGCTGAAGCCGCAGCTTATATTGCCCACCCATATTCCATCCAAGAATTCAAAGGAGAAAAAAGAGAAAACAAGACAAGAGCGATTACAATTTAAAGCAAGGCTAAGACAAAATATGACTGAGAGAAAAAGAAAACTGAGCTAGTCTAAGTTAAGCGGTTACTATTCAAAAACAAATCTAAGACATAGTGTCACAGAGAAAAAAGAAAAACTAAGCTATTACACAACACAGGCTGGAAATGTCAATCCTTATGTGAGTTTACATGTCGTCTTGTAAATATGTTTGGAGTATTTCTTCCTTTAGTTTTTGTTTAAATTGTCCAAGCTTTGTACATGATTTTAATTCAGGTCCAAAATCGTTCCATAATCTGACACCTTGCACTGAAATACAGTGTTGCTTGGTAGTTGTTCTCACTGTAGGCTTTTGAAATATACATGTTCCTCTGAAGTGATATCGTTTCTCCCTTGTTTGGAACAACTTTTGGATATTTGCGGGCAGTGATAGATTCTTCACTTTGAACATTATTATTGCGGTTTTAAAGTCGATCAGATCTTTCAACTTGAGAGTTTTTTGTTTAAGAAAAAGTGGGTTTGTTGGTTCCCTGTAAGCTGCTTTGTTGATTATTCTAATAGCTCTCTTTTGAAGCATAAAGAGTGGATATATGTTTGTTTTATATGTATTTCCCCATACTTCATTACAATATGTCATGTATGGGAGTATTAATGAATGGTACAAGGTGTATAGTGTGGGTTGATTCAGCAAATTTTTCACTCTGTGTAATATTGCAATTGATTTGGATACTTTACCTTTTATATAATTAATATGTGGCTTCCAACACAGTTTGTTATCAATTATTACTCCAAGGAATTTAGTTTCGGATACCCTTTCAATCTCTACACCATTTACACTGAGTTTGGGTACTGGGTAGTTGTGATGGTTGTTAAAGACTATAAATTTTGTCTTGCTTAAATTGAGCGTTAATTTGCTTGAATCAAACCACAGTTTCAGCTTTCCTAATTCCTTTCCGAGTGTATCCAGAAGTTGTTCCAAATTGTTTCCACTGCATAGCAGGTTAGTGTCATCAGCAAACAATATTAAGTCCATTTTTTCTGAAACTTTACATATATCATTTATATACATATTGAATAATAATGGTCCCAAAACTGAACCCTGTGGGACTCCACAGGTGACCTTCAGTAGCTCTGAGTTTTTGTTGTTAACACATACAAACTGATATCTATTCTTTAAGTAACTTCTTAACCAGGACAGTGCTACCCCTCTAATACCACAATTTTGTAGTTTCTTTAATAATAGATTGTGATCTACTGTATCAAATGCTTTTTTAAGATCCAGGAATACTCCAACTGAATACTCTTTATTTTCAATGGCTGTTGATATTTTTTCTGTAAATTCCATTAAGGCATATGCTGTTGTCCTTTTGTGTCTGAACCCATTTTGCTGCTCACACAATAAATCATTCTTCAGTATGAAGTTGTCAATTCTCTCATAGAATATTTTTTCAAGTATCTTGGAAAATTGCGGTAATAGTGAAATTGGTCTGTAGTTGGAGAGTTCCCCTCTGTCGCCTGTCTTGTAAATCGGAATTACTTTAGCTATTTTCATTGCATTGGGAAATATACCTGATTGGAGAGACAGGTTACAGATATACGTCAGTGGTTTCACGATGCATTCGACACCCTGTATAAATAAAGGTTAAATAAAAAAAATAAAATAAATCGTAATCGCAATAATAGTGATAATGAGTCCAAAAGTAACTCGGGATGTGGACATGGTCGCAGACCTTGTCCAGATGGTAACATTTCTGTAGTCCCTGGCCAGATGTACAGTGGCACCTCAAAAATTAAAAGCTAGTGAGTTTATGTTTCCAAGCATGAGTTTTATTTGAACATTTGTAATTTGTATTCATCTCCTTCTGTGTAATTTGTATTTTACTTTTATACGCTATTCTTTTTCTACCAGGTATTACTACTGTCCTCACCATGACTACCATTAACACCCATCTGAGAGAAACCCTCCCCAAGATCCCATATGTGAAAGCCATTGATATGTACCTGATGGGCTGCTTCGTCTTTGTTTTCCTGGCTCTGCTTGAGTATGCGCTGGTGAACTACATTTTCTTTGGCCAGGGCCCCCAACGTCAGAAAAAAGCAGCTGAAAAAGCAACTACAGTCAACAATGAGAAGTTGAGGATGGAAGCAAACAGGGTAAAAGCTTTATAACTTACAGTAGTTACTCCCTGAGGTTTGAGGACCCACCTACAATGATAAAGGACTTATTCAAATTTATGCAGAAATTGTTTTCTTCTATGAAGAAACAAGCATGACTGGCCATATGTTGTTCAGTATTTTTTTTCTTAATATCATGAATAGCATACCAGGTTTACTTTGCAATGGAATCTTAATTTAATTTTTCATAAACACTTGACATTTTACCCAATAGTTCCTGTCTTTGCTTCACAGTAAAGTAAAGCCAAATGAATACTCTGAGCTTTTACCAACCTTCTTTGATCACAAAATATGACATATTGGCCAAAAAAGATGGTCTCTAAATATATTATTGCTTTGCTTTGATCAAGCAGACTGAAAAAAAAAAAAAAAGCTTTGATCACTTTCATTCCTTGTCTTTGGTCGGGACAGAAATATCTGCCAATGCAGATTATTTGTTAAATACAAAAAGTATAAGAGGAATGAATAAAAAAGTGACTACATGTATATGCATGGCTTAAAATGAAAGCAACAGAAACATCTCTAACTCCACTAAGAAATGTTTTATTCAAGAGCAATACAAAAGACTCCCTCCAGGATTTTCAGATTCACAAGAATTGTGTTGTAAAAAAAAACAAAAAACAAAAAAAACCACACATCTACTAAAATCTAATTACTCTCACTAAGCAATTCATGTTTCCGTTTCATTTTCTTCCCAGTGGCTCATGGGTAATGTAGTTGGAAGGGACGATACATTTTACGCAAGAATGAAACAGAGGGATCTCGACGGACATGACTCAATGTGGGAGCCAATCTTTATGGATGATGCAACAATTGGACTTGGCGATCAAAAGAATAAGGTACAAGAAAATGGTGGGAAAAAAGACTTATTTCCGTATCTTTCAGAAGATTATAAGTACTGTACTTTTTGAATTGGACAAGTACTTGTAAAGCCTAAAACTAATCATCATAACAAATTTAAGACAAAACAATTGATTATTAGAGGAAAATATTGCAAAATGATAAAACTTGAGTTAAATTTGATATTTTTTTTTTCCCATTTGGGCAGTTGGACACACATGAAAACATCCTTTTGGGCACTCTGGACATCAAGAATGACATGGGAGTTTCAGAGTTGGCTTTGGGTCTCAATGATCCCCGAAATACCATGCTGACATATGATAGCTCAACTCTACAGTATCGCAAGGCAGGATTGGCCAGGCACAGCTTTGGGAGAAACGCACTGGAGCGCCACATGACTCAGAAGAAAAGCCGACTACGGAGGCGAGCGTCACAGCTAAAAATCACCATCCCAGACTTGACAGACGTAAACTCCATTGACAAATGGTCAAGGATGATCTTCCCAACAGTATTTTCCTTCTTCAATGTTGTTTACTGGCTTTATTATGTCAATTAAAAAAACAGACTTCAGTGAGAAAAATTGAAATAGGAAAATAAGTGGAAAAAAGTTTCATATTTATGTTGTCTTTTAATTCTAGACTGAATTGTTATATTCAGTACTGGATCGATCATATTTTGGAATTCTACATTTACTGGTTAACACGTGAAAACCTTACAGATGAGATTACAACATGAGGTGCCTGTTCCTGAGTATTTGTTCAGCATTTGGATTTCTGCATTGTGACCTTCACATTTATCTTTCCATTGTATGAATTGTCTGTATTTTTAGATATTTTAATATGTTAAAATGACACTACATAATAATCGAAGGACTGCAGATAAATTGGATTCAAACTAATTGAAACATTGCTATTTAATGAACATTTACTTTTTTGTACAACTAGTCACAATCTATGAGACACGTTTCAGTTTGAGACTGTTTTCTGAGATCGCTTGATTTAATTTTAAGATTGCTTGATTGAAGGGTCCTTGAATTGACAATTTAATTATTTTAAATGGCATTCCAAATCACATTTCTAAGCATCTAATTTTGTCAAGTGTTTTGACGCTTTTAACAGTTAAAAATGTCCAACTCTTCAGACTACACTCATCAAGCTTGTTGAATGTTGAAACATGTCAAAGTATGACAGATCAAAACACAAATAAGGCAGTGTTTGAACGGACTATAGTATAGTTTGTTTTTCTTTTTTTTATTTAGTCAAATAACTATTTAAATAGAAAACAAACTGCAGAGATTTATAGGCACAAGTAACAGATTAAAGGAAAAACTCACACACCATTTTCACGAGTGTCTTATTAAAGTGCGGAGGTCACTACACCTTAGCATTAATGGTCCAAGTCTCCCCAGACTTTACCAACTGGGTCAGTGATGCTCTTCAAAAAAATTTTGATAGTATGAGTGGAAGCTTAGTGTAACAATTTTTAAAAATCTGGCACATGTCAATGAGCTCGCATACCATCCATGCATCCATCTTCTTCCGCTTAATCCTTTTCAGGTCATGGAGGCGCTGGAGCCTATCCCAGCATCTTTGGGCGAGAGGCAGGGTACACCCTGAACAGATCGCCAGTCCATCGCAGGGCCAATTAGAGTAAAACTGTTTTGTTAATGTACCAATTAAAGTAATCAGTATATTAATGTAATTACTGTATATTTATATGTGGTTTTAACAACAAAATCTTAAAGATTTTAATATATTTTAAAAGAATATGTAAAGAAAGTTGCCTAGGAAATACAGCAACTGTATTAACAGCTCTGACACAAAATTTGAGAAAAGAATTACATGTTATACACTATATATTGTGAGTTTTATATTCCAAAATATTTCATACAGACATACATAGTGAAACATGTTCTTTCTAATATATAAAACACAATTCTGTTAAATTTTGTGTGTTTGTAATAGTCATTGAAAAACAGTTTGTGAAGTTTAAGGAGATGGTCCATTTTTCTAGAGGAAGGCCAAAACAAAAGCACAAATATGCTACTACAGTGACAGTAGGTATATTATATACTGTAATGGATTTGCTAGTATATACAATATCTGCCACCCAAGTCAGTTTTTAGTACATAATTTTCAAGGGTGCAAAACTTGATATTTTTTTTTTAAAGTGCAGTGTAATCTAAAAATTCATTTGGAAAAGCAGTTACATGATTTCGAACAATTTAGTGATTTTGAGGGTATAAACACAAGATAGATTTTAATTAGGGATGCACCGACATATCAGCCTAATATTGGCATCGGCAGATAATTACAAATAAGACACTGGTGTGTCCCAGTGGTTTTGCCCTGAAAGAGAAAACAGTAGACTCATCATCATCATCATCATCATCATAGCAGTCTTTCGGGGGCAACAATGACTGTTTCATTTAGGTCTGATCTGATTCCTCCACGTAGTTCTATCCTTTGCCTTCCGCTGTTCTGACTGATCATTTCATGAAACTGCTTGCAAAGTATTTGAGTACCGCTAGCTTTTGCTGGACTAGTGGCACATTCTTGGCAGATAGAGGTATTATCAGTGGCAAGGACAGGCCAAGACAAACTGACTCCAGTATCTGTTGCAGTGACTGACCAGATGATAGGTTTGTTTATCTCTGCTCTTTGACAGCCATAAATTCAGAAAACATCTGAGACTGAATAATTTTTTAGTATTTCAATTCATTTTTTTAAATGTCTTTATAATGCCTATTTCTTAGCCAATACCAAAACAATCTTCCGATACTGAAACAGTAAAAAATAGTAAGTTAGTCGTTGGCAAACATATTATTTTTGACATAAGTCGTTACTGGAACACAATCCTCCAAGCCTATTAAAAGAAGGAAGTTTACAGTACTGTTAAACATGCTACTAAGAAAAAAAACCCATGCATTTTCATATTAGGTGGAGGTGTCTGTCATATTTCCCTTGGGAAATGTGTCTTTATATGCCACTTAATCATCACTGTATGACAAAGGAGATGTAAATAGGTGGAAAAAATATGTGCATATATTGGTATTAGTTTCGCCAATCGGCAAAACTATTTTCAAAATATCGGGAAATCAGTTATTGAAAAAAAATCTAATATTGTGCATCCCTAATTTTAATTGTTACATGGTAGATGGTTTTTCAGAAAAGGTTATAAAGCCATAGAGGCTATATCATATTCTAATACCAGGTGCTGACGGGGCTCTTTTTAGAGGCGTTATATAAATACTACTATACTTTGTATTTCACTTACAACAAGGTTATAAATTATTTAGCTTATTAAAATTAATATAGGGCTTCAATACTCTCGTCACTATCCCATAAGTTGAAAATATTGTTTTGTTTTGCTTAATCAATGAAATATGATGCTAGTAGCCTTCTGTTCATATATTCCAAAAGTGACTAAGTGTTTAAAATGTAGCCACATGAAATTACAATTCACTGCATGCTCTGTACAGTAGTATTTCTTTGATATTTTGTTTTTAAATATTCTCATTTGATTTGTATCCAAATGTATCCATCTTTTTAATCTAAAAAAAAAGGAGCATACAGATTTATGTAATTATGGCTTTATAAAGAAGTGTAATTTTGATCAATAAAAAAGATGTTTATATAACAGTTATGACTCTAAAATCAAAGGGTGCATTTTCAGAAGTACCTCCTAACAACAGCTGACAAAAAAACTAATCACAGTTCAAAATGGTACTATATATGGGATATGAATTAATAAATTTCATATTATTTTATTTATGAAAGCCCGCACAGTGCAAGCCTGTGCTTTTTGTTAAGTTGTTCTGGGATTTTTACCTTGTACTTTTGTTGGAATGTTTGAAATGTGTTGTATTAAGAGTTGTTTTAATAATCTGAATTTTGCTGTTTTTTTAAGTTGAGAAAGACTAATAATCAAATTTGAATACTGTTTAAAAAAATCAATTATGTGTATGAAATTATACATTGGAGCCTATTATCCTGTATATAATATGTTCAAGATTTCTAAGACAAAATGACTATATCAATACCATTTATACTGTATTATTACTAGAATGCAAAGTTGCAACAATGTAAATAGTTTATTTTTACAGTGTCACTTGATCGCATTTTGTTTGATTTTGCCAAACTGTAACATAATTTTTCGAATGTAGTTTTTTTTTAATTATTATTCCATTGCAGGGTGTATTTGCTGTAATCTCTTTGCAAATATGACAGCGTTGTGCACCAAGGATTAGCTAAAAACAGCTTCATGCACACCACCATTTTAAAGACACTCTTAGACATACCTAAAGGGTTAGTGATAGAGGACAGTAATGCCTTGAATTTGGGCCAAAATTCCACCATCTCAGGTCAGCACAGGCAGCACAACACTCAAAACACCGTCAGCTACTTCAAACATAAAAATTGTGTGTAAAAAAAGTAACTTACACAGTTTTTTTTTCAGCTTCTTTATATTCTGTTATCTTTTGCAGTTTAGTCCTGTGGTGTAGTTCAGTAGCACAAGTGTGCCACAGCAATTCAGTATAAGCAGAGTCTAGGCCGAAGCTAGTAAATCTACATACTTTTACAAATTTCTGGTCTCCTTACCCATAGATAAAGATATTTATTGATCGTATGTGGCATGACATGGTGCGCTTGAGTATATAATGTGCGCATGATGGGCAGATTGTGAGGTATTTCAAAGCACACCAACAATGGACAAGACAGGCAACGCCTTTTTGCTTCACAGAATATTTAGTTTCATATATTTTTATAAAGGTGAAAAAAAATGTTTTCACTGTTGTTTGGCAAAATCTTGTCAATCAAAGCACACACCTTAAAGTAGTTTGAAAACAAAATGTCTTTATTCTGTAAAAGTTCAGGTTTTAGGAAATGTAGGGTTTTCATCCGAGAGACTGACATCCAAAAATGACACATCTTGGTTATGGTGTATGTTTGCACACACTCACAGAAGAAGCCTTAGCCCCCTGCTGCACCGGCGTTTATTATAAGCAGCTTCAGTCCTTCTTACCCTCTCGACACCCTGCACCTTGAAAAGATCCCTGTATGTGCCACTCATAAGGACATTTCCCAAAACCAAAAGCTGCACCCTTCCTAAATATAAGCCCTGTAAAATCAGTGTCTGTCTTTACTATGAAAGAAAATGGAAATTATTACATTTGTCAATAAATATTGTATACAGTTCTAAATCTGAGTTTGTTTTGCTTTTAATTTAAATAAGAAACTTAATTTCTTTGGCCTACCTTGAGGTCATTTAGACCGTTATTGATGCTTTTTGTATAGAAATTAATGTGCATTTGATACTCAGATTTTGTCATATTTGAAAAACCTCATTTAACACCTTAGTCTCACCTTACACATTTGATTTGAAACAGTCAAAAAATTCAGTTATCTGAATTGCTGAGATTTTATTCACTCAAAACTGGTGTCTTGAGAACACAGGTAACTACAAACTCTCATTTGCACTTATTTCCTATTGTACAGTGGTGTGAAAAAGTGTTTACGCCCTTCCTGATTTCTCATTTTTTGTATACAGTCGTGAAAAAATTAGGACACCCCATCAAATATTCAGTTCTTTATTAATTAATGCTCACATATCTATGTCTAACCTTGTTTTCTCATGAGCTGAGTGCTGGAGATCTCTGCCAGGCTTGGTCTCATGGCTTTTTCTGCTTTTTTACTTATCTGTTGCATTTATGCCTTTTGGGTTTATGTATTAATGTTCTGCTTGCCATTTTGCTGTTTGTGTTAGTGTTAAAATTTTATTTTTTGCACTTATTTATAATTACACTTTGGCATGTTATTTTATTCTTTATATCCTTATGGACAGCTGTCAGGGGTGTGAAGCTTTGTGTGGACATGTCATCTCAGCTGTCAGTGTTGGTTGCCTCCCTCTCACTGCCTCAGCTGATCCCAATCATGTATCATCGCTTTCTCCTGCCCATTCAGGTACCCACACCTGTTGTTAATTATGGTAATGGATATTCTCCTTGTCTCTGCCAGAGCCCTGCCTCGCTCTGGCGCGTAATACTCATAAGTTTTTCTTCCTCGTTGTACTCTGTGTTTTGAGCATCTTGCTTCATTTTATATTTGTTGTTTTTGTAATAAATTCCACTAACAGCAGTTCAGCACGTGGGTCTCATCTCTCTGCCCCAAGGGGCCATTCATTCAATTCAATTCAATTCAACTTTGTTTATATAGTGCCAATTCACAACAACAGTCATCTCATAGCACTTTCAACTGTAGGGGAAACCCCCACAATTGCAGAAAGACCCCAGCAGTCAAGCGATCCCCTGTGAGCAAGTGCTTGGCGATGGTGGAGAGGAAAAACTCCCTTTTAACAGGAAGAAACCTCCAGCAGAACCAGGCTCAGGGAGGGGCAGTCATCTGCTGCGACTGGCTGGGGGGTGAGGGGATAGAGAAGATGTAAAGAACAGACATGTAGAGAGCAAACAGCACGATGGGGACTCAATCTATGGGAGAGAATAAATAGATGTTAATGACCAGCAAAAAAAAAATATTTCATTGAGAGTGAAAAAAGGAGTGAAGCCCAGTGCATTATTGGAGGTCCCCCGGCTGTCTAAACCGATTAGCAGCATAACTAAGGGAGGGTTTAGAGACACATGATCCCTTCCTAATTGCAGGCTATATCAAAAAGGAAGGTTTTAACCCTATGCTTAAAAACAGAGATCGAGTCTGACACCCGAATCAAGATTGGCAACTGGTTCCACAGGAGAGGAGCTTGATAACTGAAGGCTCTGCCTCCCATTGTGCTTTTGGAGATTCTAGGTATTACAAGCAATCCAGCATTTTGGGAGCATAGTGCTCTGTTAGGATAATAGGGTAGTATCAGATCTTTTAAATAAAAAGGGGCCTGATTGTTTAGAGCTTGGAAAGTGAGAAGAAGGATTTTAAACTTAATTCGAAACTCAATGGGAAGCCAATGAAGGGAGGCCAGAACCGGAGAGATATGATCTCTCTTTCTAGTACCTGTTAAAACTCTTGCTGCAGCATTTTGGATCAACTGAAGACTTTTTAAAGATGTTTTAAGACAACTTGATAATAAAGAGTTACAATTATCCACTCTAGAGCTAACAAAAGCGTGGATCAGTTTCTCAGCATCACTCTGAGACAAGATGCTCCTAATCTTGGCAATATTACACAAATGATAGAAGGCAGTCTTAGAAACAAATTTAATATGTGAATTGAAAAACAGATCTTGATCAAAAATAACTCCAAGGTTCCTCACAGAGCTATTAAGAGAAAGTGTAATCGCATCCAAACTAAAAGTTTGATTTGGAAAGGTATTTCTAAGTTTTTTTGGACCAACAAGAATGACTTCAGTCTTATCTAAATTTAATAGCAGGAAATTACAAGTAATCCAAGCTCTGATTTCCTTAAGACAGGCTTCTAACTTGGCTAACTGATTACTATCATCTGGCTTCATTGACAGGTATAATTGTGTGTCATCTGCATAACAATGAAAATGTATACAGTGCTTTCTAATAATGTTGCCTAACGGAAGCATATATCAACTAAAAAGAGTAGGGCCTAGCACAGATCCCTGTGGAACTCCATGACTGAGCTTTGAGTTAAAAGAAAACTCATTATTGACATGAACTAACTGGAACCTACCAGATAAATCAGATCTAAACCACTGCAATGAAGTTCCATAAAGTCCAACATCGTGTTCTGATATATCAAGTAGAATATTATGATCGATAGTATCAAAAGCTGCACTAAGGTCTAAAAGGACAAGTACAGAAACAAGTCCATTATCAGATGAGATAAGGAGGTCATTAGTGACCTTCACTAAGGCTGTTTCAGTACTATGATGGATTATAAACACAGATTGAAACTCTTCAATCATCATTCATGATAAAAGACAACGGCCAGTTGAGACGTAGCTGCTGTTGTTAGTGGATTTTGCTTTTTTTTCTGTCTTTTTGTGTGTCACTCACCTTTTTGTGGCGGTCGCCATGTCCTCGGCCCACACAGACTCTACAGGTGGATGTGGCTACCCAGTGCACCTGGGGTGGGAGTGCTGCTGAGCCCTCATGGAGATTTATGGGCTAATCTCCGTGGCACACATAGTTTCCACCCCGAAGGACGCATTGTGGTATCTGAACCTCAAGGAGGAAGCTGCTCGCCGGTGCCCTCAGCTTTTGGAGCACGCTGAGGGAGTGGAGAAAATTTCTCTGGTGGTGGCACTACAATGCCAGATCAGCGGGAAGGTGAGGAATTCCCCAGGGAAGCCTGGGCCCGCACTGAGGGAGAGGTGCTCCCGGGTCCCTGTTGTTTCGATTCCTCGCCAGTGTCCGATGCCCGTTCCTGCTTCAATCCAGTCAGCTCTGAAACGCCGTCACCCAGCTCCGGGCCGCCCATCTTTGTGCCTGCAGGGTATCCATCTTCTACCGCTTAATCCTTTTCAGGTCGCGGGAGGGGCTGGAGCCTATCCCAGCATCTTTGGGCAAGAGGCAGGGTACACCCTGGACAGATCGCCAGTCCATTGCAGGGCCAACACAAAGAGACAGACAACCATTCACTCTCACATCCATACCTAAGGACAATTTAGAATCCCCAGTTGATGCCAATTAACCTCACCTGCATGTCTTTGGCCTGTGAGAGGAAACCGGAGTACCCGGAGTAAACCCACATAGACAAGGGGAGAACAAGCAAACTCCACACAGAAGGGTCACCGATGGTCTGGGGGTTGGATCGAACCCACGATAGTCAAGGGTGGAATCGATCCCATGACCTTCTTGCTGTGCTGCCACTGTGCTAACCACTGCACCACCGTGCTGCCCTCTCTCTCTCTCTCTCTCTGTCTCTCTCTCTCTCTCTCTCTCTCTCTCTCTGTATATATATACATGTATATATATATATATATATATATATATATATATTCTAACTGGAGGAAGTTGGTGGACTATGCAAGATCAAAACCACTTTAGAAGATTTTATAAAATCTTAAAAAAAACTATGATAGTAAAAAAAAAAACAGGACAAAACAGGACAAAGGAAGCACAAAATAGTAAGCTTATTTTCACCTAATTGTGCAATAGGTAGGGTTCACATAAGTATAATTTCATGGGATCATTCAGTTATTTTTTCTTCTCAACATTACTGCATCACAGCAAGCTACTTCAAAAGAATTTCCATGCCATGACAAGATTTTTTTTTTTTTTTTTTTTTATCTGCATAGCCATTTTCATGCAGTTTTCAAAGAAACCCTCAATGATGCAGAAATATGCTTTGGTGGCTCTGGATGTGAGTCATGACACAGAACAGTACACAGGTTTGGCATAACAACAAAGACATTAAATTCTCCCACAACACCCGTTTTGGTCATCACCCACAGTCTCTGGGATTAAACTGACAAAGGAGAACAGTGTTTGTTCTGCCAAGACTCCATACGGGTGTCATGAATTGCCTCTCAGGGCAGAGAAATGAGACTCACGCGCTGAACTGCAGTTAGTGGAATTTATGAACAAAAAACACAAAGTGCCAGAGTGCCCCAAAGCAAAAATCCAAACATAGATAAAAGGTCACCTACACACAGGAATGAATTCGGGATAAACTGGCAAGAGCGGGGAAAGGGCTCTGGTGACGAGAAAGACTCACTAAGACTGCGGCAGTGAACAGGAAAAACAACAGTCTATAAATACTGGGGAAATAATTGATGGCAGGTGCGGATTCACATGAATGGGAAGGTGATCTAATTACTAACACAAAACACAAGGACGAGATAATGACAAAGTGGGAGTGTCTGAAACAGGTGCAAAGCTCATGCTATGAGGAAACAAAATATAAACACCGAGAGACAAAATAAAACAGGAATCTAAAAATACTAACAGAATCATGTCATAATAATAAGGGCAAGAAAACATCAAACTACTGACAGCCAAGAACACATCTAGAATCAATACACAGAAAAATAATACAACGCTGGAAAAATACAGAAAATTCAATTCAATTCAATTCAATTCAATTCAACTTTATTTATATAGCGCCATTTCACAACAACAGTCATCTCATAGCACTATCAACTGAAGGGGGAACCCCCACAGTTGCAGAAAGACCCCAGCAGTCAAGCGATCCCCTGTGAGCAAGTGCTTGGCGATGGTGGAGAGGAAAAACTCCCTTTTAACAGGAAGAAACCTCCAGCAGAACCAGGCTCAGGGAGGGGCAGTCATCTGCTGCGACTGGCTGGGGGGTGAGGGGATAGAGAAGAAGAAAAGAACAGACATGTAGAGAGCAAACAGCACGATGGGGACTCAATCTATGGGAGAGAACAAACAGATGTTAATGACCAGCAAAAATATTTCATTGAGAATGAAGAAAGGAGTGAAGCCCAGTGCATTACTGGAGGTCCCCCAGCCGACTAAACCTATTAGCAGCATAACTAAGGGAGGGTTCAGAAACACATGATCCCTCCCTAATTGTAGGCTATATCAAAAAGGTAGGTTTTAACCCTATTCTTAAAAACAGAGATCGAGTCTGACTCCCGAATCCAGATTGGCAGCTGATTCCACAGGAGAGGAGCTTTCTAAAATACTTATATATAAATTAAGAGCCTGAGCCCGGTGACGCACTGCGCTCAGCCTCGTGACAATGGGCATTTTTGTAAAGGATGAGTCACAGTGCAGGAATATTTGGGATAAAAATATAAAATTTGTGATGGGTTGCATGCAAAGCAAAATGTAAAACAGGAAAAACAGGTTGTTTTTTTTTGTTTTTTTTTTGCAAACAGTCTGTGTGAATCATTACCTTTACTTTTTGAATGTTGTTTTCATTGTTAAAATAAACATCTAAATGCATCAGTCACCAAAATATATAGGAGGTAAGACAGACATGACCTGGTTTGGTTTTAAATGGTTATTATCAGCCATGAGATGATAAATAATTCAGTGTTCTCTTACTGTAAAAACAGTCTGATCTATTACTCAATTTTACCATAAGAGCTGTGGTACCTTGGTATCATAATATATGTGTGGAACATTTGAAGCGTAATAATGATTCATACAGCATAGGTTGTGAAAGCAAGAGCTCAGTATGTGTTCTTATTTCTTAAATGTAATGGGAATGGCCTCTTTTATCTTTTGCTACTTGGTCGAATGCTAAGACCCTTCTCTTTGCTCGTTTTCCTTTTACCTCAGTCTCTAATCTTGCATGAATATCTTGGCACACAACAGGGCTGACTTTGCAAGGCCAGCATAGAGGGTGCTGTAATTGTGAAACTTAATTTATGTTGACTTTTCTTGGCAAAGTCTTTTCTTACTAAAGACATTAAGCTGAGCTGTGATTTTCCTGTCAGCACAACAGAACAGGGTTTCTAGATTTAAGATTGACTGTAGTAGTCCTGCTTTGTTAATTTACTGCCTCGTTTTATGAGACTTCAAGAAACAACTTTATTTTTTCTGGGCTCTTCCTTTCTCTAGCTGTGTGTGTGTGTGTGTGTCCTTGGTTAATTAGGAGGAATATACAGTATGTTAATGGGATGCTGCAGACTAATTAAGATTCTGATTAGAGTGAAGACACTGTCAGCGAGTCCCAACGTGGGCGCCCTTGTGATTGTGCTTGTGTGTGTGTGCATGCATGCATGCATGCGTGCCTTGCTGCTGGCTTTTGGCAAAAAGAAAAACCACTCCAACTTCAGCATATACTAAATAAACAGATCCATTGTGCATGCTATATTTATAAAGATACAGGATATAAAACTGAATATCTTATACAGTCTGTAAATGCAGATGTGACGGCAGAGTGTCGCCACTGTTATGGTCCTCTGTAATTGAATATTATATTATATGTGCAAAAGGATTTATAATTTGCAAATGTTAACATGGATTCTATTGGATAAAATGCACAAATAATTTGAGATCTGTTTTGAGTGAATTGAATTCCATTTGTGAGATAAATGTTAATGTTAATTATGTTAATTGGGTGAGGCAATTGAATAATCTTAAGACCTCGTACCTTTGCCAGCATGCTTCCTGGTGGTGTCCGGGCAAAAGACTCCTCAGGGGTTTGAGTGTCCCTTTAAAGGATGCCAGGGGGAGGAAGTGCATGATGGTTGAGTAGAGGGTGATTTAATATGTAAATAAGGGTTTAAACTATTTATTGTACTATTTATGGTGTTATTTATGGTGTTTATTTATTCTGTAAAATATGGCGGGAAATTATTGATGTATTTATGACTCTTTTAGATACTATTGGGTATATGTGGGAATATGGAATATGTGTTGTCTTACCTGGGATTTTGGTATGCTCCAATTAGTCTAATTATCTCACTAAGTATATTAACAGGTGTTGTTCCTTTGGTTTGGGTTGGGTGTCAGATGTTCATGTAAGTTGTTGCCTGCGAATTATTTGTAATAAATGGAAAATTGCTTGTTGCAAACTTTTGGAAGTCTCGCCCTTCTCTGGTGTGCCTTGACCACTTGGCAATCGTGACAGTAGAATTTAATTTCTCTTAGGGAGGGATTGCTAATCATGATACAAAATCCTAATTTGGTTCTCCAGCAGACCATAAGGTTAAAATGAGCTAGCATTTACAATAATCAGCTTCCTTTGTTTATATTTCTTTAGCTGGTAAATTCATTTATTTAATTTTTATTTTGTCACTACAAAAGTGACACAGCATCAGGAAGGCAACATTTGCTGGTTTGACATTAGCATGCGGGCAGCGCGGTGGCGGAGTGGTTAGCGCTGCGGCCGCACAGCAACTCACCCTTGGACGGGGGATTGTGGGTTCGATCCCAGCCCCCGACCAACAGTGATCTGTGTGGAGTTTGCATGTTCTCCCCGTGTCTACATGGGTTTACTCCGGGATTTCTACGGTTTCCTCCCACATGCCAAAAACATGCACGTTAGGTTAATTGGCATCAAACTGGGGATTCTAAATTGTCCTTAGGTATGACTGTGAGAGTGAATGATTGTCTGTCTCTCTGTGTTGGCCCTGCGATGGACTGGCGATCTGTCCAGGGTGTACCCTGCCTCTCGTCCAAAGATGCTGGGATAGGCTCCAGTCCCCCCGCGACCCGAAAAGGATTAAGCGGAAGAAGATGGATGGATGCTTGAATGTTAATTCTTCTTCTTTCAGCTGCTCCCTTTAGGGGTCTCCACAGCGCATCATCTGGCTCCATCTCACTCTATCCCTTGCACCCTTGATATCCAGCATTTAAACTCTATTTAAAAAAAAAAGACACTAGTAACATTACACACTAATTTCTGCACTTCTACTGATATACAGTGGGTATAGAAGAGCATCACCCCTCTTCAAAATAATCACATTTTGTTGTTTTACAACCTAAAATGAAGACAGATAGACTTTTTGCTTTATTCAGCTGTATTTACTCAGTACAATTTACAACATCCAACTGAAAGATATAATGGCAAAAAAATAACAAAAAACAAAATGAAAACAAAACAGAATCACCAAGTTGGATGAAGGTGTTGTGTTAGAGTTTGGACCTTTATTTGTGTGGTACGGGTGGTGGCTCCACCTTCCAGTTCCGCCACCACCAGCAGCTACAAAGAGGGTAGTGGGCAGGAGAGGCGGTCTCTTTGCCACCTCTCTGCCTAACAGCTGCTCCTGTGTGCTGTGAGTGCCTCTCAATAAACGTGTGTTTAGTTTGAGACCTGGCCTCGTCCTTGTCTCCTGATTACCGACATAACATTTGGCAACAAGAATAAAAGCAGGTATGGACACGTATATTACACCTGCTTGACCGTTTTTGGAGCTTTCCGGTGAGCCACCCGTTCCTTGGTCGAGATGGTCCATCGCATTCCAGACATACATGGTGGTGCTAAACCTTGGGAGGCTGGAAAAATTGAGGGAAGATGCGTTGTTGGTACATAATCTCTGAATGGAGGGACAGTGAGTTTTGAGCACAATGGGCGACTATGATAGCTTTGAAGACGTGGTTGAGCTAATGGCACGCCATTTTCGTGCCCCAGAAGACGTCATTGTCGGCAGAATCTAGTTTCAACAGTGCCGCCAATGGGTTGGCGAGTCTGTGCAGCAGTTTGTGGCAGACCTGAGACTGCTGGCGAGTGAATGCCAGTTCAGATTGTTGGAGGAGGAGATGGTTCGTGACCAGTTGGCGGAACATACCAGCTGCCCCGCTATTAGGTCGAAACTGCTTACGTTCTTGGACGAACTGATACTATCTACGGCCATCGAGTTAGCTCAGCAGCTGAAGGCTGCAGATAAACTATCACGGGAGCTGAGTGGAAGTGTGCCACACCGACAATTAGGATCACAGCCGACGGTGCATGCTGGTGATCCGGACAGCAATGATAGCATGGAGGGTGATGTGGATGATGGCAACGGTGTGAAAATAAGATCTGCCCAGGGAACACCTATGCGTATGGGTTGTGGGTCCTGGAAGCACCCTTTTAAGGCCAGAGTGTGTTCGGCGAGAGGGAAGCGCTGTGGCAAGTGCGGACACTTGCATCATTTCGCCAGGGCATGCCGCAAGTTTGAGCGACAAAGTCCGAGAGGCAAGGAGGACTCTACCGGCGCCGTTTTGCAGTTATGGTGGAGGGAGATTGGCCGTGATGGGAACGCTGAGACTGACGGCCCGGTACAAGTCAGCCGAAGAGTGTTACCTGAGATTCACTGTGACAGCCCGTGGTGAGAACATAATGGGATACAATCTGTTTTATGGTCTTGGCTTCACCATTAAAAGCGGTGCTGGGGAGGAGTGGTCAGGCTGCGGTTTGTGGAACCGGCTGGTCCTGAGAATGGAAGACGGGGCTGTGTAGGATGAGAACATGCCTGGCACCCTGGAGAATGAGCAAGACCAATATTACCCAGGGCCATCACAGGAGGGTCCCTGTGCCAGAGTTCAAGTCACCCTGGATGAGGGTACTGAGCGGCACAGCAGGGTGCCTGTGACGGAGGGTGACGTCAAGAGGCTGGCTCTACCTGTTCCCAGATCTTGGCTGGAATGGGCCGGTGAACAGGGGGCCACAACGGTGATGGCGGTGGCGAAGGTGAAAGCAGTTGGGGCAGGACCGTCTGGCACAGTAGAATGACGTGCCAAGTAGAGACACTGCAAGCTGAGTAGGGCCCCTTTGGGTGTCGCGGATGTAGTCCAGGCCTGGGAGGAGGCATGGTCATGGCAGATTCGGGCCAAGCGGCAGATGAAGGAGCACCATGGGCAGCTGCATGTGGTGGCCAGACATGAGGACGCCTATCTCCAACTGTCGGATGGTTCATGGCACCCAAATGAGCTGTGGTGTGCCCGGGAGAAGACTGGTGGGCTTGGGCCTCGACATGGGACTCCTCTGGGGGTGTCGAAGAGGATGTGCCAGATTTTTCCTCTGGGGCAGACTAATAGAAGGACAGTCCTGGGTGGGGGTGGGGGGCAGGGGTTTGTTCTTATAGTTAATATCTGGTTTAGATGGTGTACAGGTGTGTATGCTTTGATGGTCATGTGATACGGCTTATTTGGTATTTTTTAGAATGTTTTATGTATCTGATATTTGTAGATGTTCATGGGGATTAATTTGATGTTATATTTAGATTAGGACATGGTGGTATTTTGTTTTAAGTAGACTTGTGTCATGAATTGCCCTTCCGGGCAGAGAGGAGAAACACAGACGCTGAACTGTAGCTTGTGATATTTATTAATTCAATTCAATTCAATTCAACTTTATTTATATAGCGCCATTTCACAACAACAGTCATCTCATAGCACTATCAACTGTAGGGAGGACCCCCACAGTTGCAGAAAGACCCCAGCAATCAGGCGATCCCCTGTGAGCAAGCACTTGGCGACGGTGGAGAGGAAAAACTCCCTTTTAACAGGAAGAAACCTCCAGCAGAACCAGGCTCAGGGAGGGGCAGTCATCTGCTGCAACTGGCTGGGGGGTGAGGGGATAGAGAAGAAGAAAAGAACAGACATGTAGAGAGCAAACAGCACGATGGGGACTCAATCTATGGGAGAGAACAAACAAATGTTAATGACCAGCAAAAAAAAATATTTCATTGAGAGTGAGGAAAGGAGTGAGGCCCAGTGCATTACTGGAGGTCCCCCGGCTGACTAAACCTATTAGCAGCATAACTAAGGGAGGGTTCAGAAAACACATGATCCCTCCCTAATTGTAGGCTATATCAAAAAGGTAGGTTTTAGCCCTATTCTTAAAAACAGAGATCGAGTCTGACTCCCGAATCCAGATTGGCAGCTGATTCCACAGGAGAGGAGCTTGATAACTGAAGGCTCTGCCTCCCATTGTACTTTTGGAGATTCTAGGTATTACAAGTAAACCTGCATTTTGGGAGCGTAGTGCTCTGTTAGGATGATACGGTAGTATCAGATCTTTTAAATAAAAAGGAGCCTGATTGTTTAGAGCTTTGTAAGTAAGAAGAAGGATTTTAAACTTAATTCTAAACTCTATGGGAAGCCAATGAAGGGAGGCCAGAACCGGAGAGATATGATCTCTCTTTCTAGTACCTGTTAAAACTCTTGCTGCAGCATTTTGGATCAGCTGAAGACTTTTTAAAGATGTTTTAGGACAACCTGATAATAAAGAATTACAATAATCTGATCTCGAGCTAACAAAAGCGTGGATCAGCTTCTCAGCATCACTCTGAGACAAGATGCTCCTAATCTTGGCAATATTACGCAAATGATAGAAGGCAGTCTTAGAAACAAATTTAATATGTGAATTGAAGGACAAATCCTGATCAAAAATAACTCCAAGGTTCCTCACAGAGCTATTAAGAGAAAGAGTAACTGCATCCAAACTGAAAGTTTGATTTGGAAAGGAATTTCTAAGGTTTTTTGGACCAACAAGAATGACTTCAGTCTTATCTGAATTTAATAGCAGGAAATTACAAGTCATCCAAACTTTGATTTCCTTAAGACAGGCTTCTAACTTGGCTAATTGATTAGTATCATCTGGCTTCATTGACAGGTATAATTGTGTGTCATCTGCATAACAGTGAAAATGTATACAGTGCTTTCTAATAATGTTGCCTAACGGAAGCATATATAAACTAAAAAGAGTAGGGCCAAGCACAGATCCCTGTGGAACTCCATGACTAAGCTTTGAGCTGAGAGAAAACTCATCATTTACATGAACAAACTGGAACCTATCAGATAAATAAGATCTAAACCACTGCAACGAAGTTCCATTAAGTCCAACATAGTGTTCTAATCTATCAAGTAGAATATTATGATCAATAGTATCAAAAGCTGCACTAAGATCTAAAAGGACAAGTACAGAAACTAGTCCATTATCAGATGCAATGAGGAGGTCGTTAGTGACCTTCGCTAAGGCTGTTTCAGTGCTATGATGGATTCTAAACCCAGATTGAAACTCCTCAAATAAACCATTTCCCTGCAGGTGGTCAAATAATTGCATAGCAACAACTCTTTCTAAGATTTTTGAAATGAAAGGGAGATTAGAGATTGGTCTATAGTTAGCTAAAGCTCCTGGATCTAGCGTTGGCTTTTTGAGTAAGGGTTTAATTACAGCCGTTTTAAAAGCCTGCGGTACATGGCCTAAAGTTAATGAAGAATTGATTATATGAAGAATAAAGCTACCAATAAGTGGGAAGACTTCTTTAAATAACCTGGTAGGAATAGGGTCTAAAAGACAAGTTGAAGGTTTGGATGAGGAAACTATTTTGTCTAACTCACAAAGGTCGATTGGAGTAAACTCATCAAGACAGACATCAATAGAAGGAGTTGTAGTAGTTACAGTATTTAAGTTAACTGTGGGAAGAATCTGATTGATTTTATCTCTGATGGATGAAATTTTATTATTGAAAAAGTTCATAAAGTCCTGACTAGTAAGCTCTAAGGGGATGCTAGGATTGACAGAGTCCTGACTCTTTGTCAACCTGGCTACAGTACTGAAAAGAAACCTGGGATTATTCTTGTTCTCTTCTATTAATGCAGAGTAATAACTCGTTCTAGCTTTTCTAAGAGATTTTTTATAAATTAAAAGATGATTTCTCCAAGCTAAATAGATTTCATCTAAATTAGTAGAGCGCCATTTTCTTTCTAATTGACGAGTCTTCTGTTTTAAGCTACGAGTTTCTGTGTTGAACCAAGGAGTTAAAAATCTCTGATTAGACTTTTTCTTTTTTAAGGGGGCCACCAAGTCTAGAGCCTGATGCAGAGAAGCTGAAACACTATCCACCATGTTATCAATTACAGAAGGAGCAAGCTGTCTATAGCTTATTTCCGTTGTGTTGACACATGGCATAGAGGAAACAATCTGCATAAATTTGGAAACAGCATCATCTGAGAGGCATCTACTGTGATAATATTTTTCTTTAGGAGCCAAATAGTCAGAAATAGTAAAATCAAAGGTTAACAGACAATGGTCTGACAGTACAGGGTTATGAGGAGACACTACAAGATTTTCTATTTCTATGCCATATGTCAGAACAAGGTCCAATGTATGGTGGAGGTAATGAGTAGAATTTCCTACTTTCTGAGAAAACCCAATCGAGTCTAATATTGAATTAAAAGCCACATTAAGGCAGTCACTATCTACATCCACATGTATATTAAAGTCCCCTACTATAATTATTCTATCAGATTTCAGCACTAAATCAGCTAAGAAATCAGGAAATTCGGATAAAAATTCTGAATAGGTTGATGGGGGACGATAAACTATGGCAAATAAAATTGGGTTTAACCTGGAATTGCTAAAGTGCCCAATACTGAGGACCAGGCCCTCAAAGGAATTATAACATGTTTTTTGCTTTACATTAACTAGTAATTTGGAATGGTAAATTGATGCTACTCCTCCTCCACGACCAGAACTTCTGGGATTTTGACAGTTTAAATAACCAGAGGGAGTTGATTCATTTAAACCAACATAATCCTCTTGTCCTAACCAAGTCTCTGTAAGGGAAATTAAATCAATCTGATGATCAATTAACAGATCATGGACTAACAGAGACTTGGGAGTTAGAGACCTAATATTTAATAAACCACATTTAATTTTTAAATTATGAGGAGGAACAGAGGCCAAATCATTCAATTTAGAGGCTTTATGTTTAATTTGAGTTTTACCAATATTTTGCTTTATCACTTTGGGATGCTTATACATTATATTTTTATTTACTTTGGAGGGAGCAGACAACGATTCTCTGATGGGGAAGACAGGGGCTAAGCTGAGGGGTGGCGGATGAACCGCCAAACACAAAGAGTCCAAATAGTTCAAAACACAAAAATCCAAACTGTGCACAAAGCACAATTCCTGACGGTACAAAAGGCAAACTTACAGACAAAGGCGGAAATACACAGGAATGAATGTCATAACAGGGATGGGGTTCTGACACAAACAAACTTTGATTCTCCAGCAATGAATGAGAGAAATAACGGTCCTTCAATAGGGCCAGAAACAAATGGACACAAATGATAGCAGGTGTGGATACCATGAGCGGGCAGGAGGAAACAATGATCACAGATTCGGGTCAGCTGAGAACAATGAGAGGGGAGAAGATGGGACTGAGAGCTGACAGGGACACCACCCACAATGGAGCAAAAACCCGGAAGTGCCACTGACAGCTGTCAACCCAGAGAGAGAGCACAACAGTATGATATAAAGAATTAAATATCAACCAATAAGGACTGAGAAATAAATACAAACTAATACCAAATTAAAGAGTAACAAACTATGATGACATAAACAAAGGGATGAGAAAAATAAGAAACAATACAAGATATGCAGAAACCAAAAAGCACAAAATACAACAGATATACAAATACAGAGAAAGGCCATGAGATTGAGCCACGGCGGAAACCTTCAGTGCTTAGCTCATGACAACTTGTTTGAAGTACAAGCTGCAGAACAATCCACTTCACCGTGTGGGATGAGGTGGCAGTCTACCCTTGTCCCCCTAGTTTCAGTTATTTTGGAATGACTGGGTTAAGCCATTTGTATTGTGTTATCTCATTACTTTGAGTGTGTGATTCGTGTTCTAAATTGGGGTGGGTCCGAATTGTGTGTGTGCTTTTGGCTTTTGTGAATGGGGGGGATGTTGTGTTAGAGTTTGGACCTTTATTTGTGTGGTACGGTTGATGGCTCCACCTTCCGGTTCTGCCACCACCCGCGGTTATAAGAGGGCAGTTCTTTGCCACCTGTCTGCCTGACGGCTGCGCCTGTCTGCTGTGAAGTGCCTCTCAATAAAATGTGTGTTTAGTTTGACACCTGGCCTCGTCCTTGTCTCCTGATTACCGACATAACAGAAGGATCACCCCCCACACACACACACACACGCAGAAACACCCCCCCTCCTAAAACTGTTTTGTAAACTCATTCAGGTGTAGCTAATCACCATCTCAGTGGCACACTGAGCCATTTCATTTCCACTTGTGATCAAGTGTGGTTATTTTGATTAGCTTAGCAAAGTGGTACGTGTCCACTGGATCCGTCGTTTTCCCACTTCCCATTCATTGTGTACATCCTCCTACTTCTCGTTTTCATAAAGTTACAATTTTTTAAACTTTATGTCAATTAGGTCCGGGCACCCTGCATGCATCGGATGTACCGATGTGGTGCCAAACGTTTAAACCAGTGGTTTCTGATGTCAAATAACAATGGATTCATTAGCCCATGGCCGGCTCCGTCAACCAGTTAGATGCAGCATGTGTTTTCTCAGCAGCAGGACCAATGAGAGTCTTTCCCCCTCGACAGAGCTATTTGACTATTAGTTTTCAATAATATCAATTCTTTTCTGTTACTCCATCTGGTCACGCCCATTCCTGCGCCCTATGTGATGCCTTCTGACAAAAACAGACCAGTGGACACATATCATAAGAAGAGCTATTCCTGAAGTCTTTCAGTCCTTGGAAGTTCAAGTGAAGCAAACATCAACTATCCATCTCAAAGCAATGTCAAAAGATCCATCCATCCACCCATCTTCAACCGCTTAATCTTTTTCGGGTCGCGGGGGGGCTGGAGCCTATCCCAGCATCTTTGGGCAAGAGGCAAGGTACACCCTGGACAGATCGCCAGTCCATCGCAGGGCCAACATAGAGAGATAGACAACCATTCACTCTCTCATTCATACCTAAGGACAATTTAGAATCCCCAGTTTGATGCCAATTAACCTAACTTGCATGTTTTTGGCATGTGGGAGGAAACCGGAGAAATCTCGGAGTAAACCCATGCAGACACGGGGAGAACATGCAAACTCCACACAGATCACTGTTGGTCATGTGGACATGCACAAGTCAGGAGATGAATACAAAAAAATTCAAAGGCTTTATCAAACCTGCAATTGGGAAGCAAAAGGTGTTTGGTACAACTCGGACTCTCCCTGGATCAGGGCATCCCTCCAAACTGGATGAAAGAGTGAGGAGGAGGCTGTGATGTGTGGTCAGAGAGGCTGTGGCCCGCTGCAGTTTGCCTACCGAGCCAACAGGTCTGTAGACGATGCAGTCAACCTGGCCCTCCACTCCATCCTGCAGCACCTGGACTCCCCGAGAACCTACGCCAGGATCCTGTTTGTGGACTTCAGCTCCGCATTCAACACCATCCGCCCCGCTCTGCTCCGGGACAAGCTGTCCCTGCTCAACGTGCCTGACTCCCGCTGCAGGTGGATCATCGACTTCCTGACGGACCGGAGGCAGCATGTGCGGCTGGGAAAGACTGTCTCAGACTATACTAGCATCAGCACCGGATCACCCCAGGGCTGTGTACTTTCCCCACTACTCTTCTCCCTTTACACCAACTCCTGCACCTCCAGCCACCAGTCTGTCAAATTGATCAAGTTTGCGGACGACACCACCCTCATCGGGCTCATCTCCAACGGCGACGAGTCCGCCTACAGGAGAGAGGTGGCCCAGCTGGCGTCCTGGTGCAGCAATAACAACCTGCAGCTGAACGCTCTGAAGACAGTGGAGATGATTGTAGACTTCAGTAAAGTCACTACTCCTCTGCCCCCCCTCACCCTCTCAGGCTCTCCCATCACCACTGCTGATTCCTTCCGCTTCCTAGGCACTACCATCACCAGGGACCTCAAATGGGAGCTGACCATCAGCTCACTCATCAAAAAAGCCCAGCAGAGGATGTTCTTCCTGCGGCAGCTGAGGAAGCTCAAGCTACCCACCAAGATGTTAGTGCAGTTCTACACAGCCATCATCGAGTCCATCCTCACCACCTCCATAACCGTGTGGTACGCAGGAGCCACTGCCAGGGACAGACTAAGGCTGCAGCGCATCGTGCGCACTGCTGAGAAGGTGATCGGCTGCAAGCTCCCATCTCTCCAGGATCTGTACATCTCCAGGACCCGGAGGCGTGCTGGCCGGATCATAGCCGATCCCTCACACCCTGGTCACGTACTGTTTGCCCCCCTCCCCTCTGGTAGAAGACTTCGGTCCATCCAGACTAAAACCTCCCGTCACATGAACAGCTTCTTCCCCTCTGCCATTAGACTGCTGAACACTAGGTGACTTATTGACTCTCGTGCACCATGTACAGCAGCTCAACCAGACTCATGTCAATCATCACTGTTTTCTTCCTGCATTACCGACTGCACTATATAGCTCTCCACAGTATGTGCTGCTGGCTAATATATATTTTAACTGTTGACCAGTATCACTTAATCTTATCCTACACTTTATTACATGTATAGTTTATTTCTCTTATCTTATCATGTTTAATGTTGCAGCATTGTACCGAGACAAATTCCTAGTTTGTGTACTACATGAACAATGGCAATAAACCTGATTCTGATTCTGATTCTGATTCTGTGCATGAGACAACATCACAAATTCTCCATAAACGTGGCTTGTATGGGAGGGTTTAAAGAAAAAAGCCACCTCTCACATGTAACTTTCCCATAATGCAGATTGAAGATTTTGATGCCAGGTGGAACACAATGGTAACTAAAATCAAACCATCTGACCTCAACACCAAACAATGTCTAGTGGGAAGCTAATATAGCTCACCATCCAAATTACACCATTCCTTCAGTAGTGTATGAAGGTGGTATTAATCTGCTGTGGTACTGTTCCTCTCCAGCAGGGACCTGAGCACATGTCAAGATAGAATGAGAATTGAATGTGGTTAAATGTTATTAAATTCTTAAGGAAAACCTGCTGCTCTTTCTCAGGAAGCAATCTATGGGAAAAAGTCTGGAGGTCTTTCTTCGAACATTTTAGGTGTCCTGACAATTTGGTGAATTGCCACCTTTCATTGCACATCAAATTCAGCCACTGATGTCCTTGTACAGTGGTGCTTGAAAGTTTGTGAACCCTTTAGAATTTTCTACATTCCTGCATAAATATGATCTAAAACATCAGATTTTCACACAAGTCCTAAAAGCAGACAAAGCAAACTGAAATAAATTAGAAAAAAAATACTTTTTCATTTATTTATTGAAGGAAATGATCCAATATTACATATCTGTGAGTGGCAAAAGTTTGTGAACCTTTGATTTTCAGTATCTGGTGTGTAGTGATATTCAATTTATAATTATGATCAGATATAAAGATTATTTAAACTTGGAAGGGTATGCGGGAATGGGGAGTTACCTCCCAGTTCACCCATACATACCAGAAAACAATATCTATCACTCGTTGGGGCACAAGCTCACTCTCTTGTGAACAATTTATTAATTAATTCCACTTTATACCTGTTTAATCATCAATTATATAAATCAATCAATCAGTCTCAAATTAGTGAATTTGATACTGGGGCTTCGAAGACACACTCAGAATGGAATAAATTCCCAACAATTTCTCTCATTTTATAGATTTATTTAAATGAAGCTGATTAAATGACATCACATTCAGATAACTTGTAAACAGTGAAATGATCAATGTTAACCATCACATTAAATTTGTAACTGAGGATAGAGCAACAATGTGAGCACATCTACAAAACCATGGATTTTAGCATGAATTTGGAAGAGTTGAAATGAAAATTATGAATAATATTGGACGCAAATTTATGGAGAAATTTAACTAATTATATGAAAAATTCTGGATTACTCTTAAGAAAGTAAAAACAGAATTTTAATGAAAGAGTTATTATTAATTTCTCTTTTAATTTTGTATCTGATCAGATGCTGAATTATTCTCAAATCTTAGACATTTATTCGCTTCAGCAGATGAAACAGAGAATACAGCTCACGTGACTCCTTGTGTTGTGGTCCTTTCGGCTGCTTCCTCAGCTGAAGATTTCATGGATTATAAGGGAAGTATCTGTTCGCAGATATTCCAAAGTTCACAGTCCAACAACCTTCAAAGTCAAGCAGTCACAAGGCTGGATTTTGACTGCATCAATCGCAGTTGGAGTTTAGGTTGAAACTCAGATGGCAATGGTGGCTTCCTTACGGCAGCGTAATGGTGAGCTGCGTCGAGGCTTTCATGGGTCAGTGGCTTCTCCCAAGGGAATTTGAGAATAATTACAAAATCTGATTCCAATAGCAAAATTAAAAGGTATTTTTCTGACTTCGTGGAGTTGAAAATAGCTTCCAGTATGGAGATTGTCAGTCCTTGGAAAAAACACGGTGGATTTAAAGAAAGTTTAACAGGATAAAAACAGAAACACCAGGGAAACATGAAGTTTGACTTCATTTAACAAGTTGAGCTCAAAGAATAAGTAATTCCCGGATGTTTAGAGAAAACATTAAAACAGACAGACGTTTACACAGCACACAACAATGGCAAAACTGAACAGACAGACACTCCGATACTGCTCTGAACTGTTCTGATCTGAAGGAGGGTGTCTCCCCTCTTTATAACTTCAGACAACTTTCGTGCCGCTAGGGTGATTGACATAAGCCCAAGCCAATAGTCTTCCGTCGTGGGCGGGTTTTATGAACTTTAGTCCAATGAACAGTCTTTTGTCTGTAACAACCAATGATGTTGAGACAGCTGTTGCTAAGCAGCAACTGGCAGATCCCAGTCATATGACTTGGGGAAACTTTTTTTTTGCAACCTGATACACACATCTTAATACTGAAAATTCATCATTATACTTCTGCATAAAATGTAACCTACTTCAGTGATTCATGCAACTTTGTAACTAGTGCTTTTAAATTAACATGCAAGAACAAACATTCATTTAAACATTTTAACATGCACATATTTAAAATTAAGGATTAATACATTCTTTCAAACCCATTATTGATTGTCCACAGAACATCAGAGTTCCACAGAGGCAGTGATCTTCAACAAATAGTGCCCCTAGAATTATCCTGAGAAATGAAACTTGAAGAAAGAGAGTTTATTTCAGTTTGTCAGTGCGCAGTCAAAAGTGAGTGTCTGCTCAAGAGACATCCACCAGGGGTAGTGTCGAGCTGTGGGTAATCCTAGGGCCTTTGGAAATGCATCTAAAGTTTATGGGATACCTGTTCTTTGTCACAGGGGGTTAGAAGATGTCAAACCATTTTATTAGCCAATAAAATGGTCTGGAGTACAAGAGTTTCCAGTTTATTTATGATCTGAACTAATCTGTTCCTTGCACGCAATGGAATCCTTATCTCTTGTACCTCTTTACAAAGGAATGTGTTCTCCACAGTGGTCCTGAGATGAAAAAGCAGTTCTTGACTGGCCTTGTTCTGGGTGAAACAATGTCTATAAGATGAAGGATAATTTTATTGATGAGAGCCAAAGCAAGATGATGCTACAGGTGTGACCCCCTCTTGCAGCAATAACAGCAAGTAAATGTTTCCGTTAACTGTTGATAAATCCTGCACATAAGCTTGGAGGAATTTTAGCCCATTCCTCAACACAGAACAACGTCAACTCTGGGGTGTTGGTGGGTTTCCTCACATGAACTGCTCACGTCAGGTCCTTCCACTAAATCTTAACCCTTTGAGTGTGAGAATTTGCATGCCCCTAATGGCAGAGCACGGTACTGCTCCTGCCTTCTCACCGACTTTGTCAAAAGTTAGTGAGAAATTTCTGGGTTTTTTTTAAATGTACGGATTTCTTGTCCATGTACTTTGAAGACAAGACGATGAGGTACCACTGTACAAAAAACAGTATCAATAGATTGAACCATTTTTTTGTGTAAATACATCCAAAGTCCAGTTTTGAATGAGTTATGGAATTTAAAGAGGTGCTGTGACATTATGCAAATTAGATGCATCAGATGCAATTTATTCCTATCTGAAACTTTGGGTCATATTTTATATCTTTCTAATTGACAGTAAATCATTATCTCTTACCACTTTCATGTTATAGCCTTGGAAATCTGAACTATTTCAAATCAAAATCAAATCAAATCAACCTTTATTGTCATATTGCTGTACATACAACAGTAGTGCAGGCAAGATGAAATTGCGTTTCTCTCGGCATCCATATAAGTTAAAGAACATGATTTAAGACACACTCACACATATCTTCACCCCCCACCCCACCACATCCATTTACTCATCCCTGAGACATACTTGAAAAAACTAACTATAATATACAAATACATAATAATGTACATATTTTATTGACAAAAAAATATTTACCACTCTTGACCACTAGGGGGTATGTTGCAGTTTGGCACCATACACACTCAAAGGGTTAATTGAAATAAGGCCAGGACTTTGACTTGGACATTCCAAAACATTAACTTGATTTTTCTTTAACCATTCTTTGGTAGAACAACTTTTGTGCTTAGGATCATTGTCTTGCTGCATAACCCACTTTCTCTTGAGATTCAGTTCATCAACAGATGTCTTGACATTTTCCTTCAGTATTTGCTGGTATAATTCAGAATTCATTGCTCCATCAATGATGGCAAGTCGTCCTGGTCCAGATGCAGCAAAACAGGCCCAAACCATGATACTACCACCACCATGTTTCACAGATGGGATAAGGGTCTTATTCTGGAATTCAGTATGTTCCTTTCTCCAGACAGAATGCTTTTCATTCAAACCAAAAAGTTCTGTTTTCATCTTATCTGTCCAGAAGACATTTTTCCAAAATCCGATGATGTTTTAGGTCATATTTAAGCAGAAATATAGAAAATTCTAAAGGGTTCACAAATTTTTAAAGCACCACTGTGTGAGACATAGTGTTCCAAAAAAAAAAAAAAAAAAAAAAAAAAAGGAAATATAAACAATCTTGAAAAAATCTTGTTTGGCCCTGAAGTAGAAAGTACATTTTTTTATTCTATTACTTATTATTTGGGGGGAAAAATCATGTACAAACCCTTAGAAATTCTGAAAGGTCATAAAAAAAATGCATGGGATCATAAAAGCTTCTTACCATTTGGGATTTGTTCTCATTATATTCCAGTCACTAGATAATACGTTGTTATGAAAAATAGCTTTTTTAAATAAATATAGCTCATGAGTATATTGTAATGATGAGCAAAATACAATTAAATGTATTTTAATCAATAAGGTTTAATGAAGGAGGTGAAGGACAATAACGTCTTTATTAAAGGATTGTGACATCTGTATAATTCGATATGTAGCTGTCCGGTGAAAATTTGTTTATTTCATAGTCGAAGTAGTCCATGTTAAAGGTCAGTTGTGACAGAGCAGAAATGTAATTTAATCCATATTTGTCTTCAGTGGATCTAAATGACCCTAGAGGATTGTGTGTGTGTGTGTGTGTGTGTGTGTGTGTGTGTGTGTGTGTGTGTGTGTGTGTGTGTGTGTGTGTGTGTGTGTGTGTGTGCAGTGCTACATACTGTATCAAGCTTTACTGGATTTGTAATCATGTATTCATCTAAATTAACAAACAGACATTTTAGTCACACCAACATGCTTATAATAAATAGCGGGCTTTTTTGTTATAATGATGTAATGTCATTTGAAAAATGAATGAACAATGAAGTAAAATTTACTGTAACTTCTGCTTTTTTTTACATTACTTGATGTTGATTAATAAATGAATATTTGGCCTATATCACAATTTCCTTTAGAGTTGGCTGGTTCAAAAGCTGAATTTTTGCTCCAAAAAAGTGTAGTGTTTTCTTCTGCCCATGAGATGACCTGTTCCTTCCTAACGGGTGCCATCTCTGACTGTTTCTCCCACATAAGTGTGTGCCAAGTACTCAGTATTCCCTTTGGTAGTCTTACCAAGTGCCTGAAGCTGTGTTATGGTTTTTACTGTTTGATCCTTTTGGAATTGTTAGTGTGATTGGTATGGACATCCCAAAGTGAAATTTTACCTGTGAGTTGTGATTTGAAATATATTTAAACTGAAAATCCTTAATTTTTCAAGAAATTAACTCAAAGAATCCCTGGATATCATCGCTAAAAATGTGTTTCCAAATTTGGTCTTTTTAGTTCTTTGTATAAACTTACTCTATTAGTAACCTTTTATGTATTTGGGGGCTTTTGCTAATATCAATCCAAAGAAAAGCATTAGAAAAGAATGTGAATAAATTTCATAACAGCTAAACCTTTAAAAAAAGTTTTTTTTTCTAATTATCTGTACATTTTCATTTTTTGAGAGTTTTGCAGCCAATAGCAATAATATCTAAGGTTTCTTAATTTCTTTTTTTTTAATTCAATAATTTTCAAACAAATTTTGGTTCCATTTTACTGTTTTCTGGAATAAAAAAGGCATTCAATTCCCATGGGAAAACATAATGGCAGCTGAGAGATGTGCTGAGTGTGAAATGACCAAGATGAAAATTAGTACCTCCAAGTCTAAGAGCCGTATTACAGTAATCTAAAGCATGGATTCGTGCCCTGCTTTTTTTTGGGGGGGGGGTAGTTTCTGGCAGCACATTGTCCTTTTTTCACCCTGTTATTCAAATAATGATTAACTGTATGCATGTTTTAAGCTTTATTTGGTAAACAAAATAACCTACACTTTTATTTTAGGTCTGTTTTACAATTACTGAATCAGTCTCCAAGATACTCCATTGTGCATTAATTTTCAAATCATCCATCCATCTTCTTCCGTTTATCAGGGGATCTGGGTGGCGGGGGCATTAGTCCAGGCAGAGCAGCCCAGACTTCCGTCTGGTTCACATAGCACCATGATCCCCATAATCCCTCCTGCAGGTGGTGAGCCCACCGGAGGGCAGACTCATGTTCCTTCTTTGAGTACACTGGGTCCGTGATGTAATGTTTTTCATGAAGATCTAATCTCACAAATTTTCAAATCAATTCAACTTTATTTATATAGAGCTATTTCACAACAACTGCAATCTAATAGCACTTTCAAACTGGATGGGAAAACCCCACAATTGCCGAAAGACCTCAGCAGCCAGACAATCTCCTGTGAGCAAGTACTTGGCGACAGTGGAAAGGAAAAACTCCCTTTAGCAGGAAGAAACCTCCAACAGAACTAGGCTTAGGGAGGGGGCAGTCATCTGCTCTGACTGGATGGAGGGTGACAGGATAGAGAAGAAGAAAGGAACAGACATGTAGAGAGCAAACAGCACGACAGGGACTCAATCTATGGAGAGAACAAACAGATGTTAATGACCAGCAAAAATATTTCACTGGATGTGACGAAAGGAGTGAAGCCCAGAGGGTTCAAGGTCACCTGATCTAACCCTATAGGCTTTGTCAAAAAGGAAAGTTTTAACCCTTTTCTTAAAAACAAAGATCGATTCTTGGTGCATCTGCGGCTCCCAGGAGCCATCCTCATGCCAAAATGAAATTATTTGTGACTATACATAACTACATTGAGTATTAGAGAATACATTTGAAAAAAGTTTGCTATAAATTCATAATTGTAATAAAAAATTTCACTGGAATGAATCATATTTTTAAATGCATTTAAGATTTTTGAAGTTTCACAAAAAAGGATATCCTGTATAAATACATTTGTGTTTGTCTCTAATCTTCTAAAGCTCTTGAAACAGATTATTTTTAAAAAGCATCTGTATTTTTAAAGTATTTACACATTCTTGATGATGTTTCAGTTAGCTGGCTATTGTGTCTCACTGAATACAATATTTGCTACCCACTCCCACAGTCTTTTTGATTGGATTATGGGGATCTTAATGAGTAATACCAAAGGAAGTTCATTGTATAGGAAAATGATGACTCACCATATGAAAAAGGCTTTTTTCTTTTATTCTGTTCATACTTTTGAGATGCATAATTTAAATCAAACAGGAACTCAGAAAATTCCCAAGTGGACCTTGTTCTTCTTTAAAAACAGATTAGACTGGATCTTAACTCCAATGCAAAAATGTAGTCTGTCACGATGCGGAGCACAGTTAGAGAACCGTGCTTACACATTCAGTTATTTTAGATTATTTTCTGTATTTTCCTCATCTCGGCTTTATTTTATACTTGAGTATGATTTTGTTTGTATTATGTTTAAGTTTGCCATTTGCCTCTGTTTATGTACTGTATTGGAGTTCCTATTATCATAATCTTAGTTTTGCCATTATAGTCTCAGTCATTATTATTATTATGTATCTATGGTTGTCTTGTTGTACACCTTAAATGATATCTTATGTTTGGTTATGATCCTTCTCTGTCTTCTCCCTTAGTTTGTTCCTTGAAGTGTTTATAGCACTTATTATCATTATTTGTTTTTATGTTTTCCTTGCCTTGATGGGTTGTCATCATTCTTTAGGTATCTTCTGTTTCATGGTTTATTCCTTATTCCGGTATTTACTCTTATTTTGACAGCATGCTTTGTTTACTTCCTTTATTAGCTCTAGTTTGCGGTCTATCACAGCTGTCATTATTTTGGACTGATTATCCTTGCCCCCGTAACTCACACCTGTTAATCATTTGTCTTAATCTCTGTGTCCTATTTAAGTGGCACCATCTCGCAGATGGAGGTGGCATCCTTCATTATATCTCCAGATGTGAGTTCCACATCTAGTAATTGTTATCTGGTGTGTGTCCCACGCCGCGGCCTATGTCCGGGTTGTTTTCATTTTTCCCCTGTTTAGGCTATTTGGTCTTACCGGGTTGAGTCCCACGCTTCAGTGTTCCCAACGTGTGTTCCACGTCTTTTCCTCATCTTGTAAGTTTCTGTTTTTGCCTTGTTTGGATTTTGTGTTTTCATTAAACTTTTGCAGACTCACAGCTCCTGCAATTAGGTGCTGGGTGCCTGGGTATTTATGACAGAAGGACGCTGTCAGTGTGGACCCAGTGGACTGTGAGTTTGCTTTTTTGCTTTTATCCCCCGTCTATTTTTTGTTAAAGTCCTTTTTTTTTTTTTTTTGCTGGGATGGCAGCCACCACGGACTATAAATTGCAGGGATTGAACAAGGTGGAGTGTTGGGCTGCCGGGTATTGGAAAATATCATCTCGGAGGCTTGTGTCTCCCACACTCCTGAAGCAGTCCGGAGTTGTTTGGATTTTGGATGGTGCAGCACAGGTATCGGAGGCCTTCCCTAGCCTGTGGAGCTGTCCAGAACTCATTTGTCTCTTCATCTCAGCCGCCAACTCACAACTCTCCCCCAACTGTACCTATGCCAGCAAAAGAACATCCCCTGGTGCAGGCACCTCCAGCCTCTTGCTACCACTCAGCTGCATCCTGCCTGAGGAACTCCTCCGCCTCCCCAGCAGATCCTCCCTCACCGCTTCGGAGAACCACAGCAGCAGCCTCCTCCTTCTATCAGAATTTTTTCTTATTGGCTGTCCCATCAGCTTCTTCCTCTTTGTCCGCTGCTGCTGTCCCCCTCTTCTCCACAACGTCACCACCTGCTGCTGAGTATCCAGTCTTCCTCATGCCTGCAGTGCCGGCTTCTCCACTCTCCAGACTGGTGCCCTCACCCGCTGCAGCTAATGAGAGGGAATCACCTGGCCCATCCGCAGAAGCAACCACCACAGCGTGGGAATTAAGGGAAGTTCCTTTTCATCCTGTTATATTTAATGATGAATTGCCTTGCCTTATTTCAGGTGGGGGAGCTCAGCAACAGCCATCCACATTGACTGAGCTCTCACTACCAGCTGCTGCATTTTCCCTCCTATCCTCACTTGCTTCTCCTATGTTCCCCTCTGTGTTACCTGTGCGTCCACCGGTCCTGGGAGGGAGCTGCTGGATGATGGAGGGGTCTGTGGTTCCAGAAAGTCCTGTTCCGGTCCTGCAGCCACATTCTGGACAGGAGAGGAGAGTCCCCTACATCCTGGAGCTTGAGCTGAAAAAAGACCGTCCCCTGATTTTGCCATTGCAGGGCCCAGTGCCTTTGGTGAGATGATCTACAGTTTCAGCTGTCACGTCTGGAGGCCCACCAGCGTCAGCTGCTATGTCTGGGGATCTACCTGTTTCAGCCGCCATGTCTGGTGGTCTGCCAGCGTCAGCCGCCACGTCTGGTGGTCTGCCAGCATCAGCCACCACGTCTGGAGTTCCACCAGCGCCAGTTGCCTCATATGGGGTTCCACCAGCATCAGCTGCCATGTCTGGAGTTCCACCAGCATCATCCGCCACATCTGGGGTTCCGCCAGCTTCACCCGTCATCACGCCTGCTGCTTGGGCCACTGCAGCAGAGTCATTGGAGCCCTAGAGGGTGGTGGAGCTCAAGTAAAGGGAAGTACTCTTTCCTGTCTCTACATTACCAGTTTTAGAAAGATCTTGTCTTGCTTACGGCGGGGAGAACCAGTTGCAGCTGTCCTCTGCTCCTGACTTCTCCTCACTGGGCTCCACTGCTGTCAGTAACAGTGATCCGGTGGCTATCTCTTCCTCCCCGTCTGAGGTGGCCATGTCGGGGATGGATTCCCAGGCGAATGGACTCGAGATGCCCCAGCCTGAGTCGCCGGAGTCCTGGACGGTGATGGAGCTCGAGTTAAGGCTCGATCCTTAACTCGAGCTATCGCTATCCTCTTTTTTGTCTTCACAATAGCAGTATTAGAGAGATCCTGCTTTGCTCTTGGCGCGGAGAACCAGTTGCAGCTGCTAGCTGCTCCTGAGTGTTCCTCGCCGGGCTCCACTGCTGCCGGTGATAGTGACCCGGTGTTTGTTTCTTCTTCCCTGTCTGAGTCATTGTCTGGTTCCACCGATGGTCATCAGTCTGCTGCATTTGGTTCCTCTGATGGTCATCAACCTTTGCTTGAGGTCACCGATGGTCATCAATCTTTGCCTGAGGTCACCGATGGTTGTCAGCGTTTACCTGAGGTTGCCGATGGTCGTCAGTCTTCGCCTGAGGTCGCCGACGGTCGTTTGGCCTCACCTGAGGTTGCTGAGGGTCATCAGTCTTCGCCTGAGGTTGCCGATGATCGTCGGTCTTCACCTGAGGTCGCCGAGGGTCATCAGCCTTTGCTGAGGTCGCCGATGATCAGTCATTCGTCTTCGTCGCCTGGTTTCCTCACTGATCAGCCATCTTCTGCATCTGGTTTTGTTGCTGATCAGTCATCTTCTTTGCCTGGTTTTCTCGCTGGTCAGCTATCCTCTTCATCTCGTTTCCACGCTGATCAGTCATCTTCTTCACCTTGTCTTCTCGCCAGTTAGCTTCACTTGCTGTCTGGTTTCCCCAATGGTCAGCCGTCATCGCCGTTTGGGGTCGCAGCTGGTCAGCAGTCTTTATGGGGGCTACTCTCCTCAGCTACTGTTCCATCTGTTCCACGCTGCAGTACCTGCTATCCGTAGGAAGCATGGGTTCCAGCTGCCGCCTCCAAGAGGGAGCGCATCGTGCCCCACAGCCCATTGGCTCAGGGATGCTGGGAGATCACCTGACGGACTACGCCCTCTGCTAGGGTGGCTTAGGAACACTGGGAGGCCACCCGATTTATTCCACCATATGATGTGGTGATTTTGGGACTTCTGTAGGCCACTTGAACTGCTTTACTTTTTCACCCAGTGGTCGTAGAGTTTCTGTTGCCACCTGATCTTCTCTGTTTTGTGGGTCATGAGCGAGTGTTTTTGTTTTGTCCCTACTAGCCTGGTTTCCCCCACTGCCCTCCCTGGATGGGTTATTGTTCTGTTCTTGTTGGGGGGAGGGGGTTGATGTGCTTTCTTTTTCTTTTTCTTTTTGATGATACCTTGGGGTGTCTGGAATCCACCTCTTGGATGGGAGGCTCTGTCACAATGCAGAGCATGGTTAAAGAACCGTGCTCACGCTTTCAGTTATTTTAGATTATTTTCTGTATTTTCCTCATCTCAGCTTTATTTTATACTTGAGTATGGTTTTGTTTGACTTTGTGTATTGGGGTTCCCATTATCATAATCTTAGTTTTGCCATTATAGTCTTGGTAATTATTATTATTATGTATCTATGGTCATCTTGTCTTACACCTTAAATCATATCTTATGTTTGGTTATGAGCCTTCTCCTTCTTCTCCATTAGTTTGTTCCTTGAAGTGTTTATACTTATCATTATCTATTTTTATCTTATCCTTGCCTTGATGGGTTGTCATCGTTCCTTGGGAATCTTCTGTTTCATGGTTTATTTCTTGTTCTGGTATGTGCTCTTATTTTGACAGCGTGCTTTGTTTACTTCCTTTGTTAGCTCTAGTTTACGGTCTATCACAGCTGTCATTATTTTGAACTGATTATCCTTGCCCCTGTGCCCCACACCTGTTAATCATTTGTCTTAATCTCTGTGTCCTACTTAAGGGGCGCCATCTCGCAGCTCGAGGTGGCGTCCTTCATGATGTATCCTGATGTGAGTTCCACGTCTAGTGATTGTTATCCGGCGTGTGTCCCATGCTGCAGCCTATGTCTTAGGTGTTCTTATTTTTCCCTTGTTTAGGCTATTTGGGCTTACCGGCGTAAGTCCCATGCTTCAGCATTCCCAACATGTGTTTCACATCTTTTCCCCGTCTTTTAAGTTTCTGTTTTTGCCCTGTTTGGATTTTGTGTTTTAATTAAACTTTTGCAAATTCACAACTCCTGCAACTGGGTCTTTATTCCGCCCTTGCCTGGGTGTTTATGACAGCCGTCTTTCTTTCATACAACTGACACTATTTATTAAATAAAAAAATTTTCAAGTTAATATGTAGTTGATTAATTATTTAATTTGTTGATTCATTCATTCATTAGGTAATTTTTTTTGCCATTTTGTGCTACAATTTTTAAGTATTTAAAGAACAAGTCATCAAAAAGAGTCAACAATAATACTGTAAATTATGACATTTACAAAGTTAGGAGTCAGAAATGGGCAGTGGCTGAAACTGAACTCCTGTCTCTTGCATGGAGCTATTTTTGGTGCTCCCCACCATTCCCCACCCTCCACTGTATTAGGATTTGAGTGCTTTTGAAACTGAAGCATGATGAATCACGCTGAAACCACATCACCACATTCAGAACTGCTCACTTGTGTTTACATTTTAGCTGGAAGACTTCAGTCAGTAAAAACCTGTTGATTTCATCGGTGTTCCTATAGGTCACCTTGTAAAGTACATCACCAATGTCTCTAGCACAGCTCAACAAGGAGAATCCCATTGGAGCTCAGTGGAGGTATGCACTCTTGCAGCACTCTTTTTTTTATGTTTGAGCCAGTTTTGGTCTTGGTGGCCATATGTTCCTGGAACTGTAGTTTTGCATCACTGAATGCTCATCTAAGTGGAATACTATTGGGTTGGGAGTATGGAGTGTTGACATTTTTTTTCTTTGCACTGATGTTTGACGTTTAATGTTTAATGTTTGGTATTAGATGTTGTACTGCATGTTCATATTTCTTACTTAGTGTTTACCTTGTTACACCATGGGTCTCAGAGTAACTTAATTTCAATTCTCTGTATGTGCTGTACATATGGTAGAATTGACAATAAAGTTGACTTTGACTTAAAGATCTGACAATAAGTTACTACAACAGGAGAATTCTTTTACTTTTTTCCCTAAAATTTAGGAATGGATCTGCTGCTCTTGTGCAAAATCATGACAGTAAAATGGAGAACCAGACTGTCAATGATGGAGTAGCTCATTCCGGCCTGACAAAATCACCCCGGGAGTGCTCAGATCTCCTGATCATTGACCTTGACCTTAAGCACATCCTAGATGCAGTCCCATCTAGGATGTGCTTAACGTCAAGGTCAGTGGCCTAGGAGGAGTGAAATCATAAATACCCAGATCTCCTGACCTTTGACTTTGAGTTCAACTTGGATGCAGGCCCATCTGAGGATTATTGTGAGTGAGTTTGACGAATATCAAAGCAATTTCCTAACAGGAGTAGCAATTTTTCTGAAATTACATAAGTGCCCAGATCTGCTGACCTCTGACCTTGAGCACAATTTGGATGCAGACCCACCTGAGGATCATGGTGAGTGAGTTTGATGAACATGCCTAGGTGCAAATGCCTAGGAGGAGTAACAATTCCCATGAAATGTGGACTGACGGATGTCACGTCATCACATTAGCTCCTTTCATCTTTGCCGGAATGAGCTAAAAACAAAAAATAGATCATCTCCTTCAATATGTTGGTTCAGTTTAAATTAACCAGGGTGGTCCTAACATAAGCACAAGGGTGTAAGATGGGTTTATGGCTTGTTGCACTGAGGAAAAAAAAAAAAGAAAAATACACTAAACAATATATTTTTCTTGTATTGAAGTGAATATTGATCATAATTCATGCTGCAATGACCAAGGCACTCAAATGTAGGCATTTTGTCAATATGAGCACATAAATAATAAAGCCCTGTGACCAAAATGTCAATAATATGAGATCATAACTGTGACATTTGTCCTTTCAAATGCAGAATAAAAATGTGTTTTTGTAGAGTGTATTGAAACTAGAGGAACATATGAATGAGCAGTTCTGTTTCTATTTAACATGAAATCTCTAATGGGTGGGTGAAGGGGTTCGGGGGTTGGGTGTCATATAGGGCAAAAGGGTAGGAGCCCTGCCCATGTCATCATGCACACTCTGCTTAATAGGTGCAAATAAATGTATCTTTCAGTGACGCATATTTCCCGTACAGTTGTACCCTGTGGACTGATGGTAGGAGAAAAGCTTGCTAGGCTAAAACTAGAAGTTTACTAAAATAAGGAGCTGAACTTATGTATGTATGTCTTTATTTCTAGTCTCAAAGACCGAACTGTGTGAGGAAACCAGAGCACCTGGAGTAAACCCACACAGCATAAAGAGAGCATGCAAACGCCACACAGAAAGCTTGAAACCCAGAACCTTCTAGCTGTGAGGAAACAGTGCTAACCACTGTACCAACGTACTGATGAAATGACACAACCAGAATATCCTGGGTGGAATTTGCATTTAGTTCAAGGACATAGACATGGTTAGTTTTTGATCAGCAATGGTTTGAGTCAGGAATAGAACAAAGTTGAAGTCTTATACCAGATTTCTAGTTCTAGTTCAGGTTCACCCTTTCTGAAATCTTGTTATCCATATAGCACACACATTGCCTAAATATATGATGTTTTGGAGTGTTCCGTTTCTCAGAGCAACTCGGATTCAGGGAATGCTCAACAAGTACTTCAGGGCTGTGACGTTTGATTTTCACTCCTGAAGTCTGACAAGTGTTGGCAAGACCAAGTTGAAGCTCATAACTGATGTGAAGATGATGGCACCCATGGCAAGTGCATCAATGGTAGTGCAAAATATACTGTCATAAACCTCCGGGAAGGAATCATCCGAAACCACTGGCTCCTCCACCATCTGATGGCCTGACCTTGGGCCAACAGGCCCTCAAGGAGAATTGAAGGAGACACGGAGAGGGGAAAAAATTAATTATTACTTGCAGCTGGAGGAGAGGACCCAGCGGACTGCTGAAACTGGGCCTCTCCCTCGGGAGACAGGCAAGATTCAATACTGTCATGTATTTTGGTTTACTACGGCACCCGTCGTAGTGTCTTGTGCTAAATGCATTATGGGTAATGTAGTGTATGTTGAGTGTGTTGTCGTTGGCTGTGTGCTATGAGTTGCTGCTCGCCAATAAACCGTTAACGATACGTCGATGGTCCGAGTTATTATTGTTATATTAAGTAACGTAACGGGTGAAAGATATAACAAAAAGTGGCGACGAGGACGTCTGGACCGACGCTGCAGTCCGCGACGGAGGAGAGTTTTTTTGTCGTTTTTTTTTTTTTTTTTTTCCTGCCGCTACTCCGTGCTGACAGGGTGATACACCGCGCCACTGTGCTGAGGTGGATGCTGCGGGCTGTCTGCTAAACGGGGAGGAGCGGAGCAGTGGAAACCGTTAAGGACAAAAAAAAAAAAAAAAAAAAACTCCGTGAGTAACGCCGGAGGGAAGAAACGACGTTACAGAAAGGAGCCGCGAGGGAAAGAGCGACATTCAAATAGGAGTGTTAAAATGGCTGGAGTCATTGGCTCTATCGGGCCCTTTGATGAGAGCGCGGAGCAATGGAGCTCCTATACAGAGCGCTTTGACTATTTCGTCACGGCAAATGGAATAACGGATGAAAAGTTAGTGCCCACTTTTCTGAGTGTGATGGGTCCCAAGACATTTAACCTACTACGTAACCTCCTACAGCCAGTAAAGCCAGGCTCTAAAACCTACAAAGAACTGGTGGACACACTGACCCACCACTTCTCACCCAAGCCTCTAGTGATTGCAGAAAGATACAGGTTTCACAGACGTAACCAAGAAGAGGGTGAGTCTGTTAACATGTTTGTTGCAGCACTACGCAAGTTAGCCGAACACTGTGAATTTAAAGATGTTTTAAATGACACATTAAGAGACAGGCTTGTGTGTGGACTACGAAATGAAGCAGCACAGAAGAAGTTACTCACAGAAAGTGATTTGACGCTTGAAAGAGCCATTAACATTAGTGTGATGATGGAGATGGCTTCCAAAGAAGCACACCAACTGCATGCTACAGGCAGAGTATATAAGCTCAACAGTGGTAAAACCAATGTAACAGGTCCATGTTTCCGCTGTGGCAAGGTGGGACACCTTCCTAATGACTGTTGGTACAAAGAGATGGACTGTAACAACTGTGGGAAAAAAGGCCACGTGGAGCGGGCATGTAGAAGCAAAAGGAGCAAAGACAAAGGCCCAAAGACAAGGAATAAAAGTGACACGGTAAAATACAAAAAGAAAAGAAATGTTCACACAGTTAAACATGGCGAGGACAGAGTGAGCGACTCCTCAGAGGAAGAGGTGTCAACTGCAATAAATACTGTCCGGATTATGAATGTGAATGAAGGCTCAGAAGGCTTTTGGACTAAACCAAAAGTGGAGGGACATTTTATTAAAATGCAGATAGACACCGGATCGAAGGCATCACTTGTGTCGCATGGCATTTACAAGAAGTTTCTGAAACATCTTCCACTCCGACCTTCAGACACCGTCTTCAGGGCGTATACTGGACACCGAGTGCCCATGAAAGGGATGACAGAGGTAACTGTTCAGTACACTGGCCAAACTGCTGAGCTTCCAGTTTATGTTACCAAGAACAACTGTCCAGCTATAATGGGGAGTGTGTGGCTAAAGAAAATCCAACTTGACTGGCAAGAAGTAAGGAAGCTGTCACACAGTTCCACTCAGCTGCAGGCCATACTAGAAAAGCAGAAAAAGGTTTTTCGTGATGAGCTAGGCAGTATGAAAAAAATTATAGTGAAGCTGCATGTCAAACCTGACAGTAAACCAGTGTTTATGAAAGCCAGACCAGTGCTGTACGCCATCAGACCAAAGGTGGAGGCTGACTTGGATGTTCTGGTCAAGAATGGAGTTCTGGAGCCTGTGACAACCAGTGAGTGGGCCACGCCCATAGTTCCAGTACCCAAAAAGGACGGAGGAATCCGAACCTGTGGAGACTTTAAGGTAACAGTAAACCCTGTACTAACAGCAGAGCAGTATCCCCTTCCACTGATTGATGACTTATTTGCGGGGCTGAGTGGGGGACAAAAGTTCAGCAAAATAGATCTCAACCAGGCTTATTTACAAATGCATGTAGACGAGCAGTCACGTGAAATGCTGACTATCAACACCCATAAAGGACTCTTCAGATACCGCAGACTGCCTTTTGGCATCACATCTGCTCCAGCACTTTTTCAGCGAGCTATGGATCAAATCCTGAGTGGATTACCAGGAGTGCAGTGCTACCTGGATGATATCCTGTGTACAGGAGCAGATGATGAAGAGCATCTGCGCAACTTGGATGCAACTTTCACGAGACTGGAGGAATATGGATTGAGAATCCGCAAGGATAAATGCGAGTTTTTCCAGTTATCCGTGGAATATTTAGGTCATGTGATCGATGCTAAGGGACTACACACTGCACCATCGAAAATCACAGCTATTGTGGATGCACCTCCACCCCAAAATGTCAGTCAGCTGAAGTCTTTCTTAGGACTGCTGAACTATTATGGACGGTTCATACCAAACTTGGCATCACTATTAAAACCACTGCATAACCTGCTGCGCAAAGAGGAAGCATGGAAGTGGACAGCAAGCTGTCAGGAAGCTTTTCGGAAGGCAAAGGATGCGCTGACTGCACAGAGGTTCTGACCCACTTCAACCCATCACTTCCGATCCAGCTTGCCTGCGACGCCTCTCCTTATGGCGTAGGGGCGGTGATTTCCCACGTAATGCCAGACGGTGAGGAAAAGCCAATCGCTTTTGCGTCAAGGACATTAAACAAGGCAGAAGCTAACTATGCTCAACTGGAAAGAGAGGCTCTGAGCATTGTGTTTGGTGTCAGAAAATTCCACCAGTACTTGTATGGACGGAAGTTTACACTTTTTACTGACCACCGACCTCTCACAACCATCCTTGGACCATACACAGGAATACCATCTCTTGCAGCGTCCCGACTGCAAAGGTGGGCGTTGCTGTTGTCAGGACACTCCTATGACATCAGGTATCGAAAGTCAGACTGTCATGGTAATTTATTTATTTAGCGAATGCAAAGTCCTTAAGCCAAGCAGTTGCCTCCTGATTTGCTGTATGGAGGGTGTGTAATCCTCCTTCCAGTCTTTGGAGCGGGCAAACCTCTATGATGTGTTCCATTGTTTGCTCCTCTCCACATGCGCACAGTGGGCTAGGGCTACTGCCCCATCTGTGAAGGCTGGCCAAGCAGGGGCCATGTCTAGTCCTGAAGCGATTGAGTGTAGACCACTGTCTCCTTGGGAGGTTGGTGCCCGGGACCTGTTGGTTGGGGTTTATCACCAGCTGTTTGTTTGGGACCTCCTTGGTCTCCCATTCCTCTTGCCAAGCTGTCTGGATGGTAAAGTCAGCTGGGGGAGGGTTTTTCCAAATCGGCCATCTGGATGAAAGTCGGGCAGTGGGTGGGGTGTAGATATCTGCATGGATTGGCAAGTGAGGAAAATCTTTAACTTTTTGGAGCATCCTTTGAGTTAATGCTACTTGCCGGATGTGTGGAGGGGCTATGTTTGACAGTACAGAGAGCCAGGGGAGTGGTGTTGAGCGGATTGTTCCAGTTATAGTTCTCATGGTTGAGTTGAGCTGGGTGTCTACATGGTGTGTGTAAGATGACCTGGACCAGACAGGGGCACAATATTCTGCTACAGAGTATGAAAGGGCCAGTGCTGAGGTACGCAGGGTGGAGACTGGTAATGCAGTCATGGTAATGCAGATGGGTTATCCAGATTACCACTTCCTGTCATGAAGCCAGAGTCAAGCACTGTGGACATCTTCTACTTCACAGAGGTAGAAAACACACCTGTTTCAGCTGTGCAGGTGAAAAAGGGGACTAGAAATGACCCTGTGTTGTCTGCAGTCATGGACTTGGTCATTAAAGGACAACCTGCGGGTGATGACGCAACCTTGAAGCCCTTCCTTGGGAAGTGGACAGAATTGTCTGTTCAGTCGGGTTGTTTGCTGTGGGGGAGGAGAGTGATTATTCCCCTGTCATGTTGAACAAAAGTGTTACAGCAACTTCACGCAGGACATAGTGGAATCGTGAGAATGAAAGAAATAGCGAGAAGCTATTTTTGGTGGCCAAACATTGACAAGCAGATTGAAGAAATAGCCAAAAGCTGTTCATCTTGTCACAAGGTACGGAACAACCCACCATTGGCTCCTCTCCATCCCTGGGAGTTCCCACAGGAGCCATGGCATCGTGTGCACATTGACTTTGCAGGTCCGTTTGAGGACAGAATGTTTCTCGTTGCTGTGGATGCACATAGTAAATGGCCTGAAGTGGCTATTATGAGGTCAACTACCACAGAGAAGACCACAGAGGCATTAGGAGAAATGTTTAGTCATTTTGGGTCTCCTATACAACTAGTTTCTGACAATGGACCTCAGTTAGTTTCACAAGAAATGGATGCTTTTCTACAAGCTAATGGAGTGCAGCACATTAAATCAGCTCCATACCATCCTGCGACGAACGGCCTTGCAGAAAGGTTTGTGCAGACAATGAAACATGCATTGAAAGCATCACAAGGTCAAGGAACACTGCATCAGAGGCTGCACAAGTTCCTGCTAAACTACCGCAACACTCCACATGCAATCACAAAGACAACCCCTGCTAGTCTGATGTTCAAGAGAGATCTGCGCACTACCTTTGACCTTTTGAAACCCTCAGGATTAAAGGACACTGTGCAAAAGCAACAAGAGAAACAAATTATGCACAGAGGACATCGGGCAAAGGACAGAGCGTTCACGTCAGGAGAATCTGTGCTGGCCAGGAACTACAGAGGTGAACCTAAGTGGGTTCCTGCAACTGTTATCGCACAAACTGGACCAGTCTCATATACAGTTCAAACCACTGACAGTGTTTGGAAAAGGCACATGGATCAACTCCTGCAGACACCACCAGCGCCTGCAGAACCGTCTCTTGGATATTCTAACGATCCACCTACACCAGTGCAGAACTCAACCACTTCAGAGACCGGAGTTCCAGCTGGAGATGTGACATCTTCTTCTGCATCAGCACCAGAAGCAACCTCCACATTAGAAAGAACACAGACTCATGTTCCTGCAGAGCGCCGATACCCTACCAGGGAGCGACGACCTCCTGTCCGTCTGAGTTATTAGACTAGATAGCAACTGACCCACATTTATGGGGCAGAATAATCTCCAGGGGTACAGTTATGGGATGAGGTAGTCTACCTTCACTCCTAAGGTAGCATAATAATTAAAGGAAAAAAAAGAGACAAACAAAGACACAAGAATTGCAGCAGACACTTGATATCTCCTGTAGGACATCTATTGTAAGAGGGGAGGAGATGTCATGTATTTTGGTTTACTACGGCACCCGTCGTAGTGTCTTGTGCTAAATGCATTATGGGTAATGTAGTGTATGTTGAGTGTGTTGTCGTTGGCTGTGTGCTATGAGTTGCTGCTCGCCAATAAACCGTTAACGATACGTCGATGGTCCGAGTTATTATTGTTATATTAAGTAACGTAACGGGTGAAAGATATAACAAATACCATTAAATTAAATAGAAAAAAAAAACAGTACTTGCCTGTCATCCCGGTTGTTAATGTTGACAGCTGCAGGAAGTTGGCAGTCATCCCTCTCTGTGTCAGTGGTGACATGGGCCCCTCTAGAGACTTGTGGAGGAGCCGCCTCCAAGACGACGGAGGTGGGCATAGCCGGGGTGAGCACAGCGGACCTCACGACAGCTGGAAGGATTGTGGCCGCTGCTAAAGACGAGGAGGGCTTCCCCTGGTGTTTCAACGCAGGATGACTCCTTTTGGACAGAGCTGAGGATACCCGGGCTGAGGCTGGCACTCCGGGCTGAGCTGGAGAGGAAGAGGATGGCTGACTAAGGGAACATCTCTGCTTCGGCTCGGCGGTAAGTATCCTCACAGATTATCCAGGAAATGAGTGCTTGAGCGCACAGACCGTGGAGAGCAGCTCTACATATTGTGGGCACCTCCAGAGGCCAGGATGCGCTTCTAGGATGCCCATAGCCCCAAGCAAACACTCCCACTTTTTCTTGGGACCACGGGAGGCGAGAACCTCCTCCACAAAGTCCTGGATAAAATCTGCTGCCCACTCTTCCTCCAGCGTGGGGATGCCAGCTGCCGGTCCTCCCCTGTGGCGACGAGGTCAGCGAGCCCAGGGCATCATGTGTTCCAACAACAGGTGGGTGAAAAAGAAACAGTTCAAAAAATTAAAAAAAAAGGTTTGTGTGGGTGTAGCCTGCTAAATCCTGGATGGCTGGACCATTCTGTCATAAACCTCCCGGTGCACTTTTACGCAGCGCATAGAGGAGGAGAAGGAAGAATGGATTTACTTGCAGGAATTCACCACAACACATTTATTAACACAAAAGCTGACAGTTCCAAACATAAAGACTAACAAAAAGGTAATGGTGTACACAAAAATGTCTGATGCAGCAAGCGAACAGCGGGCAGACCACTGTGTACCGTGGCCACAGAAAAATAATGCAAATAACATACACGCTTGGGAGAACGAGGAGGACTCTAGGAGGCCCGACTAACTCAGGAGGAGCAAACTGGGCAACAGCCTAAGCGTAGCAGTAGAACTGCGCAGAGAAACGCTACAAGATAAGCGTAGCAGAATTGCTGCACAGAGAAACGCTACCAGTCCAGCGTAGCAGCAATACTGCACGGAGAAACGTTAGTCAGTTTACTCACAAAGCAGGAACAGTCCAAGAAGTCCAATTCTCCCACGAGCACATACAACCCCTCGAAGACTTGACCGTACATAAGGCGATTAACACCTGTATATCAGGCACAAAGGTCCAGTAGTATTTGACTGGCAAAGGCTGCCTAAGTACAAACACTGCTGGCATCACAAATTGGGCACACCTGGGCGAGGCACGGGAAAGATGATTACCGGGGTGAACAGGTGATTGTCAGAGAGAGAGGGGTGTGGTCAGACCGACGATTGTTAGACAGCGCCCACCAGGAAGTGGGTCAAACAGCTGCCTAACGATCGCCGGCCAGAGCAGCGGCTAGAGGCATGGAAACAAACAATAGACAGACATGAAAGGAACAAGAAATCAAAAGATAACAACACATGATAAACCCAATGCCTGAGCCACCAAAAACAGAATCAGAACCGAGCCAACAGGAAACATGGGCTCTGTTCGTGACATATACTAGTTATTAGCACCATTGCATTATACACTACTCACAAAAAGCTAGGAATATTTGGCTTTCAGGTGAAAATTATGTAAAATGTAAAAAGTTCACGCTACATTGATTATTATATCACGAAAGTATGGAATTTAAGTAGAAGCATGCAATGGTGATTTCCTTATCACAAACAATTTATTGAAACAAAAGCCAACAACAGTGGTGGGTATACCACAACAAAAAATGTCAGTGTTTCAATAACTTGTCATGTGCCCTTGAGCATCACTTACAGCTTAGCAATGTCAGAATCTGAAAACTCAGAGTGATCGTACATTAGTTTGTTACCTCAATAAAGATTCATGACACAGAATATTAGTTCTCATGAGCTTTTTACTTGCGCAAAGAGTGGGTACCTCAATGACAGCGTATCAGCACCACACCAAAGCATTATCAGAATTCAGACACTTTTATACATCGTAAACCACATAAACACATAGAACATCTGCTGAGAGTCACACACAGTCATAACAGAAATATGCCAACATCGGCGAGATGGGAGAACATCATGACCTTGCAGGTGAACATCACATAAAGTCTAAACTCCAAATTAATCATAGTCACAGCATTTCAGAGGAAAACAAGATTAACTTTTGCTTATTCCCAGACTCTTAATCACGTACACAGTTTTATCTGGTGGGACAGTTTACTTCTCCCAAACTAAGCACATCTTAATCTTACACATGAAGAACACTCAGTAAGTCTTCTCATTATCCAAAAATGAAACAGTGTACAATGAACTTATGTCTTATAAAAGATGCATAAATGAATATACAGTATACACTTGATTATATAAAATGGATATAAAATGATAACATGTATATACAATTTTCTGACAGCATCTCATGCTGTTCACAAGCCGACTTGCTGAGGCATGGCATTCCACTGTTCTTGAAGGGCAGCCCTCAGGTCATTAAGGTTGTGGGGTGAAGGGTTACAAGCCTCTACACGGCGACTCTGGTGATCCCATAGGTTTTCTATGGGATTCAGGTCTGGAGAAAGTGCAGGCCACTCCATTTGAGGTACCCCAGCCTACATAGCCATTCTCTAATGATGTAACCTCAATGAGCTGGAGCATTGTCATCCATGAAGATGAAATTAGGCCTGTGTTGTTCATGCAGGGGCACAATGACTGGATTAATGATGTTATTCAGGTAGTATTGGCTTGTCACTGTACCATTCACAAGGTGTAGGGCAGTTCTGTATTGACAAAAAACACCTGCACAGACTGCAATACCACCAAATCAATCAATCAATCAATCAATCAATCAATCAATCAAACTTTATTTGTATAGCACTTTTCAAACATTAGATGCTGCAGAAAGTGCTTTACATAGATAAAAACAGTAGACACATATAGTTACATATATTTATACAGTATATCCCCACCCCTTCCAACCCTCCCATAAACACACACACACACACACACACACACACACACACACACACACACACACACACACACACACACACACACACACACACTACCCCCAACTTCTCTTACACACATATAAAATAAAAGAGACATCGCTCGGCACCGAGGCACCATGTGAAGGAACAACCACCTTGTGGAGCCCCCCACGCCGGGAGACCACACAGCCCATAACCAGAGGTTACCCCAACCAGGACAGGCCGGGGCCCACACCACAGCTGTAGGCAGTGGCATAAAGCCCCCACCCACCCAAGCTTGAGCGACCCACAAGACCAACACCCCTGCAGATGGGTCGGGCAGCATCTGGCATGAGGGTCTCCACTGAGGAAACACTGGAGCTGAAACAAATAGAATACAAGATAAAACTAAGAACACATAGAACAAAGGGAACTAAAAACCCATACTTATAAACGGAGCTAAGAACACATCAAAATAAGAAAATCTAAAAGCAAATGGAGCTAAGAAGAATGTAAAGCAATGGGACATAAATGACTGCTTCAGTAATAGTTAAACAGGGTTGTTAAAAGCCAAATTTAAAAAGGTACAGAAAGAAACTAAGAACACACAAAAGCAAGAGGAACTAAAAACCCATACTTAAAAACTGAACTAAAACACATCTGTAACTCAGCTTAGAAACCAAATAATAAAACAATTGCAGACATAACAAATGTATTCTTTATGTGTTCAAAATGGCATTTATGGTTGTAAAAGTAAAAAAAAAAAAAAAAAAAAAATATATATATATATATATACGTATATATATATATATATATATATATACTGTATATATACTGTATATATAATTTTGTTATGTATTATTTCTTTGGGGGAAAAAAATACGGCTGCAGCAGCCATTCTGTGTGGAAACAGCGCCCCTCATGGGTGAGAACAATTTTAAAAGAAGGAAAGACAGCTAGAGATTGGTAATAATGCATGCTGCAGGAGAAGGGAGAAAGGAGTAAAGAAACCGTGGATAACTTTGGTGGTAAGGGCTGTTTTATGCTACACAGTTCTTTGAGGATTTGCTGTTCAACTTCTGCCCAAGTAGCTGGACTTTGTTTTATTTTACAAGGATTTGGTGAGTTGAAACAATGTTTTTTTCTTTCTTTCTTTTCGTGTATCTGTGTATTAGTGTGCCATTTCTTCTTTTCCTTAACTGAATGTGTTGCCAAATGTGTATATTGCTTAGTTAAAATCAAGTTTTGGATTTTGAATCATGTGTTTTTGTTATTTTTGCTGTGTAACTGCTAAACTACATGCTAAGTGCTTCAACATGTGTTAGGCTCTTCGGCCTGCTCATATATGTCACTGTCACCGTTACTCTGTGCAGTTTTCTTTTGATGTTGGCTGACCTGTTTTTAAGTGTAGATGTTTTAAAGCTAAAGCATTTTATGTGCACAGTTATATGACAGGCCAGGTCTTTTTTTGTACGGTTGGAGTTCTTGGCCCTGCACACCCAAGACTGTGGAACTGACATTGGCGAGCCACCCCTAGGAGGAAAGCATCTTGTGGAGCATCAGTTTTGTACTCTGCTGGATCAACCCCCCATTCAGAGATAAGAAACCTCATTCACATTAGCCATGGTTACATGTGCAAAATTTCTTCAATCTGATTACAATTCAGATCAGCCAGCGGAGAACCAACCTCCTGTTGCCACATCGGGCTAGCCACCTGTGTGGGTCACGTTGCTGGGGGGTCCCAGGACTGCATCGACCACCATGCCTGCTGCTGGGGCTGCCACAGCAGAGTTCGAGCTGGACCTCCAGAAGGCCGGGCCAGAGAAACCATCGTCTGGATTGACGGATTCCTGGACGGCGGTGTAACTTGAGATCAAGCAGGTGCTCTCCTTTGACTTTGTTGTATCTATTTTGGAGAGATCTTGCCTGGCTTTGGTGGGGAGAGTCAGGTGCAGTCGTCAGCTGCACAAGAGCTCACCTCACCGGGCTCCACTGCCACCGGTGACCCTGACCCTGTTTCTCTGCCTCTCCTGTCTGAGCTTTTCCCCAGGGTCACCGAGGATCATCCAGCTTTGCCAGAGATCTCTGTGGGTTTGGGCTTGCTGCCTGAGGTCTTCCTGAGTCCTGCTTCTCCTGCTGAAGTTGTTGCGGGTGCTCCGTCCCAGCCCGGGGCCTCTGTGGGTGCTGCTCCGCCTCCTGATGAGGTCTTTGCGGGTGCTTTGTCCCAGCCCAGAACCTCTGTGGGTGCAGCTCCTCCTCAGTCCGGGCCCTCCGTGGGTGCAGCTTTGACCTAGTCCAGGTCCTCCATGGGTGCAGCTCTGACCCAGTCTGGATCCAACGCAGGTGCAGCTTCACTCCAGCCCGGAGCCACCACGGGTGCAGCTTCGCTCCAGCCTGGATCCATCACGGATGCAGCTTTGCTCCAGCCCGGAACCACTGCAGGTGCAGTTTCGCTCCAGCTGGAGCCACCGCAGGTGCAGCTTTGCTCCATGCTCCATGCTCCGGAGCCAACGTGAGTGCTGCCATGTCCCAGTCCGGGACCACCGAGGGTACGGTAGAGCCGTCCGAAGGCGTTGGGGTTCCCTCTCCTCTGCCTGACACTATCTGGGTCCCCTCTCCTCTGCCTGATGCCGTCGGGGTTCCCTCTCCTCTGCCTGAGGCCGTCGTGGTTCCCTCTCCTCTGCCCGAGGCCATTGTGGTTTCCTCTCCTCTGCCAGACGCCGTCGTGGTTCCCCCTCCTCTGCCAGATGCTGTTATGGTTCCCCCTCCTCTGCCAGGCACCATCGAGGTTCCCACTCCTCTGCCAAGTGCCGTTGTGGTTCCCCCTCCTCCACCAGATGCCGTTGTGGTTTCCCCCCTCTGTCTGACACTGTCATGGTTCCCCCATTCCTCCATTGTCCTCATCTCTGGTCTTTCCGGTTGGGTGGCCACCCCCTGGACTGCCTTTTCTGTGTTGGTGGTTAAAGAACTCTGGCCGACCACCTGACAGACTGTGCCATTGGGCTGGGTGGCTCATATTCTCCGGCAGGCCACCCGACTCTTACCACATCACCATCTGCCAGGCCTGGGACTTCGGCCGGCCGCCAGAACAGTCTAGCTCCTTGGTCTAGGGGGTCTAGGGGGCCTAGGTGCCCGGTTCTGTGTGGGTCCTGCGCGGGGCTTTTGTTTTCTTTTTGTTGTTTCCTTTTAGTCTGGTCTTTGCTGGGATGTTTATTCTGAGAGTTTTTCTTATTTTCTCTGGTTTGTTTTGGTCCCTCTGTGCCTGGGTCCCCCTCCTCCCACCCAGGGTGGCATTGTTTTGTTGTTGGGGTGGGGTTTTTGTGTCCGGGGGGGGGTCTTTTCTTTCGATGTTGCCGGGGTGTCTGGTGTCCACCCCTTGGGGAGGGGGGCTCTGTCATGATCTGAGCATGAAGGGATTCCACCGGGCTCAGTCTTTTTGTCTTTTTTTATATTTGTATAGTGTTGTAGTTTTGACAATTCCTGTTATTTTATCTTTGGTTGATTTGTCACATTCTGTATTATTTCGTAGTATGATTTATTTTCCTGTTTATGTTCATTATAGTTTTGTTTTTTACATTTTTGTTACTTATCTTTATTTGCCATCTCATTATATTTTTATTCTGTTGTGTTCTCCCTCTGGGTTGACAGCTGTTAGTGGCACTTCTGGGTTTTTGCTCCATGTGGGTAGTGTCCCTTTCAGCTGTCAGCCCATTCTCTCCCCTCTCATTGCTCCCAGCTGGTCCAAATTGTAATCTTTGTTATCTCCTGCCTGCTCATGTGACCCACACCTGTTATCATTTGTTTCATTTGTGTCTAGCCTTATTTAAGAGCTGTTATGTTCATTCCTCTTTGCCGGAATCTTGAGTTTCTCTTTCCTCGTCTCCACCAGAATGCAGACCTTGTTCTGGCGCGCTTAATCTGTAAGTTTTCTTGCTTGTTTGAATTTTGTGATAGAGCACTGTTTTGGACTTTGTGTTTTGTTGTTTTCAATAAATCTTACAGACTCAGTCCAGCGCGTGAGTCTCTCCTCTCTGCCCCGGGGGGCGATTTTTGACAGAAACTATTTATTGTTTATTTATTTAATTTTAAATGTTATTTTAATAGTGCTGTTTTTGTGCACTGTTACATTTTGTGGTACCCAAACTTTGTTTTCTTTTCCTACAATTTCTATATAAAGTTGCTGGCTATTTAACTTTAACTCTGGTCTGTGGTCTGTTATTATTAAGCCTTAGTTGCTAACTGCTCTCTTGAACCTAGAGCATGGTCCTAGCTATCCGTAATCATTTACAGTGCTACACATCAACAAGAAAAAATGAATAAAATCTAAAAACAAATGGCGCCAAGAAGAACATAAAACAATGGAACATAAATGACTACTTCAATAATAGTTAAACAGGTTTGTTAAAAGCCATATTAAAAAGGTGGGTCTTTAGCCTGTTCTTAAAAACATCTATTGACTCTGCAGCCCTGAGGCTCTCTGGCAGGCAGTTCCACAGACGAGGACCATAATAATGAGAGGAAGCTTAACCAAAGGTCTTGGTCTTGACTTTGGGAACCATTAAAAGGCCTTTACCACAGGACCTCAGGGTCCGCGACGGCTCATAAGATAAAAGCAGCTCAGATAGATAAGAAGGCCCAAGACCATTGAGGCATTTAAAAACTACTAAGAGAGCCTTAAAATTGATCCTAAAATGCACGGGGAGCCAATGCAGCAATTCTAAAACTGGTATAATATGTGTCCGCCCCCTGGTCCTCGTCAACACGCATGCTGCTGAATTTTGCAACAGTCGGAGATGTGATATCCGTTTTTGGGAAAGACCAGAGAGCAGGGCAATACAATAGTCTATATGACTGGTAATAGAAGCATGCATCAAAACCTGCTGGCAAGAGAGAGAAAAGGGCAGACTCTGGCTATATTCCCAAGATGGTAAAATCCAATTTTTATTACATTTTTAATGTGTGAAATAAAATTAAAGTCAGAGTCTTAAAGAATGCCCACGTTCTTGTAGTGATCTGCACTGCCTGCCTGTTGCCCTAATTTCCTCCACAGCTGCGTGCACAACTGCTCTCATCATTAGCCTGCCTATTTAAGCTGTGCTGCCCTCGGGCCTGCACGGAGACATCAAGCTCCCTGGTCTGGCAAGACCTCTTCGCCTTCTCGTCGCCTTCATGATCCAGAGTTCTATCTCCTCTGATCCTTCCAGCCTGGTCGTCCTCCTGGGAGTCCTAGCTCCCCAACGACAAGTAAGCCCTCATCATTCCCTCATTTCCACACTTCGCTCTGCTCCCCTGTTCACAGGTGGAAATCCGTTGGCGGAAGACCTCCTCCTCCTGGTGGCGGATTGAGCTCAACCCGCACCTTACCAGCTCACTGCACATCTCTTCACCCTCTCACCTCCTCAGCAGCTGGAGCCGAAGACACTGTCCCACTGGCCGGAGCCTCCGGGATCTCACCTGTGCTACACATCAACTCGTCAACAGTAAGACTGAACATTCTCTGAATCATTCCTCCCGATCCCAGTCACTAACCCACCTGTCTCTGCTCTTCCCTAGGGTTGCCAGTCTGAACGGTGCTCTGCTCGCCACAGCTGTTACATTCCTGCACCCACGCAAACATCCACACTCACACTGCATAATAAAATGATAATTGAGTTTATTCTGGAGTCTGTGTCTGCCTTCTGGGTCATAAATCATGTCAGTTCTTGACACAATGTGTAGGTTTTAGACCTAGCAATTTGGATAAAAGTTTCCCTCTCTTGTCTTCAGGACCAATGATTAAAACTTCTGTTTTGTCCTGGTTGAGCTGCAGGAAGTTCTCTGCCGTCCATGACTTTATATCTAAAATAAAGTTCAAAAGGACATTAATTGGTTTTGTGTCATCAGGAGATGTGGCAATGAACAGCTGTGTATCATCAGCATAGCTATGGAAATTGATGCCATGCCTCCTGATAACACCCCCAAGTGGAAACATATAAAGATTAAAAAGTATTGGCCCTAAAATTAAACCTTGGGGTACCCCACATTTGATTTTGTGGACTGCCGAAGAACATGTATCCATACTTAAAAAAAAAAAAAAAAAAGATCAGTGAGATAGGAATGAAGCCATTCAAGAACAGTACCTGAGAGGCTCACCAGGTGTTTGAGTCTGCTTAATAAAATGTGGTGATCTACTGTATCAAAGGCAGCACTGAGATCCAGCAGCACCAGGACTGACAGTTTGTGGGAGTCCATGTTGCACCTGATATCTTTAGCGATTTTTAAAAGGGCTGTCTCGGTACTGTGGTTTGTCCTAAAACCAGATTGAAATTTTTCAAAAATGTTGTGGTCAATAAGAAAATTGTTTAACTGGATAAAAACAATTTTTTTCTAAAACTTTTCTTAAAATGGTAAGTTGGATACAGGTCAATAGTTATTGAGAATATCAGGATCTAAAGTACTTTTCTTTAAAAGGGGCTTCACCACAGCCGTTCTAAAGGCTGTGGGGAAAACACCAGTCTGAAGAGAGCAATTTACAATGTTTAAAATCTCATGTTCGAAGAATCCATAAAATGTTTTAAAAAGTTTGTGGGATTCAGATCTAAAAGGCAGGAGGTCAAGTTTACCTGGGAAAAAAAACAAACAAACTACCAAGCATCTTAGCGTAAACCAGGGCAAAACAGTGCAGTGTTTCCTCAGCTAAAGGCAAGTCCAAGATTCCATTAATGGCAGTCTTCTGGTCAGATAAAATGTTGGATCTAATAGAATCAACCTTGCACCTGAAGTGGTCTGCAAATCTCTCACATAGAGAGTTGGATGGCAGGTTAGTGTGTTTATTAAAATCTGGGTTGATTAAGTCTCGGGGGTGGACGAGATTCGCCCTGAGTACCTCAAGGCCCTAGATGTTGTAGGGCTGTCATGGTTGACATGCCTCTGCAACATTGCGTGGAGGTTGGGGGCAGTGCCTTTGGCATGGCAAACCGGGGTGGTGGTTCCTCTCTTCAGAAAAGGGGACCGGAGGGTGTGCTCCAACTTTAGAGGGATCACACTCTTCAGCCTCCCTGGGAAGGTCTATGCCAAGGTACTGGAAAGAAGAGTCCGACCGTTGGTCGAACCTCGGACTCAGGAGGAGCAATGTGGTTTTCATCCTGGCCGTGGCACATCGGACCAGCTCTTTACCCTCTCGAGAATCCTCGAGGGTTTGTGGGAGTTTGCCCAACCAGTTTACATGTGTTTTGTGGACTTGGAGAAGGCATTCGACCGCGTCCCTCGTGGTTTTTTGAGGGGGGTGCTTCGGGAGTATGGGGTATCGGGCTTGTTGTTACGAGCTATTTGGTCTCTGTACGACCGTTGTGAGAGTTTGGTTTGTATTGCCAACACTCAATCAGACTCATTCCCAGTGAGAGTTGGACTCCGCCAGGGCTGCCCTTTGTCACCGATCCTGTTCATAATTTTCATGGACAGGATTTCTAGGCGCAGCCAGGGAATGGAGGGTGTCATCCTTGGTGACCACAGGATCTCATCTCTGTTGTTTGCAGATGATGTTGTCCTGTTAGCTTCACCCAGCAATGACCTACAGCTCTTGCTGGGACGGTTTGCTGCTGAGTGTGAAGCGGCTGGGATGAGAATCAATACCTCCAAGTCCAAGTCCATGGTCCTCAGCCGGAAAAAGGTGGATTGTCCTCTCTGGGTTGGGGACAGGCTCCTGCCCCAAGTGGAGGAGTTTAAATATCTTGGGGTCTTATTCACGAATGAGGGGAGAATGGAGTAAGTGATTGACAGACAGATCGGAGCAGCATCTGCAGTAATGCGGACGTTGTACCGGTCACTTGTGGTGAAGAGGGAGCTGAGGCAAAGCTGTTGATTTACCAGTCAATCTACGTTCCTACCCTCACCTATGGTCATGAGCTTTGGGTAATGACCGAAAGAACGAGATCGCGGATACAAGAATCTGAAATGAGCTTTCTTCACAGGATCGCTGGACTCACCCTCAGAGATAGGGTGAGGAGCTCAATCATCCGAGAGAGGCTCAGAGTAGAACCACTGCTCCTCCATATTGAAAGGAGCCAGTTGAGGTGGTATGGGCATCTGATCAGGATGCCTCCTGGACGCCTCCCACTTGAAGTGTTTCGGGCACGTCCCTCTGGGAGGAGGCCCCAGGGCAGACCCAGGACTCGCTGGAGAGACTATGTCTCCCAGCTGGTCTGGGAACGCTTTGGTATCCTCTCTGAAGAGCTGGAGCAGGTGGCTGGGGAGAGGGAAGTCTGGGCTTCTCTGCTTGAACTGCTGCCTCCGCGACCGGGACCTCCGGAAAAGTGGTAGATGGATGGATGGATGGATGGATGGATGGATGGATGGATGGGTTGATTAAGTGATCAGTGGTTGCAAAAAGGACTTTAGGGTTATTGTTATGTGCTGAGATTATGTTGGCAAAATACTCTGTTTTTGATGTTTTGACTGCATTATTGTATATCTTTAATTTATTTTGTAGTATTTGGTAATTGATAGTTAATTTGTTTTTCCTCCAATTCCTCTCAGCCATCCTGCACTCTCTTTTCAGTTTTTGGATTTGGTTATTTCTCCATGGAGGCTTTGATTTATTCCTATCTGTCCTTGAGATTATTGGGGCAACACTGTCAATAGTTGATCTTAATTTACTGTTAAAATTATCAACAATAAAATCACAGGATGCAGATAAAATAACTGGGGGAGTGTTGTGTAGGAATTTGATAAAATCAGCAGTGTCACCATGGGATGAGATGCCGTCTCAGCGCTCAGCCCATGTGTCCCTTCATCCCTGCTTCTCATTGAGCAGCGTCTCAGCAGGCTCCCAGCTGCCAGCATTACGGACGGCTGGGGCCAATTAATCCTCATCAGCTGGGGCGCTGCCAATGAGAATAAATAGGAGCAGCCTCGATGACTCGGGGCTGCGACATAAGCACTGCTAGGCTGAAGCCCCTTCGTCTGGTGTCAGCCTCTACTCCCCTTACAGCATTCCTGTGATTGTAAACCGCTGTGAGTATGTACGCCTTGTTACCCCTATGTCCGGTACGAGCTTCCTGCTCCTGCGCTGTGCAACCTGTGAGTGTACTTCTGTATGAGTATCTGTGCTCTCCTCATCCCTTATCCCTCACCTTTAATAAAACATCACGACTCACTGGTTCGCCCTTGGCTCTTATTGCGTGGCTCCCTAGAGCCGTGCGTGACAGTATGTCGCAGCCAGATGAGTTACCGGCGGCCGTGAGTCGCTGTGGAATTGTACCTTTCTGTCCAGGTGTCAGCGCTGCTAGCATGCCGTTTCCCAGGAGTCACTTCTGGCGCCACGGCGACGAGCTGAGGTCCATCTCGGGGGCTGTCGACGGGACGCTCTTCACCCTGCACGACGCCTCCACCGCGAGACGCTGGCATCCGGGCCGTGCTGAGGAACTCCTGGACTGTTACCCTCATTCTGTGTTCCATCTCGAGGACAGTGCCAGGATAGATGCCACAGGTACACAGCGAGAGAAGCTCCGCGGGTTGGATGGAAATCCCGGCAGGAAGCCGAAGTGGATGACGTTGCCCCCCGCTTCGGGATCCCATTCCTGCTGCCATTCCAGTCCGGGAGTTCGCGCCAACCAGAGGGCTTCCCCCGACCTGCGCCACGTCACTCGGGATTCCCTTCAAGGAGCCGCAGCTGACAGCAGTTATGTCTGGGGCCGAGTGGCTGTCGCGAGCTCCACTGTGTGTCCTGTCACCATCTTCAGGCATGTGGCGGCGGCAGTGAGATTGGTGGAGAGGACTCCAGGGCTACGAAGCTTTCCCATGCTCGACGCCTTCCTCGCCTCGATCTCCGATCAGGAGCGGCGATTCCTGGGTTCCCCCCTCGCTTCGTCCCCTGGGAATAGCCGTCATCACATCGCCGAGTCACCTCTGCACGAACCTCGTCCGGATCCAGTTCTGGGCTGCCGCCAGGACCGTTCCCCCCACGCAGCTGTCACCTCTTCGTCTCGTCAGCGTGGAGTTTTCACAGCCTCATTCCCTGAGCCTCATTCCCCCGCTGTCATTCCTGGACATTCGGGCTGGCTCACCCCGGCTGTTTTCCCCTCCTCCTCGACGCGCTTCCTGACTGCTGTGTGTGCCTGGAATTCCGGCCTGGTGAGCTCTCTGCTGGAGACAACGCGAGCGATCCTCAGACGATTTCCCGGGGGGTCCTCCGTTATCGCTGGGCGGGGAGAGGAAGAAGCAGTATCCACCACAGCAGGCGATATTCAACCTCCAGGAGGCAGGCAAGTCATAGTTTTTTCACATCTACTTAATGATTTGCTCTGTCACATTCCTGGAGGAGGAGTTCAGGGTTCGCAGCTCCCTGCACTCCCCCCACCTGCTGTAACCTGTGTTCCTAATCCCGCATCCTCTGTGTCTCTCTCCGCCGAGCGATCCCCGGCTCCGGGTCAACGTGGTGGGATAAGGAGAGGGCCTGTGGTTCCGCAGCTACGTTGCGGACGGAGGAGGGGGACTGACTGCTGCGTGGAGTCTGCGCCGACGACTAAGCATCCCTGGGTCTCCACGGAGGAGCGGTTCTGTCCAGCGGGACGAGTTTCTTCTGGCTTCACGCCGAGTGGGTCGTCGTCGGGGTTACCGGAGCTGGAGGAACCTCAAGCTGCGCTGTCCATCGTGCTGGCTGCGGGGCCCGACGCGGCTGGATGGGAGCCTGACAACGACCTCCTGACGACGGATCCTGGATCTTCACAGTCCTGGACGGCGTCAGAAACCGAGATCAGGCGAGTGCTCTCCTTTCTTTTCTCCCTTTATATCTTTGAGCACTTTAGCCTGTCTCTAGGGGAGATGAGCCGGGTGCAGCCGCCCGCTGCGTCTGAGCTCATCTCGCTGGGTTCTGGCGCTGCCGGTGATCCTGATCCCGGTTCTGTTTTTACTTCTGAGCCTTCTTCCAGGGTCACCGACGAGGAGTTGCTGTTCCTCGTGGTGCTGGAGGGTCCAGGTTCAACGGTGGAGGTCGGTTCTGGTGCGGTGTCCAGCGTGGGCTCACCCGAGACCCACTCGGGGTCCAACGTGGGTGCTGCTCCAGCGGCGTCCAACGTGGGTTCGCCCAAGACCCAATCGGGGTCCGACGTGGGTGCTGCCCCAGCGGTGTCCGACGTGGGTTTGCCTAAGGCCCGATTGGGGTCCGATGTGGGTGCTGCCCCAGTGTTGTCCAGGTCCGGTGAGGAGGTGGTCGCTTCCCTGCGGCCTGACGCTCGTCGCCCTCATCATCGGCTCTCCCCTGAGCCTCTTCCACCGGGACCTGCTTTGACCCTTCGTCCGTCTCAACGGTCCTGGTGGTTGAGTGATGCGGGTCGACGACCCGACCCGCAAGACTTTCGGTTCGGTGATCTGGATCCCCCCGATGATCTGTGTTTGCCTCTGGGTGGCCTGGTTCGGCTGCCGGTGGACTGGGTTCCTGGGATCTGGGTCCGGAGTTCGCCGTCCGAACATTTCCCTTTCCCCGGTTGCCAACTGGACAATGGGCGGGGAGATCTCCGGAGCCATCTCGGCCATTTTTGGACTCTTCCTGTCATATTCCTCGGGTGCCGCTTATTTTTGTTATGGTCACTCGGGTGAGATACTTTGTCCTTTTGGTAAATACATATTCATAGTGCTGTGTATTGTTTTTTTTTCCCGTATTAACCATACTCAGCATTTTATCCCATTGTTGTCTTATGTACCTGTCACCAGTATTTCCCTAGGTGACCCCCCGTATATTTGCCGCCGTGTATTGTGTTCTCTCCTTTTCAACCATACTCGGCATCTTGCCTCATTATCCTGTGAACCTGTTCCCATTCTCCCTCTAGGGGACCTCCCGCATATTTCGTGCTGTGTATTGTGTTTTCCCCTTAACCATACTCAGCTTTTTACCTTATTGTTGTCCTTTTACCCTGTCACCGTTATTCTCCTAGGTGTCCCTCTTGGTATTTGGTGCCGGGTATTCTGTTATCTTTTTATTTACCGGTGCATGTCATTCTCATTATTTTTGTCCTGTTGTAAACATATATTCATAGTGCTGTGTGTTTTCCATTATCCGTACTCAGCATTTTCCTTTTTGTGCCTTGTTTTTTAGCTTTGTCTGTGCATTATAGGGTTATGTGTTTTGTTTCCCGTCATACTCTGTAATTGTCCGTTTGTCCCAGTCACTTTCTCTCCTTTAGGTGACTGTGCGTGTGGATATATATATATACGGTGCTGTGTATTGTGGGTTTTTTTTCTCCCCCCTTTTCATTATCCATACTCTGTAATTGCTTTATCCGTTTTTGTCATTCTTTTGGTGGATTGTTCTGTTCCCGTGTTTTGTATTCTCTCCGTCTGTGCCCTGTTTTTTTTTCCCTTTTTTGGTGTGGTGTAGAGTAGCGTATTAGGGTTTTTTTTTTTTCTCTCTGCCCTGTTACCCTACATTTGTCTATTGGTGTTGTCCTTCCCTTTGCTTCTTCCCCTCCGGTCCTGCCTCCCTTCCACCCACCCTAGGTGTGTGTGTGTGTGGGGGGGGGGGGGGGGGCTGGGATGTTCCTGGTCGTTCAGGAGCCCGACCTTGAGAGGGAGGCTCTGTCACCATGGGATGAGATGCCGTCTCAGCGCTCAGCCCATGTGTCCCTTCATCCCTGCTTCTCATTGAGCAGCGTCTCAGCAGGCTCCCAGCTGGCAGCATTACGGACGGCTGGGGCCAATTAATCCTCATCGCCAATGAGAATAAATAGGAGCAGCCTCGATGACTCGGGGCTGCGACATAAGCACTGCTAGGCTGAAGCCCCTTCGTCTGGTGTCAGCCTCTACTCCCCTTACAGCATTCCTGTGATTGTAACCCGCTGTGAGTATGTACGCCTTGTTACCCCTATGTCCGGTACGAGCTTCCTGCTCCTGCGCTGTGCAACCTGTGAGTGTACTTCTGTATGAGTATCTGTGCTCTCCTCATCCCTTATCCCTCACCTTTAATAAAACATCACGACTCACTGGTTCGCCCTTGGCTCTTATTGCGTGGCTCCCTAGAGCCGTGCGTGACAAGCAGCCACTAAAGGTGCCAGATGGCGCTTCCTCACAGTTCGCACCGAGGTCTCCCATTGCATAAAGCCAGTGATGTTAAAAAACACATTAATGGTCAGATACAGCCAAGTCAACAACAGAGGACACACTAGTGGGCAGGCCATGGCTAATGACAAGATCCAGAGTGCGTCCCCTGTTGTGAGTCGGCTGCATGGCCAGTTGAGTGAAATTCATAGACGTGAGCATGTCATTAAAATCTTCTGACAAATGGTTGCCCTGCTTATCAGTGTGTAGATTAAAATCACCGGAAATGAGAATAAAATTATATGAGGAGTGGATTATTGATTAAAAACTCAGAGAACTCATTAATAAAAACAGGGCAGTATTTGGGTGGTCTGTAAACTGTGATGCATAAAATTGCGGGGCTGCTAAAGACAAAAACGTGATGCTCAAATGCAGTCTATTGATCGGGTAAGATTTACTTGACCACAAATGAGGAAGAAAAAATTGATGCAGTACCCTCACCCTTCCTGCCCTTTCTTATGGAAACGACTGAACTAAAATTTGGTGGGGAGGCCTCAGTGAGAACTGCTGGTGCATCCATATCAGGTCACTGATTATAAAAGTGTTGTTGGCACATGACCATATATTTAAAAGAGCCATATTTAGGGTAGTCGGTGAGTTATTTATAGGTGGGTAATTTGTTTTCTGTGGATTATTGTTAGGAGACTGGTCCACAGAACGTAGGCAATGTGAGCATGAGTTCTTGTGAACTGTATGTTTTATGGATGGAGGTCTGTCCGTGATAAATGTCCTAATGGGGAAGGTGGGTAGTGAATGAATTTCCAGACCAAATGGTGGAGGCTGACAAAAAGGGGGCTACTGCTGGATAGTGGTTTCCTGAAGGTCAGAGATGTGAGTGGATCTGAGGGGGAGGGATTGTGGGATGTAAACAGTCAGTTGCTTGTTGTGGTTTGAATGATATGCATCAGGTTTGCTGCTAAAAGCCGGCTACCTGATGCATTTAAATGCATGTTGTCGGAATTATACAGAGGTTGGTGGCCCCAAAACAAGTTAAAATTGTCAATAAAATCAATATTGTTGCTGCAGGTGGACTTGAGCCAAGTTGTGAGGGCAAGAACATGACTAAACTGGTCTGATCCACTGTGCAGCGTGGGAATGGGGCCAGAAATAAACACTGACTTTCCACTGTTTGATAAAATATTAAAAAGTTTGCAGAAGTCATTTTTCGTAATTTCAGATTGTCTAAGGGTGGTTTCGATGGTTCATACGTGAATAATAATCCGTGTGATGGAGGGAGGTTGTGAATGCAGCATATCCAGGAGCTTTACTAACAGATCGGGGACAGTAGCTGCTGGGAAACAGTGAGTGATAGAGTTAAAATACCTGATGTGCCTTATGATGGAGTCACCGACGATCATCATGGTTGGAGGAAAGAGTGGGTGGGATGTTGGTGGTTGCTAGGTCTTTCAGCGAGAGTTAGTGCAGTGAGGTGATGACACAGTGGGGTTCACGTCATTGGGACAGGTAGGACCCCGTTCCTCACCATCTGACTAGCAGGACAGCGAAACAGCAGCAGAACCAGAGGAGGTATTTCCCGACTGCTCCCTGCAGTGTGGCCTCCCGGAGTGCCAGTGAACAGCCTCCCTCAGGATCATACGTCGGGCACAGGACTCTCCAGAATGGGGCCGGAGCCGCCGAGGCTTGGCTGGGGCCATGCCAGCCACCCCACTGCAGTCAGCCCTCAGTGGAGGAAAAGTCACTGGTTCTTCCAGCGGAGGGATGGGTGGAATGTCAGCAGGGGCTGCGTGTTGAGCTGGAACCAATGATGCAGGAGCATCCGTGGAAGGTGGATTATCAGCTGTTGCCTGAGTCTTGTAATGGTTTCAGGCGGACAGAGGAGGGCTAGTGGTCGACGCATCTGAGACCCTTTTTTTTGCCCCGGACCACCACTTCAGACCAGGCCATCTGATTTAGCGTTGAGCAGGAGGAGGGCCATGGACAGGCGACTGTATCTCAGAGGGCTGAGTCACTCAAGGCCATTTTTTTTGGACTCCTGGGCCACTAATGTCAGGTCAGGTCATGTCAGGTCAGGCACTGGTTTGCTTGCTACCGGATAACCATGAAAACAGGTACTACCTGTCTCATGGGTCGGGCCGTTGGCAACTCAACTGGCAACCCCGCCCTTCCGATGGTTTGGAGGGTGAAACTGGGTATCCTGGCAGAACTAAAACCAATATCTGTCACAGGTCTGTGGTGGACCACTCCCAGTTACACGGGGTGAGACTGGACATTCTGGTGGATAAGCACATCTGTCGCAAAGTCTGTGGTGGACCTTTGCCAGTCGGTGCATTGTGACATGCACAACACAAAGAGCAGCGATAAACAAACCTGTCATCTGGTCAGTCACTGCAACAGATACTGGAGTCAGTTTGTCTTGGCCTGTCCTTGCCACTGATAATATCTCTATCTGCCAAGAATGTGCCGCTAGTCCAGCAAAAGCTGGCAGTACTCAAATACTTTGCAAGCAGTTTCATGAAATGGTCAGTCAGAAAGTAACTCATACTGGCTCACACGTCGCCCGGGTTGACAGGGTTGGAAGCTCATGGTGGCGGGGGGGGGGGGGGGGGCGGGGCGAAGGACGGAGCTGCGTGGAGGAATCTGATTGGACCTAGGTGAAGCGATCATTGTCGCCCCCAACAGACTGCTATGAATGAATCTTTATTTCGGATAGATTAAAAGTAAAGATTAAAAGAAAGGAACAGAATAATATAACAAAGGGGAAAAAAAATCTTACAAGGTCAAATTAAACAATGACTCCTCTGATTATACAGTTCAACATAAGTTATCCGAAATGGGTGATGGCTGAAGCCGCAGCTTATATTGCCCACCCAAATTCCATCCAAGAATTCAAAAGAAAAACAAAACAAGAGTGATTACAATTCAGAACAAAGCTAAGACAAAACGTGACAAAAAAACCCAACAACAACTAAGCAACAACAAAACACAGACTGAATATGATAATTCTTATGTGATTTTACATGTCATCTTGTATATATGTTTGGAGTGTTTCTACCTTTAGCTTTTGGTTAAATTGTCCAAGCGTTGTACATGATTTTAATTTAGGTCCAAAAGCGTTCCACATTCTGAATCCGTGCACTGAGACACAGTGTTGCTTGGTGGTAGTTCTCACTGAAGGCTTTAGAAATATGCATGTTCCTCTGAAAGGATATTGTTTCTCCCTTATTTGGAACAACTTGTGGATATTTGCGGGCAGTGATAGACTCTTCACTTTAAACATTATTACTGCAGTTTTAAAGTCAACCAGATCGTTCAACTTGAGAGCTTTTAATTTAACCTGTTGAACTCTGGTCAATTTCCCTAAAAACACCTAAAAATAACATACCCAAAGTAAATCAAAAGCTGTTCTTCTACCCTTTGCAGCATCTTCATGGGGTTGTCTCATTTAAAAGAAAACACTGAATTTTTTTGGCAAAACAGTCATAATCTCCCTAAGTGCTCCTGCCACTGAGTAACAGTCGTCTAAACATACTGAATTTGAAGAAAATAAAGTTCACTTGGGTGTTTTTTTAGATACAAATGCTTGCAAATAACACACAGCTGTCAGATACTGGCTGGAAAATGCAACAGAAATGTAGAACCAAGTGTTATCAAGCTAAGGTCAAAATTTTGTAACAATACCACAAAAAATGAATATATTACACAGATTTTTTTTCTCAGGTTGTTCCCAGGCATTTTTGAACTGTGCCAAACTGTGCCAAATGGCACAGTTTGGAAAAACGTCTATAACTTTTGAATGCTTCAACATAGAAGCTTCATCTTGGGCTCTAATGAAAGGTGACACTCAGGGCTGTGTGTGTGTGTGTGGGGGGTGTCTGTTCATTCATTCATGAATGAATGAACAAACAAGTCCCCCACACACAAAGAAACATGCCACGTAAAAAATGTGTGGCCTTTTTTTACAAGAAAAAATAACCTACAGTGCAATAAAAATTATACTAAAATATCTGCAATGAAGAGGATAACAACTCCCCACCCCCGCTACAGAGGAGCTCGGCGCACAAAAAAACTTGTGGCCATGACGGACCGTTGTAATTACCGATCGGTCAAAAGTCATTTTTATTACTATTTTCATTGATAAAGAATAATTTTGCTTATAACACTTATCTGTTCACAACAGCAGTGTCGTTGGCGAACATCTGTTCCTCATTGTCAGACGAACATGAAGCTGGTCCGGTTGTTACGGACTCGTGGTTCTGGTCACCAGACCCGGTCAAACCATCTCCACTTCCATGATTGCAGTTTTTGCCAACCATTTTTCAAAACAAAGAAGAACAGTAGTAATAAAAAAAGACTGGCTAATGGCTGAGAGTGGCTAACGCTACCGTTACAATGTGAGTCACCCAGCGGCTTAGGCAAAAAAGATTTTACGCACGGCGACGCACGCGTTTCAATCGTCGAACTTCTCTGCTTCAACTGGCTCGTTGTATTTGCGGTCGTTGGTAGGCAGGTCCTTCTTGCTAGGTTTTCAGTCATTGGTTCTTCAAGGTTTCAAAAAACCCAATTCAAGGCTCTTATTAGTCGAATGAGAGGTCAATCAAATCTAAACCAATCAAACACTCCTTTGGCTTTCTGTTCGCGGCTGTGTCTGTACTGGAAGAACGGAAATGCAGCTTTTTTTTTTCAGTGCGCACTGAGACGCACTATGACGCAGAGACGTGACCGCCCGCGGAATCCCAGAGTTCAACAGGTTAAGAAAAAGTGGGTTTGTTGGTTCCCTGTAAGCAGCTTTGTTTATTATTCTAATAGCTCTCTTCTGAAGTATAAAGATTGGATATATGTTTGTTTTATATGTATTTCCCCATACTTCAGTACAATATGTCATGTATGGGAGTATTAATGAATGATACAAAGTATATAGTGTGGGTTGATTCAGCAAATATTTCACTCTGTGTAGTATTGCAATTGATTTAGATATTTTACCTTTAATATAATTAATATGTGACTTCCAACACAGTTTATTATCAATTATTACACCAAGAAATTTAATTTTGGATACCCTTTCAATCTCTACACCATTTACACTGAGTTTAGCTACTAAGTTGTGATGGTTGTTAAAAACTATAAATTTTGTCTTACTTAAATTGAGCGTTAATTTGTTTGAATCAAACCACAGTTTAAGCTTTCCTAATTCCTTTCCGAGTGTATCCAAAAGTTGTTCCAAATTGCTTCCACTGCATAATAAATTAGTGTAATCTGCAAACAATATTAAATCCATTTTTTCCAAAACTTTACATATATCATTTATAAACATATTGAATAGCAATGGCTCCAAAACTGAACCCTGTGGGACTCCACAAGTAACCTTCAGTAACTGTGAGTTTTTGCTACCAGCACATACACTACCGTTCAAAAGTTTGGGGTCACCCAGACAATTATTTTGTGTTTTCCATGAAAAGTCACACTTATTTACCACCATGAGTTGTAAAATGAATAGAAAATATAGTCAAGACATTGACAAGGTTAGAAATAATGATTTGTATTTGAAATAATATTTTTTTCCAGATACTCAACCTGCTCAAAGGAAGGTCAGTTTTATAACTTCTCTAACCAGCTAAACTGTTTTCAGCTGTGCTAACATGATTGCACAAGGGTTTTCTAATCATCCATTAGCCTTCTGACGCAATGAGCAAACACATTGTACCATTAGAACACTGGAGTGATAGTTGCTGGAAATGGGCCTCTATACACCTATGTAGATATTGCACCAAAAACCAGACATTTGCAGCTAGAAAAGTCATTTACCACATTAGCAATGTATATTAGATATTAGAGTGCATTTCTGATTAGTTTAAAGTTATCTTCATTGAAAAAAACAGTGCTTTTCCTTCAAAAATAAGGAAATTTCTAAGTGACCCCAAACATTTGAACGGTAGTGTACATACTGATATCTGTTCTTTAAGTAACTACATAACCAGGACAGTGCTACCCCCCAATACCATAATTTTGTAGTTTCTTTAATAAAGAGTTATGATCCACTGTATCAAATGCTTTTTTAAGATCCAGGAATACCCCAACTGAATACTCTTTATTTTCAACGGCAGTTGATATTTTTTTCTATAAATTCCATTAGAGCAAATGCAGTTGTCCTCTTGTGTCTGAACCCATATTGCTGCTCACACAATAAATTATTCTTCATTATGAAGTTGTCAGTTCTCTCACAGAATATTTTTTCAAGTATCTTGGAAAATTGCGGCAATAGTGAAATAGGTCTATAGTTTGAAAATTCTCCTCTGTCACCCGTCTTGTATATCGGAATTACTTTAGCTATTTTCATTGCATTGGGAAATATACCTGTTTGGAGAGACAGGTTACAAATATACGTCAGTGGCTTCACTAAGCATTCAATAATAGTTTTGACTAAAAGCATGTTAATACCATCACAATCCGTAGATGTTTTACTTTTAAATGATTTAACAATTTCAGTGACCTTTCTCTTGTCTGTGTTCTTTATGAAAATGGAGTCTTTTATAGCAATGTTTTTGCTTATTGTATCACCTGTAGATGCCATAATGGGTATTTCTCAAGCCAAATTAGGACCAATGTTAACAAAAAATTTATTAAATTCATCTGCAGGTGAGACTGCATTCACACTCTGAGTCATTTTTTTTTTTGAAAGATTGGTTGGGTAGCTTGTATTTCTGTTTTTATTTCCAAGAATATTGTTAAGTATTGCCCATGTATTTTTTTAAAATATTATCTCTGTTTTTCTACAGTTTTTTATTGTAATAGTCTCTTTTACTATATCTCATTATATATTAACTTATTTTTGTATGTTTTATACCGCTGCTCTGCTTCTTTTGTCTTTTCTTTAGAAAAGCTTTATATAATGAATTTTTCTTTTTACACACTTTTTGTAATCCTTTGGTTAACCATGGCTTGTCGACAAATTTCTGTTTAATCTTTTTCTTTACTAATGGACAATTTTTTTTTCATAAAGAGTGGTTACAATGTTCATAAATGTGTGATAGGCTTCATTTGCATCTGATAAATAGATTTTTGTCCAGTCTTACTTCAGCAGGTCTTCTTTAAAAGAACTGATTGCATTTTGTGATTTGTATCTGAAAGATTTTAAAGTTTTTTCTGTATTGGCCCCCATGTGGCCATGGATACTGTAAGTGCAAAGACTGGCAAATGGTCACTTATGTCATTTATCAGTAATCCACTTTCTAGTTTCTTATCAATAATATTAACAAATTATCAATAAGTGTTATCAATAAGTTATCAATAAGGGTTATCAATAAGTGTAGCAGTGTGAACTGTGATTCTACTGGGATGTGTTATTGTGGGATATAGACTCATACTGTAAATAGAATTCATGAACTCTGTAATTACATTTTGTTGAAATGGATTTAGTAAATCAATATTGAAATCTCCACAGATTACAACCATTTTCTTACTAGTTATTATTATTGTACAGCTCGACTAATTTATCTCTGAATGTCTCAATGCAAGTTCCTGGCATTCTATATATACAACTTGTAATTTGATTTTTTGTTTATCTTGGTCAGTCTCAACAGTAACACATTCCAGGATCCTTGGTAGTGCAAAGGACATTCCATTTACAAGTTTATACCTATACGGGTCATCAATATACAGTGCAACACCACCACCCTTTTTTTGAGATCTGTTAATATGAAACATCTGATATCCCTCTATTGCCATCAGAGAAGCCTGCTCTTCATTAAGCCAAGTTTTGGAGACTGCGATAGTTGTAAATTTTCTATCTAGCTGTTTTAAATAGTCCTGAATTTGTGGAAAGTTTTTGTTAAGACTTCTGCTGTTGAAGTGTATTATTGATAGGTTACCATCACAGTGATCTGTGTGGAGTTTGCATGTTCTCCCCGTGTCTGCGTGGGTTTACTCCGGGATTTCTCCGGTTTCCTCCCACATGCCAAAAACATGCAAGTTAGGTTAATTGGCATCAGAACTGGGGATTCTAAATTGTCCTTAGGTATGACTGTGAGAGTGAATGGTTGTCTGTCTCTCTGTGTTGGCCCTGCGATGGACTGGCGATCTGTCCAGGGTGTACCCTGCCTCTTGCCCAAAGATGCTGGGATAGGCTCCAGCCCCCCCCCCCCCCCCCCCCCGCCCCCCGCAACCCGAAAAGGATTAAGCAGAAGAAGATGAATGAATGAATGAATGAATGAATACCATCTAATTGCACTCAACTTTTGAATTGCTTTTCAGTATAATAGTCACAGTGATTATGAATATTATTGAAGAAGTGATTATCAGGATCAATATCATTCTCCATCTCTTGTAGTTTATGTTCAGCATAATGGCATATTGTCAGAGTCTGAATTTCCTCACTCTGTGTCAAATGACTTCCTCCAACTGGGGATGATTGATGTCTACTAAAGTCAGTCATAAGTTTTTTGTTTTGTTTTGTTTTTTAAAGTACATTGACATGGTATGTCACAAAAGAACTGTTCTTGCTGTGTGTTTGGATATGGATTATCATAGTCTCTTAATTTTCTTAATCAGTGTTCATCTATATTTATTTAAGTCAGTGAGATCTCTTCTGTTCATCTAAGAAAACTTCTGTTCCCCATACCTTTCTGGCCTGCTTCAGTATGTCATTCTTTACCCTTCCATTCACAAAGCACATCACAATTGATTTCTTTGTTTTATTATCCTTTCTGGGTAAAGTGTGACAGGCTGAAATTGCATTTACTTCAACCTTTATATTTCTGCTTTCAAGGAACTGAAGCACCTGGTTTTCCAGGAAGACTGATTCACTTAGGGGAGCCTCCTCACCTCTCATTCCTGCTGTAGCATTGTCATATGATTGGTATTTAATGTCTAGTCCACTAATAATTAAATCATCCATACGAGAATATTGTTCAAGATCCTTGATGCGTTGCTCCAAGTTTGCAATTATTTTGTCTCTTTCCTTAATTGTTAACTTCAATTCTCGGGTTTCCTCCATTAGCCCTAATAGTTTAAACTGTTGATTGGCCACTTTGGTCAGTTCTTCTGACATGAAGTTCAGAGATTTTTTAATCTCTTCCATTTCTTCCTTCTTTGGTGGCATTTTTACTGACCTGTTAATAATAAAACAATCTCTGCTGGTGTCGCCGGTATCCGATCCAGCCAACCTCGTATCCAGCTGGGGCCTCAGCTAGCCCCCTCCGCTGCTAGTCTCGCTGATTACCGCCGCTGTAATTGAGCTCCTGATCCGGCTCCTGTCCAGCCAGGGTGCCGGCAGCTCCTCCACCAAGCCCCACCGCCCACCACCGCTGTAGTTGACCTCTGATCCGGTTCCTGTCCAGCTGGGGTCCCGGTAGCTCCTCCGCTGAGCCCCGCCACCTACCGCCATCTTCCTCAGTAGTTCCTCCGCCGAGCCCTGCCACTATAATTGAGCTCCGATCTGGCTCCTATCCAGCTGGGGCCCCGGCTGCTCCTCCACTGATCTCCGTCTCCTACTGCCGCTGTAGTTGAGCTCTGATCTGGCTCCTGTCCAGCTGTTGCCTCAGTTAGTTCCTCCACCAAGCCCCAATCACAAGATTCTAAGAATCTGTGCGGGAGGCTCAGCCTTCATCTACCGGATCGATGCCGGGTCAGTGAGACGAACCGGGGACAGAGTCGCTCCTTTGTATTGGTGTTAGCTACGACTAGCTATGGCGTTAGCTATAGCAATAGTGTTAGCTTAGCACGTTAGCTTTGAACATCCCACAGCTCCTTCCGTTCGTCCTTCTCTCCAGTAGGCCGACAAAGCTCCAGTGAGTTTGAAGGCTCAACCGTCATCTACCGTGCCGATGTCGGGTCAGTGGGATGAACCAGGAACAGAGTCGCTCCTTTGTATCAGTGCTAGCTACGACTAGCTGTAGCCAGTAGGAATGGCACCAGCACAGAGTTATACGCTTTTGTTCGGTTTTATAGGATGGATGTCTCTGCTTTGTGCGTGGCTCAAGCAGTGCTCACTCTAAGACCCCTAGGCAGCCAGGCTGCTGCTCAGTTCATGAGCCTTTTAGTTCATGAGTCTTTTAGTGGCCCATCATGATAATGATGGGCCACTAAAAGACTCATAGTCTGTGACAGCAGTGGGAGACGTAAGGTAAAGTTGGAGAGGAGCGTATTTTTCTGCTGCAGTTCAACGGCGAGTCGTCAGATAGCCTCCTTCAGGTCGGCAATTTTCTTTTGTGCTTTCTGCAGGAGAATTTTATCATCCCCAGGCACTGATGTGTCCATTTTTGACTTTAAAAACATAAGCAGTCCTGCTGTTGGGAGCTGTATGATCAATATAGCCAATCAGTAAAGTTCTAGCTCCAGTTTAAAAAGTTAATAGCACCAAGTAAAAAGTTAATATCAATAAAGAGATTTAAAAAAATTAAAACAGAGTAGGTAATATAAATAAAAACAGATAAAATAACCAGTATGTGTAAGAGTGACTGAGTTTTCAAACAGACACCGACACATGCACAGATCATTCTGCTGTCTAAAGGCTTGTCTAGTGACAACAGTGGCTGATGCATAGTGCTCTCCTTGACGAGAGGCGAGCACTATGCATGACCATGGCGACCATCATTTCTGCTCAACATGAATCGACTTTCAGTGAACAGCACTGAGGTCCACTGGTCCCTTGTCCAGTGTAAATGCTCCCTGGCCCATGCAAGACGATGATGCCTGCACCTGGTGGTGTGGTCAAGTACCCTTGCAGATCATCTAGCACGCAGACCACGTGGATGTAAACTGTTTCGAATGGTCTGATGTGACACTTGGATGCCTCTAAACTCCTTTAAATGTACCTGGGTTTGAGTGGCATTCATCATCTGGTTCCATAGAGCACTGTTCACAATGAAGCGGTCATCAGCGTGGGATGTGGCCAAAGGACGTCCACTTCTATGCCTTTCTGTAACTCTTCCAGTCTCTCTGTATCTCTGTTGCAACCTGCTGATGACACTCTATGATACTTCAAGCTCAGTGGCCACTTCCTGTTTGAAGCCTTGCAATGGTGATCAATTGTTTGGTGTCGTCGTGGTCTCATGATGTCAAAATGTGAACAGCATGATGAAGAGGACTGTTTAAATACCAATTATAACTGAACCAAAAATATTATTAGTTGATTCATGGATCAAACACCTGTTGTGAATTTTGCTGTTAAGCACCTTGTTAGAGAACAGCAAGTTATGCAAAAAGTACAGAAATATTGAACAGCTGGACATGTGCATTCAAAAGGTTAGAGAAGATCAAATTAAGTTCACCTGTAAAGATTATAGTGCCTTTTAGGCATATCCTGAAATTTCACCTGAAAGCCGAAAATCCCTAAATTTTTGTGAGAAGTGTATGTTTCTTGTAGTAATTTCTGCACACAGCACTGTCCAACTTCTATGTCTCAACATGGTACTTGAGTGTTTAACATGCAAATTAAAGCTTATGGTGTTGTCTGGGCGTTGCTAGTAAAGGCTAATGGCTAGCTTGTGACAGCAGCATGCATGATATTTCATATATTACATTGCATTTTTTGTCTTGTTCTATTGTGTCCTTGGAACAAGAAAAAAAATGCAATGTAATATATGAAATATCATGCAGATCATGCAACAAAAACTACATTGGAGAAACTGGAAGATTATTCACCACAAGAAAAAAAGAACACCAGAAGGAATGTGAGAAGGAAACACAAGGACGACTCACAAGATCACAAAAAGAAAAGGCAGAACAAGAAACATTAAAATCAGCAATATCAGATCACTGCAAAAGAAATAATCACATCATGGGCTGGGACAACACAAAAATTATTGGATCGGAGAGCAACAGACACAAACGCTGGATCAAGGAGGCCATAGAGATCAGGAAGCGGGGAAAAGACACCATGAACCGAGATGAGGGGGCCTTTATGCTTTCCCACACCTGGGACCACATTTTCCAGAGACCATCTGATGGCGGAAGGCGGGGCCGGCTTGGTGGATCAGATAGATCAGCTGATCTGGCCCCGCCTACGAAAATCAGCTGATAAATGTTACCTGGCAGCAATCAGCTGACTCTTCTGACGAAGGCTGCAGTGCAGTTGAAACATGTAAAGAAGGTAAAGACATCTCCTTTCTATTTTATTTTTTGTCTTTTATATGAACAAAAGATAAATAATTAAAAGAAGACAAAATAAACCTATTTGGCCTGATAGGTTATCCTGTTAGATTTTCTATAATCCATATTCTCCTCTTAGAACCTTGCATGAAAAAAAGGTTCTGGTGGCGCATACTGTAGAATTAAGCACATATAAGCATGAGAAGGAGGTACAGAAGTGTGAAATGCAGGACAACCAGACTGAAGAACTCCTTCTTTCCCGCTGCTATCAGACTCCTGAACAGATAACAACTCCCAAAATTCCGTAACACAGCTTTGCACATAGGAACTCATACACTGGCTGCTAAATTTGCACACTGCTTACCTGCACAGTAGATATAGTCTCACCCGTCTGATGTCTATATAATCTCTGCTGCTAATTATCATCTCTGCTGCTATTTATCATGCCTAGTCTACTGGTACTACTGTTACAGAAATTAGCACTGACTGCTAATTTGTAATTTGTAATTATACACTGCTTGTTGCACAATGCTCATTTGCACACTGTACATAGGTCTATGCCATCTGAGATTCACATCAGGTTGTACGATGCTCACTTGCACACTGTACATAGGTTCATGCCATCTCAGGTTCACATCATCTCTGATAACAATATACCACTATCACTTTAGTCATCCAGTGAATTTTCAATTTCATTCTGTCACGCCGCGCCGCTCATCAGCGGCGCCACCTGCACACACACCTGCACATCATCAGCGGCGAGGGATTTAAGCCGCCTCGCCCTGAGCTTCAGCCTGAAGCCGTCAGACTTCCCTACGCATCGCTGTGAGTTCCGTTCACCCTCAGCTGATCATTCTGGTAAGAAGACCTTACCTCCTTTCCCTTCCTAGTCTGCTCCCCTGTGCACAGGTGGATTTCCCGGCGGCAGACAACGCCTCTCCATCGCCTGTTCCTCGCTGCTGCACCGGGCTCTCCAGGTGGCTGTCTACCGGACCTCGTCCCTTGCTGTGCCAGTCATCTGTCCTATCCAAGTAAGCTCCTCTCTCGCTCATATATCTCCTGTGTTGGTGTGTGCCCGTCACCCTTCTCCTTGTGCTTTTCCCATAGGGTTGTCCGGCTGTACGGCCTCCTGCCTCTGTGCCCGAAGCAGACGCCGCCACCAACACATTTACATCTCGCAGACACACATTCATACACTCCTGTTGTTAATAAACTATTTGAACTACTCTGAGCCTGTGTGTGTGCGTCTCCTGAGCCGTGCGTTATGTCAGTACGGCTTCAGCAAAGCGGCTCGGCAGACGGCGGGCTCGCACACCGGCTTACCACTCTCGAGGCTCGGGTGGATCAGATAGCTTATCAGCAACAGGTGATCCTCAATCAATTAATAAATATAACTAACCGATTGGACCGCTTGGACCCCCAGCAGCCGTTCCCCCCGGCTCGTCAGGGTGGCGCGGCTCCTGCCGGTCCAGTGGCCGTCCAACAGGCTCCGGCGGCACCGACTCAGCTCACGCCCATTCCGACCCCCGCCCGCTTTAGCGGAAAGCTCGGCGGAGCGCGGGGGTTCATAATGCAATGTGAGTCTGTGTTCCATCGTGTGCCCGGAGACTTTCCCTCAGATCATAGCCGAATTGGTTATATCGGGAATCTCCTGGAGGGGCAAGCATTAACTTGGACCTACGCCGTAATGGCGAGGCCCAGTTATGCCACCCTCACATATGACCAATTCGTGAGACGCTTCCTGGAAGTCTTTGACCATTCTCGTACCGAGACAGTCCAGGTCGATCGGCTTCTCGCCCTCCAGCAGGGAAGCCGGTTGGCAGCAGACTACGCGGTCGACTTCCGGGTAGCGGCGGAGGAATTAGGCTGGGAGGAATGCTCCCTCTGTGGCCTTTTCCTCCGCAGTCTCAATGATGATCTGAGGGATGAACTGGCTGGGCGGGATATCCCTGAGACGCTAGCGGAGCTAACATCTCTAGCCATCAGTTTGGACAACAGGCTGCGCGAGCGCTCCTCGGGACGGAAGTCGTCTTCTTCTTGCCCTCGTGGAGCCTCGTCGCGCCTGCCCCAAGCTCGCCCCCTGGCGACGCCGCCACCATCGCGCCCCGAGGAGTCGGAGCCGATGGTGACGGGCTGGACAAAGCTCTCCCCGGCAGAGAGACAACGCCTCCGTGAGTTAAATCTCTGTATGTATTGCGGAGATAGTCAACACACGGTAGAGCTTTGTCCACAGAAGCCAAACGGCGGGGTCCGCGAGTCACTGTAGGGGGCCTCGCGGACGTCAATCGGTTAAGTCCCCTCACACAATTGAAACTGCCCATCCGTTTCTGCCACAACTCCACTGGGCATCTCACCCACGCACTGGTGGATTCGGGCGCGGAAGGCAACTTTATTTCTCAAAGCCTGGCAACCTGATTGGGCATCCGCTGTCAGGCACTAAAGAACCCTATCTCCCTGGTCAACCTCTCTCGTGCCTCCCTTGGGAGAGTTACGCACCAGACCATCCCCGTCCCGGTCATTATCTCTGGAAACCACCGGGAGGAGATAACCTTTTACGTCCTGCCCAACTCTGTGTCGCCCGTCATCCTGGGGTATCCCTGGCTGCGCCTCCTCAACCCCGTTCTGGATTGGAAGTCCGCCGGGGTGTCGGCATGGAGCACGTTCTGCATGAGCACCTGTCTACAGTCCGCTGCCTGCTCTCCGTCCGCTTCTCCCTCTCCTACGGACGCTGCACCCCCGGACCTGTCCCTGGTGCCACTGGAATTTCATGACCTGGGTATGGTATTCAGCAAATCCAAGGCGATGTCTCTCCCTCCTCATAGGCCCTATGACTGTGCAATCAATCTCTGCCAGGGGGCACCCTTACCTTCTGGACGACTCTACAGTCTATCGGCACCGGAGAAGGAGACAATGAACTCATACCTCAAGGAGTCGCTGAGTGCTGGGATAATCCGCCCATCGTCATCACCTGTGGGGGCAGGATTCTTCTTCGTCGGTAAGAAGGACGGATCCCTCCGTCCTTGCATTGACTATCGTGCCCTTAATGACATAACGGAGAAGGATCGTTACACCCTGCCCCTCATGGACACCGCTTTCCACTCCCTCCAGGGGGCGACTTGGTTCACCAAGCTGGATCTACGCAGCGCATACCACCTCGTCCGGATCCGGGAGGGAGATGAGTGGAAGACAGCCTTCCGTACCCCGAACGGCCACTTCGAATACCTGGTGATGCCGTTCGGGTTGACCAACGCTCCAGCCGTCTTTCAGCGCCTCATCAATGACGTCCTCCGGGATTTCATCGGCCTTTTTGTGTTCGTCTACCTGGATGACATACTCATCTTCTCCAAGTCCAGGGACGAGCACCAGGTCCACGTGAGGCGGGTCCTCCAAAGGCTGCTGGAGAACTGGTTGTACGTGAAGGCCGAGAAGTGCGAGTTTTACGCAAAGACTACATCCTTCCTCGGGTTCATCATCTCCCACGACCAGGTGCTTCCGGACCCAGAGAAGGTGAAGGCGGTGGTGGAATGGCCCACACCTGCGTCAAGAAAGCAGGTGCAGCAGTTCGTTGGGTTTGCGAACTTCTACTACCGCTTCGTCCCAAATTTTGGCACCATCGTCAGCCCGCTGACCCGCCTCACGTCCCCTAAGGTCCCGTTCCGATGGACCGAAGAGGCCGCGGCTGCCTTTCAGGCGCTGAAGGCGGAGTTCTCCTCCTCCCAGGTCCTTAGCCAAGTCAACCCTGCGCTGCAGTGCATCATGGAAGTGGACGCTTTGGACACAGGAGTGGGGGCGGTGCTATCCCAGCGGTCGCCAGATGACGGAATCAAGCGGCCCTGCGCCTTCTTCTCCCGGCGCTTGTCCCCGGCGGAGAGGAATTACGACGTGGGTGACAGAGAGCTCCTCGCCATCAAGCTCGCGCTACAGGAGTGGCGTCACTGGCTAGAGGGGGCGGACCTGCCGTTCGTGGTCCTGACGGACCACAAGAACTTGGAGTACCTTAGATCTGCCAAGTGCCTGAACGCCCGCCAGGCGCGCTGGTCCTTGTTCTTCACCAGGTTCCAATTTACCATCACCTTCAGGCCTGGCTCCAAGAACAGCCTGCCCGACGCCCTCTCTAGGCAATTCGCCCCTGAGGAGTCGGAGGACACGGTCCACACCATCCTACCCAGGTCGTGCGTCGTGGGAGCCATCACCTGGGACATTGAGAGCAAGATCCGGAAGGCGCAGGAAGTGGAACCTGACCCTGGCAGCGGACCGGAGGGGAGGCTGTTCGTGCCATCCACGGTTCGGGGGGAGGTCATCCACTGGTTGCACACATCCAAGCTCACCTGTCACCCTGGCTCCTCCCGGATGATTGACCTCCTCCAGCGGTCCTTCTGGTGGCCGGGCCTGCGGAGGGACGCTGCCCGCTACGCCCGGGCCTGTCCAGTGTGTGCCACCAACAAGTCGGGAAATGCCCCTCCAGCGGGTTTGCTCCAGCCTCTGCCCGTCCCTGGCAGGCCCTGGTCGCATATCGCCCTGGATTTCGTCACCGGACTCCCAGTCTCGAACACCTACGACACCGTCCTGACCATCGTGTACCGCTTCTCCAAGGCGGTGCACTTCGTCCCCCTACGAGGTCTCCCAACTGCCCTGGAGACGGCGGACCTCCTAATCCAGCACGTGGTCAGGCTGCATGGGATTCCGGTGGACGTGGTCTCGGACCGAGGGCCCCAATTTTCCTCAGAAGTTTGGAGGTCGTTTTGCAACGCCTTAGGAGCCAAGGTGAGCCTCTCCTCCGGCCATCACCCCCAATCCAACGGGCAGTGTGAGCGGACCAACCAGGAGCTGGAGGCTGCGCTCCGCTGTGTAACGGCGTCCAAACCAACGTCCTGGAGTAACCATCTCGCCTGGGTTGAATACGCCCACAACACCGCCCGCTCTTCTGCTACAGGGATGTCCCCCTTTAAGGCGTCCCTGGGTTACGACCCCCCGCTGTTCCCGGCGCAGGAGAGTGAAGTAACTGTCCCCTCAGTACGGGCGCATCTCAGGCAGTTCCGCTCCATCTGGGCGTCAGCGCGCAATGCGCTTTTATGCACGGCGGAGCGCAACAGAGCCGTGGCGGACCGGCACAGAAGACCTGCCCCGGCGTACAGAGTTGGTCAGCAAGTCTACGTGTCGACCCAGGACGTGATTTTAAAGGGCGAGAGGAGGAAGCTGGCACAGCGCTTTATGGGCCCATACCCCATCACCAGGATCATCAACCCGGTGGCTGTGCGTGTAGCTATTCCCCCCTCCCTCCGCATCCATCCCACCTTCCATGTGTCCAAGGTGAAGCTGGCAGTCTCCGACCCCCTTTGCCCTCCTCCTGCTGCGCAACCCGCGCCCCGGATGATTGATGGCCATCCGGCCTGGCCCGTCTCCTCCATCCTGGACTCCCAGCGCCGGGGTCGTGGGTTGCAGTACTTGGTGGACTGGGAGGGCTATGGGCCTGAACATCGGCAGTGGGTACCCTCGTCGTTTGTGTTGGACCCATCGCTCATCGCTGATTTCCACCGAGCGCACCCAGAGAAGCCATCGCCAGGAGGCGCTGCTAGAGGGGGGAGTACTGTCACGCCGCGCCGCTCATCAGCGGCGCCACCTGCACGCACACCTGCACATCATCAGCGGCGAGGGATTTAAGCCGCCTCGCCCTGAGCTTCGGCCTGAAGCCGTCAGACTTCCCTACGCATCGCTGTGAGTTCCGTTCACCCTCAGCTGATCATTCTGGTAAGAAGAGAGAGAAGGACGGTGGCTAAACTGTCATCTCTGCTGGAGTCCGAGTTCCACCCTATGCAGGACATACTGGATGCACTGAGGAGCTCATTTAGCAGCAGACTACATCATCCCAGGTGCACAACCGAGAGGTTTCGTAGGTCCTTCCTACCAACGGCTGTCAGACTGTACAACCTAAGCAGGGCTGCTCGCAGAGATAGCAAAAAGACGTAACAAACTAATAGTTGTTTTTTTTTTGAATGCAAAAGATGCAATAGACTTACACAATGGTCCTCTCCGGCATACAACTAGGAACATACCGGTCGCTATGGAGGGTGAGAATATGTATGGGCACATAATCATACCATGTAGGATAACTAAATAGACGGTTATGCTGTTTCATCCCACCTAGCAACAATGCTCTGCACTGTGTGTGTTTATATATTTACATATTTATTCCATCTAGCTACAATGCTCTGCACTGGGTGTGTTTATATTTATATATCTATATATTTATTCCATCTAGCTACAATGCTCAGCACTGGGTGTGTTTATATTTATATATCTATATATTTATTCCATCTAGCTACAATGCTCCGCACTGTGTTTTTATATATCTACATATTATTCCATCTAGCTACATTGCTCCGCACTGTGTGTGTTTATATACTTGCATATTTATTCCACCTAGCTGCAATGCTCCGTACTGTGGGTGTTTATATATTTACATATTTATTCCATCTAGCTGCAATGCTCTGCACTGTGTGTTCATATATTCATATATTTATTCCATCCAGCTACAATGCTCTGCACTGTGTGTCTGTGTGTGTGTGTGTGTGTATATATATATTTTATAGTAATATGTACATATGTATATTAGCTGCTCTTGCTTGCTTTTTTTTTTTTTTTTTTTTTTTCCTGCCTTCTGATTGTTGCTCTGAGTGTTGCTATCCCTGTGCTGTTGCAATCCTGGAATTTCCCCGTTGTGGGACTAATAAAGGCTTATCTTATCTTATCTTATCTTATCTTAAGACCTTACCTCCTTTCCCTTCCTAGTCTGCTCCCCTGTGCACAGGTGGATTTCCCGGCGGCGGACAACGCCTCTCCATCGCCTGTTCCTCGCTGCTGCACCGGGCTCTCCAGGTGGCTGTCTACCGGACCTCGTCCCTTGCTGTGCCAGTCATCTGTCCTATCCAAGTAAGCTCCTCTCTCGCTCATATATCTCCTGTGTTGGTGTGTGCCCGTCACCCTTCTCCTTGTACTTTTCCCATAGGGTTGTCCGGCTGCACGGCCTCCTGCCTCTGTGCCCGAAGCAGACGCCGCCACCAACACATTTACATCTCGCAGACACACATTCATACACTCCTGTTGTTAATAAACTATTTGAACTACTCTGAGCCTGTGTGTGTGCGTCTCCTGAGCCGTGCGTTATGTCACATTCCTCTTGTCTGACTGCTTTAACTGCTTTAACTATCCAAACTGCCTAGTGTGTGTTATTAGTACTCATTAGTTTTAGTATTTAGTATCAAGGTGTGCTTAAGGAGTCCTAACTGCCTAACTGTGTGTTGGTGTGTGTGTGTTATTAGCATCCATTAGTATTAGGATTGAGTTACTGTGTTAGTGTGTCATGACTTTATTAGAATTGTTGTTTCTGTACCTATTATCTTGTCTTTCGTTCGGAGAGCAAAGTAAGAATTTCATTGCTCAGGCAATGTAACATTTCTTAACAGTGCAAATGATAATAAAGCCTTTGAATCTTGAGAAGAACTAATATTGGAGCAGCGCCAGAGCTGCCATCAGTCTACTTGCATAGAGGGTTGGTATTTCCATTGTAATGTAGTTCCCCATTAACGCTTTCTGATCACAGTCACACATTTGTACTATTATTTTTACAATAGCTGATTTACGGAAACTTGTAGAAATGAGGGAACATAAAATTCTAGTACAAACAAGGAAAATGAAATTGATTTTGCTCCTCTGTTTATGCTCTGTCTGCCTCTGGCTGTATTTTGACATTGGTGAAGCTGGAGCGATCATGTTTTCCCTCTCCTACCCTTGGTTTTGATTATTCCAACAAAGTTGACAGATAACAGATGTAACATGCCAGCATTTCATCAAATAACATGACACATTTCCCAGCACTTCCCACTCCTACAAGAAAGCCATTGCCGTCACAAATTAGGTTATCAAACATATTTGGAATGCAGACAGCTCATCAGATTCAAATATTCTAAGTAAGGACTCTAGCAGGTATGAAAAGTACAAAACACCCATCACTGTAAACATTGTAGTTTCTTACATATCTTTTTGAAAAATGGCTAGAATAATTTAATTAGGTCTTATTTTCTTCTTTTTTTAAACAAGTAAACACCCTTATTTTGTTATTATTATGAGTCAATGACCTTTCTGGCAGCATGTGCTGCAAATAATTGAGGTTGAGATATTGAACATGAATGCTATAAATCCATCCGTGTCTTGGCACAGATTAATGTTGAAAAGCTTTGAAAATTTAAAGCTGTTTAGCAATTGTCTCAGTTTTATGTGTGAAGTTTAAGCTTTCATTTTGCCAAAAGTGTGTCACAGTAACCTAAATGTGTATGTTTTCACAGCAAACCTTCACACAATACAATGTTCTTACCTAAAACTACTGTATATCCTGTCCCTTGTCAAACAGACTTACTATAAATACATATAGCCAAATTTGCTTGTGCACTGTTGCTCCACAAAAACACAAATATATTTTAAAACTTTAATTGTTTATATTATCACTGTTTGCAAGAGTCACGCATATTGTAGTGTATGAATGCACATATATAAAGCCATTCTTTGGGCCTCCACATACTTGCTCCTGAGTTATAGATAAGGAAAAATGCAAGAAACCAATTCATTTACACAAAAGAATTTTGCTAATGCAACGTCAGGATTAGTGTTTTCTCAGCAAAACTGGCCTGCAAAGAGAGACAAATCAGGATAAAAAAAAAAACTGTCTTATCTTGGCCTGTTGTTAAGTTGCTTGTATAGTTTATTTGGTCCAAGGTTAATTGATCCAGTCACTCAAACTCTGTAGTCAAATGGAGGGGGAAAAAGACAGTTCAAACTCTGTAGATAGAGGTGCTGGATTTGGTTTATTTCACTATGTGCATATTTTTTGGAATTTGACTGTTTAGTGGCACACAGCGAATGCTGATATCATTCATTCCCCTGTGAAACATGCTATCTTTATGTTTGTGTGTTCAGTGCTTAGTGTGCACTGTGAGTTATTCAGTCAGTAAGATAGCCAGCTCTGCTTGGCTCCTACTGAAATCCATTTGGTTACTAGATTCCTGGCCATTTAACTGGCCAGCGCTGCAATGCCACCACAGCACAGAGGGTCCCAGCCAAGCACTTAGTCTTAGCTCATTATTGGCTGAAAGGATCACTTTTCTGGGAGAGGTGGGGGCACAGTCTCACCAGGTTTTCAAGCTTTCATTACAAGTTATAAGGGGAGCTACTGAAGTGACTCTTTTTCCTTAAAAATGGGAAAAAACAGCAACAGGAAAAAACAAAATTTATATATATATATATATATATACAGTATATATACTGTATATATATATATATATATATATCACCAGAATCTGTAGAATCATCCCCAGTGTACCTCTAGCATACCACAGACATTTTCTGAAATTTTATTTTATCTTCCCAGCCCAGATGTCCAAGTGGGCCCCACTATGGGTTAACTCTGGGCTGCCTTATGGGTCCCATGTAGTTTTGTCCATGGTTTCCATATTTGCCCTATCTGTTTTTGCCCACATGGACTTTACCCATGGTGCCAGTGTTACTGAAACCTGCTCATCTGCATTCAACCAAGGTGGGGCCCAGTTGGGGTTAAAGTGGGTAAACAGATTACCTGCCTTTTTTCTTTTTTTTTTTTAATGGCGCCAGAAGCAGGGCGGCCGCACCAGCAGCAACTCTCTCGTGTCTTTGTGTTTCTATCTGCTTATTCCTGTATATAGTGTGTCTCTTATTAACCAGGGCTCGGTAGGAAGATTCGGATTAAGACTGGACCAAGTTTTTTTCTATTTTAACCCTGTCTTTCTCTTAGCTTTTTCTCTTCCTTGGGCAGTGGAGATCAATGGGGGGGGGGGGATTGTTTACACACGCAATCAGCTGATTGTGCTGAAGAGGCCAGCGCTGCTGCCTGGAGCAAAGCCCCTCATCCCGGATGAGCTAAAGAGGAGACGCCGTGGGCGAAGGGCTGGAACTAAGGTGAGGAGGAGGAGGAGGAAGCATAAGCCGGCTGTACCGACGGTTATCACCGGGAACGTATGATCTCTCGAAAACAAAACAGATGAGCTTACAGCGCTGGTCGGGACGCAAAAGGAATATCGTGAGTGTAGTATCATGTGTTTCACAGAGACGTGGTTACACTCACAGATCCTGGATGTTAACATAGCGATACCTGGCTTCAAGACTATACGGGGGGACAAAGATGTGATAAGTAGCAGGAAAAAGAGGGGAGGAGGAGTGGCACTTCTTGTGAATGAAAAGTGGTGTAATCCTGGACACATTTATGTGAAGGGAAAGTGCTGCAGCCCGGACATTGAACTGCTGGCTGTGAGTATGCGACCTTATTATATGCCACGAGAAATGACATGTGCCTTAGTAATATGGTGATCCGAGCTGTGTGTTGTTTTTCTCTGTCTCTCTAACTATCTTCCACAGCTGCGGTCTTACTTACACCTGTGCCTCCTAATTAGACTGCCTTTATTAGGAGTGAGGTCCTCCACTTCTGCACGGAGACGTCTATGCTCCAACAGGGTGAAAGAGCTTCTCGATGCTCGTCTACCCTCTTCTTCAGCTGGGAGTTTCACCTCCCTTTCAACTACGACTACTCTGCTCTTTGTCAGCTGGAAGTTTTGCCTCCCTCTTTACAACCGTCAGCAACCTGTTAACTGGATTTTCATCATCTGCATCTGCCTCTCCTTTTCCCCTTAACCTGTGCACAGGTGGACCATCCCCAGGTGGACTAACCCAGCTTCAGGAGGTGGACAAGATCTCTCCCCACGAGCCGGAGGCTCCTCTCGCTCATCTACTCTAGCGCCTCAACACCTTGACTGAACTCTCTCTTTCCACCCTCAGCTGAAGATTACCCTGCACGCTTCACTGCAATTATCTGCACTGGTACTTCCTCACCATCGTGGGACCCTGGTAACTTGGAGAAGGACTAAGCTGCAAGGAGTTTCTCCCCTTCACTCCCTTGCTCCATAAGACTATTATTTATTCTGTTAACTCAACCATTAGTTGCAAGATTACTCATATCTTCTCCTCTCTTTTCCTTGCAGGGTTTCCAGACTTCTTCCGTTCTGCACACACTCACACATACTCACATTCAATAAAGATCATTGTAATTCTAACTGATTCTGTTGTCTGCTCCTGGGTTTAACTTCAAATCATGTCAGTACGTCTCCGTCAAGAAAACCCAGCAGATGGTGCGACTGCACAAAGACTAAACACCATGGAGGCTCAATTAGACCATCTTACATACAAACAACAAGTGATCTTTTGACTTCCGGTTATGGCTGCCACGTAGGACGGACGTGTCTCGCTCTGCTCTGCTCCTGGAAAAAAAAAAATCGGCAAATAACTCTCTCATTTGGGACAGAACGTATCCCAGCATTTGGGCGAGGATATGTCGGCGAAGCCTAAGGCTGGAAAACCAGGAAAAGGAAAAAGCGAGCCGCCGAAACAGTCCAAATTAACGGACTTTCAGGTCTGTGACGCAGTAAACAAAACTCCATATATGGTGGAGGAGGCTGGCAACGCTGCGATATCTGCGGGGAATGGCGCAGATGCGCTGATGGCTGCCATGAGTTCAATGAGAGCGGACTTTTCCTCTAGATTTGATGGGATTATGACAGCGTTGGAAGGAATAAGAAAGGAATTGGGTGACTGTGTAGAACGAACGGCGCAGATGGAGCTCCGTCTCGCTAGTGCTGAAGATGACGTCACCCGTCTTCAATTAAAGGTGCGCACTTTGGAAAAAAAAAATAAATCTCTGGAAGATAATATTTTGGATTTGGAATCTCGGTCGAGACAGAATAATTTGAGGCTGGTGGGTCTTCCAGAGGAATCAGAAGGTCGGGACGTATGTTCCTTTCTGGAAAAGTGGATTCCGGAGGTGCTGGGCAGCGAGGAGTTGCAATCAGCAGTGGTTCTGGAAAAAGCACATCGTATTGGCCCACGGAGAGATAAGGGACCGCCGAGGACCTTAATTATGAAGTTTCTTAGCAACAGAGACAGGATGAAGATCTTCAACGCTGCACGAGCTAAAAAAGGAGAGATTAAACACCAGGACCAGCAGGTGCGGTTCTACCCAGATTTGGCCACAGGAATCCAGCAATTGAGGAAGCAGTTTGATCCCGTACGTAAGGAGCTGCGCAACCTTGGGATTCGTCATGGTGTAATCTATCCTGCGAGACTGCTGACCACGTATGAGGGCAGAACCCACATCTTCAAGACCCCAGAGGAGGCGCAGGAGTTCATCAAGAAGATCAAAGAAGAAGAAGAGACTGGTGGGAGCTAAGCATGAACAAAATATAAGGTAGAATAATTAAGCATTTGCACAGGCATCTGACTGACTTGAAGTAAATAGTAAGTTTACAAAATATAGATTGTATTATATATTAAAAAAACAAAACAAAAACAAAACAAACAAACAAACAAAAAAAAAAACTATGATGTACAAAGTTGTTAAAAATTTTGGAGTTAAGTTGGAAAACTACAGAGGAGAGTTAATGTTACGTCATTAAAAGCAGTAGAGTTAGGGTGATTGGGAGGATGAAGAAGGAGTGGCTTAGGCTGTTCCCCGTGGGTGTGGAACGGTCGATGGCTATATCGGGAGACAGAATTTTTTTTTTGATTTTGGGGGGTTTGCCACAAGTGTGGGAAGGGGAAATTTGTTTGTGTGTAGTTTGTAGGATGAATGTTCAACCACTCATGTTTTTGCTTCTCTGTATGAGCATGTTTACACTGCAAGGTAATCCCAAACTCTCTATTGATCATGGACCAAAGTGTTAATCTTAATTTAACTTCATGGAATTGCAGAGGTCTACAAAATTTAAAAAAACTTAAACAAGTTATGAATAAAATAAAGGACATGGGTTCAAGAATTGTGTTTTTACAAGAAACTCATTTGATAGAGGAGGATGTTAAAAGAATTAGGAGTAGATGGCAGGGAAGTGTATTCACCTCTTCATTTTCATCCCGAGCCAGGGGAGTTATGACTCTCATACATAAATCAGTTCCTTTTCAAGTGAAAAATGTAATTGGAGACAAATTTGGAAGATATGTAATCATTCAAGGTTCTTTGCTATTAGAAAATATAAATCTTGTGAACTTATATGGTCCCAATATAGATGATCAGAAGTTCTTTGCTAATTTATTTCTCATCTTATCATCACTTACAGGGCAACATATAATAGCAGGGGATTTTAATTGTACATTGAATCCAGGTGTGGATAGATCAACAGGACTGGATCGTACGCACATTGGATGTAGGATGACTATTAATCATTTTATGAAAGAATTGAGATTGTTAGATATATGGAGAGAAATGAAACCACAAGTTAAAGCCTATTCTTGTTATTCCAGTACCTACAAGACATTCTCACGTATTGATTATTTTTTGATTTCCACAGAATTAAGGTCCAAGATTCAAAACTGCTTTTATGATAACATCGTGATCTCTGATCATGCACCCTGTTGTCTAATATATGTAGATAAAAAATTGACAAAGGAATCAGGTAGATGGCAATTTCAGCATAAATGGCTTCAGGATGAGGAATTTGTCAAGTATATAGAAAAACAGATAGACGAGTTCTTTGACATCAATACTACACAAACATCAGCATGTGTAAAGTGGGAGGCTTTCAAAGCTTTTATTAGGGGACATATTATTAGTTATACAGGATCAAAATCTAAGAAGACTCGAGAGGAGAGAGCTAAATTGGAACATAAAATAAAAAGTCTTCAGGAAAAAGTGTATGCAGGAAGTGACCCAAGGTTGGAGAATGAATTACTGATTTTGAGAGCTGAATACGACAAAAAATCAGCGAATAGAGCTGCCTCGAGTCTTCTAAGATTGAAACAATCTTTTTATGAACAAGGTGAAAAATCAGGAAAATTATTAGCATGGCAGATTAAACAATTGGAAATTAAAACACCAATTACCAGTATTATAAGTAACGGACAGGTAGTTATAGATCCTTTAGAAATTAATAGAGCCTTTAGAGATTACTATGAAAAATTATATGATACCAAAAATGAACCTGATTTAACAAAACTAAATGGGTTTTTGAACGAACTATCTATACCGTGTATACCAAATGAAAACAGGGAGATATTGGAGTCTAAAATTAGTCAAGAAGAAGTTGGGCTAGCCATTGATAATATGAAATCAGGAAAAAGTGCAGGACCAGATGGTCTTCCAGTTGACCTTTATAAAAAATTTAAGAATAAATTAATAAAACCTTTTTTGGAAATGGTTTTAGAAGCATTTCAAAATAATAATTTACCATCATACATAAATAATGCCTTAATTATACTGCTGCCAAAACCAGGTAAGCCCTCTAATAAATGTGAAAATATGAGACCAATAAGCCTATTAAACGCCGACCTTAAGATAATCTGTAAAATTTTAGCAAGACGAATACAAGAAATTTTACCAAATATTATTAATCGAGATCAGAATGGCTTTATAAAGGGTAGACAAGGCTTCCATAATGTAAGAAGACTATTTAATATTATTTATTTTAATAAAGAAGCACCGGATACAGCTCTCCTATCATTGGACGCCGAAAAGGCCTTTGATAGAGTTGAATGGCCCTTTCTTTTTGAAGTCCTACAAAGGTTTGGACTTGGAAATAATTTCATAAAATGGGTTCAAATAATATACAATAATGCTACAGCAGAAATCCTAACAAATAACAATATTTCAAAACCAATAAAAATCAATAGAGGATGTCGACAAGGCTGTCCACTTTCACCTTTACTGTTTACTATGGCAATTGAACCTTTAGCGATAGCGATACGTTTCCATCCATCCATCCATCCATCTTCTACCGCTTTTCCGGAGGTCCGGGTCGCGGAGGCAGCAGTTCAAGCAGAGAAGCCCAGACTTCCCTCTCCCCAGCCACCTGCTCCAGCTCTTCAGAGGGGATACCAAGGCGTTCCCAGACTAGCTGGGAGACATAGTCTCTCCACCGAGTCCTGGGTCTGCCCCGGGGTCTCCTCCCAGTGGGACGTGCCTGAAACACCTCAAGTGGGAGACGTCCAGGAGGCATCCTAATCAGATGCCCATACCACCTCAACTGACTCCTTTCAATGTGGAGGAGCAGCGGTTCTACTCTGAGCCTCTCCCGGATGACTGAGCTCCTCACCCTATCTCTGAGGGTGAGTCCAGCAATCCTACGGAGAAAGCTCATTTCAGCCGCTTGTATCCGCGATCTCGTTCTTTCGGTCATTACCCAAAGCTCGTGACCATAGGTGAGAGTAGGAACGTAGATTGACTGGTAAATCGACAGCTTTGCCTTAGAACTAAGCTCCCTCTTCACCACAACAGACCGGTACAACGTCCGCATCACTGCAGATGCTGCTCCAATCCGTCTGTCGATCTCTCGCTCCATTTTCCCCTCACTCGTGAACAAGACCCCAAGATACTTAAACTCCTCCACTTGGGGCAGGAGCCTGTCCCCAACCCGGAGAGGACAATCCACCTTTTTCCGGCTGAGGACCATGGACTCGGACTTGGAGGTGCTGATTCTCATCCCAGCCGCTTCACACTCAGCGGCAAACCGTCCCAGCAAGAGCTGTAGGTCATTGCTGGATGAAGCCAACAGGACAACATCATCTGCAAACAACAGAGATGAGATCCTGTGGTCACCAAGCATGACACCCTCCATTCCCTGGCTGCGCCTAGAAATCCTGTCCATAAAAATTATGAACAGGACCGGTGACAAAGGGCAGCCCTGGCGGAGTCCAACTCTCACTGGGAATGACTCCGACCGAGTGTTGGCAATACGAACTAAACTCTCACAACGGTCGTACAGAGACCGAATAGCTCGTAACAACAAGCCCGATACCCCATACTCCCGAAGCACCCCCCACAAAAATCCACGAGGGACGCGGTCAAATGCCTTCTCCAAGTCCACAAAACACATGTAAACTGGTTGGGCAAACTCCCACGAACCCTCAAGAATTCTCGAGAGGGTAAAGAGCTGGTCCGATGTGCCACGGCCAGGACGAAAACCACATTGCTCCTCCTGAATCCGAGGTTCGACCAACGGCCGGACTCTCCTCTCCAGTACCTTGGCATAGACCTTCCCAGGGAGGCTGAGGAGTGTGATCCCTCTAAAGTTGGAGCACACCCTCCGGTCCCCTTTTTTGAAGAGAGGAACCACCACCCCGGTTTGCCATGCCAAAGGCACTGCCCCCGACCTCCACGCAATGTTGCAGAGGCGTGTCAACCATGACAACCCAACAACATCCAGGGCCTTGAGGTACTCGGGGCGAATCTCGTCCACCCCCGGGGCCTGGCCACCAAGGAGATTTTTAACCACCTTGGCGACCTCAGCCCCTGTGATAGGCGAGTCATCCCCCTTGTCCCCAAACCCTGCTTCCTCTGTGGAAGGTGTATCAGTGGGATTGAGGAGATCCTCGAAGTATTCCTTCCACCGCCCGACGATATCCCCAGTTGAAGTCAACAGTGTCCCATCCGCACCATACACAGCGATACGTTTACATTCACAAATATATGGAATTAAAGTTGGACCAACAGAACATAAAATCTCCCTGTACGCCGATGATATAATTTTGTTTATGTCGAATCTAAAAAAATCAATTCCAACCTTATTGAATTTAATAAAGAATTTTGGGGAAATATCAGGATATAAAATAAATAAAACTAAATCTTCAATATTAATGCTAAATGAGACCCAGAGAAATTACCCAGCCCCTGAGGCAAATCAATTCAATGTTGTAAATCAGTTTAAATATTTAGGAATCCAAATTATGCCTAAGCTAGAATCAGTCGCCAGCGTCAACTATGAAGCCTTAATGTCAGATATCAATGAGTTAACTCAGAGATGGATGTCACTACCAATGTCGATGATCGGGAGAATCAATATACTTAAAAGTAATATTTTACCTAAAATACTTTATTTATTTCAATACATTCCCTTATCACCACCTTTAGATCTATTCTCAAGAATAAAAAAAAAGTTAGTGGAATTTATATGGAACAACAGGAGGGCTAGATTACGTCTGTCTTTATTATATTTACCATTTGATTGTGGAGGTCTGAAATGTCCAAATTTTATGTTGTATTATTGGTCGGCACAACTGAGGTCTATGACATATTATTTTTCATCAAATGATCTCCCTCACTGGACTGAAATGGAATCATACAATTTACCTTTACCTCTTCCCATATTCATATACTCAGATTCGGCAAAAAAATTACAAAAACAAGTTAAAAATCCATTTGTAAAGCATATGATCAAAATATGGTGTGAAGCTAAAAACTATTTAAAAGAACCACAGTTATTGTCACAATTTAGTCCAATATGGGGTAATCAATATTTTAAACCAGGGAGAGCGGACGCTGTATTTAAAGTATGGAATTTAAAAGGGATACAAAAGATTCAGGATTTATATTTGCCATGTGCAGACAACATAATGTCTTTTGAAGAGCTGAGGATCAAATTTAATCTCAATAGAACACATTTTTTTAAATATCTTCAACTTAGAAACTTTATTCGATCAAATCAAAATAAAGCTCTCACTCGACCTATTTATTCATCCTTGGAAAAAATGATGATGAAAGATAGTAAAAGAAAGGGTATTATTTCAGAGTTTTATAACTCATTGACACTATCTTCAAGTGAAAATTCACTGAAAAGATTAAACTACTGGAAAGAAGATCTGCAAATTGAAATTTCGGAGGAACAATGGGAATTGGCTTGTACAGAAGCTCAAACCAAATCAATAAATGCACGCCTTAAATTGATACATTTCAAATGGTTAATGCGGATGTATGTTACACCGGAGGAGTTAAATAGATATAACAAAAATATACCAGATACATGCACAAAATGCATGGAAAGTAAAGGAACCCTATTTCATTGTTTATGGGAATGTAGATTAATAAGAATGTTTTGGGAAGAGGTGAGGGTAACAATTGAAAAAATAATCTCAAAACAAATCATACTGAATCCTAAACTGTTTTTGTTGGGTCTGTACCCAGAAAAGCATAATTTTAATAAAAGTGAAAGAACATTCATAGACCTCAGTTTGCTTAATGCCAAAAAATGTATTGCACTATTATGGAAAAAGACTCATAGACCAGATGTGACTCAGTGGTTAAGACAGATGTTAACAAACCTTCCATTAGAAAGAATAACATATATACTGAAATCAAAGGAAATTGTGTTTGAGAATATATGGAGATCTTTTATTGATTATGTAAAAAATTTAAACATAACTCTTGAAGAAGAAGGTGAATGATGTGTGTGGACCTTGTAAATTCCAAACTGGTGAACATAATATGTATACTTATGTATTGGATTGTCTAGACTAAACAGAGGAGCATTGTTGAAGACTTGATTTTGTTGGTGGTTGTTGGTGTTTTTAGTGCATTTTTTTTTTTTGTAGTACTTTAGCGTTAGTGTTTGATTGTTTGTATCATGTTTGTTAAAAAAAAAAAAAAAGGTTCAATAAAGATATTGTGGAAAAAAAAACAAGTGATCTTTAATCAAGTGACCCAGATAAATTCTCGGCTCGACCAGCTTACCTTAGCACTGCCCTGTCAGACAGCCTCCGGGGGTCCAGTCATACCGCCGTGTTCAACCTCTCCTCCAGTGTGGCACCCTCAGTTAACACCAGTTCCCACACCCACCCGTTTTAGCGGCAAATTGGGGGAGGCTCGGGGGGTTCCTACTTCAGTGTAGCCTGGTTTTTCACCAGGTACTGGAGGATTTCCCTACAAATCACAGTCAAATTAGCTATGTGGTGAACCTGCTGGAGGGGCAGGCTTTAGCCTGGTCTTGTGCTGTAATGGACCATCCTGATTATCCCAACTACACATATGACCGATTTGTTTCCGAATTCACTGAAGTTTTTGATCATTCTGACCGGGATAATGTCCTCACTACCTGTCTCCTCAACCTTCGGCAAGGGGCCAGGTCCGTAGCCGACTACTCTGTAGATTTCCGGGTTGTTGCAGCAGAGGTGGGTTGGGAGGATGCTTCACTCTGCAGCATTTTCACGCGCAGTCTTAGTCCTAGTCTTTGGGATGAGTTTGCCCATTTAGAGAAACCCTCCTCACTACACGAATTAATCTCCCTAGCCATTAGTATTGATAACCGGTTAAGGGAGCGGGCTAGTGAGCGCCGTTTTTCCAAACGCTCGGGCTCCCAGCCGTATCTTCCCTCTCAGCCTCCCTTCTCTGCCCTCCCTCCCTCTGAACCCTCTGACGCCAGGGAACCCATGCTGGTGGGCCGGTCTAGGTTGCCTCCTGTAGAACGACAACGCCGCCGCGATCTCGGATTGTTTATGTATTGTGCCAGTGCCAACCACTAGGTCGCTTCCTGTCCCAATCAGCCAAAAGGGGGGGTCTGATGGTCACAGTAGGGGGGCTAACGGACGTGGGAAAGGCTAAAACCCTTACACGACTGGTATTACCTATTCGCTTTAAACACGATCACATTGAATTTTCCACTAATGCTCTTATTGATTCAGGCGCAGAACTGAGCTTCATTTTGGAGAGTCTGGCAACCTGGCTGAAGCTCCCTTGTTACAATCTGAAGACTCCATTGAATTTGGTTGCGCTTTCCAATGAGCCCCTTACCACAGTTACTAAACGGAGTGCTCCCACTTCAGTTTTGGTTTCAGGCAACCATCGGGAGCAGTTGAGTTTTTTTGTTTTGCCCATCCCTGCCTCCCCTGTCATTTTGGGATATCTTTGCCTTAGACTCCTCAACCCAGTGATTGATTGGCAGGCAGGAAGGGTCATTTCATGGAGTACCTTTTGTTTAAGCGCTTGTTTACAGTCTGCAGCCTGTTCTCCCTAGCTGTCTATTAGTTCCCCGCCCATCCATTTGCCCAATCTCACCTCGCTTCCCCCTGAGTACCATGACTTGGCTGCGGTATTCAGTAAAGCAAAGCCCCCCCCCCCACTGCCCTTATGACTGTGCTATTAACCTCCTGCCAGGAGCTCCATTACCATCCAGCAGGCTTTATAGTCTCTCTGCACTGGAGCGGGAGGCAATGGACAAATACATTAAGGAGTCTTTAAGTTCAGGCATTATTAGGTATTCTTCATCGGCAGTGGGGGTGGGGGTTTTTTGTGGGCCAAAAGGATAGCTCCCTTCGACCCTGCATTGATTTTAGGTAACTCAACATTACGGTGAAAGATAAGCACACTCTGCCACTCATTAACTCTGCTTTTGATTCGCTTCAGGGGGCCACTGTCTTAACCAAACTAGACTTGCGTAACGCCTATCACCTGGTCCAGATTAAAGAGGGTGATGAATGGAAGACGGGGTTCCGCACTCCTAGTGGCCATTTCAAATATTTTGTGATGCCATTTGGGTTGACTAATGTGCCGGCAGTGTTCCAGCAGCTTATCAACAATGTGTTGAGGGACTTTTTGGATTCTTTTGTATCCATGTACCTGAATGGCATTCTCATCTTTTCTCATTCTTTAAAGGAGTATCGGGTGCACGTGAGAAGGGTTCTTCAGCGGCTACTAGAGAATCAGCTCTACGTCAAGGTGGAAAAATGTGAGTTCCATACATCCTATACCACCTTCCTGGGGTTTGTTATTGCCCATAAAGAGATCAGGGCTGATCCTGGTAAGGTAAAGGCAGTGGTGGAGTGGCCGGTCCCCTCTTCCTGCAGGCAGCTGCAACAGTTCCTGGGTTTCACCAATTTTTATTGGTGATTTATCCACAACTATAGTCTGGTTGCTCTGCTGCTCACCTGACTCACCTCCATCAAAGTCCCTTTTCGTTGGTCCGAAGAGGCTGATGGGGTACTCTTGGAATTAAAATCCCTCTTCTCCTCTCCCCCATCCTTGCTCAGGTGGATCCATCCTTACAGTTCCTGGTGGAGGTGGATGCCTTGGACTGCGGAGTAAGGACGGTCCTGTCTCAGCGCTCAACCTGCAACAATAAGGTCCGTCCCTGCAACTACTTCTCCCGACGTCTGTCGCCTGGTGAAAGAAACTATGATGTGGGGAATTGGGAGTTGCTGGGGTCAAGTTGGCCTTGGAGGAGTGGCACCATTGGCTGGAGGGAGCTTCGCTGCCGTTCATGGTTTGGACTGACCATAAGAACTTGGAGTACCTCAGAACAGCTAAACGGCTGAACTCAAGGCAGGCCCGCTCATCCCTGTTTTTCGGCAGGTTTAATTTTACCATCACCTACTGCCCAGGGTCCAAAAACATCAAACCTGACGTGCTCTCTAGACAGTTCTCCCCGTACATGGCCTTGCCTGAACCACATCCTATTGTATCTCCCTCATGTGTAGTGGGTGTGCTCTCCTGGGAGATCAAAGAGAGGGTCAAGAGAGCACAGGAAGCAGAGACTGACCCGGGTGGGGGTCCAGCGGGGCAGGTTTATGTTCCCTCCTCAGTCCGTGGTGAGGTCATCAATTGGTTACACTCCTCTAAGGTCATGTGTCACTCCAGGGTGTCTCGCACCTTGTCCCAGCTGCAGAGATCTTTCTGGTGGCCGTCTATGAGGAAACATGTCAACGAGTTCATTCAGTCTTGTTCTTAGTGCACCACCGGGAAATCATCCTCCTCTCCCCCCTCGGGACTGCTGCATCCTCTACCCATCCCCAGCAGACCAAGGTCACATGTGGCTCTGGATTTTGTGACAGGGCTCCCCCCTCCGCTGGACATACTGTGATCCTCACCATTGTAGACAGGTTTTCTAAGGCAGCTCATTTCATCCCCCTGAACAAGCTTCCATCTGCCAAGGAGACAGCCGACTTGTTCATACTACATGTGGTCTGCCTACATGGGATCCCTGTGGACGTAGTTTCGGACCAGGGTCCTCAGTTTGTATCTCAGGTTTGGCGGTCCTTTTGCAAGGCAATTAGGGCAACAGTCAGCTTATCTTTTGGATGTCACCCTCAGAGTAATGGCCAACGTGAGCGTACCAATCAAGACCTGGAGGCTGCCCTAAGGTGTGCCACGGCTTCCAATCCTGCATCATGGAGTTCGTACTTACCTTGGATCGAGTATGCGCACAACTCCACCACTTCAGCAGCTACGGGTCTCTCCCCCTTCGAGGTGTCTTTGAGGTACAACCCTCCCCTGTTCCCAGAGAAGGAGGTGGAGATCGCTGTTCCATCGGTGCAGGCCCACATCAAGCGCTGTCACCAGATTTGAATCAGAATCAGAATCAGAATCAGAAAAGATTTATTGCCAAGTACATTAACAGATCACTGATAACATACGAGAGAATTTGACTTGACACAGAAAATGAACCTGCATTTCCAGTGACGCGGCAGCATCAGAGACGCGCCTGCCAACAGGATAGTGAGTACAAGCATGAGAATAAGAATAATACGAGGAACAATAGGAAGGAGCAAAAAAATCATTGATTCAAAATACTGGTTACATAATTAATCAATATTAAGATTTCAAGGGAAAAAAAAAGCTCTCGATGCACATTCGCTACACTGGATTAACAAGACACAAGAGAGCAGTGTGTGTATCTTTATTCAGTTCATGGATCAATGTGTGTGCGGTGTTGAGCAGTGTTGATGATAATAAGAGAGACAACAAGGACACTTGGCAGGAGATGTTTTGTCTGGCTGGCGCCGAGTCCTTATCTTGGCAGAGTCCAGATGGCTGTCCAAGGCCTTATGCTCGATGATTTTGAAAACACAGACTGCAGACAGCCAGGAGGAATTTTCATGGGGAAATTGAGCCAAATCGGACTGATCACAGAGAAGGCTTTTTATTTCTTCTGTAGATTCAGTACTTAATCCTTCATTGCGGGGCTTTAAATCCATCGTGGAAAGACCTAAGCGAGACCATGATGTAATCCACCTTCCGAGACAGTTCTCCATTTGTCGCTATCAGGGTCTTCTCCAATTTTTCAATTTGACAGATGCACCTCGCCTGGCCAGCATTTTGATAGGTTGTATCCATCTTTAGCAATTTGCGGTACACCAGGACAATCCCGGTTCCAATCAGAAAGATCCCGATCACCATTACCACGAAGACATACAAATCTTCAATATCTTCGATAGAGAGATTAGTGAGACACAAGATTTTCCAATTACTTGTGTCACGTAAATAGCCCGCTGGAGCCGTACCTGCGGGGCAGACAGCTTCCCCCGGAGCACTTTTCCTTGTTGAAAAAATAGTGTCAATTGTGTTCAAAGCCCAGCTTATTAACTCCATAATTTCTTTCTTTCGACGGTCGCAGTTAGACGCAGACAGACAACAGCAAGCTGGGATCCAGTAGTTGGGGGGAAGGAAAAAAAAGGTCAGAGCAGGAGAGGAGGAAAAAGCGTCTACTCTCTTGGGAGGGCGGAAGTGAAGGGAGGTCTACATCATTTGGAGGTCTACCAGGGCAGCTCTTCAACACACGGTGGGCCGTAACTCTGAGATTGCCAACCGTCGGAGGACCCGGCCCCTCCCTACCGGATTGGACAGAAGGTATGGATTTCCACTAAGAACATTAACCTCAAAACTGAGTCCAAGAAGCTCTCTCCTCGCTTCATTGGTCCTTATTCCATCTCACATATAATCAATCTGGTTGCTGTCCACCTGTCCCTTCCTCCTGCCCTTCGTATCTGTCCTACCTTCCATGTCTCTCAGATAAAGCCGTTTTCCACCAGCCTCTTGTGCCCTCCATCTAAGCCCCCCCCCCCCCCCGTCCGGTGATGATCAACGGTGGGCCAGCGTTCAAGGCCAACCGCATTATGGACATTCGACGCAGAGGGCGAGGTCGTCAGTACCTGGTGGACTGGGCCGGGTATGGTCCGGAGGAAAGATCTTGGATCTGAGCCTCATTCATCACGGATCGACAGCCTATCAGGGCTTTTCATCGCGCTCATCCAGGCAGGTTGACTCGGCCGCCGGGAGGCATCCCGTGAGGAGTGGCACTGTGGTGATCCGAGCTGTGTGTTGTTTTTCTCCATCTCTCTAATTATCTTCCACAGCTGTGGTCTTACTTACACCTGCGCCTCCTGACTAGACTGCCTTTATTAGGAGTGGGGTCCTCCACTCCTGCACAGAGACGTCTATGCTCCAACAGGGTGAAAGAGCTTCTCGATGCTAGTCTACCTTCTTCGTCAGCTGGGAGTTTCACCTCCCCTTTCAACTACGACTACTCTGCTCTTCGTCAGCTGGGAGTTTCGCCTCCCTTTCAACTACAACTACTCTGCTCTTTGCCAGCTGGGAGTTTTGCCTCCCTCTTTACAACCATAAGCAACCTGTTAACTGGATTTTCATCATCTGCATCTGCCTCTCCTTGTCCTCTTAACCTGTGCACAGGTGGACCGTCCCCCAGGGGATCAACTCAACTTCAGGAGGCGGACCAGATCTCTCCCCACGAGCCGGACGCTCCTCTCGCTCATCTACTTTCTGTAAGTGCCTCAACACCTTGACTGAACTCTCTCCTTCCCCCCTCAGCTGAAGATTACCCTGCACGCTTCACTGTAATTATCTGCACTGGCACTTCCTCACCATTGTGGGACCCTGGCAACCTGGAGAAGAACTAAGCTGCAAGGAGTTTCTCCACTTCACTCCCTTGCTCCATAAGACTATTATTTATTCTGTTAACTCAGCCATTAGTTGCAAGATTACTCATATCTTCTCCTCTCTTTTCCTTGCAGGGTTTCCAGACTTCCCCCGTTCTGCACACACTAACACACACTCACACACTCACGTTCAATAAAGATCATTGTAATTTTAATTGAGTCTGTTGTCTGCTCCTGAGTTTAACTTCAATTCATGTTATGTAATTATCGTCTACATCTCTCTATCAGCTGACGCAGCATGGCCACATTACTGGAGAAGCACCCGGATGCATTATGGCCATCACGGGTGATTTTAATCATGTCTCACTGGGAAAAACATTACCAAACTTTCACCAGTTTGTTGACTGTCCCACCAGAGAAAACAAAACACTGGATTTACTGTTTGCCACTATCAGAGATGCATATAGTGCCACAGCTCTAACCCCCATTGGCAAATCGGATCTCTGCATGGTCATGTTAACACCCAAGTACGTTCCCCTTGTGCAAAGGCAGCCTGCTTATACATGGACTGTGAGGAGGTGGACACAGGAGGCTGCTGATGCACTGCAGGACTGCTTTGAGACGACAGACTGGGGCATACTCTGTGAACCACATGGGGTGGACATAGACAATATGACTGACTGCATCACAGAATACATCAGATTCTGTGAAGACACGACCATGCCTGCTCAGACTGTACACTGCTTCTCCAACAACAGACCATGGGTCACGAGTGACCTGAAAGCACTTCTGAACAAAAAGAAGAGAGCTTTTATGTCCAGAGACACGAAGAAGCTGAGAGGAGTGCACCATGAGCTGAGAGAGATGCTGAGAAGGTGCAAGGACAATTATAGGAGGAAGTTGGAGAATAAACTCAGGCAAAACAATGCTAAAGATGTGTGGGTGGGAATGAAACAAATAACTGGGTGCAAAGGGAGAGTCAAGCAGACATCTGGGAGCCAGGAGAGAGCTGATGAACTGAATCTGTTTTTTAATAGGTTCAACTCAGTCTGTCACCCCAACAACACAGCCAGACCCCCACACACCCCTCCCCCCACCCTCCTGTGCAGCACCTCTCTCCATGTCCCCCCTCACCCCCTCCTCCTCCTTGGGGACACCAGGCCCCTCACATCACTGTAACTACAGACAAGGTTAAGAAACAGCTGGAGAGACTCCGTCAGTGGAAGGCGGCAGGCTCTGATGGCATCTCCGCCAGGATCCTGAGGACCTGTGACAACCAGATAGCTCCGGTACTGAAACACCTGTACAACCTGAGCGTGAGTTTGGAGAGAGTACCGGTGCTGTGGAAGACATCCTGCCTGGTTCCTGTCCCTAAAAAGTCATCTCCATTGGACCTGAATGACTTCACAGGGTAACAAAAATATTTTTTTTGTAAGTTGTCGGTGTTTTTTTCGACTGATTTAAGACAATTTTGCACTGCTGAATCCGAAAATGACATCTGTTTCTCTCGATCAGGTGCTAAGTAAAAACCTGTACTTACTTAGTACTTACTTGTAAACAAAAACATATAAAACAACATGTGGCCATAATTCAAAAAGTTGACCTGATTGAGCAAAACTAATGTGATTTTTGGATTCAGCACATCAAAACTGTCCTAAATCAGCTAAAAAAACTTAGACAATAAATTTGGTGTTGACCAGTGATATCGACCAGTTGCCCTCACATCTCGTGATGAGGTCCTGGAGAGACTGATCTTAGCCCACCTGAGGCTGCAGGTGAAGACGTGGCTGGACCCTCTACAGTTTGCATATCAGCCCCATTTAGAAGTTGAAGACACTGTCATCTATCTGCTGCAACGAGCCCATCTGCACCCGGTTGGCGGCGGAGACACTGTGAGAATCCCATTTTTTATTTCTCCAGTGCCTTTAACACCATCCAGCCACTGCTGCTGGGTGAGAAGCTGCGAGTGATGGGGGTGGGTGACAGCTCTGTGATCTCCTAGATTACTGACTACCTGACAGGCAGGCCACAGTTTGTCCGGCTGGGCAGTGTCTTGTCTGAAGTGGTGGTTAGTGATACGGGAGCTCCACAGGGGATTGTGCTTTCTCATTTTCTCTTCATCTTATACACCACTGACTTTCAGTACAACACTGAGTCATGCCACCTGCAGAAATTCTCTGATGACTCAGCTGTTGTGGGGTGTATAAGAGGGGGAGATGAGGGGGAGTACAGGGCACTGGTAGACAGATTTGTGGAGTGGACAGAACAGAATCACCTGAGGCTGAATGTCAGTAAGACCAGAGAGATGGTGATTGACTTCAGGAAGAAGAGGATGCCTTCTTAGCCATTGTAGGTTAGGGGGGAGGATGTGGGGGTGGTTGAGGACTACAAATATCTGGGTGTCAGGATCAGCAGCGGGCTGGACTGGAGATCCAACACTGATGCTGCGCACAAGAAGGGGATGAGCAGACTCTACTTCCTGAGGAAGCTGAGACACTTCAACGTGTGTAGCAAGATGCTGGAGCTTTTCTACCAGACCGCTGTCACCAGCGCAATCTTCTTTGCTGCTGTCTGATGGGGTAGTAGTACTGGGCTGCACGGTGGCGCAGTGGTTAGCACTGCGGCAGCACAGTTTACCCTTGGCCGGGGGATTGTGGGGATCGTGGGTTCGATCCCAGCCCCCGACCAACAGTGATCTGTGTGGAGTTTGCATGTTCTCCCCGTGTTGCGTGGGTTTACTCCGGGATTTCTCCGGTTTCCTCCCACATGCCAAAAACATGCATGTAAGGTTAATTGGCTGTTCTAAATTGTCCCTAGATATCTGTTTCCTATAGGCCCTTAGAATAGAGGGTTAGTATTAATGAAAGCGCTTTGAGTGGTCTTTGTGACTAGAAAAGCGCTATATAAGTGCAGGTTAGTTAGTTAGTAGTTAGTTAGTAGTATCAGGGCCAGAGACACCAACAGACTTGACAAGTTTATCAAGAGGGTTGGCTCTGTAATTGGTCTCAGACTGGAGACCTTTGAGACAGTGGTGGAGAGAAGAACACTAAATAAACTGCGATCCATCATGGACAATCCTGATCACCCCCTCCACCACACAATGGACAGACAGCGGAGCACTTTCTCCAGTAGACTGCTACAGCTTCGCTGTTGAACGGCCAGGTACAGGAAATCTTTCCTCTCGCATGCCATTTCACTGTTCAGGCATTCAATCACTCACTATGATGTTGTACTCTGGTCATAACGATGCTGCCACAGTGCACCTTACGGTCAGTAAGGTGCTACTCAGACTATGGGAGAAGTGACATTGACCTGGCCAAAGGTTGATTTCCCATCAAAATAATTTTGGAAACTTTAGATTAAAGTAAAAATCTTACATAGTGTTGTTTTAAAATGCTTGACTACATAGAAAATGAACAGAAAATAAATGCTCTCAGTGGGAAAAAATGCCGTGGACACACATCCTAAGTTAATACTCTTTTCAGAATTTAGACATTTCTTTATTATAAATTCTTATTCTGGAATGATCTGTGGGAAAATTTTAATAATTTGAGACATTAGAGTTTTGATTTTCCAAAGCTATACATTATAATAATCAAAATTAATCAAAGAAAGATGAAAATGGTCTCCTTGTAATGAATTTAAACTTTTTGAATTAAATAATGAAAAGTGCATGAAAATGCTCACAGTACTCCGGTAGAGTACATAAGCAAAATATGTTTATGCACATTCACATACTCATGCATAGCCCACCAATTTCATACAGACATAACAGCATTCTCCATCAGAAGAATGCTGTTTCTGCAATGTGCCCTTTTGACAATGACAGTTTTCGAGGAAACACTTTTACACTACATGCATCACCCCAGACAGCTACTGATGGAGAAGCAAAGGTGAAAATCCAAGCATTGCAGTCTGTTTTCTGTTATTCCCCAAGTTTTGTGGAACACAAAAATCTCTCACCTTGACTCAACCTCCAGTTTCAAAGTTTTTTTCATGAATTGTAAATCTATGTCAGTGTCATTGTCATGGGAGCCAAAAATGCAAAGTTGAGAGGGAAGCTTTCAACAAGACATCTTACTCTGAGCAAATCCCTCATGTGGATTGTGACAAAATTGGATTAGGCCCCACATTTGTGTTAGCAATATTGAAATCTTTCTAAAGCATTTGCTGTTCTAGCAGCATTTATAATGCAAGAAGGCAGCCATAGTTGGAGTACTCTGAAGGCTGAGGTGGAGAAGGGATCTGTGGGTTTTAACACAGTCTGTCGAATTCACCTCAAGTTGTTTATGTAAGCAATAATACACAGTCTTCACAATGAGGATTTGATGCTTCTTTGAAGGATTAGCAGATGTTTATATCATTTTCTCACTTATATACAAAAGAACCAAAGAAAAAAATTGGATCTACGAAGAACCATAAGTTGTAGGGATTCAGAATTTAATATAAGATGTGTAAGATGTTTTTTTTCTCTGTAAAACAATGTCACCTGTCTCTTATTGGTCTTTACTCTTGAAGTGAGTTCGAGCATGTGAACTTAGATTGTCTGAAGAACTAATTTTGTACAAAAAGTCAATGTGAGAAAGCATGAATTAACAATGAATTGTACTTTGGGCCTTTGTATGCCATTGACTGAGTCAATAATTTTAAAGTCAGTGGGAAAAAAATATGTATATTATATGTTTGTGTGCAGAAAGAATCCATATACTGTTGAGACTTTCAACAACTGTTACACATAGGTGGACCAGGAGACATTAAAAACCTTAAGGCTAAAGAACTGTTTAATTGCGGTGCAAATGGTGGGAAATCCCTCCAATATGATTAATGTTTTTTGCTATAATTACGCCTCGGTGAAAACGGAGGCATACGGTAATCATTCAGTGCATCTGTGTGTGGATGGTTGTGTGTGTTTATCCATCTGTCCGCCTGTCTGTTTCAGCTCGCCCAGTCAAAATCAAATGCAGCTAAAGGCTTGTATCATTGAATCGCCATATTTTCTCAACTTTTAATTTGTCAGAATTCTGAGATATGTCTCTACACTTTACAGCAACCATTTGCACAAATGCCATATCTGCTGCCGTCTGTCAATGTAATACTGATCATGTGCAGTCCTATCTGTCATTGTCTGCACCTACATTACTGCATTGAACTTGGTACTATGAGTATTACTGCTCTACTTTTCTGTATATAAGATTGCTGGGTTTCATCGTTTGTCATTTATCTTTATTTGCTCCATGGGAACTCTGAGTCTATCTTTTGTCGCCATTTGTACTATGGGTAGCATTACTGTACATAGACTGCTGTTGTTGTCTTTCCAGCCTTATTCTTTTTTCTTTTTTTTACAGACGTCGACAAAATTGTTGGTACCTCTCTGTTAATGAAAGAAAAACCCACAGTGGTCACAGAAATAACTTGAATCTGACAAAAGTGGTAATAAATAAAAATTCTATGAAAATTAACTAATAGAAATCAGACAATGCTTTTGAATTGTGGTTCAACAGAATTATTTTAAAAAACAAACTCATGAAACAGGCCTGGACAAAAATGATTGTGCCCCTAGAAAAGGCTGAAAATAATGTGACCATAGGGACATGTTCAACCAAGATGTGTCCTCTAATTAACATCACAGGTATCTACAAACTTGTAATCAGTCAGTCGGCCTATTTAAAGGTTGACAAGTAGTCACTGTGCTGTTTGTTGACATGGTGTGTACCACACTAAACATGGGCCAGAGGAAGCAAAGGAGAGAGTTGTCTCAGGAGGTTAGAAAGAAAATTATAGACAAGCATGTTAAAGGTAAAGGCTATAAGACCATCTCCAAGCAGCTTGATGTTCCTGTGACTACAGTTGCACATATTATTCAGAAAGTTAAGATCCACAGGACTGTAGCCAACCTCCCTGGACGTGGCCGCAGGAGGAGACGGATAATATGAATGGTAACAAAAGAGCCCAGAACAACCTCTAAACACATTCATGGTGAACTCCAAGGTCAAGGTACTTCAGTGTCAGATCGCACCATCCGTCGTTGTTTGAGCCAAAGTGGACTTCATGGGAGACGACCAAGGAGGACACCACTGTTGAAAACAAATCATAAAAAAGCCAGACTGGAATTTGACAAACTGCATGTTGACAAGCCACAAAGCTTCTGGGAGAATGTCCTATGGACAGACCAGACAAAACTGGAACTTTTTGGCAAGGCACATCAGCTCTATGTTCACAGACGCAAAAATGAAGCATACCAAGAAAAGAATACTGTCCCTACTGTGAAATATGGAGGAGGTTATGTTATGTTCTGGGGCTGCTTTGCTGCATCTGGCATAGGGAGTCTTGAATCTGTGCAGGGTACTATGAAATCTCGACTATCAAGGTATTCTAGAGAGAAATGTGCTGCCCAGTGTCAGACAGCTTGGTCTCAGTCGCAGGTAATGGGTCTTGCAACAGGATAATGACCAAAAACACACAGCTAAAAACACCCAACAATGGCTAAGAGCCAAACATTGGACTATTCTAAAGTGTCCTTCTATGAGCCCTGATCTAAATCCTATTGAACATCTGTGGAAGGAGCTGAAAGATGCCGTCTGGAGAAGGCACCCTTCAAACCTGAGACAACTGGAGCAGTTTGCTCATGAGGAGTGGGCCAAAAATACCTGCTGAGAGGTGGAGAAGTCTCATTGACAGTTACAGAAATCGTTTGATTGCAGTGATTGCCTCAAAAGGTTGTGCAACAAAATATTAAGTTAAGGGTACCATCATTTTTGTCCAGGTGTTTCATGAGTTTGTTTTTTTAAAATAATTCTGTTGACCCACAATTCAAAAGGACTGTCTGATTTTCAATGATTAATTTTCATAGAATTTTTATTTCAAATCAAATCAAATCAAACTTTATTGTCATATTGCTGTACATACAACTGTAGTGCAGGCAAGATGAAATTGCGTTTCTCTCGGCATCCATATAAATAGAAGCAGCATGATTTAAGACACACTCCCACATAGCTTCACCCCCCACCCCCACCCCCCATCCATTCACACATCCCTGAGACATACTTGGGAGAAAAAAAAACTAACTAACTATAATATACAAATAATATACAAAATGTCCATAGGTGCAGTAGTGTGTATGGGAAATTCCGAGTCAACTGTTCAGCATCCTGACAGCTTGTGGAAGGAAGCTGTTGATCAGTCTGGTGGTTCTGCCTCTGATGCTCTGGAATCGTTTACCTGATGGAAGAAGTTCAAAGTGTTTATGCAAAGGGTGAGAACGGTCCTTGACAATGTTCAGTGCCCTGCTCCTACAACGGTTCTGAAAAAGTTCTTGGACAGAGGGGAGGGAGACTCCAATTACCCTCTCAGCCCCCTTGACTATCCTCTGCATGGCTTTTTTGTCTGACATACTGCAGCTGGAGTACCATGTAGCAATGCAGTACGTCAGAACACTCTTCACCACACCTCTGTAGAAGGTCCTGAGGATGCAGATGGGGAGAGAGGCCTGTTTGAGTTTCCTCAAGAAGTGCAGTCTCTGCTGAGCCCGCTTCCTGATCCCCAAGGAATTCTTGCTCCAGGTCAGGTCCTGCGGGATCTGCACTCCGAGGAACTTGATGTTCTTCACTCTCTCCACTAAACGGCCGCCGATGCTGACGGGGACGTGCTCAGGCTGTGACCGCCGGAAGTCGATAATCATCTCCTTCGTTTCGTCCACGTTGAGCACCAGATTGTTCTCCCTGCACCAGCCCTCCAGGTCTCTCACTTCTTCCCTGTACATTGATTCCTCATCCCTCTGAATAAGTCTCACCACCGTGGTGTCGTCTGCAAACTTAATAATCTGGTTCCCCTCGTGTCTGGATACACAGTCATGTGTTAGAAGTGTAAACAACAGTGGACTGAGTACACAGCCTTGAGGGGATCCGGTGCTCAGCGTGACAGAGTTGGAGATGTTGTTTCCAACCCGGACAGACTGAGGTCTCTCAGTCAGGAAATCCAGGATCCAGAGACATGTGGCGGTGTTCAGACTGAGAAGGAGTAATTTCTCCATCAGTCTCTGGGGAATAATGGTATTGATTGCTGAATTGAAATCAATGTACAGGAGTCTGGCGTAGGTGTCTTTCTGGTCCAGGTGGGTGATGACAGAGTGTAGGGTGGTGACTATAGCATCCTCCGTGGAGCGGTTTGAATGATATGCAAACTGGAGCGGGTCGTATGATGCAGGGACGCAGGCTGTAATGTGTGGTTTGACAAGCCGTTCAAAACACTTCATCACAATTGGTGTCAGTGCAACAGGACGATAGTCATTCAAACAGGACACAACTGGTTTCTTTGCCACCGGTACAATGATAGAGGTCTTGAAGCATCTGGGAACGATGGCCTGACTCAGGGAGATGTTATAAATGTCAGTCAGGACATCCGCCAACTCGCTCGCGCAGTCTCGGAGCACACGTCCTGGAATGTTGTCCGGACCTGCAGCTTTGCGTGGGTTGACTCTGGTTAGGGTCCTCCGTATGTCCGCTGTGTTGATGGTAAAAGCTGGTCCGACCGATGGTGGGGGTGGGCCAGCCCTCCCTCTGATTGTCGAGTTTGATGCTTCAAAACGTGCAAAGAAGTCGTTAAGCCTGTCTGGAAGCGAAGTGTCATCATCATCGACCCCCTGCCTAGACTTATAGCCCGTCAGTGTCCGAACTCCCTGCCACATCTGCTTGGTGTTCCTAGTGTCATAGAGGTGACCCTGGATTTTCTCCGCATAGGTGCGCTTTTCCGCCTTAATTCCCTTTGAGAGCACAGACCTGGCTGAGCGGAGGGCGATCCTGTCCTTCGCTCTGAAGGCTGCATCTCTGGCTGTAAGCAGCGAGCGCACCTCTGCAGTCATCCAGGGCTTATGGTTACCCCGCATAGTGATGGTCTTCACTGTAGTGACATCCTCTGTGCACTTCGTGATGTAGCTGGTGACCGTATCAGCATACTCCTCCACATCTGTCTTGTCTTCCTGGGAGGCTGCTATTTTGAAGACCTCCCAGTCTGTGTGCAGAAAACAGTCTTTCAGTGCAGAGGTTGCACTCTCTGGCCAAATTCTAATTTGTTTCACTGCTGGCCTGCTGCGCTTCAATAAAGGTTTGTAGGCAGGCAGCAGCATCATGGATATGTGATCAGAAAGGCCAAAATGGGGGCGGGGTATCGCCTTATATGCATCTGTGTTTGTGTACACTAAGTCCAACATATTCTCTCCTCTGGTCTTAAAGTCTACACATTGTTTAAACTTGGGGAGCACAGTCTTTAGGCTGATGTGGTTAAAATCCCCCGCAACCACCAATCACTAATCGCATTGTGCAGTTCCCCGAGTGCCTTCTTAGCATTAGCTTTAGCATTAGCGCTCAGCGCTATGTAAACACCAGCTACAAACACGTTGCTGAATTCTCGGCAAATAATTTATTACTACTTTCGTCAGATTCAAGTTATTTCTGTGACTATTGTGGATTTTTCTTTCATTAACAAAGGGGTACCAACAATTTTGTCCACGTCTGTAATATTGTGCATACCACTGAAGAGAGAGAGAAATGCCATTTCAATTCTCCTGTATGTCCTGTACGTATAGTAGTATTGACAAATAAAAATCTTTGAATCTTGAATCTTTTGAATCTTTGTTTTTGAAATAAACACAAATTTAACTCACCTTTAACGTCAATGGAGCCAGGAAAAGGTATTGTAATAACTATGCCAGGTCACTAGTGGTGGCAGTGGAACTTTTTTACAGCACAACATATTTTTTTACAGCATATAAAATAGCAGTTACTGAAAAAAAAAAAAACACGTATTCAGCAACTACACCATTTATTCACTACAACGATTGTTTCCGCACTGGTTTTGCTGTTTAGTTTTGCAGAGGAAGGACGAGGGAAAACTTGTTAAAAACTTGCTAAAAACTACAAGTCCCAACATTCCTCACTCGCAAATGGTCATAGTGAACTGCACATTTGCGCTGAAACTCCCACCAGAGGGAAGTACTGAGCAATGCAGGGGCAGTTCTAGGATCAGAGCTCCACCACACACACACACACACACACACACACACACACACCTCTCTCTCTCTCTCTCTGTCTCGTGGGCATGCGTGAGCGTTTGTGGGAGCAGGGGTGTGGAGTGGTGTCGAGTGAGTACTTTAAACTCTGTTTTTTCTAACTTTTCTCTGTCTTGTGTGTTGAGGTGTGTGTGTTTATTATATAGCGGTTTGAGTGTGTGTGTGCTGGGGTGTGAGTGTTGGAGTGAGTGTGTCGAGGAACGGTAGCTTCTGCTGCCCATTTTTCCCGGCCGGCATCATGCCGGTGTTTGACGGTGGTGTGGAGTTCGAGCGCTTGACCCGGCGGCATGGCGTGAGAATCCTCCCGACAGTTTCCTGTTCTGTGGAGGAGGCCGGCCTCGCTGTAAGACAGGTGGTTGGGCATGACAGTATAAAATCAGCATCGAGAATGAACAGTGCAATTGTCATTTTTCTGGATTCAACTGAAAAGGCTGATCAGGCGATGGAACAGGGAGTTGTTATAAATGACACTTTTACTCCTGTTTTACCGCTGGTGAACCCTTCTAGAAGGATCACCATCTCTAACGCTCCTCCTTTCATTAAAAATGATCAGCTGATCAGAGAGTTGTCCTGTTTTGGCCAAGTTGTTTCCCCCATCAGAAAGGTCTCTCTGGGTAGTAAATCACCCCTGCTGAAGCATGTCGTGTGTCACAGGAGGCAGTGTTTCATTGTGTTAAAAGACAGCTCTGCAGAACTGAACATGTCTTTTAACTTCAGGATTGACGGCTTTAGCTACTTAGTCTTTGCAACATCTGAAACCATGAAGTGTTTTGCATGTGGTGCAGAGGGCCGTCTTATTAGATCATGTCCTGAAAAGGTGAACACGAAGAACACTGGCAGTAAGAAAGGTGACGCTGGTGTTTCTGGTGGTCCGGAGGGTAGAACTACATGTGGTGCGGCGTATGCTGCTGCGGCGTCCACAAATGCAATCTGTGTGACAGGGAGTGCCATTCGCGGATCGGCATGTTCGGCCACAGGCGGTGCTTATTTTGTGTTGGTTCCAGCAGAGTAGACGTTATGATTTCTTCCATGGTCATAGACCGACGGAGGCTGAGTGACACACACGCCTTCGCCAGTCTTTTTTTAATTACTACTGTTATTTGTTTTGAAAAATCGTTTGCCAAAAATCGCAATCATGGAAGCACAAAGCCGCAATAATGGAATTATGTTTTGATCGGGTCGCGAGACCAGAACCACGAGCTGACCAGCATCGCGTTCGTCTGACAGTGAGGAAGAGAAGTTCGCCAGGACTCTGCTGCTGTGAAGAGGTAAGGTGTTACAAGCTAAATTATTATTTATCCCTGAAAATGGTAATCCAAAATGACTTTTGACCGATCGGTAAATTACAGCTGTGCGGCGCACGAAGTACGAAGTGCATGTGCCGCGATAAATGGTTAATTCGCCATGTCCGGACTGTGAACGCCCCCCCCCCGCTCCTCTTCTGTAGCTGTGGGGGGGGAGCCGTGGTGACTGAGCAGCGGTCGCCACATAGCCATATGAGTCTATTCCGTCATGTAGCGATGGCCGATGGCCGTCCTCTGTTGCGAGGGGGGGGGACAAACCCCCCCACACACACACACAGACAGCCCTGAGTGTGACCTTTCATGAGAGCCCAAAATGAAGCTTCTACATTGAATCATTCAGAAGTTACAGACGTTTTTCCAAACTGTGCCATTTGGCACAATTTGGCACAGTTCCAAAACGCCTGGGAAGTGCCTGAGTATAAAGCTGTGTAATATATTCATTTTTTGTGGTATTGTTACAAAATGTGGACCTCAGCTGGATAACACTTGGTTCTACATTTCTGTTGCATTTTCCAGCCCGGATCTGAAGCTGTGTGTTATTTGCAAGCATTTGTATCCAAAAAAACACCCAGGCTAAATTTATTTTCTTCAAGTTCAGTATGTTTAGATGACTGTAACTCAGTGGCCAGAGCACTTAGAGAGATTATGACTGTTTTGCCAAAAAATTCAAAGTGTTTTCTTTTAAATGAGACCAACCCCATGAAGATGCTGCAAAGGGTTGAAGAACAGCTTTCGATTTACTTTGGGCACATTTTTTTTTGGCGTTTTTAGGAAAATTGACCGGAGTGCAAGGGGTTAAAAGCTGCGCAAAAAAGAAAAAGTGCTGAAAACTTGCAGAGCTCTGCTAAATCTAGTAGGGTTGGGAATTTGGAAATACTGGACGAGAGCGCTTCTGAGGAAAGTGGAGCTGAGTCTGAACTGATGCAGACACAAGAGGAGCAAAGCTCCTATTGCTTTACCAAGATTAGGAAATTTCTTCAGGTGACTAAGGGGATCAGAGCTGTGAAAGTGGAAAATTACTTTCCAGATCTGGAGTTATTCATGGCATCAGCCCGCAAGTTTATGAAACTGAATGATGGGAATGAGACTTTCACTGATCAGGAAATATATCGTTTAAAGAAACTGGTTGTTAAACTGAAATCACAAAATACTAACAGTCATGTTGACTCTTAGTTTGTTTCTTCCCTTTTATGGTATGTCTGTGTTTTTTTACTGTACCTTATTTTTATCCTTTTTAATGCCTCACCTTAGGATTGGCACTCTTAATATAAATGGGGCCAGGGATGATGTAAAAAGGGCCTCTTTATACAAGCTTTTTAATTTAAAGAAACTTGACGTGCTGATGCTCCAGGAGACTCACAACACTGTAGACATTGAGAGCCAGTGGAGAAAAGAGTGGGATGGCTGCATTTTTTTTTAGCCACAAATCTAATAGCAGAGGGGGGGGTGGCTGTACTTTTCTCTAGGGGTTGTGTGTCTGTCTCTTATGGGGTAGAAGAGGTGGTGAAAGGACATGTACTCTTATTAAAGGTACAGTTTGAAAACGTGAACTTGGTTTTTATAAACGTGTATGTGCCTACACAGAGAGCAGAGAGGATCAGGGTCTTTGATGTGCTATCGGATACAGTTAGGTCCCGTAATCCAAATAGTTTTTTTTTATTTCTGGGGAGTGATTTTAACTGTACATTAAACCACAGACTAGACAGGAACCATCAGGAGCCTTACCCTGCTTCTGCCAATAGGCTGAGGGAACTGGTGAAGACACACGAAATGGCTGATGTGTGGAGATCACATCATGGGGACCAGAGGCAGTACACCTGGAGCCATGTTAAAGATAACCTTTTATCTATGGCTAGGTTAGACCGTTTTTATGGTTTTAAACATCAAATGAGTGTTTTTAAAAATAGTTGTATCTGTCCTGTTGGTTTCACTGATCACTGCCTGCTGTTTTGTTCTGTGTTTATTGAAAATGTAAAGTGTAAGAGTGCTTTTTGGCATTTTAATAATACACTTTTAAATGATGTGTTTTTTAAAGGAGTTTTTCATGATGTATGGAAGTCACACAGGGAACAAAAACCCTCTTTTAGTTCTCTCCAAATGTGGTGGGATTTTGGTAAGGCACAGATAAAACAACTCTGCCAACAGTACACTCGAAATGTCACTCGTAGCTTGACCCAATCCCTGAAAGTTCTGGAGACTGAGGTGGTAGAGCTAGAGGAGTTGCTCAGCTCTACAGGAAAACAAGAGCACTTAGAGGCTCTTAACTCAAAAAGGTCAGCCTTGGCTAGCCTCCTAGGGGTCACCGCACAAGGTGCTCTGGTCCGCTCGCGCTACATGGATGTAGCTCTGATGGACTCGCCCTCCCACTACTTTTTTGGACTGGAGGGGAAAAATGGACAGAGAAAACTCATTCACTTCTCGTTGGACGATGACGGGAGAACAATCTCCACAGCAGCAGAGATCAGGAAATATGGTGCTAGTTTCTACAGTGAATTGTTTAAAGCAGAGTGGAGGGAGGACACGTCACTGAGCCAGGTTTTCCTTGATGGTCTTCCAGTGCTCTCAGAGCACCTTAGTACCGGCTTGGATGCTCCACTGTCTCTGTCTGAGCTGCATACGGCGCTAATGAGCCTCCAGAATGGAAAATCACCAGGCATAGATGGTCTCTCTGTGGACTTTTTTAAGGAATTCTGGCCCCTGCTTGGTCCAGACCTGCTGGAGGTTCTCCAAGATAGTTTGAAAAGGGGGACCCTACCCACGACCTGCAGGAGTGCCATCATCACACTGTTGCCAAAAAAAGGGGACCTACAGAGCCTAAAGAACTGGAGGCCAGTCTCTCTGCTCTGCACGGACTATAAGATTCTTTCAAAAGCTCTGGCCAGAAGACTGAGAAAGGTAATGAGCGAGCTCATTCATGTAGACCAGACTTACTGTGTGCCTGGCAGGCTGATTAGTGACAACGTCACTTTAATTCGGGATGTTTTGGAGGTCTCTGGTTCATTGGCGGTGGAAACTGGTTTGATTTCAATTGACCAGGAAAAGGCGTTTGACTGGCTTGAACACCAATATTTATGGACAGTTTTAGCAGCTTTTGGGTTCAGACCAGGCTTCATAGCCAGGATACAGGCCTTATACAGTGACACTGAGAGTGTGCTGAAAATAAATGGGGGCCTGTCTGCCCTTTTAAAAGTCCAGAGGGGGGTTCGGCAGGGCTGCCCTCTGTCAGGGATGCTGTACCTCCTCGCCATAGAGCCTTTGCTTCACTGCTTGAGAAGGAACCTATCAGGAGTCACATTTCCTGGCTGTGACACCATGCTCAAGCTGTCGGCCTATGCAGATGATGTAGTCATTCTGCTAAACAAGCAGAGTGACATTGACGTTTTGGTTAGGAGTGTTAATCTTTTTGGCCAACTTTCCTCTGCAAAAATAAACTGGGGAAAAAGCGAGGCTCTGATGGTGAGGGAGAAACTAGAAAATCAGCTTACGCTGCCTGGTGGGCTGATTTGGAAAAAGGAGGGTTCAAGTATCTTGGTGTCTTTATTGGAAATCAACAATTTGAGCAAAAAAATTGGGATGGGGTCATAGAGAAAATCAACGGGAGACTAAATAAGTGGAAGTGGCTAATGCCAAGAATATCTTTTAGAGGAAGAGTGCTCATTTTAAATAATCTTGTTTCCTCATCCCTGTGGCAACGCCTCATGTGCATGGACCCCCCTGCTGGTTTGTTATCAAAAATTCAGTCTGTTATGGTGGACTTTTTTTGGGGGGGTGGACTCCACTGGGTCCCTCAAGCCCTGTTATTTCTTCCCAAAGAGGAAGGGGGGCAAGGAGTGGTTCATTTAGCTAGTAGAGGTGCTGCTTTTAAACTGACTTTCATACAGAGACTGCTGACGGGCCCCCAGGAACTGGTATTGAGGCCTTTGGCCTGTGTTATTTTACAGAGAGTCCTTGGGCTTGGGCTAGACCTCCCTGTGTTTTTAATGGATTTTAAGAACTCTAGTGCACTGTCTTTGCCCAGTTTTTACCACAGCCTTTTTTCAGTATGGACTCTTTATAAAAAACAAAGAGGGCCATGCGTTTCCCTCCACTGATTGTTGAGGGAACCGCTGGTTTTTGGTGGTCGCCTCGGTGTCCTGCCGGGAGTTGGAAGGACCTTCCTTGATAGGCTGTGTTCCAGGAATGTTCTCACTCTGAAACAAGCGGTGGAACTGGCTGGTCCTGGCCTCAACAACGTCTCAGCTTTAGCAGCTCATCTTGGTGTTAGATCAAATCGTTTCATCGGTGGTTTTCTTGCACACTGGAAACAGGAGCTTCATGGACTTGAGCGCTCCCTACTCATAGACTTTAGCAATGGCACGCTGCAGCCAGAAAGCATGGACCCTTTTCCCTCTCTCATGCTTTATATGGACTTTGACATTTCTCCTTGCTCCTTACTGGCATTCTGTGCTCCCACTGGTGTGGACTTTGGAGGAGCCAGTGGTAAGACACTCTACAGACTGGTGGTGATGGCACTCAACAAAGACAGATTGAACACCTGTGTGGACACTCCATGGAGAGCCTATTTTAGACTAGAAAAAGGGCATCGGCCTGCCTGGAGGGCTCTTTATAAAGCCCCTCTCCCTAAGAGGCATGGAGACTTACAGTGGAGGGTCCTGCATGGCATTATAGCTGTCAATGCTTTTGTTTCTGTGATTAACAGCAGTGTCAGTGATCAGTGTGTTTTCTGTTCCTCTAGGGAGACAGTTTTTCATTGTTTTGCTGAATGTCAGCATCTGAGTGGTCTCTTTGAACTTCTCACAGAACTTTTTCACATTTTTAAGGAAATTTTCTCTAAGCAGGTTTTCATTTGTGGTTTTATGTACAATCGTCGTTTTAAGCAGAAGTGTCAACTACTGAACTTTGTTTTAGGGCAGGCAAAGTTGGCTATCTATGTAAGCCGGAGAAGAAAACTTGAGAATGTTGAGAATGATGTTGATGTCAAAATTTTATTTGTGAGGCTACTTAAAGCCAGAATCAGGCTGGACTTTGAGTTTTTTATGGGGAATGGGGATGTGGAAGGTTTTAGGACCCTCTGGTCCCTGGAGGATGTCCTCTGTTTAGTTCGTGATGGGCAGCTTTTGTTCGGGCATTTTTGGGGGGAATAATTTTCTTTGAAATATAGCATGGCATAGTAATTGTACTGAATGATGGACAAGTGTATTTATTAAAGATCTTTTTAAAATCAAATCAAAATCTCTCTCTCTCTCTCTCTCTCTCTCTCTCTCTCTCTCTCTCTCACTCACTCACTCACTCACTCACTCACTCACTCACTCACTCACTCACACACACACACACACACACACACACACACACACACACACACACACACACATACTACATATTATTTTGTTAATTATCTTTCATACATCTCCTCCCTGGCTTGTAGTTAGTGAACATGGGTACGTGATGATACATAAAAAGAGCGACGGCTTGGATTTAATATTTTGCTTATGCAAAAAAGACAACAGCTTCTTTCTCTCAAATTCAAACAGTGCAAAGTGGTCGACTGACAAGGCAGCCATTAAAGAAAATGTCTGCTACTAGCTGTTTTAGCCAGAGCCGGCCTGAGACAAAAAAAAAAGTCAGCCCTGGCATTTTTAGCCCAATTTGTTAAGTAGCAACATTCAACCATCACACTCAATGGTTTAACAAAGGTCAGAATTATCCCACTTTTGCCCTTAGCAAGTGAATCCTTATGGTTTGAAAGAAAGAAAGAAAGAAAGAAAGAAAGAAAGAAAGAAATTTACCATATTTTCTAGTTTGCATAAATATTTTGTCATAATTTTAAAGTCTCAAAATTTTCCAAAGGTGCAAAACAGAGAAAAAGCTACACAATTACAAGGAAAAAACCATCACAACCATATATACAATAAAGCTTCAAATTTACTACAATAATGTAACAAATTTATAGGGACAAATGCCCATTTATTTTAAAATATTTAATAAATTCTTGAGAAAAAAATGCAAAGTTGCAAGAAAAACAACCTAGAATTTAAAAGATAAGTAACAAATTCATGGCAAGAGTTGCAATTTTATGAGAAAAAAAATCACATATGTACAATTATAGTCATTGAGAATGTAAACACAGGAAGTTACTTAAAAGATTTAATAAATTCATTAAGAAAAAGAAAATTACTGAATTGTTGAGACAAAGGTCAGAAAATCACAAGAGAAATGTAGCTCATTTGCAATAATTAAAAAGAATTAAGGAAAAAATCAATGGAAAGATGACAGAAAATTGAGGCAAAAATGCAGACAGAAGAAAAAAAGATGCCAGTTTATGATGCAAAAGTCACAAATTCAAGAAAAAAAAATGTCAATCTACGAGCAAAAATTTTTCATGAAGTTTCAAATTTTATGAAATTTCTTAAAAAGTCTATAATTAATAAAGAACAACATAATCATAAGAAAATGTAGGCAATTTATGAGAGCTCTCCAAATTCACATAAAAAATGTCCCCATTTTCAATTAAATAAATCTTTAATTTAGGTAGTAGAGTTGCCTGAAACTGTACATAAGTAAACATAGGTTATCTCTGTATATTATCACTCAAATATACATAAGAGTAGTTACCCCCAAAATAGTTAAGAAGCTACTGAAATGTGACTTTAGTCTGGACAGTTTGAGGTTTATCTCCTGAATTTATGGCAGTTTTATTCTAAATTTACAACTTTTCCTTGTAAATTTGAAAGATTTTTTTCCCACTTGAATCAACTTTTCCCTCATAATTTGTGTTTAGTGCTAATGTAGGGCTTTTCCTTCTACATTTGAAACTTTATTCTCATAAATTTGTGAGGTTTTCCCCATAAATTAAAAATCAAAAATTAAATGAGCAAATATAAGATAAGATAATAGTGTGGCACATATGTTTGGTTCATATTTCCCACAAGAGTGTGGCACATATGTCTGGTTCATATCTCCCACAAATGTATGGCTTATGTGGATTGGGGCTTCACGTCTGGAGGAACAAAGAGTCTGGATCGACGGGGGCCGACAGGAGATGTCGAGGAGGCGTGAAGTCGGACCCTTGTCTCAGAGAGGAGGCCCTGGGGGGTTTCCCGGAACACCAGAGAATAAGAGACAATGGTGAATCTTCAGAGACTTGCATTGTGATTGAATGTTTGCAGAAGCACCATGTGACTTGAATTCTTAATCCCCCGGAGGTATAAGAGTGTGATGTATCATGATTCTGCCTCTTCTTGCTTTATGAGAATGTTGGATGATTGTGTTCTGCAATAAAGCCGAACCTGAGGAATACACTCATGTCTCGTCATTGAACACATCTTCCACACTGGTGACCCACGACAAAGAATGAGCAGAGAGAATTCTCCCGAGCGGAGCTCATCAGAGGCCGGCCTGATGGCTGCCTCCACGCTCCGGCTGCCCGATTTCTGGCAGCACAGCCCGCGCTCCTGATTTAGCGCGGTCGAGGCGCAGTTCAACCTCCGGAGAATCTCAAAGGATGAAACGAGGTTCTACCATGTGGTGGCGAAGCTGGACAGTCACACGGTCCAGAGGGTGGAAGACCTGGTTAACCACCCACCGGACACCGACAAGTACGGCGCATTGAAGGAGGCGCTGATCAGCCATTTCACCCCCTCGGTGCAACAGCAAGCAGAGGGGCTCCTAGAGTTGATGGAGTTGGAGAACGACAGACCGGCAGACCTGATGGTGAAGATGCTGAGACTGAAAGACTCCGAGGATGGCGAATTTATTTTCGCTCACCTTTTCCTCCGGACTCTGCCGCCAGCAGTGAGAGTGACCCTGGCAGACTCACCCCGATTGGCCAAGCGGGACTACCATGGGCTTGGCAAGGAGGCGCAGCGACTCGTCGACGCCCATAAGCGGAGCGCGGTTTCGGCCGCGGCAGCTGAGCAGAGGACGGCGCCCGGAGATGGTTTGGAGCCAGTGGTGGCGGCGCCAGACGAACTGACGACGGCGGCGACAGGCGTCAGGCGACGCGGAGCTGAAGACGGCCTGTGTTTCTACCACCGTCGTTTTGCGGAGAGGGCACACAGATGTCTCCCACCGTGCCACTTCAAGCGTCAGGGAAACGTCAAGACCGGGGGCCGGTAGCAGCTGCGTCCCTCGGAGAAGAAAATAAGCTGCTTTACCTGACAGATGCACACTCGGGGAAACAATTCCTCGTGGACACGGGCTCCCAGCTGAGTTTCGTCACACCTACCTACGCGGAACGGCTGATGCCGTCTAAAGCTCCCTGGGTGTCAGTATCAGCAGCGAATGGCTCAGCGATTAAGACCTTCGGTGAGAGGACCATGCTCCTGTCCTTACAGGGCCGTTCATTCGAGTGGACCTTTATTGTAGCGGCAGTCAGTTTTAACATGTTAGGGGCTGATTTTTTGTGCTCACATGGTTTATTGGTTGATCTTGCTAATAGACGTCTGGTTAATGCACTTTCTTTTCATTCTATCCCCTGCACAGCTCGGGTGGCTCCGCCGACTGCACACGCCAACGTCACAGCTGCGGGTGGTAAGTTTCATGCCCTGCTCACTCACTTTCCAGCACTCACAGTCCCAAAGTTTTCGGCGACAGTGGCCAAACACGGGGTGGAGCATTTTATCACCACCACTGGGCCGCCCGTTTTTGCAAAAGCCCAGCGCTTGGACTCAGCTAAACTGGCAATAGCGCGCGAGGAATTTGCCAACCTGGAAAAACTGGGCATAATAAGACGCTCGAACATCCCCTGGGCTTCCCCGTTACACATGGTCCCAAAGGCTGATGGCTCGTGGCAACCTTGTGGTGATTTCCGCAGGTTGAACAACGTCTCAGCACACAACCACTACCCGATTCCGCACATCCAGGATTTCTCAGTTCATTTGGCGGGTGCGCGCATTTTTTCTAAAATAGACTTGGTGCGCGGCTACCATCAAGTCCCCGTGCGCACACAGGATATTCCCAAAACCGCGGTTAATAACTCCGTTTGGGCTTTTTTGAGTTTTTGCGCATGCCGTTTGGGTTAAAGGGCGCCACGCAAACTTTCCAACGCATGATGGATGCTGTTTTACGCGACCTGCCTTTCGTGTTCGTCTATTTAGACGACGTATTGGTAGCCAGCACGTCCAAGGACGAACACGAAACCCACCTCACAGCGGTTTTTCGGAGACTGGCAGAGCACGGGTTGATAATTAACCCAGCGAAGTGCCAGTTCGGGGTGGCGCAAATCGATTTTTTGGGGCATCGCGTTTCGCCAGAAGGAGCGGTTCCCATGCCTGAGAAAGTGCGCGCGATAACAGATTTCCCCCGACCTCAAACGATAAAAGCGCTGCAGGAGTTTCTAGGAATGGTTAATTTTTACATCCGGTTCCTTCTGAGCGCAGCGCGGCTTATGCAGCCACTGTACGCAGCACTAAAAAAACAAAAACCCACGAATAAGGTCGAATGGTCTCCGGAGCGGGAGCGCGCTTTCTCCCAGGTCAAATCAGCCCTTGCAAGCGCCGTTTTGTTAGCGCACCCGGTTCCAACAGCTCGTTTGGCGCTCACCACCGACGCTTCTGATCTAGCGGTGGGGGCAGTCATTGAACAGTGTGTGGCAGGGACCTGGCAGCCGCTCGCTTTCTTTAGCAGATCCTTGCGCGATAACGAGCGTAAATACAGCGCGTTTGACAGGGAGCTTTTAGCCCTGCACTTGGCCATCCGCCATTTCCAGTTCTGACTGGAAGGGCGTCGTTTCACCGCTTTCGTGGACCACAAACCGTTAACTTTTGCGATGGCCAAGATCTCAGAACCTTGGTCAGGCCGACAACAAAGACAGCTAGCCGCAATATCGGAGTTCACCACCGATATCCAGCATGTCGCAGGCAAACACAATGTAGTGGCAGACTGTCTCTCACATGCTGTGGCAACGCCAGGCCACGTGGGGGCAGACTCGGTGGCTGTGGGCCAGGGCAGTGACGCGGGAGCGCGCGCAGCCCTGGTCCACGTAGGTTTGGATTATGCAGACATGGCTGCGGAGCAGGTTGGTGACACGGATGTGCGCGCGCTCCAGTCTGGACCAACAGGGTTAAGGCTGGAGCACAGGGTGCAGCAAATAGGTATGCCCCCCTTAATATGCGATGTCTCCACGGGTCGGCCTCGTCCCGTGGTTCCAGCCGCGTGGCGCCGCCGCATTTTTGACTCGGTCCATTCGCTGGCGCACCCAGGGGTGCGCGCATCGGTCAAGATGGTGGGGGAGAAATTTGTCTGGCCGGGGTTGCGCAAACAGGTCAAGGAATGGGCAGCAGCTTGTGTAGCGTGCCAGAGGGCTAAGATACACAAGCACACGAGGGCCCCTTTGGAGCCTTTTCCCATCCCGGCTAAGCGGTTCGATCATGTGCATGTTGATCTGGTGGGCCCGCTTCCCTCGTCTCAAGGGCACACACACCTTTTGACGATGGTGGACCGCACCACACGTTGGCCAGAAGCGGTACCTCTGGCGTCAACAACGGCGGAAGAGGTTGCGCGCGCGTTTTTAACAGCTTGGGTCGCGCGTTTTGGAGTTCCGTCGGATATAACGTCAGACAGAGGCCCTCAATTTGTTTCCGAACTGTGGTCGTCTATGGCCCGCAGCTTAGGGGTGAAGGTACACCGCACTACCGCGTATAACCCGCAGGCCAACGGTTTATGTGAACGCTTTCATAGGTCATTGAAAGCAGCCCTCAGAGCATCGCTCACGGATACAAATTGGGTGGACAAACTGCCATGGGTTTTATTGGGGTTGCGTTCTGCACCTAAGGAGGATTTGCAGGCCTCCCCAGCGGAGTTAGTGTCCGCACAACCTCTCCGTTTGCCGGGGGAATTTCTTCCGGAAAATCCTGCGCCCAATTGCCCCCCTGCTCAGCTATTGCAGAACGGCACAGGATCAAACACGCTGCCTGGCCCAGTGCATCACAGTTTTCCACGCGTTTTTGTGCCAGAGGCTTTGAAAAACGCAGAGTTTGTTTTTGTTAGACATGATGCACAATGCCCAGGGCTGCGTCCGCCTTACGATGGACCGTTCAGGGTGCTGGAAAAAAATGAGAAGCATTTTTTGCTAGATTTGGGGGGCAGAAGGGAGCTAATTTGCATAAACAGACTCAAGCCCGCTTTTGTCCTGGCTGATGAACGCCGGGGCAGGCCACCGAGAAGGCATGCTCCAGAGCTCCCACAGAGATGTGCTAACAAATCTAATCCCCAGGTGCGAGGAGACGCTGTAGACGCAGCGAAGCCGGCCTACAGCAGATTCGGCAGGAAGCTAAGACCTAAGAGATTGGGGGATTGATTGTTGGTTATGTGGTAATGTCTTTTATGTTATGCATTTACGAGTATGTTTGTCCCATGCAGACGTTTGGGGGGGTCATGTGGCACATATGTTTGGTTCATATTTCCCACAAGAGTGTGGCACATATGTCTGGTTCATATCTCCCACAAATGTATGGCTTATGTGGATTGGGGCTTCACGTCTGGAGGAACAAAGAGTCTGGATCGACGGGGGCCGACAGGAGATGTCGAGGAGGTGTGAAGTCGGACCCTTGTCTCAGAGAGGAGGCCCTGGGGGGTTTCCCGGAACACCAGAGAATAAGAGACAATGGTGAATCTTCAGAGACTTGCATTGTGATTGAATGTTTGCAGAAGCACCATGTGACTTGAGTTCTTAATCCCCCGGAGGTATAAGAGTGTGATGTATCATGATTCTGCCTCTTCTTGCTTTTTGAGAATGTTGGATGATTGTGTTCTGCAATAAAGCCGAACCTGAGGAATACACTCATGTCTCGTCATTGAACACATCTTCCACAATAGCCTATTTTCTAACCCCCACCCCAGGTGAAAACCTCATGTCCTTTGAAACCTAAATGTATGTAGGTATGCATCATACTCTTACCGAATAAATTCAGATAGACCCAAAAACTATTCAAAACATTACAGAATATTCCAGCTGAGGCTGGCGTCATACATCATTACGAGTGTGTTACCTGCTGTTGGGATATGGAGAGACCTCTGTGTGTGCACACCAGGGCTGCAGCGTGTGCAGGTACAGGGGAGAGAACGTGTGTGAGAGGAGGGATCATACCATTTGCATGGTGGGTGGTGTTTTCATTTTCATTTTTAAAAAATTTAAACAACAGACTACTGAATCTGTTTTGGATGTTATTTCAGCTTGTCATAGACAAGATAAAATTTTAAAATCACAACTTTTCTCACTCCAATTTTTAGAGGGTGCTGAGTTTAAATTTAGGGGTGCTATAGTACCTCTAAAAAAGGCCTAACACCACCCATGGAGCAATCCGCCAATACTGGGTGAACAAATGTCCGTCTTGCTGCTGTCCATTTTCTTCCTCTGCCACTAAACAGCAAAAGCTCCTGTTCATCCTGACTGTGATTGTATTCACATACCTCTATCGCGTCTGCCATTTAAAACGTCTGCCACCTTGCTCTTCTTTGTGATTGCAGCTGTTCAAATCAGTTTGGTGGCTCTTGGCTGCCGCCGACAGCACATGTGTGTACTCCAAAACTACTGGATGGATTTCAATGACATTTTTTACCAGAGGTGGTCCTTGGGCTAGAGAGGAACCCATAACATTCTGGTGACAACCCAACAATGCATACCTCTGCCAAGGCTCTGGCACTGAGGCATCAGCACCTTGGTGCTTTCATTAGATTATTAGCTTTTCTCTAACAGGATTTTTTTTTTTTTTTTTTGCTATATTACTAAAAGTTTGTGGAATCTTTTCAGTACATGTTTTTCTAAAATTATTATCAGAGTGGATACAATAATTTATGCAAAATTATGAAAGTCATTGCACTTTTGTATGAAGACCAGCATTAGTATAATCATCAAACCTGAATCTTAGCTAAAGTGGCACTAATCTCTTGTTCCTCTAGAGTCAACATTGGCATCTCCTCAACATGCAACTGCAAACATTTACACAAGCATCCATGATAATGCAGGGTGTCACAGCCTGTTACAGGATGTTTCAACAGCTGTTGCATTGAAAGTGGGTTTTTTTTTCCATTGACAACAATTAGCAATCCAAAAGTACTGTAAAGGGTGCTTCTAAACTACTGTGACAGTGTTGCCAATTTTATATGAGACTGTAATGCACAGTTTCAGGTTTTCAGTATGAATCTAAATGCAAAACCTCAAAGTTGTACACAACACACTGATCTTTGGGATGATATTTTTCCTCTACTGCACTGTAACTAAAAGAAAATTAACTTTGAAAGCTTCCTTTTTAATACATATTTTGCTAGAAAATGCAAGAAGGCACAGAGCACAGAGCGCAGTAATCGTGTGTTTTTAGATGGTTTTAATTCAGACACAGAGCTGGCTAATGCTCTTAATTGTTTTTATGGTAGTTTTGATTCTTCTGATTTTAGCACAGAAACCCAAGATTTGAAACAGAAACTCAAAGACAATCAGCACTTTAATATTGAGGTGCAGTATATTAAAAGGGAGTTCTGCGATGTAAAAGTGAACAAAAGTCAGGGCCCTGATAATACATGTAGGCGCTTGGTAAAGTCCTGTGCACATGAACTGAGTCCTGTATTTCATTACATTTTCAATAAGTCCTTACAGACACAACATGTGCCTAAGATCTGGAAAGATGCCGTGGTTGTTCCCGTTCCAAAATCCAGCTGTCCTAAAACAGTAAACGACTTTAGACCAGTTGTTTTGACTTCGATTTTAATGAAAATTTTTGAAAAACTGGTCAGATCTGAGGTCCTAAAGCAGACTGAACATGCACTGGATCCTTTGCAGTTTGCATATAGGCCTCACAAAGGAGTGGAGGACACCACTGTCACTCTGTTTAACATGCTTTTTAAACATCTGGACACACGCCAGGCTGTTATTTGTGGACTTTTCCTCCGCCTTTAATACAATCCAACCTCATATTTTAGTTGAAAGGCTCCTGCAACAATTTGATTTGAGCAATAATCTGGTGGGCTGGATTCTGGATTTCTTAACCAACAGGACACAGAGAGTAAGGGTCAATGGTACATTGTCTGACCAAAAGTGCTCTTCTACTGGCTCTCCTCAGGGGTGTGTGTTGTCACCTCTACTCTTCATCCTGTACACAAATATGTGTCGGAGCAGACATGACAACAGACACATTATAAAGTATGCTGATGATTCAGTTATCGTCAGTCTCCTCCAGGATGGTGAGAGTGGCCACAGCCCAGTAGTTGATGATTTTGTTCACTGGTGTGAGGACTCCTACCTGCAGCTGAATATGACAAAAACTAAAGATATGATTATTGACTTTAGGAGGAAAACTCCCAGGCACAAAGTCACCGTACTAAAAGGCCAGACCACTGAATGTGTACAATCCTACAAATATCTTGGGACGATTATTGATAGTAATTTAAACTTTGAAGAGAACTGTGAAAGGGTGTGCATAAAGGGTCAGCAACATTTGCATTGTTTAAGGAAACTTGCACGCTTCCAAATTGACCGAACCATAATGACAATGTTTTATCGGGCTTTTATTGAATCTGCTTTATCCTTTTCTTTAGTGTCATGGTTTGTCAGATAAAACTGAAACAGAGGAAATCCTTGGATCAGGTAGTTAGATGGTCCAGTCGTTTGCTTGGTGAGTCACAGCTGAGCCTGACATCCTTGTACACCAGACAGGTACAGAGGATTGCTACCTCCATTTTAAATGATGACTCCCACCCTTTGCACTGCCACTTTCAGCTTCTTCCCTCAAGACGGAGGTTTGCTGTCCCAAAAAGTAAAACCCAGCACTACAAAAACAGCTTTGTTCCTGCTGCTGTCAAAGAGTTGAACAAGTTGTAACAATATATTGCACATAATTTAGTTACCTATTTATTAACTCCATTTTATATTCACTTATTTTTGTAGGATTTTTATCTGGTTTCTAAATCTTTTATTGGGTTTTAGACCTTTGAGTTTTTAACCTCTTTGACTAGTCTTTAACTTTTTAATATGACCCTTCTCTCTTATCTCTGGTTTTTCTCTCATCTCGTTGTCTTTATATCCTGAGTGATGGAGCCTTGAGTATTTTTATCATGTTTATAGTTAGCTTCATGTGTGCCTGTGTTTGTGTTTATGTTAAACGTAATTGTGGTTTGTAAATATGGATGTCACCAGACTGCAAAACAAATCTACCTACGGGTACAAATAAAGTAACCTGAACCTGAACCTGAAGGCATTGTCATGGGTGGCAAGAGCGCACCCCCTCCTTCCCATTTGTCTCTCCTCAAGTCATCAACACACCTGAGTGAAAGGACACACCTGCGCCCTCTCATCAGCCAGCGTTTATTAGGAAGCATTCTTCAGTGACTCAACGCTGGCTCGTCTGGGTATACTGCCTGATTTAAGGACAAACAAGTATATTATTCACACAGGTTGTAACGCTACTAGCCTGGGTTCTTTCTTCTCTCTTCAGGTTGCTGCCATCGTGTAGGTGTGTCTCTGGGATCGTGCGCTCTCTCCTGCCACATCATCGCTCATCTATGGCACTCAACCTCCACCTGGTCAGGCACCACTAGCTCCACTCCCCTCACCCTGGTTCGTCTATTCTCCGCTGGGGCCCAGCCGGTTCTCCCTTGGAGCTCACGTAAGTGGTAATTTGGCCAGCCCATTTTCCCCTTACTCTGTTCCTCCACTCACAGCTCTCGTCTTTTCTCCACAGGCTGTTTCCTCTGGCGAGTGACTGTTTCTGTAGCTGTGCGTTCATTTTGACATTTAATAAAGATCTCAAACGTGTGTTATTGTTTGATTGCTCTTCCTTGTTGTTGCATTGCGCACGTGAGCTGATTGTTTATCACAATCATGACAGGCATCAGATGACTACAGCAGTTGGTGTGGACCATTTTTACATAGAATACATTTAAGCATACCACATTTTTCTGTTTTTAACCAAAGCTCATGCCGATAGATGCATATTGATAATTACTCAGTTACACCTTTTTTCTTGCCTCACCAACTCCAATTGTCTCAAGAAATGTATAGATTAATACAGACACTGACTTAGTTGCCACAGTGGCATACACAGTTAAAACCCCACCATCCAGATAAGCTGGGCTTCCTTGTCACTAAATCAGTAAGTTCATACTGAAACTGGAATTTTTAACATAATATACAGTATTTTAATATCTTAAACATCATACAGTTCTGCTTAGTTTTTAATGATTCAAGTGCCTCAGTGTAACAGAAGCGCAGGCACTATGTCAGTATTAGCTTAATAGCCACTGTCCTGGCTTAAATAAAGAGAACCGTTATGGGACTTTAACACCCTAATTAAAGTGTACCCATTATTAAATAACTGAATGTGGAAAAGTAAAAACACCTACAGTAAATACCTGCAAATTGTTTTCACACTATAGCTATATTGTGTTTATAAGTTATAAAAAAAGTGACTTTGACTACTAAATGTCTGATACCTTAGTTTTATTATTAATCATTGTTATGGGCTGCAACAAGTTCAGGAAATTAACCTTTTTATTCCCTACCAGCCACAGAGCTTTATTTATTCTAAACTAGTGCATGCCCGTAGAAAGCAAGTATTCCTGTCTGAAACAGGTATCCCAATCAGGCTTTATGGGCCCAAATGTAGGCTGTGTTTGAAAGTGGAACATAAAGAGGTCTAACCTATATGTAGGCAATCACATGTTAGACTTTGACAAATATAAAAGGGACTAAATGGCACTAAGATTTATTTGACTGTGAATATTAATTACAGAATACCTAATTATTGAAAATGAATGGGACATCCAATATTAGTGACTGTTTCAGATCTCTTGTTTATTTGTTTGTCAGATCATTTATTTGTCTGATCCTTTATCACTTATATTCATAATAGTGTATGTTGCAGTTTGGGGAATGGGAGTTGTTCAGTCACCATTATAATTATGTAATTTATATCACTGTTCAGTGATGGAGTTCAGTGTAATATTGAATTTATTCTGTGTATCATCAATAAACCCATGCAGTGCTATAATAGGACAGGTTTACAAATATTTGAGACCCATTGTAGTGCATCATTTTATATTTTAGCAATATTTTGTTATTAACATTTTTTTTTAAACTGTAATCAACCTAATTAACCACAAAACACCCAATATCAATAAAGTACATCTAACTATTATTATTCACAGCAGAAGGACCCGTTTTACTGCAACCGTTGCATCAGTGTTGCCCATTTGTCAGTAAATATTTAACTAAAAAGTGTTTTATTTCATTATTTGGGTGTTTTTGTGTCCTGCGTTTGGTTGTTAAGTCATTCCGGCCATTCCGCTCCACAATCATGCCGGTATTAAGTTTATTAATTTTTAGATACTCGTGTGGGAGGGGGGACTCGCAGTCCTGCACACACAGGTGAAGCAGAAGCAGGTACTCACATCTTCTATTGACTGGGCAGGCTGGGTGTGCCTCCCCACGAAGGACCTTGGTCCGCCCGGTTAGACTGCTGCTTCTCCCGGCATGTTCCGTGTTGATACACCAGTATTCTTTGTCAGACCCGGGTCCTCAATGACGCTCCGCCCAATCTGCTCGCACACCTCTTGTTCTCCACATATGCCGAATTATCCTTTAGATCTACGCAATCATGGCAACTTTGTAGTATATTTTTTAAGCATTAAATCTTCAGTATCATCTTTTTCTAGTCAAATTTGTCATTTTTTACTTCCTTGTTTTCTCCAGGGAACACTGGTGACTGACAGGTCATGATGCTGTGTATTGTCCAATGAGCATGGAGTCAATCCGAAACCCTGCCCACACTTCTTGAAGCCAGGACATGAAGACACAGTGGTCACAGAGTGGTGGCTAAACTTTTATTAAAAAAAATTACATATTTTGACTGAGCGACTCCATATTCGGGGATGCACACCCTCGTAACCTCAGAAAACCACATATAAAACCTCAGGTCAGTCTGAGGAACGGTTTGAGAGATATCTGTGGAACACAGACACACAGACCCGCAAACAGAAAGAGATCCCTTGAATTTAAAGATAGATTCTACCATTTTTCTACATTTTCAAAATTTTCAGTAGCCCCTGAATAAGTATAGTTGACAGATTCCCCTACTTGAACCCTCATATGATGGGCTTGCATTTTGTTTTTGTTTTATTTTTTGTTTGTTTTGGCACAGTCCCTACATAGCAGAAAGCTTGATATAGTGGTATTTAATTTTATATAACAGTTAGTTCAAACCAAGCAATCTTATTGAACAATAGAGATTCCAGAAGTTACTCTATTCCCTGATAATCGCACTTGGATTTTTGATAGAATATGTATCACTCCATCTCAGCTGTATTCTAATAGTCTTTAAATTATAGTTAATATCAGTGGCTTCTTACAGCATGCCTGAGCTGCAATATTGTGTTGGATACCTTCGTTTCCACCTGAATCGTGAGCTAGCCATCAGCAGGAGTAACATGACCCACAAACCCTACTCAACAGGTGACTGGTATGTACTGACTTATGCACTAGGCAATATTTAACTTGGTTACATGTGTGTGAAATGACAATAGATCTATTCTTGTCTATATTATGCTCATTTGAGGTGCTTATTTTTGTTGTTTGTTTGTTTCATTGTACTGTACAACTGTACAGTGACAACAAAGCCTATTCTATTTTTACCAACAGTTAACTGGGTACATTCGGAAGGGACCACTTTTCCCATCGGAGCAAAAAAAAACAAAAAAAAAAAAAAACTGGTAAAACCAACAAAAATTCTAATATTTTGTCCTGTATTGCTGACATTTAATAAATTGTGTTTGTGGAACTGTTGTATAAAAACAATATCACACTTGAGGCCATGCAGTATCATGAATATATCACTGCGACCATATCTTCGGCCTTTTGATTCACTTCGGGTCTATGACAAAATCGCCACAGTCTTATATTAATTGATACTATACTCCCTCTCATGTAATATTGCTTAATTATTTATAGCATTTCATTTTATATCATTAGTTTAAACCATGATGAGTATTTAACTACAAAGGTGATGTATGTTTCCTCATGCATGGTGGCTCTTCTGCTTCATTGTATGGTACACAAGGGCTTTCAGGTGAGCAAACTCCGCAGAGGCAACAGCACCTGAATCCAGACATCCATAATGTGGATGTGTACTTTCAGGTCAATGCACAGAAAGACATGCTGTTCTCACGTAAAGTATATTTATCTGTGTCTGTGTGCATGCCTGTGTAATGCTGTTTTCTCCTAAGGTGCAATGGTGGTGCACTTATTATAATAACAATAATTATTATTATTGATGTTTAAGCAATATAACATTCAAGGTTGTATGGTATCATAAATATATAACTGCAGTGATGTCTTTGACCCTCTGCTTCGCATCTGGCCTACAATGAATTACCGCAGTTATAAATTCATGATACCATACAACCTCAAGTATAATATTGCTTTTATACAACAGTTCCACAAGCACAGCTTATGAAATGGCAGCAATACAGTACAAAATATTATGATCTTCATTTGTTTAACCAGTTATTCTGGTCCACTAAGAAAAATAACTCCTTTTGAATGAACTGTTGCGAAGCACCTCAGTGACCATAATATAGAAAAGAACAGACCTATTGTCATTTCCAGCACATGTGTCTCATGGGTCTCTTCGAGGACACCAACCTGTGCGCCATCCACGCCAAGAGGGTCACCATCATGCCCAAAGACATCCAGCTGGCCTGCCGCATCCGCGGAGAGAGAGCTTAGACTTTCTGCTGCACATCCACCAACCACAATGCTCCGCACTGTGTCTATATATATATATATATATATATATATATATATATATATTTATATTAATATGTACATATGTACACTAGCTGCTCTTGTTTTTTCTTGCCTTCTGATTGTTGCTCTGAGTGTTGCTATCGCTGTGCTGTTGCAATCCTGGAATTTCCCCATTGTGGGACTAATAAAGGCTTATCTTATCTTATGTGACAAAATTGCGTTTACATGCATACCACTCCACCTATTGAGTAGGTTTTGTAGGTCATGTTGACTCCCCGGTGACTAGTTTGTTGTTAGCTTGTTGCTTTGGTGGATATCTGTGTTACTTTCTGTGCACTTCACTCACTTTTTCTTGGCATTTTCAGACAAAATAAAGAGCCCATCACAACAAAAGCAGTATTGCTTGCTAGTCAAGAAAATAAATCCAACTCTAGGTTGTATATTTTGTTGTAAATCAACATGACTAGCAGACATTTAAAAAGGTGGGACTTCTGGGTCAGGGAGGTCTGGATTTTTAGGACTGTCTCTTTTCAAACAGCGCCTCACTGTGGATATTAAGGTATCTAACACAGTATTACAATTCTGACATATAAGAAGCCACTTATAATGACTGTAATTTCAAGATGATTAAAACACAGCTGAACCACAGCTGCCTATTTCTATTTACTATCTGGCTCTCTTGCCAGTCTTTCTGATCCAGCGTCACCTTTATTCCATCTAAACACGTAGATCGCCCAAATGTCTCCTGAGCTAGCGGACGGAGCCACTGTTTCTAGCAGGAGGCAGTACAATAGAGACCAACTGTTAGCACTTAACCGGCCCACGATGCTAATGCAAAAACTCGACATACGGGGAGAAATAAGACGGAAACGGCATGGGTGTCGAGCTGGAGTAAGACGGCGGCCGAGGAATATAAGGTACAGACCCATCCTCCCATCCGTTATTATGGGGAATGTTCGATCGCTACTCAGTAAGACTGATGTGCTAGCGGCTATCTCCTGCTACGAGAGTGTCTTCAGGGAGAGTAGTCTGATGCTGTATACTGAGACGTGGCTAACAGAACTAGCAACAGATGCTAACGTCGAACTGGAGGGTTTCCACGCAATACGAGCAGACCAGACACCAGACAGTGGGAAGACAAGGGGCGGAGGAGTGATAATGTATGTCAATAACAACTGGTGCAGACCGGGACATATCATGGTTAAGGAACAGCACTGTAGCAAAGACACTGAGTTGCTAGCTGTTAGCATGTGGCCTACATATCTCCCAAGGGAATACTCACACGTGATCTGCATTGTTATTTATGCAAATCCGACAGCGAACGCTGGGACAGTGCGTGACGTCATCCACTCAGTAACTGGCAGGCTGCAGACAGAACACCCAGATGCTCTTCTCCTCATCTCAGGTGATTTCAACCATATTTCACTGTCCCCCATTCGACCCACGTTCACCCAGTATGTCACATGCCACACTAGAGACAATATAACACTGGACTTATTCTATGCAAATACTAAGGAGGCGTACACCTCATCACCACTCCCCCCACTCGGGAGATCGGATCACAACTTGGTTCATCTTCTGCTGGTGTACAAACCCTTAGTACACAGACAACCTCCGCTCATGAGCACAGTGAAGTTATGGTCTGAGGAGGCAATGGCCACGCTAAAGGACTGTTTTGAAATCACTGCCTGGGAGCAGCTCTGCGATCCACATGGTGAGGACATCGAGGGCCTCACTCACACCATCACGGACTACCTCGTCTTCTGTGTGGACAACACCGTACCCACCAAGACCATACGGTGTTGCTCGAACAACAAACCCTGGATCAACCCTGAGATAAAAACACTTCTGAGAGAGAAGAAGAGGATCTTCAGGTCGGGGAACAGGGAGATGCTGAAGTCCGTACAGAGGGAGCTGAGGAGGAAGATCAGAGAAGGCAAGGACAGCTTCAGGAAGAAGATGGAGGACATGCTGCACCAGAGCGACATCGGCGGGGTCTGGAGAAACCTTAAAACTATTTCTGGGCTCCAGAATACCTCCCCCCAGGCCACGGGGGACAGGGAGTGGGCTAACAATCTGAACCTGTTTTTTAATAGGTTTGACCAGTCGCCCCCCCCCCCCCCGACTGCACAACAACCACTGCTGCCTCTAAAGTCATCGAGACCTGCTGTCCACACCCCACTCCACCAACACCACCCCACTCGCAGCACACAGCCCCCCAACCTGACCCTCACTAAGACCCAGGTGAGGACGGAGCTGAGGAAGATCAAGGCGAGGAAGGCCTAGGGACCGGACGGCATCAGCGCGAAGCTCCTCAAGTCCTGTACAGACCAGCTGTGTGGGATTGTGGAGCACATCTTCAACCTGAGCCTGAAGCTGGGGAGGGTACCACGGTTGTGGAAAACATCTTGTGTGGTACCTGTACCAAAGACTTCCCACCCCAAAGATCTGAACAGCTACAGACCAGTGGCCCTGACGTCTCACATGATGAAGACCCTGGAGAGACTGCTCCTTGCTCACCTCTGCCCCCTGGTGGGACCAGCGATGGATCCACTCCAGTTCGCCTACCAGCATGGCATTGGGGTGGAGGATGCAGTGATCTTCCTCCTTCACCATTCTCTGTCCCACCTGGAGAAGCCCGGGAATGTTGTGAGGATCATGTTCTTTGACTTCTACAGTGCTTTCAACACCATCCAACCGATGATCCTGAAGGACAAGCTGCTGTGCACAGGGGTGGACCAGCACCTGTCATCATGGATCCTGGACTACCTCACTAACCGGCCACAGTTTGTGAGAACCCGAGATTGTGTGTCTGACACGATCATTGGTAGCACGGGGGCCCCCCAGGGAACGGTTTTGGCTCCCTTCCTGTTCACCCTTTATACTGGGGACTTCTCACACAACACAACACACTGCCATCTACAGAAGTTCTCTGACGACTCTGCGATCGTCGGCCTCATCTCCAACGGAGATGAAGCTGAGTACAGAGGACTTATCCAGGACTTCGTGGACTGGTGCCATCGGAACTGCCTCCAGATCAACGCGAGGAAAACTAAGGAGCTGGTGGTGGACTGCCACAGGCAAGGACAACCCCTTACAGCACCAGTAAACATACAGGGAACACACATTGAGATGGTGACATCCTACAAGTACCTGGGTGTTCATCTGAACAATAAACTAGACTGGTCACACAATACCGACGCACTCTACAAGAAGGGACAGCGCAGGCTGCTCCTACTGAGGAGGCTCAGGTCTTTTGGTGTACAAGGGGCACTGCTGAAGACATTCTACGACACGGTGGTAGCATCTGCCATCACTTTTGGAGTGGTCTGCTGGGGCAACGACATTACAGCAGCCGATAGGAAGAGACTGAACAAACTGATCAAGAAAGCTAGATCTGTCCTGGGGAAACGCCTTGACCCAGTGGAGGAGATAGGAGAGAGAAGGATGGTGGCTAAACTGTCATCTCTGCTGGAGTCCGAGTCCCACCCTATGCAGGACATATTGAACGCACTGAGGAGCTCATTTAGCAGTAGACTACATCATCCTAGGTGCGCAACCGAGAGGTTTCGCAGGTCCTTCCTACCTACGGCTGTCAGAATGTATAACCTAAGCAGGGCTGCTCGCAGAGATAGCAAAAGACGTGACGACCTAGTAGTATTGAATGCAAAAGACGCAATAGACTTACACAAATGGTCCCCTCCAGTATACAACTAGGACAATATCAGTCGCTACGGAGGGTGACAATATGTATGGGTACATATTCATACTATATAGGATAACTAAGTAGACGGTTATGCTGTTTATTCCATCTTGCTACAATGCTCCACACTTTGTATATATATTTATATATTTATGTGTATGTATGTATATCCACTGCTCTTATTTATATTTTTCATATCTTCTTAATTATTGCTCTGAGTGTTGCTATCCCTGTGCTGTTGCAATCTTGTAATTTCCCCATTGTGGGACTAATAAAGGCTTATCTTATCTTATCTTATCTTATCTTATCTTATACCCCTGAGTGTATTATCAGGGAATATAGTAACTCATGGAATCACTCTTGTCCAATCAGATTGCTTTGTCTGAACTAAGTGCTGTATAATATGTGAGAACAGTAAACAGTGCCACGTGAGACATACAGTGTTTACAGTCACAAAAAAATACAGTTTTGTTAAAAAAAAAAACTTGAGTACATGTGCTTGAGTAAATGTAACCAGTTGTTGCCCACCTCTTACCAGCTCTACAGCTGTAAAAAATTGTGGTATATAGATGGTATTTTGTAATTTTAGATTGTAATTGTAATATATTTAGTACTGTGAGAATACAGCATTACCACAGGGTTAAAACAAGAGAGCAAGAACAGAACAGTCTGAGTCTCATAACAAGAAGAGCAGATATCACAAAATCTACAAGACATGAAATGAGGGTGAAAAAAATGACGTTTGGAACTTTTAAAGGTGTACAAATACTGTGTGGCTTTAGGAAAGGTTTTGAAAAAAGATGCAGGAATCAGGAAGAGGCGACGGTGGAAACTGTTGTGGTATTTGTTTTTGGCATCACTGAGTGTGTTTGGACCAGCACCATTTAAAGAGGTGGATGTGGGTCCCTCAGAGGGTGCCAGCTGGTGCACCTGTTTCAACTCAAAACTGGTTAAAGCTCGCTCAATTACTGGTGTGTAATTCATGCCAAGTCAACTTGTGTTCTGGCAGGAAACTGTTTATGCAAGTGTGGTAGTAAGTTTCAAGTCAAGATAATGAAAATCCATGTGACCTTTGGCGAAAAAAGCAGTCACCAAGTTAGTGAACGAACAACACTATTCAGTTAATATAAGGGCAGCTAATAAAGCCATCTAAAATATGTTAGACTGGACTACAATTCAGTCAACAAATAATAGTCTTTAACTTTGTTCTTTATGTATATAGTGATGAGAACATGATTGTAATGATGTGACAATTTGACAATGGTCCTCTCTGGTAATAGCAGGTTGTCTCGAGTATTGTGTTGCCTTATTGGATTCCATTGTGGATAATGTTCATTATGTCAGATTACAGAATTATTTTTAACAACAAAAATGTCAATCAAAGTTAATTTCTCTTGTGTGGGTTTTTGGCTGTGAGTTATTTTAACAGGCCAGTTAGCTGTTGGCTTTTTACAGTTTCTGTGATTTCCCGGTTACAACTCTGAATTCGGTAACCTGTGTAGGAGTCTGTTGCTGTGTAGGCATGTTTGTGCACAGGTTTGTTTAGAGATTAAATACACACGCAAGCTGTGTGTGCCGGTGTGGGAGGACATGAGGCCTGCTGCTTAACATGCATAACATCTGTGGCAACTCCCCAGTGCATTTCGCCAGCTCACATTGTGTGTATAAGTGGAACATGCATTAACCACACTTATTTACAGTCCTGTAATATCATGAACAAATTCATAGCATCATTCTAAGGTCAAACCACTGTGGGCATACCTCTAGGGAAGAAAGAATCTGAGAGTCTGTTTTCAGGATTAACTACGTATATGCTGTAAAAACAAATTAATCCATTTATTTCTTATGTATTTTGATGTTTTAACTGCACTTTTTCCCCTATATGAGGCTATTCCAAGTTAGTGTACCTTCTGTATACTGTAATACAGTGTAGCTGGAAATACAGTACAAGGGCAGCTCATTAAAGAGTTCCCCTGACCTACTTCCAGTTATTGTAGGAGGCTAAAATTGCACATGTTTAATAATACCTATATCTATAGGTCACATGGTAATTTGCAGATCTGAACTACTTTTACAGGTGCTAAGGTGGAGTAAGGTGTGACAATGGAGGTGGATGAATGCATGTCAGACATTCACTGAGATGAAAGAGACTTATGGGGAGGACGCCCCATCATTTGACATAGTGAAGCACTGGCATAGACAGTTCAAGTGTGGTTGGATATCGATGGAAACGGCACCCATTTCTGGGCAACCACAGTGCACCAGTGACATGCGGTCAGGGGAGGCAGGTGAGGCTGAAAATCACAGTCAGATGCTACGCAGTCATAGGCGTAATTTATGGGGGGGTTAGAGGGGTTATAACCCCCCCCCCCATAATCAAATCCAGCCAATACCCCCCCCCCCCCCAATAATCATATAATTATAATTAATAAAAAAAAATCTACAACTCAAGCAAGTATGAAGAAGGTGTCGTTTTTTTCATTTGCAAGCAACAAAAAGTAACAATTCTAATAATCAATGTATCCCCTCCTCCCCCCGCTGCAGACTTGGTATTGCCCAACCGGTACTTGCGCCTTCACTGAGTAGGAGTCAGTTGTAAGGGTGGCAGGTGGGGGTGTTGGTATGGGATGCATTCAGCTCAGTGAGAAAACATGAAACGAGCTCCACAAGGGTAGCAAACCATTTTAAATTGGTTGAACTTGTCAAACAAAAGGACTAAACCCTCTCTCCAAGACGAGGTAAATATCGTGTTTAGCTTGTGAATTGTTGTGTGACGTTAGCTGGTTGCTAGTTTGCTAATAAGAGTTACAGCACAGAATAACTGCTGCCTGGTAGGATTTAGCTGATCTGAGAAATGATCAGCTTTTCTCATGCAGGCTTGGTCTTTACATTGTATTAATCATTCATGAAATATGATCAGAGTAGAGTTGTTCGTCAACTGTTAGAGTGAAATTTATGTGTTTCAGTATCAAAAATGTTAGCAGCGCTGAACATTTATCAAGCACAAACAAAATCTACTCCAACCATCCAGCCATCCATCCATCTTCTTCCGCTTAATCCTTTTCGGGTCGCGGGGGGGCTGGAGCCTATCCCAGTATCTTTGGGCGAGAAGCAGGGTCCACCCTGGACAGATCGCCAGTCCAACCACCGGTCCTTAAATATAAATGTATTTAAATATTGCTTGTCATCCCCATGAAATTCAAGTTGCCCTTAAACCGTTCTGTATTTTCAAAATGTCATGATTTTGATAATTATAAAATTCAATTAAAAAGCAAGTTTTACTTTTGATTACTAAGTCACTCTGAAGGCTATTCTTAAATATCCACATTAAAATAAATTGATTATTTTCCCTACAGATCATTTTAAGATCTTCTATCCTCTGTTAAAATACTACAACTGCACGACAGAGGATCTACACAAATATATAAGAAATAAACACCAAATAGATGAATGGAAGAATAGATGCATTTCATATTCCTAATCTTTTTATAAACCTTTTTACATGTGTTAAAATGAGTTCAAAAGCACTACAGTACAGCATCACTGATTTATTTATTTAATTTAATTATTGAGCTTAAAATCACATTTCTAGTTTTCCGTTCCCATTTTATTTAATCATGAGACAGCATTACACAAATTAGGCAGTCACCAAACACTGAGATATTGTATTGAGATATTATATTATCAATGTATAGTGATTTAGCTCCTAGTATGAGTCATCACCTTAACACTGTATCTTTTGAGTTTGTTGGTGTTTCAGGGTCCATATGTAATAAAGGGAGCGCTAAAAAAATAAATTGATAACTAAAAAGTTGCAATGCTTCTTTCAGCATTTTTACCTCCGCCAGGCCGAAAAGGCCAGGAGGAGGTTATGTTTTTGCCGGGGTTTGTCTGTTTGTTTGTCTGTCTGTCTGTCTGTTGGTTAGCAAGATAACTCAAAAAGTCTTGGACGGATTTCCATGAAACTTTCAGGCGTTGTTGGAAATGGTACAAGGAAGAACTGATTAAATTTTGGGGATGATCCGGATCACCGTCTGGATACAGGAATTTTTTAAAGCATTCTTTAACACTGTGATATACGGCTATTTTCAACATGTGCGCAGGCGCAATGGAGGGCGCTGGTCATCGTGTCTGACCAACATAAACTCCGCCTTCTTCAACGTTTTAGGCACAAAAGCACGCGGAAAACACCGTGCCTGTGTTTGCGCGACGCTGCGAAAGCTGAGACGGGCAGCTGTCCGCCGCCGGATTATTTGGCAGAAATTCCCCGGGCAGCCATAGGCGCTGCGCAAAAACCAGCTGCTCGGCAGCGTGCTGTGTGCCTGTGTTTGCGCAACGCTGCAAAAGCTCAGACGGCCAGCTGTCCGCCGCTAGATTATTTGGCAGAAATTCCCCGGTCAGCCATAGTAGCTCCGCAAAAAGAAGCTCTCTGCCGGGGAATTTTCCAAATCATCTTTGGCCGCGGAGCGCAACCCCAATAAAGGTAAAGATTAGATGTACCACGAAGGTCGAGTGCAAGCAAGATGTTTGTGTCTGTGAACATTCCGTCTTTTGGCGAGTTGATACGTAACGATGTTTACAGTTTGATGACAAGGTTGCTGCCATGTAACAATCATCTTATATCACCAATTGTCAACTCGTCACTAACACTTCAGCATTTGGAAGTGGTGGCGTTCCATTTTATACTGAGTCCAGTATTGTATGTTATTGTTGTTACAAGACCGCCGACTGTCTGCTGATCTGTATATACTTTTATTTATTTATTTATTTTCTACTCCTTTTAGTTCTGCATTTAATATGAACCCTGAGTTTGAAATAAATGTTTGAATTTTGAATAAAACCCACGCCAACCCGTCTACCTAATTGGCATCCGTCAGTGAAGCCCTCAGTGCTGCTTTCAGTGATCTAAAACGCTCACATAACCCATTGGCCTGTGGGTTGTACGCAGTTGTGTCATGACTTCTTTTGTTTTTTCTTTTGAATTCTTGGATGGAACATGGGTGGCCAATATAAGCTGCGGATTCAGCCATCACATATTTCGGATAACTTATGTTGAACTGTATAATCAGAGGAGCTATTGTCTAATTTGACCTTGTTGGATTTTATTACCCCCTTTGTTATATTATTCACATTCTTTTAACCTGTACTCTTAATCTATTCGAAATAAAGATTAATTCATTCGTTCATTCAATTGCAACGCCCCCAGCCTGGGAGTTTGCAGATGCAGGACATGGACACAACACCAACACTTCAGTTTATTACCTCCGCCAAGGAGGTAATGCTTTTACTACTGAACCACTAATCCTATCATTGTGAATCCAATTGCTACTCAGATGTTTTCATGGTTTCATGGCAATATAAGCTGCGGCTTCAGCCATCACCCATTTCGGATAACTCACGTGGAATTGTATAGTAGAAGGAGTCTTTGTCTAATTTGACCTTGTTGTTATATTATACAGTTTCTTTTAACCTGTAATGTACTATCCGAAATAAATAAATTCAATTCAATTCAAATGGTCAAGGAATCTGACAACGTACACACAAACACTGTATGGGGGGAACTGTGGCGCTTGGCGGAGGTCTGCGCTCTCCGAGTGCTTTTCTAGTTATTGTTTGTTTTTGCAGCACTTGTCTCCTCTTCCAGCCTGTTGCTTTCCCTGTCAAGCAGGGGTCTCTGCAGGACGCTGCACTGCTAGAGAAAGCATATTATAAACTCATTTAAAGTTAGGTCACTACCAACTTTTGGAGCTCCAAATATTCTGTCCAGTCTTTTTTCTCCCTTAGTAAACTTCATCAGTGATTTATGCAGCACTGTGATGTTTCTAATGTCACTTTTTCGTGTGTGCAACGTTTTTTCACAGCTTTTCTTGTAAATCAGACATTTTTTCTTGTAAATTTGCCTACTCAGCATCGTGTGTCTATATATTTATGTTTATATGTACATATGTATACTCGCTGCTCTTGTTTTTTTGTTTTTTTCTTGCCTTCTGATTGTTGCTCTGAGTGTTGCTATCCCTGTGCTGTTGCAATCCTGGAATTTCCCCATTGTGGGACTAATAAAGGCTTATCTTATCTTATCTTACTCTTTGGATAAATATGCAGTATTTCCCCCATGTTGTTTTCCCCCTAAATTCAGCTCCTCACAAAAATGTAGCATTTTTCTTAAATTTGTCATGGAAAATAAGCCTTTTTCCTTACATATGTGCAACATAATTTAAATTTCAGATTTTTTTAAATAATTTTTTGACTATCATCAAGTTGCTACTTTTTTCTTGTGAATTTATACCATTTTGTCCTAAATTTGCACATTTTTTTTTTTCTGGTAAATTTTGTAAAGGTAAACTTGTTATTTACCTTTTGTGAGGGGAGGGGGGCAAATACCTGAATCCTAAATTTGAAAACCGAATGCCACTGTAAAAAATTAAATGTCTAGATAATGAATCCAGAGTAAGTTTTTAATACCAGGATGATTTTGTCACAAATTTCACAGATTTATTATCATTTAATGAGTGAAACATAACACACCTAAGGTGTGGTGTGCTATGTTCATAATGTCTCTGCAGGCAGGATAACTGTTACTTTTGTCATAGTCTAGCTGACTAAATCACACATAGTGTCCTTAGCTCACCTACTTGGTAAAAAAAATAGCTACACAGTGGTAAGCCTCATCCACACTCAGCAGCTGCATTAACCTCAGTTCTGTGGCTAGAATGATGAACATGGTGTCAAAATAAACTAGACGACCTAATGCACTTGCTGATGGCACTGTTAAGATGCTATTAAGAGGGAAGAAGGGGGGAAAACATTTTGCATCTTTCCAAGTTTTTCGTGTGGGAAATTCTTGCATGAATTACATCTTTCAAAACTGTCAGTGAAGTACCTCTCTTAAACCACTTGAACATTCATTGAGCTTATTTTATGTCAGGAGCAAGAATGTGAAAGTGACAGCAGCAGGGATAACAAAGAGGGAGAGAGGGAGGAGAGAGGTGGCCCAGATGACCAGAGGGAGAGTGAGGCAGCACAGGAGGCACAAGTGACCAGGTAACAACAAAAAATGAACTTTGCGCCTTAGAGAACAGACTGCTGACTAGATCGTCAAAATAATATTCTGTTGGACAAACTAATGAATTTTAGACTTGTCGTGATTGATTGACATTTTAAGATAAGATAAGCCTTTATTAGTCCCACAATGGGGAAATTCAAGGATCGCAACAGCACAGGGATAGCAACACTCAGAGCAACAATCAGAAGGCAAGAAAAAAAGCAAGAGCAGCTAATATACATATGTACATATTACTATATATATATATATATATATACACAGACACACAGTGCAGAGCATTGTAGCTGGATGGAATAAATATATGAGTATATAAACACACAGTGCGAAGCATTGTAGCTAGATGGAATAAATATATAGATATATTGTGGAAATGTGAAAATGACGAAGCAGAGTTTATTTCTCGAGTCAGTTTTATTCACATCTTCCAACATCACGAAGCAGAATAAAAGAGAACGACAAAGGGAACTCTCATCCTTAAATACCAGGACTCTTACAGTTAACAGGTCACATGTCTCACAAAACCATTGCATTATAAAGACAGCAACAATGCATCCTCTCTGCATGATATCACACCACTATCTACAATGCACCCCCTCATTAATCCTTTCATTATATCCCACAGTCTCAAGCTTTGCATACCAAAGCTAACTCTCCTGCAGCTTCCTGTAATAACCACAGAAGCTCTGCCCTTGCTCTGGTCTAAAATGTGAGTCCAAAAGCAGGTCACGAATGTGTGTCCCCACACAAAGCCCCCCCAGCATTTTAGAACAAACAAGGGAAAAACAACATGCATGCCGTGATAGTATCAATACACATTAGTCCACCAGCTGTCTGGGCTTCCGTCTCCTGCCGTATCTGCTGTAGCTGGGGTTGGACGTCTCCGCGGCGCTGTCAGGCTGGGGGTTTGCCGTCTGGGGGTGGGAACCTTTTGTCAGCACCTGTGGGGGTTCTGAGGAAACATTACTCTGTGAAGCCCTCCGCGGGGGTCTGCCTCGCCGCGGGACCCTCGCCAACAGCACTTGCTCATCTGCCACCACAAAAGCGGGTTTGAGTCTGTTTATGCCAACTTTCTCTTCCTTACCCCCAAAATCTAGCAAAAACTGCTTGTCCCCTGTTTCCAGCACTCTGAAGGGTCCGTCATAAGGCGGTCGCAGCGGGGTTCGGTGCGCATCGTGTCTGACAAAAACGAACTCTGCGTTCTTCAAAGTTTTAGACACAAAAACGTGCGGAAAACTGTGGTGCGCGGGGCCAGGCAGCGTGTTTGATTCTATGTCACTCCGCAACAGCTGAGACGGGGAGGTGTCTGGCGCAGGGTTATCTGGGAGAAACTCCCCAGGGAGCCGGAGTGGCTGCGCAAACACGAGCTCTGCCGGGGAGGCATCTAAGCCCTCTTTAGGTGCAGAACGCAACCCCAACAACACCCACGGTAAGTTGTCTACCCAATTTGCACCCGTCAGTGACGCCCTGAGAGCTGCTTTCAATGCCTTATGAAAACGTTCGCATAACCCGTTAGCCTGCGGATTGTACGCGGTTGTGCGGTGAATTGTGACACCCAGGCTGCGGGCCATTGTCGACCAAAGCTCGGAAACAAATTGAGGGCCTCTGTCGGACGTAACATCCGATGGAACGCCGAAGCGCGCCAGCCAAGCTGTTAAAAACGCGCGCGCAACCTCCTCGGCCGTGGTTGATGCCAGCGGGACCACTTCAGGCCAGTGCATGGTGCGGTCCACCATTGTGAGAAGGTGTGTGCACCCTTGTGACAGCGGGAGGGGGCCCACGAGGTCCACATGAACGTGGTCGAACCTCTTGGCCGGAATGTGAAACGGCTCCAAAGGAGCTCTCGTGTGCCTGTGTACTTTGGCTCGTTGACACGTCGTGCAGGCTGCTGCCCACTCTTTCACTTGCTTGCAGAGGCTCGGCCACACAAATTTTTCTCCTACCATTTTGACCGACGCGCGCACTCCCGGGTGCGCCAAAGAATGAATTGAGTCAAAAACGCGGCGGCGCCACGCAGCTGGTACTACTGGTCGCGGCCGACCCGTGGAGACATCGCAGATTAGGGGGGGCATACCGTCTTGCAGCACCCTGTTCTCCAGCCTTAACCCTGTTGGTCCAGACTGGAGCACGCGCACGTCCGCGCCACTACCCTGCTCCGCGGCCATGGCTGCATAATCTATTCCCACGCTGACTGGGGCCGCTACGGCGCGCGAGAGGCAGTCTGCAACAACATTGAGTTTGCCCGCCACATGCTGGATATCAGTGGTAAACTCTGATATCGCGGCCAGCTGTCTCTGCTGCCGGCCTGACCACGGTTCGGAAACCTTGGCCATCGCGAATGTGAGCGGTTTGTGGTCAACGAACGCGGTGAAAGAGCGTCCCTCCAGCCAGAACTGAAAGTGGCGAATGGCCAAATGGAGAGCGAGCAGCTCCCTGTCAAACGCGCTGTATTTACGTTCGCTATCGCGCAAGGTCCTGCTGAAAAAAGCGAGGGGCTGCCAAACCACGGCTACATGTTGCTCCACGACCAACACCTCTGAAGCATGGCCACCTCTGAAGCGTCAGTGGTGAGCGCTATGCGGGCAGTTGGGTCTGGGTCTGCCAACAACGCAGCCCTTGCCAAAGCTGCTTTCACCTCCAAGAACGCTTGGTCCCGCTCCGGGGACCACTCGACCTTATCCGCGGGTTTCTTTTTTTTGAGCGCGGCATACAGCGGCTGCATGAGTTGCACCGCGCAGGGGAGAAAACGGTTATAAAAATTCACTATTCCCAAAAACTCCTGCAACGCCCTGACCGTCTGTGGCCGGGGAAAATCTGCCACCGCGCGCACTTTATCAGGAAGTGGAACTGCTCCTTCGGAGGAGACATGGCGTCCTAAAAAATCAATCTGCGCCACCCCGAACTGATACTTCGCTGGGTTGATTATTAACCTGTGATCTCCCAACCTTCGGAAAACTGTGGCCAGGTGTTTTTCGTGTTCGTCTTCGGACGCGCTGGCTACTAAAATATCGTCCAAGTAGACGAACACGAAAGGGAGATCGTGAAGCACCGCGTCCATCATGCGTTGGAACGACTGAGCCACCCCTTTAAGTCCGAATGGCATGCGTAAAAACTCGAAGATGCCAAACGGAGTTATTACCGCTGTTTTGGGTATGTCCTCAGCGCGCATTGGGACTTGGTGGTAACCGCGGACCAAGTCTATTTTAGAAAAAACGCGCGCCCCTGCCAAATGAACGGAAAAATCTTGGATATGTGGGATTGGGTAGTGGTCATGAGCTGTAGCGTTGTTTAACCTGCGGAAATCCCCGCAAGGTCGCCATGATCCGTTGGCTTTCGGGACCATGTGCAGCGGGGAAGCCCACGGACTGTTTGAACGTCTGATAATGCCCAACCTCTCCAGGTTGGCGAATTCCTCGCGCGCTATGGCTAGTTTAGCTGCGTCCAAGCGCCGAGCTTTTGCAAAAACGGGCGGTCCAGTAGTGGTAATAAAATGCTCCACCCCGTGCTTAGCGACTGTTGCCGAAAAAGTGGGGACCGTGAGTGTTGGGAACTGAGTGAGCAGTGTGTGGAACTTATCGCTTGCAGCTGTGACGTTGGCTTGTGCTATAGGCGGGGCCACTCGCGCTGTGCAGGAGATAGAATCAAAAGAAAGTGCATTAACCAAGCGCCTGTTAGCGAGATCAACCAACAAACCATGTGAGCACAGAAAATCAGCCCCCAACATACTGAAATTTACTGCTGCTACAACAAAAGTCCACTCAAATGTACGGCCATGTAGAGACAGAAGCAGAGTCTTCTCACCGAAGGTCTTAATCTCCGAGCCGTTCGCTGCTGACACTCAGGGACCTCCGGAACCAGCTAGTCTGTCCGCATAGGAAGGCATGATGAAACTCAACTGGGAGCCTGTGTCGACGAGGAACTGCCTCCCTGAGTGTGCGTCCGATAAGTAGAGCAACTTGTTCTCCTCCCCGAGGGCCGCGGCTGCTACCGACGCCCGGTATTGGCGTTTCCCGAACGCCCGAACTGGCACGGTGGTACACATTTGCGTGCCCTCTCTGCGAAGCGGCGATGGTAGAAACAAAGGAAGTCCGATCCGCGTTCCCTGGCCCCTGCCGCCGTCGTCGTCGGTGCATCTGGTACCGCTGCCTCTGGCCTCCTGTCGTCTCCGGTCGCCATGCTGAGTTCTGCTGCAGCGGCCGCGGCTGCGCGCCGCTTGGTGGCGTTGACAATCCGCTGCGCTTCTCGACCCAGCACACGGTAGTCCCGTTGGGCCAACAGTGGTGAACTGGCCAGGGTCGCTCTCGCTGCTGACGGTATAGTCCTGAGGAAGAGGTGGGTGAAAATGAAGTGATCGTCGTCAGAGTATTTCAACCTCAACAACTTCTCCATCAGGTTCGCGGGCATGTCATTTTCCGACTCCGTCAGCCCCAGGAGCCTCTCTGCTCGCTCCTCCGCCGAGGGGGTGAATTGCTGGATGAGTGCAGCCTTCAGCGTGCCGTATTTGTCGTTGTCCGGCGGCTGGTCGATCAGGCTCTCCACATGCTGGGCCGTGTTGTTGTCCAGCTTTGCAGCTACGTGGTAGAATCTTGTGGCATCTACCGATATCCCCCGGAGGTTGAACTGCGCCTCAACCGCGTTGAACCAGGAGCGTGGATTGTTCTGCCAGAAGTCCGGTAGCTGGACTGTAGCGGCATTCGCTTGGCTGAGGGCTCCTGACGAGGCTGGCCCAGGGGAATTCTCCTCATGCATGATACGTCTTGGGGTCACCAGTGTGGAAATGTGAAAATGACGAGGCAGAGTTTATTTCTCGAGTCAGTTTTATTCACATCTTCCAACATCACGAAGCAGAATAAAAGAGAACGACAAAGGGAGCTCTCGTCCTTAAATACCAGGACTCTTACAGTTAACAGGTCACATGTCTCACAAAACCATTGCATTATAAAGACAGCAACAATGCATCCTCTCTGCATGATATCACACCACTATCTACAATGCACCCCCTCATTAATCCTTTCATTATATCCCACAGTCTCAAGCTTTGCATACCAAAGCTAACTCTCCTGCAGCTTCCTGTAATAACCACAGAAGCTCTGCCCTTGCTCTGGTCTAAAATGTGAGTCCAAAAGCAGGTCACGAATGTGTGTCCCCACAATATAAATATAAACACACCCAGTAGGAACAACCTGCGCTGTCCCTTCTTGTAGAGTGTGTCGGTATTGTGTGACCAGTCTAGATTATTGTTCAGATGAACACCCAGGTACTTGTAGGATGTCACCATCTCAATGTCTGTTCCCTGTATGTTTACTGGTGCTGTGAGGGGTTGTCCTTGCCTGCGGCAGCCCACCACCATTTTCTTTTTGTTCATGTGATTTCCTCACAGAGAGACACAGGGTGAGGGCAGCAGTCAGGCAAATCCATTCTGTTATTATCACTGTAGTGAGTTAGCTAAGAGTCAGGCTAAGATTAATCCTAGTGACTTGTCTGTCAATGCTATGAGAAATCAACGCTTTTCAGATCACTAAAATGTAGCCATGTTTAGTGATGTGGGATGATGGGAGTTGTTGTCCGCTAGTAGTTTAAATAAAAACTAAATGTTACTCTGTTATTATACAACAGCCAACAACTTTAATTATATGGAAAGTTATCTTTTCAATTGGCAAATATCATTTAAGACAAGACAAGATAAGATAAGATAAGATAAGCCTTTATTTGTCCCACAATGGGGAAATTCCAGGATTGCAACAGCACAGGGATAGCAATACTCAGAGCAATAATTAAGAATATAAGAAAAATAAGAGCAGTGAATATACATATGTACACATAAATATATAAATATATACTGTATACACAGTGTGGAGCATTGTAGCTAGATGGAATAAACAGCATAACCGTCAATTTAGTTACCCTACATGGTATGAATGTGTACCCATACATACTGTCACCCTCTGTAGCGACTGATATTGTCCTAGTTGTATACTGGAGGGGACCATTTGTGTAAGTCTATTGCGTCTTTTGCATTCAATACTATTAGGTCATCACGTTTTTTTTGCTATCTCTGTGAGCAGCCCTGCTTAGGTTATACAGTCTGACAGCCGTAGATAGGAAGGACCTGCAAAACCTCTCAGTTGCGCACCTAGGATGATGTAGTCTACTGCTAAATGAGCTCCTCAGTGCGTTCCGTTTGTCCTGCATAGGGTGGAACTCGGAATCCAGCAGAGATGACAGTTTAGCCACCATCCTTCTCTCTCCTATCTCCTCCACTGGGTCAAGGCATTTCCCCAGGACAGAGCTAGCTTTCTTGATTAGTTTGTTCAGTCTCTTCCTATCGGCTGCTATAATGCCACTGCCCCAGCAGACCACTCCAAAAGTGATGGCTGATGCCACCACCGTGTCGTAGAATGTCTTCAGCAGCGCCCCTTGTACACCAAAAGACCTGAGCTTCCTCTGTAGGAACAGCCTGCGCTGTCCCTTCTTGTACAGTGCGTCGGTATTGTGTGACCAGTCTAGATTATTGTTCAGATGAACACCCAGGTACTTGTAGGATGTCACCATCTCAATGTCTGTTCCCTGTATGTTTACTGGTGCTGTGAGGGGTTGTCCTTGCCTGCGGCAGTCCACCACCAGCTCCTTAGTTTTCCTCGCGTTGATCTGGAGGCAGTTCCGATGGCACCAGTCCACGAAGTCCTGAATAAGTCCTCTGTACTCAGCTTCATCTCCATTGGAGATGAGGCCGATGATCGCAGAGTCGTCAGAGAACTTCTGTAGATGGCAGTGTGTTGTGTTGTGTGAGAAGTCCCCAGTATAAAGGGTGAACAGGAAGGGAGCCAAAACCGTTCCCTGGGGGGCCCCCGTGCTACCGATGATCGTGTCGGGCACACAATCCTGGGTTCTCACAAACTGTGGCCGGTTAGTGAGGTAGTCCAGGATCCATGATGACAGGTGCTGGTCCACCCCTGCGCACAGCAGCTCGTCCTTCAGGATCATCGGTTGGATGGTGTTGAAAGCACTGGAGAAGTCAAAGAACATGATCCTCACCACATTCCCAGGCTTCTCCAGGTGGGACAGAGAACGGTGAAGGAGGAAGATCACTGCATCCTCCACCCCAATGCCATGCTGGTAGGCGAACTGGAGTGGATCCATCGCTGGTCCCACCAGGGGGCGGAGGTGAGCAAGGAGCAGTCTCTCCAGGGTCTTCATCATGTGAGACGTCAGGGCCACTGGTCTGTAGCCCTGGTCTGTAGCCCTTCCCACCCCAAAGACCTGAAGGTCTTTGGGGTGGGAAGTCTTTGGTACAGGTACCACACAAGATGTTTTCCACAACTGTGGTACCCTCCCCAGCTTCAGGCTCAGGTTGAAGATGTGCTCCACAATCCCACACAGATGGTCTGCGCAGGACTTGAGGATCTTCGCGCTGATGCCGTCCGGTCCCGAGGCCTTCCTCGTTTATGTAACTTGTTTCAAAATTTGATGGGGATCAGAAGATAATGTTGCTCTTGCCATTCATTTCAATAGAGAATTTTTTTTTTTTTCAATTTAAGGTCCAATATGCAGAAGTAGAGGGGGCATGACTTAGGCTCTCTAAACGGGCAGAGATTTCAACCCCCCCCCCCCCCCCCAGTGTTTGAAACAAAGTTACGCCCTTGTACACAGTACCACTGCCCCAATAGGAGAGGGTGTGCTTGAGCACCATTCGCACAGGTTCTTTATAAAATCAAGGAAGATAAGGACATTTAACAAAATTACAGTGATTTTTGTCCAGAAAGATAAGCACATTTACGTACTTAATTTACAAGTAAAGTTAAGACCATTTTTTTTTTTTTTTGTTACTTATTTGTACCCGTAGGTAGACTTGGTAAAGTATGCATGTATGCATACTAGTTGTAAATACTTGTATTAATTTGTAACAATGAGTGTAAAGTGTGGAGCTGCAACTCACAGAGATGCATCTCTCTGAGCCACTATAACTTACATTATTCCTTGGCCAAGAACAAAGTATAATGCATTTTGTGCCCAAAAACTTGTCTGTAAAATAATTTAATACTTTGTACTTGTGTAACCGAGGGTCTCTGCATATTGTCATTACTCAAGGAGAGTTATAAAATGAAAACATGGACTTTTATTACTGCCTTTTCTGTGTATCCCATTGAGGTAATTCAATAAAATAACACTTGTTTTATCCATCCATCCATCCATCCATCCATCTTCTACCGCTTTTCCGGAGGTCCGGGTCGCGGAGGCAGCAGTTCAAGCAGAGAAGCCCAGACTTCCCTCTCCCCAGCCACCTGCTCCAGCTCTTCAGAGGGGATACCAAGGCGTTCCCAGACTAGCTGGGAGACATAGTCTCTCCACCGAGTCCTGGGTCTGCCCCGGGGTCTCCTCCCAGTGGGACGTGCCTGAAACACCTCAAGTGGGAGGCGTCCAGGAGGCATCCTAATCAGATGCCCATACCACCTCAACTGACTCCTTTCAATGTGGAGGGGCAGCGGTTCTACTCTGAGCCTCTCCCGGATGACTGAGCTCCTCACCCTATCTCTGAGGGTGAGTCCAGCAATCCTACGGAGAAAGCTCATTTCAGCCGCTTGTATCCGCGATCTCGTTCTTTCGGTCATTACCCAAAGCTCGTGACCATAGGTGAGAGTAGGAACGTAGATTGACTGGTAAATCGACAGCTTTGCCTTAGAACTAAGCTCCCTCTTCACCACAACAGACCGGTACAACGTCCGCATCACTGCAGATGCTGCTCCAATCCGTCTGTCGATCTCTCGCTCCATTTTCCCCTCACTTGTGAACAAGACCCCAAGATACTTAAACTCCTCCACTTGGGGCAGGAGCCTGTCCCCAACCCGGAGAGGACAATCCACCTTTTTCCGGCTGAGGACCATGGACTCGGACTTGGAGGTGCTGATTCTCATCCCAGCCGCTTCACACTCAGCGGCAAACCGTCCCAGCAAGAACTGTAGGTCATTGCTGGATGAAGCCAACAGGACAACATCATCTGCAAACAACAGAGATGAGATCCTGTGGTCACCAAGCATGACACCCTCCATTCCCTGGCTGCGCCTAGAAATCCTGTCCATAAAAATTATGAACAGGACCGGTGACAAAGGGCAGCCCTGGCGGAGTCCAACTCTCACTGGGAATGACTCCGACCGAGTGTTGGCAATGCGAACTAAACTCTCACAACGGTCGTACAGAGACCGAATAGCTCGTAACAACAAGCCCGATACCCCATACTCCCGAAGCACCCCCCACAAAAATCCACGAGGGACGCGGTCAAATGCCTTCTCCAAGTCCACAAAACACATGTAAACTGGTTGGGCAAACTCCCACGAACCCTCAAGAATTCTCGAGAGGGTAAAGAGCTGGTCCGATGTGCCACGGCCAGGACGAAAACCACATTGCTCCTCCTGAATCCGAGGTTCGACCAACGGCCGGACTCTCCTCTCCAGTACCTTGGCATAGACCTTCCCAGGGAGGCTGAGGAGTGTGATCCCTCTAAAGTTGGAGCACACCCTCCGGTCCCCTTTTTTGAAGAGAGGAACCACCACCCCGGTTTGCCATGCCAAAGGCACTGCCCCCGACCTCCACGCAATGTTGCAGAGGCGTGTCAACCATGACAACCCAACAACATCCAGGGCCTTGAGGTACTCGGGGCGAATCTCGTCCACCCCCGGGGCCCGGCCACCAAGGAGATTTTTAACCACCTTGGCGACCTCAGCCCCTGTGATAGGCGAGTCATCCCCCTCGTCCCCAAACCCTGCTTCCTCTGTGGAAGGCGTATCAGTGGGATTGAGGAGATCCTCGAAGTATTCCTTCCACCGCCCGACGATATCCCCAGTTGAAGTCAACAGTGTCCCATCCGCACCATACACAGTGTGGACGGGGAGCTGCTTTCCCCTCCTGAGCCGCCGAACAGTTTGCCAGAATCTCTTTGAAGCCGACCGAAAGTCTTGTTCCATGGCCTCACCGAACTCCTCCCATACCCGGGTTTTTGCTTCAGCAACCACCCGAGCTGCACTCCGCTTGGCCTGCCGGTACACCTCAGCTGCTTCGGGAGTCCCACAAGTCAACCAAGCTTGATAGGACTCCTTCTTCAGCTTAATGGCCCCCCTCACCACTGGTGTCCACCACTTGGTTCGGGGGTTGCCACCACGAGATGCACCGACCACCTTGCGGCCGCAGCTCTGGGCTGCCGCTTCAACAACAGAGGTGGAGAACATGGCCCATTCAGACTCCATGTCTCCAGACTCCCTCGGAATGTGGTTGAAGTTCTTCCGGAGGTGGGAGTTGAAGACCTCCCGGACAGGGGCCTCAGCCAGACGCTCCCAGCACACCCTCACTATACGTTTGGGTCTACCAGGTCTGAATGGCTTCCTCCCCTGCCATCGGATCCAACTCACCACCAGGTGGTGATCAGTTGACAGCTCTGCACCTCTCTTTACTCGGGTGTCCAAGACATACGGTCGCAGGTCTGATGATACGATAACAAAATCGATCATCGACCTGCGGCCTAGGGTGTCCTGGTGCCAGGTGCACATATGGACACCCTTATGCTTGAACATGGTGTTCGTTATAGACAGACTGTGGTTAGCACAGAAGTCCAATAACTGAACACCACTCGGGTTCAGATCGGGCAGGCAGTTCCTCCCAATCACCCCCCTCCAGGTTTCACTGTCGTTGCCCACGTGCGCATTGAAGTCCCCCAGTAGGACAATGGAGTCTCCAGGAGGAGCACCCTCCAGCACCCCAGTCACAGACTCCAAAAAGGGTGGGTACTCTGAAACATCATTTGGTGCATAGGCACAAATGATGGTCAGGACCCGTTTCCCAACCCGAAGGCGCAGGGAAGCAACCCTTTCGTCCACCGGGGAAAACTCCAATATAGAGGCAGCAAGGTGGGGCGATACAAGAATACCTACCCCTGCTCGTCGCCTCTCGCCCGGGGCAACTCCAGAAAAGGCCAAGCTCCAGCCCCTCTCCAGGAGACTGGTTCCGGAACCGGAGCTGTGTGTTGAGGTGAGGCCGACTATATCTAGCCGGTATCGCTCAATCTCGTACACCAGCTCAGGCTCCTTCCCCACCAGAGAGGTGACATTCCACATACCAAAAGCCAGTTTAGAAAGCTTGGGATCAGTCCGCCAAGGTCTCCGCCTTTGACTGCCACCTAATCCACATAGCACCGGACTTCCATGATCCCTCCTGCAGGTGGTGAACCTACTGGAGGGCGGACCCATGTAACTCCTTTGGGCTGAGCCCGGCCGGGTCCCATGGGTGGAAACCCGGCCACCAGACGCTAGCCTTCGAGCCCCTCCCCCAGGCCTGGCTCCAGGGTGGGGCCCCGGTAACCCCATACCGGGTGGGGTACACTGAATCCTTGATATACAATTTATCATGAGAGTCTGTTGGATCGTTCTTCGTCTGGCCCTTCACCCAGGACCAGTTTGTCTTGGGAGACCCTATCAGAGGCAAATTGCCCCGGACAACATAGCTCCTGGGATCACTGGGGCACGCAAACCCCCCCACCACGATAAGGTGACGATCCATGAGGGGGTTTTACTTGTTTTATTGAAATTAAATATAAAATCTGATTTCCAAATCTGACCCTGAATGCATCATAGCCTCACCGTAAATGAAACTCACCGCATGTCACTGCAGTGCACCATTGATGAAGCCCCATCTGGCAAGTGGAAGCCACTATTTTAGAGGATGGACACATGACCCTTCACCGACTAGCCCAAGATGTCAAGATCAGTGTGGAGTCTATATAAAAAAAAACGTCCATGACCATTTGCATATGCTGAAAATGGATGTATTTGTCCATGTGTCCAGAAAACCAGGAGGACTTCTTTAACAGGGTTAATCACAAAGGACCAATCATGCGTTCATCACTATGATCCACAGACTAAAACCCAGTTGAAGCAATGGAACCATATGACTCACCACCTCTGAAGAACGCACATGACCAACCCTTAGCAGGCAAGGTCACGCTCACAGTCTTTTGGGACCAGCATGGAGTGCTGATGATGGATTTCCTGGCAAAGAATACCGCAGTTCTCGAGACTTACTACGCTTCACTGCTGCAGAAATTGTGGAAGGCCATCAAAACCAAGGGTCATGGCATGCTGAGCAAAGGCGTCCTCCTCTTGCAAGGCAGTGTCCCAGTTCACAACTTGCATGTTGCCCAAGCACATACCTGCAGCTATGAAATCCTTCCTCACCCCCATTATTCTCCTTGTACTATCTGACTTCTACCCCTTTCCAACCTTGAAGTCATTTTTGAAGAGAAGGCACTTCCAAGACAATGAAATGCTGATTTCCAAGGTCAAGTCGTGGCTTCTGATGCAACCTGCAAACTTCTTCAAGTGAGGTCTACACAGCTGCATAAAGCAATGAGAGGTGTGTGACCCTTGGTGGTACCTATGGTGAGAAAGACCAATAACTGTGCCAAGTTTCCTTCATCCCAGCCCTCATAGTTAACAAATTACTGCATCACATGCATACAACTTTGGGTGCCTTTAATTGAGTTTATAGGATATTCTGTGTTATATAAAGACATTCAGATTTCATGTTTCTAAAGTTTTTTGCTTTTTAAAGTCCTTTAACACCAGTCTATATTTTGGTGAAAAAGCATTTCATGTTGTAAAGCCTGATTTTCTTACTAATAATGGGGAAGCATGTCAGAATTGGCATAGATAAAACCGGAAGAGGATTCCAGTGTGAATGTTGTTTACTGAAAAGAAGGAAGAAGAAACTACTGTGATGATCACTATATCTGAAACATAAAACCATACTAATGCCTGCATCATACTGCAAATGGTGGACTAGTGAAAGTTGCTTTTAAACAAGATATCAGCGGGTTATAGAAGGTGTCCCATAAGTCTGAACCCATAGGTGAAAACAATAAAATTACAAAATAGTTTCAGAATTTATGGGTCCAGACTTACAGGACACCCTGCAGAAGCTTGTTCAACTTACGTGGGCTTCGGCTTACCTGACTTCAGATCAGAATTGGAAATAATGGGTACTCGGTTTTCTGCATCAGACTATAACTCTTCACATGAAAAAAGCCAAATATTGTGACTCAACATTCCACCTGCACGGACATGAGCCTCAATATGAAGCTGGTCCATCGACTGTAACCTGGACAGCCTGCTCTATGTCTTTCAGCAAAACAATGTATTCTGACAAAAAAAAAAAATTAAAAGCTCATAAATGGGTTTATTATTCTGCAGATTGCATTATTATGAAGGAAAAACATTTTTAATGCTCTAATTCCTTCGGAATCATGTGGCTGCTGAGGCCACGTTTTTTCCTTTTTTTTTTTTTTTAAGGAAAACAAAGGATCACTGCAATTTCAGCATGGTCTTTTCAGTGTCTGACAAAAGAATGAGAATTTTTGTAAGCACATTAATGTCTGCCACGGTGGTTTTAAAAAAAGCTCAATCCATAACGCCATTACAGCAACACAGTCCCCCTGGATTTGATGTTAATAAAAACCTGTAAAAGTAATTTCGGGGTGGGACCCAAGAGAGACTCAAAAGTCATTTTTGACCCATTTAAGGCTTAAAGGCTCAAATACCAGAGTCACAGACCAGAGATGTGTTCTCAGGTAGAAATTACTCACTAAGAAGCCTCTTGAAAGGTTACATGGCAGGTCAGTAGGTGTTTTCTCTCCCTAATTTTGTTTTGCTATATTTCTGTAACTGAACTTAAGTAGTGACTTAAGTGCTGTTGCTTTAAGGTTTGTTTCTCTTTCCGTATACCTTTTCTTACTGCATATATTTATAATTTTACTCCCTATTTAATTAAAGTGTTCAGTATTCATGCTTTGTTGTTGCTTTGCATGGCATAAATAAAACAGCTTTTGAAATCTTGCACGCAGTATTTTCTCCCCTGCAATCAATTGCTTCATTCCGAAATGTTTGCTTGAAGGTAAACCATTCCAAAGTGCAGTTATGACTGATTTTCCATATGCATGTGGATTACATAGCACTTTGGGGCAAAGTTACACATTGCATTTTTAATTTTGTGCTGCCTGGTGTGCACGCTTAGTTACTGAAGAACATGCTTGGCTGCTTGGGCATTTATCTTTGGTGCCCAAAGGGATGCATAGGCCGAGCTGAGTAGACACTAATTCAGAAAGGTTTTTTCGCTTAAATTAAAGCCTAGTGATGTGACTTTCATATTAACAGCCACATGTACATTAGTAAGCAATGTCTTAGTGTAAAGGATATAGCAGGGGTCACCAACTAAAAGTACAAGAGGTCCAGCAAGCCAGTCCTCCTCCCCAGCTGAGGTCCGAATTAGGACTGGGGATCTTTAGGCACCTCACGATACAATTATGATTCAGGGTCTCCGACTGGATCCTAAAACAATTTGATGCATTTTGTTTGTTTGTCTTTTCAGAATTTTTTTCCTCTCACTGTGCGACAGCTTGGTACTTTTAAAGCCAAGTGTTTGCAATGGCCCATGAATTTACTTCAACCATCATTTAATAAAAGAAATGGAAGAGAAATGTGACAAGTCCCATGGACAAATGCATCTGAAAAAGCACTTTTAAAAACTGTCATCTTTTTATGGACATTCTTAAAGAAGACCACAGTTGTCTCCAGCAGGCCAATATCATTTGCTTTTACACATTATTTTATTAAGCAGATGTTTTAGCTGCTTTTAGCTCTGTATTTTTTTAAACAAAAAAATCTAATAAATTCTTTGCTCAATTTCAAATAAAACGCATAATAATTTAATCATAACAATGCAGAGGAACACTAAATGTGTTTTTGACAAAAAAAAGAAAAAAAGTTTTTAGCTCTAAAATTCTAAAATCTACAACTTAAATCCTAAAAATGGAAAGTTTTACAGGAGAACACAAACTAAATTGCATACATTTAAAAAGATTCATATTTACAAAACTAAATCTCACAAAAGTCCACCTTTATACCATATTTTCATTATTTAAAAAGAAGTTTTAAACTGTAAGCCTAAAAAAGGACAGAAAATACAATTAATTCCACAGTACAGAATTCCTTTGGATTTTTTTTTTTAATGTCAATAATGTTTTTATCTACTTAACCTCGTCTGTGTCTGTCTGGGTAACACTCCGTCACAGGGAGAGAGGAGGTGAATGTGTGTGGAACTTTTTATCTTCAGTAACACACAGAGCAAATTAATGTTTTGACATGATATCAGAGGGCCGTGGAAATTACCTCCATAAACAACGTCGTGCAGCTCAACGGGGATGCTGTCCCAGGAAGGTGGGGAGGAGCCGCGGGGACTTCTGTCAACAAACCCCCGTGTGGACCCGTACCATCGCAGGAGGCCAGAGTGGTGGTGGACACAATTTCACAGCAGTGTTTCATTCGGCGGGTTACACCAGGAAGGAAGCGTGGCTGTTCACCCGCTGTATCCCACAGAGAACGTCCAAGGTCCCACGCCATACGTGGTTGTCAGCGTTTCATACAGGTCACACAACATGTCCAGCTTCCACTCCTCCTTCTCCGCATTGATGTAGAACTGGCGGATACCCTCCAGGGTCAGCTCCTCTTTTTTCACCAGGATACGGATCGGGTCACGCATGAACTTCTTTGTCACCCCCAACACATAATTTGGCATGGCGGTGGACAGTAGAACAACCAGGGTCTAGGCTGTCGCCACTGATACAGCACTTGAGTTCCACTTTTTTGTTCGGTTAAAACAAAACAGTATGATTTTTCCCAAAATTATCTTAAAAACCTTCGGCGTCTGGACGGAGGATTCTCAAGGTCCGGATCTGGACTGGAGTCCGCCACTCGGTGACCCCTGAGATATAGCATTCTCAGTACAGGTGGGAATCATGAGGGACCTCACGGAATAATACCTTTGTGATACTTGGGTCACAATGCAGTACTATCACCATACTACAGTTCTTTCAGTATGCCAATACCAAATATCCACCCCTACATTTCAACATCAAATTTTGTCCTCAAAGTACTACTGTCAATATCTGTTTGATATAAGTTTTCACTCTTTTCAACTCACCACAGCCGCTTTTGTTTCAGTGGCTGTAGGCTCTCAGTCCTCCTGCCCAAGGTCGCCTTAATGAACGGGCTAGGCTTGGCTGAAGCCCAGGGGCCTGTGTAGATCAGGGGCTTATCATGAGCCAATAGAAAAAGATCGCATTGTTGTTAATTGGTCAAATTCTATGTCCATTACTTGATATTCATGTGTGGCTGGCTGCTGATTGGTCCAATTTACGTGTAGCCCATGTGGGTACCATGTAACAATAGCCTATCAGAGGAACTGTTTTGACATGTGACTATGCAAGCGGCAGAAGTAATTAGCTCAGTCAAAATGTTCGGAAAAAGGTTTGAGTGCCGCTTATAAAATTATTGAGAGGAAAAGAGCTTAGGGGAAATGAATAGCTCAAAAAAATCCCAAAGAGTAAAGGATTTTTCTAAGCTGGAGCAATGAGTGGAGGCGAAGCTGCTAATTACTGCATCAAAGGAGACAGGTGGGCCATTAAAGCACTCACCTGGAGGAGAAGACCATCAGATCCTGCCGAAAGAGAACAGGCTAGGGGAGAAGGCAAGCTGAGAGATGGAGACCAGCACAAGAAAAGCCCGGTCACTTGGAAAGGCCATCATTGCTTACATCAGACAGCTGTGCGTAGGACAGTAGACCTGTAGCTTGGTAAAAAGTAGACTAGATCAGGCATGCTGCTTAAACAGACTGTGTAACCTCACACTGATGTCCATAGAGTATGACGTTATTCGTAAGCTGGACTTAAAGGACATAATGAAGGATTTTTCATTAAAGAAGGCCAGAAGAAAGCACTTTCAAAAAAGGTAAGACATGCTCTTGGTAGCTTTCCAGTCACCTGTGCAGGTTTTTAATTAACTCTGCCAAGGAGGTAATGTGATCAGGGTAGTTTGTTTGTTTTTCTGTTTATTAGCAGAATTATGCAAAAATTACTGTATGGATTTTGATGAGAGTTTCACCAGAGGTATCCCTTGGGACAAGGATGAACCCATTATTTTTTGGTGATTTGAGACTGCATAACTCCACCAAGGGCCTTGTTTCTACTTTTGCAGCAGGATTACACAAAAACTACTGGATGGATTTGGATGTAATTTTCACCAGAGGTTGTCCTTGGGCTAGAGAGGAACCCATTGCAGTTTTCACCAGAACCCATTGCATTTTGGTGATGATTGGAGAATGCGAACCTCTGCCAAGGCTCTTGTCACAGTGTGTTAGCAAGAATCCTATAAAACTATTTTATAGACTTTGATGCAGTTTTCACCAGAACTAGCTCGTCGCCTACACACAAACCCATTACATTTTAAAGGTCATCCATGGGGGACAGAAGGAGCCATCGCAAAGGTATGTGCTCTCTAAGTGATTTTCTAGTTGCTGCTGTTGTGCATTGTTTGAATCAGGAATACTTGACTGATTAACTTTGTGTTCTGCTGTCATCATTAGACTGTAATTGTTGATCATTGTCATCCTCCCTCTGCAGGTGGATCATCGACTTCCTGACGGACCGGAGGCAGCATGTGCGGCTGGGAAAGACTGTCTCAGACTATACTAGCATCAGCACCGGATCACCCCAGGGCTGTGTACTTTCCCCCCTACTCTTCTCCCTTTACACCAACTCCTGCACCTCCAGCCACCAGTCTGTCAAGTTGATCAAGTTTGCGGACGACACCACCCTCATCAGGCTCATCTCCAACGGCGACGAGTCCGCCTACAGGAGAGAGGTGGCCCAGCTGGCGTCCTGGTGCAGCAATAACAACCTGCAGCTGAACGCTCTGAAGACAGTGGAGATGATTGTAGACTTCAGGAAAGTCACTACTCCTCTGCCCCCCCTCACCCTCTCAGGCTCTCCCATCACCACTGCTGATTCCTTCCGCTTCCTAGGCACTACCATCACCAGGGACCTCAAATGGGAGCTGACCATCAGCTCACTCATCAAAAAAGCCCAGCAGAGGATGTTCTTCCTGCGGCAGCTGAGGAAGCTCAAGCTACCCACCAAGATGTTAGTGCAGTTCTACACAGCCATCATCGAGTCCATCCTCACCACCTCCATAACCGTGTGGTACGCAGGAGCCACTGCCAGGGACAGACTAAGGCTGCAGCGCGTCGTGCGCACTGCTGAGAAGGTGATCGGCTGCAAGCTCCCATCTCTCCAGGATCTGTACATCTCCAGGACCCGGAGGCGTGCTGGCCGGATCATAGCTGATCCCTCACACCCTGGTCACGTACTGTTTGCCCCCCTCCCCTCTGGTAGAAGACTTCGGTCCATCCAGACTAAAACCTCCCGTCACATGAACAGCTTCTTCCCCTCTGCCATTAGACTGCTGAACACTAAGTGACTTATTGACTCTCGTGCACCATGTACAGCAGCTCAACCAGACTCATGTCAATCATCACTGTTTTCTTCCTGCATTACCGACTGCACTATATACAGTAGTTCTCCACAGTATCTGCTGCTGGCTAATATATATTTTAACTGTTGACCAGTATCACTTAATCTTATCCTACACTTTATTACATGTATAGTTTATTTCTCTTATCTTATCATGTTTAATGTTGCAGCATTGTACCGAGACAAATTCCTAGTTTGTGTACTACATGAACAATGGCAATAAACCTGATTCTGATTCTGATTCTGATTCTCTGATAGCTGGTGTTTAGGCCATGGTGCTGTGTGTACCTGTCTGAGAGAGAGAGAGATTAGACTAATTTGTGTGTTAGTATCTGTGACTGTAAAAATGAAAATCATAGTAAGATAAAATATCCTAAATCATGGCAATATGTTTGTTTTTCTCTCCCAAGATAATTTTGACAAGACAAGACAATTTCTTTTTGTTGTGCAGTTTTCTGTAGAATTTTGATTGCTTTAAGGTAGTTTTTACTTGTTTTGAGAAATATCTTACTTTGTTGGCAGATTTTTTTTTTTAAATTTTGACTAAAATTATCTGTTGCCAGAATTTTTTGCTTATTTTAAGTAAATAAATTAAGGTAAATAAGTAATAAGTATTAAGTAAATAAAATTATTGGTCAACAGAGCAAGAAAATTTAACTTATCAAACTGCTTAAAACAAGTTAAAACTATCTGAAAGCATGTAAATATTTTCTTACACAAACTGCACAGCAAGAATAAATATCTTGTCAGACAAAAAGGCGAGCATAAACAGGCTTAATTTATTTCATTTTACTTATATTTGACTTTTTGCAGTGTAGTTGGGTTTTCTAGCTCACAGCTGCATTATTTCTCAAAGAGAAACAAAAATGAGGCAGGTGCCCAAAAACAGGAAGGTTGGTAGTTTGAATCCCGCTCCCCCCACCTTGCTGTTGCGTCCTTGGGCAAGACACTTTACCTACCTTGCCTCAAGTGTGTTCATGGTTCATGACACTGATGTATGAAGGTGAATAAATGTTCAGTTGGCATGGATTGGCAACCACATTTTTGCCAGTCTGCCCCAGGGCAGCTGTGGCTACAGAAGTAGCTTATCGCTACCATTGTCTGTGGAGTGAATGATTAATGGACTCATTGCAAAGTGTTGGGGGTCATAAAAAGTGCTATATAAATGCAATCCATTATTAAAAACATGGTTATTACATATTTTTAAACTGAGATTCTGTTGGAGGGGGGGTAAAAAACCTCTCAGCCAAAGGGCCTAATGGCAAGTTAAGGTGGCCCTGCTTCTGCCCATATTCTCCTATTCCAGGAGGGCGGTGGACTGTGTTGTTTACTTGGCTTGCTCCGAGTTTGGAGGTAACTTTATTGCCCAGGAGGTGTCCGGAGTTGGTTATTGCTAGGTCATACTGCTTGTGCTGGAGTGTATTTAGCCTAGCTGTGCTAACGTTGCTCTTGCTAAATGGCTTCGAGATGAGTGTGCTACAGAGGCGGTGCATCAATAGAGGGTACAAGTGCACCGCCCCATTAAAATATTCAGAGATAAAAATATTTCCTAAATAAATAAGATAAGATAAGATAAGATAAGCCTTTATTAGTCCCACAATGGGGAAATTCCAGGATTGCAACAGCACAGGGATAGCAACACTCAGAGCAACGATCAGAAGGCAAGAGAAAAAAAGAAACAAGAGCAGCAAGTATACATATGTACATATAAATATATATATATATATATATATACTGTATATATACAGTATATATATATATAGAGAGAGAGAGAGAGAGACAGTGCGGAACATTGTAGCTGGATGGAATAAATATGTAAATATAAATCAATCATGATATGCAAAATAAATGACAAACATAGCATGTTTGTCTGTAGTTTATATCTAAGCTTCTGTAGCAGCAGCCATTTTAAATAACATTTTGATCTGTGTACTTGCATTACAGACCACTTCCTGATTAGGAGTGCCACTCACACTGAGAGTCAGTCAAGCCAAAAAACGTTTTTGCTCCATCTGAGCAAGAGGAGATTTTCATTGGCCATCCAAAACTCCACTCTGGGGACGCATATCTGGGCGCCCTGGAGCCAATTGTAAGGTTTTTTGGTATTTTTATCTTAGTGTGATTGGGAGTCAAGTCTGTCAGTCATCAGATTCTTCCCACTAGCCAGGAAACTGACAGAGCAGCTACCGGATGAGTGAAGATTGCAATGGAATTGAAGGAAAACTTGGTTGTTCCATTAAAACAAACAAGGATAAAGAAGCTGGGGCCCAATTGTCCAGATTTAATCTGTAAACCTAACTTGAATATAAACAGAGGTGAAAACAGTAGCCAGAAATTGTGCGTAGCATAAAATTAGTGTTATATTAAAAACTTGAGTATAAATACCAGTAGTTACCAAAAAAGTACTTAAATACAGAATGATAATGGTTATTATTACAATGTCTACATTCTAAGCACAGCTCTCTTTGACTGTATGCAGAGTAAAGAAAGGAAAGTAATTTTACATGAAAAAGTTGCAAAATTATATATAAGGTTTTAAAAAATGACAAGTTGAAAATTGGAGTAAAAATAGCAGTTGTACAAGGTAACAATCAGAAACATGAAAAAAATTCTAAAAGGAAGTTCAAATTTATTAGTAAAATGTTACAGATTAAAGAAAAAACGCAAAATACATGAGTCACAATTTTTTTTATGGAAAAACCTCACTAAAGTCAGTGAGAGTAAACTTCTTACAACTTAAGTAACTTTTCAGAAGATACTCATTTAAGTATTTCACTATAGCCAGTCCATTCATTCACTCCTGCCATCTAGTGGTTAAAAATAGTAACAACCCTCTGAGTGTGTATGGTGCAGAACTGCGACATACCCTCTAGTGGTCAAGAGTGGTAAATATTTTTTGTCAATAAAATAGTTCAGATTTCCAAGGCTATAACTTGAAAGTGGCAAGAGATAATGACTTACTGTAAATTAGAAAGATGTAAAATATGATCCAAAGTTTCACATAGGAATAAATTTACACATCTAATTTGCATAATGTTGCGGCACCTCTTTAAATTCCATAACTCAGTCAAAACTGGACTTTGGATGTATTGACACAAAAAATGGTTCAGTTTTTTGACACCATTTTTTGTACAGAGGTACCTCATCATCTTATCTTCAAAGTGTATGAACAAGAAATGAGCACATTTTTAAAAAAAAATTCTCACCTTTGACAAAGTCAGTGAGAAGGCAGGCACAGTGCCGCGCTCTGCCACAAGGGCCATACAAATTCTCACACTCAAAGGGTTAAATATAAAATCTTTGTCAAAATTGAAAGGAACTGGACCCATTCACTGGATGCAAGTTAAAAAATGATTTATTAACCTGTTGAACTCTGTGACTTCCGCGGGCGGTCACGTCTCTACGTCTTAGTGCGTCTCAGTGCGCACTGAAAAAAAAAGCTGTATTTCCGGTCTTCCAGTACAGACACAGCCTTGTTACAACCTGAGAAAAAAGCTGTGTAATATATTCATTTTTGGTGGTATTATTACAAAATTTTGACCTGAGCTTGAAAACACTTGGTTCTACATTTCTGTTGTGTTTTCCAGCCAGTATCTGACAGCTGTATGTTATTTGCAGGCATTTGTATCTAAAAAAAACCACCCAGGTGAGTTTTCTTGTTACTCAGTGGCAGGAGCACTTAGAGAGATTATGACTGTTTTGCCAAAAAATTCAGAGTATTTTCTTTTGAATGAGACCAACTGTTACGTTTGGCTCTGCGAGCCATAAATAAGAGCCAAGGACTGACCAGTGAGTTTGCGTAGTTTGTTCCTTTCTGTTATCATTAATAAAGGAAAAATAGCCTCGTGGGGCAAAACCCAAACAGTACAGAAGTACACTTACGAATAATGATGAAAGGGATGAGAAGTGGGCTGGAGCCGGACGTGGGGGTTCCAGCCTTACCCACAGTGGGAAGAGCGTGGATAATAAGTGCGAAGTCATAGCACCGAGTAATCAGGGCTGCTCCCTTTTAAAGTGGGTGACAGCGCCTCAGCTGATGAGAGGTAATTGGCCTCCAGCCGTCCATAGAGCTTGACGGCTGGAGGCCCGCTGAGACACTGTCAAAGTAAGAGCTGGGCTGAGGAGGAATATGGTCTGAGCGCCGGTAAAAACGGCGCATGACAGCACCTCCCCCTCAAGGCCGGGCTCTGAACGGTCAGTAACACCCAAGCCCCCCCCCCCCCCCCAGGGGTGGGTGGATGGGGCGCAGGCCAGGAGGGGAAGAAAGGGACCAGTGAGTCGGGTGGCTGAACCAAAGAGCCGAATGGGTACGGTAGTCCCTCTGGCGGCTGACCCGCATTGCACAGCCAATAACAGCAGAAATAATACAGTTTGGGGAGGGAGAAGATGTGCATGATTCAATTCAATACAACCTTATTTATATAGCGCCATTTCACAACAGTCATCTCATAGCACTCAACTGTAGGGAAACCCCCACAGTTGCAGAAAGACCCCAGCGATCAGGCGATCCCCTGTGAGCAAGCACCAGGCGACGGTGGAGAGGAAAAACTCCCTTTTAACAGGAAGAAACCTCCAGCAGAACCAGTCTCAGGGAGGGGCAGTCATCTGCCGCGACTGGCTGGGGAGAGGAGACAGAGAAGACGAAAAGAACAGACATGTAGAGAGCAAATAGCACGATGGGGACTCAATCTATGGGAGAGAACAAGCAAATGTTAATGACCAGCAAAAAATATTTCATTGAGAGTGAGGAAAGGAGTGAGGCCCAGTGCAGGCTGTGAACCCCGAACTCCACCCCTAGGAATGAGACAGGACAAACCACAATAATGAGAATGAAAATGAGTTTGGACTTGCCTGTCTCCTGGAGGCTGGATGGTGACAGAGGACCCCCTGGGAGGATGGCGGGGAGCTGCTCGAGAGGGTTCCGGGATGGGACTCACCTAAACGGGACACCTGAGGCACACAGCAGCCAGGATGGGCAATGAGAAGGAGGGGGCGACAGCCGAGATGAGACGGGCACGGAGCGCTGACGGAACAGCGGGAGAAAATGGCCCGGATGGGGATGAGGCTGCGGGATTTCCCCTCCAACGAGGCCCAGAAGTGGCAGCTGTGTGGGGGGATAAGCCCATGTGGCGACCCGGAACCGGATCCGGACGGGATATAAACCCAGGTTGACAGCAGGAGTGGTGACAGTAACTTGCAGGGGGGGGGGGGTGAGGGTGAGAACTGGGAGACGCCGTGCCTGCGCGGAAACAGAGGCAAGCAGGTTGGCAAACCCAGGGAACTCATGCAGCTCTGGATTCCTCTCCACCCGTCTCACTGCCGCCGTAACGTGCTTCATGATTACAGATGGATGAACAGTGGAGCGAGCAGCAGCCACTCGGTCCCAGATCCTAATTGCTGTCAGCTGCGGCTCCTCGGGGGGGGGATCCGAGTGACGGCATGCTTGATGGGGAAAGACCTTTGGAAGATGTGAACTCCCGGGCCGGAATTGAGACAGGAGCGGGATCCCGGAGCGAGGGGCGGAGCCCCCTCCACTTGGGCTTCCTGCCGGAATTTCCCTCCAGCCCACGGAGAAACTCGCGCTGTGCAGCAAAGTCATCTTTCCTCATGCTTACCTCCGGGTGGAACGGCGAAGCAGGGAAGAAGAAAGAGGATTTCCTTGGCTTGGACCAGGAACCGGGGCACGTCGCTGCAGAAGTCGAGGAGGGAGGCGGCGATGGGAAGTTCGTCCACGCACTCGAAGCGTCTGTGGGAACATCGCTCTGACTCAGAGTGCGGGGCCTCCTTGACGGCATGCTTCCAGCACGGTACCCAGACAGGTAGGAACAACAGTCCAATTAACAAACTCACGGCAGCCGGCAACTCACTGGCTGTGACTTACTGTTACGTTTGGCTTTGCGAGCCATAAATAAGAGTCAAGGACTGACCAGTGAGTTTGCGTAGTTTATTAACGATAACAGAAAGGAACAAAGGAAAAATAGCCTCGTGGGGCAAAACCCAAACAGTACAGAAGTACACTTACGAATAATGATGAAAGGGATGAGAAGTGGGCTGGAGCCGGACGTGGGGGTTCCAGCCTTACCCACACTGGGAAGAGCGTGGATAATAAGTGCGAAGTCACAGCGCCGAGTAATCAGGGCTGCTCCCTTTTAAAGTGGGTGACAGCGCCTCAGTTGATGAGAGGTAATTGGCCTCCAGCCGTCCATAGAGCTTGACGGCTGGAGGCCCGCTGAGACACTGTCAAAGTAAGAGCTGGGCTGAGGAGGAATATGGTCTGAGCACCGGTAAAAACGGCGCATGACACCAACCCCATGAAGATGCTGCAAAGGGTTGAAGAACAGCTTTTGATTTACTTTGGGCATGTTATTTTTAGGCGTTTTTAGACAAGTTGAACAGAGTTCAACAGGTTAAAGAGCACTGGTAACACAGACACCGCTCGAGGGCTAAACAGAAAATAAACAGCAGCTCAGAAACTCAACAAAAAACCATGGGAAAACACAGGGAGGAACACACAGGATTCAGGCAGGCAGGAGCATGTAATCACAGCAGCATGACCAAAAGAACCCAAACTGAACAGAAGTGAAACCAGACCTTAAATACATTAAACACAATCAGGACAACACGGGAAAGGTGGAGAAATGAGTGATTACTGACAGCTGACAGTAACAGGAGGGGCGGGGCTACGCACACACATGGAGGGAGACACACATAAGCAAGGAATCAGGGGAGACATGACTATAATCAAACAAAGAACTAAACTCAGATCATAAATAATCATCATAATAATAATCAGAACTGAGGACAGAAATCAAGAATCCAACAAACAAATACAGAAAACAAGACAAGGCGAGGACGTGGATTGAGTCTGTGCTTTAAAGAAATCCAAACTATGAAAGAAAATGAAGACATGAGACTCAATCCACTCCCTGACAGTAACCCCCTCTTAAGGGGCGAATTTCGGTTGACCATCAAAATACATAAAAAATAAACAGAAAAGCACCCTCCCAGGGCGAGTGGTGAGGGTTCAAGGCCAGGTGGGCCAAATCACTCCCCCCCCAAACAGAATCCAAAACCAAACTTCACCACAACAACCACAGTCCAAGAAACCAAAGTCCAACACAAAATGGTCAGGTGGTCTACCCCAGTCCATGGACCACCGGTCTGAAACACAAGGTGGATCTGGCAATCTCCCGGAGTCCCTGAGCCATCAGGTGATGAGGCAAAATAATTCAGTGGGTCTACATGAGTCCACCGGACCTCTCATCAGAGCACCACGTGGGTCGGGTTGCCGGACAAAATCCCAGGGCCACCGGACCAGAAAGCAAAGCAGTTCAGGTGGTCTTCCGGCGTCCCTGGACCCCCAGACCGGAGCACAGAGCGGGCCCAGAGACAACTGTAGGGGCACTTTAAACTTAGGAGGAAATGACATTGAATTTTTAAACAAAGGAGCTTACAACAAAGAACCCTTAAACTCAGGAGATGATAACATGGAAACCTTGAACTTTGGAGACATCATAGACATCGTAACTTCAGAAGATAACACATGAACTTTAGGCTTAGAAGATAACACAGGATCTCGAGGCCCAGAAAACAACACAGGAGCTCCTTGCTCTAAAGCTAGCACAAGAGCTCCTTGCTCTAAAGCTAACACAAGAGCTCCTTGCTCTAAAACTAAAACAGGAGCTCTTTGCTCTGAAGCTAACACAGGAGCATCATACTCAGGAGAAAGTGACACGAAAACTCCCCTCTCAGAAACTTCAGCCTCAGAGGGTGACAACAAAAGACACTTAAGTTTAGGAAGTGAAAGTATAACACCTTTAAAGGGAGATACTGTTAACATGGATACCTCAAACTCGGGAGATGGCAACATAGACATATCAACCAAAGGAGGTGATAACTTGGGCATATTAACCACAGGAGGTGATAACATGGACACTTTCACCTCTGGAGCTGATAACATGGATACTTTAACCTCTGGAGATGATAAAAATGGACACTTTAACCTCTGGAGATGGTAACATAGACATATCAATCCCTGGAGATGATAACAGATATATGAACCTCCAAAGATGACAACATGGACATATTAACCTCTGAAGATGACATTATGGACATGTTAACCTCGGGAGATGATAACATGGACATTTTAACCTCTGAAGGTGACAACATAGACACCTTAACCTCTGGAGGTGATAACAGACATTTTAACCTCTGGAGGCAACACCGGAGCTTCAGGCTTTGGGGAACATAACATGATAGCCTTTCGCTCCAAATCTGCTGACTGAGGCATGCTGACCATAGTCGCAGAGGACAGGTGAGCGCTAGCCTCAGGAAACACATGACGGAGGTTCACCAGCCACAGGAACATATAAATGGGAATCCTTGGCCTCCGGGACAACAGAGGCGAGTAGACCATCGGCGAAACCAGACAATAAGGGCTGAAGATCCTCAAGTTCTGATGTCTGGGAATCCATCCCCGAAACAGCCACCTCAGACAGGGAGTAAAAAACAACCGGGTCACTACAACAGGCAGCAGTGGAGCTGAGCGGAGGAGGCCCAGAAGCAAATGGCAGCTGCAACAGAATCCCCCCACAAAGAGCTAGGCAAGCTCTCTCTAAAACTGATGTTAAAAATACAAAGAAGAGGACTTGCCTGAGTTCTTGCTCCACCGCAGCCGAAGACCCTGGTGACTCTGCTGTAGCAATCCAACCAGCAGGCATGATGGCAGATGAGGCAGGGGTGATGACAGGCTGAGCACCAACAGGAACATGTACCTCGGACTGAGTAGGAACAGGAACAGGAACGTGCTCCTCTGGAACAGATGGAGCTGTGGCATGCATCTCAGGAACAGCGAGGACCAATGTGTGCACCTCAGAGACAGCAAGGGCCGTTGTATGCACCTTGGGGACAGCAGGAACTGTAGTGCATGCCTAGGGGATGGCTGGAGTTTTTGTGTGCACTTCAGGGACGGCAGGAGCTGTGATGTGTATATCGCGAGCAGCTGGAGCTGGTACTGGAGCAGGAACAGGAATTAGAGAGCAACATGGTGCAGGCACTGGAGCTAGGGAACGACACGGAGCAGGAACAGGATAATCCTCACACAGTCCAGGCGCAGCAACAGGGCAGCCGGCTCATCCCAGACCAGTAGATAGCCTCCCAGCACGGCCAGTTCCTCAGAAAAAAACAGAATAGGAAACAGGCGAAGCAGGTGAGGATGGATGGATGGAAGCGGCAGCAGAAATAACAGCAGAGATGGGTGGAGAGAGCTCAGTGGTGGCTGACACTGAACCCCCTCACCAGAAATAGGACAAGACCTTTCATTTAATGGTGTTAAATAATGAACAGGTACTTGCATCTGTTTCAGCTTTGCCGTCGCTGAAGAGTCAGACGATCCTTCTTGGAATTTGGGTGGATTTGTCTGACAAGGAAACGGAGATCTGGAGCGCCTCCATGACAGAAAGGCCGGGCCGCTGTTCTCGTCGACGCGAGCAGTGTCTCCTGTCAGCTCGCTGTGTCTTCCCCTCCTTCTGCTCCTCCACCAGCCCACTGGCCAACAGATACAGGAACGGAAATGACTGCAGAAGTCCGGTGACCTGAGGGTGATGCTGCAGCGTGGGAAAAGCCTCAGTCATCTCGACAGTGCCTCTGAGGAGTCTGAGAGCTTTTTCCGGTGTTTTGGCATCATGGGCATCCTTGACTTGGGCCTCAATACGGGAAGCAGCCCAAACTTCCCCCTGATCGAGACCCAAGAGAGAAAACTTACAGTCCACTGGGTCCATACTGTCTGGTTCTTTCTGTCAAAGTTGAGAGGAACTGGACCCATTCGCTGGACGTAAGTTCAAAAACAATTTATTAAAGAGCACTAATAACACAGACACCGCTCAAGGGCTAAACAGAAAATAAACAGCAGCTCGGAAGTGCAATAAAAAAACCATGGGAAAACACAGGGAGGAACACACAGGATACAGGCAGGCAGGAGCATGTAATCACGGCAGCATGACCAAAAGAACCCGAACAGAAGTGAAACCAGACCTTAAATACACTAAACACAATCTAGACAACACGGGACAAGGGGAAAAATCAGTGATTACTGACAGCTGATATATGAGGCAGCTGACAGTGACAGGAGGGGTGGGGCTACGCACACACACAGAGGGAGACAGACATGAGCAGGGAATCAGGGGAGACATGACTAGAATCAAACAAATTCAGAACTAAACCCAGATCATAATCATCAAAATAATAATCAGAGCTGAGGACAGAAATCAAGAATCCAACAAACAATAATAAATACAGAAAATACAAGACACAAGGTGAAGACATGGATTGAGTCTATGCTTTAAAGAAATCCAAACTATGAAAGAAAATGAAGACATGAGACTCAATCCACGGCCTGACAATCTTTCATTAATGTGATTTTTTTTTTTTTTTAATATCGCACCAGGTAGTCTTAGTCAGTAGTATTCACATTTGATCCAGGTGAAGGCTCTTCAAATGATTTTTTAATTATATATGTATATATATACATATATATATATATATATATATATATATATATTTTTTTTTTTTTTTACTTAAGAGAATAACTTCAGCTTCCCTTTTAAAAACTTAGCTGTTGCCAATAGGTCTTTAAATTTGGCCATTTATTTCTTAGCATCATTTTTTTTTAATCTGTCCCTGTAGGTCCATGATACCATTCTAGGACACACCAGGGAATGCTTTGCATTTTCAGATCACCTCGTCAATGCCATGTTGCTTCATGGGGATCGGTGTGAAGAATATCACAAGGCATTCCCTGCAGTTGCACTGAGCTGCATCTTGAAGGCATATCCAGTGCTCAATGGAAGCAGGCTGAAGTGGTGGAACTGCTGGACAACGGATGCTCTATGACCAGCAGAAACATCACCTTTGCAGTGCAATACGGTGACAGAACAATCCCAGCATTCCGGTTCCAGGTGACACGCCAGGGCAATAATGTTATGGGGTTGAATTTGTTCTGTTAACTGGGCTTCTCCTTCACAGACCCCAAGTGGACCGACAACAGTCCTGGTCCATTGCACTCAGATGTGGACACAGCCACTCCCTGCCTTGCACCACATGCCGAACAGAACCTAGCAGAATCAAAGCAGCCACTGGAACCCCAGTCCACAGCCACACGGGACCCGGAGCCGCTCCCCGTGCAGCACAAGCATTCTTGAGCTGCAGCCTCATCGCAGGAGAGAGAGTGTGACTTCATGGATGTGGGTACAGAGAGAGAACAAGTACAGACAGCGAATACGGCACAGAGAGACAGCAGTGACCAGACTCGCCTCAGAGCCTCACCCAGCATAAGCCTCAGGGAGCCACTGCAGAGCTGCAGGAGAGGGAGCCTACATCTATCGGGAACTCCGGGACACGACAACCCGGCACAGGTTCTACCAGCAGCGGCAGTAACACATCGCCATGATCAGACATCCCAGGAGAGGGGGAGAAGAAACCGGACGACTTCTGATTCCACGCCCAGCACCAGCCTCCAGGAGCTGCTGCTGAGCTGCAGGATGAGGAGTCCACGATCCAACAAAAAGTGGTAGAGCCATTGGATGCCTTCCAAATCCACGACCGGCATTAGCTTCCAGGAGCCACCGTTGAGCCACAGAATGAAGAGTCTGTGACCCAACGGGACGCCACACAACCACCACAACCTGGTGAATGCCCCACAGCAGACGTAAGAGTCAAACCATCACAACCCTGACCCCGAATGCAGCCGAGCAGAACGCCACTCACAGTGATGGATTGGGTTTGGGTCTGCATATTGGGGCTGGCATCCCGGCTGGGTCATGCCAAAGACCATATAAAAGTGGAACTTCCTGCCGTCCAGCTTGGTGCTCAGCAATAATGGAATGGAGGAGGGAAATCTGTGGCGGCGCCTTGCATGGCAGCGGCCCTCTGATTCTACACTTGGGGTGTGTGTGATTAACACTGTAGATAGGTAAAACACAATCTCGTTCTACTGTACATGATTGGTTGTACGGTTGAATGACAATAAGGGTGATTTAATTTAATTTGAATATTAGAATACCCGGACCTGCAGTCGGCCTCAGCATCATCACCACCACTGACACCCATGAAGATCACCACGCAGCTGGGACCAGCCATTGTCCAGATGGCTGATGGTTCGAGATGACGGGCCAGCCATCTGCAGAAGGTGGGAGCAGCTGCTGCGAATCAAGTTGCGGTGTTGGAGCCAGCCCAGCTGGTGTGGGATGCTGGCTTGGACGTTGCTGACAAGTGTGCCATGGCTCCAGCGGGATGGCACACAGGTCCATTGCAGCCAGCGCCTCCAGGGGGGCATCCACCACGGGCTCGCCTCAGGTCCCCTTGAACTGAACTGCCTTCCTCAATAAAAGGGCTGTTTAGCTAGGGGTCCAACTGCCAAAAGAAGTAGCATAATAAATCACTCAGCCAAGCTGGGCCACACGGTAGTCTATCCGCTGGCCCTAGCTAGTTTGTACCAAATTGGGGAGGGTTAATTCGTTCATAAGTGTTGTTCTGTTTTTCCAAGGGGGGGTGGTGTAAGACAACTACAAGTTTGGTTGGCATTGGCGTGGTGACACGGCCACTTGGTGATGTCATCACGCCGAGCATATAACTGTAAGGGACGGCCATTTTAGATGGTTTTAGGTGCTAGGCCTCCTTACCGATAACCTCTGTACCACCATAATTGCTTTGTGTAATAAAGTTCACGTTCCTAGCAACACCACTCTCTGTCGGTCCTTCTCCAGTTTTCTAGACATAACACTGCCATACATACAAATTCCACAATATGGCTCAGGAGGATAGGATGAATGGCTACAACACAGCTACCAACAGCAATCAGCCTGGTGCTCACCCTCAAAGTGTGGCTCTGCAAAACCCTGGCCAAGCAGGCACAACTACAATCAAATGATGAGCTGATGGCACTAAACAAAGCAAATGTCTGATAGTAATGATGGGACAGCAGGGTCCGGAGCTTCGAGGGTGCTCCAAGCTTATCCAGGAAATATTTGGCAAATTGTGTATTGTTGACATCATACCACGTGACTGGGTCAGGAAGCCATTCATGATTTTGCACACAATATGAAATAAAGTGAGCAGTGCTACACAATGGAAATCCCCGTCCCTCACGTTTTGTGTTGTCGATGTTTGACTATGTAAGGGATTTGTCACAGCCAATTTTCAGATGGAGCCAGCACCAAAAACACAGACTTCTCCCATTTGGGAACAGTTTGTGCGCATTTCTCCCATTGATGTATTTTCCTCACATAGTGGACATTTACTGTAACTGAAGTGATGGCTTAGCGGTAAAGCATCTTCTCTATAAGTGGGAGGCTGGGGTTCAATTCCCAGCTGGGTCATTCTTGTAATTTTACTTTTATTTGCAAGGTGAAGTGTCTGTTGTGTTTCAAAGAGCTTGGATCATTATTACGCATCATTATGCTGAGGCACTATTGATACTGAGCCCTGCGTGAGAATAAGGACAGAGGGGAATATACTGTTGAAAAGTTATTATTTCTTAATAAAAATGGATAAGTAGTACAAGCACACCAAGTAACACAGACACATTCACTGTAGTCACCCCAGTTTTATTATTTCTTTTTTCCCTTATGATCATTGTTGTTTCCTGAGACAGCACATTGATTGAAATGGAAAAAATACACTTTAAACCAATAATGCCATTGTAAAAATCACCATGCTGTATACTTTTTGTCGACTACATGGTCTAGTAGAGCAAATGAAATTTCACATGAGGCTTTGTCTATATGAACCATTTGATGGAAAGGCTCAAGTCTTCAAGAAAGCCTTGTCTGGTCATCACTAAGTGGTAGCCTAGAGGAAAAATATCTGGAGAGCTGGGGTTCAGGTCCCAGTGGGGTTATTCTTATCATTTATTTTTATTTGCAAGGTGAAGTGTTGTGTTTCAAAAAGCTTGGATACAAGAATAACACATCATTATGCTGAGGCACTATTGTGCTTTGCATGACAATAAGGACAGAGATGAATGTACCGGGAAAGACAGTTGAAAAGTTATTTCTTTAAAAATGGATAAGTAGCAAAAGCACATTCACTGTAGTCACCTCAATTTTATTATTTCCTTTTTTCCCTTGTGATCACTGATATTTCTTAAAACACAGTGCATTTACTGAAATGAAAAAAAAAAACAAACACATTAAACCAATAATACCCTTGTAAAAATCTCCATGTTGTATACGTTTTGTCCACTAGATGGCCTAGTAGAGAAAATGAAGTTCCACATGAGGCCTCATCTGTATGAGCCATTTTGATGAAAGGCCTCAAGTCCTCTAGAAAGCCTCATCTTGCCATCACTAGCTGACGGCCAAAATATCTTACCTGAACAGCAGAGCAAGATGACACAGCAATCGTGTATGCCATCAATAACAGGAAGGAGTGAGGTGAAATCAGTGACAGCTGATCTTTATACTGAGGGTTAATATAGTTAACTGGCTGCCAGGTGGTGCTGAATTAAAGGGCCAGTAGCACTAAAACCAAGGCAACCCACACATCACCCATTCATCCTGCTACGTAAATTTTTGGTATAACTCTGATTGTTTTATTTGGACAAAATAATGCCAGCATGTAACATTTTAATTATTTTAATTATATTTACTAAAGCATTTTTAAAGTAATGCATTTCTGCAAATGTGCAAATACATTATAAATTTGAAATATTCAGAGATGACATTCAAGTTTTCACTTGTAATGCAAAATCAACTCACATTTTAACAGATATAAAATGGATCCTTTCTTTAATCAACAGGCCTTTACCTCCTCTTGCACAAGGTGCTTTTAAATAACCATTCGTCATATTTAACTGAATGACTATCATTAGAACAATAAATGATCTCTATGTAAAATAATGCCCATATTTTTATTGTAGTACTTCCAACATGTTTACAACTCTCTGTAGCTCCACAAAGGGACTCATTCACCGCCTAGGACACAGTCCAAGGAGGGATAATTTTTTTTTTTTACACATGGGGAGTTGTTCAGAACTCCTTATACAAAGATATATATAGTGATGATGTAGAGTGAAGTACATGGCGGTAATGCACCTGTACCTGGTTGCCAATCACCAATCAAATCTAAAAGAAGAAGAAGGAAATTTACCGCCAAGGATTGCATTCTCCACTTGTGGCCAACTGTGACTAAGAAGCTAATGTGTGAGATGGTCAATGAGACTTGAAAAAGACAGATGGAGTGACTGAATGAGACAATGACAAATGGAATGACAGAGAGGGAGAATGACGGCAATCGGTACAGGAATCGAGACAGAGAAATTATTACCCCTGAATGCTCTTTATGCATGTGTGTATTGATGGGTCAGAGGTGGTGGTAGGTGGGGGTAGTTTGTCCTATCAATAACTAATTGTCTTTGTCTTGAATTGCAATTCCATTGGTCTGTCAGTGGCACCATGAGGATAACCTTCAGTAGGTAATGGAAAAGGAATGGGGAAAAATGTTACACATGATGGGGGTACAGTATGACAGAGAGATATACTGTAGCAGTGTCATTTTTCTAACAAAACACTTGCACATGTACTTTAAAGACTCTCTGTAGCCACGTCTTTAACCATCAAACATGTCTAACCCAACTGCACATTGCTGGATTTCTTTATCTGCTGACGACTATGATCAAAACTCAAACATAAAAAGAAGTAGTGTTTTTGCAAAAATCACCATAGCGCCCCCTACACACACACACATAGTAAATAGATACAGGTTTGCTCTCAGCAGTGTCCACGGACTCATTTCATACCCTATTACCACTCACAAGTGAATACTCAAACATCAAGAAAGCCATTTTATTCATGCTGTGATCCCAAACTGTCCATTAAATGTCATTTTGTGAAACCATAAATGTATATCCGGGAGATGGTCCATACCTGTAAAGAGTCCTATCGCTGGAGGACAGTCAAAGCCCAATAATGTTCTTCCAATCAAAGCAGATGGGCTGCTTTCATCTTGTCAGTTTTTGCTTCATGAGTATGAATGCTACAGAAGCATTGTGCACCATGGGAAAGTAGGACAAAGTTAAATGGAGGCAACGGCTGCATGAGCAAGAGTGCACATGCATACACACACACAGATATACAGACATGGCTTTATTTTGGGAGTCGACGGGATGGCATTGTCCTTGACAAAGAATTACATTTCTTAAACAGAAATCAATCACGGTAAGAGACAATTAGAGGCTCAGAAAAGCACACTTTTCTTCTTGTGTGGCCATCTCTCTCCCCTTGTCCCTATGCTCCTTTGTCACTGCCTTTCTATCCATGGAGTAGTTTAGTGAAAGCCACACTGAAAGTCATATTCCAAAGTCAAAGATCTTTACAGAGAACACTGTCACCTACTGGCTTACCCTGGATGTGTTTAAAATGCTACTGGGTGAGGGGCCTGATGCAGGTCTTTAAAATGTTTAATATGGCTTCAACAACGCAGATGGATGTTTATGTGCAACAATTCTCAGTTACATCTCTTTAACAAAATATTCCCCTAAGAGACCTCCCATCATGGGGATGCAGCCTGTAGCCTCAGATATCGACTAATAAAATGTTTCAGTTTTCGATATCATTTCAAAAATAAAACACTCATGTATAAGAGGAAATCAGACTCAGGAATATACAGTATATGCTCTGCTTAATTAGGCTGTGACAGGGAACAGGGAAACCAAATCATTAAAACAAAAAAAAAGAAAGAAAATAGTGAAATGTTTGATTCCTGTTAAAGCATATCCAAATTTAAATGGCCCATGTTGTCCTAATTCCCCCTTGACCCTACCTCTTAGCCCTACCCACCATCTAGCACATTCGGTGGTGGAGTGGTTAGCACTGCAGCTGCACAGCAACTCACCCTTGGCCGGGGGATCCCGGGTTCAATGCAGCCCCCGACCAACAGTGATCTGTGTGGAGTTTGCATGTTCTCCCCGTGTCTGCCTGGGTTTACTCCGGGATTTCTCTGGTTTCCTCCCACATGCCAGAAACATGCAAGTTAGGTTAATTGGCATCAACTGGAGATTCTAAATTGTCCTTAGGTATGACTGTGAGTGTGAATGGTTTTCTGTCTCTCTGTGTTGGCCCTGAGATGGACTGGCGATCTGTCCAGGGTGTACTCTGCCTCTCGCCCAAAGATGCTGGGATAGCCCCCCCCCCACACACACACACACGACCCAAAAAGGATTAAGCAGAAGAAGATGGATGGATGGATGTCAATGAATTGCCCTTGAGTTATAGGGGGAGAACTACATACATAACCCTTCAAACAGAGCCCACTACAAATGGAGTGGCATCCCACAATGCACTGTAAATTTTCACCAAGAGGGCTACAGAATCCAGAGATGGAAAGAGATGAAAACATTTATCCTCTTATCCAAATCTTAAACTCCATCCATCCATCTTCTACTGCTTTTCCGGAGGTCCGGGTCACGGAGGCGGCAGTTCAAGCAGAGAAGTCCAGATTTTCCTCTCCCCAGCCGCCTCCTCCAGCTCTTCAGAGAGGATACCGAAGCGTTCCCAGGCCAGCTGGGAGACATAGTCTCTCCAGCGTGTCCTGAGTCTGCCCCAGGGTCTCCTCCAAGTGGGACATGCCCAAAACACCTCAAGTGGGAGGTTTCCAGGAGGCATCCTAATCAGATGCCCAAACCACCTCAACTCGCTCCTTTAGATGTGGAGGAGCAGCAGTTCTATTCTGAGCCTCTCCCAGATGACTGAGCTCCTCACTCTATCTCTAAGGGTGTGTCCAGCAATCCTACGAAGAAAGCTCATTTCAGCTGCTTCTATCCACAATCTCATTCTTTCAGTCATTACTCAAAGCTCATGATCATATTTGACGGAAGGAACATAAGCCCTTTTTCCACTAGCACCTACTCAGTCCTATTCGCCTTGACTCTACTCTGCTCGACATGGTGTAGTTGGTGTTCCATTACAACTGAGTACCACCTCAAGTGAGTAGGTTCATTACAGGAAGGCTGCCCGTTATCCCGTTATGTTGTTGACATGCTGACATTTTCACTGATAAATAACGCAAAAGATGCTTAAAATCACAAAACACTCACCATCTTCCCCGTGAGCAGCCATCAGCTCAAAGAACTCCTGGTATACTTTTTTCATTTCAGGTCACTCCGCCGCAGCAGGGTCGACGGGACTGAAAAGCTCATAGGCTGAAAAGTTCATAGTTGTCAAATTTGACCAAATTTAGTTTATTTTTCAAGAGCAGGGATCCAAGCGCTGCAACACCTATGGAAGAGCTGTTCACACCAGTGGTTAGACTGTTGAAAAATAACCACATTTGGTCAAATTTGACCACTACATGAACTTTTCAGCCTATGAACTTTTCAGCAATGGCGCCAGTGGAGCGCTCCAAAATGAAATACCAAGAGGTCTTCAAGCTGTTGACTGCTCATGGGGAAGATGGTGCATGTTTTGTGACGGTGTTGATTTGTGTGTAGTCATTTATTTTGTCGATTATCACTGAAATAATAAAAACTCACGGCCAAATCTACAAATGGAGGTTTTGAATATTGTGACGAGATTGACCAGTAAATTGACAGCTTTGTCTTAGAGCTTAGCTCCCTCTTCTCCACAACAGACCAGTACAATGTCCATATCACTGCAGATGCTACTCTGATCCATCTGTCAATCTCCCGCTCCATTCTCACTCTCTTACTTGGGAATAAGACCCTGAGATACTTAAACTCCTCCACTTGGGGCAGGAGCTTGTCCCCAACCTGGAGAGGACAAATCTTAAACTTTCAACGGCTATTTTAATGTAGTCTGATGATGTTTCATTATATATTGGCCCGCTTCTACATAAAGGGATTAAGTTCAGTAGGGGTGGGGAGTCATTTACTGGTAATCATGCAGTCCAACAGGCCCAGCTGGGGCAAGGTCCCAGGGGGAACCAGTGGGATCCACAGTATCCTATGATGGTTTGGTCTTGGGACGTCTACATTTTTTCCTCAATGTATTTTTTCTTGTACTTTTTTAATTGCAGCTCTTAAAAATGAGATTTTGAGTAATACAGATGAATGAATAAATGAGTACTACAGATGCAATGTTTGCTTTAAGAGTGCTGATGGAAAAGCACTGTCTTTGTGGATCTAGAGAAAGCATATGATAGGGTGCCAAGAGAGGAAGTGTGGTGCTGTATGAGAAAGTCAGGAGGGGCAGGACGTGTGAGGAAAACAAGATGGTACTGAGGTGTGCTGTAGGAGTGACAGACTGATTCAAGGTGGGGTTGGGATTACATCAGGGATCGGCTCTTAGTCCCTTCTCGTTTGCCATGGTGATGGACAGACGAGGTCATGCAGGATTCTCCATGGACCATGGTGTTAACAGACGACATTGTGATCTGTAGTGGCAGTAGGGAGCAGGTGAAAGAGAACCTGGAGAGATATGCTCTGGAGAGAAGAGGAATTAAAGTCAGTAGAAGCAAGACAGAATACATCTGTTGTGAGTGAAAGGGAGGCAGGTGTAATGGTGAAGATGTATAGAGCAGAGGTAGTGAATGTAGACGAGTTTAAATACCTGAGGTCAATCATCCAAAGCAATGGAAAATGCACAAGAGAGGTGAAGAAGAGAGTGCAGGCAGGGTGGAGTGGATGAAGATGAGTGTCAGGTGATTTGTGACAGAAGGATAGCAGCTAGAGTGAAAGGCAAGATTTACAAGATGGTAGTGACACCTGCTATGATGTATGGTTTGGAGACGGTGGTTCTGACAAAAAAGACAGGAGGCACAGTTGGGGATGGCAGAGTTTAAGATCCTAAGATTCTCATTGGGAGTGACTAGGAGGGTCAGTGTTAGAAATGAGTACAACAGAGGGATAGTTCAGGTTGAGTGGTTTGGAGACAAAGTAAGAGAGGCAAGGCTGAGATGGTTTGGACATGTGCAGAGGAGGGACAGTGGATATATTAGACAAAGGATGCTGAAGCTGGAGCTGCCAGGCAGGAGAAAAAGAGGAAGACCACAGACAAGATTCATGGATGTAGCGAAGGAGGACATGGAGAGGGTTGGTGTTACAGAGGAACAGGATGGGTGGAGGCAGATGAGCTACTGTGGAGATCCCTAAAGGGAGCAGCCGAAAGAGGAAGATAGTTTGTTTTTTTGTTTTTTTTGTCTGGTGAGTTTATATTTTTTTCCACATAAATGTAATTTTATAGTATAAATCTCTGACTTCTTCTACTTACATTTGATACTTTTCATATAAATGTGATACACTTTTCTTATAAAGTTGAATCTTACCAATTAAAGATGCCTTTCTCACTCCCTGTCTCTCCCTTTCTTCGGGCAAAAGCAGGGTCCGTCTAATTATGCTAAGGCCATAAGCGACCATCAATGACATAACACAGCACTGTCCCATTCTGTCGGGGTAGTTTTCAACTACTACTCCTTGTAATATGACTCCAAGGACCAAGGGGTAGGGGAAGTGGCTGGAGTACAAACGAGAACGGCAACAGGGCCTTAACCTTCTAAAATATGTCCATGGGTGATTTGTTGAACTCATTAACACACTACAGTACCTTTGAATAAATCACAGAGTGTACTACTGAGGTTTTTATGATTTCGCTTTGACTTTTACACCAGACTACAATATTTATTTTAATAGCGCTCTCAAGTCTCTTTGGTTCATTCATTTTCTTTAACTGCTCTAATTCCTTTCCTTATCACATGGCACTTCTGGAGCACATGCAGTGTGAACATCCACAGCTGTTTGCATTACGGGGCAGATAAGGAGAGATATTGTTCAGAGTTTCAGCGCGTGATATTAAATTGCCCCCATCATTGGCTTATCACTTCTGTGTGTGACCGTGTGTGACCAAATCACTTCTGTATTCAAGTCCAGCGCTGAGTAAGCACAGGCACACGCAACACACATCGCCTACATGCCCGCGGAGCCTCGCGTCATCGATCACTCTGGGCAGGCAGCTTGTCCCCCTGTAGAGCCGACTGCCAGGCCGAAGGCCCAGTGGTCAGATGCTCTGTGCATAAACAGACACGAACCGCTGGCCCGGATGTTTTCAGCTGCACGCGAGACATCTCACAGCCAGATAAGTGCAGATCAGACACGGTGCCAGTCAGAATCTTTAAGCCCTTGAGCACCATCTGGTTCTGGGCCTATCCAAGAGGAGCACATCCCAGCAGGTTATGAAGGACAGGAGGATAGACAAGTGAGGGGAAGATATGGTGGGAGCACAGGGAGTAGATGGATGGAGTGGAAAAAGTGATCCCTACAAAAACAAGGGACAAAATGTTTTTTAGTCTGGATTTTTTTTATTTTAGATTTTATCTGTTGTTTGTTTAGGTTTGCATTTGCATAGACCATTTTTTTTTCTCTTGGACATTTGAATTGGAATGTGCTTAAAGCTTATTGGGGAAATTCTGTCAAAAATGACACTACCTTGTATTTTAAGTCCCACTGATAACATTATGATTTGAATTTTGGTTCGGACGTCGCCCGGGTTAACAACGTCTGGAGTTCTTGGCAGCAGAAGGTGAATTACAGAGCTGCGTGGAGGAATCTGATCAGACCTAAATGAAACAGTTATTGTCGCCCCCGACAAACTGCTATGATGATGATGAGATAGTTGCCTAGGGTCCCTTTACACAGACAGACATTGTTGGGCTGCCTTTGAGAGATAGAAAATTGACCCAATCTCTCAGCAATCTCCTAAAGCCTAAAAAAAAAAGCCTTTGTGTAAATGTTTTGGACTTCATTGTCTGGTTTTCATGGCAATCTATAGAGATCTTTGAAAGATCCTTGAGAGATCATTGAGAGGCCAATACATATCATTGAGGGATCACTGAGAGTTTCTTATGTGACCAAAGAGGGATATATATTTTAGAGGTTTCTAGTACTTTTCTACCCATTTGACACCAGGTTGGAGATCGTTTAAAGAGCTTTGAAAGATGAAAAAAATGGCCAGCTCTCCCAAAGATCTTTCAATCATCTCTTAACAACTTCCTAAATCTCTCAAGGATCTCTCAATGATGCTCCAGTGATCTCCATGGTCGCCACAGTTGAGGGATTGTTTTGACTCACTCCAAAACAATCTCTCAATGATCACCAAAGGAAAGTGATCTTTCAACAAACTCTCAATGAACCCTCAATGAGCACTGAATGATCTCATCAATCTCCCAGTGATCTATTAAAGACCTTTCAGTGAACTCTATTGTTCTTTCATCAAACACTCAGCAATCCCTTACTGATCTCTCAGCCATCTCGACCTTCAGGGTGAAAACATTTGGCATTCTCTGAGAGCTCATTGAGAGATTAATTAGATTGTTGAGCAGTAAAGGAGCACTGAACAATTACTGTACATCTATCTCCCAATGACCTATCGGCAACCTTTCAGTGATCTGTCAGTGATCTTTCAATGAATGCTTCGAGAGCAGTGAAGAATCATTGGGCATTTGATGAACAATAGAGTTCATTGGAAAATTGCTGAAAAATCATTGGGAGATTGTTGAGCGCTTGTTGAGAATTTATTGAGAGATATCTTCCCTCTTGTGATCATTGAGAGATTGTTTTGGAATGAGTCAAAACTTTGAGGACCGTGGAAATCACTAAAGATCATTGACAGATCATTGACAGATCTTGGCGATTGTTGGAAGATCACTGGAAGATTGTTTGGAGATATGGCCAATTTGTCATCACTCAGCGATCTCTCAATGATCTCCACCTGTGCGTACAGGTGGTGTAACGTAACACTGCTTTAAGAGATGGATGACAGTAGACATTATACACAAAGGCCAAACAGTGAGTAAAAACCAATAACTGGACATCAACTTGTTACACCTGTTATGCTTTTTATACATTGTTTTTAAAATAATCATCTTTTACAAATCTGTCAGCTGTCTTTTACTTGTGCATCAGGGGTGTTTAAAATGTTTAGGTAGTAAAGGATATTTTATTCACTGAGAAGTGGTAAATCAGATTAGCAGCAGTCAGGGGCATCATTGTGAGCTTAGAGATGCACCTGAGAGCATAAAGTTACACTTTATGTCTGTTCAGAGAAAAAAAGTCCCTCAAGTTGCAAGGCAGTAAAGCTGTGCAGCCCACAAGCTCAAGAAAGTATGATAAATGTCTAGCAGAGGCATAACTAGTTCCCATAGTCTGCAACTGTAAATATCATAATAAATCTCTGGAGAGTCACTGGAATTACTGGCCAGCATCAGGTGTTAACAAAACAATCATCCTCTGTAAAGTTCTGCTGCTATTTTACACATATGAACTAATGTTGTTTTGTCAAGATGACTTTTGTGTTGTTAGCACAGGTCAGTAGTTAGCAAACATGCTACTGATCCAACATGCTACTCACTCTCCAAGGTGTTTTCTGCAGGTCTGGGCATGTCGGCAGGGCCACCTTAATTTGCCATTAGGCCCTTGGGCTGAGAGGTTTTGTAGCCCCCCCCCCCAACAGAATCTCAGTTTAAAAATATGTAATAGCAATGTTTTTAATAATGGATTGTGTTTATATAGCACTTTTCATGACACCCAACACTTTACAATGAGTCAATTATTCATTCACTCCACAGATAATGATAAGCTACTTCTGCATCCACAGACTAACAGAAATGTGGCTGCCAATCCACACCAACTGAACATTTATTCACATTCATACACCAGTGGCATGAACCATGAACACACTGGAGGCAAGGTAGGTAAAGTGTCTTGCCCAAGGACACAACAGCAAGGTGGGGGAAGTGGGATTCGAACTGCCAACCTTCCGGTTATTGGACGACCTGCTCTACCTCCTGAGCCACTACAGCTTCATTTTTGTTTCTCTTTGAGGAATAATGCAACTTTGAGCTAGAAAACCCAACTACACTGCAAAAGTAAAATATAAGTAAAATGAAATCAATTAAGGCTGTTTATGCTTGTCTTTTTGTCTGACAAGATATTTATTCTTGTTGTGCAGTTTATGAGCAAGAAAATGTACATGCTTTTAGATAGTTTTAACTTGTTTCAAGCAATTTGATAAGTTAAATTTTCTTGCTATGTTGGCAGATAATTTTACTTAAAATAAGCAAACAATTCTGGCAATAGATAATTTTAGTTAAAATTAGAAAAAAAAAATATCTACCAACAAATTAAGATCAAATGTCTTAAAACAAGTAAAAACTATCTTAAAGTAGTCTTTCAGAAAACTGCACAACAAAAAGAAATTGTCTTGTCAAAATTACTGAGAGAAAAACAAACATATAGCTTTGATTTAGGATATTTTATCTTACTAAGATTTTTATTTTTACAGTCACAGATACTACTGCCTTCAGTATAAACAGAAATTAGTCTAATCTCTCTCTCTCTCTCTCTCTCTCTCTCTCTCTCTCTCTCTCAGACACAGACACACACAGCACCATGGCCTAAACAACACCAGTTATCAGAGGATGACACTCATCAACAATTACAGTCTAATGATGACAGCAGAACACAAAGTTATATCAGTCAAGTATTCCTGATTCAAACAATGCACAACAACAGCAATTAGAGGTCATCCTCATGGATGATCTCTAAAATGTAATGGGTTTTTGTGTAGGCTACGAGCCAGTTCTGGTGAAAATTGCATCAAAGTCTATCCAGTAGTTTTGGAGGATTCTTGCTAACACACTGTGACAAAAGCCTTGGTGGAGGTATGCATTCTCCAATCATCACCAAAATGTAACGAGTTCCTCTCTAGCCCAAGGACCACCTCTTTTGAAAATTTTATTCAAATCCATCAAGTAGTTTTTGAGTAATCCTGCTGCACAAATACAAACAAGGTCCTTGGTGGAGGTATGCAGTCTCAAATCATCACCAAAGTTTAATGGGTTCATCCTTGGCCCAAGGGCTACCTCTGGTGAAAATCTCATCAAAATCCATACAGTAGTTTTTGCATTATCCTGCTAATAAACAGAAAAAACAAACAAACCACCCTGATCACATGACCTCCTCGGTGGAGGTAATTAAAAACCTGCACAGGTGACTGGAAAGCTACAAATAGCATGTCATGTCTTACCTTTTTTGAAAAGTGCTTTCTTCTGGTCTTCTTTCATGAAAAATTCTTCATTTTGTCCCTTAAATCCAGCTCAAGCATAACGTCATACTCTATGGACATCAATGTGAGGTTATACAGCCTGTTTAAGCAGCATGCTTGATCTAGTCTACTTTTTACCAAGTCTGCTGTCCCACACACAGCTGTCTGATGTAAGCAATGATGGTCTTACATCAGACCTGGCTTTTCTTGTTCTGGTCTCCATCTCTCAAGTTGTCTTCTCCACTGGCCTGCTCTCTTTCGGTAGGATCTAGTGGTCTTCTCCTTCAGGTGAGTGCTTTAATGGCCCACCTGTCTCCTCTGGACATTTTGACCGAACTAATTACTTCTTACCTCTCACTTGCACTTGCATAGTCACATGTCAAAACAATTCCTCTGACAGGCTATTGTTGCATGGTACCTACAGTATGTGGGCCACATGTAAATTGGACCAATCAGCAGCCAGCCACACATGAATATCAAGTAATGGACATAGAATTTGACCAGTTAACAACAATGTGATCTTTTTTATTGGCTCATGATAGGCCCCTGATCTACATAGGCCCCTGGGTTTCAGCCCAGCCTAGCCCGTTTATTAAGGCGGCCTTGCATGTCGGTAAACCCACTATACGTTAAAACTGGGGAAGACTCCATCATATTAGAAGGTGAACTAGTTTCGTGAGGCTTGAATGATCCATATCCTCATTAATATGGACGTTTGTGATGATTTTCAGGTGGCATTGCTTGCCTTTTTTTTTTTTTTTTAAACTGTCGCATCCTCTCCAAAAATATCTGGTAAGTTTCCACTTGATTTTTTTCAAGTAATTATTTATGTTGCTAACAGTCATATTTTCTCTCTCTGAGTGTGACCTCTGATCATTCCGCCCCCTTATTGGCTGCCTTAACTTCCTGTTTTGGTTTGAAAGCCCAAACCTTTTTAAAAATTACTTTCACATGGGTTAAGTTTGATCACCCCTTTTTGCTCGACCAAATTTCAACATTTTGCTCTGAATTAGGGCTCGGTAATATCACTTTTAACATGTGTCGCAGTACATTTAGGGTTTTATTGCTATACATGATACATACTGTGATATTTTGAGATCCCCTCCGAGTCACTGTATAAATGTTCATTTAAAACCTTTGCATAAAATGACACCAGCTGTCATGGTCCTGAGCACGGGTGGAGGCTGTGCTTGGTTCCAGCTTTAGTTTACTTCTTTTCTGTTCATTTGTCTCTTTGTGTCATGAACTCTCCGTGCGCTTCTCCAACAGTGCACGGAGGAGGAGAAAGGATGAGGACTTAAATGCTGGGTTACACCACACACACATTTATTAAGACACAACTTAACATACAGACACAGAACAGCTTGGATCCTCGTTAGCATCCTCAAGGTTGTGGCGGAACAGCGCACAGGCAGTTATTCACAGTGGGGGGGCAGACCGAGTTGTCACAGCGAGGATCCAAGACACACAGACAGTCCTTAGTGACGTGACGGTTGACGGCAGAGACAAACCATCTAACACGTACAATAATCCAGCGGCGTCTGTCTAGCGAAGAACTCCTTTAATACGGACGCCGCTGGCGTGACAAATAGGAATCACCTGGGCGAGGCACGGACAGATAATTACTGGGGACTGGAAACAGCTGATGCACCAGAAGGAGAGTGAGGGCCGTGGCTAGGCCGGCAGCCTGTCAGCAGCATAAGAGAAAGGTGATGACAGATGCTGACTAACAGCTGCCGGTCAGGCAGTGGCTAGATGCATGGCATAAGTACAAGAATACATCAAAACACACATAACCAGCAAAGCCAACCCCACAAAGAGATAGAGGCCGAGCTGGGGAAAGCCAAGCCGGCTCGGCACTTGATACTTTGTTTATTATGATCTGTTGTATCTGGTTTCTGTTCTTTGTTGAGTTGTTGTATTTTTAGTTGTGCTCTTATAGTCTTAGTTAGTTATGGCGTTGTTTATCTTTTTGGGATTCTGTTATCTTATTTTGTATTATTTGAGTTCTGGTCTATGCTTTTATTTTGACAGTGCTGTGCAGCTTCCGGCTGTCAAACTGGTTTGCTGGCTGCACAGCTGTCACTTGTTGTTTTGATTTTGTTCTCACTCATGTACCCACACCTGATTGTCATCTGGGGCTGCCCTATTTAAGCAGACCGGGACAGTTGAATCATTGCAGCAGTCTTTCTTCGCAGAAGTCACTTTTCACGTCCGCCACGTCAGACGGTGTCCCCGTCCACACAGTGTTTCTCTGGGAGCTCCCCGGTCGTGTGTGTAAGTGAACTTGTGTATATTTTGGTTTTGTTTGTTGTTCTGTTAATAAATGTGCTAACCTCACAGCCCGTGTTTGGTGTCCTCTGTTGATCCTCAGTGAGGCAGTTTTTGACACCAGCATAATAGAACCAGACCCTTGTATTGTGTTTTTTAATTGCATGCAAAAAGTGTGTGTGTGTGTGTGTGTGGGGGGGGGGGGGGGTTAAAATGAAGTTAAATTTAGCAAACGTCATCGAAACAATAAGGCAACCCCACTCATAAATTTGCAACAAATGAAAAGAAATAATGGTAGGGCTACCTATTCACCTGATTATTAAAGACAACAATAAAACCAAATCAAATTTTAAAAAGTGCTCAGAACAATGAAAAGTGCATTAAGCATGAATTGTAGAGAAAGATATTTCAAAACCATATACTGTAAATTAAAGTGCACATTTTTTTCTGTTTGATCATGTTTTTAACAATAGGAGCCATGTCTTTGGCATTATAATTTGTGACTGCAGTGGTCATCCTTTTCCATTTGCACTTTTGTCATATGGGATAAATTTTTTAAAAGAAGAAACCACAGTCATTTACCTTGGAAATCCTTGGTTCCTTTAATGTTATTTTTTTGTGGGGGCTTCCTGGGATTTTAAAGCATTCTTCAGTGGATGACATCTCAAGTGGTGAAACAAATTAGTGGTACTGTTGCCTTTAAAGCTTGCAAAATATGTTGCATATTTTCCAAAGCAACATATTTTGAAGAAAACTGACTTTTGTTCAGTGTCTTCCTTCTGAATTCCGAACTACTGCCAGACAATGGAGCTGGTGCTTTTTCACTTCACCCTTTTTTTCCCTTCCCCGTGCTCTGCCAGTGTTGCCAGATTGTGGAAAAAAAAAATGCATCTCTGTTCTATGAAAACAGGCTCAAAAGAAGCAGTTTCCCCCCCCCCCAAAAAAAATGCAGGAAAAAATGGACCTGGCAACAATCCTGATGGAAAACATGACCACAGTGGGAGTCACTGAGCTGCAGTGCAGCTGTGTGAGAGGACTTCAAACCGATAAATAAATACTGATGGCTTACATTGCTGTGACAATTTATGCTCGCTATCCACGATGATGGCATTTTATGTATCTCACATAGAATGTAATGATTTAATGAATATATTCAGTGTATTGCCCAGCCCTATTCTGGACCGTGGTTTGGGGGGAGGTTTCACATTTAAAATTTTGGTCTGAACCAAACTGAAAAGTCCAAAAGTTTGGACCAAATGGGCTACGTGTGAAAGCACCCAAAAAGGAAGTTTCAGGAAGTGTGATTGATTGATGTTATAATTTAAAAAAAAAAAGTTTTAAACTTTATGCATACAGCAAAGTATCACCAATTGGATATAAGCTACAAATTTTTTACAATGCCCTATTCCTGGCTGTGCTATGAACCATGAGCGTCGCTTCACTGCCAGCCAGCTCATGTGTGTTATCAACAGATGACTTTCATTTCTGTTGAGTCTGTAAGCTGCAGTGTGACTGCTCAAATAGATGCAGTGTAGAGAGGAAAATAATTGTAATTTTTGAACACGTCCTTAGTTCCCGTCCTCAAATATTTGCATGAGCAGGCCTGTGACTGTGATTGTCTCCAGCATGCATTTGTCTGTGACTGTGATTATCTGTGTGTATATACAATGTGTGCTCAGTAATCTGCATTGCAGCCAACAAGCATTTTTTTTTTCCTCTGCACCCTCCATTTGACTAGTGAGGTCAGCTGTCCTCATAACCTACCAACACTGCCCATGCTGCAAATGGAACCTGACGTTTGGAAGTAGTCCTCCCCACTCTGTGCAGGTGGCTTTGTAGTCATCTGTCCGGACCTTTAAATGGGGCTGACTGTTAAAACACACAGGGGGGCAGAAATACAATTTTTTTTTTTATTCCTATGTACAGTATGGTTAACAATAACAACTATATTTTCCTTTATCATCTTCAGGGTTCTTTGTTTCATTTATTTATTTATTTTAATGTGTAGATACACTCAGCAGGTTATTGATAAGAATTACTCATTTTTTTTCCAGATTGTATTCTTTATTGACCCCCTCCCCATTAACATTTCCAGCCAATTTCCCTAAAAATGGCTAAAAATAACATATCCATAGTAAATCAAAAGCTGTTCCTCAACCCTTTGTAGCAGTATATTCATGGGGTTGGTCTCATTCAAAAGCAGACACTCTAAGCTTTTTGGCAAAATAGTCAGAAGCCCTCTAAGTGCTTCTGCCACTGAATAACAGGGGTGTAAACATACTGAATTTGAAGAAAATAAAGTTCGCCTGGGTTTTCTTTTTTTTTTTTAGATACAGATGCCTAAACACAACATACAGCTATTAGATACTGGCTGGAAAACATAATTGGAATGGAGAACCAAGTGTGATCAAGTTCACATCAAAATTTTGTAGCAATATCACAAAAAAATGAATATATTAAACTGTGGTGGCACACTGGGAGGTCCTACTCTTACCCAGTGACTTTGGGAATAGGGGGAAGGGATGAGAAATAGAAATGCGTGTGCCTCAGGTGGGAAAGGCAAAGAGATGAAATGAGGAAATGCAAAGGTAGGCACATGAGTGCCAGGGGGGAGAAATGATGTTAAGGATGTGCCTTGACACCTGGGATTCCAGATCTGAATGTACTGTGATGTTATGTGCTCTGTTGTGATGTTATGTAGTGCCCACCTTTTCCGCTACTTTGACCGAGAATGGGGTCGAGCATTTTATCACGACTAAGGGCCCGCCGGCTTTTGTGCGACCGGCGGACTAACTTGGAACGTCTGGGCATTGTTAGGCCCTTGAGTAGCCCTTGGGCGTCCCCACTGCACATGGTGCCCAGTTCAGATGGTTCGTGGCGGCCGTGTGGTGATTTCCGTCGCCTGAACAACATCATTAAACATGATCACTACCCCATCCTGCACATCCAAGATTTTTCAGTGCACCTGGCTGGAACGCGCATTTTTTCTTAAGTGGATCTGGTCCACAGCTACCACCAGGTCCCGGTTCACACCAAAGACGTCCCAAAAACGGCGGTAATAACACCTTTTGGCCTTTTCGAGTTTTTACGCATGCCATTCGGGTTAAAGGGCACAGACCAGACTTTTCAGAGGGTGATGGACACGGTGCGCTGTGACTTGCCATTTGTGTTCGTCTACTTAGAAGACATTTTGATGGCTAATGCGTCAGAGGAGGAGCACGTCTTCCATCTGAAGCAAGTTTTCCGTCAGTTGGAAGCACACAGGCTGATGGTTAATCCAGCCAAGTGTCATTATGGGCTGCCCGTGATCGATTTCTTAGGCCACCGCATCTTTCCAGAGGGCGCGATTCCGCTGCCAGATAAGATACGAGCGGTGTCAGAGTTCCCAAGTCCGCAGACCGTGAGGGTGCTGCAGGAATTTTTGGAGTTGGTCAATTTTTACAACCGTATCCTTCTTCAGGCAGCCCAGCTGCTGCAACTGCTGTATGGCACGCTCAAGAAAAAGAAACCTGCAGATGGCATTGACTGGATCCCCGATCGGGTCCAGGCATTTACAGGCGCCAAAACGGCACTCGCTAATGTGGCTTTGCTGGCCCACCCATCCCCATCGGCCTGGATAGTGCTCACTACAGACAGGTCTGATGTCTCGGTAGGAGCTGTGGTGGAACAGTATGTCTCTGATTCGTGGCAACTGCTCACTTTTTTCAGCCATACTTTGCATGACAACGAGCGCAAGTGTAGCACTTTTGACAGAGAGCTGTTGGCCCTCCACCTGGCCACGTGTCACTTTCAGTTCTGGCTCGAGGGTCGCGAATTTACAGCATTTGTTGACCACAAGCCCCTAACCTACGTGAAGTCCAAAGTGTCAGAACAATGGTCGGCTCGGCAGCAACAGGACCTAGCCGCAATTTCAGAGTTCACTACCAACATTCAACATGTGGCCAGTAAACTCAATGTCGTGGCTGACTGCCTGTCACGTGTGCTGGTTTGCCCGGTCTACGTGGGTATTGATTTTTCTGCCATGGCCACCAGCCAACCAGGGGACGCAGACATTTGCACGCTCCAATCTGCGGGTACCGGACTAAAACTAGAGAGCAGGGTAGTACAAGAAGGTTGTCCCTCCTTGCTTTGCGACGTGTCCACCAGCCATCCCAGCCCGGTGGTTCCGAGCTCTTGGTACCACCGTTTTTTCGAGTCCGTCCACTATCTCTGACACCTTGGTGTATGGGCTTCGGTTAAGCTGGTGGGGTCTAAATTTGTCTGGCCACACTTACGCAAGGATGTGAAGGAGTGGGCTGCGGCGTGCGTTGCATGTCAACGGGCTAAGGTTCAGAGGCACACCAAGGCCCCCCTCGAACCTTTCCAGATTCCAAGCAGGAGGTTCGACCACATATACGTGGATTTAATGGCCCCACCTTCCGCCGTTGCAGGGTTTCACACACCTTTTGACAATAGTGGACCACACCACGCGTTGCCAGAGGCAGTTCCACTGGCTTCCACCACAGCCGCTGATGTTGCCTGCGCGTTTTTGTCATCCTGGGTCGCACGTTTCGGTTCCCCATCGGACATTACTTCCAACAGGGGTCCCCAGTTCATTCAACTAATTTGTGAAACCACCAATGCGTGTTTTTAAGGAGCCTGTCTCCAGCCATGCATTGCTGGGTCATTGGACTTCATTGACAGTTCGCTTGGAGTCACGTCAAGTAAGGACTGTTTCCCTTGGGTCTTATCCGGACTACTGGACCGCTCCAGCTCTGTGAGTAATTGCTGCGTGTTTTTCCCCGGTGCCTTCTCCCTGTAGACTGTTGAGTGTCCAGTAGGACACCGTTAGCTTCTGAGGAAACTATAACTGTATGTCTGCATGTTGTACAAATAAATGTGTTTGGTGAGACCCAGCACGTAAATCCTAATCCTTTCTCCCCTCACCGTGCACATTGGAGAAGCGCATGGGAGGGTTCATGACAGTTTATAACTTTTGAATGCTTAAACATAGAAGTGTCATCTTGGGCTCTAATGAAAGGTGACACTCAGGGCTGTCCTGCCCCATATCCAGATACACTGTCCGTAGTAATGACACACAGGAAGTAAAGTATAATCATTACACACAAGGTTGGTAAAAGTGACTCAGCTTTGTAGAAGCAACCAAGCATTATGTGTAGGAGACGCACAGGCTTTATTGGGGGCGTGTGTGACGAACCCAGCCCTATCAGGTATTGTTATGTTAAGAAATTAACTGGTGACATGATGCATCCATAATCAGCATACTCAGCTGCAATTGTCTCGTTTTGTTCACAGTAGCTGTGGGGCTGGTCCTTCATGCTAAGTAGGCGCTCATTAAGTATTTAAGGCTGTGAAAACACAAAGGGCCCATTGGGTCAAATGAGGTATCAGTCAATTCAAGACTGTCACATGAGTCTTTTGGGCTTCCGTTTATGTCACTACCGTTATGGGAAATGTAGTTTTTACAGGATGTAAACAAAAAAAAAAACACCGAAAAACAGGAAGTTAGCCGGCTGGATATCAAACAATGCTGCAATTTTATGAGCATTTTTCTCTGTAATCATGTAGATCAGGGGTCACCAACTGGTGGACTCCAGTCCGGATTCGGACCCCAAGAGTTATCCATCTGGACCCCAAAGCCTTTTGATACAATTTGGGGAAAAGGGAGACTGTTTTGTTTTGGTGAATGAATGGTGCTCTCCACTCTGCTGTCCCACCGACACTCGCTCCTTGCACAGATTCTGTGGGTCTGACTATTGGACCTACAGCAAAATCAAGGTTCTGTCATGCAACGTGCTGCTACATCTGGTAGGCACGGGTGATGGACTCATTAAGCAGGCAGAACATCAGTGTAACATGATAATTTACTAAAAAACAATGAAACAAAAGGTGCAGCATGGGAGTTGAAGCACAAAAGGAGCAGTGGAAGGCAAAACTCACTCAATAAGATAACTCAGACACGTGGTACTGGCAGGGAACAACAATACAACATTAATGATACCACATTATCAATGAAAAGTTCCACCTCTCCTTTCCTTGTAATCATGGACTTATAGCTCCATCCCTGCTGGAACACGGTTTACTGCTGGTGAAATTAAAAAAAAAAAAAAAATGTCTACAGGAATTCTGTAGTATAGAATTATTATTTTCTTATCTTTTTTAGGCTTACCTTTAAGGATTTCTGCTGCTGATAGGCACCATCTGCATGCACTCTCTAGTGGCGAAGATTTTTTTGGAAGAAAATATTCAGTTGAGATATCAGAAATTCCAAAGGCTGTAACTTGAAAGTGGTAAGAGATAATGGCTTACTGTAAATGAGAAAGATGTACAATATGATCCAAAGTTTATCATAGGAGTAAATTTATGCATCTAATTTGCATAATGTGATGGCAGCCATATCGAATTACATAACTTTCGGTCAAACTGGACTTTGGACATGTTTACACAAAGGATGTTTTTGTGTTTTTTGTTTTCTTATCTTCAAAATATATGAACCAGAAAATCAGCAGAATGTAAACAAACTGATAAAAACATCAGACATACCACACGTCATGTGTCGCCGTGCGTCCGTGTGCTCATCCTGGTCCCTTATTTTGTCTTCTGTCGGTCATTGTCGCTTTCTCTCCCACATCCAGAAACTCTCACATTTATCTTCTGATTTATTCCACCATTTCAGTTAGACAACGCCACTGAACCGACAGTATTCCCCTCTCTGTCATGTGCAGCTTTGTCAATGGCGGATGAAAAGTGTGCATGCTCCAGTCCCTTTTGTACTGTCACAGAACGTAAATATTTCCCTTTAGTAGCTAAATAATCCCCTTTAGAATCACAGTTGGCAAAATTTGGAGCAAATGCTTCCTCCCTGTTGAAATATATGCTCTGCAATTGTTTGTATGTCTCTTCTTCTGTGCCCTGGAAGTGACATCAGACTTGAAGAAGTTCTGTGGGGCTTATCGCAGTCCTCCAGAGACGAGCAGTAAGCTATATGTGTCTGCCATCTAGTGATGTGAAATGGTTATTACATTAGGGATTATTTTGGGATTTTTTTTTACATACTTTTTGACCTACCACATGACAGGTGCGTGTCTGTGACACTAGCTGCAGGAGGGTTACCTCATGTAATCAAATTCAATATCTATCGGGTTAACCTTTTTTGTCAGGTAGAAGAGAAAGAGGAATTTTGGAGTAAGTTGGATGAAGCGGTAGAGAGTGTTCCTGGGATGGGGGGGGGGGGAGTGGTGATCGGACCGGACTTTAATGGACATGTAGGTGAAAGGAACAGAGGTGATGAGGAGGTCCTGGGTAGGTATGGTTTTAAGGACAGAAATGTGGAAGGACAGATGGTTGTGGATTTTGCTAAAAGGATGGAAATGGATGTGGTGAACCCATACTTTAAGAAGAGAGAGGAACATATGGTGACTTACAAGAGAGGAGGAAGGTGCTCACAGGTGGACTATATCTTATGCAGAAGGAGAAATCTGAAAGAGATGGAACACTGCAAGGTGGTAGTAGGAGAGAATGTAGCTAGATAGCATCAGATGGTAGTCTGTAAGATGACTTTGGAAAGCAAGAAGAGGAAGAGAGGGAAGGCAGAGGCAATGATTAATTGGGGGACGCTACAGAAGGAAGAAGGTCGCACAGAGTTCAAGAAGGAGCTGATACAGGCTCTGGGTGGTAGGGAAGAATTACCAGATGACTGGGAAAGTACAGCGAACGTACTGAGGGAAATGGGTAGAAAGGTATGTGGTGTGTCCAGTGGACAGAGGAAGGAAGACAAGGCGACTTGGTGGTGGAATAAGGAGGTACAGGAAAGTATTCAAAGAAAGAGGTTGGCAAAGAAAAAGTGGGATAGTCATGGAGGTGAAGAAAGTAAACAGGAGTATTTGAAATCTAGGCACATGGCAAAGACAGACGTGGGAAAGGCAAAGTCAAAGGCATATAGTGAGTTGTATGAGAGGCTAAACACAAAGGAAGGAGAAAAGGACTTGTATAGATTGACTAGACAAAAAGAATGAGCTGGAAAGGATGTGCAGCAGAGTAGGCTGATTAAGGACATAAATGTTAATGTACTAACAAGTGACGAGTGTGTTGAGAAGGTGGAAGGAGTACTTTGAAGAGCTGATGAATAAAGAAAATGAGAGAGAGAGGAGGTTGGATGAAGGAAAGATGGTGAACAAGGAAGTCCTGAGGATTAGCAAGGCAGAAATGAGGGTAGCTTTGAAGAGGATGAAGAGTGGAAGGGCAGTTGGCCCAGATGACATACCTGTGAAAGTATGGAGATGTTTAGGAGAGATGGCAGTTGACTTTTTAACCAGATTAACACAATCTTGGAGAGTGAAAGGATGCCTGAGGAGTGGACAAGAAGTGTTTTGGTACCAATTTTCAAGAACAAAGGTGATGCTCAGAGCTGTTGTAACTACAGAGGCATAAAGTTGATCAGCCACACTATGAAGATATGGGAAAGTTGTGGAAGCCAGGTTAAGAGGAGCCATGACAATCAGTTAGCAGCAGTACGGTTTCATATCAAGAAGGAGTACAACAGATGCAATGTTTGCCTTAAGAGTGCTGATGGAAACATATTTAGAACGTCAGAAGGAGTAACATTGTGTCTTTGTGGACCTAGAGAAATCATATGATAGGGTGCCAAGAGAGGAAGTGTGGTACTGCAGTCAGGAGTGGTGGAGCAGTATATGAGGGTGGTGTAGGGTATGGATTAGGACATACAGGGCATTTTTTTTTTTTTTTTTTTTGTTACTTATTTGTACCCGTAGGTAGACTTGGTTTGCAGTCTGGTGACAAGCCACCGGCTGCTGGTCGCTGCGTGCGCGAGCGCCCTAAACCTACATGTTTTTGGTGTGCGGGAGGAAACCGGAGAAATCCCGGAGTAAACCCACGCAACACGGGGAGAACATGCAAACTCCACACAGCTCACTGTTGGTCGGGGGCTGGGATCGAACCCACGACCTCATGATCCCCGCGATCCCCCGGCCGAGGGTAAAACTGTGCTGCCACAGTGCTAAACCACTGCGCCACCGTGCAGCCCATTAGGACATACATGCAGGGCATGTATGTCCTAATACATGCCCAGGGTATGTATGCATATAGGGCATGTATTAGGACAATGAGACGTTGGTGAGGTGTGCTGTAGGAGTGACAGATGGGTTCAAGGTGGGGAGGGGATTACATCAGGGATCGGCTCTGAGCCACTTCTTGTTTGCCGTGGTGATGGACGGGCTGACAGATGAGGTCAGGCAGGAGTCTCCATGGACCATGATATTTGCAGACGACATTGTGATCTGTAGTGAGAGTAGGGAGCAGGTGGAAGAGAACCTGAAGAGGTGGAGGTATGCTCTGGAAAGAAGATGAATGTTCTTTTAGATCTCAATGCAGCCTTTGACACTATCGATCATGCCATTCTACTTGATAGATTGGAACACTTTGTTGGACTCAGTGGAACTCTGTTGCAGTGGTTTAGATCTTATTTGTCTGATAGATTTCAGTTTGTCCATGTCAATGATGAATTTTCTTCCAGCTCTAAGCTCAGTCACGGAGTTCCACAGGGATCTGTGTTGGGCCCTACTCTTTTTAGTCTATATATGCTCCCGTTGGGCAATATCATCAGAAAGCACTGTATACATTTTCACTGTTACGCAGATGACACACAACTATACCTGTCAATGAAGCCCGATGATTGTGATCAGTTGGCCAAGTTAGATGCCTGTCTTAAGGACATCAAAGCTTGGATGACTTGTAATTTTTTACTATTGAACTCTGATAAGACTGAAGTCATTGTTGTTGGCCCAAAACATCTTAGAAATTCCTTTTCCTTTCCTTTTCAGATTATGCCCTTAATTTAGATGCTGCCACTCTCACTCTGAACAGTTGTGTGAGGAACCTTGGAGTGATTTTTGATCAGGATTTGTCCTTTCACATATTAAAACTGTTTCTAGGACTGCCTTCTATCATCTGCGCAATATTGCCAAGATCAAGAGCATCTTGTCTCTGGGTGATGCTGAGAAACTGATTCACGCCTTTGTCAGTTCTCAATTAGATTATTGTAATTTGCTATTTTCTCATTGTCCTAAAGTATCTTTAAAAAATCTTCAGTTGATTCAAAATGCTGCTGCTAGAGTTTTAACTGGTTCTAGAAAAAGAGATCATATTTCCCCAGTTCTGTCCTCCCTCCATTGGCTTCCCATAGAATTCAGAATCAAGTTTAAAATCCTTCTTCTTACTTTCAAAGCTCTTAACAATCTGGCCCCCCAATATATAAAAGATCTGATATTACCTTACCATCCTAATAGAGCATTACACTCCCAAAATGCTGGCTTACTTGTGGTGCCCAGAATCTTCAAAAGTACAGTGGGAGGCAGAGCCTTCCGCTACCAAGCCCCTTCTCTCTGGAACCAGTTACCACTCTGGGTCTGGGAGTCAGACTCGGTCTCTGTTTTTAAGAACAGGGTAAAATCCTTCCTTTTTAATATAGCTTTCGTTTAAGGAGGGTTTTTGTGTCTTTTAACCCCACTCTTGTTCTATTGTTATCTGATCCATACTGCTGGTTGACCTCCAATATTGTACTTGGCATCTTACTGCTATGTTCTTTATGTCTGTCCTTTCCATCCTCCCCATCCCCTCATCCCCAGCCAGTCGCAGCAGACAACTGCCCCTCCCTGAGCCTGGTTCTGCTAGAGGTTTCTTCCTTCCAAATGGGAGTTTTTCCTCTCCACTGTCGCTTAGTGCTTGCTCACAGGGGATCATCTGATTGCTGGGCCTTTCTGTGACTGTGTGTTTTGTTTTGTTTTGTTTTCTGCACTATGGTGCCACGAGACGGCTTTTGCTGTGATGTGGCGCATTATAAATAAAGCTGAATTGAATTGAATTGAATTGAATTGAATTGAATGAAAGTCAGTAGAAGCAAGACAGAATACATGAGTGTGAATGAGAGGGGGGCAGGTGTAACAGTGAAGGTGGAAGGAGTAGAAGTAGTGAAAGTAGATGAGTTTAAATACCTGGGGTCAACCAAACAATGGAAAAATGCATAATAGAGATGAAGAAGAGAGGACAGGCAGGTTGGAGCGGGTTGAGACGAGTGTCGGGGTGATTTATGACAGAAGCATAGCAGCAAGAGTGAAAGGGAAGATTTACAAGACAGTAGTGAGACCTGCAATGATGTATGGCTTGGAGACAGTGGCACTGACAACAAGACAGAAAATGGAGCTGGAGGTGGCAGAGTTGAAAATGCTAAGATTTTCACAGGGAGTGACAGAAGGGATCAGATTAGAAATGAGTATATTAGAGGGACAGCTCAGATTGAGCGGTTTGGAGACAAAGTAAGAGAGGCAAGGCTGAGATGGTTTGAACATGTGCAGAGGAGGGATATTGGATATACTGGACAAAGGATGTTGAAGATGGAGCTGCCAGGGAGGAGAAAAAGAGGAAGACCACAGAGAAGATTCATGAATGTCGTGAAGGAAGACATGGAGCAGGTTGGTGTTACAGAGGAAGATGGACAGGATAGGGTGAGATTTAGGCAGATGATCCACTGTGGTGACCCCTAAAGCGAACAGCTGAAAGACGAAGAAGAAGATATATATATTTAAAATGCTTCCTGTAAAACTTCATATTTTTATAATTTTAGCTGTAAATTGTAGAATTTTACAGCTATTTATTTGGAGTCAAGAGACACATTTATTGTTCTCCTGTATTATTAAATTTTACATTACATTTTTTTTTAAATTGAGCAAAGAATTTGATTTTTTTTAATTAAAAAATTAATACAGACCTAAAAGCATCTGAAACATGAGCTTAATGAAATAATGCGTGAAAGCAAGTTAAATGATATTGGCCAACCTGGAGGCAGCTGTGGTCTTCTGAAAGAATGTCCATGAAAGAATGACTTTTCTTAAAACCACATTTTGAGATAAACTTGTCCATGTGACATGATACATTTCTCTTCCATTTGTTTAATTAAAAGACAGTGGAAGTAAATTCATAGGTGACTGCAAATATTTAAAAGTACAAAGTTGTCACACAGTTGGAGGAAAAACACTGACTAGGCAAAAAATGAGAATCGTTTTAGAATCAAATCGGAACTTTTGAACTGTAATTGAATCATGAGGTGCCTAAAGATTCCTGCACCTAATTTGGACCTAGCTGGGAGGAGGACCGACTTTTCAGACCTCTTGCAATTTTACTTGGTGACCCCTGATCGTAGATGGACAATAAATCTGACTAAAATGGATCTATTGGACCTTTTGCATTAAAACTGGGCAATATTTGTTGGACTATCATTAATTACAGGACTCCAAGAAAGCTTCAATGTTGAGTAAATGCTATGTTGCTATGCTGTGCTAGCTTGTTTGATGCTCTATTTAATTCCAGTATTATGATTATATCACAAATCTGTTTAAATATCCAAATAGATGAAATTCTAAGCTTTCAAATAATGTAAGGCATGACTATCCACTCTAAACATGTTTACCACACTTCACTGCGTTTCAGCAGAAATATCAAAACGTCCCACAGGTGAGATGCCGGGATGTTCAGGGGCCAATTAGCATATGATCAAAACTTATTTTGGGAGCTGCCAAAACATAAAGCTGAACTAAACCAGTGTTTTTGAACTGGGGTGCTGTGTAAGAGACCATTCGGGGTGAAATAAATTGCCTATCTCTGCTTTCAAACTACAATTGGCAAACCGCAGGCGTGGGAGCCATTCGCATAAATTAGCACCTCGACAACCCTTCATGGGCATTTTCAAACTTTAATGAGACAGCAGTCTGATCTCCCACAAATAACACTGTATTTCTCCAGTTGTATCAAGTTTCATGTCCTCACATCACTGCTGTCACATGAAGGCAATGTGAGCCCGGAATACCAGCCACTACTGATTGGTTGAGGTCTGGTGCACACGACAATCTTTTCATTTAGACCCAGAGAAAAGCATCTGCATGCACACGATACATCACAAAAGCATCCACGCGTGCATGCGGGTCCACTGAAAGTATGAAAACTGTTGTTGTAACTAATAGATGGCAAGCAGAAGTTTTACTAGGGACTGTGGATTATAACTAAACACCAGATCCCATCTGCAAGAAATATTTATATTTGTTTTGTTTTTTTTAAGTTGAAAGAAAGAGGTAGTCATAATTTAAAAAAATAAATAAATAAAATGTGTAATTGTGGGCAATAAAAAAACATCTAACTTACTGACAGTTGCTTTGAATATTTGATAAGGAGTCTTCAGTCATAACTTTTACAAAAGGATTACAAGTGAGAAAAAATAGTGATATAATGCGATGTCAGCTGGCTGAGCAGCTGTGGCAAAACTGGATTTAAAACATCGGCTGCTCCACAATCATTTTTTTTTTCCATCATTCACCAAAAGTAAGTGACATTTTAGGGATGTATTTCAGTCTGTAAATCCTCCTTGATAATAAATTTTAGGATTATTTTTTATCAATAAGGCTGTATCGATTGTAAAGGGGGAAAGCATTATACATACACTGTAAAGAGCCTTTTTTTAACCTAACCATAAACACATCAGTCTTAAAGTTTAATCACGGAGCTTATTTCTGTGAGAAACACAAGCTGCTTGGTGTGTGGATTGGCTGAAATTGATTGTAAATTGGGACTGTAACATGCCGTTGTTGTTTATTTCTGTGCACACGGGCGTGATAAAACGCTGCCGAGAAAAACGCTCCACTCTGAAGATTGGTTTCAAATCTCTGCACTTTCACACCTCAGAATAGCTGGTGCCATACGTACAGATAAACTTGAACAGTGTGGGGTAAAAATGTTGTTGTGTGCACGGCCCTTGAGTCACAGGCATTTTTATAGGTCCTCCGTTTCAACGGACAGGGTTGCATAATGTGTGTGTGTATTGTGCGCTTACACTTTTATTTGGGACTGTGTTTTGTTTTGGGTTGTTTTTAACGAGAGGACTGTCATGGAAAAGAGGCGCACACCATCACAGGGTTAAAGTTACTACAGGGTGAACCAGGATGAGACTGCCCAGCACCGAACAACAACAAGCTGTTCTCTGCTCCACAGCAGCCAGAGACGGTCAGAGAGCCACTGCAGACATTACAGGACCGACTGAAAAGAAAATGCTCTTAAAAGAAATTCCTCACCCTCAGCCACTGCCACGTGTAAGTCCACAACACCATCCAGAGGGGCACACCAACTGGAAAAACCACATCCCGGCGATGGCTGCCCCTCAACACCAAACAAGTGCAAAACTGTCACAGAGCTCCACCTGCCCTTCTGCCCATCCGTCCACCAACCGGAAACTCTCATTTTCAAACTAATTTGTTCTGCCGGTAACAGCAGAATATCAATGCTGGATTGCTCGTGACTGTCTCCTGGCAGCTGCACTATTCCAGAAAGTTTGGAAGAATAAACAGAAAACTGAATTTCCGAAGCTCTGGTTTGGGAGTATTTTGGACTGAAGCCAAATGACTGAGGACAGCCCAGTAATGTCAATGAGCTGTTATGTAATGAAAACTGAAAAATGCATTAAAAACACAACCATCCCGCTCAAATTTTCCAAGTGGGCACAAAACTGCACTCAGACATGCAGAGTCCTCCGTTTCCCCACAGCCTGGTATAAAAGGAGTCTTTGACCAATAATGCAGATATATAAAAATGACGGTGATAAATGAAAAAAATTAATAATAAAAATGTATTCTCTTCCAAAATTTGTGATCGTTAAAGGCCTAATTACAAGATTAAATTGTCATCACATATGCCATATAGGCTACAGTGTGTCATTTTATAACATTTTGGGTTGATGGGGTCCCACAGGATTTTTTCAATATAAGAAAGGTCGTGGCTCATAAAAGGTTTGAAAAACACTGAATTAGACATTATTTTCATGAAAAACAAATATTTTAATTAAAAAATACATCAACAAAATGTTTAGAAATGTGTTGAATTAGTCTTTGTAGCTTTTATTTAAAACATATTGATGAAAAAATAGATTTAAAAATGTTATGGTGTGGCGGTTCGGTTAACCCCCACAACGGATAAGGACACTCAGCTCTCTTGTCTCTGTTTTTCCCGCTGCACTACTGAGATGCAATGTGCCATTCATGTATTTGTGATGCAAACATGCATGTATTGTGATGTAATGCGCCATTCTGTATAGTGTTCATGCGTCTTGTCCTTACTGTGCTTTTTCTGAGCATCTTACATATGTAGATGTGCTTTGAGGTAAATCTCCACAAAAAGACTGGTCAAACACAGCGCTCGGCTAGAGCAAATAGCAGAACAGTGTAATGTGTATTAATGTCTACAGGCAGACGCATTTCGTCTGGCGCACCTCTGTGATGTTAATGATTGCCTTTCATCCATTGTACTCATGCGTCCTGTCCTCACTGTGACCTAGGGACTGAGATCCATATGTCTCTCAAATGCAAATGTCTTATGCCTGTTCTGTTATCTCTTTGATCATACTAACTGCTGGGGTATGTTCCTTTGATGTATTGTTATGGTCAAGTATATAAGCTGCAACTCTGTAACGCAAACTCTCTCTCTCTCAACCTCTGCTGTAGGACACAAACTTTGTGTTCCTCCTCTCCTTCTCTGAGAGCCGTGGGCTCGCTCTCGGAGCTCATGCACGGCGCCGGGAGCGGAGCTCGTGACGGCGGTATGATTAATAAAACTTCCTTAAAACCTCCAACAACGCCGCTATATTTTTTCATGCCGCTGCACTGGTGACCCCTCGAACATGCACACGTTTTGTGCGAAAGCAACCTTCTGAGCTGGACAGCCGCACAGCTGCGTTGGTGACCCGTTTTTCAGGATGAGATCTGCACATCTGAGATCTGCTCATCCACGCTGGACCGGCCGCGCTCGCAGTTCATTCACAAGAGAGCGCGGGCACCTCGTCCCTTCTCCACGACGGCGTCCTCCAGGGCCGGCGGAGAACGCAACGCGTGGACCTGAACGCACCACGCCCGAGCCTGAGGAACAAAAGATCGTCTATTCCCTCCCGCCGCTCCAACGCATCTGCATGAGCCTGAGGGACAAAAGATCGTCTATTTCCTCTCACCGCTCCAACGCACCATGGCCAATCTACAGCCACAGCTCAACCTGGATTTTTATCGGCGCCGTCTGCGCCGATCTCCACCAAGTTTCTGCACCCTGGTTCTCCTCTCCAGCGGCCCACCCGCGCACAGAACCCCCGCGCACGCATCGGGGAGTTACGAGGACGCCGCATCACGCACGGGACAAGTAACGGCTCCAGAGACCGCCATCGTCCTCCGCCGCTGCTCACAGGACCTTCAGGGCTGCTCGTTCACCTGAAGCAAGCACGCAGCTCGCCACTGGATTTTTTTAACAGTCTCAGCCACGGCACAAAGGGATTTCAGCCGTCAGCTGTTCCCGGGGGGTTTTGGGGTTGCTTCTGCACCTAAAACCAACACGCCAGTCCCTCTGCTTTTGTTTAATTTTTTCTTACAGCCGCTCCTGCTTTTCTTCATGGCCACGAGAGGAGCCAGAGACTAATTTTTCTTCTTCTGATCTCTGCATGTTCAGACGGGACATCGCGGAGCAGCAAACACTTTTGGCGCGACTACCCCCCCCTCCTCCTGCACAGAGCTTTTCCCTGCTCGCTGCCCAGACTGCAACATCGAGGTCTCGGCCCCCTGCCGCGCCCTCTGGGGGGGAGCGTGTGGCGGTTCGGTTAACCCCCACAACGGATAAGGACACTCAGCTCTCTTGTCTCTGTTTTTCCCGCTGCACTACTGAGATGCAATGTGCCATTCATGTATTTGTGATGCAAACATGCATGTATTGTGATGTAATGCGCCATTCTGTATAGTGTTCATGCGTCTTGTCCTTACTGTGCTTTTTCTGAGCATCTTACATATGTAGATGTGCTTTGAGGTAAATCTCCACAAAAAGACTGGTCAAACACAGCGCTTGGCTAGAGCAAATAGCAGAACAGTGTAATGTGTATTAATGTCTACAGGCAGACGCATTTCGTCTGGCACACCTCTGTGATGTTAATGATTGCCTTTCATCCATTGTACTCATGCGTCCTGTCCTCACTGTGACCTAGGGACTGAGATCCATATGTCTCTCAAATGCAAATGTCTTATGCCTGTTCTGTTATCTCTTTGATCGTACTAACTGCTGGGGTATGTTCCTCTGATGTATTGTTATGGTCAAGTATATAAGCTGCAGCTCTGTAACGCAAACTCTCTCTCTCTCAACCTCTGCTGTAGGACACAAACTTTGTGTTCCTCCTCTCCTTCTCTGAGAGCCGTGGGCTCGCTCTCGGCGCTCATGCACGGCGCCGGGAGCGGAGCTCGTGACGGCGGTATGATTAATAAAACTTCCTTAAAACCTCCAACAACGCTGCTATATTTTTTCATGCCGCCGCAATGGGTCTGAAATAATCATATTTACTGTACATCTGAGCAGTTGGGTGATGAGATTCCGACGGCCAGTAACTATATGATCATTGCCAGTCACAGCCAATAGCATAACTGGGTTGATGTCACATGTCTCTATACCAAGCAGTTGGGGCAAAAATAAGCGTGACATCTACTGGCCAGGAGGTCAGAATATTGTGTGTCACCTTTAAAGAAATTCATTCATGTCTGAATGGGGGAAGCCCAACTATGAATCATACACCACTAACCTAGCAGAAAGCTCACCGTATACTCTGAGCCTCTGACTCAGATTAGATTGATTTTGACGCAGTCAAAGTCATGCTCAGTTTCCTATTCCAGACACAGCAGTTTTCACTTTGTGGCCAAATGAATGAAAGTGCCAAGACATTGCAGCTCTTTTTAAAATGGCTGTCAGATTAACTTAATGAGAGGTGAAAATGAACCAAACGGCATCAAAGCAACAGAATATCCACCAAAGAGATGGATATGCCTATAGTGAATCTGTCCTAAAAAAAAAACAAATGCTTTAGAATTTGCTCACTTCTATGTCTGCTGATTATTTTTGATTGATATTCCAAGTGCTTCTACTTGTGTTTGCTAACAAAGTCATGCTGTATGAGTTAGTAATCACAGCAGCTATAAGTTGTGCAAGGGGTGCCAGCTGTGTCCAGCACTTGGTCGAGAACAAAATCTTCTATGAATAGGTAAAGTGTCTGCCTGCCTATGAAAAAAAAAATATGTAAAAATTAAATTATCTTAGAACAAGAATAAATATGCAAAACATAATTAAATAGATATCAATCAATAACACACAAATCAATGTTCTGTTCTAAAAAATTCTGACAGCACAGTCAGTGAACTGATCTGCAGCTCGTTTTCATCGCACCCTACCTCAATAAATCACCATCAGCTGTGACAGTCAACTGACACTAAGACAGAGTTGTAAAGATTAGGATATTGCTCACTGATGATTATGCTCTAAAACAAATAAAAGAAAACTAATATTTGACATTTTGAACTGAGATACACCAGTATATGATACAGCATTGCCCCCAACACACACACACATACACACAAACATGCTCATCTTCATTACAGCAGCTTCTGTTGAAGAGCTCTCATTGCAGTTCAACTCATATTTCTGCAACACAAGTTTTCCACTCATGGAGCACATCCCAAGAACATACATAATACATGAGCCAGTATAGTGCTCAATTGAAAACAACCAGCATATACTCCACATACAGTATGTGTATACTCTGTAAAACAGAACAACATCCTGTGTAATCTCTCAGGGCCCTTCTGTGCATCACAGGACAGATGCACGCAGTATAGGACCATTGACGCTTTTGGGTTGTAAAACAACTGCAGTTTAGGGCCCGGCGATAAATCGAATTCATTCGATGTATCGGTACTTTTGAGCGATGCATAAAATGCTTCTGTCGTGCTTATCAAATATAATTTGTCACGTTAATGTAACTCGACAGCATAATTCAGTTTACTTGCGTCTCTCCGTTTCCTGCTGTGGCTCCCGCAGCAGCTTTCTCCCTCAGCCATTCCAGCAAAAATCTCAGGGTACTTTTTAAACTGCAGCACATGGAAGGTCTCTCTTCAGAAAATTACTTTCACACATTCATGTTTTCAAATATTTAATGTCAGAAGTGCTTCATGAGACTGACTTGCGAGGCAGTGATCGGACTGTCTTGCGTTCGCCCCAATCACCTGACCTGCTGAATGTCTCGCTCCTGGTGTAAGGAAGGCCATCCTCCTCATCATCCAATCCATCCATTAAATAAGTGGCAAATTATACTTCTGCCACTTGTTATTAGACTACCAAGCATTATCTATGTGTGGTAATCTGAAATACTTGAACCTATGTGGATAAACTTGTTTAGGCTACCTGATAATGTGAGTTTTGTTAAAGGGGAAAAAAAAGATGTGCTTTCATCAGTTACATATTGTTGTGAAGAACTTTCTCTGAGGTGGGCTTACAGAATATGATTATATGAATTTTGACTCTCTTATAAAATTATAAGTAAAATTAAATTTTAAAAGACATTCAATACACTCAATATACAGTATATTGCGATACAGAGAAATTATATTGTGATACCTTTTTTTCTACGAGACCAATCGAATGCTGTGTCTTAAATTTCATTATTTTGGGCATTAAATCAATATTTTTTTAGGGTTATTCACTAAAAGTACAGGGTTAGGATAATATTTGACAGCACTCTACATGTGTTAAGTGTAGCTGTCTTTCAGTCTTTCAAAGTGCTAACTTAACCCCGTATTTTTTCTCTAAAACAAAGGACACAGACTTGTTGCATTTACAAATCTTTGGTCTGGCATTTTTGACCTCAAACTGGCTGAGTGCTATTTACGCATATTCTAGAACATATTCTTGATTGGCAGAGAGTCAGCAGGTTTTTTTGTAGCCCTTTATAGAGCACCCAGTATACTGGAAAATTCACAGTTGAACCCTAGAACATTATTGGCAGATATTAGAAGATTGTTATTACTATTATAGTATTACAATATATTATGCCTCCTGAAGTTAAATCAGATATGGTTCTTTGCCCAATAAAGGGTTAAACAAGTAGGATATGGAGAGCCTAAGTCGTGCCCCCTCTACTTCCAAATATGGGACCTTAAATCAGAAAAAAAAAACAATCTGCATTGAAATGAATGGAAAGACATAAATTATCTTTTGATCCCGATTTAATTTTGCCACGAGTTATGATGTTTGTCAATTTAGAATATAATTGTCCATGTAGTTAAAGTTGTCAGTTGTCACATAATAAAAGATTAATATTTAGGTTTTTTGAAACCAGTTCGTGGGCTACATCCCCATGTCTCAGACCATACACGTCACCAAATACGATTACGGTGGTTCCCCTCTCAAAGCTTGCCTCCCATTTTCTGATCGGTGGAAAAAGGATCCAAAGAGGAGAAAAACAGCACAAATGTATTATACTGTATTTTGATTGTTGGAGCTAATCCACATAACTGTTAGTTACGTCCCCCTGTGCAACTCTTTGAAAATGATGATGTAACTTATGTGAGTCTGTGTTTATAATCTTTCAATTTACGTATTTTCACAACCTTATACCTTAACAGAACACAACCTACACTGTTGTTTGCATGTAAAATTATCATATGTGTAACTTGTGGCAAAATTCGATCGGGATCAAAAGATGATTTCTCTCTTGCCATTCATTTCAATGGAAATTTTTTTTCCCGAAATAAGGTCCCATATGCGGGTGTGACTTAAGCTCTTCATTGGTTGTGGGGAGAAGAACAGAACAGAGCAGAACAAAACATTCCCAAGAAATAAAATATAAATTCACAAAAATTATTGCAAAATTTACAAGGAGAAAAGTGCCAATTTAAATTTCTGACTTTTCATCTCATACATACAATTGTCCACTTTAAGAGTTTTTATTGAAATAATAAACTAAAGACCGAGGCAAAGACGGAAAAATGTATTAACTCAAAACATTGAAGTAACTGGAAGCAAAACATGGCTCGCTGGTCAGAGAAACACTAATTAAACTTAAACCTGAAGCAATAAAAAGCACCAAGGTGCTGTGCCTCAGTGCCTTTGGCATGGTAGCATGGGCGACTGTAAAAAAGTGGCATTCTGACCTCTACTGGCCCAGCATAATTATTACATTTCCCATTTTTGCGGTGGCATTGACAGAAATAATGAATGAAATTTGTGTTTATTTTGAAAACAAAGCCTTATCTCGCATTTCTGGCAAATTAAAAGTCGAGAAAATATGGCAATACAACGACATAAGTCTTTAGTTCCACTTAATTTTGACAAGGCGAGCTGAAACAGAGAGGCAGACAGACAGACAGATACACACACTCACACAGCCACAAACAGACGCACTAACTGATTACTGTATGCCTCTGTTTCACTGAGGCATAATGAGCTGGAGAAACAATAACTAAGCAAGCAAACTTTTTAGGAAACCAGACAGACAGACAGACCCTGGGAGTAAACTCCATGACAGAATAATCCATAAATTCATATAAACATAAAATGCCACTGCACCAATAAGAGGGGAGAAACTAAATTTATACATAAATCAAAAATCAGAGCTGGAGAACAGCTGGGTCACACAGGGTCAAGGAATCAATTAGTTAATGAGGTTACATAATAGGGGTAAATGCTGAATCATAACTAAAACAGGAAAGGGAACTACCACAATAAAACTAAACCAGAATAAAACCAAAGATCAAATAAAACAGAATAACTAAAAAAACATATTATGAAGGTAGACAAGACATGAGGGATGTATGAATTAAGAAACAAGACCAGACTAAATAATAAAACAAACAAAGGTCTAAACAGAATAAACTAGAAAAGCACTCGGAGAGCGCAGACCTCCGCCAAGCGCCACAGTTCCCCCCATACAGTGTTTGTGTGTACGTTTTCAGATTCCTTGTCCATGAAAACATATGACTAGCAATTGGATTCACAATGATAGGATTAGTGGTTCAGTAGTTACTGACGAAAATGGCATTTTCCGTAATGGCGGTTTTCTTCTCGACGGTGATCTGGGTCACCACCAAAATGTAATCATCTGTAGGATACCCCATTTCTGACAATCTGTGAAAATTTCATGAAAATCCGTTCATAACTTTTTGAGTTATCTTGCTAACAAACAAACAAACAAACAGACAAACAAACAGACAAACAGACAGACAAACCAACGCCGATGATCACATAACCTCCTTGGCGGAGGTAACAAGAAAAGCACTCGGAGAGCGCAGACCTCCGCCAAGCGCCACAGTTCCCCCCCATACAGTGTTTAACATCATAAATATTAATCCTACATTTATTTTGTCTAACTTTATAGATTCCTTGACCATGAAAAAAATGCCATTCGCAAGTGGCATATATTAGCTATACTGTGATGCTTGTTTTTTTTTGTTTTTTTTTTCCAAGTGTTCTGACGGATCACCACCAAAATCTAATCATCTGTAGGATACCCCATTTGTGACAATCTCTGAAAATTTCATGAAAATCCTTCCATAACTTTTTGAGTTATCTTGTTAACAAACAGACAGACAGACAGACAAACCAACGCTGATGAAAACATAACCTCCTTGGCGGAGGTAATCATAATGATTTATCATCATCATCATAGCAGTCTGTCAGGGGCGACAATGACTGTTTCATTTAGATCTGATCAGATTCCTCCACGCAGCTCTGTAATTCGCCTTAAGCTGCCAGGAACTCCTGACCTTGTTAACCCAGGCGACGTCCGAGCCGGTTTGAGTTGCTCTCTGACTGACCATTTCATGAAACTGCTTGCAAAGTATTTGAGTACCTCTAGCTTTTGCTGGACTAGCGGCACATTCTTGGCAGATAGAGGTATTATCAGTGGCAAGGACAAGCCAAGACAAACTGACTCCAGTATCTGTTGCAGTGACTGACTAGATGATAGGTTTGATAATAATAATAAAAAATTCAAACACAACAAACTCAAAGGGTGGAGCATGATCCAAAATCGTGCTCCCCTCACATTCCTGGTAAATTTGTGACTTCTGATAAATTTGGTACTTTTTACTACAAGTTTGCCATGATTAATGATACATTTGTTACACTTTTTTGATGCAAATTTGCAATGCAAACTTTTTTCTATTAAGTTTACAACTTTAATAAATTTTCAATGTTTTTATTGTACAAACTATCCTTGTAGTATTTATGGGGGGATGCCACTCCCCCCACCCCACCCCCAGCCCCAAATCACTTACTTGATTGAGTCAAATACCTATCCTGTCATTCAGCCAAGAAACACTTTAAAAAGTTGTTAACAGAGGTTTGTACAGATTTGAAACACAGATTATTTATTTTTACTGAGAATTTGGTATCAGGCTCCATGATGGGTTACAAATTGCCTGGCAGGACTTTAATCACAAATGTTCATTTGTTGTAAAAGCAAAACTATGTGCTGCAGGACACTTCTTCAAAGTAATTCTGTTCACTCATCTGTGCCAGCAAAATTAATCAAAGTGTCAGATAAGCATCTTGCAGCTGTCAACAGCTAAAGTGACCCCAGAGGGTTAAACTGGAAACAGTGTGAGGAACCGCGGTATTAACTTCTTGACCACTTAACAGTGACTGAAAGACTAATTTCAGTGTTGCTGAAATATTGCTTGTTTTAAACAAAGAACTTTGTTTTTTAATTGGTATTTTTAATAATGGTTCACTATACCAAACCCTACAAAAGGGGATTCAATAAATGGAGAAATTATGAGGATGGGAACACTAAAAATGTAAAAATAACAGTAGTTTGCTTATATATTCTAAGCGTAAGAAGACTTTATATCTCATGCCTCAAGTGATTTATAGGCTTTTGGTTTGTGGTGTACTAATGTACACAGCAGTTTGTTGCAATGTTATGCTCTTCTAGCAACCTTATTGCCATTTGCCCCATGGCTCTATACAATGATTTCAGGCGGCAGCTTTATAGTTTATTGAATCAGTATGAGAAAGTAATATATTAGAGATTGAGAGAGAATCAGACACTGGAACCTCGAATGCACTCCAACAGAAAAGTAAGGCAATCTAATTCACAACCTTTACTTTCTTCTCATGTATAAATATATGCCATACTGGAGAGGTCTGCAAGCTGTTTTGCACAATGTATGTTCTCACATTAGATTTATTAAAACCTGAAATCCATTGAAGTGCATCAACTATGCTGTCTGTGGGATGGATACCAATTAATTATCTCCCCCTCTCACTCAAACAAAATCCAAGAACAAACCAGCATTCATGCTCCATTCACATCGTCCTACCTCTATGGGTAATTAAATTTTAAACCATGCACATCACTGAACTGAGCTTTTATCCCAACAGACAGGACTCTGCTGGAATTAATTGTTCCAGCCAGCCACGTTGCAACAGTTCCCAAAATAAGAGGAGAGAAAAGACCACTACAGTATACATGATTTCGAATTAGCACTAAAGGATATGTATATCCCACAAAGTGAGGCCTGTACTTCTTTCAGTATTGTTCAGGGTTTTTGATCCTCAACTGCTCTCTAATTTCTTTGCATTGTGTGTTGCTTTTTGTGATCCGTTGGCCTACTTCACTTGTCAGACAGGCTTTATTTAAATGATTTCTTGATTCAACGGGTTTGGCAGTAACCATAGGTGTGTCAAGTGAAACTGAATGCCGCTTTCCAAAAACATGGTTAATCACAAGAGTTAATCACAAGTAACAAGAGGGGCAATTACTTTTTTCACATCGAACCACGTACGTCTGGATAGCTTTTTTTTCCCTGTAATAAATGAAAAGAAATAATTTAAAAACTGCATTTTGTATTTATATGTATTTTGTCTAATATTAACATTTGTTTGATGATCTGAAACATTTAAGTGTGACAAATATGCAAAAATATAAGAAATCAAGAAGGGGGGAAATACTTTTTCACGGCACTGTATAATGAAATCTATATACCAAAGAAAAATGTGCAATATATGCTGCTACCATCTATGAATTTTATGAGTAGGGGGGGGGGGAAGGTGGGTTAGGAGGGAGAGAGAAAAGGAAAGGTAGCAGTGTGGAGGTGAAAGTATGGACTTTAAATGTAGCAAGTATGACTGGTAAAGGCAGATAGTTGGCTGATATGATGGAGAGAAGAAAGATAGACATACTGTCTTCAAGAAATAAGATGGGAGGGAAGCAAGGCTAGGAGCACTGGAGGTGGATTTAAACTGTTCTACCATGGTGTAGATAGGAAGAGAAATGGAGTAGGAGTAATCCTGAAGGAAGAGTATGTGAAGAGTGTCCAGGAGGTAAAGAGGGAGTCAGAAAGGAGTCATGAGTGTGAAGCTAGAAGTTGAAGGTGTGATGTTGAATGCTGTCAGTGCATATGCCCCACAAGTTGGATGTCAGGTAGCAGAGAAAGAGGAATTCTGCAGTTAAGTTGGATGAAGTGGTAGAGAGTGTTCCCAGGAGGGAGAGAGTGGTGATTGGAGCACACTTTAATGGGCATGTAGGTGAAGGAAACAGAGGTGATGAGGAGGTTCTGGTAAATATATATATATATACAGTATATATATATAGATAAATATATAGATAGATAGATAGGTGTGTGTGTGTGTGTGTGTGTGTGTGTGTGTGTGTGTGTGTGTGTGTGTGTGTGTACTGCTCAAAAAAATTAAAGGAACACTTTGAAAGCACATCAGATTTTAATGGGAAAAAATAAGCTGGATATCTACACTGATATGGACTGGATAATGTGTTAAGAATGAAAAGATGCCACGTCTTTTGATGGAAATGAAAACACTCCAAAACTTAAAGTGAAGAAATTGTGGCAGGCTAGTCCAGCTTACTCAGATTAAAAAGTGTTCCTTTAATTTTGTTGAGCAGTATACATATATATATATATATACAGTATATATATATATATATATATATATATATATATATATATATATATATATATATATATATATATACAGAGAGAGAGTGTTTGAGTTTTAAAAAATCCCTTTATTGTACAATTCAAAAATGTAAGATCACCAATACCATCATTCCGCCAAGAGAGAGAGAGAGAGAGAGAGAGAGAGAGAGAGAGAGAGAGAGAGAGAGAGAGAGATGTACTGGTATGGTCTTAAGGAGAAAAATGTGGAAGGACAGATGGTTGGGGATTTTACTAAGAGGATGTAAACGGCTGTGCTGAACACATATTTAAAGAAGAGAGAGGAACATCAGGTAGCTTACAAGAGTGGAGGAAGGTGCACGCAGGTGGACTACATCTTATGCATAAGGAGAAATCTGAAAGAGATACTGTAAGAATCAGAATCAGATTTATTGCCATTGTTCATGTAGTACACAAACTAGGAATTTGTCTCGGTGCAATGCTGCAACATTAAACATGATAAAATAAAAGAAATAAACTATACATGCAATAAAGTGTAGAATAAGAATGAGTAATACTAGTCAGCAGTTTAAATATATTAGCGAGCAGCAGATAATGTGGAGAACCATATAGTGCAGTCGGTAATGCAAGAAGAAAACAGTGATGATTGACATGAGTCTGGTTGAGCTGCTGTACATAGTGCACGAGAGTCAATAAGTCACTTAGTGTTCAGCAGTCTGATGGCAGAGGGGAAGAAGCTGTTCATGTGACAGGAGGTTTTAGTCTGAATGGACCGAAGTCTTCTACCTGAGGGGAGAGGGGCAAACAGTACATGACCAGGGTGTGAAGGATCGGCTATGATCCGGCCAGCACACCTCCGGGTCCTGGAGATGTACAGATCCTGGAGAGATGGGAGCTTGCAGCCGATCACCTTCTCAGCAGTGCGCACGACGCGCTGCAGCCTTAGTCTGTCCCTGGCAGTGGCTCCTGCGTACCACACGGTTATGGAGGTGGTGAGGATGGACTCGATGATGGCTGTGTAGAACTGCACTAACATCTTGGTGGGTAGCTTGAGCTTCCTCAGCTGCCACAGGAAGAACATCCTCTGCTGGGCCTTTTTGATGAGGGAGCTAATGGTCGGCTCCCACTTGAGGTCCCTGGTGATGGTGGTGCCTAGGAAGCGGAAGGAATCAGCAGTGGTGATGGGAGAGCCTGTGAGGGTGAGGGGGGGCAGAGGGGTTGTGACTTTCCTGAAGTCCACAATCATCTCCACTGTCTTCAGAGCGTTCAGCTGCAGGTTGTTGTTGTTGCACCAGGACGCCAGCTGGGCCACCTCTCTCCTGTAGGCGGACTCGTCGCCGTTGGAGATGAGCCCGATGAGGGTGGTGTCGTCCGCAAACTTGATCAGCTTGATAGACTGGTGGCTGGAGGTGCAGGAGTTGGTATAAAGGGAGAAGAGTAGGGGGGAAAGTACACAGCCCTGGGGAGATCCGGTGCTGATGCTAACAGAGTCTGAGACAGTCTTTCCCAGCCGCACATGCTGCCTCCGGTCCATCAGGAAGTCGGTGATCCACCTGCAGAGGGAGTCAGGCACGTTGAGCAGGGACAGCTTGTCCCGGAGCAGAGCGGGGCGGATGGTGTTGAATGCGGAGCTGAAGTCCACAAACAGGATCCTGGCGTAGGTTCCCGGGGAGTCCAGGTGCTGCAGGATGGAGTGGAGGGCCAGGTTGACTGCGTCGTCTACAGACCTGTTGGCTCGGTAGGCAAACTGCAGCGGGTCCAGGAGGGGAGTGGTGATGGACTTGAGGTGGGGCAGGACCAGGCGCTCAAAGGACTTCATGACTACAGAGGTGAGCGCTACAGGTCTGTAGTCGTTAAGTCCAGTGATCCGTGGCTTCTTGGGGACAGGGATGATGGTGGAGGATTTGAGGCAGGTCGGCACGTGGCATAGCTTAAGGGAGGTGTTAAAAATGTCTGTGAAGACAGGAGCCAGCTCTTTCGCTCATCTTGCGCAGAGCATCAAGAGACTGCAAGGTGGTGGCAGGGGAGAATGGAGCTAGGCAGCATCGGATGGTAGTCTGTAGGATGACTTTGGAAAGCAAGAAAAGGAAGAGTGAAGGCAGATCCAAAGATTAAGTGGGGGAAGTTACAGAAGGAAGAAGGTCACACAGAGTTCAGGAAGGAGTTGATACAGGCTCTGGGTGGCAGAGAAGAAGTACCAGATGACTGGGAAGTATTAGAATAGAACTTTGTCATTGTCACATGAACAATGAAATTTAAAATGCAAACCAGTCAGAGCATCATTCATAAATATGTGGGCTCAATATAAAAAAAAATGTATAAAAACAAGCATAAACATACACACATACAGTCCACACAATGCACACCTACAATCACACATTTCTGCAATTGCGCAGTCCCTTTATACGCCTTCAACATCCAACTGCTTTTTGAGTCTGATTCTCCTTGCTTTGATTGATCTGTATCATCTGCCTGATGGCAGCAGCTCAAACAGGGAGTGGCCAGGGTGGGAAGTATTCTTTATTATATTCTGAGCTTTATTGAGACAACGGGAGCTATGTAGGTCTTCCAATGTGGGGAGAGGGCAGCCAACGATCTTCTGAGCCATCCTAATGACTTTCTTGAGCGTTTTTCTTTGAGCTGCTATACAGCTCAGCTCGATCTCTCTGTCTAGCCAAACTCTCAATGGTGCATCTATAAAAGGACACCAGCAGTCTCTGGGTGAAGTCAAGTCCTCCTCAATGTGAACTCCCAAAAAGCGGAAGTCCGACACCCTCTCCACACAATCCCCGCTAAAAATTAACGGTGGAATGCCCATTTTCTTCCTCGTGTAGTCTATTATAAGCTCTTTGGTCTTTGAGATATTAAGAAGCAGATTATTTTCCCTGCTCCACACCATCAGCTACACCACCTCATCCCTGTAGGTGGACTCATCTTCTCCCAGAGGTGAGCTCCACCACCGGTGGTGTCATCAACAAACTTCACAATGGCATTGCTATGGCGTGCATGGGTACACTCATATCTGTAGAGGGTATAGAGCAAGGGACTCAGCACACAACTCTAGGGAGAGCCGATGCTGAGGCTGAGGGCAGTCGATGTATAATTGCCCACTCTAACCCTTTGGCTGCAACCTGTCAGGAAACTGTTGATCCACGTACAGATGGAGTGTGAGAACCCCAGGTCCTCCAGTTTAGCCACCAGTTTGTGTAGAATGATGGTATTGAATGCAGAACTGTAGTCCACAAAGAGCATCCGCACACAGCTCTCCCACTGCTCCAGATGGGACAATGCAGCATGGAGGGCTATAGCTACAGCATCCTCCATGGATTGGTTCATTCTGTAAGCAAACTGGTAAGGATCAAACCTTCGGGGCAGACGTGATGTGATGAGAACTCGAACCAGTTTTTCAAAACATTTCATCACCACAGGAGTGTGTGCGACTGGCCAATAGTCATTTAGGCTAGAAATGTGGGACTTCTTGGGCAGGGGGACTATGGTGGAGGAGTTCAGACAGGGTGGTAGAAAGGACTGAGCCAAGGACTGATTGAAAATCATGGTAAGAACTCCAACCAGCTGATCAGCGCAGTCCCTCGGTACGTGTCCTGGAACGCCATCGGGTCCAACAGCCTTCGTCGGGTTAACGGCCTGCAGCGTATGTCTCATGCTCCTCTACTTGGAAGTTTAAGCTGCTGTGGGCCTTGGGATGTAATGTGGTTGTCTCTGAGGGTTTCACCTCGAAGCGGGCAAAGAAGAGGTTTAACTCCTCTGCCAACGAGGCATGACCCTCAGCAGCTTCAAGGTTGGGCTTGTAATTGGTGAGATGCTGAGCTCCTTGCCACACCTGCCTGCTGTTGTTACTACCCAGGTGATCCTCCATCCTCCTCCTGTAATCTGATTTGGCCTCTCTTATGCCTCTCTTCAGGCTGGCATGTGGTGTACCATAGAGAGCCCTGTCACCAGACCTGAAAGTGATATTCCTCTTCTTCAACCACTGCTGGACCTCCCAGGTCACCCAGAGCTTCTGATTGGGGTAGACCCGGATAAGTTTATCCACGGTGACAATGTTCATGCAGTTCTTAATGTAACATAGTACACTGTGTGTGAACACCTCCAAGTTCTGGTGTTCAAAGACATCCCAATTGGTCCTATCAAAACAGTCCTGCAGCTGCTGAGAGGCACCCCTAGGCCAAGCTGAAACAGTCTTTGTCATGACAGGAGCAGTTTTCCTGAGGGGAGTATAAGCAGGAATCAAGAGCAGAGACAAGTGATCAGACTGGCCCAAGTATGGTGGTGGTCTGACCCTATAGGCTAGCCTGAAGTTTGAATAAACTTTGTCCAAAATATTCACTCCTCTGGTAGCACACTTTACATGCTGATGGAATTTAGGGAGTGCTGTCTTTAAAGCTACGTGATTAAAGTCCCCTGCTATGATGTACACAGCATCAGGATGTGTGCTCTGCTGATTGCTAGAGCTATCTTACAAAAGTCTTATGGCTGAGCTAGCATTAGCATCCAGAGCAATGTAAACAGCATATATCATGACCACGGTAAACTCTCTTTGGAGATAAAAAGGCCTGCAGCTAACAGTCACATACTCCAGGTCTGGGGTGCAGTGGCTATCTATAGTCATTGTATTAGTACACCAGCTGTTATTCACGTACACACAGAACCCCTCTTCTCTGAGGGGAAATGAGTAGGAAGGTATGTGGAGTATCCAGTGGACAGAGCAAGGAAGACAAGAGGACTTGGTGGTGGAATGAGAAGGTACAGGAATGTATTCAAAGGAAGAGGTTGACAAAGAAAAAGTGGGATAGTCAGGGAGATGAAGTCAGACAGGAGTATTTGGAATCTAGGCACATGTCAGAGGAAAAGAAAAAGGCATATAATGATTTAATTGAGATGCTGGACACTAAGGAAGGAGAAAAGGACTTGTATCGATTAGCTAGACAGACAGATAGCGCTGGAAAGGATGTGCAGCAAGTTAGGCTGATTAAGGACAGAAATGGTAATGTACTAACAATTGACGAGAGTGTGTTGAGAAGGTGGAAGGAGTACATTGAGGGGCTGATGAATGAAGAAAATGAGAGAGAGGAGGAGGATGGATGGTGAACAAGGAAGTCCCGGGATTATGAATGAATGAAAAGGTTTATTGTCAATACTACCATACGTGCAATACATACAGGAGAATTGAAATTTGACTTGACATTGGGCGCGCTCTATAAGCGCATCCCAGAGCCGCGGCAGCCCGAAGGCGCCAGTCGAACAGTGGGGGTAAAGAGGGAAGGGGTAGGATGACACAGTAGGCGAGAGAAAAAAACATAGTTATCAGAATAGCGCTTAGTGAGCAAGATTATGATTACAAGAAAAAAAAACCTCAATGCACATTTAGCATACAAACAATTCACACATTAACAAAGCAGAGCAGAGAGAGACAGTGTGTGTGTATCAGTTTGTGATATCAGTGTGTGTGCAGTGTGGGTGTATCAGTTACTGGAGTACAACAAAAATAGTCTCCTAGGCAACGGTGGATGTTATATTCATGTATTATAAACACAGATAGTCATGTCCCAGAGTTAATCTCTTCTTCATGCCAGATGGTAATTCTATGTTAGTCTCATGACAACGCTGTCCTTGGAGAGTTCTGATTATTGCACAGCAGCAGCAGTGTTTGGGTTAAGCAGAGCCAGCTCTCACATCCGCTTATCTCCACTCTGGAGGAGTGAATTGTCCAGGGGCGCCGATCAAGGCCGAATCTGCACAGACACTTAGAGTGTAGAATTTTCTTCTCTCATGCGGTTCTGTGCTTCACAGTTCAAATTAACACAGGCTTTAAAATCATTCCCTGGAGAGCACCAGCGACTCCAGATGTATACCATTCTTCTGAATCAGCCATCATTCAGTTCACCATTGCCGCTATCAGTGCACTCCCTGACTGGTCGAATTTGTTGTTGAAGGAGCATTGCCGGGTCCGCTTTGATCAGCTCTCCCAACTTCATTAATTTCTGATACATCAGGAACTCCAGAGCCAAAATAGAAATCCTGTGATCAAGCCAAACAAATAGAGATGTCTTCCGCATCTCAGTCGAATCACACAGACACATGAATTCCTAATTGTCCATGAGTCCTGGGCTTCCCTAGCCCGATCTTCTTTTAAAGTGGTGTCAATTGCATTTAAAGCCCAACTTACAAGATCCATTTTTCCGTTTGGGTTGAGATCAGCGAGAAGGAGAACGGCACAGACACTCACTCAGATGCAGCAAGCTGGGATGGGAAGGCAGGAGTAGGAGGAGGAGGGAGAGAAAATGCGACTGCTCTCTCTGAAGGCCGGAAGAAGAAGGCAAGGCGGAAGTGAGGGCAGCTTTGAAGAGGATGAAGAATGGAATGGCAGGTGGTCCAGATGACATACCTGTGGAGGTATGGAGATGTTTATGAGAGAAGGCAGTGTTTTTTTTAACCAGATTGTTTAACACAATCTTGGCGAGTGAGAGAATGCCTGAGGAGTGGAGAAGAAGTGTTTTGGTACCAATTTTCAACAACAAAGGTGATGCTCAGAGCTGTAGTAACTACAGAGGCATACAGCTGATCAGCCACACTATGAAGATATGGGAAAGAGCTGTTAAAGCCAGGTTAAGAGGAGAGGTCACAATCAGTGAGCAGCAGTACGGTTTCATGCCAAGAAAGAGTACTACTTCCGGCTTTCAGAGAGAGCAGACGCTTTTCTCCTCCTCTCCTTCTCCCTCCTCCCTTGACTGATCCCAGCTTGCTTGTGTCCTGTCTGTGTCGCTCGTCTTCTGGCTGAATCTTGATCCAAACGGAAAAACATGGATTTGGTAAGCTGGGCTTTAAATACTATTGACACCGTCTTTTCAAATAGAAAATCTGGCCCGGGGGAGCCCAACTGTCCTGCAGGCACTACAGCTGCGGGTTATGTAAGAGACACATATAATTGGAAACTTATGTGTCTGTGTGACCTTTCGATTGAAGATGTGGAACACATCTATCTGTTTGCTATTGTGATCTCAGGATTTCTGCTGATTGGCTGTGGAGTGGTCCTGGTGTATCGAAAATTAAGGAAGATGGAAAGAGCTAATCAAAATGCTGACCCAGCGAAGCTCCTTCATCAATTTGACCAGTTGGGGAGGGCTCTGATTGCGGCAAATGGCGAACTGAATAAGAAGATTGGTTACATCTCGGAGTCGCTAGGAGCTCTCCAGGAAAGGATTTAAAGCCTGGAAATGTTTGGAAATTAAGAAGCACAGAATCGCATGAGAGATGAAAAATTCTATGCTCTGAGTGAACTGTGCCTATTAGACCTTGATTCAGCGCGCCGAAGATTACATTCCTCCTGGATGAAGATAAGGCAGAAGAGAGTTTTGGCTTGCTTATCCCTAACATAAACATCTGGTGCGCAGTAATCTGATCTCTCAAGGACAGCGTTATGTGCCCAACATGGAGTTTACCATCGGACATGCACTGAGAGAATGAACTCTCACAGACATGCTATCTGTGTTTTGAGGACACTAAAGACATAACATCTAAACGTTGCCAGGGAGGATTTTTGCTGTCACCAGTAACTGATACATACACTGCATACAACATTACATGACTGATACACATACACTGACACACACACACTCACACTGTCTCTCTCAACCTTGCTGCTCTGTTATTGTGAGATCTGTATTGTCTGCTAATTGTGCATTAGAGGTTTTTTTTCTATGTAATCACAATTTTGCTCATACGAGCTTTATTTTGATAAACTATGTTTTTTCTCTCTGCCCAATGTGTCATCCCCCCCATCCCCCTCTTTACCCTTCACTGTATGACAGGTGCCTTGCATGGCTGCCGCGTCATTGGGAAGCGCTTATTTAGCGCGCCCAATGTCAAGTCAAATTCCTCGATTGTTTACACGTAAACATTCTTGGCAATAAAGCTCATTCTGATTCTGATTCTGATTACAGATGCAATGTTTGCTTTAAGAGTGTTGATGGAAAAGTATAGAGATGGTTAGAAGGAATTGCACTGTCTTTGTGGATCTAGAGAAAGCATATGATAAGGTGCCAATAGAGGAAGTGTGGTACTGTATGAGAAAGTCACGAGTGGCAGAGAAGTATGTGAGGGTGGTGCAGGGCGTGTATGAGGTCAGCGGGACAGTGGTGAGGTGTGCTGTAGGAGTGACAGATGGATTCAAGGTGGGGGCGGGGTTACATCAGAGATCAGCTCCAAGCCCCTTCTTGTTTGCCATGGTGATGGATAGGCTGACAGATGAGGTCAGGCAGGAGTCTCTGTGGACCATGATGTTTGCAGACAACATTGTGGTCTATAGTGAGAATAGGGAGCAGGTGGAAGAGAACCTGGAGAGGTGGAGGTATTCTCTGGAGAGAAGAGGAATAAAAGTTGTTTTTGAAAGTTTTTGAATATGTTGCTTTCTGTTGTTTTTTTCTTTGTTTTTTTTATTTTGTTTGTCTTTTGTTTCTGTTCTACTTATGTTCAAAATAAAAACGTTCCAATCCAATCCAAGTCAGTAGAAGCAAGACAGAATACCTGAGTGTGAAAAAGAGGGAGGCAGGCGTAACGGTGAAGATGCAAGGAGTAGAGGTAGTGAAGACAGATGAGTTTAAATAACCAGGGTCAACCATCCAAAGCAATGGAGAATGCACAAGAGAGGTAAAGAATAGAGTGCAGGCAGGGTGGAGTGGGTGGCAACAAGTGTCAGGGGTGATCTGTGACAGAAGGATAGCAGCTTGAGTGAAAGGGAAGATTTACAAGATGGTAGTGAGACCTGCTGTGATGTATGGTTTGGAGATGGTGGCGCTGACAAAAAGACAGGAGGCGGAGCTGGAGGTGGCAGTGTTGAAGATGCTAAGATTCTCATTGGGAGTGACTAGGAGGGACAGGATTAGAAATGAGTATATCAGAGGGACAGTTCAGGTTGAGCGGTTTGGAGACGAAGTAAGAGAGGCAAGGCTGAGATGGTTTGGACATGTGCAGAGGAGGGATAGTGGATATATTGGACAAAGGATGTTGAAGATGGAGCTGCCAGGCAGAAGGAAAAGAGGGAGACCACAGAGAAGATTCATGGATGTAGTGAAGGAGAACATGGAGAGGGTTGGTGTTGTAGAGGAAAAGGCAAGAGATAGGGCGAGATGGAGGTAGATGATCCACTGTGGCAACCCGTAAAGGGAGCAGCCAAAAGAACAAGAAGAAGAAGATGAATTTTAGACCATGTCACCCACTCAGAAACGGAGATGGGCGCCGCCCCATGCGTCTTCACGGCGTGAAGGGAATTAACTAACCCACTCACCATTACTCTGGAGCACATGTATACAAATACTGTACATTTATCTTAAAAACATTACAATGTCTTCTCAGTAATGCAAGTTTCTGCTTTCAGATTCCCTTTAATGATGCTGGAAAATTTTTGAGACGTCTGTCTTAATCCTTTTTTGCAGCTGAGAGATCCAGAGAAAATGTGATAGTATCAAATGACTTTGCAACAAGTAATACATTTAAATCAATCCAACCTATATGGAGTCATGTATTATTCATAGTGGCTAGCTTTTGGTTTCGCAGTAGCTGTGCAACTGGCTTTGACATATGTTTGTGTTCACTACTAGTATGTGTGTATGTGTGTGTAATGAATGTTAGATGGATGGTTGTGTTTAAACCATTCTAACAAAAAAAAAAACATTGTTGTTCTCGATTAGATAGAACATCACTCCATGGCGTCTACCTAGAATCAAAATTACTTTGAAACAGTGTCACTGAACACTGCATAATGAAATAAAGGTTGTGTAGAATGAGAACCGTGCATGCTTTACAGAGTACCTGGTATATCCAATACCAACCAAGAATAAGTGTTTAGTGAAGCTTTAAGGGTGACACTGCAGTGTTCACTTAACCTGGATTTGATTGTATCATAATGAACAAAACATACAAAGGGGTAGGGGTGAGGGGGGCTGAAAAGTTCATAGTGGTCAAATTTGACCAAATGTGCTTTATTTTTACCTCCGCCAAGGGAGGACAGAGGTAATGTTTTTGGTAGCGTTGCTTGATTTGGTTGGTTGGTTGGTTGGTTGGACTGCTACCAAAATAATTCAAAAAGTTATGAGTGGATTTTGATGAAATTTTCAGAAAAGGTGTAATGGCACGGGGAACAGACAATTAGATTTTGGGGGTGATTCAGATCACGATGTGGATACTGGAATTTTTTGAATATTATTTTATATATCAATTTGGCGTTTTTCATGTATTGGTCCTTTAAGACGTGTCCACTCAGTTACGTGCCTGGTCAAGCCATTGGGCCACATGCCTCGGCAACCCGGAAACCAAAAACTGCAGAAAAAGCATTAGGGGGCATGTCCACCAAACTCATTTTCCTGCTGTGGGCGACTGTTTTCTATTCATTCTCTATGTAGTCCAGCATGTACAGCGCTGAGCGCCCTCGGCACTGAAACGCTTTGAGTGGTGGCCGCTTTGTCGCAGTGCTCAGGGCTGAAAAAGGTTCAACTTGTCAGACTACTGTACAGCTGCCCTCGTCAATGTCAGATCTTTCTAACCAGCCAATCAGAATTAAGGAAGGGTGGGATATAGGATGCTGGTACAGGAAGACAAGAACGGGAGGTGATGGTGGAGGAGGTGGAGTCTGAACTTTGCTGCATCAAACAATATGAATTTGTAGCTAATGACTGCAAAAAAATGATATGATACCACACTGTTTTGTAATATTGCTTAATAATTATGAACCGTGTCAGTAAACTGTAATGGGGAAAAGAGGAGGAAAAAACAAAAGAAAACTGATCTGAAAGATTCAATAAACCGTGATGTTGATTTAAAGTGGAATTGCCCAGCCCCAGTGTATGGTCAATACAGTTATGACAGTCTTGTTATTATTATTATTATTATTATTATTATTATTATTATGCAGTCATATAACGTAGTCACATTGTTTTTGCTGTCTAATAATGGATTGCATTTACGTATATAGCGCCTTTCATTCAAATTTTCAGACAAAAAGGATACCTCCACCAAGGCTCTTATCTTCTCACAGAGTGTTAGCAACAATACTCCAAAACTACCGGATGGATTTGGATGAAATTTTCACCAGAGGTGGCCCTTGGGCCAAAGATGAACTCATTAGATGTTGGAGGTGATCGGTGAGTGCATACCTCCACCAAGGCCCTATCTCGCAAAGTACAGATGGATAGCAATATGGACAGACAAAGGGATGGAGGGGAGGACAAAGGAATGGAGGGACGGAGCCTTGGCGGAGGTATGCGCCCTCTGAGTGCCCTCTAGTTTAACATAGTCTCCCCTTCAGTCCACACACTTCTTCCATCGGTTTTGCAGCGTTTGGATCCCTGTGGTTGAAAAATAAACCACATTTGGTCAAATTTGATCACTATGAACTGTCTAGCCTATGAACTTTTCAGCCCCCCTCTCGTACACTATTATTATTATTAGGGATGTACGATATATATCGGCATGCTATCAGTATTGGCTGATAACGCATTTAAAATTATCTATCCCAATTAATATTTACAGCTAACAGAATATTACAGTAGACAGTCTTGGGGGAAGGTCTGCTGCTTTTCCCACGGTGCAGGCGACAGACATTACGTCAATGTCTGTCCCCTCACACAATGCTGCGTATGGTTGTTATTTGTATTACTTTTTGTGGTTAAATGCCTTTGAAGTATATAGATCATTTTCTACAGCAGAGAGAAATAACTCTACAATCGAGAGAACATACCAAGTTCCCATAACGGTACCAGCGTTTATGGTCTCCGGAGATGAAGGTGATAATGTAAACAGAAGTGGGTTAGCCAGAGGGTTAGTCTCTCAGCTTTGAACAGACCAACGATGCCTAGCCTTTTTCATACAAATGCCCGATCCCTTGGAAACAAGATTGACAAACTAAAACTTGATCTATAATGCGACCAACCTTAGGAGACAGCTCTGTGATGATCATCAAACTGGGTGCATCCCAAGATCATAGACACCACGGCTGAGCTAGTGTTCTGCTAACTACACTGAAGCACAGGACAGAATAGTGTGGTAAGAGCAATGGAAGCAGAATTTGCACATATGTGAATAAGGGCTTGTTTACAAATTCTGTGGTCATCAATAAGTACTGCTCACCAGAACTGGAGCTGCTGGCATTTTCTGTCTGCCGTGGTAACAGCGGTCCAGATGCTAATGCTAATGCTAATTTGGCATTCAGTTATTTGCTATCAACCAATGACAAGCAGCAGACCTGGTTTTGACCCACATATTAAGTAGGTAACACGTGGAGAGAACACACTGGACTGTGTATATTCTAATATTATAAAGGGACACAGAACCTCCCTCCCCTGCACATTTGTCTGAAAATACACAACACATGTTTATTTTCATATTAAGTTGAGGTAGTTGTCTTATTTTCCTTAACCCAGCCATGGGGGTGCACAAGGCAGTGTACTCCTAATGCCGGTCCCAAGCCCGGGTAAATGGGGAAGGTTGTGCCAGGAAGGGCATCCGACATAAAACCTTTGCCAAATCAAACATGCAGATCAAAACGAATGAGACTTTCATACCGGATTGGTCAAGGCCCGGGTTAAAAACAACTGCCACCGGTGCTGTTAATTGACAGGGTGCTGGTGGAAATTGGGCTACTGTTGGTCAGATGTTGAGGAGGAGAGGGGGGAGGCATATTAGGAGGGAAAGAGAGAAAAGAAAAGGTAGAAGTGTGGAGATGAGAGTTGGGACTTTAAATGTAGGAACTATGACTGGTAAAGGCAGAGAGTTGGCTGATATGGAGAGAAGAAAGGTAGATATACTGTGTGTTCAAGAAACTGTTAGAAAAATACCCGATTCTTTGATTGAAAGATCCAAGAACAAGCCGGAGATTTCTTCAATTTTAAGATGAAACATTTATTTAGAAGTCACAAGTAAAGCAAGCAGCGCTGGGTGCAGCGTGACGCAGCTCCCTCTGGAGCGTCACCACACTGACCACGACTTCCAGGTGCGTGTTACAGTTATCTTCTCGGGTTGGCAGGGCCAACCCCTGTACAATAGGATGGGCTTGTACGTGACTGTCTGATTGGCCAGTTTAACTCTGACATGAACAGGCCATCCGCTATTCACGTTACCGATCTCCTAAACTGTACTACTAAAAGTGTGTGTGAGAATGTTGTTTTGGGTGTGTAACTAATGTGAAAGACCTGACTAGAAAGAAGAGAGAAGAGAGAGAGCTCTATAGTTTTGCCTCATTCCTGTTTTATCAGTTTACCATAACATATTTGTTCATAAGCGTGCAAACAGAATATGTATGGAATCTGTGTAGAGCATAAAGGGAGATTACCTACAGAATTATTATTTTGGCACTAACTTTCCATTAACCCTTTCACTCCCCACTTTGACATGATTTTATCATGTCAACCATGTATGGTGTGAGAGACGCTAGCAATTAACAGATGGTGAATAAGGCAGGTCCCTGCATTGTGTGTCAACTCAAGAGGCTTGCACCATTGGTTCTGCTACCCTTGCCTCCCCCCTTGTGGACACCTTAGCGCGGTGCAGTGATGCCTAAGAGATGAACTGTCACCAGGTCCTGTACCCCCACCGAGGTCTCCTCCTGATCATAGTTCTTTGTCTGGTGGAGTGGACCATGTGCGGGTCATAGGGTCGAATAGGGTCAGTCTACAAAGCCCACAAAACCTTTATCCACTGGTTGACCCTTGCCAGGGCTCGCATCATTTGGCTGCAGTCATCACACGGTTGCGACAGAGGTTTGACCTTCCTCTGTGTCTATTTCCTCTATCCGCAGCTATGGAGTACAGTCCCACCTCGTTGACACACACCAGTACCATTAGAAGCCAAACAACTGTGTGCCCACGCTCTGAGAGGCATATCTCATCCCATGAGGTCTATAGGACAGTCTGGTGGGTGCAGCAGAGGATAGATAACATCCAGTCCAGCCAGTGAACAGTTCAGTGATGCTGTCCCAGGGATTCCACCCCCCTGTCGCTGGACAGAGGTGGAGATGCTGGTGTTGGTAAGGCTCGAGCTCGTGGCTCCACCCCGGATGCTGGAGGTGCGGTGGACGCGCTCGGGTATCAGTCCATACTTCTTCTAGGGACTGAAGTCATACAGTCACTCGCCCTACAACTTTTTCTATGTTGCAGGCACATGTCATGATGGTCTGGTGCCCTCCGGCATCCATCTTCCCTGTACCTTACACCTTTAATCGAGTGCCGATACAAAGGGCTCGGCCGGGGCAGGACCAATAATGGTCTGAGGGGTTGGCATTACAATGGCTGGAGCCTGTACCATTTAATCCTTATTCACTACATCTGTATTTATCTATGTGCTGTTGTAAGTTATCTCCCATTAGCCTTGAGTGTGGGATTGTTGACTATATGAAATCTGCAAGCAGTGGTTGTGTTGTGATGAGTGTGTTGGGTGATGGGACCTCTATGTTCAGCAGTGGGTAGGCAGTAGTAACATCGTTCAACATTAGGAGACATCCTTATCTATGCATTGTTGTGTTCAGGCATTCAGAGCTGCTAACCTTCACCCTTACCCAGACTACCTAACCATAATTAGCATGATGGGAATAATTAACGCAGGAATACTATAAGTCTCACACCTGTACCTATGTGTGGTGAGCTATGTATGATTTATGTATTATCAGTAGCACACTGTGTTTACAAACAATCCGGGATGGCAGAATGGTCCTCCTCATCATCATCCTCCATCTTGGGGTCCTCAGCTCTTCCTCTCGACCCAGCAATTGGTCTAAGACTTGCTGACAACTCCCACTGTGGAAAATTGCATTTGTTAACACCCTTCTGGGCTTCTGAGTGTATGGCCTATAGTGTCGTACTCTGCTCCTTTTGTTAGATCTACATCTAGTTATCCTTTTACCATAGCCAATTTGGAATTTGCTTCAAATTTTCCTCATCCCCTCGTTTGTTAATGTTAAGATCGGTCATATAGGAGATTTCTGGGCGTCAATGTGTACCGCCTTTTGTGCTGTGGTTACCCCAGTTAAGAGACAATGCTTATGGTTTTATTTTGGGAGAATATTCTACGTTAAGGTCAGGTATTGGTTTTCCATGGATGGCTCTATTCCCCAGCAGAGGACAACATGTCCAACATTTTCCAATCCATGTGTTTGGGTCTAACCAGCAGGATGTGTGGAACCCCCCATAGGTTGAAATGTCTCATCCTCTTCAATTAGGACAAAGGATGCTTCCACACATTTCCTTGTTTATCAGTCCAATTTTATGACCAATCTGGAGGATGGATTTGCAAATAATGGTTGTTAATAATTTGGATCAGATCTGTTCAATTACCTATAGTACATGGGGTAAATGCTACTTTTACAGATGTTGATAGGTGTTCTAATGGTAGCTTGCCATTTGCAGAATTTGATCGTTACTTTTCTGACCTTGAAAAGTCCTGTATGTCATTACCCGGAGTTCCTACTTTACATGCAATAATTTAATTTTTGCTAATTTTCTGCACACGTGTAGAAGTGAGTCCACTTATCTGTTCTCGTCTTTAAGTATGCAGTCCAGTTTTTCCATGGTGGATGTGGGCGCCTCCTTCCTGCCAGCAGCGGCCATTGTAGGGCTTGCTCCCTCCTCCTCCTGATCTGCTGTCCTCCCCCCCTTGTCCTTTTGGCCTCCTTTTACTGTATAAGAGAAACAGATTCATGGGGAGCCTCAGGCTCCCCTTGTGTCAGACATTCCATAAATAAGTGCGTGTTTTTCCTTCAAATTTTATTTTCCCTTCTTATTTAGATTTCCAACCTTGAGTCAAGAAAAGAACTGCTTCAAAGGCTTCATTTAATTTTGCTAATTAATACAAGATGGGATAATAAGATTAACTCTCCACCATGCCAAGAGATATTATTTACACTACTGTAATTGAATGCTGCGCGGACCTTTATGTTGCACTGGCATACACCAACATGCAGCCACCAATTCCTTCCACTCAGTTTTTAATCTTCCAAGATTTCTGTTCAATGACATCCTATGCATACCCTCTGTTAGGAAGGAACATAACTGGGGTGTCACATTGACTTTAAATGACTGGGTATATATTAAGGCTATAATCGTTGCAATGAATGTTTGCTCATTAATGTTAATATTCACAACTAAAAGAAATGCATTGTAAGAATGACACCTAATGCCTCATTGCTGCTTTAAGTACTTGGAAACATTTAAGATGGCTGCCTGCGTTTGTACATTCTTCCTGACACTCTTAAGCAAAATTTAATTGATTTATTGTTGGTTTTCTGTTTGTTTGGTTTTTAAAGCTACAACTGCAAATCTTACATGGATCTTTATTTTTCTTTGGTTACACATACTCTGCTTTCATTTCTTTTTCCATTTCCATCTCAACATCAGAAATATTTTCTACACTTGCTAAATCCACCGTTCTTCTTCCCCTACGCACTTTTTCCATCAGAAACACTCACTCATTCTTTTCCATCCACTATCCATCTGTGTACAAGACTTCACCTTTCCCTAGACTAGCTGATGAAGCTGCACATCTCACATCTATAATCTTTCAGTATTAAAACTTCCTTTCGTTCATCTGGTCTCCGTTCTCTTCAGCCTTCATCAACATTCTGTTACCACCTGCTTGTCTTATTCATGATTTACTGTCCCATCGTTCATACTACTGACTACTGTCCACAGCTAATGCTCCATGCAAGATCCTGCACATAAAAGTGATCAGTTTCATTCTGAAAAGTCAGCTTTATAATAAACCAACATGGCTCATTTCAAAAGTCTGTCTTGTGGCAAAACTCATCATCTCTTGGTCTCTACCAGGGCATTGGATGCTTTTCCATTACTGACCTTTTCAAATTTGTTTTGGAATTAAATAATGCCTCTGGGTCTGAAAATCTGCCTTTCGAGGAATGTATTAAAATAAGACATCTGCTGATTACGCTGAAAACTAAAGTATAACAGAGTCATCTGTATCTTGGTGTGGTGGAGTTTTCTGTCTTTTTCTTCGGAACAGATAGCCTCCACACAAGCTAACACCATGCCTACAAAACTAAGATAAGATAAGATAAGATAAGATAAGCCTTTATTAGTCCCACAATGGGGAAATTCCAGGATTGCAACAGCACAGGGATAGCAACACTCAGAGCAACAATCAGAAGGCAAGAAAAACAAACAAACAAGAGCAGCTAATATACATATGTACATATTACTATAAATATACAGTATATACACTACCGTTCAAAAGTTTGGGGTCACCCAGACAATTATTTTGTGTTTTCCATGAAAAGTCACACTTATTTACCACCATGAGTTGTAAAATGAATAGAAAATATAGTCAAGACATTGACAAGGTTAGAAATAATGATTTGTATTTGAAATAATAATTTTTTCCTTCAAACTTTGCTTTTGTCAAAGAATCCTCCATTTGCAGCAATTACAGCATTGCACACCTAACATGATTGCACAAGGGTTTTCTAATCATCCATTAGCCTTCTGACGCAATGAGCAAACACATTGTACCATTAGATCACCGGAGTGATAGTTGCTGGAAATGGGCCTCTATACACCTATGTAGATATTGCACCAAAAACCAGACATTTGCAGCTATAATAGTCATTTACCACATTAGCAATGTATAGAGTGTATTTCTGATTAGTTTAAAGTTATCTTCATTGAAAAACAGTGCTTTTCTTTCAAAAATAAGGACATTTCTAAGTGACCCCAAACTTTTGAACGGTAGTGTATATACACAGACACACAGTGCAGAGCATTGTAGCTGGATGGAATAAATATATAAGTATATAAACACACAGTGAGGAGCATTGTAGCTAGAAGGAATAAATATGTAGATATATAAACACACACAGTACGGAGCATTGCAGCTAGGTGGAATAAATATGTAAATATATAAACACACAGTGCGGAGCATTGTAGCTAGATGGAATAAATATGTAAATATATAAACACACACAGTGCAGAGCATTGTTGCTAGATGGGATGAAACAGCACAACCGTCTACTTAGTTATCCTACATGGTATGATTATGTACCCATACATATTCTCACCCTCCATAGCGACCGGTATTTTCCTAGTTGTATGCCGGAGGGGACCATTGTGTAAGTCTATTGCATCTTTTGCATTCAAAACTATTAGGTTGTTACGTCTTTTTGCTATCTCTGCGAGCAGCCCTGCTTAGGTTGTACAGTCTGACAGCCGTTGGTAGGAAGGACCTGCGAAACCTCTCGGTTGTGCACCTGGGATGATGTAGTCTGCTGCTAAATGAGCTCCTCAGTGCATTCAGTATGCCCTGCATAGGGTGGAACTCGGACTCCAGCAGAGATGACAGTTTAGCCACCGTCCTTCTCTCTCCTATCTCCTCCACTGGGTCAAGGGGCTGCCCCAGGACAGAGCTAGCTTTCTTGATCAGTTTGTTCAGTCTCTTCCTATCGGCTGCGGTAATGCCACTGCCCCAGCAGACCACTCCAAAAGTACGACCGTACATTCCCCATGACAATAGATGGAAGGGAGGGTCTGTACCTTATATTTTTTGTCCTCCGCCTTACTCCAGCCCAGCAACCATGGCGTTTTCACCTCAGTTCCCTCGGTATGTTGAGTTTTTCCGTTAGCACCGGTTGGCAGTTGAGTGCTAGCAGCTTACAAAAATGTAAAACTTTCATTAGCCCCCAAAAACAATTCTAAAAATATTTAAATCAAGACTCAACAACCGCGTGACATGCAGACCATGCCCCTAATTCATCAAAAGCGGTCCCCCCCTCCTCCTCCTCCCCCCCTGCCCTTGTCATCAGTGAGCAGGACGTGCACAGACAGTTCTCCAGACTGAACCCGCACAAGGCCCCCGGGCCGGACGGTGTGTCTCCCTCCACCCTGAGACACTGTGCGAAAGAGCTGGCTCCTGTCTTCACAGACACTTTTAATACCTCCCTTAAGCAATGCCACGTGCCGACCTGCCTCAAATCCTCCACCATCATCCCTGTCCCCAAGAAGCCACGGATTACTGGACTTAACGACTACAGACCTGTAGCGCTCACCTCTGTAGTCATGAAGTCCTTTGAGCGCCTGGTCCTGTCTCACCTCAAGTCCATCACCACTCCCCTCCTGGACCCGCTGCATTTTGCCTACCATGCCAACAGGTCTGTGGATGACGCAGTCAACCTGGCCCTCCACTCCATCCTGCAGCACCTGGACTCCCCGGGAACCTACGCCAGGATCCTGTTTGTGGACTTCAGCTCTGCATTAAACACCATCCGCCCCGCTCTGCTCCAGGACAAGCTGTCCCTGCTCGACATGCCTGACTCCCTCTGCAGGTGGATCACCGACTTCCTGACGGACCGGAGGCAGCATTTGCGGCTGGGGAAGTCTGTCTCGGACTCTGTTAGCATCAGCATCAGATCACCCCAGGGCTGTGTACTTTCCCCCCTACTCTTCTCCCTTTATACCAACTCCTGCACCTCCTCTCACCAGTCTGTTAAGCTGATTAAGTTTGCGGACGACACCACCCTCATCGGGCTCATCTCCAACGGCGACGAGTCCGTCTACAGGAAAGAGGTGGCCCAGCTGGTGTCCTGGTGCAGCCACAACAACCTGCAGCTGAACGCTCTGAAGACAGCGGAGATGATTGTGGACTTCAGGAAAGTCACAACCCCCCTGCCCCCCCTCACCATCACAGGCTCTCCCATCACCATTGCAGATTCCTTCCGCTTCTTGGGCACCACCATCACCCGGGACCTCAAATGGGAGCCAACCATCAGCTCCCTCATCAAAAAGGCCCAGCAGAGGATGTTCTTCCTGCGGCAGCTGAGGAAGCTCAAGCTACCCACCAAGATGTTAGTGCAGTTCTACACTGCCATCATCGAGTCCATCCTCACCTCCTCCATAACTGTGTGGTATGCAGGAGCCACTGCCAGGGACAGACTAAGGCTGCAGCACATCGTGCGCACTGCTGAGAAGGTGATCGGCTGCAAGCTCCCATCTCTCCAGGACCTGTACATCTCCAGGACCCGGAGGCGTGCTGGCCGGATCATAGCCGATCCTTCACACCCTGGTCATGTACTGTTTGCCCCCCTCCCCTCAGGAAGAAGACTTCGGTCCATTCAGACTAAAACCTCCCGGCACATGAACAGCTTTTTCCCCTCTGCCATCAGACTGCTGAACATTAAGTGACTTATTGACTCTCGTACACTATATACAGCAGCTCAACCAGACTCATGTCATTCATCACTGTTTTTCTGTTGCATTATCGACTGCACTGTGGTACCCCATATTATCTGCTACTTGCTAATTTATTTAAAACTGCCTTGACTAGTATTACTCATTATTATTATTATTATTATTATTACTACTACTTATTATTCTACACTTATTGCATGTTTTTAGTCCTTTAGTTTTTTAGTTTATCTCTTTATCTCATCATGTTTTTAATGTTGCAGCATGGCACCGAGACAAATTCCTAGTTTGTGTACTACATGAACAATGGCAATAAATCTGATTCTGATTCTGATTCTGTGAACCGCTGGTTTGTTTATCAAGCTACACTGGTTGTCTTGTGTGTGTCAGAGCTACAGATCTATGTGCACAGGACATTAAAGCCTTGTTTATGCTCCACCTCTGCTCTGTGTGTGCATCTATGATGCTTGTACCCTTTGGATAAGGCCAGTGCGCACACAGCTATATGTATGTATATGCTTCACTCTTGAGTCTACTTGGCCGAGTGTTTGCTGCTTTTACCTCAAATTATCTTCTTGTTTCTCTAGTCTACTCTAGTCGTGTTTGTTTTAATTCATCGTCTTCTATAATGCTTTTTACTCATCTCTGGATGATCAAAAACCCTAACCCTTGTTATGCTACCATCCCCCATCCCCATACAAAGTGTAAGGAAAGGTGTAATGCTCCGCACTGTGTATATACTGTATATTTATGTGTACATATGTATATTCACTGCTTTTATTTTCTTATCTTCTAAATTATTGTTCTGAGTGTTGCTGTCCCCGTGCCGTTGCAATCCTAGAATTTCCCCATTGTGGGACTAATAAAGGCTTATCTTAATGTAACTTTCATGTAAGCTTACAGCTTTTCTCTAAATTGTCATTTTTCCCCTAACAAATTTTGGATTTTTTCTTTGTAAATTTCCATTTTTTTTTCAGAAATTTGTGACTCTTTCCAAAATATTTTTGAAAATTTGCAACTTTTCCTCAAATGTGCAATTTTCTCTGAAACTTGCAGTTTTACCCTTATACCTTTTTCATAAATTTTCAACCTTTGTCTTAAGTTGTGATTGTAAATCAGCATTTTTATCATATTTTGCACCTCCATCTTACAAATTTGTACTTGATTTACCTTCACATGTTCATACCTTATGTCGAGTTAAAAACGCCTACTGCAAATCTTTTACTTTAACAATGTTATTAGATTTCAACAGATTTGTCAATACTTTTCTCTAGCTTTTCTTGAACTCTTGGCTGCACTGCTCTCACATGTTTGGTTAATTGGTTGTTCCAAATTGTCCCCAGACATCCCTCTCCCATAGGCCCCCAGAATAGAGGGCTCGCACTAGTGGTTGTCTTTGAGACTAGAAAATGTGCTAATAAGTTTAGTTCATTGTCACCATGGGGTGAGACGCCGGCTCGGCGCTCAGCCCATGCTCCTTTTATCCCTGCCTCTCATTGGGCAGTGCCTCAGCTGGTTCCCAGCTGTCAGTGTCACGGGACGGCTGGGGCCAATTAATCCTCATCAGCTGGGGCGCTGTTAATGAGTATAAAGAGGAGCAGCTTCGATTATTCGGGGCTGCGACATAAGCACTGCTAGGCTGAAGCCCCTTCGTCTGGTGTCAGCCTCAACTCCCCTTGCAGCATTCCGGTGTTTGTATCCCGCTGTGAGTATGCACGTCTTGTTACCCCCACGTCCGGTACGAGCTACCTACCCCTGCGCTGTGCAGCCTGAGAATGTACGTCTGTATGAGTGTCTGTGCTCTCCTCATCCCTTATCCCTTACCCAGAATAAAACATCTCGACTCACTGGCTTGCCCCTGGCTCTGATTGCCCGGCTCCCTAGAGCCGGATATGACAGTATGTCGCAGCCAGAAGAGTTGCCGGCGGCCGTGAGTCGCTGTGGAAATGTACCTTTCTGTCCGGGTGTCAGCGCTGCTAGCATGCCGTTTCCCAGGAGTCACTTCCGGCGCCAGGGCGACGGGCTGAGGTCCATCTCGGAGGCAGTCGACGGGACGTTCTTCACCCTGCACGACGCCTCCAACGCGAGACGCTGGCATCCGGGCCGTGCTGAGGAACTCCTGGACTGTCACCCTCACTCTCTGTACCATCTGGAGGACAGTGCCAGGATAGACGCTGCAGGTACACAGCGAGAGAAGCTCCACGGGGTGGATGGAAATCCCGGCAGGGAGTCGAAGTGGGCGACGTCTTTCCCCGCTTCGGAGTCCCGTTCCTGCCGCCATTCCAGTCCGGGAGTTCGCGCCAACCAGAGGACTTCCCCCGACCTGCGCCACGTCACTCGGGATTCCCTTCGAGGAGCCGCAGCTGACAGCAGTTATGTCCGGGGTCGAGTGGCTGTCGCGAGCTCTACTGTGTTTCCTGTCACCACCTTCAGGCATGTGGCGGCGGCAGTGAGATTGATGGTGAGGACTTCAGGGCTACGAAGCCTTCCCGTGCTCGACGCCTTCCTCGTCTCGATCTCCGATCTGGAGCGGCGAATCCTGGGTTTCCCCCTCGCTTCGTCCCCTGGGAGTAGTCGTCATCACATCGCCGAGTCACCTCTGCACGAACCTCGTCCGGATCCAGTTCTGGGTCATCGTCAGGACCGTTCCTCCCACGCAGCTGTCATCCCTTCGCCTCGTCAGTGTGGAGATTCTACAGCCTCGTCCCCTGAGCCTCGTTCCCCCGCTGTCATTCCTGGACATTCGGGCTGGCTCACCCCGGCTGTTTCCCCCTCCTCCTCGACGCGCTTCCTGACCGCTGTGTGTGCCTGGAATCCCGGCCTGGTGAGCTCTCTGCTGGAGACAACGCGAGCGACCCTCAGACGAATTCCCAGGGGGTCCTCCGTTATCGCCGGGCGGGGAGAGGAAGAAGCAGATTCCACTACAGCAGGCGATACTCAACCTCCAGGGGGCAGGCAAGTCATTGTTTTTTCACACCTGCTTAATGATTTGCTCTGTCACATCCCTGGAGGAGAAGTTCAGGGTTCGCAGCTCCCTGAACTCTCCCCACCTGCTGTAACCTGTATTCCTAATCCCGCATCCTCTGTGTCTCTCTCCGCCGAGCGGTCCCCGGCTCCGGGTCAACGTGGTGGGATATGGAGAGGGCCTGTGGTTCCGCAGCTACATTGCGGACGGAGGAGGGGGACTGACTGCTGCGTGGAGTCTACGCTGACGACTGAGCGTCCCTGGGTCTCCACGGAGGAGCGGTTCGGTCCAGCGGGACGAGATTCTTCTGGCTTCACGCCGAGTGGATCGTCGGCGGGGTTACCTGCGCTGGAGGGATCTCAAGCTGCGCTGACCATCGTGCTGGCTGCGGGGCCCGACGCGGCTAGATGGGAGCCTGACAACGACCTCCTGACGACGGATCCTGGATCTTCGCAGTCCTGGACGGCGTCAGAACCCGAGATCAGGCGAGTGCTCTCCTTTCTTTTCTTTCTTTTTATCTTTGAGCACTTCAGCCTATCTCCAGGGGAGACGAGCAGGGTGCAGCCGCCCGCTGCGTCTGAGCTCGTCTCGCCGGGTTCTGGCGCTGCCGGTGATCCTGATCCCGGTTCTGTTTTCTCTTCTGAGCCTTCTTCCAGGGTCACCGGCGAGGAGTTGCTGTTCCTCGTGGTGCTGGAGGGTCCGGGTTCAACGTTGGAGGTCGGTTCTGGTGCAGTGTCCAACGTGGGTTCGCCCGAGACCCAATCGGGGTCCAACGTGGGTTCGCCCGAGACCCAATCGGGGTCCAACGTGGGTGCTGCCCCAGTGTTGTCCAGGTCCGGTGAGGAGGTGGCCGTTTCCCTGAGGCCCGCCGCCCTCGTCATCGGCTCTCCCCTGAGCCTCTTCCACCGGGATCCGCTCTGACCCTTCGTCCGTCTCAACGGTCCTGGTGGTTGAGTGATGCGGGTCGACGACCCGACCCGCAAAACTTTCGGTTCGGCGATCTGGTTTCCCCCCACTGGTCTGTGTTTGCCTTTGGGCGGCCTGGTTCGGCAGCCGTTGGACTGGATTCCTGGGATCTGGGCCCAGAGTTCGCCGTCCGAACATTTCTCTTCCCCGGGTTGCCAACTGGACAATGGGCGGGGAGATTACCAGAACAATTCCGGCCGTTTTGGACTCTGCCTGCCGTCTCCTCGGGTGTCCTTTACTTCTTTTATTATTATTGAGGTCACTCGGGTGTAGTTTCTTTGTCCATTAGGGGATATATGTTTTTGTGCTGTGTGTTTTTTTTAACCATACTCAGCATTTTTATCGTATTGTTATCCTGTTACCCTGTCACCTTTTTTTCCTCTTGGTGACTCACCTTATGTATCGCGCTGTGTATTGCATTTTCTTATCTTTACTCAGCGTTTTCATTCATCCTTACCTTAGCCTTGGCCTCGTCGGTGCATCATGGAGTATGCGTGTGGTTTCCTGTTCAACCATACTCTGTGATCACCCCATTCTGTCTTATTATCCTCGTGGGGGGCCTTCCCTGGCCCCGACTTTAACATTGACTGTGTTTGTTATTGTTTGAAGTAATGTGTTTCATCCCCACTTAACCGTACTTCATTATTACCCATTTGTCCTTGTCACCTCTGTTTCTTTAGGTGATCTTTTATATATTCAGTGCTGTGTGTTTTGTTTTCTTTAGTATCCATGCACAGCGTCTTTCATCATTTTTTGTCCTGACCTTTATCTTGTTGGTGCATTATGGAGTAGTGTGTTTTGTTCCCCTTAACTATACTCTGTGATTGCTTTATTCATTCCTGCCACCTTTTTGGTGGGTTTTTGGTTTTCTTTTCTTGCCCCGATCTATACGTTATTTGTATGCTGTCTGTAGTCATATTTGGTATTTTTCCCTACCTGTGTCCTAACTCAGTTTTTTCCCTAACTGTGCTCTGGGTTAATCCTTTTCCCTGTGTTGTAGGGTATTGTATTTGGGTTTTTTTTTCTCTGCCCTGCTGCCCTACATTGGTCTATTGTTTTTTTTGTCCTTCCCTTTGCATCTTCCCCTCCAGTCCTGCCTCCCTTCCGCCCACCCTAGGTGGGGAGGGGGGGGGGGCTGGGATGTTCCTGGTCGTTCGGGAGCCCGACCGTGAGGGGGAGGCTCTGTCACCATGGGGTGAGACGCCGGCTCGGCGCTCAGCCCATGCTCCTTTTATCCCTGCCTCTCATTGGGCAGTGCCTCAGCTGGTTCCCAGCTGTCAGTGTCACGGGACGGCTGGGGCCAATTAATCCTCATCAGCTGGGGCGCTGTTAATGAGTATAAAGAGGAGCAGCTTCGATTATTCGGGGCTGCGACATAAGCACTGCTAGGCTGAAGCCCCTTCGTCTGGTGTCAGCCTCAACTCCCCTTGCAGCATTCCGGTGTTTGTATCCCGCTGTGAGTATGCACGTCTTGTTACCCCCACGTCCGGTACGAGCTACCTACCCCTGCGCTGTGCAGCCTGAGAATGTACGTCTGTATGAGTGTCTGTGCTCTCCTCATCCCTTATCCCTTACCCAGAATAAAACATCTCGACTCACTGGCTTGCCCCTGGCTCTGATTGCCCGGCTCCCTAGAGCCGGATATGACATTCATATTCATAAAGTTTTGGGAAATGTGCAAAAAATACAAATAGGAGGGTCTGGGAACCCCCAAATATGTATTGGCTCTTAAGTATTAAGGAGCCCTAAACCTGCATCCTTTCTTCTGGTCGGCAGGTGGCTAGTTTTCTTGTAGCAAAAGTTCACACTGCCTAATATTCTGTGGAAAAATGACCTTTCAAGCGTCAAGAATTTTCCAGATTTTGGTCTTAGTTGCTAGCCTTTGTTTTATTAGATGTTTCTTGGATGGAACATGGGTGGGCAATATAATATATTTATTAATATAAATATTTATATAATATTTATTTGCATATTAATATTTATTAAATATTAATATAATATTTGTTTGTTCTCTCCCATAGATTGAGTCCCCATCGTGCTGTTTGCTCTCTACATGTCTGTTCTTTTCATCTTCTCTATCCCCTCACCCCCCAGCCAGTCGCAGCAGATGACTGCCCCTCCCTGAGCATGGTTCTGCTGGAGGTTTCTTCCTGTTAAAAGGGAGTTTTTCCTCTCTACCGTCGCCAAGTGCTTGCTCACAGGGGATCGCCTGATTGCTGGGGTCTTTCTGCAACTGTGGGGGTTCCCCCTACAGTTGACAGTGCTATGAGATGACTGTTGTTGTGAAATGGCGCTATATAAATAAAGTTGAATTGAATTGAATTGAATTATAAGCTGTGGCTTCAACCATCACCCTTTTTGGATAACTTATGTTGAACTATACAATCATGAGGAATTATTGTTTAATTTGACCCTGTTGGATTTTTCCTTGATGTATTGTTCTGTTCCTTTCTTTTAATCTTTTCCAAAAAATAAAGATTCATTCATATTTATACGCTCTTTCTATAGCTACTCAATGATTTGCATACATGGTAGCGTTTTAGATGAGAAAGCACACCGACCTCTCAGCTATAAGGTTGAGAATATTGTAATCAATTATCTTAGTTTTGCTGTTAGATTCACTCCCTGCTTGTCAAAAAGGATGCCAACTCAAATGCCTAACTTCAGACTTCAAGACAGTAAACCTTAATAAATTAGTAACTTTTCTATCCGTTCCTGTCTCACTTTCCCCCTTTGAAACAGAACGGCTTAATATCAAAGCAGTCAGAAAATTGTTTATCATGCATGTTTAATCATTTATCATTTTATTACTAACAAATTGTGTTATAATTGTTTATCATATTTATAATTACTATTACTAACATCATTATCATTATCATAATCATTGCATAACCATCTTATATGATTAAAATGTATACTGCATGCATCTTCTATGAGTTTATAGCATACTGTATTGTTTCTGGGTAATAAGTGGACCTATTGAGTGTCCTTCATTAAGATGTACTTAGAAGTCAAAGTGTCTCACCAGACCAGGCTATGTGCATGATAAGGGGGCTGGGAGTGAGGGAGAATTGACCTTGTTTTCTTATAAAATGCTGTGACCATGATTAACTTGGAGCCTGGAGCGCACCTGCAAGGCCATGTTTTCAGTCCAGGCCAATGTTTTGTATACTTGTATTATGACTGAGAATTGTACCCAGCAGATGTGTTTGTGACTGACTATGTATAAAAAGCTTCCTTATTGTTTTTATTGCCAGTGCTGCATTTTCTGTTAAAGGTACGGCACTCCTTGCAAGTAAAGAGCTCATATGAGGAATATACTTGTGTCATGAATCTTATTTGAGGTAACAAACCAATATACGATCACGTTTCGAACGAGTTTCCAGATTCTGACATACTTGGTGCCGGTGACCCAGATGGGCAATATCTGGACGACGGATAGAGGCGACGCGCTCTCCAGGTTGGAAATCCATGCGCACGGTCTGACTGCATACAGTCAGTATTGGACTCCCCATTGAGGAAATCTGGACTGTGCGGGAATCTAGACGTCGTCTAGTGAAGCCCATCCTCCTCGATTAAAAGAAAGAAAAGTAAGTGACGTCTTTTTTATTATTTACTATATGTGCGTTTAGAAGATTCTCTAAAATCGAGCCTTGAGTGAGTAATGTTAAATATGTTACAAGAATCTCCAAATCCAACTACGAGTGACTAACGCGAAAAGTAAATAAAGTAAATAAAGTGTGCGAAGGTAGTTGCAACAAGGTTTGGGTTGAAATCCCCGGTCAGGGACAAAAATAACTTTTTGGGTTCAGATCCCCGAGTTTTGGAACTAAAAATAGAATATCAGGTCGCGGTTATGATGTAATGGTAGTGTGACGGCACTTCACACTTTTCCTGGTAAAGTATTTTAATTCCTGTGGAATTACCAAGGGGTTTAAAAAAAATAATAAAAACAGCAAAAAAGGGAAAAATGGGTAACTATGTGGGGAAAAAAGAGAATAAGCAAAAAACTAAACAGCAGAAAAGAGAACAGACAGCGCGTCGAACAGTAAAAATTATAATGACCGGTTAAAAGAAAAGACCAGATAAAGGATCCTGAAAAATATCTAAACAAATGGGGAAAAGACTATTCTTTCAAACCCACACTGGATGTGGATGAATGCACAGCCTTGGTGTCGACAGTAAAACTTACAACTAAAATAAAGATAAAAACAATAAGATAAATATCAAAACCAACCGAGCATTTAACCATTATTAAATGAAAAAGATAATCCTCCCCCCAGCTTAACAATGCTGCGATCCTAAGGAGGGTCCATACAGCAAGTTATTAAAAGAAGCCCGAGAGGTTGGGAAAAGGAGGAAGTAAATAAAATTATAATAATAACTTTACTCTATGTTATAAGATATTGATACTAGACTATAAGATCTAAAGACGGTCGGGTTAAGTAGCAACGGAACCGGATAACGCTAAAACGGACAATGAGAAACAGTTACCGTATTTTATTTTTGTGTGTGTGAGCCTTAGATAGAGCCAGCTGCAGTTTGGGTTGTTTTTGTTTCTGTAAATGGCTCCAGTGTGAGGAAAAGGGATGAGAGTTCTGAGTTCTCTGCGAAGGCGGAAGGAGCAGGTTTTTAAACTGTTGTAATTTTTGGTATAAAAGGATTGATTGTCTAATTGTTATCCTTCTGAGAAATGTTTGAAATTATAGGTATCTGAAAATAGCGGCCTTGAGCAGAAGGAGTTGACTAGTTTTGTGTTATGGCAGAGTTGAGAGAATGGAAGGAGCTGCTTCGACCTTGTGGAAACAAAAACAATCCTCTGTGTGTGTGTGGTTGATTTGTGTGGAAAAAAGTCGTCTAAATATGGGTGTTTTCACAAGGTTTGGGGTTTTTTATCCTTTCAATCTAACTTTGTGGGGTCTTGATTAATGTTGCGTACGTGATAAACTGTTTACATATATTTTTAAAAGCAATTTTGACGCATTACCGACCTTTTTTTCCTTTGACTGAAACATGACAGTGCAGGACTGACGTGTGACACATATGATTTGCCAGGGGCTATGGATTATCAGACAGAGATCTTGGAGAAAGGATCCTTGTTGATAAATATTTTTTGAAGCCAAGTATGACTTTGTATGACATTGTAGATAACATAAGGTGTACTGATTCAAATGACTTCGACTTTACAAATGTAATGTTTATATGATTTTATATTGATATTACTCACCACAAATGGTGTGGTAATATCATATTTCAGAAATGTGACAGTAAGGAGGAATGTGTTTCTCCTGATTCGGCAGTGGCCAAGCTGGGTCAGAGTAAACTACATTCACCCCATAATTTACCAAGGAATTATATGAAATGAGGTATTCCTGGTAAAAATTTAAATCAAATTCTAATTAGGCAAAAGGTCCACCTTTCCGTTGACTGAAAGAGTGTGATGCAATCTTTATTCATTTATTCAAATTCAACCCATCTGCATTCAACTGAACAAACTGATCTTATTCATCAATGCTGAAGCATATCAAAAATGCACAATTCAACTTTATTTACATAAGTGCTATTCCATAACACCTCATTGCACTTTGAGCTATAGGGGGAACCCCCCCATACTTGCACCTCCCATATTTGCACCCCCATACTTGCAGAACTGACAGCCTAGCTACAGTGCCGAGAAAAGAAGAAAGAAAAAAACTGAGATTACCCTTGTTTTCTTCTATTAATGCAGACTAATGACTTGTTTTATCTTTTCTAAAAAAAAAAAAAAATGATTTCTTCAAGTTAAATAGATTTCATCTAAATAAGTGAAGTGTCATTTTCTCTAAAGAGGAGGGAAAATGAAGAAAAATTGCTACAGCATATGACATTTTGAGGAAAGAGAAAAAAAATGCAAACGTTACACCAGCCTCCAACTTAGAATTGAGGACTGAACATAAAGAACTTATTGATGCTTATGTGTGTTAGCTTTGCTAAATTAGGACAGGACTTTTATTTTATTTCACTTTCTATTTTTCTGTAGTGCCCAGGATAAGCATATTGCTGCAATTATAACTCAAATACATGCTGGGCAATACAGACCACTTTCTTATTATTTATGGGATAATAATAAGATCAGGCCCTCTATTATCCTACACATTCCCCACGCTGTGGAGGGAATTTCACAGCAGGACAACCATTCCATGTTGTCACCAGCTAGACTGCTGTCGTCCTTGTAGCTATTTACTGATGGCTCATCTTTAAAAAAAGCCCGATGGGTCAACATCCACTGCTTATGCTGTGACAACATTGTCTGGGGTCCTGATTGTGTAAACTTTCACAACCTGCATCACCTCCAATGGCTGAACTATTGGACATGAGCTACTAACCTAAAAGCAACTATCTGTACAGACAGTAAATATGCTTATAACGCATGCTGCCTGTATACCGCTACCTTGAACCTGCAGGGGTTTGTCACCTCCACAGGAAAACCAGTAATCGCTTGGCTGATATCGCTGCTCATTATACTGCTATTGACTTTTTAAGAACCGACTGTTTTTTAATAATGTTGATGTTTTAAAAGACTGTTAAAATAATTTGGACCTCCCTCCTGTTACATGTGGCTTGCCTGATGGAAAAATTGTTTGCCACCCATGTTATACAAATGGGCTGCCCTGGTGGCACATGAACTATTCATGTGCCAACAGGAGGGAATGATGAGGATGTTGGGAAAACTGTCCTAATATTTTGAAAGAAGTAACAAAAACATGCCAAAAGTGCATCATTTGTTTATAAAATAATGCTCAAGGAGGAATGAGAAGCTACAATATAAGATAAGATAAGATAAGATAAGCCTTTATTAGTCCCACAACGGGGAAATTCCAGGATTGCAACAGCACAGGGATAGCAACACTCAGAGCAACAATCAGAAGGCAAGAAAAAAAACAAGCAAGCAAGAGCAGCTAATAAACATATGTACGTATTACTATAAAATATATATATATACACACACACACAGACACACAGTGCAGAGCATTGTAGCTGGATGGAATAAATATATGAATATATGAACACACAGTGCAGAGCATTGTAGCTAGATGGAATAAATATGTAAATATATAAACACCCACAGTACGGAGCATTGCAGCTAGGTGGAATAAATATGCAAGTATATAAACACACACAGTGCGGAGCAATGTAGCTAGATGGAATAATATGTAGATATATAAATATATAAACACACCCAGTGCTGAGCATTGTAGCTAGATGGAATAAATATGCAAATATATAAACACACACAGTGCAGAGCATTGTTGCTAGATGGAATGAAACAGCATAACCGTCTACTTAGTTATCCTACATGGTATGATTATGTGCCCATACATATTCTCACCCTCCATAGCGACCGGTATGTTCCTAGTTGTATGCCGGAGGGGACCATTGTGTAAGTCTATTGCATCTTTTGCATTCAAAAAACTATTAGTTTGTTACGTCTTTTTGCTATCTCTGCGAGCAGCCCTGCTTAGGTTGTACAGTCTGACAGCCGTTGGTAGGAAGGACCTACGAAACCTCTCGGTTGTGCACCTGGGATGATGTAGTCTGCTGCTAAATGAGCTCCTCAGTGCATTCAGTATGTCCTGCATAGGGTGGAACTCGGACTCCAGCAGAGATGACAGTTTAGCCACCGTCCTTCTCTCTCCTATCTCCTCCATCGGATCAAGGCGCTGCCCCAGGACAGAGCTAGCTTTCTTAATCAGTTTGTTCAGTCTCTTCCTATCGGCTGCAGTAATGCCACTGCCCCAGCAGACCACTCCAAAAGTGATGGCTGATGCCACCACCGTGTCATAGAATGACTTCAGCAGCGCCCCTTGTACACCAAAAGACCTGAGTCTCCTCAGCAGGAACAGCCTGCGCTGTCCCTTCTTGTAGAGTGCATCAGTATTGTGTGACCAGTCTAGTTTATTGTTCAGATGAATACCCAGGTACTTATAGGATGTCACCATCTCGATGTCTGTTCCCTGTATATTTACTGGTACTGTGAGGGGCTGCCCATGCCTGCGGCAGTCCACCACCAGCTCCTTAGTTTTCCTCGCGTTGATCTGGAGGCAGTTCCGATGGCACCAGTCCACGAAGTCCTGGATAAGCCCTCTGTACTCAGCTTCATCTCCATTGGAGATGAGGCCAACGATCGCAGAGTCATCAGAGAACTTCTGTAGATGGCAGTGTGTTGTGTTGTGTGAGAAGTCCGCAGTATAAAGAGTGAACAGGAAGGGAGCCAGCACCGTTCCCTGGGGGGCCCCCGTGCTACTGATGATCGTGTCGGACACACAGTCCCGGGTTCTCACAAACTGAGGCCGGTTCGTGAGGTAGTCCAGGATCCATGATGACAGGTGCTGGTCCACCCCTGCGCGCAGCAGCTTGTCCTTCAGGATCATCGGTTGGATGGTGTTGAAAGCACTGGAGAAGTCAAAGAACATGATCCTCACCATATTCCCGGGCTTCTCCAGGTGGGACAGAGAACGGTGAAGGAGGAAGATCACCGCATCCTCCACCCCAATGCCATGCTGGTAGGCGAACTGGAGTGGATCCATCGCTGGTTCCACCAGGGGGCGGAGGTGAGCAAGGAGCAGTCTCTCCAGGGTCTTCATCAAGTGGGACGTCAAGGCCACCGGTCTGTAGCTGTTCAGGTCTTTGGGGTGGGAAGTTTTTGGTACAGGTACCACACAAGATGTTTTCCACAGCTGTGGTACCCTCCCCAGTTTCAGGCTCATGTTGAAGATATACGTCACAATCCCACACAGCTGGTCTGCACAGGACTTGAGGAGCTTTGCGCTGATGCCGTCCGGTCCCGGCGCCTTCCTCGCCTTGATCTTCCTCAGCTCCGTCCTCACCTGGGTCCTGGTCAGGGTCAGGATGGGGGGCTGTGTGTTGGGAGTGGGGGGGTGTTGGTGGAGTGGGGAGTGGGCAGCAGGACTTGATTTCTTTAGAGGCAGCAGTGGTTGTTGTGCAGTCAGGGGGGAGGGCGGTTGGTCAAATCTATTGAAAAACAGATTCAGGTTGTTCGCCCACTCCCTGCCCCCTGTGGCCTGGGGGGAGGTATTCTGGAGCCCCGAGATGGTTTTGAGGTTTCTCCAGACCCCGCTGATGTCGCTCTGTTGCAGCTTGTCCTCCATCTTCTTCCTGAAGCTGTCCTTGCCTTCTCTGATCTTTCTCCTCAGCTCCCTCTGTACGGACTTCAGCATCTCCCTGTTCCCTGACCTGAAGATCCTCTTCTTCTCTCTCAGAAGTGTTTTTATCTCAGGGTTGATCCAGGGTTTGTTGTTTGAGTGACGCCGTATGGTCTTGGTGGGAATATTGCTTGGTGTTGACTGACACCCTCACAAGGTGGACAGAAATTCACCCCACATCCTCAGCAAACGCAGCAAATGAATCATGTTTTTACCGCCGTTGGGGTTCCAGAACTGATTTATGCAGATAATGGAACTCATTTTACAGCACAAACAGTTCAAGACTTAATCCAAGCTGTAAGAAGTAAGATCAAATTTCATAGTGCCTACCACCCACAAAGTACAGGTTTTGTAAAAAGAAAAATGGTACCATCAAACTAATGATTAACCCTATACCAGACTCAAAGACAGGATTGTCACCTTTTGAATGTGCTTTTCACCGTCCTTATGTATTGCCTGTCCTCTCACCACTAACCACACCTAACAAATACACGGATCTTGGTGTACATCTTAGAAAATGTTCGAAAAAGAGAGAATATGTTGATTCTGTTCGGGCTCTTTCTGCTCCACAGGAGGAAGCGGATAACCCGTTACAACCTGGAGATTATGTCTTCATAAAGAACCACCACCGACAACACTGGACACTCCCACCCCCACTGCCATACGTATTGCTGAACGACCATCTTGGATTCACCTTTCACATGTTAAAAGACTACGGGTGCCTGTAAGTGAACTAACTTGTTTCCCTGAGTAAGTCCAGTTACAAAGGGGGCTTGTCCTTCTAAGGACAAGCCGTCTCAAACCTGGTGAAGATAGGGGCCTGGATGGGTACTCTCTCAGGTGGAGGCATGGCACCAAAGGTACTGATGACTCTGTGTCCCGTACTTTTCATAACTGTGGGGTGGGGGACCATTTCTGATTCCAGGACGAGGAGCCCGCAAAACATGGACAATGGACAATACGTGGATTGTACGCATAACCTGTGGTACCAGACAATGGTGGTTTTGGTGAGAGGACTGGGAATCAATACTTCTTGCTATGTGTGTTCATTGCTACCCCATTCACACAAGACTGTCCTGTTCCACTAAGTGAAGAGGAAACGGCCGGAGCGACAATAGCGATGAACTCTTGTCTCAGTCTACTTAATACAAGCAAGGACATTGGTTGGTTAGGAATTTGTCTGAAGGGTATTTTAATAAATTGAATGTCACTGTTACTGATTACACTGGGTCTAAAATAAGAATATTCAATACTACTGGAATTGGAAGGTCTTTGCCTGCTGTTAAAAAGCCCTTGATGAAGGTAAATCCTACACTGTTTACTTCACCAATCTGTTTTAATAAAGCTTGTAATGAAAATAATTTCAATCTAGGTTTTTCACCAAAGTGTAATGATGTGAAGAAGGCAACCTGTGGAGTAAGATACCATGATTCTGTTTATAGAAATGCATTTCGCTTTCCTTATATTGCTACTGGAAATTTTACCTTAAAGTAGAACTGAACCCACCTTTTGGCGCAAAAAGTAGAATAGCAGATTAATTCCTTATTACCTATTGTATTTTTCAACACATAAAAGAAATTTTTAGGATGTGCGATGGCCAAGCTATAAGCCGATAAACTTTTGCCTCTGGCTGGCAGTGCCAAACAAACCGGAAGTAGTGCAGACGACGCTGCGTGACGTCATGAGTGTGATCCCTAAACAAAACAACAATGGCAGATGATAGCAGTTCCAGCAGTTCCAGCAGTCAAGAAAACCAGAGTTTTCAGAGTGAAGAGGCATTCAGGATCGGTGACGAGACAGAGGAGGATGCAGGAGTGTGGCAGGTGGCAGGCGTGCACAAGGGCGAGCCCTGGAGACAGTGACCTGATGCACCTGTGACAGCAGCTGGCAGACGGCGATGCAGAGGCAAGGTCCGCCGCCGGGGAATACACCTGTGCACAGGGGAGAGGAGAGACTGGAAAGGCAAAGGTAGGTATGCTTACGCTGTAGATCTTGCTGGGAGTTGAGGGGGTTCCTCTGCAGCAAGAGGGCTGAAGGAATCAGACGGCTTCATGCCGAAGCCCAGGGCAGTGTGGCTTATATCCCACGCTGCTGATGAGGCGCAAGTGTGCGCGCAGCTGGCGCCGCTAATGAGCGGTGAGTTGTAACATATCCAGCCTGTGTTGTGTTGTAGCTTAGTTTTCTTTTTTCTCTGTCACATTTTGTCTTAGTTTTGTTTTGAATTGTAATCGCTCTTGCCTGTTTTCTCTTTTGAATTCTTGGATGGAATATGGGTGGGCAATATAAGCTGCGGCTTCAGCCATCACCCATTTCGGATAACTTACGTTGAATTGTATAATCAGATGAGTCATTGTTCAATTTGACCTTGTTGTTATATCATTCAGTTTCTTTCAACCTGTACTGTACTATCCGAAATAAATAAATTCATTCATTCATTCAAAAAATTGGGCTATGTATTACAATACTTCTACAGACTATAGTGGCAATACACATGAACAGAACTGGCCTCTGCATTTGGCTGTGCTATTTATAAATACAGTGATCCCTCGCTACTTCACGTTTCACCTTTCGCGCCCTCAGTGCATCGCGGATTTTTCAAAAATATTCATCAAAAATTCAAAATTGAGAAAAAATGGCACGAAAGTTGCCCGGGCGCTAGCAGAAGGCAGGGAGACTACATTAGAACATCAGGTATCAACACGGAGAGCCCGCACAACTCAAAATCCACCTCTCTGACCACCGCTCCACTCCCCTCCGCCCACCTCTTCACCGCTCAGGAATCTCCCAAGCTGATTGGCCGAGACGTTTTACCTCGCAAGCTGATTGGCCGAGATGTTTTACCCAGCTTCTCTCGCTACAGAGCGCCCATACCCAGCGAAGGAAGACCGCATTCATTGTTCTTTATCGCTCGTGTTGCTTAGTGGCACTTTTCGCTGTTCTCTTGTGCCTTTTTGTGCAAAATAGTGCTTGTGACGCCCTTGGGGGGGGGGGGTGATGCTACTTTGCGTTTTTTCACTTTTCACGGTCGGTTCTGGTCCCCACTAAACGCGATAAGTGAGGGATCACTGTAATATCTATATCTAGAAACGCATCGCTTCCCGGTCGCTTTTCCTCCCCCTTTCTTTTCTTTCGTCGCCATGACAGCTTTCCTTCGCCACTGAACAGATCTTCCCAGGTGTTGGAAGTGTTTTGTAGTCGACTAGCACGACAAAATGCACCAAAAACAACCAGTGTCGACGTGCTCGCAATGGTAAACATGGAGGACTGTGTCACACTCGTGACATCACGTGGGACTCCGGCTGCACTTCCGGTTAATCGGCGGATTTGTCTGATTTTTCAGGGCGGGAAATTCAAAATCGCGATTTTCTCCAAGATTCCGGGATTTGTGGAGGGGGTGCCAATGATAAATTATCTTTTTAATTGTATGTACTATCACCCAGTGCCGTTCAATGCCGTTCAGTTCAGTTCTACTTTAAAGAGCAAAAATTGTACTTTTAACTGTAGCAATAATCCTACTGTTTTTTGGCCAAATGATGATGGGTATGGATGTTTAGGGTCTAATGTTTACTCACTACTTCCTCCAGGGTGGTGTGGCAGATGCTACATGGCTATTTTGATCCCACACATTAGCATAAGTTCAAATCTCACACATAAAATGAAGACATCATACTCCCATTATTATCTTCCTGATCAAACTGAAATTCACACCAGGGCACGGAGAAGTACAACTCCAGATATGCAACAACTAATAGGTAGGCTGTCTGGGAAACAGAGGATTAGTGATTTCAAAATTGTAATGAGTACTCTTTTTCCAATGTATGGCAGGTACCTGGCTACATATCATATAAATGCATTAGCATGGACAATGGAAAATCTAACTGTATTAACAGGACAAGGTTTTACAGCTTTAACTGAGGAACAGAAATTCTCAAGGATGATGACTTTACAAAATAGAATGGCTTTAGATTTAACATTAGCTGCACAAGGAGGGGTGTGTCACATTATTGGTCAAGAGTGCTGCACATACAGTACATACCGGATTTAAATCAGAATCTTTCTCACGTTATTAGCCATTTAAATGACATTCTACACTTGCAACACACTTTGGATGAAGATAAGAGTTGGAGTCCCTGGGATTGGTTTCAAAGTGGAGCTTGGTGGCAAATTCTTCTGAAGTGGTTAACCCCATTGATTGTAATATTGGTCTTATTCAGTGTGCTTTTCATGTGTGTTATCCCCTGCATGAGATCTATGATTACACAAACCATTGCTCATCATACTTTTCTGTTGCAAACTGCTATGTTGAAACTTGAGTGTAAAGGACAATATGCAGCTCTTTCAAAAACTGATGATGACTGTGAAGATTGTGAATAATCTCCTGTATAATTGGAATATGATGCAAATGATGGGCATGTAGAAAATCGAGAGAAGTTACATGTTTTTGATGAATAAAAGCATCCCTAAATGAAAACTGTGATAAAAATGATAAAACAGGAGGGAAATGTCAGAAAATTGTTTATCATGCATGTTTAATCATTTATCATTTTATTACTAACAAATCGTGTTATAATTGTTAATCATTTTTATAATTACTATTACTAACATCATTATCATTATCATGATCATTGCATAACCGTCTTATATGATTAAAATGTATACTGCATGCATCTTCTATGAGTTTATAGCATACTGTATTGTTTCTGGGTAATAAGTGGACCTATTGAGTGTCCTTCATTAAGATGTACTTAGAAGTCAAAGTGTCTCACCAGACCAGGCTATGTGCATGATAAGGGGGCTGGGAGTGAGGAAGAATTGACCTTGTTTTCTTATAAAATGCTGTGACCATGATTAACTTGGAGCCTGGAGCGCACCTGCAAGGCCATGTTTTCAGTCCAGGCCAATGTTTTGTATACTTGTATTATGACTGAGAATTGTACCCAGCAGATGTTTTTGTGACTGACTATGTATAAAAAGCTTCCTTATTGTTTTTATTGCCAGTGCTGCATTTTCTGTTAAAGGTATGGCACTCCTTGCAAGTAAAGAGCTCATATGAGGAATATACTTGTGTCATGAATCTTATTTGAGGTAACGAACCAACATACGATCACTCTGAGTTTCCAGATTCTGACAAAAGCCATACTTTTTCAACATCCTGTAGGAGAGGATACACATTGTGTTGCTAATTGGGGGACCCCCCGGGTTCCCTTGTGGGTGTTTGAGCTCAGCGGCCAAATTGCTGACATAGGAAGTATTACTCCCATTGGGGCCTCTGACTCTATTATTCAAACTCTGACCTCCTGTAGCCCTGCAGCTGATACTGATAGGGCAAATTAGATGGGGCATGGGTATGACTTTTTTGAAGATTGGTTATGTATTGTGTCTGCTCAGTATGTGGTCTTGGCACGTCTCTGCTATGGAAAACAACAATACTGTACTTACATGTGCTCAATTGTTCCTCTGTGGTTCATCTTTCCCTTTGCTCTATATTCTTTTACTGTTGCGGAGGGAGGAGGGGGTTGACGATGGCATGAGGGAGGAGGATGGACGCAGCTGCAGGAGGAGGGGTGTCCGTCGCCACCATCATCTCAGATTTAAAGGGTACCTGTGGTGGTCGTCTAAACGCATTCAACTTGAAAACATTAGGCAAATTATTCGTTATTTGGTTAAATAATTATTGCCAGCCAAATACCACCAGGGAAATATGCAAATACGACCACAGGCATGGCCAGCCAATGAAAACTCTAAGCGCAGCCATGACACATGCGGATGTGACATCACTTCGTTGATAACTCAACAGTCAATGCTCCGCCTGTATGAGAGAATAGGGTGCTTTTGTGAGTGTTTTTATTCTATTATGGCTGAATTGTCGGACTCTGGGGAAGAATTCATCCAACATGGCTACAGGTTTCAGCCAGAAAGGTCTTCTGAGGGTTAAAGTGACAAAGTGGTCCTCACACACAACGCAATTTCGTCTGAAAGGATTCGTCTGTGCCCTGTTCCGAGATCACTTTTCCGCTCCGATCTTCTGACAAGTTGAGCTGGGTTTGGCTACACAAAAGAAGTGTTTATCTTTGTTTTTTCGCTTATTATTGAGACATCCAAAGGCTTTACATTCCGCCATGTTGCGATATCCATATCACATTGTATGTTTTTGTTTTTACAAGAGCGCCAAGTGTCTGCTGCTCTGCTCTCTCTCTCTCTGCTGCTCCCACGGCGAGGGAGGAGCCCAGCCCGTCTCGCAGCTATTACGAGCTCAGATCAGAGGAGACAAGCCGCTGAATTTAAGCATTTATTTATTTATTTTCTACTCGTTTTAGTTCTGCATTTAATATGAACCCTGAGTTTGAAATAAACGTTTGAATTTGAATTTGAATATCCCGTAAGCCGCTGCACATCCGGGCACTGCAGGCTCAGCCAATACTGATCCAGATCGCATAGTTTTAGAATCATCGGCCTTTACGAGCTCAGATCACACGAGACGACCCAGTGAATTTAAGCATTTATTTATTTATTTTCTACTCATTTTAGTTCTGCATTTAACTAACTACTAACTAACTAACCTGCACTTATATAGCGCTTTTCTAGTCACAAAGACCACTCAAAGCGCTTTCATTAATACTAACCCTCTATTCTAAGGGCCTATAGGAAACAGATATCTAGGGACAATTTAGAACAGCCAATTAACCCAACATGCATGTTTTTGGCATGTGGGAGGAAACCGGAGAAATCCCGGAGTAAACCCACGCAACACGGGGAGAACATGCAAACTCCACACAGATCACTGTTGGTCGGGGGCTGGGATCGAACCCACGATCCCCACAATCCCCCGGCCAAGGGTAAACTGTGCTGCCGCAGTGCTAACCACTGCGCCACCGTGCAGCATTTAAGATGAACCCTGAGTTTGAAATAAACGTTTGAATTTGAATTTGAATATCCTGTAAGCCGCTGCACATCCGGGCACTGCAGGCTCAGCCAATACTGATCCAGATCGCATAGTTTTAGAATCATTGGCCTTTACGAGCTCAGATCACATGACACGACCCGGTGAATTTAAGCATTTATTTATTTATTTATTTTCTAATCGTTTTAGTTCTGCATTTAAGATGAACCCTGAGTTTGAAATAAACGTTTGAATTTGAATTTGAATATCCCGTAAGCTGCTGCACATCCGGGCACTGCAGGCTCAGCCAATACTGATCCAGATTGCATAGTTTTAGAATCATCGGCCTTTACGAGCTCAGATCACACGAGACGACCCGGTGAATTTAAGCATTTATTTATTTATTTTCTAATCCTTTTAGTTCTGCATTTAAGATGAACCCTGAGTTTGAAATAAACGTTTGAATTTGAATTTGAATATCCCGTAAGCCGCTGCACATCCGGGCACTGCAGGCTCAGCCAATACTGATCCAGATAGCATAGTTTTAGAATCACCGGCCTTTACGAGCTCAGATCACACGAGACGACCCAGTGAATTTAAGAATTTATATTTATTTTCTACTCGTTTCAGTTCTGCATTTAATATGAACCCTGAGTTTGAAATAAATGTTTGAATTTGAATATCCCAAAAGCCGCTGCACATCCGGGCACTGCAGGCTCAGCCAATAGTGATCCAGATCGCGGTGTCAACAAAATTACGTCACAGGAAGCGTCCTGGAAGGCCATGTAGCCGCTAGTATGGCTGCACTCATGTTTTGCTGGCATAGCTGAACAAGCACATCAGCAATGGATTTATATCAAATTGCTTTGAACATGAATTTCAACTTAAACTTGAACTAGAACGTGAGACAGGGGCTCAATATAATATCTTTTTTTTCACGACCACCACAGGTACGCTTTAATGGAGAGAAACAGACAGGCTATTAAACAGCGTGTTTTTGTCCTTTTCTTTTATATTGTGTTTATTGATTATTTTGCATTTGTTCTCACCGTTGCAGCATAAGTCTCTTATTCTTACGTTTTTTCTTTCCTTCCTCCAATCGTTTCTCCATATTTTGTCTTGTGTCCTGCACAAAACTTTAACCTTTCATTAGTTTTCAATTTTCTCAAAAAAATTTCCCTTTCCATTTTCTGCCCACTCTCACCTCCACAAGGTTCATCTCCACAACAAAAACTCCTATTTATTTATTTTATTCATTCATTTTATTTTATTTTATTTATTCATTTATTTTTGTATTTATAATTTAATTCATTTATATATTTACTTATCTCTTCCAATCTGCAATTTTCTGTTTTTCATTTAAATTATCTCACCTTTAGTGTCCACCTAGAATTTCCTACAGTTTTATTGAGGAATAAATCTCCCTATTCTCCAGTTTTATTGTATGAGTAGGAATAGTTATTATTCTTATACCTCCCTCTGCCTCGTTTAAAGTTGAGCCTTTTCTCTCCAGGCTGAGTGGGCATGCTTTGCCTGACTACAAACAAACCCACACTGGCGGGCGCGAGAGGACTTTATTTTTGTTTGCCATGCATGGACTTAAAGCTTTCCTTTCAGCCAGAGAGATAAAGCTCCAGATTTATTATTAAGATTTAAGTTCTTGTTGGCAGTAATTTTGTGAAATAGTGCACTTCCTATATTTGGCCACACGATGGAGGCACTGTGCTGGAGCTTGAAGGTGATTCAAGATGGCACTCTCATATGTGCAGTAAATGGGACACGCCCAAGATGACTCCTGAGCCTATTGTTCACAAACCACAACGTCTTTTTTTTTTTTTTAAGAAATGGAGCACTGCCTCCCTAACCCCAGCTGTACACATGCCAGAATAACCTTACAACTTTAATGTAGTGCTTCATTTTAATACCGTTACCTCAAATAATTCTCCTCTCAGTAACCGGTTTTACCAGTCTCACCTCCACTCGGTGGTGGGGGCACATTACCTTCCTTTGTTCCGGCCACACGGTCCGGATCGTGCCATTAGTTAAATCATACTATGTGGAAAGTTTAATAGATATTTCCGTTTCCTGGTATTTCTCAAACCACACTTTTATCCCCTAAAGACACAAAATTAACAAAGACATCCGGCACCAGGCTACCCTAGTTCCTTTAATTTGGGAGACGAATACGGTTGATCGCTGATCACCAAGTCTCTTATTCCGGCACAGACTGTAACCGAAATTACTGGCCCCCAGGCTAACCCGGGTCCTTTAATGTGGGAGACGAACACAGTTGATCCCGCTATTCCCTAAGTCTCTTATTCCGGCACAGATTGCAACTGAAATTACTGGCCCCCAGGCTAATCCGGGTCTTTTAATTTGGGAGACGAACACGGTTGATTCCACTGTTCACTAATTCTCGTAATTATTTCGGAACAGACTGCTCCGAAATACTTCACCTACGTGGCATTGTTCCTTAACGGCATTGGGTCGGTCACTTAACCCCCCCCCCAGCAACAGGCTAACCCTGGATATCAATTTGGAAGACTGGCACGGCCGTTGCCTCCTATGTCTTATCAAATTCTGGGTACAGACTGCATCCCAAAATCTCACCGATCCATTTAATCTTTTGTTAGACAGCGGACACTTTCGCTGAGGCCTCGGCAGTTCCCCCACGCACAAGCAGTACCTTGACTAACTCTGATACACAGAAGACACTTTCACTGGGGGTCTTCTTTCGGCCCTGAGTACAAGCGGTGACGTGTGTCCAGCAAATTAAACGATCATGGCTTCGCTCCACAGCGAAATCGGGTCGAACACTTTCAATGGCTCCCCCTGGCAACAAGTTACTAAAACCTGGCTTATAATTTGGGTGATGAACCTGGGTGATTATTAGTCACCCTGGCCTCCTAAGTCTCGGTATTTTGGTTCAGACTGACTCCAAAATGTTTTAAAATTTGACGGACCATACACCCATGAATTGTTTGTCCATGATCGCGACCGTTCTACCTCAGACTGAAAATAGAACATGTGCACCCTTTTAACTTTTCAAACTATTTGTTTAGACTTTACATGTAACTTCCAACCAAATGATAAAATTTTGAGATCGAATATACCCCTTTATCAGACAACTGTAAATGTAGAATGGCCAAACTGCAGAAATTTGTGTAAAAAATATTTTCTGCTTACCTTTTTTGTTCAGGCGCCACCGCTGTCTGCAAAAGGGTCCTTCCAACTTGTTACGTTCAGGCTCGTCTCGTCATATCTCAATCCGGGTCACCGACACCAATTTGTTAGAAAAATACTCGATTCTTTGACTGAAAGATCCAAGAACAAGCCGGAGATTTCTTCAATTTTAAGATGACACATTTATTTAGAAGTCACAAGTAAAGCAAGCAGCGCTGGGTGCAGTGTGATGCAGCTCCCTGTGGAGCATCGCCACACTGACCACGACTTCCGGGTGCATGTTACAGTTATCTTCTCGGGTTGGCGGGGCCAACCCCTGTACAATAGGATGGGCTTGTACGTGACCGTCTGATTGGCCAGTTTAACTCTGACGTAAACAGGCCATCCGCTATTCACGTTACCGATCTCCTAAAATGTACTATTAAAAGTGTGTGTGAGAATGTTGTTTTGGGTGTGTAACTAATGTGAAAGACCTGACTAGAAAGAGAGAGAAGAGAGAGAGAGCTCTATAGCTTTGCCTCATTCCTGTTTTATCAGTTTACCATAACATATTTGTTCATAAGCATGCAAACAGAATATGTATGGAATCTGTGTAGAGCATAAAGGGAGATTACCTACAGAATTATTATTTTGGCACTAACTTTTCATTAACCCTTTCAAAACCAGATGGAAGGGAAGCAAGGCTAGGAGTATTGGAGGTGGATTTTAAACTGGTCTACCATGGTGTTGATAGGAAGAGAAATGGAGTTGGAGTAATCTTGAAGGAAGAGTATGTGAAGAGTGTTCAGGAGGTAAAGAGGGGGTCAGAAAGAGTCATGACTTTGAAGCTAGAAGTCAAAGGTGTGATGTTGAATGTTGGATGTCAGGTAGAAGAAAAAGAGGAATCCTGGAGTAAGTTGGATGAAGTGGTAGAGAGTGTCCCCGGGGGAAGGGAGTGGTGATTGGAGTGGACTTTAATGGACATGTAGGTCAAGGGAAAAGAGGTGGTGAGGAGGTCCTGGGTACGTATACTTATAAGGAGAGAAATGTAGAAGGACAGATGGTTGTGGATTTTGCTAAAAAGGATGGAAATGGCTGTGGTGAACACATATTTTAAGAAGAGAGAGGAACATAGGGTGACTTACGAGAGTGGAGGAAGATGCACACAGGTAGACTACATCTTATGCAGAAGGAGAAATCTGAAAGAGATCGGAGACTTCAAGGTGGGGACAGGGGAGAACGTAGCTAGACAGCATCAGATGGTTGTCTGTAGGATGACTTTGCAAAGCAAGAGGAGGAAAACAGTGAAGGCAGAGCCAAAGATTAAGTGGGGGAAGTTACAGAAGGAAGAAGGTCACACAGAGTTCAGGTAGGAGTTGATACAGGCTCTAGGTGGTAGGGAAGAATTACCAGATGACTGGGAAAGTACAGCAAAAATATTGAGGAAAATGGGTAGAAAGGTATGTGATGTATCCAGTAGACAGAGGAAGGAAGACAAGGAGACTTGGTGGTGGAAAGAGGAGGTACAGGAAAGTATTCAAATGAAGAGGTTAGCAAAGAAAAGGTGGGCTAGTCAAGGAGATGAAGAAAGTAGACAGGAATATTTGGAATCTATGCGCATGGCAAAGAAAGAGGGGGAAAAGGAAAAGGCATATACTGAGTTGTATGAGAGGCTGGACAATAAGGAAAGAGAAAAGGACTTGTCTCGATTGACTAGACAGAGAGATCAAGCTGGAAAAGATGTACAGCAGGTTAGGTTGATTAAGGACAGAAATAGTAATGTACTAACAAATGACGAGTGTGTTGAAAAGGTGGAAGGAGTACTTTGAAGAGCTGAAGAATAAAGCAAATGAGAGAGAGACAAGGCTGGATGATGGGAAGCTGGTGAACAAGGAAGTCTGGAGGATTAGCAAGGCAGAAGTGAGGGCAGCTTTGACGAGGATGAAGAATGGAAAGGCGGTTGGTCCAGAATGACATACCTGTGGAGGTATGAAGATGTTTAGGAGAGACGGTAGTGGATTTTTTAACCAGATTGTTTAACACAATCTTGGAGAGTGAGAGGATGCCTGGGGAGTGGAGAAGTGTTTTCGTACCAATTTTCAAGAACAAAGGTGATGCTCATGTAACAGATTAGAATTGCGCCATAAACTATTTATTGTTTGTTGTTTTATTCATTAATTATTTTTGTATTTTATTTGTGAATTTTTTTCTTGGTGAGCACTTATTCTGAATTTTACGGCACATTGCTCCATTGTACCTTGCTGTTTTCTGTAGCTGCTACCCCCCCCCCCCCCCAATGCTGCTACACATTGCTGAGGGTGAGTTGTGTTGGAGCATGGCTCTGGTAACTTTGCCATTTTCTTTAATTATTTTGATTATCTAAGTTATCGGTTTGTGCATATATTGTCAGTGATACTTTTACTTTATTTCTGTGTAGTTTTCTGTAATGTTTTGCTCATTGCTATGTGTTTATAGACGTTTTAATTTTTTCTTTTTACTTCCATTATTCGCCATTTTGTTTGATGAGGTATCAGCCCTATGGTATTGTCTAATGTCCTATGGTATTGTCTAATGTCATTTTTACCTCCGCCAGGCCGAAAGGCCAGGAGGAGGTTATGTTTTTGCCGGGGTTTGTCTGTTTGTCTGTCTGTCTGTTGGTTAGCAAGATAACTCAAAAAATCTTGGACGGATTTCCATGAAACTTTCAGGCGTTGTTGGAAATGGTACAAGGAAGAACTGATTAAATTTTGGGGGTGATCCGGTTCACCGTCTGGATACAGGAATTTTTTAAAGCATTTTTCATTCAACACTGTGACATACAGCCATTTTCAACATGTGCGCAGGCGCAATGGAGGGCGCTGGTCGTCGTGTCTGCAACACAAACTCTGCGTTCTTCAACGTTTTAGGCACAAAAGGACGCGGAAAACACTGCTGGCCTGGGCCCGCCAGCGTGCAACTGCAAAACCTCACACGGGCAGCTGTCTGCCGACGGATTCTTTGCCAGAAATTCCCCGGCCAGCCATAGGAGCTGCGCATTTGGCAGAAATTCACCGGCCAGCCATAGGCGCTGCGCAAAAACGAGCTCTCTGCCGGCGAAGCTTCTAAATTGTCGTTTGCCGCGGAGCGCAACCCCCAAAACAATAATATTGTAGCGAACTCAATATGAGCACCCTATTTGGCTTGCCAAGTGGGTTGACCCTATTGGCGACACAGGTAGAGTGCGGGACTCCGGAGCGGGAGGCGTGAGTTCGAACCTCCCGGTGGGACGTCGCCATGTCGAGCAGCACGTTACAATATAATATAAAACCCACGGCAACCTGTCTACCCAATTTGCATCCGTCAGTGGAGGAGATGGACACAACAGCAACACTTCAGTTTATTACCTCCGCCAAGGAGGCAATGCTTTTACTACTGAACCACTAATCCTATCACTATCAGATTGATTGTCATTGATTAATTGTGTGTTTATTGCACTGTCCCTGTCAAATAAACAAATAACCATTGTGAATCCAATTGCTAGTCATATGTTTACATGCTCAAGGAATCTGAAAACGTACACACAAACACTATATGGGGGGAATTGTGGCGCTTGGTGGAGGTCTGCACTCTCCGAGTGCTTTTCTAGTTGAACCTGTGACTGTCAGTTGTCATTTTAATTTTAGTTTCTGTTCAATTAGGAGCCAGATGTGCCTGTGTGAAGGAAGACTTATTGATGTGTTTCATTTGTCTTCCTCAGGTATGTACTTTGTGTTATCATTGTGCTGTGCTTTCTGTTACGGTTATTGTCAACTGAGTTTTCCTGCCAACGACTAGGCGGTAGTGTTTCTCTTGTGATAGTTTTTACAAGTTCATAGCCATTAAAGAGGAGAAATTATATGTTACAAAGATGTTAAAGTGAAGAAAACATGTTTTCTGACAGTATAATAACTCTTGAAGATGATCTCTTCTGTAATATTTTAATAAGCCATATATAGATGTCCAGTAAATATTTTATTTTGTTTCTTACAATTTTGTAATATATGGACATTTAGAAGCTCATGATGCTGCTACACATTGCTGAGGGAGCCAGATGTGCCTTTATGGACGAATACTTATTGTCACTATCTGAGCACGGGGGGATTCCGCTGTGCTCTGTCTCTTTGCCTTTCTTTCCATATTTGTATAATGTTATATTTTTTTGAGTTCTATCCCTGTTAATGTTATCCTCAGTTAGTTTTCACATATTCTGTTTTGTTTCTTAGCATGACTTATTTTCCTGTTTACGTTCATTGTAGTTTTGTTATTTACATATTTAGGTTTGCTTGTCTTTATTTGTTATCACATTGTATTAGGTTCTTGCCGGTTTTCTTCTCTTTCTCTCTCTCTCTCCAGGGTTGCAGCTGTCAGAGGCACTTCCGGGTTTTTCCCTGGCTGTGGCCAGTGGCCCTGTGAAGCTGTCAGCCCCGTCTCCTCTCCTCATGACTCGCAGCTGATTGTCAACACCCTCTCCTCCAGCCCGCTCATATGATTCACACCTGTTACCATTTGTATTTATTTGCTTTGGCCCTGTTTAAGGGCGGTGATTTCGTTCCTGTATTGCTGGAGTCTGTAGAATCATCTGCATCTGAACCCTTTCCCCGTTCAGACGTTTATTATCTTCGTGAATCCTGTTTTCTCCATTGCTGCCTTTGTTCGTAAGTTTTTGCTTTGTACTCTGTTTGTATTTTTGGTTGTGCACAGTTTGGGCTTTTGTATTTTTCTAATTAATATCAAAAACTGCAGTTCAGCGCCTGGGTCTCTTCTCCCTGCCGTTCGGGCAATTCATGACAGAAGACTCCAGCCAGTTCGAGACCCAGCTGCTGCAGTTTGTGGTTCTTTTGTTTTGTTCACCTGCGGTTTGGGAGTGGATGTGGCCAAAAAGAGACCCAGGCAATTAAACACACCAGCGGCAGCATGGGTTTGCCCTTTTCCTACTTCCCCCCAGTTTTTGTTTTTCACCTGGGGTTTTGCCATGTCTGCTACCCTGGATTTTTCAACTCTGGGACTGAGCGAGGAGGGGTGTGTGGCGGCAACGCTCATCGCCAGTTTTGCCTCGGGGGCTGGAGCCTCCTGCTCTCCCAAGGAGGCTTGGAGGTTTGTGGACGGTGCGGCCCAGCTGATCGAGACCCATCCCAGTCTCTGGAGCTACCCGGGCCTCACAGTTTTCCTTTCCTCAGCGGTCGATGCCCATTGTAAACTCTGTGGGCATGCGGGGAACTCCCCTTCAGTGCCACCGGAGTTCAAGAAGAAGGGCACCGGGGGGCGAAAGACTCACTCGTCCCATCCGGAACCCGAGCCTTTGCCATCCACCAGATGACCCCCGGAGGTCCAGGAGGGTTTCCGTCAGGCCCCAACACAGCATTCCCGCCTTCTCCTCCCGAACAGTGGTCCACACCATCGGCCGAGGAGCTGGAGGAGTGCAGGTGAGTCCAATTAGCAGAGACAAAGCTCCTACTAGAATATAAGCCATGGCTCCTCCTAGAGTTCGCCCAGGAGTTGGAGGAGGTCTCACCGGGGGGCCCGGAGTTTGAGCCGCTGAGTGAGCGTCGCCTGACTCCGGGTCCTCTCCCACCTCCCCATGAGGCGATGTCTCCACCTCCTACTTCCCGCCGTTGCCCAGGAAGATCCCACCAGAGGAACGCCTCCACCTCTCAGGCAGCAGTTCACCCCACATCAAGTCAAACAATCCCTGCAGCAGCTCCCTCGCCAGCTCTCCGGTCAGCTTCCTCTTTTTCTTTGGCTGCTGCAACTCCTGTCTCCTCGACATGTCCTCCTGCTGTTGAGGGTCCAGCAGCTTCTTCCCCAGCTCCGCCTGTTGCTGTGTCTGCAGGGGTGGCTCCTCCATGTTCCTATGATGGGCCCACTACCGCTGAAGTCAAAGAGAGGGCTGATTCCCAGCCAGCTGCAGCAGAAGACATCACACCCCGGGAGTTCAGGCAAGTGGTTTTTCACTCTCATTCAATTAAGCATAAATTATCTTGCCTGATTCCTGGTGGTGAGGCTCAGATTATGAAGTCCTCTGAGTCCTCACCATCTGCTGCAGCTATAGACTGTTCACCTGCAATCTCCATGTCTCCTCCTTTTCCCCTTGAGTGTCCGCCGGTCTCAGGACTGAGCCATTGGATGATGGAGGAGCCTGCGGCCCTGGAGGACATGGTTCCAGCCCCACAGCCATGGTCTGGATGGAGGGAGAGCACTGTGACTGAACTGAAGCATGTGCCTTTGTTGGAGCATAATCTGGCCTCAACAGAGCAGGATACAGTGCCAGCGAGGAACCGACGTCCTGTATCCACACCGGACGAGCCACCTGTGTGGGTCACTTCGCTTTGGGGTCCTGGGACTGCACCTACCACCATGCCTGCTGCAGGGGCTGCCCCAGCAGAGTTGAAACTGAACCTCCAGAGGGTTGGGCCCAAGACGTCATCACCTGGATTGACGGAGTCCTGGATGGCAGTGTAGCTTGAGCTCAGGCAAGTGCTCTTCTTTGTTTCCTCTGTCTCTGTTTTGGAGAGATCTTTCCTGGCTCTTGGTGAGGAGAGTCAAGTGCAGCCATCAGTTGCACCTGCGCTCACCTTGCCGGGCTCCACTTTTGCTGGTGACCCTGACCCTGTTTCTCTGCTCTCTCTTTTCTGAGCCTTTCACCAGGGTCACTGAGGTCCGTTCAACTGTGCCAGAGGTCTCCGTGGGTCCAGCCTCATCACCTGAAATCTCTGTGGGTCCAGCCCCCCTGTCGAGGTCATCACAGGTGCTCCGTTCCAGCCCAGGATCTCCATGGGTGCTGGTCCCTCTCTGGATGAGGTTTTCGTGGGAGCTCCATTCCAGCCTGGGGCCTCTGAGGGTGCTGCTTCCCTGCCAGCTGAGGTCGGCGGTGGTGCTCCATCCCAGCCCGGGGCCTCCGTGGGTGCAGCTCTTCCTTAGCCCAGGCCCATCGTGGGTCCAGCGCTTGCCCAGTCCGGGTTCAACATGGGTGCAGCTTTACTCCAGCCCGGCACCTCCACAGGTGCAGCCTTGCTCCAGCCCAGAGCTGCCGTGGGTGTTGCTTTGCTTCAGCCCGGAGCCACTGCAGGTGCAGCTTTGCTCCAGCCCAGAGCCACCACAGGTGCTGCTTTACTCAAGCCCGAAGCCACCACGGGTGCAGCCTTGCTCCAGTCCAGAGCCTCCACTGGTGCAGCCTTGCTCCAGCCTGGAGCCACCATGGGTGCTGCTTTGCTCCAACCCGGAGCCACCACGGGTGGTGCTTTGCTTCAGCCCAGAGCCACCACGGGTGGTGCTTTGCTTCAGCCCAGAGCCACCATGGGTGCAGTCTTGCTCCAGTCCAGAGCCCCCGCGGGTGCAGCCTTGCTCTAGTCTGGAGCCTCCACGGATGCAACCTTGCTCCAGCCCGGAGCAGCCACGGGTGCTGCTTTGCTCCAGCCCAGAGCTGCCACAGGTGTTGCTTTGCTCCAGCCCAGAGCCACCGCGGGTACAGCTTTGCTCCAGCCCGGAGCCACTGTGGGTGCTGCAATTTCCCAGCCTGGGACCACCAAAGTTGCTACAGGCCAGTCCGAAGGCATCGTGCTCCCCTCACCGCTGCCAGGCACCGTTGTGGTCCCTTCAGCTCTTCCAGGCACCGTCGTGGTCCCCTCTCCACTGCCAGATGCCGTTGTGGTTCCCTCTCCTCTGTCAGAGGCCGTTGTGGTTCCCTCTCCTCTGCCAGAGGCCGTCGTGGTTCCCTCTCCTCTTCCAAAGGCCACTGTGGTTCCCTCTCCTCTGCCAGAGGCTGTTGTGGTTCTTTCTTCTCTGCCAGAGGCTGTCATGGTTCCCTTTCCTCTGCCCGAGGCCATCGTGGTTACCCCTCCTCTGCCTGACATCGTCATGGTTTCCCCTACTCCTTCATCCTCATCATCGCTGGTTGTCCCCGTTGTGCGGCCGCCCCCTGGACCACCTTTTCTGTCTTGGTGGTTAAAGAACTCTGGCAGACCACCTGACAGACTGTGCCGTTGGGTTGGGTGGCCAATATTCTCCAGCAGGCCGCCTGACTCTTACCATCATGCTGTCTGCCAGGTCTGGGACTGCAGCCGGCCACCTGAACTGTCCAGCTCTCCGGTCCAGGGGGCCTAGATGCCTGGTCCTGCCTGGTGTGGATCCTGAGTGGTTTTTTTTTTTCTTTGTTCCCTCCTAGCCTGGCTTTTGCTGATGTGTGAGTCATGAGAGTTCTTCTTATTTTCTCTGGTTTGTTTCGGTCCCTCCATGCCTGGGTCCCCCTCCTCCCACCTGGGGTGGGGTTGTTTTCTTGCTTTTGGTGGGGTGGGTCTTTGTGTGGGTGGGTCCTTTTCAATGTTGTCCAGGGTGTCTAGTATCCACTCCTTGAGGGCGGGGCTCTGTCACGATCTGAGCACGGGGGGATTCCCCTGTGCTCTCTCTCTTTGCCTTTCATTCCATATTTGTTTAGTGTTGTGTCATAATGACTGAATGATCAGCGCAAATGCAGGATGCAACACCAGAGAAACACACTCTGACACAGAGAACACATTTGACAGTTTATTAATTTCAAAGGGGAGCACTGCTAGGGAAAACGTTACTCGCCAGAGGAAGACACAGCCTGTGGAGGAGAGATGAAAGCGATTGGCAGGAGAAGGGAGGCAGAAAGTGGAAACACAAATTTGCCAGTTACGTGGGCCAAGCAGAGGACCCAACAGAATGCCCAGCAAGAATAGATGAACCAGCAGGGTGATGCTGGCGAAGAGTAGGAAGGGATATGACTGAGCAGTGTCTGACCGGGTGGAGAGTGAAGCTGCAGCGGGATGAGGATGATGAGGCAGGTGAGTGCACAGCAATCCCCGAAGACGCACTGCTCAGATGGCAGCAACCTGTAGGAGAAAAAGAGGAGAGAGGATCGTGAGAAAATAGTTCTCAGGATTCAATTAATGCTAGCTTGTAGACAGCTTTCTTGGCAGTATACCCAAACGAGCCAGCATCGAAGCATCTGCTTGATGGTCCTTTATAAGCTGGCTAGGAAGGAGCGGCAGGTACATCTAATCACCCAGGTGCACTGATTACCTGAGGAACCGGGAAATCAGGAAGGAGGGGGGTGCACTCACCTGGATATGACAGTGTTGTATTTTTTGAGTTCTATCCCTGTTATGTAATCCTCGGTTAGCTTTCACATATTTTGTTTTGTTTCTTAGCATGACTTTTTTTTTCCTGTTTACGTTCATTGTAGTTTTGTTATTTACATATCTGGGTTTACCTGTCTTTATTTGTTATCACATTGTATTTGTTTCTTGCTGGGTTTTTTTCTCTTTCTTTCTCTTCCAGGGTTGCAGCTGTCAGAGGCACTTCTGGGTTTTTCCCTGGCTGTGAGCAGTGCCCCTGTGAAGCTGTCAGCCCCGTCTCCTCTCCTCATGACTCACAGCTGATTGTCATCACCCTCTCCTCCAGCCCACTCATGTGATTCACACCTGTTACCATTTGTGTTTATTTGCTTTGGGCCCTGTTTAAGGGCGGTGATTTCGTTCCTGTATTGCTGGAGTCTGTAGTATCGTCTGCGTCTGAACCCTTTCCCCATTCAGACGTTTATTATCTTCGTGAATCCTGTTTTCTCCATTGCTGCTTTTGATTGTAAGTTTTTGCTTTGTGCTCTGTTTGTGTTTTTGGTTGTGCACAGTTTGGACTTTTGTGTTTTTCTAATTAATACCACGAACTGCAGTTCAGCACCTGGGTCTCTCCTCCCTCCCATTCGGGCAATTCATGACACTTACAGATGTGTTTCATTTGTCTTCCTCAGGTGCGAATAAATCTGCAGAAAACAGTCTGATGACCCATTGTCTCATTCATGCAACTTCATGTCTGTTCCACTCAGAGCTGTAGTAATTATAGAAGCATAATGTTGATCATCGACACTATGAAGATAGGGGAAAGAGTTGTTGAAGCCAGGTTAAGAGGAGAGGTGACAATCAGTGAGAAGCAGTACGGTTTCATGCCAAGGAAGAGTACTACAGATGCAGTGTTTGCTTTAACAGTGTTGATGGAGAAGTATAGAGAAGGTCAGAAGGAGTTGCACTGTGTCCTTGTGGCTCTAGAGAAAGCATATGATAGGGTGCCAAGAGAGGAAGTGTGGTGCTGTATGAGGAAGTCAAGAGTGCTAGAGAAGTACTGTATGTGAGGGTGGTGCAGGACATGCATGAGGACAGCGAGACAGTGATGAGGTGTGCTGTAGGAGTGACAAATGGGTTCAAGGTGGGTGTGGGGTTACATCAGAGATCGGCACTGAGCCACTTCTTGTTTTGCCATGGTGATGGACAGGCTGACAGAAAAGGTCAGGTAGGACCATGACATTTGCAGATGACATTGTGATCTGTAGTGAGAATAGAGAGCAAGTGGAAGAGAACCTGGAGAGATGGAGGTATGCTCTGGAGAGAAGAGGAATGAAAGTCAGTAGAAGCAAGACAGAATAGATGAGTGTGAATGAGAGGGAGGCAGGTGCAGTGGTGAAGATGGAAGGAGTAGAGGTAGTGAAAGTAGATGAGTTTAAATACCTGGGTCCTATCGTCCAAAGTAATGGAAAATGCACGAGAGAGGTGAAGAAGAGAGTGCAGGCAGGGTGGAGTGGGTGGAGACGAGTGTCAGGGGTGATTTGTGATAGAAGGGACAGGATTAGAAATGAGTATATCAGAGGGACAGCTCAGGTTGAGCGGTTTGGAGACAGAGTAAGAGAGGAGAGGCTGATATGGCTTGGACATGTGCAGAGGAGGGATAATAGATATATTGGACAAATGATGCTGAAGATGGAGATCCAGGCAGAAGGAGAAGAGGAAGACCACAGAGAAGGTTCATGGATTTAGTGAAGGAGGACATGGAGAGGGTTAGTGTTACAGAGGAACATGCAAGGGATAGAGTGAGATGGAGACAAATGATCTGCTGTCGCAACCCCTAAAGGCAGCAGCCGATAGAAGAAGAAGAAGAAGAAGAAGAAGAAGAAGAAGAAGAAGAAGAAGAAGAAGAAGAAGAAGAAGAAGAAGAAGAAGAAGAAGAAGAAGAAGAAGAAGAAGAAGAAGAAGAAGAAGAAGAAGAAGAAGAAGAAGAAGAAGAAGAAGAAGAAGAAGAAGAAGAAGAAGAAGAAGAAGAAGAAGAAGAAGAAGAAGAAGACGACTTATTTCCTTTGGGAAATGTGTCTTTAATTGCCAGTTAATCATCACTGTTAGACAAAGGAGATGTAAATAGGACAAAAATATGTGCATATATTGGTATTGGCAGTCTGCAAAGACGAAACTCTTGACACATCGGCTATCAGCAAAAACTCTACTGTTGTGCATTCCTAATTATTATCATAAGGAATCAAAGGAGTCAAAGTTAATTTGCTATATTTTGTGCACTCATTCTAAAATAAAGATAATGCCATCACTATCATCAGCAAATCATTTAATTCAATACTGGCTCTCTTGTTTCTCTAACCAAACTGCTCTGTGCCTTTCTTGCATAATTTACTGAAAATTAGAGCAATGCAACTCAAAAGAAAGAAATGGGTAATATTTGACATGTGGTATATTTCTGTGAGGTGTCACATTTTTAATGCTTTAATGGTTATTTCCAGCAAGCCAGTCAGTTCAAAATTATTCTGTCATCTCTATCCATGTATCTACAAGAGCAGGTATGCCTAGGTGGTTGAAGTTATTATAAAAGGGGTCCTTGCATCAGTTTCACAGCTCCTGCTTCACAAACATTGACATTGTTCATCTAGTTTCAGTTCCCAACTACTGATCTATTCATGAAATATTTACCCCATCTGCTGTTCCTCAATTTCTACTATCTGTTTCAATATCTATTTACTTCTGTCTAGTCAAAGGCTTGTCACCAAAACATTCCATCTCTACAAACTTTATGGACTGTTACTATACGTACAGTTCCAGTCAAAGGTTTGGCCACATCTACCCACTGAAAATGAATGGGATGTGTCCAAACCTTTGAGTGGTACTGTACATACCAAAAATACTTCTCCATTTCAAAAACTTCAACTTTTACCTATTTTGTAAGATGTGTGCCTGTGTTTATGTCTATGTTGAATGTAATTAGTGGCTTGTAAATATGGATGTCACCAACTGCAAAACAAATCTACCTACGGGTACAAATAAAGTAACCTGAACCTGAACCTGAACTCAATCTAAAATACAGGGCACACATTCATGGAATTTTCAATTATAACTGTAGTGAGAAAACAATGATAATTCAAGAGAGATCCATGTTGTTGCACAGAGGCCTATCATCAATAACCATCAGTCCTATGTTCCAGTGTCATGTGATGTTTGCTAAATCAGGTTCGTCATAATTAATCAGAGAGCCCCTTTGCAATTGTGTTAGCACAGCTGAAAACTGTTGTACTGATTAAGAACGCAAAAAATGTTACCTTCTTTAGAGGAGTCGGGTAGCTGGACCATCGGGAGTTGTTGGTTTGATTACAGGCTAAAAATAGTCAGAAACAGATCATTTTCTCTGGAAACCTGTCAGTTTATAGTTGTCTTGAGACATGAAGGCTGTTATATGTAAAAAACTGAAAACATCAAACATCTTACTATGTTATGAACTATTCTTTTTGCAAAAGAGTGTAAACTGGTTTTAACTAGAATAGGGACAGGAGCGGGAGGCCCTGGTGCACAACTGTTCAAGAGGACAATTACCTGAGTGTGTCTTGTTCAAGAAACAGACAGCTAAGCATCACTAAATAGTACAGTTAACATACCAGTCTCATCATAAAGAGTGAAGAGATGACTCTGGGATGCTGGACTTCCAGAAAGAGTAGCAAGGAAAAAGCAATATCTCACATCAGCCAAAAAAATAAGTTGAACAAAAGAGCACAAGCACTGGAGAGAAGTAGATTGGAAAAATGTTTTATGTACAAATGAGTCAACGTTTTACAGGTTCAGGTCAAAGAGAAGAACATTTGTATGATGCAGAGCAAATGAAAAGATGCAAGAGGGGTTTTTAAAATCTTCTGTCAAGCATGGTGGAGGCAGTGCCATGGTCTGGGGGTGCTTTCATCCGTCCTCTTTACCCACACATTCAGATCATAGGGCCTCTTCAAACGAATGTCAGTGGGACTGGGGGTGCTTTGGTGGTGGTAAAATGAGAGACTTGTACAGGGTAAAAGAGACCCTGAAGAAGGAAAGATACAGTATCACTGTATTTTGTAAAATCATGTCATACTGTGCAGATACTACTTGATTGAGACCACCTTCATCCTACATCAGGACAATGATCCAAAACACTCCTTCAAACTATGTGCACGGTCCAAGCAGAATAATCTTTCATTCCGTCTTTGTTATAAAATCCAAAAAAGGCCTGACATTTAAGTTAACTTTTCGGTGCATCCAACTGCTTCCTAACTTGTACATCTGGTTGCAAATTTCGTATGAAAATCCATGACATCACCTAACATTGTGTGCTTGCTTTACGCTATCTAGTGGACTGAAAAAACAACTGGTTGATTAATACCCAAGAGTTTGCAACATTAACATAAATATACTATATAATTAATAAAAGATTGGTATGTGCGTTTGGGGATCGGTGCATCATCACAAGTGCCAAGTATCTCCTTTTGTCCCACCCCTACCTAGAATCCCTATTGTCCAATCAGATTGCTCGGCCAGAACTAACTATTGTATAATGAACATTAGCTCTTTAAGATGAAGCCACTTATTATTTAATCTTGCTCACATTAACATATTACTTTAATTGGGTTACAGAAGTATTTGGTTAATTCAATTCATTCATTCATCTTCTTCCGCTTAATCCTTTTCGGGTCGTGGGGGGGGGGGGGGGGCTGGAGCCTATCCCAGCATCTTTGGGCGAGAGGCAGGGTACACCCTGGACAGATCGCCAGTCCATCACAGGACCAACACAAAGACACAAACAACCATTCACTCTCACAGTCATACCTAAGGACAATTTAGAATCCCCAGTTTTTGATGCCAATTAACCTAACCTGCATGTTTTTGGCATGTGGGAGGAAACCGGAGAAATCCCGGAGTAAACCCCCGCAGACACGGGGAGAACATGCAAACTCCACACAGATCACTGTTGGTCGGGGGCTGGGATCGGGGGCTGTAATTCAATTCAATTCAGCTTTATTTATACAGCACCACATCACAACAGAAGCTGTCTCGCGGCGCCACAAATGCAGAGAAAACCCCACAATCTCAGAAAAACCCAGCAATCAGACGATCCCCTATGAGCAAGCACTTAGCAACAGTGGAGAGGAAAAACTCCCATTTAACAGGAAGAAACCTCTAGCAGAACCAGGCTCAGGGAGGGGCAGTCATCTGCTGCGACTGGCTGGGGGTGAGGGGATAGAGAGGGTGGAGAGGACAGACATAAAGAACATAACAGTGAGAAGCCAAGTACATTACTGGAGGTCAACCAGCAGTATGAATCAAATAACAGCAGAACAAAAATGGGGTTAAGAGACACAAAATCACTCCTTAATCATAAGCTATATTAAAAAGGAAGAAGGAGGAGGAAGGATTTTACCCTGTTCTTAAAAACAGAGACCAAGTCTGACTCCCGGACCCAGAGTGGTAACTGGTTCCAGAGAGAAGGAGCTTGGTAGCAGAAGGCTCTGCCTCCCAATGTACTTTTGGAGATTCTGGGCACCGCAAGTAGTCCAGCATTTTGGGAGCGTAATGCTCTATTAGGATGGTAAGGTAATATCAGATCCTTTATATATGGGGGTGGGGGGGCTGATTATTAAGAGCTTTGAAAGTGAGAAGAAGGATTTTAAACTTGATTCTAAATTCTATGGGAAGCCAGTGAAGGGAGAACAGAACCGGGGAGATATGATCTCTTTTTCTAGAACCAGTTAAAACTCTAGCAGCAGCATTTTGAATCAACTGAAGATTTTTAAGGATATTTTAGGACAACCAGATAATAGCGAATTACAATAATCTAATCGAGAGCTGACAAAGGCGTGAATCAGTTTCTCAGCATCATTCAGAGACAAGATGCTCCTAATCTTGGCAATATTGCGCAGATGATAGAAGGCAGTCTTAGAAACAAATTTAATATGTGAATTAAAGGACAAATCTTGATCAAAAATAACTCCAAGGTTCCTCACAGAACTATTCAGAGTGAGAGTGGCGACATCTAAATTAAGGGCATGATTTGGGAAGGAATTTCTAAGATGTTTTGGGCCAACAAGAATGACTTCAGTCTTACCTGAGTTTAATAGTAGAAAATTACAAGTCATCCAAGCTTTGATGTCCTTAAGACAGGCATCTAACTTGGCTAATTGATTACAATCATCGGGCTTCATTGACAGGTATATTGACAGGTGTGTCATCTGCGTAACAGTGAAAATGTATACATTGCTTTCTAATGATATTGCCTAACGGAAGCATATATAAACTAAAAAGAGGAGGGTCTAACACAGATCCCTGTGGAACTCCGTGACTGAGCTTAGAGTTGGAAGAAAATTCATCATTGATGTGGACAAACTGAAATCTATCGAACAAGTAAGATCTAAACCACTGCAACAGAGTTCCATTTAGTCCAACATAGTATTCTAATCTATCAAGTAGAATGGCATGATCGATAGTGTCAAAGGCTGCACTAAGATCTAAAAGAACAAGAACAGAAACAAGTCCATTATCAGATGCGATCAGGAGGTCATTAGGGACCTTCACTAAGGCAGTTTCAGTGCTGTGATGAACTCTGAACCCAGATTGAAACTCCTCAAACAAACCAACTCCCTGCAAGTGGTCAAACAATTGCGCAGCAACAACTCTTTCCAAGATTTTTGAAATGAAAGGCAAATTAGAGATTGGTCGATAGTTGGCCAAAACTCCCGGATCGAGCATCGGTTTTTTGAGTAAGGGTTATTTACAGCAACTTTAAAAGCCAGTGGTACATAACCCAGAGTTAAAGAAGAATTAATTATAAGAAGAATACGGCTACCAATAATTGGGAAGATAATTTTAAATAACCTGGTTAGGCTTTGACAGGAAAACTATTTGCTTTATGCTGTCTGTTATGTGTGAGATTTGACTCACGGGGCTTGCCATAGCCTGGCTGAGGGGGTTGGGGTAATGACGTCAGGCGGGCTACGGCTAGAGTGTATATTGTGTTGTTCTGAATAATAAAGTCAGTTCAGTGTTCAGTTGAGAGTGGCTCCAGTCTCATGTTATTTGGTTATAACATTTGGTGACGAGGATAAACCATGGGAGCATGTATCAGACAACCACCTCCATTTTTACAATCTCTGGGCACACCAGCTATACCATGGGTCCGCTAGAGGGAGACGTTCAACGTTTATGTGGCTGCGGCCAGCCTGAGCGGCGTCGATGAAGAGAGATGGAGGGGCCTAATGGTCCATTGCCTCGGTGAGGAAGGCCAGCAAATATTTTTTGGTCTGTGTGGAAGCGGCTCACTGAAAGACAGTTTAGAATTAATGGACTGTGTTTTCGGGGACCATTCCACCGTCACGGCACGGAGCTATGAGTTTTTGACCGCCAACAGCGAGCGGGTGAGTCCACTCAGTCCTTTATTACAGAGCTCCATAGCCTAGCAAGAGAATGTGCCTTTGGGCCTATCGAGGAGGAGCTGGTCCAGGATGAGCTAGCCCACCGCACTAACAATGTGTGGCTGAAGAGCAAGCTAAAGCTAACTAAAGATACTCTCTCGTTGGAAAAGGTGTTCGAACTGGACAGGCAGATTGAGTCCACAGTTCAGTTGAGTCTGCCAGTGCTGGCTAAGGGGAGTGTACCTACCCAAGCTTTCCCGCCAAGCACAGCCATTAGCAAGGTAGCTAATTCTCAGGGGCGGATTTCCAGGTGGCGGCGGACTGTAGCGCGAAACAGGGTCTACACTATCACTGCTGAGCCATCAGCAGTGGAGTCCAGAGACACGACACGGGTGTGTGTGACACACGCGGAGAAGGAACCATTGAAATGGTACGTGCTAAAACTCGACAGAGTTGACGTGCCACTTATGGTGGACTCAGGGGCCAGTAGGTCCATTCTCAGTATGGCTACTTTGAAGAGACTTTTTCCAAGTAAAACCATCAATGCTAAAGCAGTGAAAATGTTTGGATATGGCCACACCAAAATTGAAATGGCGGGCATGGTCAAGTTTTCAGTGAAATGTGGGTTGAAGACGGTTCCCGCATTCACTTTCCAAATTTCTCCACGGGGGTGGACTTGCTAGGGATAGATCTACTGGGTAAACTGGGATTCTCCATCAAGGACCCAGAGGGCTCAACGGTACTGACAGCGTACCCCGAATGGCATGTCCACTGGCCGGCACTGTTCAGAGGCCTGGGATGCGTCAGCGCGTTCCACCACCACCCGCTCATAGATCCAAGTGTGACGCCGAAAATTCAACCACTACGGTGGCTTCCCCTTGCCCTACGGGATGATGTCACGGTGGAGCTGAACAAACTGCTGGAAGCGGGCATCATCGAGAGAGTGGATGCTTCACCCTGGATATCAAATATCATGGTGGGCAAGAAAAAAATCGGGTGGCATCCGACCGTGTATCGATCTTAGGATGGTGAATAAAGCGATCGTCTCGGACAAATACCCACTCCCCACGATGGAGGGACTCACCTCAACATTCAGTGGTTCAAAGGTATTCACAAAGCTGGATCTTCACCAGGGTTACCTGTAGGTGCCCCTCCACCCAGCCAGCAGGAACCTGACAGCGTTCGTGACCCACATGGGTGTGTTCAGGTACACCCGCATTCCTTTTGGTCTGAGCTCAGCACTCAGCTGTTTTCAGAAAATAATGTCCACGATTCTGGCAGGCCTCAAGGATGTGGTGGCATACCTGGATGACATTGTGGTACATGGCACATCATGGGAGGAACACAATGATCGGTTGGGATGGGTGCTGACAGTACTACAGGAACACGGAGTCACCTTAAACGGGGAAAAGTGCATCTTCTCGGAGGACTCCATTGAGTTTGTGGGGTTCCGGTTGACAGTGGAGGGGCTGAGGACCCTGCATTTGAACATGGAGGCAGTCCTGTGCCTCCCAGAACCATCGACACCTGCACAGATTTCCTTGTTTCTGGGTATGATGAACTTTCATGGGTGTTTTATTCCCCGCTACTCGGAAATGATTGGACCCCTCTGGGCCCTGTTGAAACAGGATGCGCGGTGGCAATAGACCCCAGCCTACTCAGCAGCGGTTGCTAAGCTGAAGTTTCAACTCCCCTCCCCTCCAGTGTTGGCCCATTTTGATCCAAAGCGGCCAACCATTGTGACCTGTGACGTGTCTGGCTCGGAGGTGGGGGCGGTTATGTCCCAGGTACAAGACAGTATGGAACGCCTGGTGGCGTTCACATCGAGGTCTCTCTCAGCAGCTGAACAAAAATATGCCGTGGGTGAGAGAGAGGCGCTTGGCTGTGTCTGGGCGTGTGTACGGTGGCATATTTACCTCTGTGGGTGCCATTTCACTATGCGGACAGACCACCAAGCAGTGACAACACTACTGGAGATGTCGGGTTCAGGACACAGACCTTTGCTGATCCACAGGTGGATGGTGCGGCTAAGGGCCTACAATTTTACCACTAAGTTCACTCCTGGTAAGGAGAACATAGTGGCGGATCTCCTGTCCCGTGCAACGGCCAACACTGTACAATCGGACGATGATGATGACGACGATCCCACAGAGGCAGATCTGGTCAATGATCTGGCACTGCATGGGGTCCTCCGGGATATAGTATCCTTCCAAGAACTTCGGGCGGAGTCAGAACGAGACCCTGTGCTGTCACAACTGTGCTCGGTGATTAGGGAGGATTGGCCCGCCAAGGTGCAGGGTGGGCTGGTACCCTTCCACCAGTTTAAAGATGAACTGATCTGTTGGAATGAGGTGTGTGTGGCAAAGGGACACTGCACACATGTCCCTGAGATCACGTGTCCTAGTGATGCTCCACGAGGGCCACCTGGGCATGGTCAGGGTAAAACAGCGCAGCAGGGATTTAGTTTGGTGGCCGGGTATTGATAAGGACATTGAAGCTATGGTGAAAAACTATGTTTTGTGCTTAGACAGTGGGAAGACCGGCGGACCACCCCCTCCACCCCTGTGACTGTTATTGTACCCGGAGGGCCCTTCAAAACACATCCAGTTGGACATCTGCAGCGAACTACATACAGCACCCCCGAACAGCCAGTTCCTGCTTGTGGTCTACGAACTGTTCTCAAAGTGGCCGGAGGTGTTACCTACTAATTCAGTCACAACAGATGTGGTTACGGGCTTCCTCTCATCACTGTTCACCAGGTGGGGGGTCCCAAATGTAATCACAACTGACAATGGCCTGTAGTTCACCTCTGGGGCGTTTGAAGAGTTCTTGAGTGCTAGGGGCATGGAACACATTAAAACCGTGTGCTACCATCCCCAGGCCAATGGGGGCATTGAGCGTTTTAACAAGACCCTGAAAAACGGACTGAGAGCCCACTTAGCAGACGGCTTCGTACTTCCGGATGCTGTCCAGAGCACACTCCTCCACTACAGGGCAAGGGCCCATGCTACGACAAGCTGCTCCCCAGCAGCTCTCATGCTGGGGCGCAAGCTACAGCTGCCTTTGGATCGACTGAAACTGCCCACGACTCCTCCTCCAAGGAATATGGACTCTCCACGGGACCGGGTCACTGCGCAACAGCGTAAGATGAAGCAACGATTTGACAGGAAGCACAGGGCGAGAGCCCACGGACTGAAGGTGTCAGATCAAGTTTGGCTCAAACACCCCTAACCGCATGCATAAGCTGCAGCCGTTCTGGACGGGGCCCCTGCAGATCACGAGGCGATGGGGCCTGGACATGTTCGAGCTTGTGGATGGGTCACGGTGGCAATCCAGTAGACTCAGGAAGTCGCCACCAGAACAGAGGACTAGAGCTACGGCAGGACAACCTGCCGTGAGGTGGGACTTGTTGGACTGGGGAGGTGAGAATTCACAGATGCAGCTGACAGTGCCTGGTGCAGAGTCCCCACCTAGGGGACCCCCGGCTAGAATTCATCAGAGGCCCAGGTACCTGGAAGACTATGTATTGAAAACAGCACTAGCTAATGCATGTTGGGACTAAGCGGCAGAATGACCCGCTCCAAAACGGTGGGGCGTTCTGGTAGTCTACCCACACGCCCATTTGGTTGGCTGGGAATTATTTACTTGGTTTAAAAAAAAGAGAGAGAGACAACATTGCATTTGTTTTCTGTTCTGAGGGAGGGGTTCTTTGACTTTGTGGGGGGGAATGTTATGTGTGAGATTTGACTCTCGAGGCTTGCCGTAGCCTGGCCGAGGAGGTTGGGATAATGACGTCAGGCGGGCTACGGCTGGAATGTATATTGTGTTGTTCTCAATAATAAAGTCAGTTCAGTGTTCAGTTGAGAGCGGCTCCAGTCTCATGTTATTCGGACATAACACTGTCTGTTTTGTTTTTGTCTTTAAATTGTAATTCTGCTGCTGACTGTGAACCAAATTGGGTCGGAACGATCGGGTCGGATCGTCACTTGTGGTAACGTATCGTCACTTCCTGTTTTGCTGTCTGTCTGTGTGGTTTGCTCTCCTCACTCTCCGGAACTTTGGGTTAGCCACTAGCTATGGCTACTAGCTCTCCTTCCTCTCCTCCTCTGGTGTGCTCTCTCTGTCAGATGTTTAGCTACACCTCTGCCTCTTTTAGTGATAATGGTAAATGTAATAAATGTTGTCTTTTTGAGGCGCTCGAGGTGAGGCTGTCTGATTTGGAATCCCGGCTCTGCTGCATTGAAACACCATCTGCGCCAGTTACTCTTGACGGACGCCCCTTAGCTGCAGCGGAGCTAGCTAGCATAGCTAACCCCGTTAGCGGTCCTCCGGCTCTCCTCAGCAGCGAGGAGACTGGGTGGGTGACGGTGAGAAGGAAGCCTAGTCGCAAAGCCCCGGTACACCTCCAACCTGTTCACGTTTCTAATCGTTTTTCCCCGCTCAGTGACACACCCGCTGAGGAAAAAACTCTGATCATTGGCGACTCTGTAGTCAGAAACGTGAACCTAGAGACTCCAGCGGCCATAGTCAAATGCATTCCTGGGGCCAGAGCAGGCGACATTGAGTCAAATTTGAAAATGCTGGCTAAAAGTAACTGTAAATACTCCACAATTGTTATCCACGCTGGCATTAATGACATCCGTCTCCGGCAGTCGGAAGTCACGAAACTTAATGTAGAATCGGTGTGTGACTTTGCAAAAACGATGTCTGCCTCTGTAGTATTCTCTGGGCCCCTCCCCAATCTGACCAGTGATGACATGCTTAGCCGCTTGTCATCCTTCAACCGCTGGCTGTCTGTGTGGTGTCCTGCAAACAACGTGGGCTACATTGACAATTGGAGCTCATTTTGGGGAAAACCTGGTCTTATGAGACGAGACAGCGTCCATCCCACTTTGGATGGTGCGTCTCATTTATCTAACAATCTGGCATCTTTTTTATCCAAATTTCCAAAACCTTGACTACTCAGAGTTGGGACCAGGAAGCAGATCTCTTCCAGTAATCTGATCTCTCAAGGACAGCGTATGTGCCCAGTATGGGAATTACCATCGAACATGCACTGAGAGAATGAACTCTTGTGGACATGTTAACTATGCTTGGAGAACACTAAGACATAACACCTAATCGTTGCTGAGGGAGGTTTTCTTTGCTGTCACCAGTACTGATACACACACTGCATACAACACTACATGACTGATTATACATTGACACACGCACACTCACACTGTCTCTCTCAACTTTTGCTGCTGTTAATGTGTGATCTGTTTTTGTCGGCTATCTGTGCATTTGAGGGTTTTTTTCAATGTAATCACAATTTTGCTCATAAGAGCTTTATTTTGATAACTATGTTTTTTTTTCTCTCTGCCCAATGTGTCATTCCCCTCCCACCCCTCCCCTCTTTACCCTTCACTGCTGACAGGCGCCTCCATGGATGCCGCGTCATTGAGATGCGCTTATCGAGCGCGCCCAATGTCAAGTCAAATTCCTCGTATGTTTATGTTTTTATGTAAACATGCTTGGTAATAAAGCTTTCTGATTCTGATTCAGAGTCGCAGTCTTACAAAAAATTGGTAAAACTCAAATTAAACATACAGCCTCTAAACTGAATGATGTGGCCTCTGTTCCTCCTCATAATTTAAAAATTAAATGTGGTTTATTAAATATTAGGTCTCTAACTCTCAAGTCTCTGTTAGTCCATGATCTGTTAATTGATCATCAGATTGATTTAATATCCCTTACAGAGACTTGGTTAGGGCAAGAGGATTATGTTGGTTTAAATGAATCAACTCCCTCTGGTTATTTAAACTGTCAAAATCCCAGAAGTTCTGGTCGTGGAGGAGGAGTAGCAACAATTTACCATTCCAAATTACTAGTTAATGTAAAGCAAAAAGCATGTTATAATTCCTTTGAGGGCCTGGTCCTCAATATTGGGCACTTTAGCAATTTTAGGTTAAACCCAATTTTATTTGCCATAGTTTATCGTCCCCCATCAACGTACTCAGAATTTTTATCCGAATTTGCTGATTTCTTAGCTGATTTAGTGCTGAAATCGGATAGAATAATTATAGTAGGGGACTTTAATATACATGTGGATGTAGATAGTGACTGCCTTAATGTGGCATTTAATTCAATATTAGACTCGATTGGGTTTTCTCAGAAAGTAGGAAATTCTACTCATTATCTCCACCATACGTTGGAACTTGTTCTGACATATGGCATAGAAATAGAAAATCTTGTAGTGTCTCCTCATAACCCTGTACTGTCAGACCATTGTCTGTTAACCTTTGATTTTACTATTTCTGACTATTTGGCTCCTAAAGAAAAATATTATTACAGTAGATGCCTCTCAGATGATGCTGTTACCAAATTTATGCAGATTGTTTCCTCTATGCCATGTGTCAATACAACGGAAATAAGCTATAGACAGCTTGCTCCTTCTGTAATTGATAACATGGTGGATAGTGTTACAGCTTCTCTGCATCAGACTCTAGACTTGGTGGCCCCCTTAAAAAAGAAAAAGTCTAATCAGAGATTTCTAACTCCTTGGTTCAACACAGAAACTCGTAGCTTAAAACAGAAGACTCGTCAATTAGAAAGAAAATGGCGCTCCACTAATTTAGATGAAATCTATTTAGCTTGGAGAAATCATCTATTAATTTATAAAAAATCTCTTAGAAAAGCTAGAACAAGTTATTATTCTGCATTGATAGAAGAGAACAAGAATAATCCCAGGTTTCTTTTCAGCACTATAGCCAAGTTGACAAAGAGTCAGGACTCCGTCAATCCTAGCATTCCCTTAGAGCTTACTAGTCAGGACTTTATGAACTTTTTCAATAATAAAATGTCATCCATCAGAGATAAAATCAATCAGATTCTTCCCACAGTTAAATACAGTAACTACTACAACTCCTTCAATTGATGTCTGTCTTGATGAGTTTACTCCAATCAACCTTTGTGAGTTAGACAAAATACTTTCCTCATCCAAACCTTCAACTTGTCTTTTAGACCCTATTCCTACCAGGTTATTTAAAGAAGTCTTCCCACTTATTGGTAGCTTTATTCTTCATATAATCAATTCTTCATTAACTTTAGGCCATGTACCGCAGGCTTTTAAAATGGCTGTAATTAAACCCTTACTCAAAAAGCCAACGCTAGATCCAGGAGCTTTAGCTAACTATAGACCAATCTCTAATTGCTACGCAACCTTTGTGAGGTTGACTGGCGCCTAGCGGCTGCCCCGGCCTTGGATGCGCTCTGCAGAGCGTGCCCAAATGCCAAGTCACGTTTCGTTACCTTGTATTCATACATGTGTAATGACAATAAAGTTGAATCTCATCTCATCTCATTATTTGACCACCTGCAGGGAAATGGTTTACTTGAAGAGTTTCAATCTGGGTTTAGAATCCATCATAGTACTGAAACGGCCTTAGCAAAGGTCACTAACGACCTCCTCATCACATCTGATAATGGACTTGTTTCTGTACTTGTCCTTTTAGACCTTAGTGCAGCTTTTGATACTATCGATCATAATATTCTACTCGATAGATTAGAACACTATGTTGGACTTAATGGAACTTCGTTGCAGTGGTTTAGATCTTATTTATCTGATAGGTTCCAGTTTGTTCATGTAAATAAGGAGTTTTCTTTCAACTCAAAGCTTAGTCATGGAGTTCCACAGGGATCTGTGCTAGGCCCTACTCTTTTTAGTTTATGTATGCTTCCGTTAGGCAACATTATTAGAAAGCACTTTATACATTTTCATTGTTATGCAGATGACACAATTATACCTGTCAATGAAGCCAGATGATAGTAATCAATTAGGCAAGTTAGAAGCCTGTCTTAAGGAAACCAAAGCTTGGATGGCTTGCAATTTCCTGCTATTAAATTCAGATAAGACTGAAGTCATTCTTGTTGGTCAAAAAAACCTTAGAAATACCTTTCCAAATCAAACTTTCAGTTTGGATGTGGTTACTCTTTCTCTTAATAGCTCTGTGAGGAACCTTGGAGTTATTTTTGATCAAGATCTGTCCTTCAATTCACATATTAAATTTGTTTCTAAGACTGCCTTCTATCATTTGTGTAATATTGCCAAGATTAGGAGCATCTTGTCTCAGAGTGATGCTGAGAAACTGATCCACACTTTTGTTAGCTCGAGATTAGATTATTGTAATTCTTTATTATCAGGCTGTCCTAAAACATCTTTAAAAACTCTTCAGCTGATCCAAAATGCTGCAGCAAGAGTTTTAACAGGTACTAGAAAGAGAGATCATATCTCTCCGGTTCTGGCCTCCCTTCATTGGCTTCCCATTGAGTTTAGAATTAAGTTTAAAATCCTTCTTCTTACTTACAAAGCTCTAAACAATTAGGCTCCTTTTTATTTAAAAGATCTGATACTACCATATTATCCTAACAGAGCACTACGCTCCCAAAATGCAGGATTACTTGTAATATCTAGAATCTCCAAAAGTACAATGGGAGGCAGAGCCTTCAGTTATCAAGCTCCTCTCCTGTGGAACCAGCTGCCAATCTGGATTCGGGAGTCAGACTCGATCTCTGTTTTTAAGAATAGGGTTAAAACCTACCTTTTTGATATAGCCTACAATTAGGGAGGGATCATGTGTTTCTGAACACTCCCTTAGTTATGCTGCTAATAGGTTTAGTCAGCTGGGGGACCTCCAATAATGCACTGGGCCTCACTCCTTTCTTCACTCTCAATGAAATATTTTTTTTGCTGGTCATTAACATCTGTTTGTTCTCTCCCATAGATTGAGTCCCCATCGTGCTGTTTGCTCTCTACATGTCTGTTCTTTTCATCTTCTCTGTCCCCTCACCCACCAGCCAGTCGCAGCAGATGACTGCCCCTCCCTGAGCCTGGTTCTGCTGGAGGTTTCTTCCTGTTAAAAGGGAGTTTTCCTCTCCACCGTCGCCAAGTGCTTGCTCACAGGGGATCGCCTGATTGCTGGGGTCTTTCTGCAACTGTGGGGGTTCCCCCTACAGTGCTATGAGATGACTGTTGTTGTGAAATGGCGCTATATAAATAAAGTTGAATTGAATTGAATTGAATTGATTTGAATTGAATTGAAATTGCTCTAAAAGAGATAATAGAGATTCTGTCACAATAATCTTCCTTCAGGGTAGATTTTTTTTTTTTTTTTTTTTTTTTTTTTTTTGTAGATTAGGTTTTATAAGGTAGGACCCACGCGTGTAGGCAGGACTTCAGGTGCAAAACAATAATTTTATTGATAAGGCTCAGGAGGAGCAAAAAACACAGCATAAGGGCTGGAACAAACTCTCAGGACACACTCAGGATAGGTGGACAAACAATCAAGGACTAAGTCATTGACACACGGTGAAACAGAGACAACCGTTAATGAGAATAGGACTCATGGGTGGGGAAGCACAGACAATCACAGACAGGGGAAGTACATGAAACATGACAATGAACATACAGGACAGCAATATAGGAGCAATACAGAGAGGACTGGCACAATTATGACTTGGGAAAACAATCACAGTACCAAAGAGCAGGACCACAACTGCAGAACATAATTAGGGGCATGATAATGAAAATAAACACAATGGCCAAACTAAAGTTGAGGTAGGGAAACAGAGAAAACATCATGGCTGAGGGCGGGGACATGGAATGATGACAGATGGGAGAACACAGAAGACAAAGACAGAGGACCCAGGGGGACACAGAGGGCAAATAATGCAAATAATAATCATAAATAATCACAGAGAGAACAATGAATAAACACACAGTGTGGGCATGATCCTAAGATCATGCCTAGATATAACAGATTCCTTAAACCTTGGGGCTTGAAAAACCCTAGAATGTCATCTACCAGAAGATTCAAACTCCCATTCCTGCTTTGGAAATGGACTCACATTATATGCCAGCTTTAACGGGATATATTGCAAAGATTATATACCAATATACCAGGGGTGTAATGGTACTTGTATTTGGATTCTGATATTTCGGTACACCACCCACGATATGGTACAGATGCGTATCGAGGTACGACACGGATTATATTGAGTGACGGACAGAAAGTGTAACTGTCATATCACGCCCACTCCTCCTCTCAGTTTCCCCATCTTCGGCCGCCTTTCAGTGGACTTCTGCAGCGTTCCGCCTCAGTGAAGAATGACTGAAATTGGGCTACTTCTACACACAACACAAGGCTAGTGAGTTTTTAGTGAGTAAAGTTAGCGCTTCTTATTTTCAATGAGCGACTGTCTCAGCTTCAGAAAACTGATTAAACTGTTAGCATGTGCCAACACTACCTGTCGGACAATAATCTCTCTTGAATGATGTTTGCTGATAGCTGAACTGTTTAAGATCTGCTGGTAACGTTTTAACTGCCAGTCATCATCATCATCATCATCATCATCATCATAGCAGTCTGTCGTGGGCGACAATGACTGTTTCATTTAGGTCTGATCAGATTCCTCCACACAGCTCTGTCCTTAGCCTAAACTGCCAGTAAATGAATGAATTACATGAGTAGCTTACTCTTTTTCATCTTCTCTATTATTGTTGAGGTAATAAGCCCTCATTGTGAATATTAGTGCATCTTGGTAAATTAGAATACCATTATTTGTAATTTAATATAAAAAAAGATAACGATAATCATCACAAATAAATTAAAGCATCTTAAATATTTCATTGTATGTGTAGTGAAGACTCACATTCCTCTAATGTTGTCACGAGCTGAGCTCTGGTCCCAGGCTCAGTCGCGTGGCCTTTCTCTGTATTTATATATATTTGTTGTATTTTTGTGTCTTTTGAGTTGTTATACTGCTTTCTATATTTCTGTTTATGTTTCAATTTGTCACGGCCATGTTTCGTTTCATTTGTAATTATTTTTTAGTCTGCAGTTGATTATGTTTATCCTTTTATTATCTCCGCCAGGCCGCAGGCCAGGAGGTTATGTTTTTGCCGGGGTTTGTCTGTCTGTCTGTCCGTCTGTCTGTCTGTCTGTCTGTTGGTTAGCAAGATAACTCAAAAAGTTTTGGACGGATTTTGATGAAACTTTCAGGCGTTGTTGCAAATGGTACAAGGAAGAACTGATTAAATTTTGGGGATGATCCAGATCACCGTCTGGATACAGGAATTTTTTAAAGGATTCTTTAACATTGTGACATAGGGCCATTTTCAATACACAGGATGCGGAGAATCACCGTGCTGCAGCGACACAAGAAATGCAGCGACTCAGGCGCTATTGAAGCTCGTTGAGCTTAGTTTTATTTTATTTATTTTTTTATTTATTTTTTTTTTATTATTACCTCCGCCAGGAGGTTAGGTTTTTTTTTTTTTTTTTTTAAAAGAAGATAAGATAAGATAAGATAAGCCTTTATTAGTCCCACAACGGGGGAATTCCAGGATTGCAACAGCACAGGGATAGCAACACTCAGAGCAACAATCAGAAGGCAAGAAAAAACAAGCAAGCAAGAGCAGCTAATATACATATGTACATATTACTATAAAATATATATATACACACACACACACACAGACACACAGTGCAGAGCATTGTAGCTGGATGGAATAAATATATGAATATATGAACACACAGTGCAGAGCATTGTAGCTAGATGGAATAAATATGTAAATATATAAACACCCACAGTATGGAGCATTGCAGCTAGGTGGAATAAATATGCAAGTATATAAACACACACAGTGCGGAGCAATGTAGCTAGATGGAATAATATGTAGATATATAAAAACACAGTGCGGAGCATTGTAGCTAGATGGAATAAATATATAGATATATAAATATAAACACACCCAGTGATCTGCTCGATATTGCCAGTCATGCCTCGTTCAAAGTCTAAAAGTGTGAAACACAGAAGGCAACAGAATGCAGAGTGCATGAGAAAGAAAAAAAGGCAGGGAGATAACACAGACAATGCGGAGAATCACCGTGCTATTGCTAGTCATATGTTTTCATGGTCAAGGAATCTCAAAACGTACACACAAACACTGTATGGGGGGAACTGTCGCCGTCATTACGGAAAATGCCATTTTCGTGAATAACTACTGAACCGCTAATCCTATCATTGTCAATCCAATTGCTAGTCATATGTTTTCATGGTCAAGGAATCTGAAAACGTACACACAAACACTGTATGGGCGGAACTGTGCCGCTTGGCGGAGGTCTGCACTCTCCGAGTGCTTTTCTAGTTTGTACTGTGATGTCTTTCTTGGGGTTGACAGCTGTCAGGCAGCACTTTCGGTTTTGCTCTCCGTGTGGGCGTCGCCCTGTCAGCTGTCAAGCTTTGCCGCTCCTCTCTCACCTCTCACAGCTGATTCCTATTACTAGTTATTACCTCCGCCAGGCCGCAGGCCAGGAGGTTATGTTTTTGCCGGGGTTTGTCTGTTTGTCTGTCTGTTGGTTAGCAAGATAACTCAAAAAGTTTTGGACAGGTTTCGATGAAACTTTCAGGCTTTGTTGGAAATGGTACAAGGAAGAACTGATTAAATTTTGGGGATGATCCGGATCACCGTCTGGATCCAGGAATTTTTTAAAGGATTCCTTAACATTGTGAGATAGGGCCATTTTCAACATGCGTGCAGGCGCAATGGAGGGCGCTGGTCGTCGTGTCTGACGAACACGAACTCCGCGTTCTTCAAAGTTTTAGGCACAAAAGCACGCGGAAAACTGTGGTGGGCAGGGCCCGGCAGCGTGCCTGTGTTTGCGCTACGCTGCAAAAGCTGAGACGGCCAGCTGTCCGGCGCGGGATTATTTGGCAGAAATTCCCCGGGCAGCCATAGGGGCTGCGCAAAAACAAGCTCTCTGCCGGGGAAGCTTCCAAATCCTCTTTTGCCGCGGAGCGCAACCCCAATAAAACCCATGGCAACCTGTCTACCCAATTTGCATCCGTCAGTGAACCCCTGAGTGCTGCTTTCAGTGATCTATGAAAACGCTCGCATAACCCATTGGCCTGTGGGTTGTAAGCGGTTGTGCGATGAATTGCAACGCCCGCAGCCTGGGAGTTTGGAGATGGAGGAGATGGACACAACAGCAACACTTGAGTTTATTACCTCCACCAAGGAGGTAATGCTTTTACTACTGAACCACTAATCCTATCATTGTGAATCCAATTGCTAGTCATATGTTTTCATGGTCAAGGAATCTGAAAACGTACACACAAACACTGTATGGGGGAACTGTGGCGCTTGGCGGGGGTCTGCGCTCTCCGAGTGCTTTTCTAGTTGTTCCCTTTTCGCTCATGTGAACCGCAACCTGTTATCACTCATGTTGGTTATTCCATTCCTATTTAAAGACTGCTTTTCTTTCTCATTATTGCCGCAGTCACGATTATTTCTCCTCCGTCTTCCCCACCAGAGCTCTTATCCCTCTCTGGTGAGTTTTCCTGAAGTTTCCAGCCATAAGTTTCTCTCTGTGTTTGTTTTTGGATTCTGCTTTGTACACTTTAGAACTTTATGTTTTCGTGTAATAAAAAACACAAATTGCAGTTAGCACGTGGGTCTGTCTCTCTGTAACTTAACTGTAACTTAAAGCATTTGTAAACTGTTATTTTGGACTGGAAAAAAGTTCTTTTAATTTTCATTCTGAAGCCAAATTATTCAACTTTTAAACTTCTAAACTCAACAAGGTTTCAAACAGGATGGACTAGTTTGTTATGTTCTTTTTGACTTTTGTGAAGTTGAATATTATTACTCCAGTTTGTTTTGAACAGTAGAGTTACAATAGCCCTGCATGGTGCAGTAGAACCTGATGTTTGAGTTTTATTTCTTTAGGTTTTGTGTTAAAAGACCAAACTTTAATGCCCGTTATTTAATTGTGTTGCTACAAACACTTTTGATTAAGCTGCTAAGTTCAAGTTTCCAACTCATGTTTCATGGGTCATTATTTTATTTAGCTATGGGAAGTTTTTATGATAGGCTGTTCAAACTTCTGTTGTTGCACTTGTCTCCATCATTCATTTTCCTAAAAAGAGAATTTATTTATTGTATACATTATGGGGGACCCATGCTGTGGTATTCATCTCAGACTGAAAGGCACGGAGATGCAGTAGTTTCCTCTGACAGAAGAGCATGGAGATCAAAGGTCTGGGGGACAAAAGGAATTGTCATGGGGGAGTGAATTGTAATGCAAGACCTCAGGTAGCAGGGACGTGTGAGTGTTGTGATGTAAAAGAAAGTCCCTACTACATGTGGTTAATGTTTTCTGATTCTGGAAGATGTGAGAGAGTGAATAAAGTTCATCTGCTCAGAAAGCTCGGTCTGGTTATTCCTTTCTCCACACTGGTGACCCTTGACAAATAATGGAACACGAGGCGAACACCCCGGAGATGACCCGGACGGGCAGCCCCAGCAATGCGTGCGCCATTTTGGTCAAACTACCAGACTTTTGGCTGCACGACCCAAAGTCTTGGTTCCTCCACACCGAGGTCCAGTTCGCGCTCCAGGGAATAAGGTCAGATGACACCAGATATTACTACGTGGTTGCAGCGCTGGACGCTCGCACGACGCACTGACCTGGCGCTACATGCTCTCGGACTGCGATAGAGCAGAGAGGCTTCTGACTCGCTTCGAGTTAGGAGACGGGTCTGCGGTTGAACTGATGAAGAAGATGTTGGCGTTGATGGGCACGGACGACGGACATTTTCTATTTGCCCACCTTTTCCTCCGGAACCTCCCAACGGTAGCCAGAGCAGTCCTTGCCAGCTCGCCACTGCTGGCTGCGCGTGACTACCGTGCGCTAGCCCAGGAGGCAGAGCAGATCATCCTCACCACCAGAGCCCTCACAGTGAACGCAGCGGCGTCGGAACCCAGCGAGACGGCCAGTGGAAGTGAGGAGTCAGCGATGGTAGTTGCAGCGGGGGCCAGGAAGCGCCAGAGAGACACGCTCTGCTCCTACCACCACTGTTTTGGAGAGGACACACACCGATGCGTGCCACCGTGCCAATTCAAGCGTTCGGGAAATGCCAGGACCGGCAGTCGGTAGCGGTTGCGACCGCTGATGAAGAAAGCAAGCTGTTCTACGTGACAGACTCACGCTCAGGGAGATGGTTCCTCGTGGACTCCGGCTCCCAAAACAGCCTCATCCTGCCGTCCTACGCCGACCAGCTAGCAGGAACTAGCGGCCCTGAGCTGATGGCAGCAAACGGCTCAGACATTAGGACTTTTGGTGAGAGGACACTGACTGTATCCCTGCACGGCTGTATGTACCAATGGACATTCGTCATAGCGGCATGCAGTTTCCCAATCTTAGGCGCTGATTTTTTGCGTGCACACGGACTACTAGTCGAAGTTGCTAACAGATGCCTGATTAATGCAATGTCTTTTGATTCTCTCCCCTGTACAGCTCAAGGAACTGGGCCAACAACGCTAGCCAACATCACAGCTCCAGGTGGTAAATTCCACAAACTGCTCACCCAGTTCCCAGCACTCACGGTCCCAACATTTTCGGCAGCCATCACTAAACACGGGGTGGAGCACTTTATTACCACCACCAGGCCGCCCGTTTTCGCACGACCTCGGCGCCTGGACACAGCTAAACTGGCTATAGCGCGCGAGGAGTTTGCCAACTTGGGAAGGCTGGGCATCATCAGACGATCAAACAGCCCATGGGCATCCCCACTACATATGGTTCCTAAGGTTGAGGGATTGTGGCGAACTTGCGGAGATTTCCGCAGATTAAACAACGCCACAGCACACAACCGCTACCCAATCCCCCATATTCAGGATTTTCCCGTTCACCTTGCCGGGCACGTATTTTTTCTAAGATAGACCTGGTCCGTGGTTACCACCAGGTCCCGGTGCGCGCGGAGGACATACCTAAAATGGCAGTAATAACCCCGTTTGGTCTGTTTGAGTTTTTACGCATGCCTTTTGGGTTAAAAGGCGCAGCACATACATTCTAGCGCACGATGGATGCGGTGTTGCGTGATCTGCCGTTTGTGTTCATCTACCTGGATGGCATCCTGGTGGCCAGCGCATCCGAAGACAAACACGTAACGCACCTCAGGACGGTTTTCCGAAGGTTAGAGGAGCATGGATTAATAATCAACCCAGCAAAATGCCAGTTCGGGGTGAGGGGGGAATCGATTTTTTGGGACACCGCATCTCACCTGAGGGAGCAATACCCTTGCCGGACAAGGTGCGCGCAGTGGTGAATTTTCCCCGGCCTCAGACGGTCAGGGCGCTGCAGGAGTTTTTGGGGATGGTTAAATTTTATAACCGTTTCCTCCCCTGCGCAGCCCAGCTCATGCAGCCGTTGTACGCCACACTCAAGAAATGGAAACCTGCGGACAGAGTCGACTGGTCTCCTGAGCAGGAGCAGGTGTTCTCTGAGGTTAAAACAGCCCTTGCGAACGTCGCACTACTGGCACACCCGGACCCAGCGGCTCGGATAGCTCTCACTACAGAGGCCTCGGACGTGGCCATAGGGGCCGTCGTGGAGCAATGCGTCGCCGGTTCTTGGCAGCTGCTCACCTTTTTTAGCAGGTCTTTGCATGACAGTGAGCGTAAATACAGCGCGTTTGACAGAGTTACTGGCTCTCCACCTGTCCATACGCCACTCCCAGTTCTGGCTGGAAGGGCGCAGCTTCACTGCGTTTGTGGACCACAAGCTGCTAACGTATGCGATGGCCAAGGTTTCGGAACCATGGTCGGGCCGGCAGCAGAGACAGCTGGCCGCGATCTCGGAGTTTACAACCGACATTTAGAATGTGGCCGGTAAACTCAATGTGGTGGTGGACTGCTTCTCGCGTGGCATTAGTGGCCCCAGTCTACGTAGGGATAGATTACACGGCCATGACCGCGGAGCAGATCGGCAATGCGGACGTGTGCGCGCTCCAGTCTGGACCAACAGGGTTAAGGCTGGAGAGCAGAGTACTGCAAGACGGGGCCCCCCTCCAATCTGTGACGTCTCCGCAGGATGCCCGCGCCTGGTGGTTCTATGCGCTTGGCGCCGCCACGTTTTTGAGTCGGTTCACTCCCTGGTGCACCCAGGAGTGCGCGCATCAGTCAAAATGGTGGGAGCGAAGTTCGTTTGGCCGAGCCTGCGCAAACAGGTGAAAGAGTGGGCTGCAGTCTGTGTAGCATGCCAACGAGCCAAAGTGCACAGGCACACAAAGGCCCCCTTGGAGCCGTTCCATATCCCGGCTAAGAGGTTCGAACACATTCACGTGGACCTCGTGGGCCCCCTCCCGCCATCGCAGGGATTCACGCACCTCCTGACAGTGGTGGACCGCACCACACAATGGCCAGAAGCAGTCCCGCTAGCTTCCACCGCGTCCGCAGACGTGGCACGTGCTTTTTTGACAACATGGGTGGCACATTTTGGCACCCCTTCGGACATCACATTCGATCGGGGCCCTCAGTTTGTTTCCGACCTCTGGTCCACGATGGCCCGGAGCCTGGGCGTCTCAATTCATGGCACAACCGCGTACAGCCCACAGGCCAATGGGTTATGCAAGGGTTTCCACAGGTCACTGAAAGCAGCGCTCAGGGCTTCACTTACGGATGCAAATTGGGTGGACCAGTTGCCGTGGGTTCTATTAGGGTTGCGTTCCGCACCGAAAGAGGATTTGGCAGCTTCCCCAGCAGAGCTGATTTTTTTTTTTCTCAGCTGCTGCGGCTCCCCAGGGAATTTTTACCAGATAACCCTGCGCCGAACACCCATCTGTACCCGCGTTCACGGCATAGCACAGACGCAGGGACGCTACCTGGCCGGCCCACCACTGTTTTCCCCGCGCTTTTGTGCCAAAAACCTTGAAGGATGCAGTGTTCATGTTTGTCAGGCACGATGCCCACCGGCCCCCATTGCACTCACCCTACGATGGCCCGTTTAGAGTGCTGGAACCCGGGGACAAACATTTTGTGTTAGACTTGGGGGGTCGCCGGGAGAGAATCTGTATAGACAGGCTTAAAGCCCGCCTTCGTTGTAGCAGACAAGCAGGTGGTGTTGGCCCGAGCTCCTCGACGCGGAAGACCCCCCCTGAGTACTCCCCAGTTAAACGATTCATCAGAGCAGCCACACGAGCATGCTGACTGTCCCCCCCCCCATTGTCCTCCCACAGACGTACACACCCTCAGGAACCCCCCACCGGCACAGCAGCGCTGCGGAGCCGAAGACCCCCCGTTACAGCAGCTATGGGTGGAGGCTGAATCCAAGAGGACGTGAGGGTTAACACTCAGTCTGAGACTCTGGGGGGGGGGGGGGGGGGTGCGGTATGGGGGACCCATGCTGTGGTATTCATCTCAGACTGAAAGGCACGGTGATGCAGTAGTTTCCTCTGACGGAAGAGCATAGAGATCAAAGAGCTGGGGGACAAAAGGAATTGTCATGGGGGAGTGAATTGTAATGCAAGACCTCAGGTAGCAGGGACGTGTGAGTGTTGTGATATAAAAGAGAGACCCTACAACATGTGGTTAATGTTTTCTGATTCTGGAAGATGTGAGAGAGTGAATAAAGTTCATCTGCTCAGAAAGCTCGGTCTGGTTATTCCTTTCTCCACAACATTTTTATTTTGTTTATTTGGGGAAATTTGATTTATTGGAGAATTCACTGCTGGCAGTTTTTTGTTGTTGTTGTTTTGTTTTTTGTCAGTAAAGCTGTTCCTTCTTATAGAAAAGATAAGCAGTTTTCTGTTTTGCATTTTGTTTCCTTACTGTATCGAAAATGAACCAAACTGTGACCTTAAAACCAAGGTACGTACAGAACCGTGATTTTAGGCATACCGTTACACCCCTACAATATACACTACCATCCAAAAGTATGGTTTCACTCAACAATGTCCTTGTTTTACATGAAAATCACATTTCCTCCTTTCCTAAACCTTGAGGCACACATTGATAAATACAGGGAAGAAACTGACAATGTTTTCAATAATATCTGTAGCTGGAAAACAATTATTTTAAAGGATGATCCATAGTCTGTGTGTGTGCATGCGTGCGTGTGTGTTGATAGGGGTTCATCATTTTTAGCAGAGATCAGCACTTCCCCCTACTGGCTACTCCTCTGATTGTCTGGAATTTAAATGTTCCCTTTGAAGCCACAAGGAAGAAAAACAGAAGAAAAAATGCATGCAGAAACAAGGAGTAGTGAAGATAAAAAAAAAAAAAAAAGTGTCCTTCAGTGCAGTGATCTGCAATAGCTAGAAAGTGAAGCATCATAATTAGAGCAATTGCAGTTTTATGTGACTATTAAAAAGTTATGATCCATGGTAATAATCATAACGAAACTGTATGGAGGATTTCAATGACACACTGTCTTCTGCTGAAGATTCATGGAAAGGGGTCTCTTAGTATTCAACTTGAGATTTTTTACCTTCATATTCCAATTTCCTGTCTGAGGCTTATCTGGAGCAACCTGGAAATGCACCTCTGCAAAGCCTCATGCAGCTCCATCTGCTCACCTACTGCTGTTCTATCTGTGGCTATACCCCCACCCCCACTGCTTCATTCCCACTTTCTCTCTCCCTCCCTGCCTGTGCAATGTTGTGATTATTAGTATACCGGTAATGCTTTACCTGGACATCAGTCACTCAGAGGATCGTCTGGCTGTCAGTCAATTGACTAATCAGTGCTGCATGTCACTCTAGTGTCAAATTAGTCATTCAGTTATGGATTGATTGCTCAAGCGCATAGTTGGTCAGTAATCCCCTTTTGGCTTGTTTGCTTTTGCTCACATTCTGTTGTCCGTCATGAAAAATTACACGTATGAGACATAGAAAAGTGGAGACATTAAAGGAGTTAAGGAATTAAGTGCGTATCTCATGGAGCGGCATCTGCTGATGAACACTGCGGAACGTTGTGATTGTTAGGGTTTCTGCAGGGTTCTTAAAATGTTGCACAATAGTTTGCCAGCATTTTTTCACTGATCTCTATGAAAAACCAGGATTGCTCACTGGCTGGCAGAAGTGAAGCCACCAGAAACTCTGTGGCCACCATTTTAGTACACCCAAAACACTCAGTGAGTCAACAGAGAATAAATGGGTTTAGTAATAAATTGTGCCACATTTACCTCAATAACTTCCCAAAAAATTCACAGATTTTGAACTTCTTGGTATGGAGACACAGCTTATAATGTTGTACAACTGGTGAACTATAGAAATCAAGTTGACATTATGTTTAGCGGCCGTGGGAGGGCTGGATAATCGGAAAAGTCAAGCTAAGGTGAGTAGGCCTGTGAGTACAGTAATACATGCAGTTATGTGTTTAGGCATGTCGTCATAATAATTGTCCTAACGATAATCCTGTATTATTTGTTATCACAGGGTATTTTAGCAAAGCATGCTTAAAGTCTGTACTCTCCAAATTCTACCAACATGTTAAGTGTCCCACAAAAGGGCAAAGAACACTGGATCATGTTTACAGCAACATTAAGCATGCCTACAGAGCCACCCTCCTCCCTCATCTTGGACAATCAGATAATCTCTCCCTGCTTTTAATACCTGCTTATACTGCCCTGAGAAACAGTTCCCCCCCAACCAAACAAACCTGGCCTGAAAAAGCTCTCCTCCAGCTACAGGACTGCTTTAGCTGCACAAACTTTAACATCTTTGAAAAGCAGGACCTCGACTCCTGCACCATGTCTGTCCTCTTCTACATTAAATGCTGTGCAGAAAATGTGAAGGTCACCAAACACACCTGGGTCTTTCCAAACTGGAAACCCTAGATGACCAGTGAGGTCCAGGCTCTGATCAGAGCTTGCAACTCGGCCTTCAGGCAGAGGGACAGCTTTCTGTACAGCACTGCCAGAGACAACCTGAGAAGATGCATAAACATGCTAAAAACGTCTACAGGAGGAAGGTGGAGGGCTTCCTCACAGACAACAACCCCAGACAGATGTGGAGAGGCATCCAGGCAACCTGTGTGGAGTACAGGATGAGCCCCTGGCTTGCACTGAACAGCCCAAAATATCAGTCATAATTATCTATATCCAATATGTCTTCTATTCAATTCAGTTCAATTCAATTCAATTAATTTATATAGTGCCAAATCACAACACAGGTCGTTTTAAGGCACTTTACAGAAAAGAGTGTCATGACGGCCGCTGGGCCGTCATCTGTCTCATCAGCTCCAGCTGCGCACAGACCAGCAGGTGCTAATCAGCGGCTGTTAAAGGCCAGTGTTGCTGACAGCCCGGCACGGAGTCGTCTGTCTTCCTCGTCAGAGTATGAGCCAGAGCTTCGTTCACAAGCCAAGCCAAGAACGTCACGTCAAGACCGGTCACGTAAGAGAACTATTTGTTATTCTACTCCTTGCCTCAACCCCTGTGCACAGGTGGACCTCCCAGGCGGCGGACCAACTTCCCCAGCCGACGGGGCGTTGCCACCTTCATCACGGAGCTCCTCGTTACCACCACAGCTACGGGTACTATCATCACCACAGCTACAGGAACTATCTTCATTACAGCTACAGGAGCTATCGTCATCACAGCTACTGGTACAACCACCACCTCTGCTACGGGAACAATCATCATCACAGCCACAGGTGCAATCACCACCACAGCTACAGGCACAATCACCACCACTTTGCACGGACACTGGAAGTCAGCAGAACATAACCCGTGGCACATCCAAGTAAGCCTTACCACCTACAATTACCTGCCATCGTTGAACAGCTGTAATTGTTTCTGCTTGTGTGTTCCAGGGTTGCCAGGTCGCCATCTGAACTGCTCAGTTCCAGTGACCAGACTTCAATACTTGCACTCACACACGCATTACACTCCCTCACTATACAGTACAATAAAGAATAATTGTCTATATCTGCTCGTGTCAGTGTCTGTTTCCTGGGTCCAGAACATGTCAAAGAGTGGGTTTTAGGCCACACTCTTAGTTTATAGAACCCAGCAGAGACCCCTAAGAGCAAGCACTGTGGCGACACAGGCGAGGAAAAACTTCCCTTTAACAGGCAGAAACCTCGGGCGGAACCATAGCTCATAGAGGACGGCCATCCGCCTCGACTAGTTGGGTTGAGTAGCTACATTCAAAAACAAACATACAAATACAGTACAACATTCAAAGCCAAACAGTCCAGTACCAAGCCTGGCCAGGCTGCACATGCAAGCGAAGGCCTGGCAGGGGCAGCATTTCTAACTAAAGGCCTTATCAATGAGAAAAGATTTCAACTTGCTCTTGAATAAACAGAAAGTGAACTGGGAAGACGGTTCCACGGGAAGAGAGCTTGATAGCTGAAAGCTCTACCTCCCAATCTACTTCTAGATAATTCAACTTTATTTATTTATTTATATAGTGCCATTTCACAACAACAGTCATCTCATAGCACTTTCAACTGTAGGGGAAACCCCTACAATTGCAGAAAGACCCCAGCAATCAGGAGATCCCCTGTGAGCAAGCGTGTGGCAACGGTGGAGAGGAAAAACTCCCTTTTAACAGGAAGAAACCTCCAGCAGAACCAGGCTCAGGGAGGGGCAGTCATCTGCTGCGACTGGCTAGGGGGTGAGGGGATAGAGAAGATGAAAAGAACAGACATGCAGAGAGCAAACAGCACGATGGGGACTGTTTCTATGGGAGAGAACAAACAGATGTTAATGACCAGCAAAAAAAAAAAAAAAAAGTATTTCATTGAGAGTGAAGAAAGGAGTGAAGCCCAGTGCAATTATCAGAGGATTGTCTAAACCTAATAGCAGCATAACTAAGGGAGGGTTCAGAAACATATGATCCCTCCCTAGTTGTAGACTATATCAAAAAGGAAGGTTTTAACCCTCTAACTCCCGATTCCAGATTGGCAGCTGGTTCCACAAAAGAGGAGCTTGACAAATGAAAGCTCTGCTCCCCATGGTACATTTGGAGATTCTAGGTATTACAAGTAATCCAGCATTTTGGGAGCGTAGTGCTCTGTTAGGATAATAGGGTAATATCAGATCTTTTAAATAAAAAGGGGCCTGATTGTTTAGAGCTTTGAAAGTGAGAAGAAGGATTTCAAACTTAATTCTAAACTCTATGGGAAGCCAATGAAGGGAGGCCAGAACCGGAGAGATATGATCTCTCTTTCTAGTACCTGTTAAAACTCTTCCTGCAGCATTTTGGATCAACTGAAGACTTTTTAGATGTGTTTTAGGACAACCTGATAATAGAGAGTTACAATAATCTAATCTAGAGCTAACAAAAGCATGGATCAGTTGCTCAGCATCACTCTGAGACAAGATGCTCCTAATCTTGGCAATATTACGCAAATGATAAAAGGCAGTCTTAGAAACAAATTTAATATGTGAATTGAAAAATAGATCTTGATCAAAAATAACTCCAAGGTTCCTCACAGAGCTATTAAGAGAAAGAGTAACTGCATCCAAACTAAAAGTTTGATTTGGAAAGGTATTTCTAAGGTTTTTTTGGACAAACAAGAATGACTTCAGTCTTATCTGAATTTAATAACAGGAAATTACAAGTCACCCAAGCTTTGATTTCCTTAAGACAGGCATCTAACTTGGCTAATTGATTGCTATCATCTGGCTTCATTGTCAGGTAAAATTGTGTGTCATCTGCATAACAATGAAAATGTATACAGTGCTTTCTAATAATGTTGCCTAACGGAAGCATCTATCAGATAAATAAGATCTAAACCACTGCAACAAAGTTCCATTAAATCCAACATAGTGTTCTCATCTATCAAGTAGAATATTATGATAGATAGTATCAAAAGCTGCACTGAGGTCTAAAAGAACAAGTACAGAAACAAGTCCATTATCAGATGTGATCAAGAGGTCATTAGTGACCTTCACTAAGGCTGTATCAGTACTATGATGGATTCTAAACCCAGATTGAAACTCTTCAAATAAACCATTTCCCTGCAAGTGGTCAAATAATTGTGTAGCAACAACTCTTTCTAAGATTTTTGAAATGAAAGGGAGATTAGAGATTGGTCTAGTTAGCTAAAACTCCTGGATCCAGCGTTGGCTTTTTGAGTAAGGGTTTAATTACAGCCATTTTAAAAGCCTGCGGTACATGACCTAAAGTTAATGAAGAATTGATTATTTGAAGAATAAAGTTACCAATAAATGGGAAGACTTCTTTAAATAACATGGTAGGAATAGGGTCTAAAAGACAAGTTGAAGGCTTGGATGAGGAAAGTATTTTGTCTAACTCTCAAAGGTCAATTGGAATAAACTGATCCAAACAGATGTCAACTGAAGGAGTTGTAGTAGTTACTGTATTTAAGATCTATTTAATGATCAATTAACAGATCATGGACTAACAGAGACTTGGGAGTTAGAGACCTAATATTTAACAAACCGTATTTACTTTTTAAATTATGAGGAGGAACAGAGGCCAAATCATTCAATCTAGAGGCTTCATGTTTAATTTGAGTTTTAACAACTTTTTGTTTAATCACTTTGGGATGCTTATACATAATATTTTTATTTACTTTGGAGGGAGCAGACAATGATTCTCTGATGGGGAAGACAGGGGCTAAGTTGAGGGGTGGCGGATGAAGAGGAGCTGCAGAGAGGTGTGTAAGACCGCGACTCTACTTCCTGGTCCCAACTCTGAGTTATCAATGTTTTGGAAATTTGGATAAAAATGATGCCAGATTGTTAGATAAATGAGAAGCACCATCCAAAGTGGGATGGACGCCGTCTCATCTAATAAGACCAGGTTTTCCCCAAAATGAACTCCAATTGTCTATGTAGCCCACATTGTTTGCAGGACACCACACAGACAGCCAGTGGTTGAAGGATGACAAGATACCTTGGGGACCACTAGTAGTTTGGATTTTTGGGAGTGCAGAGCTCTGGTCGGATGATAAGGAACTAAGAGTTCTTGCAGGTAAGAAGGAGCCATACCATTAACAGCTTTATAGGTTAAGAACAATATCTTGAATTCAATTCTATATTTTATTGGGAGCCAATGTAAAGAAGCTAAAACTGGAGTAATGTGATCTCTTCTCCCTGTTCTCATAAGGAAACGTGCAGCTGCATTCTGAATGAGTTGGAGAAACTTTATGGACTTATTTGGGCAACCTCATAAAAGTGAGTTATAATAGTCAAGTCTAGAGGTGATAAAGGCATGGACAAGTTTCTCTGGATCTTTATGAGACAGGATGGATCTAATTTTAGAAATATTACGCAGATGGAAGAAGGCAGTCTTAATGGTTTGCTGTATATAAGAGTTGAAAGACACATCTTGGTCAAAGACAACTCCAAGATTCCTAACAGAAGATGTAGAAGCCAGTGCAATGCCATCTAGTGTTGTTATCTTGCTAAAAAGAGTACTTCTAGCATGTTTGGGACCAAGAGCAATGACTTCAGTTTTATCTGTATTCAGCAATAGAAGGCTGTAGTTCCTTAAGGCCGTATCCTTAAGACACTCCTGGAGTAAACCCAACTGGCTGGGATCATCTGGATTGATGGATAAATACAACTGAGTGTCGTCAGCGTAACAATGAAAATGAATAGAATGCTTCCTCATAATGTCTCCCAAAGACAGCGTGTATAATGTAAACAATACTGGTCCAAGTACTGATCCCTGCGGAACTCCATAGCTAACCGTGGTCTGAGTAGAGGACTTGTTATGGACATGAACAAACTGGGAACGATCTGATAGATAAGACTGGAACCATCTTAGCGTTGTTCCATTCAAGCCAATTTGCTGTTCAAGTCTCTCTAGCAGAATATGGTGGTCAATGGTATCAAAGGCAGCGCTGAGGTCCAATAAAACAAGGATAGAGACAAGTCCTTTGTCAAATGCCATGAGGATGTCATCAGTAACTTTCACTAACACTGTCTCTGTGCTGTGATGTTTCCTAAAACCTGATTGAAATTTCTCAAATATAGAATTTTTTTTCTAAAACGGTGCATAGTTGACCGACAAAGTCCCCCAGATGACACTGGTAATTGGTGATTCAATAATGAGGAACGTCAGAAGCAGGTACTGTGTTACAAAATTTTTTCCTGGGGCTAAAGTGTCAGACATTGAGGCTCTTACCCCTGACCCATTAAATGAATACCCCCACGGTAAAACTGTTATTGTGCACATTGGATGCAACAACATCCCAGATGAAACATTGGAGATCTTAAAGAGTGACTTCAGGAGCATTCTGTCCACTCTTAAGAACAGTGGCAGACGTGTGTTTATTTCTGGGCCACTTGCACCTTTTAGAAGAGGTTGCAATTATTTTAGCAGAACTCTTAGCATCAATACCTGGTTGTGTTTAACATGTCCTACTTTTAACATTGGTTTTATAGACAATTTCAACCTGTTTTGGAACCACCCATCATTTATGAGGCAAAATGGCATCCATCCAAATAGACTTGGTGCACGTGTTCTAAGGGATAATCTGTTTTATTCCATTCAGCATTTTTAGTACAGTGACTGAAAGCTGGTATGTTAACTCTCCCCGAAGTACCTGGGTCTGCCAACCAGCCCTTTTTTGCTTCCACTTCTCATATTAATCGTATTAATCCAAATAATTCTCACTGTTTAGATCAGTCTTCAATTCATAATCCATAGAGATTGTGTCTGTCTCCCATTACCCAAAACATTATAACCCAAGACAAATACAACATAACTTGATAAATGCATGCCTCTCTGCAGCTCCTCTTCATCTGCCACCCCTCAATTTAGCCCATATCCTCCCCGTCAGAGAATCATTGTCTGCTCCCTCCAAAGTTAATAAAAATATAAGGTATAAGCATCCTAAAATGATTAAACAACCAGTTGGTAAAACTCAAAGTAAACATCAACTCTCTATATTTAATGATTTGGCATCTCTTCCTCCTCATAATTTAAAAATTAAATGTGCTTTGTTAAATATTAGGTCTCTAACTCCCAAGTCTCTGCTAGTCCATGATCTGTTAATTGATCATCAGATTGATTTAATATCCCTTACACAGACTTGGTTAGGGCAATATGATTATGTTGGTATAAATGAATCAACTCCCTCTGGTTATTTAAACTGTCAAAATCCCAGAAGTTCTGGTCATGGAGGAGGAGTAGCAACAATTTACCATTCCAAATTACTAGTTAATGTAAAGCAAAAAGCATGTTATAATTCCTTTGAGGGCCTGGTCCTCAGTATTGGGCACTTTAGCAATTTTAGGTTAAACCCAATTTTATTTGCCATAGTTTATCATCCCCCATCAACCTACTCAGAATTTTTATCCGAATTTGCTGATTTCTTAGCTGATTTAGTGCTGAAATCTGATAGAATAATTATAGTAGGGGACTTTAATATACATGTAGATGCAGATAGTGATTGCCTTAATTTGGCATTTAAGATAAGATAAGATAAGATAAGATAAGATGAGCCTTTATTAGTCCCACAACGGGGAAATTCCAGGATTGCAACAGCACAGGGATAGCGACACTCAGAGCAACAATCAGAAGGCAAGAAAAAAAACAAGCAAGCAAGCAAGAGCAGCTAATATACATATGTACATATTACTATAAAATATATATATACACACACACACACAGACACACAGTGCAGAGCATTGTAGCTGGATGGAATAAATATATGAATATATAAACACACAGAGCACAGCATTGTAGCTAGATGGAATAAATATGTAAATATATAAACACCCACAGTACGGAGCATTGCAGCTAGGTGGAATAAATATGTAAGTATATAAACACACACAGTGCGGAGCAATGAAGCTAGATGGAATAATATGTAGATATATAAAAACACAGTGCGGAGCATTGTAGCTAGATGGAATAAATATATAGATATATAAATATAAACACACCCAGTGCTGAGCATTGTAGCTAGATGGAATAAATATGTAAATATATAAACACACACAGTGCAGAGCATTGTTGCTAGATGGGATGAAACAGCATAACCATCTACTTAGTTATCCTACATGGTATGATTATGTGCCCATACATATTCTCACCCTCCATAGCGACCGGTATTTTCCTAGTTGTATGCCGGAGGGGACCATTGTGTAAGTCTATTGCATCTTTTGCATTCAAAAAACTATTAGTTTGTTACGTCTTTTTGCTATCTCTGCGAGCAGCCCTGCTTAGGTTGTACAGTCTGACAGCCGTTGGTAGGAAGGACCTACGAAACCTCTCGGTTGTGCACCTGGGATGATGTAGTCTGCTGCTAAATGAGCTCCTCAGTGCATTCAGTATGTCCTGCATAGGGTGGAACTCGGACTCCAGCAGAGATGACAGTTTAGCCACCGTCCTTCTCTCTCCTATCTCCTCCACCCGATCAAGGCGCTGCCCCAGGACAGAGCCAGCTTTCTTAATCAGTTTGTTCAGTCTCTTCCTATCGGCTGCAGTAATGCCACTGCCCCAGCACACCACTCCAAAAGTGATGGCTGATGCCACCACCGTGTCATAGAATGTCTTCAGCAGCGCCCCTTGTACACCAAAAGACCCGAGTCTCCTCAGCAGGAACAGCCTGCGCTGTCCCTTCTTGTAGAGTGCGTCATTTAATTCAATATTAGACTCAATGGGGTTTTCTCAGAAAGTAAGAAATTCTACCCATTATCGCCACCATACGTTGGACCTTGTTCTGACATATGGCATAGAAATAGAAAATCTGGTAGTGTCTCCTCATAACCCTGTACTGTCAGACCATTGTCTGTTAACCTTTGATTTTACTATTTCTATTTGGCTCCTAAGGAAAAATATTACTACAGTAGATGCCTCTCAGATGATGTTGTTACCAAATTTATGCATTGTTTCCTCTATGCCATGTGTCAACACAACGGAAATAAGCTATAGACAGCTTGCTCCTTCTGTAATTGATAGCATGGCAGATAGTGTTGCAGCTTCTCTGCATCAGACTGTAGACATGGTGGCCCCTTTAAAAAATAAAAAGTCTAATCAGAGATGTCATAACCCGAGTGTCGGTTCTGGCCACACTCGGGTCTCATATCTTTTGTTTCCCTGGCTTTGGCAGCTGAGGATTCCTTCCAGCTCCTCGGGCTCTTATTGTGTAGGCACCCGGGGAAGCTCCCTGCTGTCAAAGTCAGCTGCTGCTCCGCTGTCATTAGGAGCAGCTGTGCCGCGTTGGGGTCATTAGCCGCCAGAGATATAAGCGGGTGCTAAATGTCCTCCAACGCGGCAGTCTCTGTTATGTTCTCCTGTTATGATCACCTGTTATGCTCATCTGTTATGTTAATCTACACTCTGATTGTGCTCCTGTTACGCTCAGGTATGTTCCCTTGAGACTTCACTCGCACTGTTGTCCGTCTGGCGCATCGGGTGCTCCCCGGTTCAGACGTCACCCAGCCACTGTATGTGTTCTGTGTGTGTTCAGCCTTCTTTACAATAAATTACCACTGCAAACTCACTGGTGACTGAGGCGTCTTGTGACGGTCCGTGAGGGCCGTCGTGACAGTAGACTGCCGCCTAACGCCCGGAGAGGAGGCGTTGTATTGAGATGCCATTCACCGTGCAGTTTGCAGTAGTGGACTGTTTATTCCTACCTGTCTGAGTGTCTGCAGCGGGGAGTATGTCGTCATCCAGGGGCCGTTGTCGGCGCCTTGGCAGGCAGCAAGCGGAGGTTCTGAAGGAGGTAGACTACACCATCTTCACCGCTACGCTGTTGGACGCTCCCAGCGACATTTGTAGATACCTGGACCTAGCCGAGGAGATTCTGGATTCTCTTGCCCGCTTCTCTAATCATCCAGAGGTAAGCGTGAGGAGAGATGACCTCGCCACCCAGCGTGAGATACTCCGAGGGCTGGAGGGAAATCCTGGCAGGAAGCCGAAGCGGAGGAGACGTCGCCCCTCGCTTCGGGATCCCGCTCCTGCCTCCGTTCCGGCCCGGGAGTTCACACCACCCGGAGGTCTTTTCCCATCAGGCATGTCGTCACTCGGGATTCCCCCAGGGAAGCTGCAGATGACAGCAGACAAGATCTAGGACCGGGTGGCTGCTGCTTGCTCCGCTAAGAATCCTCCAGCGTGTATGAAGCATGTGGTGGTGGCGGTTAGACTCGTGGAGAGGAATCCAGCGCTGCGTGAGTTTCCTGAGTTCGCTGACTTGCTTGCCGCTGTTTCTGCTCAGGAACGGCGATTTCCGGACCTCACCTTCGCCTCACCCCCTACAAGGAACCGTCGTCACTCCGGCTTCCAACCTCGGCTAGAGCCCCGTCTGGATGCTGTTCCGGGTCGCCGCAAGGGCTCAACCCCCCACACAGCTTTATCTGAATAAAGATAACACTGCTCTCTTGTGTCCTGTGAATTCTGTGTGTAGCGAATATATGTGCATTGAGCTTTTTTTTTCCTTGAACTCTTAATATTGATTAAGTATGTAACCAGTATTTTGAATCAATGATTTTTTTGCTCCTTCCTATTGTATCATTTTTATGCGACCTGTACCCTCCTGCTGACAGGCGCGTTCCAGATGCGCCGCGGCACGGAAATGCAGGTTCATTACTGTGTCAAGTCAAATTCTCTCGTATGTTATCAGTGATCTGTTAATGTACTTGGCAATAAATCTTTTTCTGATTCTGATTCTGATTCTGACAGCTGTCACTCCTGCGCCTCGTCAGAGGGGAATCCCCGCAGCCTCGTCTTCTCCCGGGCCCTCGCCTGCTGTCCCGTCAGCGCTCCATGCCCGACTGACCCCGGCTGTCACCCCCTCCTCCTCGTCGCCTATCCTGGCTGCTGTGTGTCACGAGAGCTCCGTTTCGGCGAGCCTCATCCCGGATCCGCCTCGAGTGGCCTCATCTCGTCTTCCCAGAGGGCCCTCTGTCGCCATCCAGCGGGGAAAGAAAGGAATGACGTCCCCCACAGCGGAAACCATCTTACCCTTAGGGGAAAGGCAAGTGCATGATAATTTCTCTCCTTTTGACATTGTTTTGCCTTGTCTGACTCCTAGGGGTGGAGTTCGGGGTATGCAGCCCCCCGAGCTCCTTCCACCCGCTGTGGCTGAAAGTATTAACCCTGTTTCCTCTGTGTCTCCCTCCGCTGAGCGGTCCTCGACGTCAGGCCTACGTCGCTGGATGAGGAGGGGGCCTGCGGTTCTGGAGAGCCTGGTTCCGGTTCCGCAGCCACATCATGGGCGGAGGAGGAGAGCGGACTGCAGCGTGGAGCCATCGCCGATGAAGAAGCGTCCCCGGGGTTCCACGGAGGAGCGGTCCGGTCCAGCAGGGCGAGATTCTCCTGCCACCACGCCGTGCGGGCCACCGGCGTGGACATCGGTGCCGGAGGACTCTCAAGCTGCACGCACCATCATGCCAGCTGCGGAGCCCGACGCAGCTGAGTGGGAGCCTGAGGACGACCTCCTGACTTCTGAGCCCGGATCATCGCAGTCCTGGACGGCGTCAGAACCCGAGCTCAGGCAAGTGCTCTGTTTTATCTTTCTTCTTCACCTTTTAGAGCACTTTTGCCTGTCTCAAGGGGAGATGAGCCGGGTGCAGCCACCCGCTGCGTCCGAGCTTATCTCGCCGGGTTCTGGCGCTACCGGTGATCCTGATCCCGGGTTTTCTCTCTTGTGTGAGTCTTCTCCCAGGGTCGCCGGCGAGGGGCTGCTCTCGCCTGCTGCACCAGAGGTTCCGGTTTCGGGGTTGGAGGTCGAATCTGGTGCCACGCCGACCGGGTCCACCGGGAGTGCTGTTCCGGAGGCCCAATCGGGGTCCACCGTGGGTTTGGTTCCGGAGGCCCAATCGGGGTCCACCGTGGGTGCTGCACCAGCAGGTCCTAGGTTCGGTGAGGGAGCTGCAGATCCCCATCCACCGGATGCTGGACAGGCTCGTTTTCTTCTTCACCCTCATCTCCACCGTCATCCTCCTCGTCTCCCTGAGGAGCACTACCCATCTCCACCTGGGGCCGTTGGGGTCCCGAACGCTCCGCCCGGTTCCCCCTCATCTCCCCCCTTTTCAGCGGGACCACCGGCTACTTCTTCCCAACGGTTCTGGTGGGCTGGTGTTGCGGGACGGCCGCCTGAAGGACTGTCTCGTCGGTTTGGTTCTCTGGGTCGGCCCCCCGACCTATTTGTATTCCTGTGCGGCGACCTGCTCCGGCCGCCTGAAGGACTGTCTCGTCAGTTTGGTTCTCTGGGTCGGCCCCCCGACCTATTTGTCTTCCTGTGCGGCGACCTGCTCCGGCCGCCTGAAGGACTGTCTCGTCAGTTTGGTTCTCTGGGTCGGCCCCCCGACCTATTTGTCTTCCTGTGCGGCGACCTGCTCCGGCCGCCTGAAACTCTCTTCTCTCGAGCATGGGACTGGGGTAGGCCGCCCGAACTGTCCTCTTTTCCCCTCCCTGTTCTGTGGCCTCTTGTTACCGGACTACTCCCCGAACCTTTTGCCCCCATCCCTCCGGGTCTGGACTGCACCCTTCCCGGGTTCCTGATCTCGTCTGTGGGACTGTTGGGGTGTGTGTGGGGGGGGGGGGGGGTTTCTTCCACCTTATGTCTCTCTATTTGCCAAAAGGTATGTTACCTATTTTGAATTTATTGTGGTTGCCCACATTTTTGGGGATTATGTTTTTTTTTTCTCCCCCTACCTTTATAGCCTTGTTGGTTGTTTGTCTCTCTCCCTCCTGCCAGCGCCCCATCCACCCACCCTAGGGGGGGGGGGGGCCTTGGGTGTTACTCAGGCCGCTCAGAGGTCGGCCTTGGGGGGGAGGTACTGTCATAACCCGAGTGTCGGTTCTGGCCACACTCGGGTCTCATATCTTTTGTTTCCCTGGCTTTGGCAGCTGAGGATTCCTTCCAGCTCCTCGGGCTCTTATTGTGTAGGCACCCGGGGAAGCTCCCTGCTGTCAAAGTCAGCTGCTGCTCCGCTGTCATTAGGAGCAGCTGTGCCGCGTTGGGGTCATTAGCCGCCAGAGATATAAGCGGGTGCTAAATGTCCTCCAACGCGGCAGTCTCTGTTATGTTCTCCTGTTATGATCACCTGTTATGCTCATCTGTTATGTTCATCTACGCTCTGATTGTGCTCCTGTTACGCTCAGGTATGTTCCCTTGAGACTTCACTCACACTGTTGTCCGTCTGGCGCATCGGGTGCTCCCCGGTTCAGACGTCACCCAGCCACTGTATGTGTTCTGTGTGTGTTCAGCCTTCTTTACAATAAATTACCACTGCAAACTCACTGGTGACTGAGGCGTCTTGTGACGGTCCGTGAGGGCCGTCGTGACAAGAGATTTGTAACTCCTTGGTTCAACACAAAAACTCGTAGCTTAAAACAAAAGACTCGTCAATAAGAAAGAAAATGGCGCTCCACTAATTTAGATGAAATCTATTTAGCTTGGAGAAATCATCTTTTAATTTATAAAAAATCTCTGAGAAAAGCTAGAACGAGTTATTATTCTGCATTAATAGAAAAGAACAAGAATAATCCTAGGTTTCTTTTCAGCACTGTAGCCAGGCTGACAAAGAGTCAGGACTCTGTCAGTCCTTGCATTCCCTTAGAGCTTACTAGTCAGGACTTTATGAACTTTTTCAATAATAAAATTTCATCTATTAGAAATAAAATCAGTCAGATTCTTCCCACCGTAAACTTAAATACAGTAACTACTACAACTCCTTCAATCGATATCTGTTTGGGTAAGTTTACTCCAATTGACCTTTTAGAGTTAGATAAAATAATTTCCTCATCCAAGCCTTCAACTTGTCTTTTAGACCCTATTCCTACCAGGTTATTTAAAAAAGTCTTCCCATTTATTGGCAGCTGTATTCTTCAAATAATCAATTCTTCTTTAACATTAGGTCATGTACCGCAGGCTTTTAAAACTGCTGTAATTAAACCCGTACTCAAAAAGGCAACGCTGGATCAAGGAGTTTTAGCTAACTATCAACCAATCTCTAATCTGCCTTTCATTTCACAAATCATAGAAAGAGCTGTTGCTACACAATTATTTGATCACTTGCAGGGAAATGGTTTATTTGAAGAGTTTCAATCTGGGTTTAGAATCCATCATAGTACTGAAACAGCCTTAGTGAAGGTCGCAAATGACCTCCTTATCGCATCTGATAATGGACTTGTTTCTGTACTTGTCACTTTTAGACCTTAGTGCAGCCTTCGATACTATCAACCATAATATTCTACTCAATAGATTAGAACACTATGTTGGACTTAATGGAACTTTGCTGCAGTGGTTTAGATCTTATTTGTCTGACAGGTTCCATTTTGTTCATGTCAATAATGGTTTTTTTTCCATCTTAAAGCTCAGTCATGGAGTTCCACAGGGATCTGTGCTAGGCCCTACTCTTTTTAGTTTATATATGCTTCCGTTAGGCAATATCATTAGAACGCACTGTATACATTTTCATTGTTATGCAGATGACACACAATTTTACCTGTCAATGAAGCCAGAAGATAGTAATCAATTAGGCAAGTTAGAAGCCTGTCTTAAGGAAATCAAAGCTTGGATGAGTTGTAATTTCCTGCTATTAAATTCAGATAAGACTGAAGTCATTCTTGTTGGTCCAAAAACCCTTAGAAATACCTTTCCAAATCAAACTTTTAGTTTGGATGCAATTACTCTTTCTCTTAATAGTTCTGTGAGGAACCTTGGAGTTATTTTTGATCAAGATCTGTTTTTCAAATCACATATTAAATTTGTTTCTAAGGCTGCCTTCTATCATTTGCGTAATATTGCCAAGATCAGGAGCATCTTGTCTCAGAGTGATGGTGAGAAACTGATCCACGCTTTTGTTAGTTCTAGATTAGATTATTGTAACTCTTTATTATCAGGATGTCCTAAAATATCTTTTAAAAGTCTTCAGTTGATCCAAAATGCTGCAGCAAGAGTTTTAACAGGTACTAGAAAGAGAGATCATATCTCTCCTGTTCTGGCCTCCCTTCATTGGCTTCCCATAGAGTTCAGAATTAAGTTTAAAATCCTTCTTCTCACTTCCAAAGCTCTTAACAATCAGGCCCCTTTTTATTTAAAAGATCTGATACTACCCTATCTGTCATGGATGGCCCTCACAAGCCATCGTAAGATGCCACATATCACCAGTGAGTTTGCACAGTTTATTACGGAACAGAAAAGGAACAAAATAACAAGCCACAGAGGGCTAAAACACACTACAACGAATACTCAATCAATGACGAGGAGGAACAGATTCATAATGAAAACACTTACAATCATGGATGGAAAGTAGTTAGCGTCTGACCAGGGAAACACGGCGAGGAACGCTCGACGCTGTCAGACAGGGAATATCTGACGAGACTGCCGCACCCTTCGCCTCTCAACTGCCCTCTTAAGTAGGGCTCCAAGTGGGGCAGCTGATGAGGTGATTAATGCGCCTCAGCTGTCAAAGCCTGACAGCCGGAAGTCCCTCCGAGCGCTGTCATAATAAAGGCTCGGAGAGCCAAAAGGGACACACACACGCCAGATGGGAAAAATAGTGCATGGCCCGAGCAAGGACAAGATCGGCGCTCGAACCATGACACTATCATCCTAATACAGCATTACGCTCCCAAAATGCTGGATTGCTTGTAATACCTAGAATCTCCAAAAATACAATGGGAGGCAGAGCCTTCAGCTATCAAGCTCCTTCCCTGTGGAACCAGTTACCAATCTGGATTCAGGAGTCAGACTCAATCTCTGTTTTTAAGAATAGGGTTAAAGCCTTCCTTTTTGATATAGCTTACAATTAGAAGGGAACATGTGTCTCTAAATCATCCCTTAGTTATGCTGCTAATAGATTTAGACAGCCGGAGGATCTCCAATAATGTACTGGGCTTCTCCCCTTTAATGTTTGCTCTCTACATGTCTGTTCTTCTCATCTTCTCTATCCCCTCACCCCCCAGCCAGTCACAGCAGATGACTGCCCCCTCCCTGAGCCTAGTTCTGCTAGAGGTTTCTTCCTGTTAAAAGGGAGTTTTTCCTCTCCACCGTCGCCAAGCACTTGCTCACAGGGGATCACCTGATTGCTGGGGTCTTTCTTCAATTGTGGGGGTTTCCCCTACATTTGAAAGTGCTATGAGATGACTGTTGTTGTGAAATGGTGCTATATACACTACCGTTCAAAAGTTTGGGGTCACTTAGAAATTTCCTTATTTTTGAAAGAAAAGCACTGTTTTTTCAATAAAGATAACTTTAAACTAATCAGAAATACACTCTAATATTTAATATACATTGCTACTGTGGTAAATGACTATTCTAGCTGCAAATGTCTGGTTTTTGGTGCAATATCTACATAGGTGTAGAGAGGCCCATTTCCAGCAACTATCACTCCAGTGTTCTAATGGTACAATGTGTTTGCTCATTGCGTCAGAAGGCTAATGGATGATTAGAAAACCCTTGTGCAATCATGTTAGCACAGTTGAAGACAGTTTAGCTGGTTAGAGAAGCTATAAAACTGACCTTCCTTTGAGCAGGTTAGTATCTGGAAAAAAATATTTCAAATACAAATCATTATTTCTAACCTTGTCAATGTCTTGACTATATTTTCTATTCATTTTGAGATTGAGATTGAGATTGAGATTCAACTTTATTGTCATTACACATGTATGAATACAAGGTAACGAAACGTGACTTGGCATTTGGGCATGCTCTGCAGAGTGCATCCAAGGCCGGGGCAGCCGCTAGGCGCCAGTCATAAAGAAGAAAGGAAAAAAAAGAAAAAGAAAATGGATATGACACAGTAGGCGAGAGAAAAAAAAAACATGTTTTATCAGAATGACGCTCGGCAAGTGAGCGAAATTTTGATTGCAGGCAAAAAAAAACCTCAATGCACATTTAGCAGACATTTAGCAGGAGATCACACACAAAAGTTGAGAGGCAGTGTATTGTATGCATGTAATGTTGTATGCATTGTGTAGTGTAAATGTAACAGTTGTTAGTGAGCAGCAGAGGGCGCCTCCTGGCAGTGGATAGATGTTATAATCATGTGACTTATAAACAAGTCCAGAGTCCAGAGTCTATCTCTCTTGCTCTCTCTCTTGCTTGCAGAAGGCACATGGGCATTGTCCTTGAGGGTCCAATCCGCTGACGACAACAACTAACTTTGGTGGTGAACTCGTGGTGGTAAATAAGTGTGACTTTTCATGGAAAACACAAAATAATTGTCTGGGTGACCCCAAACTTTTGAACGGTAGTGTAAATAAAGTTGAATTGAATTGAACTGAATTGAATTGACTCTCAGTTCAGTGAGTGGTAGACAGTTAGAGGTCCAGTAAAGCAATGAGTGATTCAGTGAACCACTGATCTTTTTAGCTTGAATCAGTATGTTTCAGTGAACTGTCGATCCCATCACTAGCCGCCATCTCTGCCTCTCTGCTCTGCTACAACAATGCGTTTTCTTTTCCATGCAGCCCACGCACGTGAGACGATGCGTAAAAACAAGCGTTGTATGTATAAGCAGGATCCATATTCTGATTGTGTTTGCTAATATATTAACTTAGCCACCTAATAAAGGGGTCTAATTATCGTACACTATGAGATTTTTGGAATCATTGATTGTACATCGTACAGAGGGCAAAAGTATCGTACAAATATGATAATTATTGTACATCTGGCAACACTGACCTACTCCCTCCTCCTCCTTCTTGTACCATCACGTGACTCAGTAGCACCAGGTAAACAAGCTAGAAGCAGCAGCCACCAGCTTCGGGCAACGCACAGTGCTGCGCACACACAGCACAGAGACGGAGCAGAAGAATGGCAGAGAGGAAGAGGAGCGCTGTGTCGTGTGGCTATATTTTCAGGCCAAAAGTGAAACAATGGCAAGCTGTACAATTTGTAAAAAGGCTTTGAAATACAGTGGTAGCACAACTAATTTAAACAAGCATATGAAAAATCATCCAAAAGACAACACCAAGCTACAGAAACGGAGGGAGGAGGGAATCCCCCACCCCCTGGCCTCGACAGACCCAGACCCCCCGACCCAGATGCAGAGATCATTGCCAGAAGCCTTTCAGTATGGCAGAGAATATCCAGGTAGATATTTGTGGTGAAAGTAATACTTTAGTCATCTTCGGCATTAGTTCATATTAATCTTAAAAGTGCAACAGGTCATTTTTTACTTTAGCCAACTCAAAAAGTATGAATTATGCTAAGACCTTGGTATAATATATACATTTATCCCATTGAAATGTTTTATTTCAATGAATACATTTACTGGAACTGAAACAAATATACTGATTATAATATGGCTCAGATTTGATTGAATGTAATTACCCTTTTGTGTTAACTGTGAAAGTGATACTGGATGTATTTACCTCTAAACTTAGCCCAAATTCTATCCTGGGTTTTAACTAATTAATAATCCAAAGGAAAAATTACAAAACACTTAAAGGTCATGAAAATTCATTCAGATTAAGTAATTTGATGATGTATCTACTTTAATTATTAAAAAGTATTGGTATCGTATCGGTGATACTGGCCCTGTATTTACTTGGTATCGGATCGATACCAAATCTTGCACTATTGCACACCAATATTATGTACATACAGCGGTGTGAAAAAATGTTTGTCCCCTCCCTGAATTTGTCACATCCGCCATTTTTACCGGGGCTCAGGCCATATTCCTCCTCAGCCCAGCTCTTATTGTGACAGCGTCTCAGCGGGCTCCCAACTGTCAGGCTCTACGGGACGGCTGGAGCCCAATTACCTCTTATCAGCTGAGGCGCTGTCAACCATTATAAAAGGGAGCAGCTCTGATCACTCGGGGCTGTGACCTCGCTCTATTATCCACGCTCTTCTCCGGCGTGGGTAAGGCTGGAACCCCTTTGTCCGGCGCCAGCCCCCCTTTCATCATTCATCATCCCTTGTAAGTGTGTACCTTTGTATGATCATTTGTGTTTTGGCCTCACAAGGCCCTGTTCCTTTGTTCCTTTCCCTTATTGCCAATAAACAACGCAAACTCACCGGTCAGCCCTTGGCTCTCATTTATGGCTCGCAAGAGCCATACGTAACAGAATTCTCATTTTTTTGTGTTTGTCACACTTAAATGTTTCAGCTCATCAAACAAATTAAAATATTTGACAAAGATAGAAAGATTGTTTTGACAAATACCACAAAGCAAGATGGCGCCCATCGAGGCAAACATCTTTGCTCGTTCCGTTCAAGAATGCCGACTTTTTCTCCTTTTTTGTATGTTTGCTGCTCTTTCTACATGACCGATGGACACTACTGGACATCGCCAAGATGAGCAGTCATATGGAATTTACTGGCTTCATACCACCCGATCTACAATACATTGTGCGTCCATGCAGCGATCAGCACCACCCCCAGGAAGGCCCCGAAGCACCAAGCCCGCTTGAGCATGCTGACCCCAAGATAGCACGTCAGAGGCTGCGCTGTGGACGAGGTAAAAGAGGAGGGCTACATGCTAGGCTAAGGGCTCACGCCTGCCAACCACCGCTGCCCAGCCTCTTGCTGGCTAATGTATGGTCTTTGGAAAAAAAGCTAGACGAATGAAGAGTAAGGATTGAAGACCAGCGGGAGATAAAAGAGTGCTGTGCCCTAATTTTCTGCGAGACCTGGCTCCCGGAGTGTGCCATTCAACTACAGACACACTCAACACATCGAACAGACAGAGCTGGAGGCTCAGGTAAGATGGGGGGGGGGGGGGGGGGGTTTCAGCAACTCGTGGGGTGGAGCTGTACAGACTGTTTACAAGCACTGTTTGCCTGATGTGGAGTTTTTACTGCTGAAATGTCGTTCCTATTATCTACCGAGGGAATTTACCACTGTGTTTTTGGCCGCTGTCTACATTCACCCGTAAAGCAACTACACGGTAGCACTAAGCAAACTCCATGACATCATCAGCGCAGTAGAGACGACCCATCTCGATGCTGTTTTTATTGTCGCTGGTGACTTTAACCAGTGCAATTTACGGACTGTATTCCCTAAATACTACCAACATGTGGGCATTCCCACTCGTGATAAAAACACACTCGACCATGTTTACTCCAACATATGCAGTGCTTACAGAGCACATACGCAGTGCTTACAACATATGCAGTGCTTACAACATAGGCAGTGCTTACAGAGTGGCACCCCGCTCCCACTTTGGACAGTCGGATCACATCTCCCTGTTTATGTACCCAGCCTACAGACAAAAGCTGAAACAAAAAAACTTTGTTATTAAGCAAATTAAACGCTGGACTCCAGAGGCTGAGAGCACCCTGCAAGACTGTTTTGCCTGTACAGACTGGGATGTGTTTAAAGCTGCAACAGAGCTCAGGAGAACCTCAAAATATTCAGACAGGTAGAATAAACAGCTTGTTTTGCTGTAAGAGTTGCAGAACACAGCAAGATGAAAATGAAATCTTTGTGTTGTCTGGTGATGGAAAATATATGAACAGAAGAGACAGGAATAGCTTGAAGTTTTTGGTGAAATGGAGGAAAAGATTTAAATTCACTGGTAAACTTAGGGTTGTTTACTGCGAAAGCTTGGTTTCTGCTATCAGATTAGCAGCTGATGGCAGCAGGCATAAAGAGTTGAAATATGGTCTTATTGAAGCTGAACAATGGCTTCAAGTTGCAAGGAAGTGTCAGGCTGATTTAGATCAGGTGATAGTGAACAAACAAAACCAGAGCTCCAAGGACTCAGATGTTTACAAGAAAAAAGACTTGACTGATATATGTCCAATCTAACATTCTTTTCGAGGTGAGGAGGACTCAGCAGGCCAGGGTCAGTGCCTGACCCCTCCCCCGCTCTACTGGAACGATACAGAGAAGATTAGCATGGCCCTTGCGCAAGGATGACACGCAAATTCGTGAAGCCTCCACCCCCTCCTTCTCCTTCTGCTGCTGCTGTGGCTGCTGCTGCACCTCCTCCCCCTCACAGCTTAGATGTAAAGCCCAAGATCAGAAAGGATTGGGGCTCCAGAGAACAGCCATCCAGGATCACAAAAGAGATAAGTATTTACGCACCCTCATGTTATGCAACTTCAAACACACACCCATCTTCATCTACAGATACTGTAAGTCCATTAATATGAAAGAACAATGTGATGGCTATAATATTATAGACCAGTACCCCATGATTGAACTCTCCAATCCAGCTTATACAGGTCCACCTACAGATGGTGCTCAGGCAGGAGCCATCCAACACCAACCAACAATTCTGGTCTATCGACCTTGGACTGATGCAGATTTTTCTGAAGCGGTTAAAGAAATTCCACACCCCAAAGACAAACCTACACAGTTTTTTGAAGGGATAGCAAACCTCCTTCAAAACATGCACCCCCATTTGGCACAATACATATGCAAACACCTGGTGACATATCATACATGTGCATTTGCAGAGGTACTCACTTATGCTAAACATGTAGAGAGGCTGGAGGAGGATCGCCTGGAGAAGGTGAAAAAGGCTAGGTCAAAGCCAACTCCTGTTTATGTAATTGCTGACCCTCTGGGAGAGGCTTTCGCTTCCCCAATTCTGTATTTTTTCAGGGTCCACCACATGGAGGAGGGAGGAAGAGCCGTGGAGCTGGGGCTGCCTACCCACGATGGTGGGAACGTGACGTCTGTCGGCATTGTGGACAGCGGGGCCACTGGAAAAAGGACTGCCCAGTCCGCCCGCTGAGCTGGGAGAAGGGGAGGGGAATGTGTGCCGCCCAGCCACCACGACAAGACCCAACACATCCCAATATGTGACTAGCCAAACAAAAGCTAAGTACAGCAGTTGAAAATGACAATGACACAGTTGACATTTTTCATTTACCTGAGTTTGACCTAATAATGACACTAGAGTGTTTACCAGAGATTACTCTAGAGGTTCAGGGGACTCCATTGAGATTTCTTTGTGACACAGGTGCTTGTAGATCAGTCATTTCAGGCCTAGATGTTGAGGGGTTCCAAAAATTAGAGCACACAGTGATTGTCAAATCAGCAAATGGTAAATTGAAAACAGAATATCTTTCCTAAATTATAAAAGTAAAGGATCCTGTCACGGGAGACATTGCAGAAGGTTCATTCATTTTATCACAAGCACTTCCAGTTAACCTATTAGGCAGGGATTAACTTACAACTCTCAATATCACCATAATTCCAACAGAGGGCGGTATGAGAGCATCACACTTTCCACATGTGGCAGAAACTAACGTGCTGCAGGGTTTTGCTATGCCAAGGTACTCATACTTACTCCGCTTGGTACCAACCGGACCAACCGGGGTGACGGAGAACCTGGCGGCAAAAACAATGCAACATTTTAAAACACAGATTCCTACAACAAAGCAGGCAAAATCAATACCAGCAGGCAAAATCAATACCATTGCAACATATATGACAGATACCTGAGTGGCCCAGATGATAAATATGAGAAAACTTTTTTTGCTAACCCATCTTCCAGGATAGTCATTAAAAATTTATACTGGTCACCAAAGGGTTACACAGGGGCATCTGTGAGATTGTGTGATGAAGAAAGCAGTCATTTCAAACACTGGGAGTCACCACACATTGCACTGATTAAGCCCAAACACATGCACTGGAAGGATGTGGGCAGGTTTGTGAACACAGCAGAACAATGTGAGCAATCATGGAAAGACACACCTGATCCAAGGGTTCAGTACTGTCTAAAGCTTAAAACCTACGGCCTGCCTTTAAACTGGGTGGCACAAGTCCAAAAAGATGTCAGCTTTGATGTCACAGAATCACAAACATGACTGTTTTCTCTGACAGAAGGAGAGGAAGATGCACTCTCAGAAATTCCAAATTCCTTGTGGTCAACAGGAAAGGCAGATGTAGGCTTAATGAAAAATGCAGAATTGGTAACAATAAATGCAAAATCTCATTTTAGGCCTTATCAGAGACAGTATCCTCTACGCCCAGAAGCACAAGAAGGCATTAAACCTGTTATACAGGAATTGATAAAAGCAGGGGTTATTGTACCATGTCCAAAATCACCATGTAACACACCTCTGTTCCCTGTGAAGAAGGCTGCACCATCTTCCAGCTGGAGGATGGTCCAAGACTTCCAAGCAGTGAACAGAGCTGTTATTCCTAGGGCTGTGACAGTCCCAGACCCTCACACTTTGTTAAATGATCTACAACCACAAATGAAATTTTTCACAGTGATTGACATCAGCAATGCCTTTTTCAGCATTCCCATTCATCCAGATCATCAATTTTGGTTTGCATTCACATTTGAAAATAAAAGACACACATTCACTAGGTTGAGGTATTGTGAATCACCAACCATTTTTTCACAGGCAGCGTCAGCAAACTTGGCACAGTTTGTTCCTCCTCAGGGGAGTCAGTTGCTTCTATATGTTGACGACATTTTGCTGGCATCTCCTGATGAAAATACATGCAAAAAGGACACCATTGCCCTACTGAAATTTTTAGCTGAGCAGGGTCACAAGGTCAACAAAACCAAGCTACAATTGTGGAAAACAAAAGTTAAGTACTTGGGCCACATTTTGTCAGCATAAGAAAAGCATGTTGATCCTATTCGCAAAGAGGCTATTTTGGCAGCACCTTAACCAATTACAAAGAGAGACATGATGTCATTTTTGAGGACCCTGAATTATTGTCATTCCTGGATTACAAATTATTCATTTGACGTGCAACCATTGTCTGACCTCATTTACAAAAAGCCCATGGCACAGGTGGACAAAATTGAATGGACACCTGAGGCAGAAGAAGCATTTGTCAGGATGAAAAAACTTTTGGTCAACACTGCCGTTTTGGCACTCCCTGACTACATAAAACCATTTATTCAAACAGCAGATTGTAGGGAGGGACACATGATATCAGTGCTCCTTCAGCCATTTGGTACAAAAATGCGTCCAGTGGCACACTACTCCACGAGGCTTGATGTTGTTGCGAGAGCCCTGCCTCCATGTGTGCAGGCCGTAATAGCAGCATCCATGGCAGTTCAAGCATCTGCAGGAATGGTTCTTTTCCATCCTTTGACCCTAAAGGTCACACATGCAGTGTCAGTCATTTTGTCTCAGAGCAAAATATCAGTTCTCTCCCCATCCGGACACCTTGCATGCATGACAGTGTTGCTGTCACAGTCGCATTTAACCATTGAGCGTTGCTCAGTAATAAATCCAGCGAGCTTTTTACCAATTTTCACAGAGGGTGAACCTCATGACTTGGCAGAAATTGAAAATGAAACACTACCACGTCCTGATTTGCGGGACACACCTTTGGATGATTCAGATCTCACACTGTTTGTAGATGGATCATCAAAACGTGACTGTGATAGATTGAATCTGTCTGGCTATGCAGTTGTCACTCATGACACTGTTTTGAAAGCCCAAAAACTTCCATCACATTATTCAACACAAGCAGCAGAGCTGATTGCTCTGACTGAAGCATGCAAATTTGGCCAAAATAAAAAAAACTCAAAGAAAGCTTGGGATCAGTTCGCCAAGGTCTCCGCCTTTGACCGCCACCTAATCCACATAGCACCGGACCCCCATGATCCCTCCTGCAGGTGGTGAGCCCACTGGAGGGCGGACCCATGTAACAACTTCGGGCTGAGCCCGGCCGGGTCCCATGGGTGGAAACTCTGCCACCAGATGCTAGCCATTGAGCCCTTCCCCCAGGCCTGGCTCCAGGGTGGGGCCCCGGTAACCCCATACCAGGCAGGGTACACTGAATCCTTGATCTAGAATTTATCATGAGAGTCTGTTGGATCGTTCTTAGTCTGGCCCTTCACCCACGACCAGTTTGTCTTGGGTGACCCTATCAGAGGCAAATTGCCCCGGACAACATAGCTCCTGGGATCACTGGGGCATGCAAACCCCCGGGGTCGTGGTTCCTCTCTTCAAAAAAGGGGACCGGAGGGTGTGCTCCAACTTTAGAGGGATCACACTCCTCAGCCTCCCTGGGAAGGTCTATGCCAAGGTACTGGAGAGAAGAGTCCAGCCACTGATCGAACCTCGGATTCAGGAGGAGCAATGTGATTTTCGTCCTGGCCGTGGCACATCGGACCAGCTCTTTTCCCTCTCAAGAATTCTCAAGGGTTCGTGGGAGTTTGCCCAACCAGTTTACATGTGTTTTGTGGACTTGGAGAAGGCAATTGACTGTGTCCCTCATGGTTTTTTTGTGGGGGGTGCTTTGGGAGTATGGGATATCGGGCTTGTTGTTACAAGCTGTTCAGCCTCTGTACGACCGTTGTGAGAGTTTGGTTCGTATTGCCAACACTCAGTCGGACTCATTCCCAGTGAGAGTTGGATTCTGCCAGGGCTGCCCTTTGTCACCGATCCTGTTCATAATTTTAATGGACATGATTTCTAGGCACAGCCAGGGAATGGAGGGCGTCATGCTTGGTGACCACAGGATCTCATCTCTGTTGTTTGCAGATGATGTTGTCCTGTTGGCTTCATCTAGCAATGACCTACAGCTCTTGCTGGGATGGTTTGCCGCTGAGTGTGAAGCGGCTGGGATGAGAATCAGCACCTCCAAGTCCGAGTCCATGGTCCTCAGCCGGAAAAAGGTGGATTGTCCTCTCTGGGTTGGGGACAGGCTTCTGCCCCAGGTGGAGGAGTTTAAGTATCTTGGGGTCTTATTCACGAGTGAGGGGAAAATGGAGCGAGAGATTGACAGATGGATCAGAGCAGCATCTGCAGTGATGCAGACATTGTACTGGTCTGTTGTGGTGAAGAGGGAGCTGAGTTCTAAGGCAAAGCTGTCGATTTACCAGTCAATCTACGTTCCTACTCTCACCTATGGTCACGAGCTTTGCGTAATGACCGAAAGAACAAGATCGCGGATACAAGTGGCTGAAATGAGCTTTCTCCGTAGGATTGCTGGACTCACCCTCAGAGATAGGGTGAGGAGCTCAGTCATCCGGGAGAGGCTCAGAGTAGAACCGCTGCTCCTCCACAATGAAAGGAGTCAGTTGAGGTGGTGTGGGCATCTGATTAGGATGCCTCCTGGACGCCTCCCACTTGAGGTGTTTCGGGCACGTCCCACTGGGAGGAGACCCCGGGGCAGACCCAGGACTCGGTGGAGAGACTATGTCTCCCAGCTGGTCTGGGAACGCCTTGGTATCCTTTCTGAAGAGCTGGAGCAGGTGGCAGGGGAGAGGGAAGTCTGGGCTTCTCTGCTTGAACTGCTGCGTCCGCGACCTGGACCTCCGGAAAAGCGGTAGAAGATGGATGGATGGATGGATGGATAAAAAAACTCACTGTTTATACTAACAGCCAGTATGCATTTTCAACCATTCACCACTTTGTACAGCAGTGGAAAAACAGAGGCATGATCACATCAACAGGGTTCCCAATTCAGCATAAACACCTTACTTTGGAGCTGCTCGAAAGTGTCAAACTTCCACCACAACTGGCCATATGGAAATGTGCAGCATACACAAGTGGCACTGATCCAGTTTCTCAAGGAAATCACTTTGCAGATCAAACAGCAAAAGCTGTTGCACAAGGCTTAACACCAGCACAAAACAAATGTGATTCCATTTTGACACTGACAGAGGAGTTATCACATGACGTTCTCATTGAGGCACAAAAAGCAGCACCACAAGCTGAAATCTGCAGGTGGATAAAGAAGGGAGATATTTTTGATGACACCTCAAAGCTCTACAAATGTCACAAAAACAAACCCATTCTGCCACACAAACTGTTCCATCAGGTCTCCACTTGCTGCAATGCATCTCGCATGTAGCAAAGGGGGGGGGGGGGTGGTCTCTACACTAAATAAAACCTTTACTGCCTATGGGTTTAACCAGTTTGCAACTCAGTTCTATAAAAAAAAAAACAATGCACATGGAAATTTCAGACCGGAAAGAGGCACTTTTCTAGCTTCCACTTATCCATTTCAGAACATTTGCATGGACTTCATTGAGCTAAATAAGTGTGATAGCAAGAAATACTGTTTGGTCATTTGTGATGTTTTCCAAATGGACAGAGGCTTTTCCCTCTACCCATCCAAATGCAATCACAGTGGCAAAGAAATTGCTGGCCGAAATTGTACCTAGGTTTGGAATACCTGAGAAAATTTACTCAGATAATGGTACACACTTTGTAAATCAGGTCATATCACATTTAGGCACAGCACTCAACATTAATTTAAAAAATCATTCAGCTTATCATCCACAATCTGCAGGATTGGTGGAATGCACAAACAGAACCATTAAAGAAAGGCTTCGGAAAACAATGGCAGAAACAGGACAAAATTGGATATATTGCCTCCCATTAGTTTTGGTCTACATGAGGATAATTCCCACCAAAGAGGGGTTATCTACATTTGAAATCATGTATGGCAAACCATACTTGCTCCCACCTTTAACACCATTCTGCTCAAGTGATGAGGAGGTGTGTTTAGCTGATTACATGAGAAGGATGCTGACTAACAGAAATGTTATTGCTGCTACTCTCCCCAAGAGGGTTCACGAGAAAGCTGCACCAATCTTGGCCAAGCCAGGGGACCTCGTCCTTATCAAAGTCATCAAAAAGAAAAATTGGACTGATTCACCTTGGCAAGGACCACATAAAGTTGTCTTGTCAACACCAGCAGCAGTGAAAGTTGAAGGACGGGACTCTTGGGTGCACTTAACACATTGCAAACTTTACCCCACTCAGAAGTCACAACCAGAGACTGTTTAATAGACACTACAAACTTTTCCTCCTTAAAGAGCTTCAGTAAGTGACTGTTTAATTGTTTCTCTATACAAGTGTCGACTGACGACGCCTCACGTTGGGTGCCCAGTACCGGCTTAAGATAGCGAAGCAAGTGTTTGTCTATCGTGAAGAGACAAGAAGTGAGAGAAAGATGGTCAGTCATTAAATGGTGTGGTTGCTGTTGTTTCCTTAGCATCATTATCCTTGGGGTGACTTTTTTGCTTTGGTTTCTTTTGGCTACCCCACAACCCATACACTGTAGGGCTAGAGATCTTACATACATCCAGCATGACTGGCTGGAAATTCAAGGGCATCAGGACCATGATTATGCTGCCAGTACTTGGTGGAGGTATGCTAACTACACAGCTAGGTCAGCTAATCGCTCCACAAACTGTTATGTTTGTTCCTTGGTGCCACTGTCAGCTGGGCAGACTTCTGTTATGGCTAGAACAATAGAGCCATCACAAGCTGTCTGCTTTTTACAGAAGGCTATGGAAAGGGACTATTTAAGAAAGATTATTCTGAATTGTACTTGTAAGACCTTTTATCATTACTGATCAGAAAACCTGTAGCACCCCTTACTCTGTGAGGGCAAGGTTAGTTTCATCAGAGAACTTTTCTTTCTGTTTTTAGGGAGGTGGCAATAATCCTCTGGGTGACTTACCCCTTTCTCGGTGTGCAGCAGTGTACAGTGTATACCGCCCCTGTACTGCCAACACCCTGACCAACAAAGTGGGCAGGTGGTGCCCGCAAATTAATCATTGTCATTCTGGGCCTGTCACCCTGCTAGAGCTCTGCAGTGCTGCCATCTGCAACTTTCACATGTATGGCGCACACATGGTGACAGGTGGTTGGTGGTTGTGTGGTCATAGGGCGTGCCCATGGGATGGGCAGGAGTTTGTGCCCCAGTCTTTGTGACTGATCACACCCTCATTATGTCAGCAGGTCAGGCGGGCAGGGTGAAAGGAAATGCTTACCTACCGTAGGATGCCACTTTCACACCGCATGACTCTATCTGGGGTACAGACGTACTGGAACAGTTTAAACTACAAACCACGGGACAAAAGTTTCTTCAGTCCCTGTTCCCTTGGGTGGGAGTGGCAAAGAACACTTTGTGGGTTGAAACTCTTAATTACAGACTACAGTCTTTTGTGAACTTTTCCTTAGCTGCTTGGAGAGGTGAAAGGGAAGAAATTACAGCTTTGAGACTTATGGTGACACAAAATAGAATGGCACTAGATCAGTTGACTGCCACCTGTGGGGGGGTGTGCACTACTGTAGGTCAGTACTGTTGTACTTTTATTCCTGCGAATGATGCAGATGGATATGCCATTGCTTCAGCCATACGCAATCTTACTGCTCTACAAGCTGCTGGGGCTAAGGATAATGTTAATGATGCACAGCCTTGGATAAATTGGTTGTTTTCCTCATGGAGGAGTCTTGTCATAAACCTGGTGGTGGTTCTTGTAGTGATAGTTTTGATTTTTTCATGTGTTATTCCCTGTATCCGTGACATGATGATGAGACTTGTTCATGTGAACTTGGTGATGTATCATGAAGCTACAACTGGGGATGATGGGGAAACAGCACCAACCTAAAGTGTTTTTTTTTATTTTATTTTATTTTATGAGTACAGAGTAAAAGTATGACTGACATGCAGAAAACCGAGAGGAGATGTATGCTCATGATGTGAATTTGAAATGTACCATTTACAAAAACATGTTTGAAGTTCTGAGATATTGCTTTTCATTATTGTTTGGGGTTTCCATTTCACTTTATTTTTGGCACATTATATTTGTAATCATCATATTGTTAATCAGTATTTACTCATTATGCAATTTCACTGTTGTGATTGTTGTTTTGATTCTTGATTGCTTAATTACATTTTTATACATTAAGATACCAACATTTATAGATTTAGATGCTAACACACATCTATCCTTATCATATACACTACCGTTCAAAAGTTTGGGGTCACCCAGACAATTATTTTGTGTTTTCCATGAAAAGTCACACTTATTTACCCCCATGAGTTGTAAAATGAATAGAAAATATAGTCAAGACATTGACAAGGTTAGAAATAATGATTTGTATTTGAAATAATATTTTTTTCCTTCAAACTTTGCTTTTGTCAAAGAATCCTCCATTTGCAGCAATTACAGCATTGCAGACCTAACATGATTACACAAGGGTTTTCTAATCATCCATTAGCCTTCTGATGCAATGAGCAAACACATTGTACCATTAGAACACTGGAGTGATAATTGCTGGAAATGGGCCTCTACACACCTATGTAGATATTGCACCAAAAACCAGACATTTGCAGCTAGAATAGTCATTTACCACATTAGCAATGTATAGAGTGTATTTCTGATTAGTTTAAAGTTATCTTCATTGAAAAAAAGTGATTTTCTTTCAAAAATAAGGAAATTTCTAAGTGACCCCAAACTTTTGAACGGTAGTGTATATATATACACTCAAATTCATATTATCTTTTGTCATATACAGTTATAATTTTATTCTTCTTCATTGTGATTTTGCTAGTTTTTACACTTATCATTATACATCTTTGCATTTATTACTTCATTAAATTGCTGCTAATTTACTAACAAACAGAATAACAAATAGATACTTATGTACACAAATCACACATATTCTGTAATTGATTGCAATTGATTAGTGACTTTACTTTTCTTTCCTTATGATTTTGTTTGATTGTTGATTTTTTTTTTTTATTGAACAAAAGGCTTTACCACTTCATGCTCCCCAGGAAATTAAACATTCCAGGGGCACTCGGGGGTGGCAGCGGGGTCGATGGCTGACTTTCCTCATTAAAAAGCGAGTTAGGATCTTTTGCAATAAAATGCTTTTTGCATAAAACGCACCAGAACTTAGCAAGCTGCCCAATGAGGTTTTACAGGCCATACATAGTGTTTCATCTCTGATGCTTTTTTTAAAAGCATCAAGGGGGATAATGAAAGGTTAATTTCATATTATTCTATATTTTTTCATCTCTGTATTATTCTTTTATATTGTGGAGTGTGTAAATGAAGAGGCATATTCATTTCAGACGATTTATTACACACTCAAATCTCACAAGCAAAGAACAGACTGACTGGTCACATCAAGCATTCCTCTCTCTATATCAAGTCACACTTCACAAGGTTCAAGGCACTTCCTCATACACAGTATGACATCTACACTACACTTCATTCAACCCCCTCTCACCTACTTGGGCATTGTTCTCCCATGTGTATTCATTGTCTCAGTCTAAGGTGGGAAATAACCTGAGGCCCATAATATATTATATCTGAAGTATTCTTGGTGCATTGTCTGAGCCATTATTTGTTTATGTGAATTCCATGTCCGAGTTCTGAGTGCTGAGTGAATGTGTGAATGCCTGTGAAGTTAGGTCAGCTGTAATATAAATGTGTTTTTAATGTGTGCCCTGATTTGTTTCTCAGTTGTTTTTATGTTTTAACAATCCAGTTCTCTTCCCATGATGAATTTATCTTAAGGCACACCATGACCTGGACAATATGACCTGTTTCTAGAAACTGTTTTCCTTAGCACAGCAAGTTTCTCACTCCTTAAATCACTGTTGCATGCTTATGAAACAAAGGCGTGACCTTTATTCCTCATGTGTGTGTGTGAAATGTAGCAGGTGTTCAGTCCACAGTATGTTTTGGGAGCCAGGCAGAGGAATTGTCTGAGAGCAGGAACTGGCCCTTCCTGCTCCCCACGCAATTCTATGATGGGGGGGGGGGGCTTGCTCGGAGCAGAGGTGGCCACTCTGTTCTGTACCTAGCCTTCCTTTAAAAACAGGGGCTTTTTCTTAATACGGGGAGTCTGCCGTGAGTTTTGCGCAGAACGTCCGGCTAAGGGAAAAATCACGCTCTTCCTGGCTGTGGGCTCCCGGTCACCTGTATCAAACGGTAAGAGCTTGTGAAATGACATGAAATGCATTGATCCTTGTGTGAAGGAAATGTGTGACATGCAATGATTTCTCTTTTGTGTATGGAGATATGGTCTGTGGGGAATAAAGAGATACAGCTTATTCTAGCAGCCATGTCTCAGTGTGAATTATCTTGTCTCAGTGTGAATCACTTTCTTTCATATGCGCCGACTCCTCACGAACCTGTCTAAATATTTTCATAAAACATCAGCAAAGACGTAAATAATGACCCAGGATAAGCTTTTGTTATATTGCTCTTGTTATATTGACTTGACCTGTTTAGGATACCAGAAATGTGCTATAGATCAGATACTTAGACTGTCTCCAGGAGATGTCTCTGGATGACTTTGCAGATAGCTCAAGGCCTTCTCCCCCTTCTCCCCCTTTTTTTACCCACAGCTATAAAAACACCAGACTTAGAATTCATGATAGGGAAATGGTGCATGTGTGACTCTGAGGGACGTCTGATATAACTCTTCTCTCCTCTGGCCGGAGTTTAAATAAATGGCTCACAACTTGGAAACTGCCTGCTGATTTTTGATTCAGTCTCATTCAATACAATTTTAATCCCATCCAATGCAGTCCTAGGATACAATCCAATCAATGACAAACTCATGTCAGTCCGTATCAGTGGAAAACCAACCAATGTCACTATTAGGCTGCATGTCCACCAAATGTGTTTTTTCCGCTCTGGGCGACTATTTTCCATTCATTCTCTATGTAGTCCAGCGTTTACAGTGCTGAAACGCTCTCAGCGGTGGTCATTTTTTGTCGCGGTACTCAGGGCGCTCAGAGTTGAAAAAAGTTCATCTTTTCAGAGACTGCAGCTGAGCTCGTCAATGTCAGACCTTAAGCAGCCAATCAGAACTGCTGTGTGGGTGGGACATAGGACGCCGTTACTAGTCTGTACTCAGACTCCTGCTTTCCATGTCATCATATTTTACATCCAGAGCTGCTAGAAAACATTTCCTGCCCATTGTTATTTAGAGACTGCTGTTAAAAAAAAAAATCAGTAGAAAGTCTGACCATAGGAAAAGTGGAAGTGCTGAGCTGAGAGTGACAAGCTGTTGCTGGGATACAGGGCACAGACTTTTTTCCCCCAGAGTGCCGCTCACAAACGCTGAAAAAAAAAGACAGGGCGGTCAGGTGACAAAAAACGTGTTTGGTGGACACGTAGCCTTATCCAGACATACGCTCCAACAGCCCAAGCACAGGAAGAAGAAATAGAGGAGTTTTATGACAATCTATCCAGAGCTATTGAGAGCACTTCGAAAAGAGACTTCCTGATAATTCTCGGAGACTTTAACGCCAAGGTGGGAGGCTGCAGTGACAGTAGAGAAGCTAAGTATAATGGCAAATATGGATTGGGGGTCAGAAACGAACGTGGGCAAGCCCTCACTGAATTTGCAATGGAAAAAGAGCTAAGTATCCTGAACACCTTCTTTCAACACCATCCCTGAAGGTTATACACCTGGACAACACCCGACAGACAACATAGAAACCAAAATGATTATGTACTGACACCAAGGTGATGGTTTTCTTCGATATTCAATGTGAAAACCTATCCGGGAGCAGACTGTGGAAGTGATCACGAATTGCTTATCACAAAAGTCAAAATAAAACTCAAGAAAATAAGGAAAGGACCACCCCCGTTGAGATACGACTTTAAGTACATAAATTTAAACTTGAACTATAACATTGACATTAGAAACAAATTCAGTGAACTGCTTCTAACCACAGATGAGCAAACACCCAATGAGTTGTGCTCATAAATCAAGGAGAATGTTCACAAAGCTGCAAAGAAACACCTCTCTCTAGCAAAAAACAAAAAGAAGCATTGGATAACCAACACCATGTTAGACTTGATTGAAAAAAATCGAAAAAACTAAAACCAACAACTGCGAGGAGTACAAAAAATTGCAAAAGAAGGTGCGTGAACCATGTAGGAAGGATAGACAAGAATTTATTTCTCAGAAATGTGAATGAATCAGCCATCTTGATGTGCAAAACTGTAAAGCAGAAATGTTCTCAGAAATAAGAAAATTGGCTAAGAATTTCAAGCCCAAACTGAATTCCATCAAGGATGAACAGGGGAAAGTGCTAACAGAAAAAAAAGGACATCTTAGAACGACAGAAGTGTTGTGTATATCCCTGTGTTTGTCTTGCCATCAGCTTGTTGTAAGTTTATTTTTGTGCACCTTATCGACTTTGTGTTTCTGTTAATAAATACTTCAAACTGCAGTTCAGCACTTGGGTCTTCATTTCTGTCCCAAAGGGCAATTCATGACAGTATTGTCATGCAAGACGAACACAGGAATACACACCAGAATGGGGAAAGGGTTCTGGTGGAAATGAGCACAGTCTGGATGAAGTGGTTGCGATAATGAGGCTCCAACAAGGAGTGGGTGAACAGGCAGACAATAAATAAGGCATGCAATCAATAAAGGCAAATGCCATCAGGTGTAGTAGTAGATTAGTTTATTTGACAGGGACAGTGCAATAAACATAGACAATTAATCAAAGACAATCAATCTGATGTGTTGCACATAGAGTGTATAGCTATTAGCTAATTTGCAACTCTTGTCCCTGGATGGGCTTTAGAAAAAAGAATCAAGATAAAAATATACACAATAACCACATACATCAATGCAGAAAAATTATAAATACACAATTATAAATATTATAAATACACAAATATAACAGCCTGACTCACCTTTAACATAAATATTATAAATACACAAATATAACAGCCTGACTCACATTTAACACATATAACATAACTCACATTTGCCTATTTCAGGCCTTCCTCCCTCCGTCACTCACTATAAACAAACACATTTATTCCTTCCCTTCATTCACTCTCACTTTGCAGACAAATAATTCATACATGAGTACATTCTTGTTTATTTTTCAGCCAGTTTTTAACATTTTTAGTGAATGTTTTAAAGTCCGTTATTATTTTAATTTCATTTGGCATTGTGTTCCAGATGTGACTGCCCTTTATAGAGAAAGCTGTTTGTCCAAATGTGGTTCTGCGGTGGAATATTTTACAGTTATTGTTAACAGAACTCCTGGTGGCTCTGCTGCTGTCCTGTCTTTGGACGAAACCAGCAAGTGGCTCGGGTGCTGATTTATGGAAACATTTGAACGTTAATTTCAGAAGACAGAGGTCAATGAAGCTCTCAAAACTCAATAGGTTGTATTTTTTTAAAACATTACAGTGATGCCACCTAATGGGCTTTTTGTCCAAGATTTTTAGGGTTTGATTATATAATGAACCTATATGTCTTATTGTGGAAGGGGCTGCTTGAGCCCAGACTGTCAAACAGTATGATATATGAGAAAAAACCATAGAATGCATATACAGTGCAGCTGCTTCGTAAGGTATGTAATATCTAATTAATTTAAAGCAGTTCAGATTTTTTTTTACTGTTTTTGAAATTTTCTTTATATGAAGATTAAATTTGAGTTGAGGATCTAGTACAATGCCAAGGTATTTGAATTCTGTAGCTAAACTGATGTCATGATCATGTATATTAACTTTAAAATGTTGCAGGTTACATTTTTTGATTGAAAAGCACATTGAGACTGTTTTCTGAAGGTTCAGCAATAGATGGTTCTTGAGGAGCCACTCTTGGACATCAACCATACTTGTAGACAGTACATCTGCAGCCTGTGCTGGAGTCTTGGCAGCTGTGTAAATAACTGCATCATCTGCATAAAGTTGGCATGTTGCAGCTGAGCAGTGTAACGGCAAGTCATTAATAAAAATGCTGAAAAGTAAAGGACCAAGAATGGACCCTTGTGGGATACCCATGCGGTTGTTTAAAAATGAGGATTTATCCTGGTGAACTTTTACACACTGTTCTCTATTCTGGAGATAAGATGCAAACCATTCTAATGTATTTGGGGAGAAGTTAAAAGATACCATTTTGGATAAAAGCAAACTGTGGTTTACAGTATCGAAAGCCTTTTTGAGATCTAGAAAAACAGCTCCTACCACATTACCCCTGTCCAAGGACTGTTTGACGTTTTCAATAAGGCAACAATTTGCTGTTTCTGTTGAGTATCCTGGTCTAAAACCAAATTGATGTGGATGAAGAAGTTGACTGTCTTGTAAGTAGTCTATCAGCTGTGTAGCTACAACTTTTTCAAGAACCTTAGATAGGACTGGTAAGATAGAGATTGGGCGGTAATTGCATATATCGTCTTTACTGCCTGATTTATGAACTGGTATGACGACAGCTTTTTTCCAGCCAGATGGAAATGTACTAGACCTAATGGAGAGATTAATGAGATGAGTCAGTGGTTTGATTAATATTTTGCTGTGCATTTTGAGAAAGGAGGTGCTCATATTGTAGATATCACTAGTTTTTGAGTTTGACAGTGTTTTAACAATACCAGCAATTAACTTCTCATTTACCTCATCGATGTGAAAAGTATCTGTTGGGAGTATGGAATTTGTGTTGTTGAGCACATTTGGCAGCACAAAAATTTTTGTTAAGTCTTCCACAGAGCCCACAAAGTGTGAATTAAATTCATTTGCCAAAGTAGCCTTGTCACTGACGGTCTTGCCATTGATTCTAAGTTCCTTTACCCCCTTCTGATCGTTTTTTTTTATTAGTTAAGTTATTTAAATGCCTCCATAGGGAACTGTTGTTACCCTTTGCATGATCTATCAGTTTATTGTAATAAGATATTTTTGATTTTCGCAGCTCATGTACCACTTTATTTCTTAAACTTTTGTACACAAGGTGATCATTTTGTAGTTTGGAGGTTAGTGATGTTTTCAGTGCATAGTCTCGCCTCTTCATAAGTTTTCTTATTTCATTATTTAACCATGGTAGGCTAATCTTCTGTTGTCTACTTTTAATTTGCTTTGAAAATTTTTCTATAGACTTTGTGATTGTTGCAGTTATAAAATTACAACAATCATCTACTTCACATGTTGCCATGAGCTGCTCCCAATTTTGATTCTCTAAGTAATGTTCAAACTCCTCATTTTTTGATTTGGGGATAATAAAATTTGATTTGTCAATATCGACTCCCCCAAAATACTGTAGTCGCTTTTTAGTAAGTTTCCTGACAGCAAGAACCATGTTATGATCTGAGAGACCAGTTACAAGATTATAGGTTCTGGTTATTCGTTCTGGTTTATTAGTAAATACCATGTCAATAAGTGTTCTGGATTGTTTGGTTATCCTGGTGGGTCCTTTGATGATTTGCTGGTAATTAAATTTAGTCATGAGGCTTTTCAGTTTTTGTTTGTCTTTTTTATCAGACCAGTTGATATTAAAGTCACCATGAATTATTGTTTCTCTGTTCTTCTCAAGTTGTTTAACCAGATCACTTAATTCATTATAAAAGGAAGAGTTGTGTGACGGTGGGTTGTACACTACTGCAATGTTGAAATTCATTACTGGAGAGAGACATACATTAACAGCTAAACATTCAAGTGAAGTATTCAAATCAACCAGTTGACATTTATATTTCTCTTTGATGTAAATTAAAACACCTCCTCCCCTCCCCTCATGTGTGGATCACATGAGCGGGTAGGAGGTGACAGTGATTACACAATTGACATCAGCTGTGAGTAATGAGAGGGAAGGAAAAAGGACAGACAGCCTGACAGGAGCGCAGCCCATTACAGAGCAAAACCCAGAAGTGCCATTGACAGCGGCAGCCCCGGAGAGAGAGAGAGAACACAAAAGTACAGATAAAAAGCAAGAACTAAAATATGACAAATAAAGAGTGAGGGATAAATACAAGCAACAACCAAATAAATAAATAACAAGACTGCAATGAACATAAATGGGAGAATGAAGCAATGCAAAATACTGTATATGAAAACAAATCAAGGATAAAATGACAGGAAACTACGAACTCAAAAATACAATAAATATACAAATAGACCATGAGACTGAGCATGGCAAAACCCTCCGTGCTCAGATCATGACCCTACCTTAGCTTTGTGGACTACGCCAAAGTGTATGACAGCGTCATACACTCAGAACTGTGGAACACCATGCGCAACATAGGATTCCCAGAGCACATCATTAGTTTGCTCAAAAGTCTGTACGAGAACCAAGAGTCAGTAGTAAGAATGGCCGTGGGTACAACGGACTGGTTCAAAGTGAAGAAAGGAGTGCGACAAGGCTGCTGCCTTTCACCTCAGTTGTTTAACATCTACACTGAGCAGATAATGAGAAATGTCTTGGCAGAAGAAAGTTATGATGCAGTCACAATCGGTGGAAAAGCAATATCCGAACTGAGATACGCTGATGGCACAGTTCTCCTATCGACCAGTGAAGATGGGCTATCCAGACTCCTGGAAAGCAACAGATTGCACAGTGAATAAATGGACTTACTGATCAACAAGAGTAAAACAAAACTTATGAGACTGGACAAATCACCAAGCATAATGGGAATAAGATTGGATTGCCAACGACTGGACGAGGTATCTATTTTTGAATACCTCGAGGTACGAATCCACAACAACGGGGATAGTTTTCAAGAAATTAGAAGAAGAACTGCACTCGACATGAAAACTCTGCATCAACTCCAGAGCTTATGTAAGGACACTGATGTGACAACCAGAATCAAAATTCTGAAAACCATTCATTTTCCAGTCACAACGTACGACTGTGAAGCATGGGTGTTTACCAAAGGTGTAGAAAACAAAATCACCACATTTGAAAACAAGTGTCTAAGAAAAATTTTAAGAATACAGTACACTAAACTCGAGACTAACGAGGAAATCAGGAAAACATGCAGAGTGAATGACAAGGAATTACTGAGAGCAATAAAACAAGGGAAAGTGAGATTTTTTGGTCACACAGAATGACGAGACAGTCTGCACCGAACAATTCTGCAAGGAGGAACGGGGGGTTGCAGAGGGCGAGGAAGGCAACGGTGGGAGGATGACATTTGCCAAATGATGGAAATGCGTCTCTATCGCTTGGGACAGCTGGCTAAAGACAGAGACAGATTCCTGACAGCCATCATGACCGCTACATCCACGTCTGGATGAGCACACATATAGGACTATCATTCGGACTATTATCATGACGACATGCCTAAACACACTAAATGCATGCATTACTCACAGAACGACTTTCCTTGGCTTGTAGACGCTGGAATAAGCATCTCAGACCGGATGCAGAGATAAGATAAGATAAGATAAGCCTTTATTAGTCCCACAACGGGGAAATTCCAGGATTGCAACAGCACAGGGATAGCAACACTCAGAGCAACAATCAGAAGGCAAGAGAAAAAAAAAACAAGCAAGCAAGAGCAGCTAATAAACATATGTACGTATTACTATAAAATATATATATATACACACACACACAGACACACAGTGCAGAGCATTGTAGCTGGATGGAATAAATATATGAATATATGAACACACAGTGCAGAGCATTGTAGCTAGATGGAATAAATATGTAAATATATAAACACCCACAGTACGGAGCATTGCAGCTAGGTGGAATAAATATGCAAGTATATAAACACACACAGTGCGGAGCAATGTAGCTAGATGGAATAATATGTAGATATATAAATATATAAACACCCACAGTACGGAGCATTGTAGCTAGATGGAATAAATATGCAAATATATAAACACACACAGTGCAGAGCATTGTTGCTAGATGGAATGAAACAGCATAACCGTCTACTTAGTTATCCTACATGGTATGATTATGTGCCCATACATATTCTCACCCTCCATAGCGACCGGTATGTTCCTAGTTGTATGCCGGAGAGGACCATTGTGTAAGTCTATTGCATCTTTTGCATTCAAAAAACTATTAGTTTGTTACGTCTTTTTGCTATCTCTGCGAGCAGCCCTGCTTAGGTTGTACAGTCTGACAGCCGTTGGTAGGAAGGACCTACGAAACCTCTCGGTTGTGCACCTGGGATGATGTAGTCTGCTGCTAAATGAGCTCCTCAGTGCATTCAGTATGTCCTGCATAGGGTGGAACTCGGACTCCAGCAGAGATGACAGTTTAGCCACCGTCCTTCTCTCTCCTATCTCCTCCATCGGATCAAGGCGCTGCCCCAGGACAGAGCTAGCTTTCTTAATCAGTTTGTTCAGTCTCTTCCTATCGGCTGCAGTAATGCCACTGCCCCAGCAGACCACTCCAAAAGTGATGGCTGATGCCACCACCGTGTCATAGAATGACTTCAGCAGCGCCCCTTGTACACCAAAAGACCTGAGTCTCCTCAGCAGGAACAGCCTGCGCTGTCCCTTCTTGTAGAGTGCATCAGTATTGTGTGACCAGTCTAGTTTATTGTTCAGATGAATACCCAGGTACTTATAGGATGTCACCATCTCGATGTCTGTTCCCTGTATATTTACTGGTACTGTGAGGGGCTGCCCATGCCTGCGGCAGTCCACCACCAGCTCCTTAGTTTTCCTCGCGTTGATCTGGAGGCAGTTCCGATGGCACCAGTCCACGAAGTCCTGGATAAGCCCTCTGTACTCAGCTTCATCTCCATTGGAGATGAGGCCAACGATCGCAGAGTCATCAGAGAACTTCTGTAGATGGCAGTGTGTTGTGTTGTGTGAGAAGTCCGCAGTATAAAGAGTGAACAGGAAGGGAGCCAGCACCGTTCCCTGGGGGGCCCCCGTGCTACTGATGATCGTGTCGGACACACAGTCCCGGGTTCTCACAAACTGAGGCCGGTTCGTGAGGTAGTCCAGGATCCATGATGACAGGTGCTGGTCCACCCCTGCGCGCAGCAGCTTGTCCTTCAGGATCATCGGTTGGATGGTGTTGAAAGCACTGGAGAAGTCAAAGAACATGAACCTCACCATATTCCCGGGCTTCTCCAGGTGGGACAGAGAACGGTGAAGGAGGAAGATCACCGCATCCTCCACCCCAATGCCATGCTGGTAGGCGAACTGGAGTGGATCCATCGCTGGTTCCACCAGGGGGCGGAGGTGAGCAAGGAGCAGTCTCTCCAGGGTCTTCATCAAGTGGGACGTCAAGGCCACCGGTCTGTAGCTGTTCAGGTCTTTGGGGTGGGAAGTTTTTGGTACAGGTACCACACAAGATGTTTTCCACAGCTGTGGTACCCTCCCCAGTTTCAGGCTCATGTTGAAGATATACGTCACAATCCCACACAGCTGGTCTGCACAGGACTTGAGGAGCTTTGCGCTGATGCCGTCCGGTCCCGGCGCCTTCCTCGCCTTGATCTTCCTCAGCTCCGTCCTCACCTGGGTCCTGGTCAGGGTCAGGATGGGGGGCTGTGTGTTGGGAGTGGGGGGGTGTTGGTAGAGTGGGGAGTGGGCAGCAGGACTTGATTTCTTTAGAGGCAGCAGTGGTTGTTGTGCAGTCAGGGGGGAGGGCGGTTGGTCAAATCTATTGAAAAACAGATTCAGGTTGTTCGCCCACTCCCTGCCCCCTGTGGCCTGGGGGGAGGTATTCTGGAGCCCCGAGATGGTTTTGAGGTTTCTCCAGACCCCGCTGATGTCGCTCTGTTGCAGCTTGTCCTCCATCTTCTTCCTGAAGCTGTCCTTGCCTTCTCTGATCTTTCTCCTCAGCTCCCTCTGTACGGACTTCAGCATCTCCCTGTTCCCTGACCTGAAGATCCTCTTCTTCTCTCTCAGAAGTGTTTTTATCTCAGGGTTGATCCAGGGTTTGTTGTTTGAGTGACGCCGTATGGTCTTGGTGGGAACGGATTTGTCCACACAGAAGCTGAGGTAGCCCGTGAAGGTGTGAATGAGGCCATCGATGTCCTCACCATGTGGATCGCAGAGCTGCTTCCAGGCGGTGGCTTCAAAACAGCCCTTTAGGGTGTCCATTGTCTCCTCAGACCATAACTCCACAGTGTGCATGGCCGGAGGTTGTCTGTGCACTAGGGGTTTGTACACCGGCCGGAGATGAACCAAGTTGTGATCCGATCTCCCGAGTGGGGGTAGTTGTGATGAGGTGTACGCCTCCTTAGTGTTTGCGTAGAATAAATCCAGTGTTTTATTGTCTCTAGTGTGGCATGTGACATACTGGGTGAAAGTGGGTAGAATGGGAGACAGTGAAACATGGTTGAAATCGCAGAGGGTAAACAGATGAAGACAATAGGTATTGAGATGGGAGAGATTATGGTGATATAGCAGGAAGGAGTAGCTGGGAGAGAAGGGTTGAATGTATTGTGATGTGAGATGTCATGCAGATGTGAGATGGGCGGATGATATAAAAGGAGAGACCCTGGTGTATTGGGAGAATGCTTTTTCTGTGTATGACTGATGTGAGAGTGAATAAAGTCGTTTGCTGCACGATGTCTGACTCCGTTATTTGCACTCTCCACACTGGTGACCCTTGACGAATTATGGAACACGAACCAAGAACCCCGAAGTCGGCCCGGACGGAAAGTCCCAGCAACGCGTGCGCTGTTTCGGTCAAACTACCGGACTTTTGGCTGCACGACCTGCGGTCTTGGTTCCACCACACCGAGGCTCAGTTTGCCCTCCGGGGAATAACGGCAGATGACACCAGATATTACTTTGTGGTTGCAGCGCTGGACGCTCGCATGTCTCAGCAAGTAGCGAGCCTGCTCCAACAGCCTCCAGCCCACGACAAATACGGGGCTCTCAAGGCTGCACTGACCCGGCGCTACATGCTCTCGGACTGTGAGAGAGCAGAGAGGCTCCTGAGGCGCTCCGAGTTAGGAGATGGGTCGGCGGTCGAACTGATGGAGAAGATATTGGCGTTGATGGGCACGGACAACGGGCATTTTTTGTTTGCCCACCTTTTCCTCTGGAACCTCTCAACAGAGGCAAGAGCGGTCCTTGCCAATTCGCCGTTGCTGGCCGCGCGTGACTACAGTGCGCTAGCCCAGGAGGCAGATCGGATCATCCTCACCACCAGAGCCCTCACAGTCAACGCGCAGTGTCGGAACCCAGCGAGACGACCAACGGAGGCGAGGAGCCAGCGACAATAGCGGCAGCGGAAGCCAGGAAGCACCAGAGAGACACGCTCTGCTTCTACTACCGCCGCTTTGGAGAGAACGCACGCGGATGTGTGCCACCGTGCCAGTTCAAATGTTCAGGAAACGCCAAGGCCGGCAGTCGGTAGCAGCTGTGACCGCCGGTGAAGAGAACAAGCTGCTCTATGTGACGGACTCGCGCTCGGGGAGACGGTTCCTCATAGACACCGGCTCCCAAAAGAGCCTCATCCTGCTGTCCTACGCCGACCGACTAGCGGGAGCTAGCAGCCCCCAGCTGGTAGCCGTAAATGGCTCGGACATGAAGACTTTTGGTGAGAGAACACTGACTTTATCCCTACATGGCCGTATGTACGAGTGAACTTTTGTCATAGCGGCACTGAGTTTCCCAATCCTGGGAGCTGATTTTCTGTGTGCACACGGGTTGCTAGTCGATGTTGCTAACAGGCGCCTGGTTAATGCAATGTCTTTTGATTGTCTCCCCTGTACAGCTTGAGGGGCCGGGCCAATAACACAAGCCAACGTCACAGCTCCAGGTGGTAAGTTCCACACACTGCTCACTCAGTTCCCAGCACTCACGGTCCCAATGTTTTCGGCGGCCAGCACTAAACACGGGGTGGAACACTTTATCACCACCACTGGGCCGCCCGTTTTCGCATGACCTCGGCGCCTGGACACAGCTAAACTGGCCATAGCGCGCGAGGAGTTTGCCAACTTGGAAAGGTTGGGCATCATCAGGCGGTCAAACAGCCCATGGGCATCCCCACTACACATGGTCCCTAAGGCTGAGGGATCGTGGCGACCATGCGGAGATTTCCGCAGGTTGAATAACGCCACAATGCACAACCGCTACCTTTGCTACCCGCTAACCGCTTTGCTATTTGCAAATTTAAATTTGATTTATAAAGTACTGCATGATTTGGCTCCAGATCCTCTAGCAGAGTTCATCAGCCAAAGAAACAGCTCTGAGCGTGTCACTCGAGGCTCTGTCAGAGGTGACTGTTTCATTCCTTTGCGCAGAAGTACTTTCAGTAAGTCGGCCTGGTCAGTGAGGAGCGCTAGTGAGTGCAACTCAGTACCTGAGGAGGTTAAACTGCTTACAACATACAAGGCCTTCACAAAAAAATTGAAAATGTGTCTTATAAACACCTACAGCTGCCAACACTAAAAAATAAGTCTGTTGTGATGTTTAATGTTGTGATTAAATGTACGGTTTATGTATATGTTATTTGTTACATTAGTGCCCTCTTAAATATCTAACCATGTTTTTTTTCTTGTAGATGCATTTTACTGCTTTTTTACATCTTGGCCAGGGAACTACAGATGAAAACTAGCCTTTTGGCTCATTCTGGCTTTTTTAACCATGTGTAATCATGTGTTTTATGAAATTGCATTGTCCCTTTACAAATAAATTAAACAAAACGACCGCTACCCGATTCCCCATATTCAGGATTTTTCCGTTCACCTCGCCGGGGCATGCATTTTTTTCTAAAATAGACCTGGTCCGTGGTTACCACCAGGTCCCGGTGCGCACGGAGGACATACCCAAAACAGCGGTAATAACTCCGTTTGGCTTGTTTGAGTTTTTACGCATGCCCTTCGGATTTAAAGGCACGGCACAGACATTCCAACGCATGACGGATGCGGTATTGCGCGATCTGCCGTTTGTGTTTGTCTACCTGGATGATATCCTGGTGGCCAGCGCATCCGAGGACGAACACGTAACCCACCTCAGGACGGTTTTCCGGAGGTTGGAAGAGCATGGGTTAATAATCAACCCGGCGAAATGCCAGTTCGGTGTGACGGGGATTGACTTTTTGGGGCACTGCGTCTTACCGGAGGGAGCGATACCCTTGCCCGACAAGGTGCACGCCGTGGCGAATTTTCCCCGGCCTCAGACGGTCAGGGCGCTGCAAGAGTTTTTGGGGATGGATAATTTTTATAACCGGTTCCTCCCCCGCGCAGCTCAGCTCATGCAGTCATTGTACGCCGCGCTCAAGAAACGGAAACCGGCGGACAGAGTTGAATGGACTCTCGAGCGGGAGCAGACATTCTCTGAGGTTAAAACAGCCCTAACAAATGCCGCACTGTTGGCGCACCCGGACTCGGCGGCCCAGATAGCGCTCACTACCGACGCCTCATACCTGGCCATAGGGGCAGTCGTGGAACAACGCGTCGCGGTTCTTGGCAGCCGCTCGCTTTTTTCAGCAGAGCTTTGCGCGACAGTGAGCGTAAATACAGCGCATTCAACAGGGAGTTGCTGGCTCTCCACCTGGCCATACACCACTTCCAGTTGTGGCTGGAAGGGCGCAGCTTCACCGCGTTTGTGGACCACAAGCCGCTAACGTTCACGATGGCCAAGGTTTTGGAACCATGGTCGGGCTGGCAGCAGAGATAGCTAGCTGCGATCTCAGAGTTTACGACCAATATTCAGCATGTGTCGGGTAAACTGAATGTGGTGGCGGACTGCCTCTCGCGCACAGTAGTGGCCCCAGTCTGCGTAGGGATAGATTATACAGCCATGGCCGCAGAGCAGATTGGCGATGTGGACGTGTGCGTGCTCCAGTCTGGACCAACAGGGTTAAGGCTGGAAAGCAGAGTGCTGCAAGACAGCAGCCCTCCCCCCCCTAATCTGCGACGTCTCCACGGGACACCCGCGCCCGGTGGTCCCAGTTGTGTCAGTTGTGTCAGAGTCAGTTCACGCTCTGGCGGACCCAGAAGTGCGCGCGTCAGTCAAAATGGTGGGAGCGAAATTTGTTTTGCCAGGCCTGCGCAAACAAGTGAAAGAGTGAGCTGCAGCCTGCGTAGCATGCCAACAAGCCAAAGTACACAGACACACAAAGGCTCCTTTGGAGCTGTTTCGTATAACGGCTAAGAGGTTCGACCATGTTCACGTGGACCTCGTGGGCCCCCTCCCGCCATCGCAGGGGTTCACGCACCTTCTGACAGTGGTGGACCGCACCACACGCTGGCCAGAAGCAGTCCCACTGGCGGCAACCGTGTCCGCGGACGTGGCGCGTGCTTTTTTGACCACATGGGTGGCACGTTTTGGCATCCCATCAAACATAACATCTGATAGGGGCCTCGCAGTTTGTTTCCGACCTCTGGTCCGCGATGGCCCATAGCCTGGCTGTTGCAATTCATCTCACAACTGCGTACAACCCACAGGCCAATGGGTTATGCAAACATTTCCATAGGTCACTGAAAGCAGCGCTCAGGGCTTCGCTGACGGATGCAAATTGGGTAGACCAGTTGCCGTGGGTTTTGTTGGGGTTGCGTTCCGCACCAAAAGAGGATTTGGAGGCTTCCCCGGCAGAGCTTGTTTTTTCTCAGCCACTGCGGCTCCCTGGGGAATTTTTGCCAGATAATCTCGTGCCAGACAACTGTCTGTCTCAGCGTTTGCAGCATAGCGCAGATACAGGCACGCTGCCGGGCCCGGCCCACCATTGTTTTCCACGCGCTTTTGTGCCAAAAACTTTGAAGAACGCGGCGTTCGTGTTTGTCAGGCACGATGCCCACCGCCCCCCTTTGCGCCCACCTTACGATGGCCCGTTCAGAGTGCTGGAACCAGGAGACAAACATTTTTTGTTAGACTTGGGGGGGTCGTTGGGAGAAAATATGTATAGACAGACTTAAACCCGCCTTTGTGGTGGCGGACGAGCAAGTGTTGTTGGCTCGGGCCCCTCGGCGTGGAAGACCCCCACGGAGAACTCCCCAGGTAAACGATTCATCAGAGCAGCCATACGGGAAAGTCGAAGTTTCCCCCCCCCCCTCGCCATTGCCCACCCGCAGACAGACACACCCCCAGGAGCCCCCCACCGGCACAGCAGCGCCACGGAAGCGGAGAACCCCCGTTACAGCAGATACAGGAGGAGACTGAAGCCAAAAGGACGTGAGGACTGAAACTTGGTCTGAGATTCGGGGGGGGGGGGGGGTAGACGCTGGAATAAGCATCTCAGACTGGATGCAGAGGGTAAACAGATGAAGACAATAGGTATTGAAATGGGAGAGATTATGGTGATATACCGTGCACCATACCGTGCACCGTGGGCAGCACGGTGGTGCAATGGTTAGCACTGTTGCCTTACAGCTAGAAGGTTCCTGGTTCGAATCCCCAGGCTGGCAGGGGTTGGAACCTTTCTGTGTGGAGTTTGCATGTTCTCCCTGTGCTGCGTGGGTTTACTCCGGGGGCTCCGGTTTCCTCCCACAATCCATACACATGCATGTTCGGTTAATTGGCTGTTCTACATTGTCCCTAGATATCTGTTGTTTCCTATAGGCCCTTAGAATAGAGGGTTAGTACTAGTGAAAGCGCTTTGAGTGGTCTTTGTGACTAGAAAAGCGCTATATAAGTGTAGGTTAGTTAGATATAGCAGGAAGGAGTAGCTGGGGGAGAAGGGTTGAATGTATTGTGATGTGAGATGTCATGCAGATGTGAGATAAGCAGATGATATAAAAGGAGAGACCCTGGTGTATTGGGAGAATGCTTTTTCTGTGTATGACTGATGTGAGAGTGAATAAAGTTGTCTGCTGCACGATGTCTGACTCCGTTATTTGCACTTTCCACAGGCTACACTTTTCCGATTATCCAGCCTTCCCACGTCTGCTGAACGTAATGTCAACTTGATTTCTATAGTGCACCGGTTGCACAAAATTATAAGTTGTCTCCATAATAAGAACTTCAAAATCTGTTAATTCTTTGGGAAGTTATTGAGGTAAAAGTGGCACCATTTACTACTAAACCTATTCATTCTCCATTGACTCACTGAGTGTTTTGGGTGTACTAATATGGCAGCCAGGTGACTTCACTCAGCTCTGTATTCGCTAATGGGGCGAATGCTATCCAGGTATTTTATAGAAATCAGTAGCTTTTTTTTTTTTTTTTTTTGTTGCAACCAGTTTTGAACATGTTCAAAAAAATTTGTGGCAAGAGAAAAAAAATAAAAGCTGGTTGCAACAGTAAAAGCTTTTGGTGAACTGTTGTGCAACATTTCAAAACCCAGACGAAACTCCAACAATTGCGTCGTTCGTCACCAGTCGCCACTCCATGAGTTACATGCTTTAAGATTTTTTTTTTTCCCCAAGTTCAGTGTTCTACTCTTTGTAGGGTTCTGTGGGGGTCAGAGCAGCCTGAAGCAGTTGTTTGGACAACTGCTGAGTTCTTTATAACAAACTCAATGTCACACAATGGCAATATTTCAACAAAGCAACAGGAAGACGGCATTTCTTCTGTCAGTAACTATCACAGTTTGTACATTTTATATGGGTGTGATTTAGAGCTCTCCCATGACACAGTTACATTCAAGAAAATGCAAGGAGATTAAGCACTTTATAGTGTTGATGTGTAGGAAAATATGATTTTCTTTGTGTATGTTAAGATAAGATAAGCCTTTATTAGTCCAACAATGGGGAAATTCCAGGATTGTAACAGCACAGGGATAGCAACACTCAGAGCAACAATCAGAAGGCAAGAAAAAACAAGAGCAGCGAGTATACATATATACATATAAACATAAATATATAGACACACGGTGCGGAGCATTGTAGCTAGATGGAATAAATATATAGATATATAAACACAGTGCGGAGCATTGTAGCTAGATGGAATAAATATGTGAATATACTGTATACACACAGTGTGGAGCGTTGTAGCTAGATGGAATAAATAAATAAATAAAATAAATAAATAAATAAATGTTTGTTCAAATGCTACTTTTGAAGAGATAACCGACAGCTGATTTTGTGCTGGAAGATTCATGCTACTCAAATTATTACCACAGCAACACATGTAAAAAAATTAGAACACCCTGTATAAGCCTGTGTGGGGTTTTTTTGTTTGTTTGTTTTACATATTATGGACAAATGGATATCATCACTAAATTCAAGAAATGTCTGCCTGTCTGTCTGTGTGCCATGATCATAGGACATCATAGGACGGCCTATGATGTCTGCATAATGTCCTATGATGATCCTATGATCTCAGGCTACATAGGACTCGTGATGCTGTCATATAGGCGATGCCGTCAATTAGGCAATGCCGTCATCATATAGGCGTAGCCGTCATATAGACAATGGGACTGGCTACCTATGATGTAGTGTCCGATGATGCCTGCCTTGATGTCTTTATGATGTCATATAGACCATCACTCACGATGCAACCACACGCTACATAAATGGAGAACAATAGAGTGAGGAGAACTGCTACATGTCAGGAAAGAACCTGTGAAGATGACACAACTGAGGTTCGAGCAGGACCTCCCAGGCATGACTGTGTTGCACGTCAGCAAAGATGCCATGAAGATGAAACACCTGAGGGAACAACACACACGTCTGAGACAGGAGGAGACCCTTCACTAGCATAGGGTAGGACAGACAAGGGATGCACAGACAGACAGGAAACGTGTGGCAGTGCGCCATGCACGTGCTGGGTCACCTGAAGCCCGAAATGCCCACAAAGCGAGCAACGCTGCATGCCATGCAAGGCACAGACAAGCTGAGACCGAATAGGACACATTACTTTAAACCACACCCATTTGAAGCAGTAAATCTGGAAATCTCACTCAGTAAGGCAAAAGGCACTCTATGAATTCAAGAAATCTCTGTCAGTGTGTCAGTCTGTTACCCGATTAAGAATAGGACACATTACTTTAAACCACACCCATTCGAAGCAGTACCCATGAAGAATGGCAGTCTATACTACAAATGTGTAAAATGCCAAGCAAAGCGCTGATTTTCTCCGGGTGCTCCAGTTTCTGGGTTTCAACGGGCATGCACGGGTCTTCCTGAACAGGGTCGAAAGCCACTTTTGGCTCAAATCTATTTTCATGATCCTGTCCATGAACTGGAATTACACCTATCCCTCAACCAGTGGTCTGAACGAAGAAGAAGTAGAACAAGAAGACCCACCAGATGGAGAGCAATAGAGTGAGGAGAATTGCTGCATGTCTGAAAAGATGCTGTGAAGATAAACACCTCAGGTTCGAGAAGTACACTGCAGGCATGAACACAGCCGGCTCACATGCAGGCTGTGAACACAGCCGTCTCAGCCAGGAGGAGACCCTTCAGCAACGGGCATACAGAAATACTTGCTTATACTTGGTTTCTACGGGCATGGACGGGTATGCACAGGTATGTACTAGTTTAATATCAGTGTTAAAACTACTGGGAGATTCATGTAATACAACTAAACAATTAAAAATTAATTAAAGACTTTTCAAATTTTCTGTAAAATGTAATTCTAAACAAATAGTGAGGAATAAATTAGGGCACCCCCATCTTTTTTAGGACACCTCCACATTCATTCCCACTTAAAATGATTAAAATAAATGTTAAAAAATGCAAATAAAAACAAAAACAAGGTTAGACATAGATACGTGAACATTTTTTAATAAATACCGTAATATTTAATGGGGTGTCCTAATTTTTTCACATGACTGTATATCTAAATTACATGACATTTACCCTTAAAGGTAATATATATATATACTGTATATGCATGTGTGTGTGTGTGTGTGTATAAATATATACTGCTCAAAAAAATAAAGGGAACACTTTGAAAACAAAGTGTTTTCAAAGTGTTCCTTTAAAGTTCCTTTAATCTGAGTAAGCTGGACTAGCCTGCCACAATTTCGATATCCAGCTTATTTTTTTCCCATTAAAATCTGATGTGTTTTCAAAGTGTTCTCTTTATTTTTTTGAGCAGTATATACAGTATATACGTATATATACAGTATATCAGATCTTAGAGTGATTTCTTTGATTGCTGTAGAGGAGGTTTCAATTTGTGAGATATAGAGTGCCAGGTAGAGCAAAAGACTGATCCCTTGCTTGTATCATGATTACATTCTGTTCAGGCATTGTTGCAGGCAGAAGGAGGACGATCAAGCTTCAGCCACAGAATATGAATTTTATATCTGCAATGCAGCCAAGAGGTTGTCTCATGTAACAGCCTGCCTTGCCAGTGGCAGTTGATTTATATGATTTGATTGATTAGGTTTTCAAATATTTTTTCCAGGTTCTATTGTTTGGAGTTTTATGTTTTCAAATCAAATATTTCAGATGTAATCTACAAAAACCAATATCACATGAACACGTTTATTAAGAGAGGAATAACACAAATGCATTTAGTTATGTCGTACATGGTAGAGTTCAAGCTTGTAATGAGTTATTCATGGTTTGGTGCGTGTTTCACTGCCAGTGGGCTGTAATGAATAAAAGGTCATTAAAGTCCATCCAGCAGTAGTGTGATGGATAGATGATAAAAGCTGACAGGTGCATTCTATTGCCTAATCAACCGAATGAGTTTACTCAAATAGCAGAGGGGTTGATTTAAAAAAAAGGAACATAAAACATACAAAAAAACCTGATTATCTCTAAAGATGTCCTGTCCCCCCTCAACTCTTTAAATTGCTGTTTTCTCTTAAAATAATCTCAAGTTGGTTTTATTTCACAGCACCACGTCTGCTTTTCTTTAGTAAGTAGCCAAATGAATAAATAATTAAATAATGTCAACATGCCTCTACAGGACTTTAAAAGTTATTTTAAAGCAAGTTAATCAACCATGTCCCACCGTGGTGTAATTATTATTACCAACATTAGTTAATCAACTAACGTTAATGAGTGAATCAGCATGACTTTAGAAAAAAAAGCTTGTCATGTTAAATTAATAAATTAAAGCTTACAGCATATCAGAAAAATTACGTTGCTTTTTTTTCTGGTCAGTTTTTTAACTTTTAAACCGCTGCATAATTCAAGTACAAAACTTATTTTGAACTGGTTTCCTGGTTCACACCACTTCTGAAGTTGAGTTTGGCTGGTTAAGGTAAAAACAAACAAACAAACAAAAAAACATAACTTCCCATTAGCATGAGGCCAGCTGAAAAGATTTATTCAATGCAGTTGCTCATTATTATCTCTAATTAAATGTAATCTATGGTGCAAATAGCCTCACTGAATGGGATCGATAAGCAAGTCAACTTTATTTATATAGCACATTTAAAAACAACCTCCGTTGACCAAAATGCTGTGCAAATAACACACACATTCTATAACTGAGGGTAAGATAGATAAAAACATTAAAAACAAATTAAATAGATTAATATCAATCAAACTTTATTTGTATAGCACTTTTTAAACATTAGATGCTGCGCAAAGTGCTTTACATAGATAAAAACAGTAGACACATTTAGTTACATATTTTACACAATACATCCCCACCCCTTCCAACCCTCCCATAAACATACCCACAAACACACACACACACATACATCACCCCTACTTCTCTTACACACATATAACTAACTAACTAACCTGCACTTATATAGCGCTTTTCTAGTCACAAAGACCACTCAAAGCGCTTTCATTAATACTAACCCTCTATTCTAAGGGCCTATAGGAAACAGATATCTAGGGACAATTTAGAACAGCCAATTAACCTAACATGCCACAGGGCTGCTCGGAGAGGCGCTCTGGCCACCGGCAGAGTGAAGAGGCCTCGCCGTCACAGGTCCGTGGCTCTGAGAGAGATCCGTCGCTACCAGAAATCCACAGAGCTGCTCATCCGTAAGCTGCCCGTCCAGCGCCTGGTGAGGGAGATCGCTCAGGACTTCAAGACCGTCCTGCGTTTCCTGAGTTTCGCCGTCATGGCTCTGCAGGAGACCAGCGAGACCCACCTGGTGGTCTCTTCTTCGCTAAGGGGGTCACCATCATGCCCAAAGACTTCCAGCTGGCCCGCTGCATCCGCGGAGAGAGAGCTTAGACTTTCTGCTGCACATCCACCAGCCATAATGCTCTGCACTGTGTGTCTATATATATACATTTATAGTAATATGGACATATGTTTACTAGATGTTGTTTTTTCTTGTCTTCTGATTGTTGCTCTGAGTGTTGCTATCCCTATGCTGTTGCAATCCTGGAATTTCCCCATTGTGGGACTAATAAAGGCTTATCTTATCTTATCTTATGCATGTTTTTGGCATGTGGGAGGAAACCGGAGAAATCCCGGAGTAAACCCACGCAACACGTATAAAATAAAAGAGACACTGCTCGGCCCCAAGGCACCACGTGAAGGTGCAACCATCCCTTGGAGCCCCCCATGATGGAAGACCACACAGCCCATAACCACAGAGGGCGCCACAAAGGCCGCCCCAACCAGGACAGGCCAGGGCCCGCACCACAGCTGTAGGCAGTGGCATAAAGCCCCCACCCACCCAAGCTAGAGCGACCCACGAGACCAGCACCCCTGCAAATGGGCCAGGCAGCATCCGGCATAAGGGTCTCCACTGAGGAAACACTGGAGCTAAAACACATAAAATACAAGATAAAACTAAGAACACATAGAACAAAGGGAACTAAAAAACCCATACTTAGAAAATGAGCTAAGAACACATCAAAATAAGAGAATCTAAAAGCAAATGGAGCTAAGAAGAATGTAAAACAATGGAACATAAATGACTATTTCAATCATAGTTAAACAGTTTATTAAAAGCCAAAATTTAAAAAGGTACAAAAGAAACAAAGAACACATAAAAACAGGAACTAAAAACCCATACTTAAAAACTGAACTAAACACATCAATAAGAAGATGAGAAAATCTAAAAACAAATGGTGCCAAGAAGAACAAAACAAGGGAACATAAATGACGACTTCAATAATAATTAAACAGGCTAATTAAAAGCCAAATTAAAAAGGTGGGTCTTCAGCCTGTTCTGAAAAAACATCTATTCGGGGTGTTGATGTATCCCATAATCCCTTGTGTAACGGATCACGTCACAAGAGTAACGGCTTCTCTTTTTGGGCACCCTTAAACGGCCGTGATCGGGAACATCAAAACAAGTGTGTGTGCAGCATAGGGACCACGATGACACCAGACTGCTGTTTCCACAATTTATTTCTCCTGTTAGAGAAATAAAACAAAACTACATCACGTTCCGTCCGTACCTCGATCCCACACAGGCTCCTACATTTACAAAAAATATGGGTTACACAATGATATAAGCTCCTGGAGTCACCATAGAGCCTATATTGGCGCCAAACCCTAAAATGGCGCCTTTCAGACTCCTAATGTGCGCCGAAACGTCTATAAAACACTTATTTATAACACAAATAACAAAAAAAATACACTACAGTGACATGTCAAATTAATAACGAACAATTACAAACCAAGGTTACAGTTTAAATGATAAGACTAACGAACAATACAATTATATGGTGCCAGCAGCGTTTGGACACAACTTACCCACAGCAAAGCAACGCGATACTTTGGGGAAAGACTGACTACCGGAGCCTCAGAGGTTCAGAAAGAGCGGATGTGCGAAGTGCACTACCAAAATAAAACTCAAGTAAAATAAAATTCACAACAATATAAAGAAAAACATAACTGAGGAAAAGAAATACCTAAAGCACATTTTTGACTCCGTTACACCCACCCCACTGAATTTTACTGAACTTGAGCCATAGCTACACAGAATTCACTATAATACACAAAACACCCGGGGTTAGATAAAGAACACCATTTGACAGAGAGTCCCACACAAGGACGAAGTGGCATGAGAGCAGCGCTTATCTCTCAACCCAACCACTGGTAATGGAGTGCCTTGTACACCCCACCAAAAACCCCAACTATAAGTGTAGCAAATGCTCTTGAATAATAAAATAAAACTAGAAAAGCACTCGGAGAGCGCAGACCTCCGCCAAGCGCCACAATTCCCCCCATACAGTGTTTGTGTGTACGTTTTCAGATTCCTTGAGCATGTAAACATATGACTAGCAATTGGATTCACAATGATTATTTGTTTATTTGACAGGGACAGTGCAATAAACACACAATTAATCAATGACAATCAATCTGATAGTGATAGGATTAGTGGTTCAGTAGTAAAAGCATTGCCTCCTTGGCGGAGGTAATAAACTGAAGTGTTGCTGTTGTATCCATCTCCTCCACTGACGGATGCAAATTGGGTAGACAGGTTGCCGTGGGTTTTATATTATATTATTTTTTTGGGGGGGGTTGCACTCCGCGGCAAACGAGAATTTAGAAGCTTCGCCGGCAGAGAGCTCGTTTTTGCGCAGCGCCTATGGCTGGCCGGTGAATTTCTGGCAAATGCGCAGCTCCTATGGCTGGCCGGGGAATTTCTGCCAAAGAATCCGTCGGCGGACAGCTGCCCGTGTGAGGTTTTGCAGTTGCGCGCAAACACAGGCACGCTGGCGGGCCCAGGCCAGCAGTGGTTTCCGCGTGCTTTTGTGCCTAAAACGTTGAAGAACGCAGAGTTTGTGTTGCAGACACGACGACCAGCGCCCTCCATTGCGCCTGCGCACATGTTGAAAATGGCCGTATGTCACAGTGTTGAAAAATGCTTTAAAAAATTCCTGTATCCAGACGGTGAACCGGATCACCCCCAAAATTTAATCAGTTCTTCCTTGTACCATTTCCAACAATGCCTGAAAGTTTCATGGAAATCCGTCCAAGACTTTTTGAGTTATCTTGCTAACCAACAGACAGACAGACAGACAGACAAACAGACAAACACACAGACAAACCCCGGCAAAAACATAACCTCCTCCTGGCCTTTTCGGCCTGGCGGAGGTAATAAAATAACCGAACATTATAATAGAAAGTCAAGTCCACAAAAATATAGTCTACACATGTAACATTTAGTCATTCAGGGTCTGAAACATAGACCTACAAACAGCCTTAACATTAAACTTGTCACGAATCACATCTTGCCTGGACATTGTCTGCACTAGTCTGTTCACAGGTTTAATCAGGCGACCAAATCTTGACCTGATTTGAGGTTGTGCATTCGGACGGTGACAATGTGCACGTGACGTCTGGTCAACAGTACAGCAAACAAGGGGAGTGTCTGTCTGTCTCTCGGAGTCAGGAACCGAAACTATTTGACTGTCAAGTGTTCGTCCACCACGAATATCAGTAGCAGCTGTAGTCACAGGTCTAGAGTCAGAGGACATGGGATGATCTACACCTTGAGCAACAGGTGCAACTGACGAGTTCTGGGGGTCAGAGGACACACTTGTCACATCAGAAAAGTCTGCCTGTGACACAGATGGTTCAGTGAGCTGCGTGATCCACTCAACAGTTCTCCTTTCAGAGTCAACAGGTTCTGGATCAACTAATGGTTCACGTGTTTCTCCACATGAAGACGGCTCACCTGTACCAGCCTCACTCTCTCCCTCGAAGAGGTCCACAGATGTGTCTCCCTCATCACCAACGTCTGTAGCTAAGGTGGATGAACCATGGTTGGACACATCGCACACATCCGCCACAGGAAGAAAATTTACCAGCATCAACAGATTCCTGTGGACCACTTTTGTCCGTCCAGTAAGAGTGTCACAAATTCTGTATGTATGTGTCTGTGGGTTCACATCCATTACAGTGTAAACAGTTGATTCCCACTTATCAGCAGTTTTCTTTTTGCCTCTCTCCTTTCTGTTGGCCAAAAGCACCCTGTCACCAATCTCAATCCTGGATCCTTTCACTTTCCTGTTGTAAAGATTAGCATGTCTGTGTTGCTCCTTAGCAGCACGGTCCTGAGCAACCATCATTGCTTCTTTTAGCTCACAGGTGAGAGTTGCCACATACTTGTCATAACTGGTTACATCATTATCACGAAGAACAGAACGAAACATGACATCTACTGGCAAACGGGGTACACGGCCATACATGAGGTAAAAAGGAGGAAAGCCAGTCGTCTCATGGGCTGTAGAGTTGTACATAAATGTCAAAGTCTGCAACCGTCGTGGCCAGTTAGCTTTCACCTCAGGGGACAGTGCACGAATCATCCCACCCAGTGTCCTGTTAAACCGTTCGACACTCCCATTTCCCATTGGGTGGTAAGGGGTAGTGTGAGATTTCCTGACACCGGACACTTTAGGCTCTTTTCCATAGTCACAGTTCTTTTTTACTTGTTTCGATTCTCCACTACTTCTCTCTCCCTGGGTTGTTGACCCATTACAACCCTGTAAAGCCGCGTAAACTCTGTAGTGGGCGGGATTGAGGCGGCCCCATAATCTGCTGACGTCATCTCCGGCGACCGACGTCTTCACAACAAAGAAAATGGCGGATTACGAGCGGAGGATTTCCACGTTGGTTCTTCTCTGGCTTTTGAACACAATGAATGTTTTTAAGCGGAGAAGAGAGTTTTACAGGAGAAGTCGACGTGCATTGAGAGAACACACGTTGGAGCAGTACCAGAGACTCGTTGTTGCCATTGGGGAATATGAAGCAGAGAGCTTAATTACCCAGCACATCAGGCACACGAGGAAAAAGTTTTTGGTAATTTAATGCTTTCTATTGTCATTTTATCGTCATGTCATTGTTGTGTACAGCATTTTGATGTCACCAGGTTATCAGTATTAATATGTATGCTGTGTGTGTGTTCTAGTTGGCTGCGTTGTTGCAAAATGAACGCTGCAGACCATGGACCTGGGCAGTAAACCGTAGCTCGCAGTGGTGGGAGAATGTTGTCCCCAGCTTCTCAAGCACACAGTGGTTGCAGAACTTCCTTACAACTTATATGAAGAACTTATATGTGGATACTTGTTATATTTCCAATTAATCATAGCCCTATTTTACGTACAAAATAATTTAAATTACTTTAAAAAAAGCCAATTCAACTGTAGTAAAATTCTTGTTTTTGTGTATCATTTTCCCATTGATAGTTATTTTTAAGGGATATGTGTTCAGGGATGGGAAATTACACGCTAAAACACCGTAGAAAATGACTGCAGAAAAATGCAGCAGCTGAACAACTCCTTTTTGGTTTGATTGAATTGCCAATTGACCTTGGAATTATATGTGGAAACTTGTTATATTTCCAGTTAATCCTAGCCCACTTTTACTTACAAAATAACTTTAAAAATTTTAAAGAAAGGCAATCCAACTGTAGCACCATTTTGCTTGTTGAGTGTCATTTGAGTATCATTTTCCCATCTCTTGTTATTTATAAGGCATATGTGTTCAGGGATGGGTAATTACACGTCAAAACACCTTAGAAAAATGACTACAACCAACTCACTTTTGGTTTCCACTAGAAAGAATAACATACATACTGAAATCAAAGGAAATGTGTTTGAGAATATATGGAGACCTTTCATTGATTATGTAAATTAAGTAAACGTAACTTCTGAAGAAGGTGAATGATATGTGTGGACCTTGCAAATTCCAAGCTGGTGAATGTATATTATGTATTCTAATGTAATAGATTACCTAAACAGAGGAACATTGTTGACTTGTTTTTGTTAATGGTTTCTGTTTTTTAACCTTTTTTTGTCATTTTATTGTTTAGTTTTTAAATTACTTTTGTGTTAGTGTCTGACTGTGTGTGCTGTTTGTAAAAAAAAAAAAAAAGGTTCAATAAAAATATTGTGGGAAAAAAAATTGCTCTGATCTGCGTGAAAATCCTGGACTGTTGAGACATCATGGACGTACCTGCTTCAGCTGCACTGAGTCTGAGACGTTGTCATAGCAAAAAATGATCAGCTGACACAACTCGATCGCCAGGTTAATAACTATATTAGTCACAAAATGTATATTCAAAAGTAAACATTACTGAGTTCGGTATAATAAGATGTATTTGACAATTATGATGCATTTTAGGCCAAAACAAACTTGATCTAGCATTAAAAGCAATTAAAATAATGCAGTCACAAGGTTACATGGAAAATGCTTGATTTACTCGATACATATACTGTAGAAATATATATTCTCTGCATCAACAATGTACTATACATGCATTCATGTAGTATTGCACTGACAAACCTCTGAAGTTTTTGCAGATGTCTTTTTATATGTGAAGGTTACCACCATGTGACATAAATGTCTTAAAAATGAGTCATTATTTTCAAGGTCACCCATTAATGGTTTGTACTATTGACTCTTTTCCCACCAGTGTATTAAAAGTCAAAAATAGAAATCATGATGCAAACACATAAGTCACTAAATTGTTTATTACAATCAGCAGCAAATTCCAGATTATTCAGAATGTGCAAAACTCAAACTGTAAGACTGGGTCACTCAGCAGCTGGGATGTGCAGCTCACACTGGTCTCAGATCAGCAGATCTTAGGCCTGCATCTCTGTAAATAGTGACGCAAGGTCCAGTTTGGGGTGGATCGATCGTTTACCTCTTGCCTAGACAAAAGACAGAAATGTGTGGAGGTTAAATAAATGAAGTTTAAAACATATTTGGGAAATACACTTGTTACTAAAAGCCAGTGGTGGAATGTGAATGAATGAATCTTTATTTCGGATAGATTTAAAGAAAATACAATAATATAACAAAGGGGGAAAAAATTGTAATAAGGTCGAATTAAACAATAACTCCTCTGATTACACAGTTCAACATAGGTTATCTGAAATGGGTGATGGCTGAAGATGCAGCTTATATTGCCCACCCATATTCCATCCAAGAATTCAAAAGAAAAACAAAACAGCAGCGATTCCAATTCCAATGTGACAATAAAGTACTTCGTTGTTGTATTTAACCACAATTTTCATATAGCTGCACTGATGTAAAGTCGATTTTACAAGGGCTGGGTTGCATTTAAAGTCATCTGCTTTTACTGTGGCCTCACCAATCAGAATGAATTAATACATTCAGTGGAATGGAATCTAGTACTTTAACTGAAGGTGTGCATCACAGATTATGGAGTCGCTCAGTCAAAATATGGAGTTTTTATCAATAAAAGTTTGTCTGGAATGTAAAAGTGTCTCTTCTTGCACTGGCTTCAAGTGTGGGCGGTGTTTTGTACTTGCATTGCTAAAATATAAAAGGAAGCACTACAATATTTGTAATGTGTCCTGTTACTGCATGACTTTATTGATGATAGAGTATAAACTACACATATAAACTAAACTATATTGATGACTGAACAACTGCCATTCCCCAAAAGATACAGTTATGAACATAACTCAAAGGATCACACAAGTGATCTGACAAATAAATACATTAACAAGTGGTTTATTTTACAGTTGATGCGCCAGTCTTTTTCAGTTATTCTGTAATTAATACTCACACAATCAAATAAATCTCAGTTCAGTCCCTTTTACATTAAGTGGAAATTGTGCTAATTTGGTTTTGACACTTACCTATAAAAGCAAAGGATTTCAGTACTTTCCACAGTGGCGACGTCCGTTGTTGAGCGGCTGATTCCCTCCTGCCTAGACGAACGACAGAAATGGATGGTGTTTAGTTTTTTCAAGCAAGTTCAACACTTATACAGGCACATCTCAAAAATTAGAATATCATGAAAAAGTTCAATATTTTTGTCACTCATTTCAGAAAGTGAAACCCATATATAGATTCATTACAGGGACAGTGATATATTGAAAGTGTTTATTTTAATATTGATGATTATGGCTACAGCCCATATTAACCAACACCTCATCGGCCCACATTTCTATTTAAAAACTATTTTTTAAAGTTTATGTAATATTCTAATTTTTTGCCAAATGGAATTTGGGGTTTTCAGGGGCTATAAGCCATAATCACCCAAATTAAAATAAATAAATGCTTGAAATATATCATGGTCTGTGTAATGAATGATATAATATATGGATTTCTCTTTCTGACGCTTTAGAAAATTATATGAATGACTTTATAAATCACTGGTTTGAAAAAGCCCTTTTATATTGTTGAGATATACTGTATATCTCACCAGTATCCACTATAAACAGGGAAGCTAACCCTGGCATGTGGAAACACATTCTAGCATTAAATTGCACACAATTTAATGCAAAACAAAAACCAGGACTATAACCAGGATTGATATATTTCAGCGTATTGCTCTTACAAGCAAATGTTTAGGAGAAAACAAGCATGAATCAACAGTGGGTATTATCTAGCTACTAGCCAAAACTCGTTAGCTAAAACGAGTTAGCCAGCAAAAAACGGCATTAAATTGCACACAATTTAATGCGCAGCACCAAGTGCAATACAAAACAAAAACCAGGACTATAACCAGGATTGATATATGTCATCTTTTGCTCTCACAAGCGAATATTTAGGAGAAAACAAGCGCGAATCAACAGTTGGTATTATCTAGCTACTAGCCAAAATTCGTTAGCTACAACGAGTTAGCCAGCACAGAACGCGGCTGTATTGCTCAAAAGTGAGCTTACCACCAACAGGATAAATAAGCAAACAGATGCACAATATTACAAATCACTCACCATGGATGGTTCTCTCAACTTCGTATTCAGCTTGTCAGTAGTACGGTTCTATTCTGCGCAGTCATCTGTAGGGTCCGGATCACTCTTCTGACTGTGGATCTGCCAGCAAGCAGAGAAAACCCCGCACCTCTTCGTTGGACCACGGTGTAGATTTCCGCAAAACCTAACCTACAACGCTGTCTTTATTAATATCATATTCACTCCGTGACCGATTACAAATGGCGGTTGTGCCGCTTCAACAGAAAACTGAAAACGGACGCTCTCTCTGTGACGTTACGCGCTGACCAATCAGCGGCTAGCAGTCGACTGACGAAAAATCACACCTCGCTTTTTCTCGCTTGTCCCCTGCCCCTAAACTGGCACGAAAATCGTATCGGTTAAAGCGTGTAGGGTACTGTGGAAAGAGCGAGAAACTGAGTAAAGTATAAGTAAGTAAAGCTAAGGTGATACTTGTGGAAAAGTGCCTTTTGAGGAGTTCACTGATTAACTGACTTTCAAAATTAGGACCTTGGTCACTCTGGATTCTTTCTGGGAATCCAAAGACACAAAAGTACTTGTTCCACAGAACATTTGCCACTTGCTTACCTGTTTGATCCTTACAAGGAAAGGCCTGAGCCATCCTGGTAAAGTGATCTGTTATCACTAGGACATCAATAGACTTGTTCCTAGAGTCTTCAGCTGACCAAAAGTCAATGCAGACCAGCTCCAGTGGTCTAGATGACAAGATGCTCTCTAAGGAAGCTCGTCCCTCAGGTTCAGCTGACTTGCTGAGGACACGACGCTGGCAGTGTCTGACATGGTCTCTAACATCTCTCTCAAGGGTCAGCCAGAAAAATCTCTGTCTGGATAAACCGAGGGTTCGCGACTGGGCTTGATGACCAGCATCATCATGCACGCCTTTCAACACCTCATTTTTAAGTGAGTCTGGGACAACATACTGAAGCTGTTTGGACTTGGTTCTCTGGTCTCTTGAAACTCTGTACAGAACACCATTGCTCACAGATAGCTTATCCCAGTGTTTCAGATATTTAATCACTGAAAATGATTCTTTCACCCTTTCTCTCCTTGAGGGTCTCCGATGTCTTTCAACATAAAACAGGACGCGAGAAAGAGTTCCATCCTCCAACTGTTTGTCACGCAAAGCCTTTTCAGAATAGGCAGGCAACGGGTCTTGACCTGGTGGAACTAACTGGGGCAAAAACTGCAAGGCTTCAATTGCCCGGGCCCTCGGACCAGCATCCCACTCGATGTGTGACTGCATCACAGCAGACACTTCTTCTGAATTCACAATCTGAGTGTGTGCCTGGGAGGTATGAGCATTGTCACACATCGCATCCACGTGACTACTGGATGAACGAAAAGCATCCTGAACAGAGGCAGTAGACACATTTTTGACTTCACTGAGGAGTTTCACATATGGCTCATTGAACAGTCTGTGACCAATATTTTCCTTGACAAAAGGCACACGGCTTAATGCATCAGCCACAATGTTCTGCCGCCCTGGAACATACTTTATGTCAAAGTCATACACAGCCAACTTGGCTACCCAGCGTTGCTCACAACAGTCTAGCTTGGGCTTTGTCAATATGTGAGTCAAAGGATTGTTGTCAGTCCAAACAGTGAATTTGTGAGCCTTTAGCCAATGACTAAACTTGTCAGTGATGGACCATTTCAAAGCCAGAAATTCCAGTCGGTGCGCTGGATAGTTTTTCTGAGACTGTGTCAGTGACTTGCTGGCAAAAGCAATAGGTCTGGCATGACTTTCACCTTCCTGGACTTGGGACAGAACGGCACCTATCCCATCCAGAGATGCATCAGTTGAAAGCATGAAGGGACGGTCAAAGTTGGGATGAGCCAAGACCACAGTGTTAACAAGTGCAGATTTGAGACTTTCAAAGGCATGTATGTGCTCTTGGGTCCAATCAGAAGCACAAAGCTTTCTGCAAACCATCCTGGTTTTCTTACATCTGCCTTTAAATTTTCCACCTTTCAACAGGCTGAACAATGGCTTGGCAATGGCAGAATATCCTGGCACAAAATGCTGATAGTAATTAACCATCCCTAAGAAGGATCTAAGTCTCTTTTGGGACGGTGTCACACCATCAGTGTCCATAAGGTCAGCACAAGTCATTTTTGCAATGTTCTCAACCTTACTAGGGTCGGTTGAAACACCATTCTCATCAATTACGTGACCAAGAAACCTCACAGACCTCCTGAGGAAAAAACACTTTTTGGGTGCCAACTTCAAGTTGTGCCTACGCAGCCTGCTGAACACCATCTCAAGGCGCTGTAATGCACTCTCCTCATCAGATGCAAAAATCAGCAGATCATCCAAATAGCACAACAAAGTCAAATAATTCTGGTCACCAAAAATGGCAGTCATCATGCGCATAAAACTAGCAGGACTATTGCATAATCCCTGGGGCAGGCGATTGTACTCATACAAGCCCATCGGAGTGGTAAAAGCAAAATACTTCCTGTCATCCTCATGAAGCGGCATGTTGTAGAAGCCGGACGTTAAATCCACTGTGCTGAAGAGGCAGTTACCTCCCAGTGCTGCCAGACAATCTGCCTGGTGAGGGAGAGGGTGAGCATCTTTCAGAGTCCTCTTATTCAGCCAGCGAAAATCCGTGCAAATGCGGAGGTCGCCATTCTTTTTCCACACAAGAACCAAGGGAGAAGCATACTCGCTAGTCGATTTCCTGATAATGTCTTTTTCCTCCATTTCATTTAGCACCTGTCTTAATTTCTGATACTGACTAGGGGGTACACGCCTGTATGGGAGTCTGAATGGTTTATCATCAGATAAATGTATGCGGTGTACAAAGCCCTTAGCTTCTCCGCAGTCTAGGTGGTGGCGTGAAAAGACATCCTCGTACTGAAGTACCAAGTCAGCCATTCTCTTTTTGCAGTCCTCTGACACTTGGCATGAATTAATGTCTATGTCACAAAGCCCCACTGACTTGAGTTTTTCTTTTACAGACTCCATACCAGCATCACATGCCGTTGTAGACTGTGTGTAGCAGGTCACTGGTACACTAGACTGCTCAGCAGCGTCCATGTCTTCAAGGGCTACACATGTGTAGACGTCAGCTAGCTTCGCATTGCGCCGTAACAACACAGGCTTGTTGGACGTGTTGATGAGTTTGAGCGGGACCCACCTGTCACCCCACATAGGACTTACAATTTTAGCTACTAGGACACCCCTAGGAGCTGAACGAGAAGATGTGGGCTCTGTCATGACTGTACTGCCTGGAGATACCACAGTGTCTTTAGGCAATTTACCCCAAACAAGGTACTCACGCCCAGGTTCAAGGTAGGTGGCTGAGTTACATCTGACAGTACCAACTTTGTCAGGAATGTCATTTCCTTTCCAGGGATTCAAACCAGTGAGCATAGACAAGAACTGCTCAGCTTCTGGTTCTGCAGTTGGGCAGGGGCCAGACACTGTTTTCCAATAGGACTTGCATTGTTTTGAATGGTGTAGGATGTGCTTTATGACATTGGTACCAATAATCAACTCATCATACTGACCACAGACAACCAGAGTGGGGACTATCATTTTACAACCACACCCCTCCATCACAATGTCAAAAGCACTCTTTGGCCTGACACGCTGTCCACCACACCCAACCAGCATCACATCCACATCAATCTGGTTCTCATTTGTTATCACTCCAGCAGTTCTCAGCTTCTTCTCTGCATCCTCGTTGATACTGCAGGCCATGGAGCCACTGTCCAGCATGCCATCAATTATCACTGTCCCACCAAAAGCAACTGGTGTATAGAAAAGGCTGGAACTATTGCCAATTATGTGAATGTTTTGATACACAACAACTACATCATCGCATGAGTTTCTCACCGATGCAAAAATCGACTCAGCATCAGATGAGCCACTGCAGTGGGAGCTTGAGTTGAGACCTGCACTGCCTCCCTCCAAGTACAGGTCAGTTAGTTTCCCTGAGACTGAGAAGGAGGCTGACAGTTGTTGTTGGGACAGGCCAGTCTGGTATGACCAGGGGAAAGACAGCTAAAACACAGTTTCTCAGACATGCAATGTGAAATGGTGGAGTGACGTGTGTCATTACAAACCATACAGGTTGCTTCTCTGGGGTGTCTCTGATGAGGGGCATGTCTAAATCTGTTGCTCTCAGTCGGGTGAGGAATTGTACACTGTTGCAATTTCTCCATCATTTCCTGAAACATGTTAACCATGCGACCAAGGAGCCTCTCCTCTGACTGTTGGAGATTTTGAGCAACAACCGGCATACTAGCACAATCTGAGCCGAGTGTGTTTGGGGTAGGGTCAGAGATGGGAAATGGAGGGGGACCCTGACATGTAAACTGTCGGGTTTGAGGAAGTGAAGAGGGAATGACTGGGGTGTGGCACTGTTCTGGCATGGTCATGGCTGAAGATGGCAATCTGGGTTTGTCAGATGTTACAGTAGCTGTGTGACTCATTAGCTGTGGACCATCAGGTGTTCTGGCACTAGCTCTAACCTCTCTCTGATAATCGTCAATTCTCAACTGAACATCACGTGAGGTCCATTCATGAGGTGGTTTCCACTTCAAGGTGCAAGACAGATCAGGATCAGGACAATTTTTAACAAACATGATAGCAACCTCTTTGCTCATGTCCTCAGTCTGCTTGCCTTGTCTACGCAGGCCCTCGAGAGCCAGGTCTGCTGCTTTATTCAGCCTTATCCAGTAGTCCACTGGGTTTTCTCTGTGCCTGGGCAGGGTTGCATAAAAATCTGCGAGCGGAAGACATGAGGAGGCATCACAGAAGTAACGGAGAAGAACATCGTAAATTATATCAGGTTCCTTTTTAGCATCTAGCTCCAGGTCACTACACAGGGCAACTTTCACAACATCTTTAGCTTTGCCCAATAAATGACTCATTATCTCTCCTGCTTGCTCACACACAGGAATCTCTCTCTTCTTGAGTTCAGTCTTAGTCAAGTCAATCCAGTCCCGAACTGAATATTTGTCAGTACTGTCACCTCTAAATGTATGTAATTCTCTGTCTGACTTAACATGGACAGTCACATGTGGGGGGTCACATTTGGTAACATCACAATGTGCTGTTCGATCAGTAGGAGAAGTCTGGTTGTCATTGGTCATATTCACAATACCAGCAGACATTAATTTAGTGACTAACTAACTAACTAACTTGCACTTATATAGCGCTTTTCTAGTCACAAAGACCACTCAAAGCGCTATCATTAATACTAACCCTCTATTCTAAGGGCCTATAGGAAACAAATATCTAGGGACAATTTAGAACAGCCAATTAACCTAACATGCATGTTTTTGGCATGTGGGAGGAAACCGGAGAAATCCCGGAGTAAACCCACGCAACACGGGGAGAACATGCAAACTCCACACAGATCACTGTTGGTCGGGGGCTGGGATCGAACCCACGATCCCACGATCCCCACAATCCCCCGGCCAAGGGTAAACTGTGCTGCCGCAGTGCTAACCACTGCGCCACCGTGCAGCCAGACTATTTGAGCACCAAGCTGCTCCACCATGTCTGTAAAATTTTCAATGGCACCGACATTACTGCAGGGTGTGGAAACATGAGGACCCCCCCTTATGAACTCACCAACAGGAATACAATCTGGGCTCTGACCTAACCCTGTATACCCACCACTGTTCATAAATTTTGAATTTCCCACATCTCTACTAATAGTAATGTTGCTGCGCCAAACACCTCTTCCTTTTGGCAAAACCGGTGTTGTATAATCATCCATGTCTCTTTTTTTTTTTTGAACTATTTTACACAGTGAAATTTTCTTGCGTTGTGACTAACTCCAAAATAAAGTGGCATATAACAGTTAAAATGTATTTCAACAGTCCTGTATATGCCTGACCACATATACGTCCCAGCGTAGACCTAAGTAGGTGATGCAGCATCCACGGTGACCGGCGTCGAGCTGATCTGAAGATCCAAGGGTCACTGGCACCAGTGTAACGGATCACGTCACAAGAGCAACGGCTTCTCTTTTTGGGCACCCTTAAACGGCCATGATCGGGAACATCAAAACAAGTGTGTGTGCAGCATAGGGACCACGATGACACCAGACTGCTGTTTCCACAATTTATTTCTCCTGTTAGAGAAATAAAACAAAACTACATCACGTTCCGTCTGTACCTCGATCCCACACAGGCTCCCACAGCAAAGCAGCGCGATACTGTGTGGGAAAGAAGCTCCAAAATAACTTCACAATACAAAAATAAATTACATTTCAAATAATAAAATTTTTCAGAACAAACATACCTGTTAGAGAAATAAAACAAAACTACATCACGTTCCGTCTGTACCTCGATCCCACACAGGCTCCTACATTTACAAAAAATATGGGTTACACAATGATATAAGCTCCTGGAGTCACCATAGAGCCTATATTGGCGCCAAACCCTAAAATGGCGCCTATCGGACTCCTAATGTGCGCCGAAACGTCTATAAAACACTTATTTATAACACAAATAACAAAAAAAATACACCACAGTGACATGTCAAATTAATAACGAACAATTACAAACCAAGGTTACAGTTTAAATGATAAGACTAACGAACAATACAATTATATGGTGCCAGCAGCGTTTGGACACAACTTACCCACAGCAAAGCAACGCGATACTGTGGGGAAAGACTGACTACCGGAGCCTCAGAGGTTCAGAAAGAGCGGATGTGCGAAGTGCACTACCAAAATAAAACACTCAAGTAAAATAAAATTCACAACAATATAAAGAAAAACATAACTGAGGAAAAGAAATACCTAAAGCACATTTTTGACTCCGTTACACCTGCGCACCAGAGAGGCGAAGATATCAAAACAACATGGAGTACCCACCAAACGAACTGGTAAGTAGGCTTACTTTGTGCTATCATAACTCTATCCCATTGCTACAAATTCACAGTATATTGTTGTCCAAGGTTTTATCAGTGTTCTGAGCATATCGGCTGCAATATTTAAGTGTAAAACTTATTTCTGCAAGCTTTGCTATCCACCTGATTACAATTGGGTATCAGACAACAGTGTCAATAGACAATACATGCGTATTGCAATGTGTTGATTTCATGTTTAAAATATTTATATACATATGCCTATTCCTGGTATAATCAGCTATTTAAATATGTAAATTAATATTATAGCTGTACTTTCTTGGATTTCATACAGCTGAATGCGATATAGACAGTTAGTATTAATGAAAGCGCTTTGAGTGGTCTTTGTGACTAGAAAAGCGCTATATAAGTGCAGGTTAGTTAGTTAGTTAGTTAGTTCTAAGCATAACTTACTTTTGTCCCCTAATCAGTCTGATGTTGAAGTTGAACCCTCTCCAAAACTAGTAAAATTGTAATTTCACAAATAACAGCCAACAAAAACAATTTCACAGAGTGAATGTATTGTGTTAGTCAATTACAATTAAGTGACGGCCTGTATACCATGGATTGCAGTCGACTAACTTGTCATTAAATTTGTATTCAAAAGACTATTTTAACACTGCATAGAATTTCGAATAGGCCAGATGTGATGTATTATAATACTAGAAGACTAGAAATATCAGCAGGGTATACTAGCACTGTATAATAGACACGTGCGTAAATGACGGCAAAATCGCTCTGATATTTTATGTGTTTACATGATACACCAAGCATGACAAGGCTTGCAATTACATGGCACATGTTCTTCAGAATCTTAGGCATTATATAAAATGTATCCTACCTTTAGATGTCAAATCCATGGTCCATATGCCAGGGTTGAAGTGCAGTCATGTGAATGTCTGCAGCAGTTTACATCGTGTTTACATCTCGCGATGTGTGCACGCCTCTGCGGGATTTCGCACGAGAATAGAAACCTCAATACCCTCAGTTGACTCTGCGGCCTTGAGGCCCTCTGGCTGGCTGTTCCACAAACAAGGATCATAATAGTGAAAGGAAGCTTCACCAAAGGTCTTGGTCTTGACTTTGGGAACCATTGAAAGGCCAGTACCACAGGACCTCAGGGTCCGCAAGGGCTCATAAGGTAAAAGCATCTCAGATAGATTAGAAGGCCCAAGACCATTGAGGCATTTAAAAACGACTAAGAGAACCTTAAAATTGATCCTAAAATGCACAGAGAGCCAATGCAGCAATTCTATAACTATTGTAATGTGCACCCACCCCTTGGTCCTCATCAGCACTCGTGCAGCTGAATTTTGGAGCAGTTGGAGATGTGATATTCTTTTCTGAGGAAGACCAGGGAGCAGGGCATTACAATAGTCTATATGATTGGAAATAAAAGCATGCATCAAGACCTCCGTGCTGGCAAGAGAGAGAAAAGGGTGGGCTCTGGCTATATTCCTAAGATGGTAAAATCTGGTTTTTGATACATTTTTAATGTGTGAAATAAAGTCAGAGCCTAAAAGAACACCCAGGTTCTTGACACAATGTGTAGGCTTTAGACCTAGCAATTTACGTAAAAGTTTGTCTCTTGTCTTCAGGACCAGTGATTAAAACTTCTGTTTTGTCCTGGTAGAGCTGTAGGAAGTTCTCTGCCATCCATGACTTTATATCTAAAATACAGTTCAAAAGGGGATTAATTGGTTTTGTGTCATCAGGAGACGCGGCAATGTACAGCTGTGTATCATCAGCAGTGTTGGGCAAGTTACTAAAAAATAGTAACTAGTTACAGTTACTAGTTACTTATTTTCAAAGGTAACTGAGTTACTTTTGAGTTACTGCATGATTAAAGTAACCAGTTACTTGGAAAAGTAACTTTCACGTTACTTTTAAATGCACATTTAAATCATCTTGCACACATAGCAAGATAATTTAATTAATTGATTACATTAGGGGCTTATTAATGTCAGGCTGAAAACACACTGTCTCAGACAAAGCTTTTAGAACATGTTCAGTCTGCTTTATCCTGCCTTGAGAGCTCTTAATGTGGGAAAAATCTGCAGAAAATCAACACAAAATTGCCAGTAATTTCCTCATTTTGGAGTGAGAAATAGGATTTGTGGCATAAGAGAGAGGGAAAAAGAGTGAGTTGGCAACACTGAATAAAGCTGTCAGTTTCTTACCTTTATATTCTGTATTTAATCCGATGTGCAGTGATCCAAAGAAAATGTCCATTATCCACAGTCAAAATATATGCTGTGACAGAGACATGATCCAGTCCTTTTGGAGATCAAATCCATTTTTGAATAATCTTTATCCAAGTAGCAAGTAAAGGCATTTTCACTTCAGTGGATAACAGCTGTCTGATGGAAAATGACTGTTTTCAGATCCTCATTCTGTAATGACATTTCTGACAATCAGTCGGTTTAATGCGTGCTGGGTCACCAGCAGTCCAGACCCATACCTGTACTCAAAATCTGTGGTGATTTGCTCTGTGTGCCTGCTGCCTTAATTGTCTTCACAGCTGCACGCACACCTGCTCTCCCCATTAGGTTGCCTTCTTAAGGAGCGCTGCCTCTCATTCCGCACGGAGACGTCAGCGCTCCACTTGGATGTAGAACTCTGTGCTAGAGTCCACTACTCCTACTAGGGAGTTTTGCCTCCCTCATCTTTCCTGCAATGGCTGATCATCTGGGAGTTTCATCTCCCCAACGCCAAGTAAGCTTTCTTCAAGAAATCTTTCCTCTTTGCTCCTTCCCGCTTGTCCCCTGTGGACAGGTGGATTCCCCTGGGCGGTCTTCCTCCTCCTGGCGGCAGACCGGGACTCTCACCTACACTCTGAAGATACACTGTTTCCCATGAGTGAACTATTCTGCACTGCCACACCTGAACCATCAACACCAGCACGGACACATGATGGACCGAGGCAGGCAGATGGGGCAGCTTGGATGTTCTTCTGCACCACAACTTCTCACCTGCACCATAAGACTGATTAACCACTCGTTTATGCAATCCATTTACAGAGAGCTCATACTCTTGTCTCTCCTCTCTCCTAGGGTTGCCAGACTTGTCCTCGCTCTGCTAGCTCCCCTGCACTCATCCCCATTCATACTCCCACACACACTCACACACACATCAAATAAAGATAATTGTGTTTATTCTGAGCCTGTGTCTGCATCTGGGTTTGTCCAAACATGTCAGTACGTCTCCGTCAGGGAAACCCACCAGACAGTGCTCTCTCACAAAGGATTAACATCATTGAGGCTCGTCTAGACCAATTGTCGTATCAACAACAGGTCACCTTGACACAGCTGATGCAAATTAACACTCGCCTCAACCAGCTCACCCAGACACAGACTTCTCCACCAGCTTCCGGGGGGGGGGGTGGTTGGGCCAGCTAATTCCACCTCACTTTCCACCCAGCATTCTCATTTGACCCCGGCTCCCACCCCCACCCATTTTAGTGGCAAGTTAGTGGAGGCGTGGGGCTTTTTGTTACAATGCAGTATTGTATTTCAGCGGGTGCCGGGGGATTTTCCCACGAATCACAGCCGTATTGGTTATGTTAATTTATTGGAAGGGCGGGCCTTAGCTTGGGCTTATGCCATTATAGCTCAGCCCGACTATTCTAACTACACCTATGATTGGTTTGTGGCAGAGTTTAATGAGGTATTCGACCACTCCGACCAGGATATTGTGCTCACCACTCGTTTACTTAATCTTAAACAAGGGAGTAAGTCTGTCGCTGATTATTCAGTTGATTTCCGGGTGGTGGCAGCGGAGGTCGGGTGGGAGGATGCTTCCCTCTGCAGCATCTTTGTACATAGCCTTAGCCCTAGTCTGTGGGATGAATTGGCCCGGATTGAGAAGCCCTTGAAGTTGAATGAGCTAATCTCCCTCACCATTAATATTGACAACCAGCTGAGGGAGCGAGCTAACGAGCATCAACCTCCCAGTTGCGCTGGCACTCAGTTTTGCCACTCCTCACAGTCTCCCTTGCTGGCCCTCCCTCCCTCTGATTCTCTTGAGGCTGAGGAACCCATGGTAACGGGTTAATCGAAGTTGCCTCCGGCTGAGAGACAATGCCGCCGTGAACTCGGCTTATGTAATGTAATGTAATGTACTTTATTTATATAGCCCTTTAAAACAACCTGTAGGTGACCAAAGTGCTTTACAGGTCCACTGCAACCTTTGACCTCTTTGAAGCTCTAGGAGACCACAGCACAGGAGATGACATTACCATGGTAATCTGCCCCGGGATTGGTAACCATAGCAAGAACTACTATATCCGGACCTTTGTGGATTACTCCCAGTGGCAGGGTTACCGCTGGGCTGTCCTCAACCACCTGGGAGCGCTGCCTAATGTGGAGCTCACCTCGCCACGCATGTTCACCTATGGTTGTACCTGGGAGTTTGCAGCCATGGTGAGCAACATTAAACGCACTTATCCCCAGACGCAGCTGGTGGTTGTGGGTTTCAGTCTTGGATGAAATGCCGTCTGAATATGTCAGCGAGGACCACGAACTGGCCTCATGCCCCAAACTGCCAAAAGGAAGGGGGGGTCCGTGCATCACAGTAGGGGGACTCACGGACTCACCTAAAGCCAAATCCCTTACCAGGTTTATGTTTCCTATACACTTTCAACATAATCACAACGAAATATCCACACACGCTCTCATTGATTCTGGGGCCAAGCAGAGCTTTATTTCAGAGAGTTTGACAACCCAGCTGGGGCTTCTGTGCTACCGGCTGAAGACTCCTTTGAAGTTGATTGCCCTGTGCCTCTTGTCATCATGGCCAAACAGACTGCCCCTGTCTCGGTTCTGGTGTCAGGTAACCACCGGGAACATATTAGTTTTTTTGTGCTTTCTGTATCTCCGCCCCCCCCCCCCCCCCAGTCATTCTGGATTACCCCTGGCTCAGGCTGCACAACCCCATGATCAACTGGTGGCCAAGCAGCATTGTCTCTTGGAGTTTATTTTGTTTGAGTGCCTGTCTGCAGTCCGCTGCCTGTTCTCCATCTGTGCCCCTCTGTTCTCTGGATTCATCTCCACCTGACCTCTTGTTGGTGCACCCCGAATACCATGATCTTGGTCCCGTTTTCAGCAAGGCTAAAGCGCTATCACTTCCCCCTCCCACCGCCCCTTTGATTGTGCCATCAACCTCCTGCTGGGGGCTCCATTACCATCCAGCCAGCTCTATAGCCTCTCTGCCCCTGAGCGAGAGGCGATGGACAAATATATCAAGGAGTTCTTGAACTCTGGCATTATCGGGTCCTCGTCCTCGGTGGTGGGGGCGGGGTTCCTCTTTGTAAGTAAAAAGGATGGTTCACTCAGGCCTTGCATTGACTTCAGGGAACTCAACAATATCACGGTCAAGGTCAAGTACACTCTTCCCCTTATTAACACTGCTTTTGATTTTCTTCAGGATGCCACAGTGTTTATCAAGCTGGATCTCCGCAATGCCTATCACCTGGTTCGTATCAAATAGGGGGATGAGTGGAGGACGGGGTTCCACACCCCTAGTGGCCACTTCGAGTCCTTAATAATAATAATACATTTTATTTAAAAGCGCCTTTCAAGACACCCAAGGACACTTTACAGAAATAGAAAAAAACAAAGGATCAATAAACAACAAAAACACAAAAACAACAATCATAAAAACCATGGCAGTTATAATGAAAATGCTAATCTGAACAGGTGAGTTTTGAGAGCAGATTTAAACTGAGTCAATGTTTCTGATGGCAGGTGGGAGTGAGTTCCAGAGTTTGGGAGCAGAGTGGCTGAAGGCTCTACTCCCCATGGAGCAAAGTCGAGCAGGAGGGACAGCGAGGTGAACAGAGGAGGAGGATCTAAGGGAGCGGGTAGGGGTGACAATGTAAAGGAGGTCAGCCAAATAAGTAGGGGCGAGGTTATGGATAGCTTTGAAAGTATGAAGGAGGATTTTGAAGTCAATGCGAAATTTGACCGGGAGCCAGTGAAGTTGCAGAAGAACAGGGGAGATGTGAAGGAAGGAGGGGGTTTTGGAGATAACGCGGGCAGCTGAATTCTGGACGAACTGGAGCTTGTGAAGGGATTTCTGAGGGAGACCAACGAGTAGGGAGTTACAGTAATCTAAACGGGAAGTGACAAGGCTGTGTACAAGAATAGAGGTAGTGTGGGGGGTGAGCGAAGGGCGGAGACGATTAATGTTGCGAAGATGAAAATAAGCAGACCGGGTGATGTTATTGATGTGGGAGTGAAAGGAAAGAGAACCATCGAGGATGACACCCAGACTCTTGACCTGAGGGGAGGGGCAAACTGAGGAGCTGTCGATGGTGAGGGAGAAACTATCAACTTTTGATAATGTGGATTTGGTGCCGACTAAAAGGATTTCTGTTTAATCACTGTTGAGTTTAAGAAAGTTTGCGGTGAACCAGGTCTTTATTTCAGAAAGACAATTGGTCAGGGAGGAGGGAGGGAGGGTGGAATTTGGCTTAGTGGAAAGGTAGAGCTGAGTGTCATCTGCGAAGCAGTGGAAAAAAATATTGTATTGACGGAAAATAAAACCGAGGGGGAGGAGGTAGATGATGAAGAGGGAAGGCCCCAGGACTGAGCCCTGGGGCACACCAAAGGAGACGGGGGAGGGTTGAGAACGGAAGGATTTAAGTTGGATGAACTGAGAGCGGCCATAGAGGTAAGAATGAAACCAGTCAAGGGGAGTGCCAGTGATACCGATGGAAAACAATCTGTTGAGGAGAATGGAGTGGGAGATTGTGTCAAAGGCCGCACTCAGGTCAAGGAGAATGAGAATAGAAAGCAAACCAGAATCAGCTGCAATGAGGAGGTCGTTAGTGATTTTCAAAAGGGCAGTTTCGGTGCTATGGTGGGGGCGAAAACCCGATTGAAAATCTTCATACAGGCTATTGTGGGATAAGTGGGAGTGGAGTTGAGAAGCAACAACCTTTTCGAGAATTTTGGAAATGAATGGAAGGTTAGAGATGGGACGGAGGTTATTGAAATTATTGGGATCTGAACCGGGTTTTTTGAGGATTGGGAAGACAGCAGCAGTTTTAAAGGATAAGGGAAATGAACCAGTGGTGAGTGAGGAGTGGATGATAGCAGTGATAAGAGGGAACAGTGAGGGGAGGCAGGATATGACCAAAGCTGTAGGAAGGGGATCTAGAAGACAAGTGGATGGCTTGGATTTATAAATGAGGTCAGAGATGGCAGAATGGTCAGGAAGTTGAAAAGAGGAAAGTGAAGAACTATAGGAGGGAGGTGCTGAGGGGGAGGGAGAAGAGGGAATGGGACACAGGTGCTGGTGGATCTTTACAATTTTTGCATTAAAAAAACTAAAGGAGGGAGTTGCAGGTGTCCACCTAGTACAGATGGGGGGGTAGGAAGTCCAAGGGTTGAAGGATTCTGTTAAGGAGCGAAAAAAGTGTTTTGGAATTGCCATGGTTGGAACAGATGAGACCAGAATAATAAGCAGATTTAGATTGTGCAATAGAATCAGAATCAGAATCAGATTTATTGCCATTGTTCATGTAGTACACAAACTAGGAATTTGTCTCGGTGCAATGCTGGAACATTAAACATGAGTAGCACTAAAGATAAAAATAGAAAACTATGCATGCAATAAAATGTAGAATATGAATGAGTAATACTAATCTATGCAATTTTTAAATATATTAACAAGCAGCAGATATTGTGGAGTTCCACATAGTGAGTCGGTAGTGCAAAAGAAAACAGTGATAATTATCATGAGTCCGGTTGAGCTGTTGTACGTAGTGCACGAGAGTCTAATAAGTCACTTAGTGTTCAGCAGTCTGATGGCAGAGGGGAAGAAGCTTTTCATGTAGCGGGAGGTTTTAGTCTGAATGGACCGAAGTCTTCTGCCTGAGGGGAGGGGGGCAAACAGTGCGTGTCCAGGGTGTGAAGGGTCGGCTATGATCTGACCTGCACGCCTCTGGGTCCTGGAGATGTACAGGTCCTGGAGGGATGGGAGCTTGCAGCCGATCACCTTCTCAGCGGCGAGCACAACGTGCTGCAGTCTTAGTCTGTCCCTGGTGGTGGCTCCTGCGTACCACACGGTGATGGAGGTGGTGAGGATGGACTCGATGATGGCCATGTAGAACTGCACCAACATCTTGGTGGGTAGCTTGAGCTTCCTCAGCTGCCTCAGGAAGAACATCCTCTGCTGGGCCTTTTTGATGAGGGAGCTGATGGTTGGCTCCCACTTGAGGTCCCGGGTGATGGTGGTGCCCATGAAGCGGAAGGAATCCGCAGTGGTGATGGGAGAGTCTGTGAGGGTAAGGGGGGGCAGAGGGGTTGTGACTTTTCTGAAGTCCACGATCATCTCCACTGTCTTCAGAGCGTTCAGCTGCAGGTTGTTGTGGCTGCACCAGGACGCCAGCTGGGCCACCTCCCTCCTGTAGACGGACTCGTCGCCGTTGGAGATGAGCCCGATGAGGGTGGTGTCGTCCGCAAACTTGATCAGCTTGACAGACTGGTGGCTGGAGGTGCAGGAGTTGGTGTACAGGGAGAAAAGCAGGGGGGGAAGTACACAGCCCTGGGGTGATCCGGTGCTGATGCTAACAGAGTCTGAGACAGTCTTTCCCAGCCGCACATGCTGCCTCCGGTCCGTCAGGAAGTCGGTGATCCACCTGCAGAGGGAGTCAGGCACGTTGAGCAGGGACAGCTTGTCCTGGAGCAGAGCGGGGCGGATAGTATTGAAATAGAGTCCTTGTACTGTAAAATATGAGTTTTGTACATGTTAAAGTGAATAGTGAGACCAGTCTTTTTATGGAGACGCTCAAGTTGGCGGCCTTTAGCTTTCATGGAGCGAAGTTGAGGTGTAAACCAGGGGGCAGAGAGGAAGAATGAAACAGACCGGGTTTTAACAGGAGCGAGGGAGTTGAGAATGGAAGTTAGGGAATTGTTGTAGTAGTCGACCAGTTCATCAGGGGAGGAAGAATACTCAGGGTCTGGTAAAGTGGCAATAATAGAGGAAAGGGTGTCTGGATTAATGTCCTTGACATTCCGGAATGAGATAAGACGTGAAGGCTTGGTTGTGGAGAGGCGAAGTGTGACATTAAAAGGGATGAGGAAATGGTCGGTTATGGGAAGTTGATCAGCTGTGCAGCCGGAGGGTGAAAGACCAGAGCAGCAGATGAGGTCCAGAGTGTGTCCTTTAATATGAGTAGGAAAATCGGTGAAGGTGTGAAAATCAAAACTCTCAAGGCAAGAGGAGAAGTCACGGGTGAGGGGGAGATTGGTATTGTCCATATGAATGTTGAAGTCACCTAACAGTATTACATTAGGTGAAAGAGTGGAGAGATAAGTAAGGAGAGCAGCAAAATCATTAAAAAAACTCAGTTTGGGGCTTAGGTGGGCGATAGATAATAGCCAGGATGGTGGGAATGGGACCAGGCAGTTTACAAGCAAGACATTCAAATGCCTTGGATGCTGGAAAGGAGACAGGCAGGACTTTCCACTTCTCACGGTAAATTATCGCGAGACCTCCACCGCGACCGGAGCCACGGGGTTCGGAAAGGTAAACAAACCCAGGAGGAATAGCATCGTCTAATTGGGAAAAGTCATTCAGATGCTGCCATGTCTCTGTCAGGCAGAGAAAGTCAAACTTACGGTCGACGACGTAGTCCTGGACAAGGTGGCCCTTGCTCGTGAGTGAGCGGATGTTGAGAAGCCCAAAGTTAACGGTGGTGTTGTCAGTCTTGACAGTAGCGTTAGCTGAGCTAGCTAGGGTGGCTAGCGAGCTGTGGTCAACCCGGCGGGACACAGTAGTTCTCCGGGGGCGACGTGAGAAGGACCAAATGGACTGTATTACTTTAGAATTGTCGATGTGGAAGTTCCGGCGAGAGCCACAGTGGATGTAATTTCGGCGAGGCAGGCGAGCAATGTCCAAGTGCTGACGCAGCATGGGCGGAGGCTCTGACAGGTGACAGCGAAGCCGGAGGAGCTCGACAGCCGAGTACAGGAGCAGACCAGGTACAGAACGGTGAAACAATGATAGCGTAATCCAGACAAGTGAAGACCAAGTAAGTAGCTTGGAGGTCAACATTGTGGGTTTGTAAAGCCAGGTGAGCTACTAAAACACATTAAAAGCATTAAAATTGACCGGTGAGTAGTGGCAGCCAAACGCGCCAGCGTACACTCAGACCGGAGTTTCTCTCAATTGGTAATGCCTTTTGGTTTAACCAATGCACCTGCGGTATTCCAACGTCTCATTAATGATGTATTGAGGGATTTTCTGGACTCATTTGTTTTTGTATACCTTGATGACAACCTCATCTTTTCCTGGTCTCTGGAGGAACATCGTGTGCACGTCAGACAGGTCCTGCAGCACCTGTTGGAGAACCAATTGTACGTCAAGGCTGAAAGGTACGAGTTCCACACCGTTTCCACCACTTTTCTGGGGTTTGTCATTTCCCATAAAAAGATCATAGCGGACCCAGACAAGGTAAAGGCAGTGGTGGAGTGGCCAGTTCCATCCTCCCATAAACAGTTACAGCAGTTTTTGGCCAATTTCTATCGCTGCTTTGTCAAAAACTATAGCATTGTTGCTCTACCTCTCACCCGCCTCACTTCTACCAAGGTGCCATTTCGTTGGACTGAAGAAGCGGAGGTGGCATTTGTTCAACTGAAATCTGTGTTTTGCTCTCCTCCTGTTTTGGCTAAGGTGGACCCCTCCCTACAATGCCTGGTGGAAGTGGACGCCTCGGACTTCGGGGTGGGACCAGTATTTTCCCAGCGCTCTCCCGCCGACAACAAGATTGGCCCCTGCGCCTTCTTTTCCCGCCGTCTGTCACCTGTGGAGAGGAATTATGACATTGGGGACAAGGAGCTGCTGGCGGTCAAACTAGCCTTGGAGGAGTGGCGCCACTGGCTGGAGGGCGCCTCCCAGCCCTTCATCGTTTGGACCAATCACAAGAACCTGGAGTATCTTAGGACGGCCAAACGACTTAATTCCAGACAAGCCCACTGGTCCCTGTTTTTTGGCAGATTTAATTTTACTATCACCTACCGCCCGAGGTCGAAGAACCCCAAGCCGGACGCGCTCTCCAGGCAATTTTCTCCTGAAGCAGCTGAGATGCTGCCGCATCCTATTGTTCCATCTTCATGCATCATTGGTGCCCTCTCTTGGGACATCAAGGAGAGGGTTAGGAGAGCGCAGGAGACCGAGGCCAACCCGGGTGGGGGGGCCGGCGGGACAGATGTATGTGCCCTTTTCTGTCCAGGGTGAAGTCATTGATTGGGTGCACTCCTCCAAGATGATGTGTCACCCTGGAGTAGCCCGTACTGTGGCACAGTTACAGAGGACCTTCTGGTGGCCCTCGTTGCGGAGGGATGTCGGGGAGTTCATCCAAGCCTGTCCTCAGTGTGCAACCTGCAAGTCGTCCTCCTCTCCCCCTTCGGGTCTACTGCATCCTCTCCCCATCCCTAGCAGACCCTGGTCCCATGTGGCCCTGGACTTTGTGACCGGTCTTCCCCCCCTCTGCAGGTCACACTGTCATCCTCACTATTGTGGATAGGTTTTCCAAAGCTGCCCACTTTATTCCTCTGCAGAAGCTCTCTGTGGCCAAGGAGACGGCGGACCTCCTCGCTCTACGTGTGGCGCGGCTTCATGGTATTCCAGTGGACATTACGTCGGACCATGGGCCCCAGTTCATCTCTCAAGTTTAGCGGGCCTTCTGCAAGGCTATTGGTGCCACAGTGAGCCTGTCTTCTAGTTACCATCTGTCATGAATGCCCCTTGCAGGGCATTAGTGAGGCACCAGATGCCAAATAGTAAGTTTGCTTGTTTATTAAACAAAAGGACAAAATGACAAAGTAAATAGCCACATGGGGCAAAACACGTACATAAACTGGAACACAAAACAATAAACACTGACATCAAACATGGAGGTGCAGCGAGGACAGAGCCTATGCTGTAAAACACACACTTACAAGAGACAAGCTAGGAAGAATCCAAACACAGAGAGAAGACTGGAGCCAGGGGTAGGAACTCCAGTCCAGGAACACGAAGGTATTTGTGTGTGTAGGTCGCAGCAAGGAGTGAGCCTCAGCTGCTCCCTTCTGAGCTCATTCTGAGCCTGTGTCTGCATCTGGGTTTGTCCAAACATGTCAAAATCCTACTGCTGTTCAGATAGCGTAAATCCACTAACACAGTGTTAGCTTTGCATAGCATAACACTAGCTTTGCAGGACCTTGTTGCTGTTTTTAGGCACTTCTGGAGATTGCAGTCGGTCTCAAACGCATTTAACTTGCAACCCACCAATATGCTTTTATCTTTAACCTCGACAGCAAAAAAATAATCTGTCCATTTCCACAAAAACAAAGTAGCTTCATCATTTCCCAGCAGGAGCAATCTCCATTTGTGGCTGCAGCAGTGAAGAGGCTCTTTGACTGACAGCGCTCCTTAGCTAGGTAGGGTCAGTTTGTATTTATTTGCGCTAAAATAGCTATCCATATTAATAAAACGAGTAACGCAAGTAACGTATCTGATCAAAATTCAGTAACTGTAATGCATTACGGAATTTTTAAACAGTAATTTTGTTACACAGCATGTTACAGCAAAAGTAGTGGCGTTACAGTAACGCGTTACTTTGTAACGTGTTACTCCCAACACTGATCATCAGCATAGCTATGAAAATTGATGCCATGTCTCCTGATAACATCCCCAAGTAGTAACATATAAAGATTAATCAATATTGGCCCTAAAACTGAACCTTGGGGTGCCCCACACTTGATTTTGTGGATTGCTGAAGAACATGTATCCATACTTACAAAATAGTGACGATCTGTGAGATAGGAATGAAAGCATTCAAGAACAATACCCGAGAAGCCCACCAGGTGTTTGAGTCTTCTTAATAAAATGTGGTAATCTACTGTATCAAAGGCAGCGCTGAGATCCAGCAGCACCAGGACTGACAGTTTATGGAAGTCCATGTTACACCTGATATCATTAATGATTTTTAAAAGGGCTGTCTCGGTACTGTGGTTTGTCCTAAAACCAGATTGAAATTTCTCAAAAATGTTGTGGTCAATAAGAAAATTATTTAACTGGAAGAAAACAATTTTTTCTAAAACTTTACTTAAAAATGGTTAGTCGGATACAGGTCGATAGTTACTGAGAATATCAGGATCTAAATTATTGTTCTTCAAAACGGGCTTCACCACAGCCGTTTTAAAGGCTGTGAAGAAAACACCAGTCTGAAGAGAGCAATTTACAATGTTTGAAATCTCATGTTCAAAGAATCCATAAAATGTTTTAAAAAGTGACGCAGGGATCGGATCTAAAAAGCAGGAGGTCAAGTTTACCTGGGAGAAAACTCTACCAAGCATCTTAGCATCAACCAGGGCAAAACAGTCCAGCATTTCCTCAGCTAAAGGTGAGTCCAAGATTCCATTTAAAGCAGTCTTCTGGTCAGATAAAATGTTGGATCTAATAGAATCAACCTTGCATCTGAAGTGGTCTGCAAAACCCTCACATAGAGAGTTGCATCGCGAAGTGCACAGAGGATGTCACTACAGTGAAGACCATCACTGTGCGGGGTAATCATAAGCCCTGGATGACTGCAGAGGTGCGCTCGCTGCTTAAAGCCAGAGATGCAGCGTTCAGAGCGAAGGACAGGATTGCCCTCCGCTCAGCCAGGTCTGCGCTTTCAAAGGGAATTAAGGTGGCAAAGCGCGCCTATGCGGAGAAAATCCAGGGACACCTCTGTGACACTAGGAACACCAAGCAGATGTGGCAGGGAGTTCGGACACTGACGGGCTTTAAGTCTAGGCAGGGGGTCGATGATGACGACGCTTCGCTTCCAGACAGGCTTAACGACTTCTTTGCACGTTTTGAAGCATCAAACTCGACAATCAGAGGGAGGGCCGGCCCACTCCCACCATCGGTCGGACCAGCTTTTACCATTAACACAGCGGACACACGGAGGACCCTATCCAGAATCAACCCACGCAAAGCTGCAGGTCCAGACAACATTCCGGGACGTGTGCTCCGAGACTGCGCGAGCGAGTTGGCGGATGTCCTGACTGACATTTATAACATCTCCCTGAGTCAGGCCATCGTTCCCAGATGCTTCAAGACCTCTATCATTGTACCGGTGGCAAAGAAACCAGTGGTGTCATGTTTGAATGACTATCGTCCTGTTGCACTTACACCAATTGTGATGAAGTGTTTTGAACGGCTTGTCAAACCACACATCACAGCCTGCCTCCCTGCATCACACGACCCGCTCCAGTTTGCATATCGTTCAAACCGCTCCACGGAGGATGCTATAGTCACCACCCTACACTCTGTCATCACCCACCTGGACCAGAAAGACACCTACGCCAGACTCCTGTACATTGATTTCAGTTCAGCATTCAACACCATTATTCCCCAGAGACTGATAGAGAAATTACTCCTTCTCGGTCTGAACACCGCCACATGTCTCTGGATCCTGGATTTCCTGACTGAGAGACCTCAGTCTGTCCGGGTTGGAAACAACATCTCCAACTCTGTCACGCTGAGTACAGGAACCCCTCAAGGCTGTGTACTCAGTCCACTGTTGTTTACACTTCTAACACATGACTGTGTATCCAAACACGAGGGGAACCAGATTATTAAGTTTGCAGATGACACCACGGTGGTGGGACTTATTCAGAGGGATGAGGAATCAATGTACAGGGAAGAAGTGAGAGACCTGGAGGGCTGGTGCAGGGAGAACAATCTGGTGCTCAACGTGGACAAAACAAAGGAGATGATTATCGACTTCCGGCGGTCACAGCCTGAGCACGTCCCCCTCAGCATCGGCGGCCGTTTAGTGGAGAGAGTAGAGAACATCAAGTTCCTCGGAGTGCAGATCTCGCAGGACCTGATCTGGAGCAAGAATTCCTTGGAGATCAGGAAGCGAGCTCAGCAGAGACTACACTTCTTGAGGAAACTCAAACAGGCCTCTCTCCCCATCTGCATCCTCAGGACCTTCTACAGAGGTGTGGTGGAGAGTGTTCTGGCGTACTGCATTGCTACATGGTACTCCAGCTGCAGTATGTCAGACAAAAAAGCCCTGCAGAGGATAGTCAAGGGGGCGGAGAGGGTAATTGGAGTCTCCCTCCCCTCTGTCCAAGAACTTTTTCAGAACCGTTGCAGGAGCAGGGCACTGAACATTGTCAAGGACCGTTCTCACCCTCTGCATAAACACTTTGAACTTCTTCCATCTGGTAAACGATTCCGGAGCATCAGAGGCAGAACCACCAGACTGATCAACAGCTTCCTCCCACAAGCTGTCAGGATGCTGAACAGCTGACCCGGAATCTCACATACACACTACTGCACCTATGGACATTTTGTATATTATAGTTAGTTATTCTTTTTCCGCAAGTATGTCTCAGGGATGTGTGAATGGATGGGGGGGTGGGAGCTATGTGGGAGTGTGTCTTAATCATGCTGCTTCTTATATGGATGCCGAGAGAAACGCAATTTCATCTTGCCTGCACTACAGTTGTATGTACAGCAATATGACAATAAAGTTTGATTTGATTTGATTTGATTTTGATTTAGATGGCAGGTTTGTTTTTATTAAAATCTGGGTTGATTAAGTGAACAATGGTTGCAAAAAGGACTTTCGAGTTATTGTTATGTGCTGAGATTATGTTTGCGAAATACTCTGTTTTCGATGTTTTGACTGCATTATTGTATATTTTTAATTTATTCTGTAGTATTTGATAATTGTTAGTTAATTTGTTTTTCCTCCATTTCCTCTCAGCCATCCTGCACTCTCTTTTCAGTTTTTGGATTTGGTTATTTCTCTATGGAGGCTTTGGTTTATTCCTAACTGTCCTTGTGATTATTGGAGCAACTCTGTTAATAGTTGATTTTAATTTGCTGTTAAAATTATCAACAATAAAATCATAGGATACAGATAAAATAACTGGCGGAGTGTTGTGTAAGAGTTTGATAAAATCAGCAGCCGCTTCAGGTGTCAGATGGTGTTTCCTCACAGTTCACACTGAGGTCTCCCGTTGCATAAAACCAGTGATGTTAAAAAGCACACAGTAATGGTCAGATACAGCCAAGTCTACAACAGAGGACACACTTGTGGGCAGGCCATGGTTAATGACAAGATCCAGAGTGCGTCCCCTGTTGTGAGTCGGCTGCATGACATGTTGAGTAAAATTCATGGACGTGAGCAGGTCATTAAAATCTTCTGACATATGATCGCCCTGCTTATCAATGTGTAGATTAAAATCACCGGAAATGAGAATAAAATTATATGAGGAGTGGATTATTGATAAAAAAAAACTCAGAGAACTCATTAATAAAAACAGGGCAGTATTTGGGTGGTCTGTAAATTGTGACGCATAAAATTGCGGGGCTGCTAAAGACAAAAGTGTGGTGCTCAAATGCGGTATATTGATCAGGTTAAATTTGCTTTACTGCAAGTGAGGAAGAAAAAACAGAAGCAGTACCCCCACCCTTCCTGCCCTTTGTTATGGAAAAAACTGAACTAAAATTTGGTGGTGAGGCCTCAATGAGAACTGCTGGTGCATCCGTGCCAAGCCACGTCTCTGTTAAAAATAGACAGTCAATCTTATTATCTAAAATCAGGTCATTGATGATAAAAGTCTTGCTGGCAAGAGAACGTATGTTAGAAAGAGCCATATTTAGAGTAGGTGGTAAGTTATTTATGAATGGGTAATTTGTTTTCTGTGGATTATTGCTAGGTGACTGATCCACAGAACATAGGCAGTGTGGGCATGAGTTCTTGTGAACTAAATGTTTTATGGATGGAGGTCTGTCCGTGATCAATGTCCTAATGGGGAAGGTGGGTAGTGGATGAATTTCCAGACCAGATGGTGGAGGCTGACAAAAATGGGACTGGTGCTGGATAGTCTTCCTGGGGGTCAGAGATGTGAGTGGATCTGGAGCGGAGGGGTTATGGGATGTAAACAGTCAATTGCATGTTATGGTTTAAATGATATGCATCAGGTTTGCTGCTAAAAGCCAGCTACCTGATGCATTTAAATGTATGCTGTCATATTTATATAGAGTGTGGCAGCCCCAAAACAAGTTAAAATTAATGTTGTTGCTGCTGCAGGCAAACTTGAGCCAAGTCGAGAGGGCAAGAACACGACTAAAACTGTCTGATTCACGGCACAGTGTGGAAATGGGGCCAGAAATAAAAACAGACTTTCTGCTGTTTGATAAAATATTAAAACTTTGCAGAAGTCATTTTTAGTGATTTCAGACTGTCTGTGGGTGGTGCTGTTAGTCCCTACATGAATAATAATCCGTGTGATGGTGGGAGGTTGTGACTGCAACAGATCCAGGAGCTTTACTAACAGGTTGGGGACAGTAGCTCCTGGGAAACAGTGAGTGATAGAGTTAAAATACCTGATGTTCCTTATGATGGAGTCACCAACGATCATCGCGGTTGGAGGAAAAAGCGGGCAGGATGTTGGTGGTTGCAGTGTCCTTTGGCGAGAGTCAGTGCGGTGAGGTGGCGGCAGAGTGGGGGTCCCGTCATTGGGACAGGTTAGGAAAGCCCCTTACCTCATCAATTCATAGAATAGATTAATAAATAAAAAATAAACTAAAAAATTAAGATGGCCATGATGACATGTCTAGACTGGGACTAAAGTGCTAAGGAGAAAAGATGAGTCTTCAGCAGTGTTTTAAAGTACTCAAGTGTCTGTGCAGCTCTAACCTGGTAAAGTAGGCTGTTCTTCAGTTTAGGGACCACTACTGAAAAGGCTCTATCACCACAGGTTTTTAACCGAGCCCAGGGAACAGCCAGAAGCAGCTGGTTTGCTGACCTTAGTGCTCTGGGTGAGGAATAAGAGTGAAGAAGCTTGGATTAATGAATGTACATATAAATAAATATATATACAGTGATACTCCAGCCAGCTGATTTGAAAATGATGAGCTTGATCATGTTTCCATGCTTGTCTGCCACCCAGGAGACCTGGGTTCCAATCCTTTTGGTAATGTGTTGTCCTTCTGAAGTGCAGTATACCTCGTCTGTGTATTTGAAAACAAATGTGTAGCACAAGTTGATTTTTAACTGTTGTTGTACTACTGCTGCTGGGGATCCTTTCAATTGAACATTTATCATTTGAGAAACTTGGTGTGAGCTGGTGGTGTTGTGGTTAAGGTGAGTGCTTGGTATGCAGGAGGTCCCAGGTTTGATTCTTGCCAGGGAAGTCTTGTTCTTCTGAAGTACTGCATGGCTCTCTTTTACTTTTTAAAGGAACACTATAGCCCATTTTCCACTAGCACTGACTTGGTTCAACGCAGTGTGGTTGGTTTTTCATTACAACTGAGTACCACCTCAAGTGGGTTCATTCCAGGAAGGTGGTCCATTATGTTGTTTACATGCTGACATTTCCACTGATAAATAAGGTAAAAAATGCTTAAAATCATAAAACACTCATGATTTTCCCCGTGAGCACCCATCAGCTCAGAAACCTCCTGGTACACTTTTTTATTTTGGGTCGCTCCGCCGCAGCAGGGCGAACGGGGCTGATAAGTTCATAGTTGTCAAATTTGACCAAATGTAGTTTATTTTTCAAGCGCAGGGATCCAAGCACTACAGCACCGATGGAAGAAGTGTGTGGACCGATGGGGAGACTGTTGAAAAATAATCACATTTGGTCAAATTTGACCACTATATGAACTTTTATAGCCTATGCACTTTTCAGCTCTGGCGCTGGTGGAGCGTTCCGAAATGAAATACCAAGAGGTCTCTGAGCTGATGGCTGCTCACAGGGAAGATGGTGAGTGTTTTGTGATGTTGTGTGTGTATCCATTTATTTTGTTACCGAGTGATGGCCTAGTGGTAGAGCTTCCACCCCACAGCCAGGAGGTTGTGGTTTCACGCCCCTGTTTTATGGTCTTTTGGTCATACCAAAGACTATATAAAAATGGTACTTTCTGCCTTCTAGCTTGGTGCTCAGTATAATAGAATGGGGAAAGGAAAGTTAACACACAGAGTTACCAGAGGACTGACCCACCCCCCACTGCAGCTTTCACTTCTTACAGTAGCTGTGTTGCCTAGGGTCAGAGAAATGGAGATTGGCACCGCTTCACACCATATGGTGTCCCACATGCTGTGGAAGGGGATGGGGGATATTTCATTGATTATCAAAGAAATAATAAAAACTCACCGCCGAATTTACAAAGGGCGGTTTTGAATCTTGTGAAGACGTCGCTCTCATCCACTGACATTACACACTGGCCAATCAGTGGCCTGCAGTCTGTTGACGTCACATTTTCAGCTCAACTCAGAACGGTTGGAACCTTACTGAAGTAGATCCCAAAAAAGTACCTGGTACCAAGTCCTATTGGAAAACCATACAAACCGAGTAGAGGCAAGGTGAGTAGGGCTGAGTAGGTACTAATTGGATAGGGCCATATGTAAGATTTTCACCTCAAAACAGTATTTCCAAAGTTGTTTTGATGGTACACTGATACTTGACCATGTGAATGCTACTTCCTCCATAGCCTTAGTGGGTCCACATTGCCTGCAACAGGTCTTTTTTTGGTGTGATCACTGAGGGGACAGCAGATGTGTCCTCGGTCTGTGGATTTGAGTCCCAGCAGCGAATCCATAAGACTTTAGCCACCAACAACAAAACACCCTGTTTGGCTGTTAGGACTGGGGTCATGGTTGCTGTGGTTGTGGCCTTTTCAGTATCCCTACAAAAAACGAGAAAGTTACAATGCTCCTTTAAAAACTAATGTGTGGTAGGGTTGCAACTAATGATTATTTTAGTAGTTGACTAAGCTAACAGCTATTTTTTCTATTAGTCAACTAATCACGATTATTTCTGTCATGTCCCCCATCTCTGCTTCCTGTTGGCACGGCTCCTGTTCAGGGCTCCAATGCATGATTTACCTCACCTGTTTAAGCCTGCAAACCTGTGAAAATCACTTTGTTGTCACTCTCTTACTTAATGTAAGGTAGTCTAATATAGCAGCAATTACAACTGACTGAACATTCCTGCAGCATGCATATGAACTTTACAATTAAACGATTTTTCAGCATTAAAAATCTGCATCAACAAATTTTTATGATCAGTGTCATTGATGACATTGACTAATCATTGCAGCCCTAATGTGCAGTAGATCTTAGGTTCTGAGAGCTTGTGGCTAGATTTTATTTTGAAATGGTCAGAGAAGAAGTCAGTGCTGAAGGTAATTTTCCTCATTTTCTCAGCATGTGAAAGTACAAACAAATGGAGTAATTCGCTATTGTTCTCCAAATCAAACTTGGTATTCACAGCACAACAGCAGTTCCAACACCCATGGACACAGAAGAAATGTAAACTGGTAACGCTTTCCAGCTGAACACAAAATTATGTGGTAAACAAAAAGAATAAAAAAGCTGCAGGTGCTGATTTATCATGCACCTACATACCCAAACCCCAAACACTTATGCAGCAATTTGCAGTAACTTTGTAATTAGAGTTTGCCTGATTCTCTCTCCATATTGAGTAACATTTGCGGCAACATCAAATCTGCTTGTGATTGTTTTGGGAAAGCACCTCCTACTTAATCAGATGAAGTGACTGACAACCACACTGTGGAAGAAACCCTTCTTAAAGCATTAATTATAAAATAAATAGATTGATATTAGGGACATATCTTTGTATTTCATTAGCTTAGAGTGGATTTATCATTCATCCCTGACAGATAACTCTTATGGCCCTTTTCCACGAGGACCTGTGTTTGGCCCAGTTCGGTTCGGTTCAGTATGCTTTGTAGGCTTTTCCATTAGGAACTGTAACTGTTACCGTCCCGATTTTTCGGACCTGCTCCCTAGTGGTTTTAAGCGTGCCGTACCGACTTGAAAATGTGACGTAAAAAGACTGCAGGCCACTGATTGGTCCGGGCGTAACGTTATGAGAGCGACGTTTGAGGCTGAATTACAGAATCTCGAGCTGCCATTTGCAAAGATTTGTCCATAAGCCAGCAAACAAGCATCAGTATAAACAACAACGATAGAATGGCTTCACAGAAATCAGACCCGCAGAAATCAACACCACGGTCCAGCAGAGTTTTCTGTGCCTTTCGGCTGATGAGAGAATCCAGAGGGAACTAGACGGAGCCACCCAAAATGAATTTACGGTCACGGGAGCACCCAACTTCAGCAGTTGAAAGCCGTGATATTAGGATCTAGAAGATGGTGAGTGATGTAATATGATGTGATATTATGCATCTTTTACATTATTTATCCCAGCAGTGGAAAGTTCACTTTGAACAGACAACAACGTTGTCTCTTGTGTGCAGATAATGAGCTAGCTAGTTAGCCGTCAATGCTAACTCTGTGCTCTCATTGTATTTTGCCCTTGTGTTGACAATATCTGATGAAATAATCTAGTTGTAATCCTGGTGAAAAAGGTGGGTTTTTTCACATGTTGCACTTTCTTGCTGTGCATGTACCTTAAGTTGTGTGTAATTTTCGTTCTAGAGTCCGACCAGCATCTGCTGTGACACTGGCAACGTTTAGCTGTTATGAGTGGTAAGTTGCACATCCTGTTATTTTTTCAGTAGCGGTGGACAAAGTACTCAAGTCTTTGCTTTTTAAGTTAACGTATAGGTAAAGTGCCAAAATTAAAGTAGCACAATTTCCACTTAATATGAAAGGGACTGAACTGAGATTTATTTGATTGTGTGAATATTAATTACAAAATAATTGAAAATGAATGGCACATCCAGTATTAGCCACTGTAAAAGAAACCACTTGTTTATTTTTTTTATTTTTTTTTTTTTTTTTTTATCAGATCACTTGTGTGATCCTTTATGAGCTATATTCATAATAGTGCATCTTGCACTTTGGGGAATGGAAGTTGTTCAGTCACCAATATAATTTAGTTTATATGTGTAGTTTATAGTCTATTGTCAATAAACTCATGCAGTGACAGGACACATTACAAATATTTGAGACCTGTTGTAGTGCTTTCTTTTATATTTTAGCAATACAAGTACAAAACACTGCCCACACTTGAAGCCAGGGCGACACAGCGGTGACAAAGCGGTGGCTAAACTTTTATTAATAAAAATTACATATTTTGATGAGCAACTCCATACTCGGGGATGCACACCCTCAGTTAAAGTACAAGATTCCATTCAACTGAAGGTATCAACTCATTCTGACTGCTGAGGCCACAGTAAAAACAAATGATTTTAAACAACCCAGCCCTTGTAAAATCTACTTTACTGAAGTGCAGCTACATGAAAATTGTGGTTAAACACATCAACAAAGTACTTTTTTGTCATAATCCGCCACTGGCTTTTAGCAACAAGTGTATTTCCCAAATATATTTTAAACTTGCTTTAATTATCCACCACCTATTTCTGCCTTTTGTCTAGGCAAGAGGAAAATGATCCACCCCAAACCGGACCTTGCGTCACTATTTACAGAGATGCAGGCTGAAGATCTGCTGAACCGGGACCAGTGTGAGCAGCACATACAGTTGCTCAGTGAGCCAGTGTGGCCGGCATGTGTGACCCATTCTAATTTTTTTTTTTTTTTTTTTTTTTTTACAGTTTGAATTTTGCACATTCTAAATAATCTGGAATTTGCTGCTGATTGTAATAAACAATTTGGTGACTTATGTGTTTGCATCATGATTTTCTATTTTGTCTGTTAAGACACCGGTGGGAAAAGAGTCAACAGTACAAACCATTTATCAGTGACTTTGAAAATAATTTTTTTTTTAGATTTAGTATACTTTATTAATCCCCAGAAAAAGTAACCAAAAACAATTATTTTAGTTACTGAAGACTGTATTGTTGGATGTGCCACCGCAGAAGACACTGCACACTTTAGTGGCAGTACCAGTATACAGATACATCTCAAAAAATTAGAATATCATGAAAAAGTTCAATATTTTTTGTCACTCACTTCAGAAAGTGAACCCCATATATTATATAGAATCATTACACAGAGAGTGATATATTTCAAGTGTTTATTTTAATTTTGATGATTATGGTTTACGGCCCATGAAAACCCCAAATTCAGTTTCTCAAAAAATTAGAATATTACATAAAATTTATTTTTAAAAAAATAGCTTTTTAATAGAAATGTTGGCCGACTGAAAAGTATGTCCATGTACACACTCAGTACTTGGTCGAGGCTCCTTTTGGATTAATTACTGTATCAATGTGGCGTGGCATGGCGGTGATCAGCCTGTGGCACTGCTGAGGTGCTATGAAGGCCCAGGTTGCTTTGATAGTGACCTTCAGCTCATCTGCATTGTTGGGTCTGGTGTCTCTCATCTTCCTCTTGACAATACTCCATAGATTCTCTATGGGGTTTAGGTCAGGAGAGTTTGCTGGCCAATCAAACACAGTGATACCATGGTCATTAAACCAGGTTTTGATACTTTTGGCAGTGTGTGGGTGTGTGTGTGTGTGTGTGGGTGGGTACCAAGTCCTGCTGGAAAATGAAATCGGCTTCTCCATAAAGCTTGTCAGCAGAGGGAACCATGAAGTGCTCTAAAATTTCCTGGTAGATGACTGTGGTGTTTTTGGTCTTGATAAAAAACAGTGGACTGGAGGTGTATCTCAATGACTGGTGTGATGCGCAAGAAGTGTGGTGGCCCTGTGCCCCTACAGCTGACTAGCACCGCCGCTTGCAGCTCCACTGTCTGCAACACTCTGTAAGTCTCTCTCTGTCAGTTCAGCCTCTCCACCAGTAAGCCCTATGTAGTACCTCCTCGTGGTGACACATGGTAATTGGGTACCTCACGGCCCCAAGCGAAACTACAAGGGACTCGGAGGAGACCTGGCCCCTAGATGTGCAGCATGCAGGCCCACCGGTGTGTGGACACACCGTGGTGCTCACGAACCAGATCCCCAACTATGGGTTAAATAGTTACACTGCCTTGTGTACTGCTTGGGAGAGCCCAAGGCTAAGGGAGTAAACCCCGTCAGAAAATCCGGAGTGGATCCCCGTAGGCGATTGGTTGAGCTTTGTGACACCTTCCGGCAACTCCTGCAGTCGCGCTGACACCGACTGTATCGGCTTGCCTTACCGTCGGACTCTGTCAGCAACACCGAGAGGGGGATCCTGGCAACTGGGCACTCCAGGATCTCCTTATCACCCGCCTAGGCCTGCACCTGGAGAGGTCACTCCAGCGCCGCTGTTCTAGCGGCTAAGCCAACACGGGAGATGGCAGTCACGAGTGATAAGCCCAGAGTGTTTTGGCGTAAGCTCGGGCGCTACGGGTTGTCTCCAACGGTGGGAGGGATCATCGTATCTCACTAGTCAACTACCGCCCGCCTTAAGCTGGGCAGCCCCCAGCCAGTTAGGTGTTGACTTGCCACAGTCTGCCTGCTCCAATGGGTGCTTGGGGCTTAGGGTAAAACCCAAAAAGCAGACTGCAAACCTCGCACCAGGTAAACATAATATCAAGAAACTGCCAGCCCTATGGCTGGCGACCTGGAACATCAGAACAATGTGTCCTGGCCTCTCTGATGATCTCCAGTTAGTTGACGACGTCAGGAAAACCGCCATCATCGATCGCGAGCTTTCTAAGCTCAGCATCGACATTGCAGCCCTTCAGGAGACACGTTTTCCCTCCAGCAGCAGGCTTAAGGAGAAGGAGTATACCTCCTTCTGGCAGGGACTGGAGCTAGACGAGCGCTGTCTACATGGGACTGGCTTTGCAGTGCACAACTCCCTCCTCTCGTCAGTAGAGCCTCCTTCCTGAGGGACCAAGCACATCCTCTCTCTCCGCCTCATGACCTCCATGGGACCAGCAAACATCTTTAGCATTTACGCCCCCACACTCTGCTCCACAGCAGAGGCCAAAGACGAATTCTACAGTGAGCTCGAGGCTAGGATCAGAGAGATTCCATCTAATGAAAATCTGCTCCTGCTCGGTGACTTCAACGCCCGGGTGGGTGCAGACCACAACTCCTGGCCACATTGCTTGGGGCACTTTGGACTCAGCAAGCTCAATGAAAATGGTCAGCATCTACTTGAGATGTGCTCCTTTCACAACCTGTGCATCACCAACACCTTCTTCTCCACTAAGCTCTACCACAGAGTGTCTTGGAGACACCCCAGGTCCAAGCACTGGCATCTACTGGACTTTGTCATCGCCAGGAGAACCTTGCTGAACAACATCCTTATCACTCGCACTTACCATAGTGCTGACTGTGACACTGACCACTCTCTGGTCAGCTATAAGGTACGTTTTCGGCCCAAACGAATCCATCATGCAAAGCAGAAGGGTCGTCTTCGGATCAATGCAGCCAGTGCGTCAAAACCAGAACTTGTCAATAGCTTCGGCGAAGCTATTGACAAGGCCCTCAAGGATTGCCCTACAGGCAGTGCTACGGCTTGCTGGGACTTCATCCGTGATGCTGTGTACGAAGTTGCATTGGACACCTTCGGGAAGAGAGCGATGAAGAGTGAGGACTGGTTTGAGGCCGGGATAGACGAGATGGAGCCTGTCATCACCGCAAAGCGTGCCGCACTACTTGAGTACAAGAGGCAGCCTTCTGAGAAGACACTGGCCACCTACAGAGAAGCCAGAAACAGTGCCAAGCGGATTACTCGTAAGTGCGCAAATGACTACTGGCTGAAGCTGTGCAGCAACATCCAGACCTCTGCTGACTGTGGTAACATCCGTGCCATGTACGAGGGTATGAAGAAAGCTTTTGGTCCTAGTGCCGTCAAGATCGCTCCCCTCAAGTCCACCTCGGGCAATATCATCACGGATCGCAGCAAGCAGATGGAGAGATGGGCCGAGCACTATCAAGAGCTGTACGCAAGAAAGAACATCGTTACCAACATAGCGATTGAGAGCATCACTCCCCTGCCCATCATGGAGGAGCTCGATACACCACCTACCATCGGCGAACTCAGGAAGGCCATGGACACCCTGGCCTGTGGGAAAGCACCAGGTAATGATGGTATTCCACCAGAGGTCATCAAGGCGGGGAAGGAGAGCACCCTCCTGGGTCACCTCCATGACCTCCTGCTACAATGCTGGGAAGAGGGCACCATTCCCCAAGACATGCGGGACGCAAAGATCATCACTCTCTACAAAAATAAAGGCGACCGTTGTGACTGCAATAACTATCGCGGAATTTCCCTCCTAAGTATTGTGGGGATAGCTTTCGCTCGTGTCATCCTCAGTCGTCTCCAACTATTGGCCGAGTGTGTGTACCCAGAGTCCCAATGCAGGTTTCGAGCAAAGCGGTCGACGATCGACATGATGTTCTCTCTCAGGCAGCTGCAGGAGAAGTGCCGCGAACAGAGACACGCCCTTGTATCTGGCCTTCGTCGACTTGACCAAGGCCTTTGACCTGGTCAGTCGGTCGGGCCTCTTCACCCTCTTACACAGGATTGGTTGCCCCCCCAAGCTCCTGAGGATGATCACTTCCTTTCATGACAACATGACTGGCACAGTTCAGCATGACGGATGATCTTTGGACCCCTTCCCAATCAAAAGCGGTGTGAAACAAGGCTGTGTCCTGGCCCCAACACTCTTTGGCATCTTCTTCTCCCTGCTCTTGCACTACGCCTTCCACGAGTCAGACGATGGTGTCTTCCTCCACACCCGGAGTGATGGGAACTTGTTTAACCTCGCCCGCCTCAAAGCCAAGACAAAGGTGCATAGAGTCCTGATCAGGGAGATGCTCTTCGCAGATAACGCCGCCCTTATCGCTCACACTGAGAATGCCCTGCAGCGACTCATCACCAGCTTCATGGAGGCATGCAATGAGTTTGGCCTCACCATCAGCCTCCAAAAGACAAACATCATGGGACAGGATGTCAGTATCATCCCTGCAATCACCATCGGTGACCACACTCTGGAGGTGGTTGAAAACTTTACTTACTTGGGCTCCACCATCTCCAGCAACCTTTCCTTGGATGCCGAACTTAACACGAGGATAGGCAAAGCAGCAACCACCATGGCTCGCCTTGCAAAGAGAGTGTGGGACAACAACTTGCTGACACTCAACACCAAGATAAAGGTGTACCAAGCATGTGTCATCATCATCATCATTGGCTCCATCGATCTCGAAAGATCATGGGGGAGTTTTGTGCCTTGGGTCATCATTCAGGGAGCTGCACCATCGGGCGTGGCTGTAGAGGCCGATACGGGATCTGCAGGTCCTGCCGCAGCCGTTGCAGATGAATTCTTCACAGTGTAGTGGGGGTCTCGACAGTCTCCTCTGTCTGCGGAGTCTCTTCTCCCCCCAGCGAGTGTCTCTTCTTTCCTCTGCTGTTCGGATGACATCCTGGGTGATGGTCCGCCAGTTGGAGCGGACGGAGGCGGCTGACTCCAGGTCGGAGGGGTTAAAGCCTCCAGCCTTGAGGTCACGCTTGCAAACATCCTTGAATCTGAGAGTTGGGCGTCCCTTTGATCTAGTTCCAGTAGCCAGCTCCCCATACAGTAAGTCTTTGGGGATGCGGCCATCCTCCATTCGGTTGACGTGGCCAAGCCATCGCAAGCGTCTCTTTGTCAGGATGGCAAACATACTGGGCACATCTGCTCTGGCCAGGATGTCGATGTTGGAGACACGGTCCTGCCAAGTGATGTGCAGTAGTCTGCGAAGGCAGCGCTGGTGGAAGGCGTTCAGTCGGCGTTCCTGGCAGGAGTAGAGGGTCCAAGCTTCACTGCCGTATAGAAGAGTACTCAGTACACAGGCCATGTAGACTCTTATCTTGGTGTTGATGGTTAGCATAGAGTTGTCCCAGACTCGCTTCGCCAGACGGGCCATCACCGTCGATGCCTTGCCGATACGGGCGTTCAGTTCGGCGTCTAGGGAGAGATTGCTGGAGATGATCGACCCGAGGTAGGTGAACTTGTCCACCACCGCAAGTGTGTGGTCGCCGATATTGATATTGGGAGCACTGCTGACATCCTGGCCCATGACCTCGGTCTTTTTAAGGCTGATGGTGAGGCCAAACTCAGAACAGGCACGAGCAAAGCAGTTGATGAGACGCTGGAGCGCTTCCACGATGTGGGCAACAAGACCAGCATCATCAGCAAAGAGCAGCTCCCTGATTAGAACACTTCGCACCTTGGTCTTTGATCTGAGGCGTGCCATGTTGAAGAGGCCTCCGTCGCTCCTGGTGTGGAGAAAGACACCGTCTTCAGAGCCCCGGAAGGCGTAGCACAGAAGCAGGGAGAAAAAGATGCCAAATAGGGTAGGAGTCAGAACACAACCCTGCTTCACACCGTTCTTGATCGGGAAAGGGTCTGAGGATAATCTATCAAACTGGACAATGCCGTTCATGTCCTGGTGGAATGACTTGATCATGCTCAAAAGCTTGGGGGGACATCCAATTCGTTGGAGGAGGGCAAACAGTCCATCCCTGCTGACCAAGTCAAAAGCCTTGGTCAGATCAATAAAGGCCAAAAAGAGGGGTTGTCTCTGCTCCCGACACTTTTCTTGCAGCTGCCTCATAGAGAAGACCATATCTATGGTTGACCTGGTTGCTCTGAATCCACACTGCGCCTCTGGATACACACGTTCGGCAAGTAGTTGTAGTCTGTTGAGGACGACACGGGCAAAGGCTTTGCCAACTATGCTTAGGAGTGAGATACCGCGATAGTTGTTACAATCGCTCCGCTCCCCCTTGTTCTTGTAAAGAGTGATGATTTTGACATCACGCATATCTTGGGGCACAGCCCCTTCCTCCCAGCACTGCAACAGGAGCTCATGGAGGTGTTTCAAGAGCGAGCTCTCCTTTGCGGTTTTGACGATTTCAGGGGGGATGTTGTCACTGCCCGGAGCCTTGCCGTTTGAGATAGAGTCTATCGCCTTGCTGAGCTCCTCGATGGTGGGTGGAGCGTCAAGCTCATCCATGACTGACAGTAGAGGGGTGTTCTCAAGGGCCGTGTTCGAGACGGTGGTTACTCTCGAGTAGAGCTCTTGGTAGTGCTCAGCCCATCTCTCCATTTGTTTACCGCGATCCTTGATGACATCTCCTGCAGCTGATTTAAGTGGGACGGTCTTGATGACACTGGGACCGAAAGCCTTCTTCATGCCTTCGTACATTTTGCGCATGTTTCCGTGATCTGCAGAAAGCTGAATGTCCTGGCAGAGGTTAAGCCAGTAGTCGTTGGCACATCGCCTTGCAATCTTTTGTGCATTGTTCCTCGCAGCGCGCAGTGTAGCAAGCGTCTGCACAGAGGGCTCCTTCTTGTGGGCAATTAGGGCTGCACGCTTGGCAGCGATTGCAGGTTCCATCTCAGCGGCTCCAGCTTCAAACCAATCTGCACTCTTCCCCACCTTTTTCCCAAAGGTACCTATGGCGGTCTCAAACACAGCCTCACGGATATGGTTCCACCTTGCAGAAGCACAGTCAGTGGGACAGTCCACCAGGGCTTCATTTACGACTTTAGCATAGCGTTCCCACAGTTTAGGTACTGTAATCATAGCTGTGTTGATGCGGGGTCGGGGTTTCTGCTTGGAGCGGTTGACACGTCTGAGGCAGAGACGTACCTTAGTGGCGACCAGGGAATGGTCGGTGTCACAGTCAGCGCTGTGGAAACTGCGCGTGACCAGCACTCGGTTCAGCAGGGATCTCCTGGTGATGACAAAGTCCAGCTGATGCCAGTGGCGAGACCTTGGATGTCTCCAGGACACACGGTGACAAGGCTTGGTGGAGAAGAATGTGTTGGTCAGACAGAGGTCATGAAAGGAGCAGAGTTCAAGGAGGCGTTGACCGTTCTCGTTGAGCTTGCCAATGCCGAAGCGGCCAATGCAGCGGGGCCAGGAGTCATGATCTGCCCCTATCCGTGCGTTAAAGTCACCAAGCAGAAACAGGTGCTCCTTGGCAGGGATCTGCTGGATCCTGGTTTCGAGCGCCTCGTAGAATGCATCTTTCATCTCAATTGAAGAGCAGAGCGTCGGAGCATAGGCGCTAAGGATATTAGCTGGTCCAGAGGAGGTTATGAGACGGAGAGAGAGGACTCGTGGAGTGCCTGAAGACGGCGGTTCAATAGAGGACAGAAGGGAGTTTTGAACAGCGAATCCAACACCATACAGGCGAGGCTCGTCAGGCTCCTGTCCCTGCCAGAAAAACGTATAGTTCTTCTCCTTCAAGCTGCCGTTGCCCGGGAGTCGCGTCTCTTGCAGTGCTGCAATGTCAATATTAAGCCTCTTCAGCTCGCGGTCGATGATAGCAGTTTTCCTGGCATTGTTGATTTGCTGGAGGTCGTCAGAGAGGCCAGGACACATTGTTCTGACGTTCCAGGTTGCCAGACTCAGCGCTGGCGGCTTTGGTTTCTTGATATTAGCTGGTGCAGTGATTACAGTCCGTGATTCAGCTTTTGGCCTACACTTCAAGCACCCTTTGAAGTAAGCGGACCGTGACCAAGCATGTGTGCTGAGTACCTTACTGTACGGCAGCGAAGCCTGGACTCTTTACTCCCGCCAAGAGCAAAGAATGCCTTTCACCTGCGCTGCCTCAGACGACTTCTGGGCATCACCTGGTGTGATCACGTCACAAACAAAAGTGTACTCTCCCAGGCAGAGGTGCCAAGTATGTTTGCCATCCTCACTCAGAGACGCCTACGATGGATTGGCCACATGTGCAGGATGGACGATGGTCGCATCCCCAAAGACGTCCTATATGGGGAGCTCGCCACAGGAAAGCGACCAACCGGAAGGCCAGTTCTGTGCTTAAAAGACACCTGCAAACGTGACCTGAAGGCCTATGGCATCAACCCAGCAAACCTCGAGCAAGCGACCTCAAACCGCACACAGTGACATTTCATTATCAAGGCTGGAGTCCAGCGGGCTGAGGAGGAGAGATTCTACATGAGGAGAAGAGGACCCGCCGGCAGCAGAAGCTCCAGTCTGTCCCCACTGTCCCTATTGTCCCCACTGCCCCCACTGCCCTCACTACCGACTACATCTGCAGCAAGTGTCAGCGAAGCTGCCGATCCCGCATCGGACTTTACAGCCACAGCCGGCGCTGCAAAGCAACTACTGACTGACATGTGTGCAGATTCCATTGTCTCCCGAGACAAAAGGATGCCAACAACAAAAAACACAGTGGACCAACACCAGCAGATGACCTCTGTTCAGATAAAAGTATATTTTGCATTTCATTTGGAAATCAAAGTCCCAGAATCTGGAGAAAGAGTGGAGAGGCACAGAATGTAAGTTGCTTGAGGTTTAGTGTGAAGTTTCCACAGTCAGTGATGATTTGAGGAACTATGTCATCTGCTGGTGTTGGGCTTCTTTGTTCTCCCTCTAAGGCCTTTAGATGGGAACAAAGTGGAGAGAGAAAAGTCAGTGGAAAGGGAGAAGAATACTGTGAATGGAGTAAAAAAAGAGGAGACTGGTGAATCAGACTCACTTAATTTTGTATAAGGGGAGGTGGTGTCATCAAAAGGCAAATTGATCCAGTCATTTTGATGAATAGATTCAATTAATCCCCCAGCATGGCACAGGGGTGAATACATGTATTAGGAGACACTCCCGTGTTGGCTATTTTCAGAGACATCATCTTACATCTTTTTAAGTGAAGCTGTAATTTGTTGTTGCTTTCTCCTTCCTCTAACTTTGTCCCCTACTTATATTTATGAAACAAATAGGGAGTACAATTCTTCAGAGGTCACACAGTGATTTCACACTATAAAATTATTTTTACCACAAACATGATCTCAAAAACTATTACCTTTAAAATAAAATAGTACATTTCCATAAGGGAATTATCATAAAACAAAAAAGTGTATTAGGTAAAAAAAAAAATCATTCATTTCACTTTTGCTAAACACCAAACTTTTTAACTTCATACCATTGTCCTCCCTGGCATATGGAGATTTCCCAGTTCTCTATCTCTTGACATGCCAACATTTCCGTTTCTCCTCAAACGTACCATATGTTTAGGAAGTTACAAAGAATTATAACTTTGTCAAATTAAATTGATAAAAAGTGTAGCCATGGCAATCTAGCAAAGCATATGAGTGTTGTTGGTGCAACTGATGCAGCCTTCATCAATATGGTAAATGTGTGCACATTTTCTCAGTGCATGAAATATATCACAAAAAGGAAGAAAAAAATCCCAGCAGTTCATAAATGTGCCATGGCTTCTGTATTTCATATTTTTTGCTTTTGTGCAACATTATCCATTACTTTTTATGATTGTGTTCTTCGTTGTCTTTCCTGGGCTTCCACTACTGGGAGCATTTACTGGACTGCACAAAAGTCCTTTTTACACTGGACAAATTCTGTACATCTTCTCATTCTAAGAAACCCCTTTACGGTATATCTCTTTTCCTATTTCTCATTGTACTCTTCTTAAGCATATTACTTTTTCATCACCTTAAATTGGATGTCCCAGAATAATAGTGATCTTGTCAATTATTAATACACTGAATCCACCAAGGCAAGAGAAATCAGGGGTTGGAAACCCTTATGGACTGTAGCAGAGACTTGAACATGTGGTTCAAGTCAGCAATTTCTTTGAATACAAACCCTCATTAACTGTATAAATATGCTGCTCCTTTTACTGACTTTTAACAACAACCTGCAAAATTTCAGAAAGTGTAGTTCAGACCTGTTCCACAGCCTGTATTCAAGATTTTTTGACTACTAATATTTTGCATTGACAAAAGTTTTGAGAACATTATTCAGAAAATAAGTTACAGGTTCCAAACTTCCACGCTATCAAGACATGATGTAGCTAAGTGAAAATGTAATTTTAGTTTAGATCATTTAATCATAAATTCAATCATTTAAGCAATTCCTTTTTCACCAGAATATAAAAGAAAAATCATCCTTTTAAATTCTCTTGAATATCTTTTCATTCCTTGGCCACCTTGTAAACTGACAATATATCAATAATTGCACCATCAGTGATGGAGTACCTCATTATTATGGCCTGATGATATCAAGAGGACTGTGCTCAGACCTCCTGACTGTTAACCGTGACCTTAAGCATGTCTAGATGCAGACCTACCTTAGGATCTTTGTAAGAGTGAGTTTGGTGAGCATCAAGGCAATTGCCTAGGAGGAGTAACAATTTTCATTAATTCACATAAATGATGAGAACTCCTGATCTTCGACCTTGACCTTGAGCACAACCTGGATGCAGACCCACCTGAGGATCACTGAGTGAGTTTGGCAACCATCGGGGTAAATGCCTAGGAGGACTAGCGAATCACGTGAAATGTGGACAGACGAACAGCGGGCGCCGCGTTATCGCATTAGCTCCTTTCGACTTCACTGGAATGAGCTAAAAACAAAGAGCTCTTACCCAGGCTTATATCATTCAGCACGAGTTTAACACTGCTTTAGCACCATGGCCATCCTAGAGAGACAAGTTTTATGAAAGTACACCTACTTAACAATTTCAGTTAACTTGCTGATCTGTAGGCATTTTTAAATATAGATGGACTGTAGTGAGTTAAAATAAATTCTTGGAGAGTGCATACTTTCACAAAGGTGGGAATTTTCCCTCCCTCATATTTTAATTTCTTTGAGCTGCCTGTTAGCTTTAAACAGACAGCTTCCTGTGCTGGCAACCATTAAAACGTCTGACAAGGCACTGAATTTACCACTTTAGGAATTTTAAAAAAAACCTCAAAGCTGAGAGTGAGTCAGATAGCACAAAATATATCTGATTAGTTCTCGGAAAATTTTCATCCTTTCCTGAAAATAATATCAAAATATACTCACTGCCAATGAAAACTGAAGACTCTAGAAAAGTTTGATATTTGTACTAATTTTTATGGAAATGGTCAATTAAATGATGCAAATTATTTTTAGACATCTTCAAAACAATATCAGAGATCGACAAGTGAAAATCTGTGTCAACAATTTTCAAAACTGAACAAAACAGAAGCACCCTGACTTTCTGAAATCACAACAAAACATCTGTATTTAAAACAAAGTTCAATATGGCCTCCATTTGCATTAATGCAGGTAGTACAAGATAGCGCCTGTGTTTGGCCTGGCTACTGCCTCTCTTCATCTGTGTCGTCTATCTCTGTTTGCCATTTTTGCTGTTTTATCAATCCTATCACTAAATGAATGTGTCTTCGCTACACTGAGATATGATGGACAGTCGTTGTACCGGATTAAACTGTCTATGGAAAGATCATTTGACTGACAGGCGCCTCCATGGCTCGCCGCGTCATTGACAATGTCATTTATGACGTTTTCAGTGTCAAGTCAAATTCCTCGTATATTTACCTGTTATTTACTTGTAAATGTGCTTGGCAATAAACTTATTCTGATTCTGACTCTTGGGAGGGCGACAGACAAACTTTTCCGCCCTCGTTTGTGTGTTCTCCCTCCTCACCTGAGTACCGGCTTCTCTTCCTGAGTTGGCGTCCTGGTAAGCCTGTGAAGAAGCCCAGGAGACGGGGTTGCAGAGCTGGCTGTCAAGTTAAGACGAGACGAGTCCTCCGGACTGAAGTTTTCTGGTCTGGTCACCGTGAACACATCCAGTGTCTGCTGCGGGTTCCCATCCAGGATGTGACTACGAATGCTCCTTTGCAGCTGCTGGATTGCTCTCCCGTCTAACAAACACTTACTGTATGTCCAGGATGCTTGTGGATGGGATCATGGTTTTGCCATCAGGGTCTTGAGTTGTCCTGCCTGACCGGAGGCTGACCACCCGGCGCACCTGGAAATCACGTGACCACGTCAGGCTCTTGCTGTCAGTTTCACTCCGATCAGCTGTGAGCGCAGCTGAGCTGTCACCCATCTGGATGGTGCTGCTCAATCCTCGCTCCATTTCTAACACATCCCTCACTCTTAATGAACTTTTTTTGAGAGAGGATATGGATTTTATGTTCCTAGTGGAAACGTGACAGAGCGAGAATGAGTTTTTCCACCTGAAGGAGCTCTGTCCCCCTGGCTGCTCTGTTATCGGGATTCCCCGGATTGCGTGACGTGGTGGAGGACTCGCTGTTGTATCCACCTTATTCCTGGGGGTGCCGCTGTAGGAATGATTATGGGTAGAGTTTCCGGTTTCTGCTGACCTAGTGTTAAATCAGTCAGTAAGCGTGGACTAGCAGGGGCATTTAAAATAGCATTTTTAAAAGTTTTTCAAATTCATTTTAATGTATAGTCCACATATGTGTTTTGCACTCAAGTGGCAGCTAATTTCAGCTCTTCTAGTTTTTGTATTTTTTGAATGCTTTGGCATAGTTCTAGCACTTGCTGGTGTTCGTGGTTGCGCCAATAGACTGGATAAAAGGAGGCTTCTCACCATACGGTGACAGACGACATCCAAGCACGGTGTTGCGGCGTATGTCTGCTCTAAGGTAAATTTGATTATGTTCAACGTATTTTAACAAAAATCAGCAGACTTTATTGCGATGGAGACGTGCTGGTCTGAATGCACACCGCGTCATTATGAATACAGGCAACGAGAAGTCATAAATCATGACTCTTTGTTTGGTAGCGGCAAAGTCCTGGGAAAACCCCCGTGTGTCAGGAACTGAGCCGACTTGGTTCCCCCCGGCTCGGTCCTGGCCTCTCTGTGGGTACGTGCCTCGTTGTGTGTATGTTAGTATGTATTTCTGTGTACTTTGCCGTACCCATAGCGTCTGCTTTCTGGCCGACAGCGGTGAGGCAGCCTCTTGGGCTTGCGCTGGAGTGAGCGCTGTCCAACTGTCTGCCAGTCTGACCACGCCCCCTCTCTATTACTGCCAGCTGTTCCCACTCCCGTGTGCCATCTCCCCGCTCCTCGCCCAGGTGTACCCAATTTGTGGAGCCAGCAACGCATGTACTTAAGGAGCCTTTTTCCAGTCATGCATTGCTGGGTCACTATGCTTCATCTGATCGTTCATCGTCTAGTGAAGTCAAGGTCAAGGACGGTTTCTCTCAGGGCTTATTTGGACTAACTGGACTGCTCCAGCTCTATGAGTAATTACTGCGTGTGTTTTCCCCGGTCACTCTCCCCTGTAGACTGTAGAGCGTCCAGAAGGACTCCTTCAGCTTCTGAGGAAACAATAACTGTAACTGTTTGTCATTTTGTCATATTAATAAATGTGTGTGGTGTTAACCTGCACGTAAATCCTCATTATTTCACCCCTCACTATCGGAAAAGCACATAGGAGGGTTCATGACACTGTGAGTGCCTAGTATCATTGGAAAGCTTAGAAGTCGTACTTTCTAAAAATACCTATGTTTTTGCAGAAGACATAACTCCCAACCGATCAAACACAAAAACAAAAAAACAGAGTTTTGAACCTAGCTAAAATACAAACAAATCGTCTTTTTTCTGGGTCAGTTTTCACGCACTTCCTACAAATTAAATATCATTTTGAAGGTCTTTCAATACAGAATATGGAAACAACATTACATCAATTTTGAAGATGTCTTCAAAGTGACTCATTTTGCCAGCACAGGTCATTTGTTTACAGCGTTAGCATCTTAGCAGTGGTGCTAACTAATGGAGCTACTATCTACGAGGCCACTTTTTAAGGTAATCTTCCCATCCCTTGATAGTCATGGGAAGTGGTATGATTATATTACTGTTTTGAGGTGCAAGAGGCCGTGTTCCCACATTTCTGATGCCGAAGTCATTGTTTTTGAACAAGGAAAAGTGTCCTGTTTCAGTGACAACCATATGTTCTAAACTAGTACTGAAAGTTGCTACCATAATTCACGCAAGGCATCATGGGGTCTAGGAATAAGGTGAATACCGGGACAGCCACCTGTGCAGACTGGTAAACTCTGAGCCCTTCTCCTCCTTTGAGTCTCAGATAATAAAAGTCAGGACCTTTAATGCCTTTTACTGTGTTTTAATCTACCATCCTCCTGGTCCTGCAAGTGTCTTTCTTACGGATTTTACAGATTTTTATCTTCTCTTATTAAATTGGAGAGGGTTTTAGTCATTGGTGATTTTAACACTCATATTGATGATGTTACATGTAACACAGCTGTTGACTTTTTATCCATCACTCATTTTTATAACTTCATCCAGCATGTTTCAGGCCCTACACACGCTAAGGGTCATACCTTCAACCTTGTTTTCTCTTTGGGCTTGGGTATTGAAAATGTGTGTGTTGATGACTTCTAGATCAGTGATCACAGCTGTGTGCTTTTTAATGTTAACTTCCCTGTGAATCCTCCTCCTCTGAAAACGGCAGCAAAAAGGTGGATTATTAACCAAGAGGCAGCAAATCACTTCTCTGATTTGTTTGAGCCACACTTTCTGATGGAATTAAAGATCCCGATGCCTTCACTCAAACATTAGACAGCCATTGTAGGGCTATTTTAATCAAAGTGGCACCAGTGAAATCTGTCCTTGCTTCTCCTAAAAAGTCTCATCCCTGGATAAATGACCCATTTCGATCCTTTAGAAGAAACTGTCGTAAGGTAGAATGCTTATGGAAATCCACCCAATTGGAGGGTCACAGACTCCATCTGAGGGAGCTTAGAGCCTCTTTAAATGACATGTTGAGGGATGCCAGGAATCAGTATTTTTCAAAAATGATTTTCACAAATAAGAAAAATCCTAGAGTCTTATTTGACACAATTAACACTCTTGTCTCACCTACTGCCTCTCTAGTCCCTGTGTTCTGTAAAGCAGACAGTAACAATTTTTTTTAATTTCTTTGTTGATAAGATCGGCGATATCAGGGAAAACATTTTGCCATCTTCTTCTCTTAATTGTGCCAGTGTTATGCCCTCACCTTGTACTTGGTCCATTTTTAATCCAGTGACCTTTCAGGACATCACAGCTCTGCTGTAGAAGATGAAACCCTCCTCTTCCCCTGCTGATGTTCTCCCTACTAAGCTGTTTTTAGCTGTTTTTGAGTCAATTAGTCCTTCAGTTGTTGAACTGATAAACATTTCACTTTCAGCTGGTGTGGTTCCCAGCTCCTTCAAACATGGAGTGGTTGAACCAACTCTTAAGAAGCCAAGTTTGGATCCATCACAGCCAAATAATTATAGGCCAATCTCTAAACTCCCTTTCATATCAAAAAATGTGGAAAAGATAGTGGCTGAGCAGCTTATGTCATTTTTGGCAAATTGTAATATCATGGATAAATTTCAGTCGGGTTTTCGTAAAAATCATTCTACCGAAACAGCTTTAGTCAGAGTCTCCAGTGACATTATGATGGTGGCTGACACTGGTAAATACACAGTTCTGGCTTTATTGGATCTTTCTCCAGCAAAAGCTACCGATACTCAAATACTTTGCAAACAGTTTCATGAAATGGTCAGTCAGAAAGCAACTCATACCAGCTCAGACATCGCCCGGATTAATAAGGCCAGGAGTTCCTGGCAGCGGCGGGCAAAGGATAGAGCTGCATGGAGGAATCTCATCAGACCTAAATGAAACAGTCATAGTAGCCCTCGACAGACTGCTATGATGATGATGATGATGATATTGTTGATCAATTGATCAGACTCAAAGAGCTAAGGCTGTCTGGTTCTGTTTTAAAATGGTTCTCATCATACCTTACCGGAAGAACCTTTCACGTGTCCATGAATCAGATCTTTTCTGAAATAGCACAGTATTCATGTGGAGTACCACAAGGCTCAGTTTTAGGACCCATTTTATTTCTAATATACATTTTCCACTGGGACGGATAATTAGCCAGTTCCAAGATATTTCTTATCATCTTTACACTGGTGATATTCAGTTGTATTGCTCTTTTCTGAGTTTCACATGCTGTCATCTTTAACTAACTGCTTGTCTAACATCAAACAGTGGTTAAGTGCAAACTTTTTACAGCTTAACTCAAACAAGACAGAGACATTAATTATCGCTCCTGAAAACAAGATTCCACTTATTAAGCACCACATGGGTACCCTAGGTTCCTCTGTCCAGGCGAGTCTTCGGAATCTTAGTGTTAGTTTTGACTCGGCTATTTCTCTTGAGCACCACATTAATCAGTTAATTAGAAATTGTTTCTTCCATCTGAAGAATATTTCTAAATTGAGAACCCTGGTGTCGAAGGCGGAACTTGAGATGATTATACATGCTTTTATTTCTTCTTGCTTAGACTATTGTAATAGTCTTTTTACCTGTCTGAGCCAAAAGCATCTTCAACACCTCCAGGTTGTTCAAAATTCAGCTGCTAGACTTTTAACTCACACTAAGAAAAGGGCTCACATTACACCGGTTTTATCAGCATTTCACTGTCTCCCAGTTGGTTTTAGGATTCAGTTTAAAATTTTAGTTCTTGTTTTTAGAGCTATTCATGACTAGGTCCCTAAATACATCACCAAGCAGCTTAAAGTGTACAACCTCTCACGGTCTCTGAGATCCTCAGATCAACTTTTAATGGCTGTCTCTTGAACCCATTTTAAAACTTGAGGTGATAGAGCTTCTCAGGCAGTGACACCAACATTGTGGAATGCTCTACCACTGTCTTTGCACTCAGTAGTGTTATGACTACTAAATTGACAGCTTACGTGCACAAAACCACAGCACAGGATGGAACCACACAAGGGAGCACGTTTGACAATTTATTAAATAGAAAAAGAAACACAAAGCTATAGAACAGCCACTCGCCAGAGGAATCCACCTGAGAAGAAAGAATGAGAGCTGTTAGAGGAGGAACAAAGCAAGGGAAAAATGGGCAAGCCAAATTGCCACTTACTTGGGTTCAGAGAAAGAACCGGCAGGACCCAGCAGCAAATAGACGAACCAGTAGGGTGCGGGGAATGGGCCGATGGTGCCTGATTGGGTGGAGCAGATTGCTGAGGGAATTGATGAGGTGCAGCAGGAGAGCGCGTGCAGTCCTGAAGACACACCTGCACGATGGCAGCAACCTGCGCAGAGAAGAGCACGAAGTCGACACTTGCTTGAAAACAAACTTGCTTGCCTGAAAACAGGCAGTATACCCAGATGAGCCAGCACTGAATGCGCGGAGAGAGCCTCCTTAAGAACGCTGTCTGATTAGCGGGCACAGGTGCATCTTCTGCCTGAGGTGCAGTGATGAGCTGACAAAGATGAGACGGGACAAGAGGGACAGGCTCTCGCTGCCCATGACAAGTAGACTCTGTTGACGCTTTTAAAAAGCAGCTGAAGACACTTCTGTTTAAACAGGCTTTTTAGTTTGATAATGGTTTTTGTGTTTTTAATGTCTTTATACTTGTTTTTAATGCCTTTTTAATGCCTTTTTTTCTCTCTCCCGGCGCCACACGAGTCGGCTGCCTTTTGCAACAGCGGCTCGATTCCGAGTCTTATTTCCCTTCCTCTCTCTTTTTGATCCAGTTTTTTTTCACTCCACTTATATCACAGACACACAGATCGTCCCAAATGTCTCCTGAGCCGGCGGACGGAGCCACTGTTTATAGCAGGATACGATACAGCAAGGAGGAGCTGCTAGCATTCAACCGCCACCCGGTGCTATTGGAAAAACTCGACATACCGAGAGAACTGAGGCGAAAACGTCGCGGCTGCCGGGCTGGAGTAAGGTGGAGGACAAAAAATATAAGGTACAGACCCTCCCTTCCATCTGTTGTCATGGAAAATGTACGGTCGTTACTGGGAAAGGTAGATGAGCTAGCGGCTATCTGCCATTACGATAGCACATACAGGGAGTGCTCTCTCCTTTTGTTTTCTGAGACGTGGCTAACTGAACTAGCAGCAGATGCTAACACTGAGCTGGAGGGTTTCCACATGATAAGGGCAGACCGGACACCAGACAGTGGCAAAGCAAGGGGCGGTGGAGTGATAATGTATGTTAACAACAACTGGTGCAGACCGGGACATCACTGTTAAACAACGACACTGCAGCAAAGACATTGAGTTGCTAGCTGTTAGCATGCGGCCTACATATCTCCCGAGAGAATACTCACACGTGATCTGCATTGTTGTTTATGCAAATCCGATGGCGAACGCTGGGACAGCGCGTGACGTCATCCATTCAGTAACCAGCAGGCTGCAGACAGAACACCCAGATGCTCTTCTCCTCATCTCAGGCGATTTCAACCATGTTTCACTGTCTCCCATTCTACCCACGTTTACCCAGTATGTCACATGCCACACTAGAGACAATAAAACACTGGACTTATTCTACGCAAACACTAAGGAGGCGTACACCTCATCACAACTCCCCCCACTCGGGAGATCGGATCACAACTTGGTTCATCTCCGGCCGGTGTACAAACGCCTAGTGCACAGACAACCTCCGGCCATGCGCACAGTGAAGTTATGGTCTGAGGAGGCAATGGACACTCTAAAGGGCTGTTTTGAAGCCACCGCCTGGAAGTAGCTCTGTGATCCACATGGTGAGGACATCGATGGCCTCAATCACACCTTCACGGGCTACCTCAGCTTCTGTGTGGACAAATCCGTTCCCACCAAGACCATATGGTGTTGCTCAAACAACAAACCGTGGATCAACCCTGAGATAAAAACATTTCTGAGAGAGAAGACGAGGATCTTCAGGTCGGGGAACAGGGAGATGCTGAAGTCCGTACAGAGGGAGCTGAGGAGAAAGATCAGAGAAGGCAAGGACAGCTTCAGGAAGAAGATGGAGTACAAGCTGCAACAGAGCGACATCAGTGGGGTCTGGAGAAACCTCAAAACCATCTCTGGGCTCCAGAATATCTCCCCCCAGGTCACGGGGGGCAGGGAGTGGGCGAACAATCTGAATCTGTTTTTCAGTAGGTTTGACCAACCGCCCTCCCCCCTGACCGCACAACAACCACTGCTGCCTCTTAAGACATCAAATCCTGCTGCCCACTCCCCACTCCACCAACACCCCCCCCACTCCCAACACACAGCCCCCCATCCTGACCCTGACCAGGACCCAGGTGAGGACGGAGCTGAGGAAGATCAAGGCGAGGAAGGCGTCGGGACCTGACGGCATCAGCGCAAAGCTCCTCAAGTCCTGTGCAGACCAGCTGTGTGGGATTGTGACATACATTTTCAACCTGAGCCTGAAGCTGGGGAGGGTACCACAGCTGTGGAAAACTTCTTGTGTGGTACCTGTACCAAAAACTTCCCACCCCAAAGCCCTGAACAGCTACAGACCGGTGGCCTTGACGTCCCACTTGATGAAGACCCTGGAGAGACTGCTCCTTGCTCACCTCCGCCCCCTGGTGGAACCAGTGATGGATCCACTCCAGTTCGCCTACCAGCATGGCATTGGGGTGGAGGATGCGGTGATCTTCCTCCTTCACCATTCTCTGTCCCACCTGGAGAAGCCCGGGAATGTGGTGAGGATCATGTTCTTTGACTTCTCCAGTGCTTTCAACACCATCCAACCGATGATCTTGAAGGACAAGCTGCTGCGCGCAGGGGTGGACCAGCACCTGTCATCATGGATCCTGGACTACCTCACAAACCGGCCTCAGTTTGTGAGAACCCGGGACTGTGTGTCCGACACAATCATCGGTAGCATGGGGGCCCCCCAGGGAACGGTGTTGGCTCCCTTCCTGTTCACTCTTTATACTGCGGACTTCTCACACAACACAACACACTGCCATCTACAGAAGTTCTCTGATGACTCTGCGATCGCTGGCCTCATCTCCAATGGAGATAAAGCTGAGTACAGAGGGCTTATCCAGGACTTCGTGGACTGGTGCCATCAGAACTGCCTCCAGATCAACGCGAGGAAAACTAAGGAGCTGGTGGTGGACTGCCGCAGGCGTGGACAACCCCTCACAGCACCAGTAAATATACAGGGAACAGACATTGAGATGGTGACATCCTACAAGTACCTGGGTGTTCATCTGAACAATAAACTAGACTGGTCACACAATACTGATGCACTCAACAAGAAGGGACAGCGCAGGCTGTTCCTACTGAGGAGACTCAGGTCTTTTGGTGTACAAGGGGCTGAAGACATTCTATGAATGCTGAATGAATGCTGAAGACATTCTATGACACGGTGGTGGCATCAGCCATCACTTTTGGAGTGGTCTGTTGGGGCAGTGGCATTACTGCAGCCGATAGGAAGAGACTGAACAAACTGATCAAGAAAGCTAGCTCCGTCCTGGGGCAGCGCCTTGATCCGGTGGAGGAGATAGGAGAGAGAAGGACGGTGGCTAAACTGTCATCTCTGCTGGAGTCCGAGATCCACCCTATGCAGGACATACTGAATGCACTGAGGAGCTCATTTAGTAGCAGACTACATCATCCCAGGTGCACAACCGAGAGGTTTCGCAGGTCCTTCCTACCAACGGCTGTCAGACTGTACAACCTAAGCAGGGCTGCTCGCAGAGATAGCAAAAAGACGTAACAACCTAATAGTTTTTTGAATGCAAAAGATGCAATAGACTTACACAATGGTCCCCTCCGGCATACAACTAGGAAAATACCAGTCGCTATGGAGGGTGAGAATATGTATGGGTACATAATCATACCATGTAGGATAACTAAGTAGACGGTTGTGCTGTTTCATCCCATCTAGCAACAATGCTCTGCACTGTGTGTGTTTATATATTTACATATTTATTCCATCTAGCTACAATGCTCCGCACTGTGTGTGTTTATATATCTACATATTATTCCATCTAGCTACAATGCTCCGCACTGGGTGTGTTTATATATCTATATATCTATTCCATCTAGCTACATTGCTCCTCACTGTGTGTGTTTATATATTTACATATTTATTCCACCTAGCTGCAATGCTCCGTACTGTGGGTGTTTATATATCTACATATTTATTCCATCTAGCTACAATGCTCCGCACTGTGTGTCTGCGTGTATATATATATATATATATATATATATATATATATATATATATATATATATTTATAGTAATATGTACATATGTATATTAGCTGCTCTTGCTTGCTTTTTTTTTTCTTGCCTTCTGATTGTTGCTCTGAGTGTTGCTATCCCTGTGCTGTTGCAATCCTGGAATTTCCCCGTTGTGGGACTAATAAAGGCTTATCTTATCTTTATTGTTGTATTTGTGATTGTGTGTTTTATTTTATTGTGAAGCACTTTGTGATTCTTTCTGTGAGAAGTGCTATAATATATAAATTTTACTTACTTTTTTACTTAGTAATATGCCTCCACATGAACCTCACAAGCTGTCTAATGTTGTTCTGGGGGATATTTAGCCACTCATCCTGCAATGCCACGACTTCAGCGCCACCCCATCGGTTGGCCCTATCCCTAACCCTGGACTTGCAAAATCGGGATTTGTCAGAGAAACGAACAGTGTTCCACCGCTATAGGGTCCACCTGTTGTGCTGACGAGCATACTCGTGGTGATTTTGTTGCCGTTCTGCCATCAGGATCATTCCTTGAAAGGATCTTCAGGCTCATAGGTCCTGAGGCGTCTTCTCACGGTATTGGCCAAGATCCTTGGCTGGTGTCTCTCTGGAGTTTCCTGGGCCATCTGGGTGGCTGTGTGGAAGCGATCTCAGGGGTGCTGCAGCACGATGTACCTGTCTCACTCCAGGGTGGTGACACATGCTCGTTCTGGATGTGGTCAGTTAGCCATGGATCCAGTTTCAACCTGGCGTTGTTGCAACAAAACAATGGTTGATGCATTGGAACCCAATCTGAGTGCCACCTAGCTCAGTTCATCACGTGACTTTTGTGGCAGCGTGGAGATTTCACAACATAGTGCTATGCATTTTTGTTCATCTTTATACAGGGAAAATGACCACTCCTTAAAATCACTGATTTTTGACTTTTGAGTACCCTCTTCAAAAAAACAACAAGCTAAAAAAGACTGTAGAGCCAGAGCTCAAAGGCAGTGAGTCATGACAGTGAGTACAACCACTGAAATTGAGTTCTAGATGTATTTTGAGTCATACAAACACTATTAGTCACTATTAGTAAAGCTCAGTTAGGATGGACCCAGAAATATTTATACAAAAATTGTATAGGCCTATAACCTTTTAATTTATGCTATTAAAAGACACACACGCAAACAGACACTCCTTGGCAGAGTTAATAATGATGCTGGATGATACTGAGAAAACTGTACCTGTCCTCTGCCTAAAATAAATTCACTAATCAAGGGAGTAAAAGCAAACTGAGCTTGACGTAGCTTGACAGCAGCATTAGTTCCACTGGCTAATTGTGAGTCTTCCTGCGTTGGGCAATGGACCATTCGTCTTTCCAAACCATTGTTCTTCCTAGACAAACCAGTGAACTTAGTGGTAGATGACAGATTCAAAGGTCTGGACCCTAGCAAGTACACCCACTCTTTATGAGTCAGACAGGTGAGAGTCTTGACAGCAGTGAATTAGCTGGTAATGAGGTCCTTCTTTGTGATGTGGGAGGAACATTACAGAGGAAGGATGAAGTAAATGAAAGGTCAAGCTTTAAAAGCTGCCACAAACTTGTTAAAAGGTTAAACTCCTCAGCCCAAAAATGTTAGAAGTTACAAAAGAGATAAATGTCCAGGAAGGGATTTTTGTTTGTGTTCTTACTGCAGTGTGTGAAATAAGATTGATGTTCAGTTTTTGGCACCATAGGCCTGACTTGTGTACAGTGCCATCATTACTTGGTGTTATATTGATAACACTGAACCAAATTGCATATAATTTTAATATAAAGTTGTCTAAAAAATATTAATACAGGTTTCAGGTGACATTCAGTGTTAGTTTGCCGAATTACAACTGAGCTGTAGTGCCACTGACTACAAGCCACAGTTGCACTGTAAAGTTTGACTGTTATGACAGGCAAGGCCTTTTTTAAATTTAAGACACTCATTAAAGTGTCTTGGAGAAAAGCACAAAGAAAAATAGTTTTCCTAAATTAGAAAACATGTTGTTAGCACTGCGGCAGCACAGTTTACCCTTGGCCGGGGGATTGTGGGGATCGTGGGATCGTGGGTTCGATCCCAGCCCCCGACCAACAGTGATCTGTGTGGAGTTTGCATGTTCTCCCCGTGTTGCGTGGGTTTACTCCGGGATTTCTCCGGTTTCCTCCCACATGCCAAAAACATGCATGTTAGGTTAATTGGCTGTTCTAAATTGTCCCTAGATATCTGTTTCCTATAGGCCCTTAGAATAGAGGGTTAGTATTAATGAAAGCGCTTTGAGTGGTCTTTGTGACTAGAAAAGCGCTATATAAGTGCAGGTTAGTTAGTTAGTTAGTTAGTTAGTTGTATAGAACCTATATCTATGATTGCAACAAGCTAGACAAGCCAGTAAGATTAGATAGTACAGCTGTTTTGGCTGTATGATGTTATTTAACAGCATTTTGGACAAACAGGAAGGGGTGTGTTTATTAAAGACCCAAGATGACTGGGCCTTCTTGCTAACTCTCTGTTAATAAAACCAAATTACACAACAGTTAGCTCTGACCAAGCAATCTGATTGCACAATAGGGATTCCAGGAGTTACTATATTCCCCAATAATCGCACTCGGACGTTTTGCACAGTGAGTATAACTCCGCTTCACCCACCCGCTCACACCCTATTTAGGGTCACCACAGCAGATCATTGGTCCGCATGTTTCTCTTTCTGAGAACATTTCGTTTCAGTGCTTTGTCACTTTAAGGTATTCAACTCCGCCCTCCATCTTACATCACTATGGCTAGCATATGGTGTTCTTAGCTGCCTAGCTCACAGACAGCTAATATAAATTTGTCTCAAAGAATTAATCAAATAAAGCATCTCTGGTGGGCAGGGGTGTGGTTTCAGTGGTTGATAGCATATGACTGGTACCTGGAGTACAATAAGCACAGAAGCATTTGTGAATGTGTGGCTAAACTGCTAGCTTCAGCTAGCTGCCTTTGGTCAGGGTTGTTGATAATACTAAAGCAAAATAAGCTAAAATAATGTCTAAGAATGATGTACTGTATATGGTCAAGTGTTGCCAGATGAACAAAGATTCCAAGGGGGTGAATAGAATTTATAGAAAATGGTGATCAAAACCAGCCAGAATGACTAGATAAGACTAGACAGCCTGTCTGTCACGTTCTCGGAGTCAAGGCAAACAATATCTAGTTACATGGATTGACTTGGACTGTCTAGCATGCTAATGCTAATAGCTGGCTGTAGCATCCTGGCAAAAATGTAACAAAATAAGCCAGATATATATTATGAACTGTAGATTAGTGAACCAGGTGGAAACAGAGATGGCTTTTAGGGTGACTGAAAGCTGAAGAAAATAACAATGTAAAGCACACTTGGTGCGAGCTTCAAAGTACTACTGTTAGCTCGAAAGCTAACAGCTTTGGCTCCTCACCCATCGACATGGCAGACAGTTAGGCTGGCCAATATTAGACCAGTGGGCAGGTATCAAGTAATGTCTTTTACCTTTTAGCGATGTATCCCCTTTCTTGACACAAGAAAATCGCCAGAAGAGTCAGAACGGCTATTTGGAGAGAAACCGAGAGCAAACATGATAAAGGCTGTATGAAGGGTTTTGTTTTGTTTTGTTTTTTTTTTAAGAAAAGTGAGCATTTTTTTTTTTAATTTGAATGTTGTATACTTTATTGATCCCCAGAGGGGGAATTGAGGGCATCCACCTGGATGGATGAAGCAGCCACGGTACGGCGCTACCCCTTAACCATTCACACCTAGGGCCACTTTAGAGTCTCCAATTAACCTAACCTGCATGTTTTTGGCCTGTGGGAGGAAACCGGAGAAATCCCGGAGTAAACCTACACAGACACGGGGAGAACATGCAAACTCCACACAGATCACTGTTGGTCAGGGGCTGGGATCAAACCAGGGATCCCATGGCCAAGGGTGAGTTGCTGTGCTGGCGCAGTGCTAACCACTGTGCCACCGCACCGCCCATTTTGATGCTTTTTCAATAACCATGTGACCAATAGATACATTTCAGAAGGCTAAAACCTACAAACACAATTTTTCAGTCAATAAACCTTTTAAGTATTATCATACTATCCTTTAGGTACAGAGGTTTCTTCAGAAAATTCAAATGTTTTACCAACAATACTATATGGATTGCAAAATTTATGAAAACCTTGTTTAGGTTGACCAGCTCCTTTATTTCTGAGAAATTCATCCTATAGGATGCTCTTTTTGAATAGTTATATTAAAAATTGACAGTTGTCCCAATTTACTGTGAGATAATCCCTTTTCTCCACTGTGTCCCCATCCCAGCTTTCTTTTCAAACCTACGACTGAAAAGGAATTCAAATTAAAATCATTACATTTGGTTTTTAATCACATTTTCCACAGGATCACATGTTTAGTGAGTTCAGTTTCTGATTCACTGCATCGAAGCTACACTGTTCACCCCCCCCAATTCTATATAACAAAATGCTGAGAGATACACTACAAAAGAGTGTTGCTGGAAATATTAAAGTCCATACAAAAAAAAAAAAAAAAGAATAGAGTAAAACCCTTCATTGTAGTTGCATTAAAGCCAACACTAAATCCAGGATTTGCAGAAACAAAAAGCCTCTCTTTGCTGTAAGCATGAGTGGCATCTTGTTTGTCCTGCACACGTCCTTTCATCTGCATCATTTGTCCCACTAACAATGACCCCCCCTCCCCCAAGTTCTTACATGATACTCATGGGCCAATGGGGAACCAATGACCCAGAAACCAAGATTTTGTCAAATCACTCCAAAGCAATTTTCAGTTTGGTTTTAATGGTTTCTCGTTTGTCTCTAGTGTAATATGTGGGTGTACTGTTCAAAGAGCCACATCTTGGTGACTCACTTATCTAAATATAAGCACAGACTAACGACTATTTACACAGAAATGAGCTCAGAAAGGAGTATTTGTCATGATTGGCAATAATTAGACAGCTCACATGCAGGGAATGACACCAAAGGAAACAATGACGGTAACAAGTTTTGGTTGAATTTTATTAATGCAAAGAACGCCTCCACAAGAGAAAAACGCCACTCGCCAGGGGAAGCACACAGCCTAAAACGAGAGTCGAGCAGGTGAATTTGGAGGGAGACAAGACAAAGGGAAAAATAGGACTACACTCACATGGGAGTGATAGAGGACCCAGCAGAAGAAACCAGCACTTACAGAGAACCTACCGATGAAGCAGGATGGCAGAAGTGAGCTGGGTGAGGTGTCTGACCGGGTGATGACAGCCGCTGATGTGGTGATGATGACGGGGCAGGTGAGCACACAACAACCCTGGAGACGCACCACAAAGGAGGTAGCCACCCGTGAAAATGTAAGCAGAGGATTAAAGGGTTTTTCCAAATTTAAGGAAAATATTCACTGCTGATGCAGGTAGTATACTCAACGAGCCAGCGCTGAGGCGCTGAAGGGAAGGTCTATTTAAGCGCTGGCGAGTCAGAGGAGCAGGTGCGTCTCATCACGCAGGTGGAGATGATTACCGGTGGAGTAGGTGAAGGTTGAACCAGACGGGCGTGGGAAGAGTGCGCTCACCAGGCTATGACAGTATTTGACATCTAGCACCTAAAGTTAACCATCAAGCATGACAAAGCACTAAGAAATACAAACTGAAAGTGTACTGGCATGAAATTATTATTACATAAAATTCTCTGATGTCACAGGACTGAGCACGGTTAGTCCCGGGCTCAGGCCCTCAATTGATTTCTGAATTTTTTCCACCCTTGTGATGTTTTCATGTGTTCTGATTCCTAATGATTCATCATTCTGTCTGTCATTTATGCTTCAGTATTGTTATTACATTGTTAATTTATGTTGTTTAGGATTGTTTTGCCTTTTCATGTGACAGGGCCATTATTCCTTCTCTCCAGACATCCCCACGTTATTTGCTTACTGCCTGCTCCCCTACCTATCCGCAGCTGCGAATACTCTGTAATTAGGTCACCAGTCCGCTCCTGTTCCCCACACCTGCTACTCATTGTGCAGCCCACTATTTAAGCCTGCATGTTCATTTTGTCTTTGTGGCTTTATTGGTTCAATGCCTCATCATTCTACTTGTCCTAGCCTCTGAAATGGTTTTCTTCTCCTGAGTACTCCCAACTCTGAGGCTCTTTACTGTAAGTTATTCTTGTTTGCATTTTTGTATTGTGGGTACTATTTTTGGATTTTTATGTTCCTTTTGGTAATAAATGTCACTAACACAATTCAGTGCTTGGGTTTGTCTCTCTGCCCCATAGGGGCAAACATGACATCTGATTTGTCTTTTTTGGACTTTGTATATACAAAAAGTGGTCTTGAACATTTCTTCTTCCTGCATGTATGAATATAAAATTAAAGGGGATATGACATGATTGAATAGTTGATCCAGTTGCAGACACCACACACAAATGTAGAGTGATAATATTGTTCATGAAGCACAGGAACTAGAGACATGTGGCGAGAATCTGGCAACCCTGCAGGCAGGGGAGAGAGAGAACGGTGAGTATTTGACAGGTAAAACTTGTTGGTAATCATTGTGCTGTTCTCTTACAGTTGGTGGTGGACAACACTGCACTGCTCAGCAGACACTCCAGACTTGACTTGCCAGTGTTACCAGCCCGAATAGGTGCGGGTACATGCTGGGTGGTGTGGAGAGAGGAGATGCCCCACACCGGGGCAAACAGGATTTGTAGCAGGTGAAGGGGAATTTGTTGGAGAATGAGTAGAGGGCATCCACTTTCTGCAAAGGAGATTTAGGTCCACCTGTACACAGGTTTTGGGTCCTGGGAGAAAGCACAAATGGCATTGAGGAGTGATGTTATCTCTGACATTGACGTCCCAAAGCCTGTCAAGCAAAGGGGGCATGGCCAAATGAAGCTTGGGTCGAGGCCCGTATCATGTGTCAGAAGATCACGTGACCCAAGACAAACAAGCCCCCATTTCTCTAGAAATCGTGTGATTCACTTGCTGAAAAAGGCTCGGGGAAGTACAAGTGTTCTAAGTGAAGTTATGCTCGACATCACCCACTCGACACTGACTCGAGCAATATAACACGGAAGTGTAATGAACAGAGCGTTGAGCACTGTCAACATGCCCAGTCACATGACCATAGCAAGCGAGGCCTCGTTACGTCTGTCACATCATGTGACTTGAGGGCTCGTGGAAAGTTTGAGAGGGAATTAGTATTTTTTGTTTTGCTTTGTGGTGTTTGTTCCTGCCATCCAATTTTGAATCAACCTTGGATGGCCAAATGCTCAAAGTTGGGATTTTTTTCAGGTTTTTCAATTCTGATGCAGTTCTGACAGTCACCAGATGGCAGTCTTTATTAGACGTTTTATAACTGTTGCTCATAAAGCTATTGTCTCAAAGTTGTTCATTGTTTAGTGAGTCCTTGGTTTTAACATCACTAGTTCTGCTTGACAAGTGATGCTGAGGATCGTTGCATGCAGGAGACTGACAGTATTTCTTAGAAAATGGAGTCACCAAAAAAGCGATTAACATCTACTGATTTGGAGCATTTTGACTTGATGTCGCCAAATAAGGAAAACTAACATGTAGCGTCACCAGCTGGATCCAAATACATAAAATTAGTCTTTGCTGAGGGGAAATTGTTTCACCCAAAAGGGTGGTCCTAAAACCCCCTTTCCAAAACACACAAAGCCAGTGCTTTGAAGCCACCTTCCATGGCTGAATTCCCCCCCACCCCCACCCCGCAAGGAAGTTTGAAGTTTACTCTCCTCACATGCATTTGCCAAAAGAATACCAAAGTGACACTTTTACGATCTGATCTTCCACAGACTATTAACCTGCAAGGATTTTTCTCCCAAAACTGTGAAAGTCCAACATTGCCCTCCAATAGATAACACAGGGATATTTCCCCTGAGGACTGAAAATTTTTCCCTCTGGAGTTTAAAACTATGAATTGTGAACAATGAACTAACTGGTCACTCTCAACTAGTGATGTTATGTTCGACACCACCCACTCAAGACTGACTCGAGCAATATAACCCGGAAGTGTTGCGAGCAGAGTGTCGAGCACTGTGACAATACGCCCACAGTCACATAACCATAGCAAACAAGGCTTAGTTGTCCTATCGCGTGATTTGAGACCTGGTGGGAAATTTGACAGGGCTCGGCGTTGCATATGTCAACAGTGAAGGATTTAAAAGGGGTGTAATTAACCACTCGAACTGTGGGTTTTTTTAAGAGGAGGAGATTAATTATCTTCGCTATTATTTGCAATTTCAGTACAAGTCAGGGACAGTACACCAGTTAGGTTTAGTTACATTAAACACATTACATTGACTAAATATACTATACTACACTACATTTCATTCTTGGTCATCCTAGATGAGAAGAGAAGCGTTATATAAATGAACGCCATTTACACATGGATACATACAGACATTGATACATACCACAAACGTATTCACACAAACAAAGTATAGGATCTACTGTGGTTGAGAGTAGTGTGTGTGTGTGCATTATTATTATTTTTTTTTTCCAGAGTGCAAGGTGTGTTTGAGTGACTGTAAGAGTAGTGAGGTGAGGGACATGGAGGAGCAACCAGTGGCTAAAAGAGCACACTCTTATGTGTGGCAGCACTTTGACATTTTCAACCCCAAGAAGGTCAAGTGTGTTATCTGTGCTGTGGAGCTGGCGTTCAACAATAAGTTTTCAGTGCTGCAACACCTACGCAGCAAACACCTGGAGACAACGCCCAGTACAGCTGCTGATGCTTCAGCGGGGACCAGACAAGGTAAACTTGATGTAATTTCTATAGGTTGAATCCAAACACCCAACAGTATTATATACCGTATAATTTACAATTATTCAATGACAGTTTTTGTAGACTTTCATTGTAAGGTCGGCAAGCAGAGTTGGATGAGGCACTGGTGTTAATATGGTTGTGCTTGACACTCAACCATTTGAAGTAATTAAGGACAGAGGCTTCAGGGCCTTTGTACAGAAGCTGGACCCAACCTACAGCCACATGCAGACATGGACCTCCGTGAATATGGATGCCTATCTTGGGATAACCTGCTACTTCATTGATGACAACACGAAACTCGTTAGTGTTCTGCTTGGAGTGGAACATTTCACACGGTCCTACACAGCAGAAAATGTGAAGGATGCCATGGAGCTGCAAATTAATCAGTGGTGTTTGACAAATAAAGTGCACTTTTTAATCACAGACAATGCATCAAATATGAGCCTTTGTGCCAAACTCATGAATGTAAGGAATGTGCCATGTTTAGCCCACAGCATTAATCTTGTTGTGAAAAAGGCACTGGATCAAACTCCTTCACTTGTCGACATCAGAGCAAGAGGCTGAAGAATTGTCACTTTTTTTTTTTTTAAGGCAAAAGAAAAACTGATAGATGCAAACCCAGCTGCAGAAGCCAGTTCACAAATTAATTCAAGAAGTTGAAACCTGGTAAAACTCTACATATCTCATGTTAGACTGTATGAGCAACGTGAACCAGTCGGTGCAGCAGTGGCATTCCTCCTCCCACATGTGTGGACGACCAGACAGTCAATGAGTGTTTAGAGGTGCTTGCACCTTCCCAGCTGGTCTCCAGAGATGTCAATATAAAATGTTTCTGCCTCCAGTCATTCCACTCAGAGGGTTACAGCACAAACTGAGTGAAAAGGCATCAATCATTAAAAACCAAACAGCACTTCAACTCAAAACTGCAGCATGAGCTGGTCAAATGGTGCACTGTTCAAAATATTAGTTTTGGCCTTGGCAACCATTTTGGACCCACAATTTAAAATGTTAGGTTTTGGCACTGACACGCGCTCAAGAGACCATGGTAAAATTGACTGCCGAATGTGCTGCAGCCATCAACACTGAGACGCCAATGCCATCAACACCACAGGTAGTGTACCTTATTCCATATTGTTTTCCAAACCTCTCTCTCTCAACATGTATTAAATGTTTATCAACTCCATCAATCAGTAGCAGTGGAAGAACCTGGGCTTTCAGCAAAAAACATCTGGGAGTTCTTGGATAGCAGTTGGTTTGTTTTTTTTACTTTAAGCATCATGTTCTAATTACAAAAGATTGCTAATTTTATATATATATATATATTGGGAAACAGCACTGTCAAAGTGCAACAGCAGATGCCACGGTGGAAGTGAAACAATATTTGTCTGAGCCCTACCTTTCCAGAGAAGAAGACTCACGCTGTCACTGGGCAACACGGCAAACTACTGTATATACCCCACTCTTTACAAGATGGCAAAAAAAAGTACCTCCACCAGCAACGTCAGTGCCATGTGAGTGGGTCTTCTCTAAAGCTGGAGAGGTAGTAAGCCACAAGAGTATCAGACCACGCACTGTGGAAATGCGTTTTTTTTTAAATAAAAATCTTTAAACACTCCAACAATACGATGTTTCATTATTTATGAAGAGCAGTAAATACTATAAAATGGTAGAGAAAAATATTTGCGATATGACAATGAAGTGAAGGTAGAGTTGGGTCCCTCCCAATTCTCAATTGTCCCCTCTACCCCTATGAACTGGGACACCCCTTCATGGCTGCACATGGCCATAGTGGCTGTAGAGTGTAGCTGTCTTATGCCACATTTCCACTATGTTCTGCGCTACTCTTTTCTTTTCTTTACTACTTGTTTCTCCCGCGGCTGCGCCTCCATCACAACCGCGGAAAGACGAGTATTGCTGGGGTGGGCAGGATCGAGGTGGCGCTACACTGCTGACGTATAAAGGACGAGACTGACTCCTCAACAACACAGAAAAAAATAGCGGATTACGAGCGGAGGATTTCCACGGTTTTTAACACAATGAATGTCTTTAACGAGACAAGAGAATTTTACAGGAGAAGACGACGTGGATTGAGACAACACACGTTGGAGCAGGAGAGGAGAATAGCGGCTGCCCAGGAGGAATCTGAAGCAGCTGCATATGAAGCAGAGATCATTTCATTTGTTCAGTGTTCATGTGCATACATATGTCAAACGTGTTTTTTAAATAAAATGTTGTGCACTTTTAAACTACGTCGCCTCTGTTGTTCAAAACGGTTAAATGTTAACAGACGGTTAATTAAATGCTGAAACACCGGGGTAATTTAAAATTATGCAGAAACTTAATCCTAAACCCCTTTAACTTACCAAATAATTTATAATATTATAAAAAAGCCAATCCAAATCTAGACCCATTTTGTTTTTTGTGTAATAATGATACACTGATGATAAACTGACTTCCCAAAAAAAGCAGCAGCTATACAATGCACTTTTGATTTGATGGAATTGCCAATTGACCTTGGAATTACTGTATATGTGGAAACTTGTTATACTTCCAGTTACCTTTAACTTACCAAATAATTGATATTATAAAAAAGCCAATCCAAATCTAGGCCCATTGTGTATCATTTTTCCCATCTATTGTTATTTATAAGGGTTATCTGTTCAGTGGTGGCTAATTACACGCTAAAACAACGTAGAAATGACTCCAAAAAAAAAAAAATGCTGCAGCTAGACAACTCACTTTTGGTTTGATGGAATTGCCAATGAACCTAGAAATTTTATGATGAAACTTTTTTTAATCCTACTAAATACACTGACATTGTCACACTGCCCAACACCAAATTATAATTTTCTTTTTCAAACCAAAGATCACTATGGATCTATTGAATCACAATAGCATAGGTTTATCATATACATGTCAACGTTTACATCGAAAATGTTATATTTGGGTTTACATGTTTGGGTATTTTCGCTTTATATTATACTAGACTGCTTATAATTTATTGGAATTCTCAGAATTTGGAATGCCGATATAACATTCAATTCACATGTACTTACCTTTTACCCAATTCGACTTTTACCTTTATCAGTGTCTACTGCTGAATGTAAATTACACCTGTGCAACTGCTTACAATTTTACTTAAAAACTGTACCCAATGTAGAGCAATGGATACAGCAGTGGTAATATTTATTAAATTTAACAATAACAATTACATTACCATTAAAAATCTTGACACCTTTATGGCTGAACAGCAGGATTAGGGTCATATGAGGCAATGGAATGTGTATGTAATTATTCGCCTTTATCATCCAGTGTTATAATATACAAACCACACTTTTATCCAAAAGACTAACATTTTATTACATTACAAATATTCCCAAAACATGTTAACAAATGGGGAGCTTTCAGTACTTCGACCAGACTGCCAAAATGGTTTAGGAAGGATCCGTGGAAGGAAGCCGTCTCTGTCAGCTCATCCCTTCTTAATGCGGCTAACTGCAGGTGTCTTTCGCGCTGTTCGAGCATCCTTTCATGGATCCGCATCTCCTCAGCATGATTCTGGGCCATCAGTGATGCAAGGTCTGCAATGTTGCTGGACCTCTTCAGCTTGCCTATATGAAAGACAGAAGTCATTGTATTCAGAATCAGAATCAGAATCAGGTTTATTGCCATTGTTCATGTAGTACACAAACTAGGAATTTGTCTCGGTACAATGCTGCAACATTAAACATGATAAGATAAGAGAAATAAACTATACATGTAATAAAGTGTAGGATAAGATTAAGTGATACTGGTCAACAGTTAAAATATATATTAGCCAGCAGCAGATACTGTGGAGAACTATATAGTGCAGTCGGTAATGCAGGAAGAAAACAGTGATGATTGACATGAGTCTGGTTGAGCTGCTGTACATGGTGCACGAGAGTCAATAAGTCACTTAGTGTTCAGCAGTCTAATGGCAGAGGAAAAGAAGCTGTTCATGTGACGGGAGGTTTTAGTCTGGATGGACCGAAGTCTTCTACCAGAGGGGAGGGGGGCAAACAGTACGTGACCAGGGTGTGAGGGATCGGCTATGATCCGGCCAGCACGCCTCCGGGTCCTGGAGATGTACAGATCCTGGAGAGATGGGAGCTTGCAGCCGATCACCTTCTCAGCAGTGCGCACGACGCGCTGCAGCCTTAGTCTGTCCCTGGCAGTGGCTCCTGCGTACCACACGGTTATGGAGGTGGTGAGGATGGACTCGATGATGGCTGTGTAGAACTGCACTAACATCTTGGTGGGTAGCTTGAGCTTCCTCAGCTGCCGCAGGAAGAACATCCTCTGCTGGGCTTTTTTGATGAGTGAGCTGATGGTCAGCTCCCATTTGAGGTCCCTGGTGATGGTAGTGCCTAGGAAGCGGAAGGAATCAGCAGTGGTGATGGGAGAGCCTGAGAGGGTGAGGGGGGGCAGAGGAGTAGTGACTTTACTGAAGTCTACAATCATCTCCACTGTCTTCAGAGCGTTCAGCTGCAGGTTGTTATTGCTGCACCAGGACGCCAGCTGGGCCACCTCTCTCCTGTAGGCGGACTCGTCGCCGTTGGAGATGAGCCCGATGAGGGTGGTGTCGTCCGCAAACTTGATCAACTTGACAGACTGGTGGCTGGAGGTGCAGGAGTTGGTGTAAAGGGAGAAGAGTAGGGGGGAAAGTACACAGCCCTGGGGTGATCCGGTGCTGATGCTAGTATAGTCTGAGACAGTCTTTCCCAGCCGCACATGCTGCCTCCGGTCCGTCAGGAAGTCGATGATCCACCTGCAGAGGGAGTCAGGCACGTTGAGCAGGGACAGCTTGTCCCGGAGCAGAGCGGGGCGGATGGTGTTGAATGCGGAGCTGAAGTCCACAAACAGGATCCTGGCGTAGGTTCCCGGGGAGTCCAGGTGCTGCAGGATGGAGTGGAGGGCCAGGTTGACTGCATCGTCTACAGACCTGTTGGCTCAGTAGGCAAACTGCAGCGGGTCCAGGAGAGGGGTGGTGATGGACTTGAGGTGGGACAGGACCAGGCGCTCAAAGGACTTCATGACTACAGAGGTGAGCGCTACAGGTCTGTAGTCATTAAGTCCAGTGATCCGTGGCTTCTTGGGGACAGGGATGATGGTGGAGGATTTGAGGCAGGACGGCACGTGGCATAACTTAAGGGAGGTGTTAAAAATGTCTGTGAATACAGGAGCCAGCTGTTTCGCACAGAGTCTCAGGGTGGAGGGAGACACGCCGTCTGGGCCGGGGGCCTTGCGCGGGTTCAGTCTGGAGAACTGTTTGAGCACATCCTGCTCACTGATGATAAGGGGAGGGGGGAGGAGGGGGGGGTGCCTTAAATGAAGTAGGGAATGTGGAAGCTGTGGAGCTGGAGGGAGGGGGGGGAGTTGGACACAGATGACGAGGTGTCAAAACGGGCATAGTGTTGGGACAGTCTTTGACAAAGGGCTTTGTCATCCTGACCTTTAGGAGCCTTAGGTCGATAGTTGGTGATTTGCCTCATTGTATTTAGATAACACCGGATCAAAACATGTCAGAAAAAATATTATGGAATTAAACTGTTGAAAGCCTGTAGTGGGATGCTTCGTTGCTGTATTTAAGCTCAACTGTCATGTTGCTACCCCTCAGTAGAGTGGACTATAAGCAACTTCTGTGGTGATGTGGTTAGGCCCCCCTTCATTTCAAAAAGGATTAATTGTAAAAAGTATTTTGATTTAATGGGTTATTTTTAAAAGAATTTCTTTGTGCTGTGGCCTCATAAATCAGAATGGGTTAATAGTGTTAGCTGACTTGAAGAATTTCAGTCAAGCATTTTGATTTGAAGTCGGTACATGTGCTCCTTTTTTTTTGTGAAAATACAACAGTATTTCACCACCAACACACCTATAACACTGCGCCACTGTGGCTATGAACACCCCTGAATCTAGTATTTTTATAAACGTAGAAAGACATTTTAAATTCCTTGTTATGCGTCTATAGAAAACAATCACATATAAAAACAACCGGGTGGTAATTTTCAGTTTGTTGTGCCTTACCAGCACTTGACCGGGAGATGCCGGGGCAGTCCAGTGAGGCGGACCCAAGGGATTTGAAAACTGTGTATAGAAGGAAAAAAACACACAATAAAGCTCACAAACAAAGTGCAACATGTACCGCAAACACAAAACTTTTTTTTTTCCACAATATCTTTATTGAACCTTTTTTTTTTTAACAAACATGATACAAACAATCAAACACTAACACTAAAGTACTACAAAAAAAAAATGCACTAAAAACACCAACAACCACCAACAAAATCAAGTCTTTAACAATGCTCCTCTGTTTAGTCTAGACAATCCAATACATAAGTATACATATTATGTTCACCAGTTTGGAATTTACAAGGTCCACACACATCATTCACCTTCTTCTTCAAGAGTTATGTTTAAATTTTTACATAATCAATAAAAGGTCTCCATATATTCTCAAACACAATTTCCTTTGATTTCAGTATATATGTTATTCTTTCTAATGGAAGGTTTGTTAACATCTGTCTTAACCACTGAGTCACATCTGGTCTATGAGTCTTTTTCCATAATAGTGCAATACATTTTTTGGCATTAAGCAAACTGAGGTCTATGAATGTTCTTTCACTATTATTAAAATTATGCTTTTCTGGGTACAGACCCAACAAAAACAGTTTAGGATTCAATATGATTTGTTTTGAGATTATTTTTTCAATTGTTACCCTCACCTCTTCCCAAAACATTCTTATTAATCTACATTCCCATAAACAATGAAATAGGGTTCCTTTACTTTCCATGCATTTTGTGCATGTATCTGGTATATTTTTGTTATATCTATTTAACTCCTCCGGTGTAACATACATCCGCATTAACCATTTGAAATGTATCAATTTAAGGCGTACATTTATTGATTTGGTTTGAGCTTCTGTACAAGCCAATTCCCATTGTTCCTCTGAAATTTCAGTTTGCAGATCTTCTTTCCAGTAGTTTAATCTTTTCAGTGAATTTTCACTTGAAGATAGTGTCAATGAGTTATAAAACTCTGAAATAATACCCTTTCTTTTACTATCTTTCATCATCATTTTTTCCAAGGATGAATAAATAGGTCGAGTGAGAGCTTTATTTTGATTTGATCGAATAAAGTTTCTAAGTTGAAGATATTTAAAAAAATGTGCTCTATTGAGATTAAATTTGATCCTCAGCTCTTCAAAAGACATTATGTTATCTGCACATGGCAAATATAAATCCTGAATCTTTTGTATCCCTTTTAAATTCCATACTTTAAATACAGCGTCCGCTCTCCCTGGTTTAAAATATTGATTACCCCATATTGGACTAAATTGTGACAATAACTGTGGTTCTTTTAAATAGTTTTTTAGCTTCACACCATATTTTGATCATATGCTTTACAAATGGATTTTTAACTTGTTTTTGTAATTTTTTTGCCGAATCTGAGTATATGAATATGGGAAGAGGTAAAGGTAAATTGTATGATTCCATTTCAGTCCAGTGAGGGAGATCATTTGATGAAAAATAATATGTCATAGACCTCAGTTGTGCCGACCAATAATACAACATAAAATTTGGACATTTCAGACCTCCACGATCAAATGGTAAATATAATAAAGACAGACGTAATCTAGCCCTCCTGTTGTTCCATATAAATTCCACTAACTTTTTTTTTTATTCTTGAGAATAGATCTAAAGGTGGTGATAAGGGAATGTATTGAAATAAATAAAGTATTTTAGGTAAAATATTACTTTTAAGTATATTGATTCTCCCGATCATCGACATTGGTAGTGACATCCATCTCTGAGTTAACTCATTGATATCTGACATTAAGGCTTCATAGTTGACACTGGCGACTGATTCTAGCTTAGGCACAATTTGGATTCCTAAATATTTAAACTGATTTACAACATTGAATTGATTTACCTCAGGGGCTGGGTAATTTCTCTGGGTCTCATTTAGCATTAATATTGAAGATTTAGTTTTATTTATTTTATATCCTGATATTTCCCCAAAATTCTTTATTAAATTCAACAAGGTTGGAATTGATTTTTTTAGATTCGACATAAACAAAATTATGTCATCGGCGTACAGGGAGATTTTATGTTCTGTTGGTCCAACTTTAATTCCATATATTTGTGAATGTAAACGTATCGCTATCGCTAAAGGTTCAATTGCCATAGTAAACAGTAAAGGTGAAAGTGGACAGCCTTGTCGACTTCCTCTATTGATTTTTATTGGTTTTGAAATATTGTTATTTGTTAGGATTTCTGCTGTAGCATTATTGTATATTATTTGAACCCATTTTATGAAATTATTTCCAAGTCCAAACCTTTGTAGGACTTCAAAAAGAAAGGGCCATTCAACTCTATCAAAGGCCTTTTCGGCGTCCAGTGATAGGAGAGCTGTATCCGGTGCTTCTTTATTAAAATAAATAATATTAAATAGTCTTCTTACATTATGGAAGCCTTGTCTACCCTTTATAAAGCCATTCTGATCTCGATTAATAATATTTGGTAAAATTTCTTGTATTCGTCTTGCTAAAATTTTACAGATTATCTTAAGGTCGGCGTTTAATAGGCTTATTGGTCTCATATTTTCACATTTATTAGAGGGCTTACCTGGTTTTGGCAGCAGTATAATTAAGGCATTATTTATGTATGATGGTAAATTATTATTTTGAAATGCTTCTAAAACCATTTCCAAAAAAGGTTTTATTAATTTATTCTTAAATTTTTTATAAAGGTCAACTGGAAGACCATCTGGTCCTGCACTTTTTCCTGATTTCATATTATCAATGGCTAGCCCAACTTCTTCTTGACTAATTTAGACTCCAATATCTCCCTGTTTTCATTTGGAATACACGGTATAGATAGTTCGTTCAAAAACCCATTTAGTTTTGTTAAATCAGGTTCATTTTTGGTACCATATAATTTTCATAGTAATCTCTAAAGGCTCTATTAATTTCTAAAGGATCTATAACTACCTGTCCGTTACTTATAATACTGGTAATTGGTGTTTTAATTTCTAATTGTTTAATCTGCCATGCTAATAATTTTCCTGATTTTTCACCTTGTTCATAAAAAGATTGTTTCAATCTTAGAAGACTCGAGGCAGCTCTATTCGCTGATTTTTTGTCGTATTCAGCTCTCAAAATCAGTAATTCATTCTCCAACCTTGGGTCACTTCCTGCATACACTTTTTCCTGAAGACTTTTTATTTTATGTTCCAATTTAGCTCTCTCCTCTCGAGTCTTCTTAGATTTTGATCCTGTATAACTAATAATATGTCCCCTAATAAAAGCTTTGAAAGCCTCCCACTTTACACATGCTGATGTTTGTGTAGTATTGATGTCAAAGAACTCGTCTATCTGTTTTTCTATATACTTGACAAATTCCTCATCCTGAAGCCATTTATGTTGAAATTGCCATCTACCTGATTCCTTTGTCAATTTTTTATCTACATATATTAGACAACAGGGTGCATGATCAGAGATCACGATGTTATCATAAAAGCAGTTTTGAATCTTGGACCTTAATTCTGTGGAAATCAAAAAATAATCAATACGTGAGAATGTCTTGTAGGTACTGGAATAACAAGAATAGGCTTTAACTTGTGGTTTCATTTCTCTCCATATATCTAACAATCTCAATTCTTTCATAAAATGATTAATAGTCATCCTACATCCAATATGCGTACAATCCAGTCCTGTTGATCTATCTATACCTGGATTCAATGTACAATTAAAATCCCCTGCTATTATATGTTGCCCTGTAAGTGATGATAAGATAAGAAATAAATTAGCAAAGAACTTCTGATCATCTATATTGGGACCATATAAGTTCACAAGATTTATATTTTCTAATAGCAAAGAACCTTGAATGATTACATATCTTCCAAATTTGTCTCCAATTACATTTTTCACTTGAAAAGGAACTGATTTATGTATGAGAGTCATAACTCCCCTGGCTCGGGATGAAAATGAAGAGGTGAATACACTTCCTTGCCATCTACTCCTAATTCTTTTAACATCCTCCTCTATTAGATGAGTTTCTTGTAAAAACACAATTTTTGAACCCATGTCTTTTATTTTATTCATAACTTGTTTAAGTTTTTTTAAATTTTGTAGACCTCTGCAATTCCATGAAGTTAAATTAAGATTAACACTTTGGTTTATGATCAATAGAGAGTTTGGGATTACCTTGCAGTGTAAACATGCTCATACAGAGAAGCAAAAACATGAGTGGTTGAACATTCATCCTACAAACTACACACAAACAAATTTCCCCTTCCCACACTTGTGGCAAACCCCCCAAAATCAAAAGAAAAATTCCGTCTCCCGATATAGCCATCGACCGTTCCACACCCACGGGGAACAGCCTAAGCCACTCCTTCTTCATCCTCCCAATCACCCTAACTCTACTGCTTTTAATGACGTAACATTAACTCTCCTCTGTAGTTTTCCAACTTAACTCCAAAATTTTTAACAACTTTGTACATCATAGTTTTTTTTTGTTTTTTTTGTTTTTTTGTTTTTTTTTAATATATAATACAATCTATATTTTGTAAACTTACTATTTACTTCAAGTCAGTCAGATGCCTGTGCAAATGCTTAATTATTCTACCTTATATTTTGTTCATGCTTAGCTCCCACCAGTCTCTTCTTCTTCTTTGATCTTCTTGATGAACTCCTGCGCCTCCTCTGGGGTCTTGAAGATGTGGGTTCTGCCCTCATACGTGGTCAGCAGTCTCGCAGGATAGATTACACCATGACGAATCCCAAGGTTGCGCAGCTCCTTACGTATGGGATCAAACTGCTTCCTCAATTGTTGGATTCCTGTGGCCAAATCTGGGTAGAACCGCACCTGCTGGTCCTGGTGTTTAATCTCTCCTTTAGCTCGTGCAGCGTTGAAGATCTTCATCCTGTCTCTGTTGCTAAGAAACTTCATAATTAAGGTCCTCGGCGGTCCCTTATCTCTCCGTGGGCCAATACGATGTGCATTTTCCAGAACCACTGCTGATTGCAACTCCTCGCTGCCCAGCACCTCCGGAATCCACTTTTCCAGAAAGGAACATACGTCCCGACCTTCTGATTCCTCTGGAAGACCCACCAGCCTCAAGTTATTCTGTCTCGACCGAGATTCCAAATCCAAAATATTATTTTCCAGAGATTTATTTTTTTTTCCAAAGTGCGCACCTTTAATTGAAGACGGGTGACGTCATCTTCAGCACTAGCGAGACGGAGCTCCATCTGCGCCGTTCGTTCTACACAGTCACCCAATTCCTTTCTTATTCCTTCCAACGCTGTCATAATCCCATCAAATCTAGAGGAAAAGTCCGCTCTCATTGAACTCATGGCAGCCATCAGCGCATCTGCGCCTCCCCCCGCAGACATCGCACCGTTGCCAGCCTCCTCCGCCATATATGGAGTTTTATTTGCTGCGTCACAGACCTGAAAGTCCGTTAATTTGGACTGTTTCGGCGGCTCGCTTTTTCCTTTACCTGGTTTTCCAGCCTTAGGCTTCGCCGACATATCCTCGCCCAAACGCTGGGATACGTTCTGTCCCAAATGAGAGAGTTATTTGCCGATTTTTTTTTCTCCAGGAGCAGAGCAGAGTGAGACACGTCCGTCTTACGTGGCAGCCATAACCGGAAGTTCCAACACAAAACTTTTTAACCAGAATACAATAAGCTTACGTCAACGTTTTGTTCACGTGAATACTGAAATAAAAGCGCGATTCAGCAGCTTGATGCCAGGTAGCAGCAAGGTACAGAGGTAGCTAGCTATTAGCGGGCTAGCCATCACCACAATTGCCCACAAACAACTTTCTTTATTGCTAAAATAAAGTGCGCTTTTGACCGAAAGGCAAGAAGACGGACAATAACAAAACAACACTCACCGTCACCGTTTTCCAACTGCGTGGCCGTGTCGAGTCCAAATTCTCTGCCAAAATAGCAGGCCGGACACTTCCTGGTATATTTTTTCATTGCAAGTTGCCCCACCAACTCGCTCTGGATGTAGTCATCGGCTACGAGGGACAGAAAAGTCCGCACCTCCTCGTTTGTTCATGGAATAAACTTGCGCGTGGACATCGTTATATGAGAACACAATTGTGAATCCAGTCACCGCAGTTACTCGCTGAAATTACAAATGGCGGACGTGTAGCTTCAACAGAAAACAAAACGGACGCGTTTGGTGACGTTACGCCCTGACCAATCAGCGTTTAGCAGTCGATTGACGTCAATTCACACCTCGCTTTTCGCTCGCCTGTACCCTGCCTCTGAACAGGCACAAAAATCGTAACGATTAAACCGTGAGGACTTGGGTGGAAATGGCGAAAAACCGAAACAAGTAAAAAAAAGTAAAGCCAAGGTGATACTGGTGGAAATGGGGCTTTACTGGCCATTGCTGAAATTCACTAGCCATTGGCCGGTGTTAATGTCAAGCCTTGCATACTATCTATCAGGTTTTGTTCACTGAAAATTGTCCTTCCAGAGTTTTGCCAGCAATGACTACAAATTCTGAAAGCTGTCTCATTTGGCAGATTACATGGAGGGTGATGTAAAATGATTTTTACAAGGCTGTCTGAGAAAATGACAGGCTAGTGCAACCTGTGGTATGGAGTATTTTTTTTTCCAATTTTTCAACTCGAATGCAGTTCTGACAGTGAGCCATCAGATGGCAGTCTTTATTAGATGTTTCATAACAGTCGCTCATGAAGCAGTTGTCTCAAAGTTGCTCATTGTTTCATGAGGCCTCGGTTTTAACATGACTACTCTCCAGACAACAGCAGCTATTGAACGTTATGGCTGGGCCTCGTGATGGACAATTATGGTTTGAAATACTTTTGATATTTGAGATTCATTTTCAGAAAGAATTAATTTGGCATGTCCACTATAAAGAAATTATTACACTTATAATGTAACCACATTGTTTTTGGTCCTTGATTAAGTAGAGTACCTTGGTCACTAAAGTTTTAAAGAATTATGCTTCAATGTTTCAAGATAATTTCCACTCTTCAAATACTGTGCATCCTTCTCTCTCCCTGTGTGAAGCTCACATTCCAAAAATTGAACTGGCCAATCAGCTTCCAAGTCTCCAAGCCTCTCCTTTTGGAAACTTTACAACCCTCGGCTCAAACAAAGGAACTCAGTGCAATTGGTCAAAAGTTTATGCTAATGGGCAGATCCAATCCTAATCTTTGAATGTAACTGATCAGGCTCAGTTGTCATTCATAGACACTGCACCATACTGCCCCACCAAACAAGTTGGAAAACTTTCCCTTTGTTAGAAGACAGTTTTAAAGTCTGTGAAGAGGCAACCATGCTCTCTCCTTTCTAAGCCCAGGCCCAGAGCTTGAGCTCTGTGTAATTTTTTCAACTTTTCTCTTTAGAATTCACCTTTTTCCTATTTTGCATCTTTTTTCTTAAATTACCATGCTAAGAAGATTTTTGTCTTGATTTTCATCAGGTGCTATGACCTTATTAACCAAAATGCTAGGGGAAACCAAAAGGAGGTAACGTAAAACTTGGTTGTAGCACAAAACCCACACAATTAAACACAAAGGGACTGCTTGTTTCCAAACAAAAAGAATGATTTTTTTTTTTTTTTTTTTGCAAGTGAATAAAAGCCCAACAGAAAGGATAACTCAACTAAAGTGGTAACAACAAAAACTTCAGGGTTCTCCCAGGCCAAAATAAACAAACCCCCCACGCTTTCTAGAAAACTACCCAAGTGAAACTTAAAATACAAAAACTTGCCTACCTGGCTTACCACAAAACAGGAGAAAAATGAAGTAAAGAAAAGGCAGCGAACCCCTACAGTTGTTCCTTTAACACAGTTATCAAACATACTAAAATGCATAGGCACCAAAGTGGCCTGAAAACTAATGATGGGACAGCAGGCTCCAGAGCTTCAAGGCTGCTCCAAGCTTGTCCAGGAAATATCTGGCGAAGTACATTTCGAGGTGTGTATTGCTGACATCGTACCACATGAATGGGTCAGGAAGGCATTCATGATTTTGCTCGCAACATGCAAGTTAGGTTAATTGGCATCAAACTGGGGGATTCTAAATTGTCCTTAGGTATGACTGTGAGAGTGAATGGTTATCTGTCTCTCTGTGTTGGCCCTGTGATGGACTGGCGATCTGTCCAGGGTGTGCCCTGCCTTTTGCCCAAAGATGCTGGGATAGGCTCCAGCCCCCCCGCAACCCGAAAAAGGATTAAGCAGAAGAAGATGGATGGATGAAATAAAGTGAGCAGCGAAATCCCCATCCCTCACGTTTTGTGATGTCGATGTTTGACTGTGTAAGGGATTTGTCACAGCCAATTTTCAGATGGAGCCAGCACCAAAAACATGGACTTCTCCCCTTTGGGAACAGTTTAAGCTCATGTCTCCCATTGATATATTTTTCACAAAGAGTGGCTGCTTACTGTAACTGAAGTGATAGCCTAGTAGTAAAGCATTTGTCCCTGCAACTGGGAGGTTTGGGTTCAAATCCCAGCAAGGACATTCTTGTACTTTTTGTTTATTTGCAAGGTGAAGTGTCTGTTGTGTTTCAAAGAACTTGGATTGTAGAAGAGCTGGAAATAACGAGGCGGTTTTGTATCACAAAAGCAGAGTCTTTAATGAATAACTCTTCTATCTTGTCTCATCTGGTGCAGAGCTTGGCAGAAGGCAAAGAGGGAGAATTCTGCCCAGCTCGCTGGTTAAATACAGGCACACATCAAAGACATGCAAAACACAAGCTGAAATCCCCCGTTATCTAAATCCCCCATTAGTCCTGTTAACTCCTCCCTTCGTCTTGGGAGGTGATGGGAAAACCTCTCCTCGCCTTAGGGGGTGAAGGTGTCAAGTCTGTTGCCGCCGCGTCCTGTGACATCGTTGGTCTTCACACGGCGGTGAGATTCCTTTGTCCCTTTCAGAGGTGTGAAGTTCCTTTGTATATTCTGTCCCAAACATTTCCACATGCTCTAACAAATGTAGGTATGGAACATATGGGTAATATACAGTATACCACAGGCCCCCCAAACAACTATGAAAGGACACAGAAAGATTCACAGTCTAGGGTAATTACTAAGACATACTACGTGTTACAGCTGTTGCCACAGAAGAAACTTTTAAGCAGCCATGCTCCTAAGAGAGTTCAGTGAAAACATAACAGCATAGTATAATCATAAGTCAGTCCTAAACTGTTGCAGCACAATTAGCGAAAATTTGCAGAGTGGTGGGATCAGTCCCTGTGCTGTCTGGGTTTTAGTCTTCTCCCAAAACTGCTGTAGGCTGGTTTAGGCGTCCTGCTGGGACCTTGTTGTGAGGAATCTGCAGTGTGGGAAGGAGAGAGATTATCTGTTCCCTGCCTGGGGGCTGAGACTTTTCCCTTGGGGGGTCTACCTCGCCGAGGTGCTCGAGCCAGCTGTGCAGGTTCGTCTCTCAACAAGAAAGCAGGTTTGAGTCTGTCAATGCTGACCGTTTCATTTCTATCCCCATAATCAAGCACAAAGTGTTTGTCACCATTTTCCAGCACTCTATACGGGCCATCGTATACTGGGCGTAACGTTGGTTTAGAGCTTCATGCTTAACAAAAACAAACTCAGCGTTTTTTAAAGTTTGAGGAACAAAAACTCGTGGAAAGGCGTGATGAGCTGGACCGTGGAGAGAGTCCGGTCCGTTACTGCCTAAAAACCTTGGGACTGGGAGGTGCCCTGGTTCCGGGTTTTCTGGTAAAAATTCACCTGGTAGTCTGATAGGCTGAGCAAAGACTAATTCTGCAGGGGAAGCGTCTAAATCCTCTTTAGGTGCCGCACGCAACCCCAATAAAACCCAGGGAAGTTTATTTACCCAATTTGTGTCCGTTAATGAGGCTCTGAGGGCGGCCTTTAAGGACCTGTGAAAACGCTCGCATAACCCCTTAGCCTGAGGGTGATAAGCGGTGGTACGGTGAATTGTTGCCCCTAAACTGTTGGACATGGCTGACCAGAGCTCTGAGACAAATTGAGGCCCCCTATCTGACGTGATGTCTGATGCGACGCCGAAACGTGCCACCCAATTTGTTAGAAAAACACGAGCGACTTCCTCCGCTGTAGTTGCCGCTAGAGGGACTGCCTCTGGCCAGCGTGTGGTGCGGTCTATCATTGTTAGCAGGTGTGTGAAACCCTGGGAGGAAGGCAGTGGCCCCACGAGGTCGACATGAATGTGGTCGAACCTTCTAGCAGGGATGGGAAAAGGCTCCAGAGGGGCTTTTGTGTGTCTGTGTACTTTGGCGCGCTGACAAGAAATGCAAGTTTTTGCCCATCCTTTTACGTTTTTGCGCAGGCCTGGCCACACAAACTTTTCGGCAACCATTTTGACCGAGGCGCGCACACCTGGGTGCGCGAGGGAGTGAATTGCGTCGAAAATACGGCGGCGCCAAGCAGCTGGTACTAATGGGCGAGGTCGGCCGGTTGAAACATCGCATATTAGGGGGGGCACACCGTCGCGCAACCCTTTTTTCTCCAGCCTTAACCCTGTTGGTCCAGACAGGAGCGCGCGCACGTCCGCATCACTGCTTTGTTCTGCCATGGCTGCATAATCTATCCCTTCATGGATAGGTGCTGCATATGTGTTTGCGTTAGAGAAAAGCTCAGCTGCTGAGGCAGTGTAATCTGTCTCCTCGTGCTCTGGCGGTGCCACAGCGCGAGAGAGACAGTCCGCTACTACGTTAAGTTTGCCCGCTACATGTCGAATGTCTGTGGTGAACTCTGAAATCGCAGCTAACTGTCTTTGTTGTCTGCCCGACCAAGGTTCTGAAATTTTAGCCATAGCAAAAGTGAGCGGTTTATGGTCCACAAAAGCCGTGAAACTCCGCCCTTCTAACCAAAACTGGAAGTGGCGGATGGACAAATGGAGCGCCAGCAGCTCCCTGTCAAAAGTGCTGTATTTGCGTTCCGTCGGGTTTAGCGATTTGCTAAAGAATGCTAAAGGTTGCCAGACCCCCTTGACAAGTTGTTCTACAACTGCCCCTATGGCCAAGTCTGAAGCATCTGTGGTTAGAGCAATGCGGGCCGAGGGATCTGGGTGGACTAACATTGTGGCGTTAGCTAGGGCGTTTTTAACTTCCGCAAAAGCGCGTTCGCATTCCGGGGTCCATTCGACCGCGTTGGAAGCTTTCTTTTTTTTGAGCGCGTCATACAGGGGCTGCATGAGCTGAGCTGCATGAGGGAGGAAACGGTTGTAAAAATTAACCATCCCCAAAAATTCCTGTAGCGATTTGACCGTTTGGGGCCGTGGAAAACCTTCTATCGCATGAATTTTGTCTGGAAGCGGAACTGCCCCTTTCGGGGAGACTCTATGTCCCAAAAAATCAATTTGCGATACGCCGAATTTGCATTTGGCTGGATTAATTATTAATCCGTGCTCCTCTAGCCTCTGAAAAACGGTAGAGAGATGCTGCTCGTGCTCTTCCTCCGATGAGCTGGCTACCAGCATATCGTCGAGGTAGACGAAAACAAAGGGGAGGTCGCGTAAGACTGCGTCCATCATACGCTGAAAAGTCTGAGCAGCGCCTTTGAGGCCAAAAGGCATTCGCAGGAATTCAAAAAGGCCGAAAGGGGTTATAACCGCTGTTTTAGGAATGTCTTCAGCTCGGACTGGGACTTGGTGATAACCGCGGACTAAGTCTATCTTTGAAAAAATGCGCACGCCCGCTAAATGCAGTGAAAAATCCTGTATATGAGGGATGGGGTAGCGGTCATGCGCTGTGGTGTTGTTTAATCTGCGGTAATCTCCGCACGGTCTCCAAGAACCGTCGGATTTCGGACCCATGTGAAGTGGTGAAGCCCAAGGGCTCTTTGAACGTCGGACAATGCCTAATTTTTCAAGAGCTGCAAATTCGTCCCTTGCTATGTTGAGCTTGGCCGCGTCTAAGCGGCGAGCTTTGGCAAAAACGGGAGGTCCCATTGTTGGAATGAAGTGTTTAACCCCGTGTTTGGCTACAGTGGCTGAAAATTTGGGGGTTATGAGTGCTGGAAATTGGGTGAGGAGTTGTTCAAACTTACCTCCTGCCATGGTGACGTTGGCCTGCACAGGTGGTGGAGAGACTCGAGCTGAGCATGGAATAGAAGCAAAAGAAAATCAGCGCCTAACAAGTTAAAACTCACCGCCACTACAACAAATGTCCATCTGTAGCTGCGGCCGTGAATGAGGAGGTGCAGGCTCTTTTCCCCGAACGTGTCGATGTCAGAACCGTTGGCTGCCACTGCTCCATTGCCCCGGGTGCCCATGGCTCGATCTGCGTGGGAGGGCATGATGAAACTCAGCTGAGCTCCCGTGTCGACGAGGAACTGCTTGCCTGTGTGTCCATCCGTCACGTATAACAGCTTGTTTTTCTCGCCGAGAACCGCTGCCGTTAACGGCCCTCGGCTTTGGCGTTTTCCCGACATCGTGAACTTGCAGGGGGGAAAGCATTTGTGGGCTTTCTCGGCGAAGTGGTGGTGATAATAACAGACGTCGATCTGTTTGTTATGCTTGGGCCGCGCTGCTGTCACCGTGGGCTGTGGCTCTCCATGGCTCGGGGCGTCAGTTTTGAGGTCCACGGATGCCGCTGTAGGTGTCCGCTCCTTGCAGGCGTTGACGAGCCGATAAGCCTCGCTGGCCAGTGTGCGGAAGTCTTGGTGGGTGTTGCACTTCGTATTGGCGAGTGTCCCTCTCATGTGTGGTGGAAGCGTGCTGAGGAAAATAAACTGGAAAAGGAAATTGTCGTTGTCCTCCTCCTTAAGCTGCAGCAAATCCTCCATGAGGGCCTTCGGATTGCCCCCTTTGTGGCCGTAGACCGCCAGGATCCTCTCGGCTCTTTCCTCCGCTGGTGGGACATAGTTCGCCACGATGGTCGCCTTGAGCGTCTCATACTTGTCCCGGGCCGGTGGTCGCCGGATCAAGCTCCGCACACACCTCGAAGTGGCGGAGTCGAGCTTGGAGACGATATGGTAGAATTTTGTATCGTCTGCTGTGATGCCCGCCAGTATGAACTGGGCTTCAGCCTGTAGAAACCAAGAGGCGGGGTCTTCTCGCCAGAAGTCTGGCAGCTGGACAGCGACGGCGTTCGTGTACACCATCACTGTTGTGCCTGCCGGGTGAGAGTGCCTTGCCTCGGCTCTCACGGCGGTGCTGGAGCTCGGTTGAGCTCTCTCGGTACCCTCTGCCGGGGGGAACAGCTGTCTGCTTGTTCCCTCGTCTGCGTTGTCGCTGGCGTAAGTCAGATTCGCCACGGATGAGTCGCTTGAAGAACGCCTCATGTCCATACTCACGTCAAGGTCACCAGTGTAGAAGAGCTGGAAATAACGAGGCGGTTTTGTATCACAAAAGCAGAGTCTTTAATGAATAACTCTTCTATCTTGTCTCATCTGGTGCAGAGCTTGGCAGAAGGCAAAGAGGGAGAATTCTGCCCAGCTCGCTGGTTAAATACAGGCACACATCAAAGACATGCAAAACACAAGCTGAAATCCCCCGTTATCTAAATCCCCCATTAGTCCTGTTAACTCCTCCCTTCGTCTTGGGAGGTGATGGGAAAACCTCTCCTCGCCTTAGGGGGTGAAGGTGTCAAGTCTGTTGCCGCCGCGTCCTGTGACGTCTTTGGTCTTCACACGGCGGTGAGATTCCTTTGTCCCTTTCAGAGGTGTGAAGTTCCTTTGTATATTCTGTCCCAAACATTTCCACATGCTCTAACAAATGTAGGTATGGAACATATGGGTAATATACTGTATACCACAGGATCATTATACTGAGGCACTACTGTGCCCTGCATGAGAATAAGGACGGAGGTGAATAGACTGAGAAAGACAGTAAAAGACTGTTGAAAAGTTATTATTTCTTAATAAAAATGGATAAGTAGTACAAGCACACTAAGTAAAACGGGCACATTCACTGGAGTCACCCCAATTTTATTATTTCTTTTTTTTCCTTTACGATCATTGATATTTCTTAAAAGACAGCACATTTATTGAAATGGAAAAAATATGCATTAAACCAATAATTCCCTTGCAAAAATCTGCATGTTGTATATGTTTTGTCGACTACATGGCCCAGTAGAGCAAATGAAGTTTCACATGAGGTTTCGTCTATATCAGGGGGTGTCCAATCATGTGCCATGGAGGGCCAAGACCCTGCAGGCTTTACCTCCAACCAGTGTCTTCAATCGCAGATTCCACTGAATTTCTTCCACTGATATGACAGCCAGTGTAACCAGCATCCAGCTTCTACAATTGCGACCCAAAGGAGTAGTGGCTGGTACCAGACCGTTTTGTGGTGAAACCTACCCTTTCCTCTCAACTTCATTAACGAACCTCCATCTGGACCGAGGTTGGTACCTGAAAGGCCTGCTACCAAGGCACAATCTGACTTCATCTGTTGTGCATAAAGTCTGTTGTCCAAATTTAATTTAATTCTTCAGAATATTCCTTGTATAAGTTCTATAAACCTAACATCTTTGAACTCCTTTCAGAACTTCAAATACATTTATCTTTTTCATTAATCTCTGTTACTTTTTAGAGTAACACAAATTTTCCTTTTTATAAACTAACTTTTATCATCTTTTTCCTAAAATCGCATCCAAGTTTCCTATCCATTCTGTTTTACAGCTATCTTATGGTTCTTTTTCATTTTCCATTACAGTGCCAATTTAAGCTATGTTTTTGTTTGGTTCCACAAATGTTTGACAATACACATTATGCTCCGTAATCCATTATCAGTTTAATAGCATTCACTTATATGGTGTTCACTACTCACCTCTGGATGACCAAAGTGCTTTACAGAGCCTGCTATCTACCCATTCACGGCAGTGGAGCTGCCATACACAGGCACTGGTCTGACACACCAGGAGCAAATGGGGGGTTCAGAGTCTTGCTCAAGGACACTTCAACATGCAGACTGCAGAGTGGGAACTGAACCCCTGACCCTCTGCTCAGTACTCGACAACACTACACCTGCGCTACAGCCTCACCACAGCCGCCCCCCCATCAATCATACAGTATATTGATACCTATTCTATAGACTCCAACGGAGCTGCACAATGTCAAAACACGCCAATGAAATATCATTAAACAATGCACTTCTGAAGATAGACCTCCTTTTTCCTGATCAAAAGCGGATTCTCATGGAATGCACTATAATAGTAATCCGCATTAGATTGCGCATCACCACACCTCTTTGAAATGAGGCACCTCCTCCAAGCGCATAGCGGGTGCACTGTGTACTGGTAATTTGATGGCGTGATGCAAGGCGTAAAAAACAGACAATGCACTGACAGAAACTAACAAAAACACTGACGCATGGCAGAAAGTCTGTCTGAAAAGTGCACAGATGACCGTCAAAATAGGGCCCTTGATTACACATGTCATTCTTAGACGTATTTTTGAGCGGCTAGATAATGCCAGCTAGCCACTAATGTCGGCTAGCAGCTATCTTCAGCTAACTGCTATCATCGGCGAATGTTTGTGCTTATTGCACTCCAGGGATGGTCATATCATATTGACTACTAAAACTACACATCCCTGTCAAACAGTGATGCATTATTTCATTCACTGTTTAAGACAAAAGTTAGTTGCCTCAGTGGTAACAGGTCAAGTCAGCCCTGATGCAGTCAGCTGACAAGTCGACCCTGGGATCCCCAGTGGCGCAAGTGGAGAACCACCACAAAACTGCTAAAAAAGACTTCTTGATCACCAACAAATGTAAGGAGTTTTAATGTCCGATAACTATGTTCAATTAATTTTGTGTGACCAGAGCATGAGCTATGAATACCCCACTACCACCACCTCTCTCCACACACACCATACCAGTCACACAGCAGCCTAGAGCATGTCTCCTGTCCTCAGAGCAGGTCAGTGTTTCATTACCCTAAGCCTCTACATTTTTGCTACTGTTGTGAAAACATACACAGTAGGTGATTTAGTATTACTTTAACAAGGGGGGTGGTGGTTGTATGGTGTAAGTGTAATTCTAGTACAAATTTGCAGGAATGAAGGTGCAAAATTATGATAAAAGAAAATAATTTACAATGTAAAATGTCACAACTTTACAATAAGCAAGTTGACAATTTATGAGAAAAATAGTTTTCTTGTAAGAAAAAACACAGTTTGCGAATACTGGAAAAAAAGAAAACATTTCAAAGAAAAAGTCAGAAGTTTACAACAGTAAAGTCACAAATTTACAAAAAACTTTTACCCCCATCCACCCCCACCCGGGCTGAAAAGTTCATTGGGGGGAGGCTGAAAAGTTTATAGGCTGACCATGATGTGGTCGTGCAACCGGCGTGCAAGAAATATAAGACAGAATAATAAAGAGCGATGGCAAGAACCAAGCTGACCGCCCGTAAAATCTACTGGAGGAAGAAGCCCCCCAGGAGACAGCTAGCCACCAGGGCTGCTCGGAGAGGCGCTCCGGCCACCGGCAGAGTGAAGAGGCCTCGCCGTCACAGGCCCGTGGCTCAGAGAGATCCGTCGCTACCAGAAATCCATGGAGCTGCTCATCCGTAAGCTGCCCGTCCAGCGCCTGGTGAGGGAGATCGCTCAGGACTTCAAGACCGTCCTGCGTTTCCTGAGCTTCGCCGTCATGGCTCTGCAGGAGACCAGCGAGGCCCACCTGGTGGTCTCTTCTTCGCTAAGGGGGTCACCATCATGCCCAAAGACTTCCAGCTGGCCCGCCGCATCCGCGGAGAGAGAGCTTAGACTTTCTGCTGCACATTCACCAACCAACCATAATGCTCTGCACTGTGTGTCTATATATATACATTTATAGTAATATGGACATATGTTTACTAGATGTTGTTTTTTCTTGCCTTCTGATTGTTGCTCTGAGTATTGCTATCCCTGTGCTGTTGCAATCCTGGAATTTCCCCATTGTGGGACTAATAAAGGCTTATCTTATCTTATGATGCAGTGGTCAAATTTGACCAAATGTGGTTTATTTTTCAATATTTCAACATTGGTGTTGCAGTGCTTGTATCCCTGCGGTACAGAAGCTCTCTTCTTGATCGTCAAAGACATAACTCCTTCTTAGTCAGCCTATGATGTTTTCAGTGCCCCCCCCCCCCCCGTAGTGTGGCACTAAAGGGGTTAACAAGCACCGGTGTGGTGATGCAGCCATCAGGGTGATGTCATCACACCGAACGGTTAAAAGGAGAGGGTCGGCCATCTTAGGTCTCTCTCGGCTCTGTCGACTCCTGGCTATATAGAACATAGCACACAGCCATAACCTGTACTGTATAACTAACAGTTGTAATAAAGTTCTTGTTCCAACGCAGCTCAACTCTCCGTGGATCATTACGGGTTTCTGGACATAACATTTAGTGACAAGAGAAAAACCATGGAAGTGTGTCTGAGGCCACTAAGACCATTTCTGGAGTACCCCAGTGAGCCACCCGTTCCTTGGCCGCGCTGGATCAATGCCTTTGAGACGTATGTGTTGGGGTTGGACATGGGTAAACTGGACAAGGTAAGGAAGCAAGCTCTGTTAATTCACAACATGGGCATAGAAGGACTATACATTTTCCACACACTAGGACCAACGGACTCATTTACTGATGCGGTAGAGGTGCTAGCTAGCTACTTCGCCACACCAGACAACGTGTTGGCGCGGCGTTTCAGGTTCCACCAACGGCGACAGAAAATAGGAGAAACGACAAAACAATTCGTTGCAGACGTTTGCCACCTAGCTAGCATGTGCAGGTTTGGTTTGTTGGAAGATGAAATGGTGCAGGACCAGTTGGCCGAGCACACGAGCAACCCGTGGCTACAGATGAAGATGCTAATGGTGCCAAATGACATGATGCTAACTAGTACCATTGAGCTAGCGTTCCAGCTAGAGTCAGCCAACAGGTTAGCATCGGAGCTAGGTGTGCAGCGACAGCAGTGGCAGCCAAACCACACACCGCTGACATACGCAGTGAGCATGGAGGAAACTCAATGACACAACAGAAGAGATGGAGGCAAATACCATGGACCAGAGGACCACTATGGAACACTCCACATGCAGCAGCTGTGGCTTCCCGATGCACCGAGAGAGAGCATGTTTTTGCCCAGCAAGGGGGCAATGATGCAAGAAGTGTGGAAAGTTCAACCACTTCTCCAAAGTTTGCCAGTCAGCAACAATGCCGAGCCCACTGGCCAAGCAACATCACCCACCCGCGACGACCATCCACATGGGAGGGTCCAGAAGCACGGCGTATACATACTGCACGGTGGAGACTGACAATGTTAATTTGCCACTCGTGCTCGACAGCACTGCAGTGAGGTCAATGTTGAATTGGGCCACGATGAAGAAGTTTTTCCCCAACCACACGATTGGCAAGAACCCAACAGCGCTCTATGGGTATGGTGGCTACAGAGTTAGCAACATAGGGACCATCATATTAACGGTCTGCTAAGCGTCAAAAGTTGTTAGTGACTTCATGTTTCAAGTGGCAATGCATGGAGACAACATACTTGGATATGACCTTTTCTACCAACTGGGCTTCTCCATCCGTGGTAGTGCCTGACTCCGTTTGACCAATTACGATGGTTGGGATGCAACATACCCTGATGACGATGACTGGGACAAGACACAACAGGATGATGGCGATGAGAGTACAGTCGTCCCGTGCACACAGGAAGAACACTGCCACGAGGGGGGCCGGCGACCGGACTCACTTCAGATCCTTACCCAGCATGAGCCCACGGGAGCCGCTGCAGAGTTGCAGGAGAGGGAGCCCATGTCTACCGAGTATCCCGGGACACGACAACCTGGCATAGATCCTAACAATGATGATAGTGACAGATCACAACAACCAGATTTCCCAGGTGAAGGAGAGAAGGGACCGGACTGCTTCTGAATCCTCGCGCAGTGCCAGTCTACAGAAGCCGCAGCTGAGCCGCTGGATGAAGAGTCCGCAATCATACAGGACACAGTAGAGTCATCGGACGTCTTCCAAATCCACGACCAGCCACGGCCTCCAGGAGCCACCGCAGTGGCACTGGATGAAGAGTCCGTGACCCACCGGGTAACAACAGAACCATTACAACCTGACGGACACCCCACAACAGATGTGGAAACTATATCACCGTGACCGTAGTGACACGTGCAGCCGAACAGAATGCCACTTGTGGTGTTGGACTTATAACTTATCTGGTGTTGGAATTATAGACAAACATGTTAAAGGTAAAGGCTATAAGACCATCTCCAAGCAGCTTGATGTTCCTGTGACTACAGTTGCACATATTATTCAGAAATTTAAGATCCACGGGACTGTAGCCAACCTCCCTGGACGTGGCCGCAGGAGGAGACGGATAATACGAATGGTAACAAAAGAACCCAGAACAACCTCTAAACACATTCATGGTGAACTCCAAGGTCAAGGTACATCAGTGTCAGATCGCACCATCTGTCGTTGTTTGAGCCAAAGTGGACTTCATGGGAGACGAACAAGGAGGACACCACTGTTGAAAACAAATCATAAAAAAGCCAGACTGGAATTTGCCAAACTGCATGTTGGCAAGCCACAAAGCTTCTGGGAGAATGCCCTATGGACAGACGAGACAAAACTGGAACTTTTTGGCAAGGCACATCAGCTCTATGTTCACAGATGCAAAAATGAAGCATACCAAGAAAAGAACACTGTCCCTACTGTGAAACATGGAGGAGGTTCTGTTATGTTCTGGGGCTGCTTTGCTGCATCTGGCACAGGGTGTCTTGAATCTGTGCAGGGTACAATGAAATCTCAAGACTATCAAGGTATTCTAGAGAGAAATGTGCTGCCCAGTGTCAGACAGCTTGGTCTCAGTCGCACATCATGGGTCTTGCAACAGGATAATGACCCAAAACACACAGCTAAAAACACCCAAGAATGACTAAGCGAAACATTGGACTATTCTAAAGTGGCTTTCTATGAGCCCTGATCTAAATCCTATTGAACATCTGTGGAAGGAGCTGAAACATGCCATCTGGAGAAGGCACCCTTCAAACCTGAGACAACTGGAGCAGTTTGCTCATGAGGAGTGGGCCAAAATACCTGCTGAGAGGTGTAGAAGTCTCAATGACAGTTACAGAAGTCGTTTGATTGTAGTGATTGCCTCAAAAGGTTGTGCAACAAAATGTTAAGTTAAAGGTATCATCATTTTTGTCCAGGCCTGTTTCATGAGTTTGTTTTTTAAAATAATTATGTTGAACCACAATTCAAAAGCATTGTCTGATTTTCATTGGTTAATTTTCATAGAATTTTTATTTATTACCACTTTTGTCAGATTCAAGTTATTTCTGTGACCATTGTGGGTTTTTCTTTCATTAACAGAGGGGTACCAACAATTTTGTCCACGTCTGTATCTCTGCAAAAGGTGATTTAATTGCAGATAAATAAAAATTAACCTTGTTTTACTAATTAAACAAAAGATATCAACAAAAATGTGTATTCTAACTGAGGAAAAAGTTAGGACACCCTACCGCCTAATAGCTAGTGTTACCCCCTTTGGCTGAAATAACTTCAGTGAGATGCTTCTTGTAGCCATCTACCAGTCTCTAACATCGGTCTGAGGAAAGTTTGCCCATTCCTCAACACAGAATTCTTTCAGCTGTGAGATGTTTGAGAGGTTTCTTGCATGTACAGCCCATTTCAAGTCACCCCACAGCATCTCAATGGGATTAAGTTCTGGGCTTTGACTCAACCATTCCAGGACTCTCCATTTCTTAGTTTTTAGCCAGTCCTTGGTGGATTTACTGGTATGTTTTGGGTCATTATCATGTTGCAGGATCCAGTTCTGCTTCAGCTTTGATTTTTTTAGAGATGGTCTCACTTGGTCCTCAAGTACCCTCTAATACACAATAGAATTCATGGTGGTTTCTATGATGGTGAGCTGGCCAGGTTCTGCTGCAGCAAAGCAGCCCCAAACCATGACACTTCCACCTCCATGCTTCACAGTTGGTATGAGGTTCTTTTTCTGGAATGCTGTATTTAGTTTATGCCAAACACATCCTCTGTCCTAGTGTCCAAATAATTCAATTTTAGACTCATCTGTCCAAAGAACATTATTCCAGAAGTCCTGATCTTTGTCTGTCTTCTCTCTGGCAAACTTCATTCTGGCATTCATGTTTCTCTTCAGGTGCTTTCACACATAAATTTGTTTACTTTGGTCCAAATCAGCTGATAAGTTTATTTGTATCATTTTGTCTTTGGTTCGGTTCCCTTTCACACAGGCAAACATTTAAGCAGACCAAACTGTGTCACGTTAAATCTGATGAGACTTGCGTCAGAATGTTCTCTGTTCTTATTGGTCAGATTTTTTTTGCTGTGAGAACAGGAAAGGTAAATACAGGAAGTAGAATGACCACTGTGCATTTATGTATTTCTGGGGAGAAAATAATATAAATTGTAGTGTAATCTACGGAGGGTTTTCATCACCCTGGTTATCGTTTATTACATTGCATGCATTTACCACTTTCAGCAAATCATACAGTTTGAAAATGAAATGCCGCTACTGAAGGAAAATAACATGTTAACGTTCATTAATCCTCCAGAACCGTAACATGCTCAGTCACAGATATTTTCGAAGATCAATCAGGTATGTACAGTGGCATAAAATGTTTTACTGTTTGCCGCTGGCCCTGTTTTAGTATGGTTGCTTTCTCACCTGCAGGACAGCATCAGAGATCACCATTTGATTCAAATCGAGACCACCTCTTTCAGGTGGTCTTGTTGTTTCTTGTGTATTTATTAAGTTTTCGTTGTTGTGTGTTTCGTGTTTTTGTGTTAAAATAAACTTTGCTAAACATTACCACCTGAGTCTGAGTGTTCATCTGGTGTTGCTCGTTTTGCATTTGAGTCTCTGCCAATTTAATCATGACAGAACAGTCCAGCCAGGAACGAGATTCAATGGGCACTTCACTGGGTGAACAGTCAGCACTCTCCCATTTAAATGCCACGGAGCGCCAAGTTATGTTTTTGTCCGAACAACTGCAAACAATCACTAAGCAGCTGGCTATGGTTACCAACCATCTGTGTTGACTTCCTGGTTTGGCATCTCCCCCTACACCTGCTGCTCTGACAGCTCCTCCCATCCGCCAAACCATTTCCATCCCCTCTCCTTCCCCTTACGCAGGAGAAGTGGGGGGATGTAAGGGGTTTCTACTTCACTGTCAGCTTTATTTCCAGCAGGTGGGGAGGGGGGGGTATTGGGACGATTTGTCCGAAATTTAATTCATGACCCTGCTGCTCAGAAACCGGGCACTTTAATGAGCTCAGTCCATTTTAAGCAGTCCGGAGGGACCCCATTACACATACGATCAGTTTAAGGAATTCACCTGGGTATTCGACCATACAGAATGAGGGTAATATCGCGAGCCAAGTGATGGGACTCCGGCAGGAAAGTCGGTCAGTCACCAGTTTCTCGGTCGAGTTCTGGGTCATTGCAGCGGATTACAGATGGAATGACGTTGCTCTACACAACGCCTTCCTCCGGAGTCTCAATTCCAACCTTCGCGACAACCTGGCTATCCGCCCTAACCCCTTCTCTCTGGATGAACTAATTGAGCATGCCATTGGCTTGGATAATTGGTACTGCGAGCACGCGAGAGAGCAGAGGGCCTCTGCCTCCTCGTCTGCAGTGCAACCACCCCCCCATCCTCTCGCTCCGCCAGGTCAGCTTCTCCACCGGAGCCGATGGTCCTGGGCCGGACCCATTTGACTCCGGAGGAACACCAGCATCAGGAGAAGGTGGGGGCCTGTATGTATTGCAGTTTCACAGAACATGCATCGTTGAAATGCCTCATTCGGCCAAAAGATCTGGCTCATCAGTAGCCATGGATTCTCCAAATCCTCCCAACAGTTTTACACTTCCAACCCTCATTCAGCTGCCGGGGGCCGAGTGTAAAACCTCAGCTCTTATAGATTCTGGAGGTGAGCAAAATTTCATTCTACAGGGACTTGTGCAAAAGTTTAACTTCCCTCCAGGGTCCTACCATCACCTCTAAATGTCTCAACCCTTTCTGGCTGCAGAAACACACCAAGACCAAGCCCGTTTCCATCATTTTGTCCAGTAACCACCACAAAACCCTCCAATTTTTTATTTTGCCTAACTCTTCTACTCTGGTGATTTTGGGATATCTGTGGTTCCGCAAATATAATCCAAGTATTAACTGGGACCAAGGCTCCATTTCTTCCTGGAGTCCCTTTTGTCTTTCATCATGCCTCCGCTCTGCTGCATGCTCGCCCAGTCTTCCTATCTTCTCCCCTCCGGTTGAGCTGCCGGATCTCAGTCTCGTGACCGAGGTCTATCATGACCTTGGGGAGGTCTTTAGTATGTCTAGGGTCCTCTGTTTACCACCTCATGGGTCCTACAACGGCACTATAAATTTCCTTCCGGGTGCACGACTGCCATTCAATCGGCTCTACAGTTTGTCTGGGCCGGAGAGGAAGGTGATGGAGAGTTACATCAAAGACTCCCTGAGCGCCGGATTCATCCATCCATCATCCGCTCCTCTCAGTGCTGGGTTCTTTTTTGTGGGGATAAAAAATGGGTCATTGTGGCCGTCCATAGATTATTGGGTGCTTAATGTTATTACCGTCAAAGATAAGTACTCGTTACCACATATTAACTCGGCTTTCGAGCTACTTCAGCGTGCACGTGTGTTCACCAAACTTAATCTCCGCAATGAATACCATCTAGTCCGCATACGCGAGGGAGACGAGTGGAAGACGGCTTTTAAAACACACTTGGACCATTTTGAGTACCTGGTCATGCCCTTTGGGCTGACCAAGGTCCCCTGCCATCTTCCAGCAGATGATAAATGATGTCCTCCGGGACATGGTGAACCACTTTGTTTTTGTTTATTTAGGCGATATTCTCATTTTTTCCCGCATGCTGCAGGAGCACACAGTCCATGTCCAGGTGGTCCTGCAACGGCTGATGGAGAATCAACTTTTTGTGAAGGCCGAAAAGTGTGATTTTACTTCCAGCTCCACTTCTTTCCTGGGGTTTATTGTGGCCGAGAGTGAGCTTCAGCCCCGACCTTAGGAAGGTCAACTGCAGCCCACAGACGTTCAGGTGTACTCTGACCAGTATCCCTCAGACCCAGGCTCTACTCAAAAAGGCCAGACTTCCTCTGGGACTCCTCCTCCACCCCTTCAGAGATCTACAGCAGCTGCCGGTGATCCCATCAAACATGATAGTTTGCTGTTGCTCCTGTCGCACCTACATCAACCCGTTTGTGACCTTCCTGGACTAATGCCAGTGGAAGTGCAACCTCTGTTACTGGGTCAGTGATGTGCCAGATTTCATGTACAACCCAGTCACAAGGTCATACGGAGAACCACATACAAGGCCAGAGGTCCAAAACGCCACCGTGGAGTTCATCGTCATCTCAGACTAAATGCTGCGGCCTCCTCAGCCGGCAGTCTACCTCCCCTGCCAGCGCGCGGTAGTTCCTGGCCACCAGCAGTGGTGCGTTAGCGAGAATTGCTCTCGCAGAAGCCGACAGGTTTCTGAGGAAGAGGTGGGCGAAAAGGAAAAAGCCGTCGTCCGTGCCCATCAACGCAAGCATTTTTTAGATTTAGATTTAGTATACTTTATTGATCCCCAGAGGCGAAATTGAGGGTCATCCACCACCTGGATGGATGAAGCAGCCACGATACGGCGCTATCTCTTAACCATTCACACACACATTCACACCTAGGGCCACTTTAGAGTCTCCAATTAACCTAACCTGCATGTTTTTGGCATGTGGGAGGAAACCACAGGTTTCTCCATCAGGTCCACAGCCGATCTGTCTCCTAGCTCCGAGCAGGTGAGGAGCTTTTCTGCCCTCTCTGCATCTGAAAGGGTATAACGGCGCTGCAGCAGTCACTTGAGAGCACCGTATTTTCCTTGGGTTGGCGGGGCTTGGAGTAGACTCATGGCGTGCTGCATGGCGCCCACGTCCAGCGATGCCACCACATGGTGGTACTTTGTGTCGTCTGCCACGACTCCGCGAGGGCAAACTGGCTTCCACATGAATAAACCAAGCAGCTGGGTCGTGAAGCCAAAAGTCCAGGAGTGTGACTGCAATGGTGCATCCAGATGTGGGAGATCCAGCGGGAGTGTCTCCATGGTGGTGCTCAATCCGTTTTCCATTTCACATCTCTAGGTCACCAATGTGGAGGATGAAAGCAGACAAGACACGAGCTGACGACACAGAACTTTATTCCTCCTCCAACACAGAACAGACTAATACTGAGTGCCAAAGCGAACTGCTTTATACATTTTCTTCCCGCCTCTGGCACTCAGGGTAGATACATTAACATACCAGTTATGAAGCGTGAACACACATCAACATACACATTAACATACACGTCACAGAGCAAGGCTTAGTACAGTACATTCGCGCCCCTGCATCCTCAGGTGTGAGCCTGGCATGGTGGGGGCGAAAGACACATATTTATTTACTTCATACCCCCCAGCGCTCTGGCGCCCTTGGCTGCCCCCCCCCCAATACCCCGAAGTACTGGGTGGAGTGTCATCTCTTTTGTGTCACCACAATATTCTCATTTTTTCTCGCATGCTGGAGGAGCACACAGTCCATGTCCGGGCAGTCCTGCAACGGCTGCTGGAGAATCAACTTTTTGTGAAGGCTGAAAAGTGTGAGTTTACTTCCAGCTCCACTTCTTTCCTGGGGTTTATTGTGGCCGAGGGCGAGCTTAAGGTCGACCCAGTCAAAGTAAAAATGGTGGTAGATTGGCCTACCCCCCAGTCCAGGAAGCAGCTCCAGCGCTGCCTGGGCTTTGCCAATTTCTACCGCCGGTTTATTCAGAGTTACAGCAAAGTAGCTCTGCCTTTAACTCAACTGACATCCACTAAAATTCCATTTAAATGGTCTGAAGCGGCAGAACAGGCTTTCATCAAATTAAAGGTGCTCTTCTCTGACACACCCATTCTGGCCCAAGTTGACCCCCAATGTCAGTTTGTGGTCGAAGTTGATGCGTCCAATTCGGGGGTGGGCGCTGTTCTCTCCCACCGCACTGGCTCTGATCAAAAGCTTCATCCATGTCCGTATTTCTTTCGGCGGTTAACTCCAGCCAAGAGGAATTACGATGTAGAAGACCATGAGTTTCTGGCCATTAAATTAGCATTAGAGGAGTGGAGGCACTGGCTAGAGGGAGCTACCCAACCTGTCATAGTCTGGACAGATCACAAAAATTTGGAATATCTCAGATCTGCCAGATGGTTAAATTCACATCAAGTCCATTGGGCTTTGTTTTTCCTCAAGTTTAATCTCTCCATTGCATACCATCCTGGGTCTCGTAATATTAAACCCGGTGTTCTCTCTCGGCAGTTTTCCTCTGACTCCTCTCTTTCCTCTCTCTCTCCAGCCGTCTCTTCTCCTCCTGAAACAATCTTGACTTCCCCCTGTATTTTAGGGGCCCTCTCTTGGGAAATCGAGCAGAGGGTCCGGCAAGCCCAGGCCTCTGAACCCATCCCAGAGGGTGGTCCAGCTAGCCTACTCTATGTCCCCTCTGCCCTCCGCAGTGAAGTTATCCAGTGTGGGCACACCAGTTTCTTTGCCTGTCACCCTGGTATTTCCTGGACTGTAGAACTGCTGCAATGAGTTTTTTTTCGTGGCTGACTCTCAGAGTAGATGTTCAGGACCATGTTAAAGCCTGCCAAGTTTGAGACTTCCGGGAAGATGGCGGAGAGGCATAACGCTTAAACAGAGAGCTCTCCCTAGTCGGATTAAAAATCTTTGGTAAATGGCCAACTCGACATAAATAGGTCAATAAACCAAGGGATGAAAACACGAAGAAGCCAGGCACATGGACAAAAGCAGGGTAAAACTAAAGAATCCCTCTTCAACAACACTGGAGAAATCGCTGAACACGAGGCCAACAAAAACGAGGAGACTTCAGAGAAAATGGAGGATGCCAACCTCGATGTTATGAACACTGGCTTCGCCAATATAAGTAAGGACATAAAAGAAAAGCGACAACTCCAACAGGATTTAACGGCTCTTAAGGAAGAACTGAAAAAAGAGATGAAGGCGGAAATTATGGGTCTCCGAAAAGAAATGGACCGCAAGCTAGCAGAAAACATGGAGGAGCTGCACACTCAACAGGCATGTATGGCAGAAGCACAGGCTCGAATATCAGAGTTGGAAGACTGGAAGACCGAGGCAAGCGAGCTGCTACAGACCCTGATGGCACAAACACAGAGGATGCAGGATAAAATAACCGACCTGGAGAGCAGGTCCAGGCGGAGCAATATACGTATCTTTGGGATTCCGGAGGGCACTGAAGGCAACTCGATGACGAAATTCATGGATCAGTTCTTAAAAAAAGAGCTTGAGCTGCCCAATGAAACAGACTTGCAGATCCAACGTGCACACAGAGCTTTGGCACAGAAACCGAACTCAAACTCTGCACCCAGGTCAGTTGTGGTAAACTTTTTAAAATACGACGTAAAGGAAAGAATCCTGACACAAGCGTGGAAAAAAAGATACGAGCTGGCGACAAACAGATATTCTTTGACCATGACTACCCGACAGAAATTGTGCAGCAGTGAAAGAAATATGCCAACATTAAAAAATGCTGGAAGAGAAAAAAATTAGATTCCAAACGCAACTAACGAAGATGAGAATTCATTGGGATGACGGCGTGAAAACCTACAACACGGCCAGAGAGGCAGCGCGGGACATGACGGAGCGAGGCTTTGTGGTGAGCGTACCGGAGGAAGCGGCTGGAGCAGCGGCGGCACGGAGCGCACCGAGACGTCCGGAGTGGAGGCGAGTGAGCGGCAGAGGGCGGGAGACGGACGTGGCGCATCGAGCCCAAGAAAAACTGCAAGGCTTTCAACGGAAAGCCTAGATTATAACAAAGATTAAGAAGGGCATAGCGTAATGAAGGCCAAGAAGACAAGGTAAAAGAGAAACAAACGGCTAGGAGAGGTTAAAGTGATTTTTGTTGGACATTTCTAGACTAATGACTATTACTTGGATAGTAACTACAGGTCTAGGGAAGGCCCCTCACTCGGTGAGGACATTCCCTCCACCCTCCAACAGGGACCAATGGGCAGAAGAAAGGCCCAAAGTACGGAGGTCGAGGTTCGTTAATGTGTTTTTGTACATATATGTGTTAGTTTTGTTGTTAAAGGGGCTAGGAGCACAAGTTAAAAAAATGGAAAAACATGAATATGGTTAAAAATCTTAAGATAATGACATTAAACGTGAATGGTCTGAACTCACCTGTTAAAAGGGAAAAAATAATAAGAAAATTCAAGAAGGAAAAAGCCGAAATTATATTTATGCAAGAGACACATTTGAACAAGACAGAACATGAGAAACTAAAGAGATTTGGCTATAAGAACTCCTACTACAGTTCATTTAAAGGAGGAACTAAAAGGGGGGCTATGATACTAATTTCAAATAAAATACAATTTGAATGTGAACAAGAAATCCAGGATAAAGAAGGCAGATATGTAATAGTAAAGGGAAGAACAGATGGTATGTAGATCACATTAGTGAACATCTATGCCCCACCAGAAAGTGACAAGGGCTTTTTTCAACATTTGTTTGATCTCATAGCAACACACAGTGAAGGAGTCCTTATTTGTGGAGGAGACTTAAATGCTGTCATGGATCATGAAGTTGACACAACAAATGTTAAGAAGACAAAAAAACATGTAACAAAGTTCGTAAGAACCTCACTGGCAGAAATGGGTATGGTAGACATATGGAGGGACCTGCACCCACTCGAAAAAGACTCTACACATTATTCAGCAGTCCATAAAGTACACTCTAGAATAGATTACTTCCTTATGAATGAAGGCGACAGACACAGGGTGAAAAATTGTCGGATTGGAGGGGCAGAGATATCAGATCATAATCCTATATACATGGAAATATATTTAAACAATAGAAAACGACAAACAACATGGAAACTTAATGTAGGACTATTAAATGATGAGAAAATGAAAGAAAGAATAAAGTTAAACATAAATGAGTATATCGAGGAGAATGATAATGGAGAAGTGGACCCAACAATACTCTGGGACGCACTAAAAGCTGTGTTAAGAGGTAAATTAATTGTTGAATCAGGAAAAGCAAAAAAGTCTAAACTGGAATCATATGAACAAGGATGTGAGAGACTGAGGGAATTAGAACGTAAATATCAAAACACAAATGACCCAAAAATATATCAAGAAATTAAGGAAGAAAAAAGAAAGATAAAAGAAAAACAAATAGATGAAATTGAAAGGAAAAATAGATATTTAAAACAAAAATATAGGCCACAAAACTGCTGGCAAAACGGTTAAGAAAACAACAAACAGTAAATAATGTATATAAGATTAAGGACCCCATCACAAATAAATCCGCAGTTACCCCAGAAAACATCGAAGAAATATTCCATAAATTCTATCAAGAACTATACTCGCAACCTGAAGAGACAAATGTTAAGGATAAAAAATTTCTATGCACATTGGACTTGCCATCAATAGGAAACCAACAAAATGAAAAGCTAACAGCAGAAATAACAACACAAGAGATTAAAGATGTGATTAAGTCACTAAAAAATGGTAAATCACCAGGTAGTGACAGATACTCATCTGAGTTTTATAAACTGTTTATAGAAGAACTCATGCCACAGCTACTAAAGTCATTTAATTGGACATTAAACAACAACAAAATATCTCCATCATGGAATGAAGCCATTATTTCAGTTATTTTAAAGCCAGGGAAAGATAGGGAACAATGCGGAAACTATAGGCCAATCTCTTTATTAAATGTGGATTATAAAATATATGCAACAATTATCTGTAAACGAATAAAGACATTCTTGATGGAATTGATAGAGGATGATCAAACTGGTTTCATAGAGGGACGCCAAACACATGATAATATCAGGAGAACAATACACATAATTAATCAAATACATAAAGAAAAGAAAAGCACAGTAATAATGAGTTTAGATGCAGAAAAAGCATTTGATAGGGTTAATTGGATGTTCCTATATAATGTGCTGGAATGCTTTGGATTTAACGAAAAGTCAGTGCAATGCATAAAGACACTGTATCAAAAACCTGTGGCAAGAATCAAGATAAACGGTAGCTTAACAGACAAAGTAAATATACAAAGATCAGCTAGGCAGGGATGCTGCCTATTGCCCACCTTGTTTGCTCTGTTCACAGAGCCACTGGCTCAAGCGATGCAACAAAATAAGAAATTAAAAGGTGTATCACTAAAGGGAGCGGAACACAAGATTGGGCTGTTTGCAGACGATATTATAGTTTACCTTGAACAACCAGATGAATCAATAATGGAAATGATGGACTTGATAGAAAATTTTGGAAAATTATCATGATACAAGATAAACATAACAAAAACACAAATACTGACATTCCACTATAATCCTTTAAACCAGATAACTCATAAGATCAAACTAAACTGGAAACAAAAAGAAATAAAATACCTTGGAGTGAACATACCTAAAGATTTAAGCAAAATCTATAAAGCAAACTATGATAGGTTAGAACAAGAAATAAAAAAAGATATTGATAGATGGTCAATCTTAAACATGGATCTGAATTCAAAATTAAGACAGTCAAAATCAGCATACAACCTAGACTGCTTTACCTCTTCCAGGCTCTACCAACAGATATTCCTGGTGCCCAGTTCTCAAAGTGGGACAGGATGATATCGAGATTTGTTTGGGGAGGTAAAAAGCCAAGAGTGAAATGTAAAACCCTCCAATTATCAAAAGAGAAAGGAGGCATGGGCCTACCGAGTCTAAAGGAATATTACTACTCAGCACAAATAAGATATATCATATGTTGGTGCGACGGAGGATACGAGGCAAAATGGAAAGAAATGGAAAAGGAAATTGAGGGACTCCCAGTACAAAGCATAATAGGAGATAAGGATGCATATAAGCAAATCAAACAAATAGACCCAATCACTAAATTTACTTTGGAACTGTGGTATAAAATAGTACAAAAGTATAATATAAAGGAGGACATAAAACTATTGAAATGGGTAGCATTCGACAGTCAGTTTGAACCGGCAAAGCAAGATAGGGGATACAAAAATCTGGTGAACAAGGGAATCACAGCATGGGGCAATATGGGAAAAAAAGATTTCGAGAGTTTTGTAAACATGAGAAGAACAGAAAACTAGAAACTAGAAAAATCTGAATTCTTCAGATATCTGCAGATGAGAGATTATTATATGAGGAAGATTAGGCATAACCTCCACACAGATGTGAACGAGATTATACAATTCATTTTAAGCTCGTATGCAGGAAATAAAATAAGAATTATTTCAAACCTATATCAGAAACTTACGGCAAACGAACATTCAAGTAACCATATAAAGGAGAAATGGGAGAAAGAGCTAAATTTAAACATAACAGAAGAAAACTGGCAAGAAATATGGAAAACACAACACACATCAACAAGTTCAAGGACATGGAGGGAATTTGGATGGAAAAACCTGATTCGCTATTTCATTACACCACAGATCCAAAGAAAATATACAAATACCAAATCTATATGCTGGAGGGGCTGTGGGGCTCAAAATGCAGACCACTCGCATATGTTTTGGAAACGCTGCAAAATCTCGTCATTCTGGAAATCTATACATGTGACAATACAGAGGATATTAGGATATAATATACCAATGAACTATAACTTGATGAATTTATGTGATCTTAAAAGAGACAATGTAATACAGGCTGAGGACAGATATTTAGTTAAAATCATGCTGATTGCATGTAAAAAAAACAATCACAAGAAAATGGCAATCAGAAGTTCTTCCTGACCAAGAGCAATGGACAGACATTGTTGAGGATATACGTTTAATGGAAAAACTAACATATCGACAAAGAATGCAAGAAGGACAATATGAAAAAAAATGGTGGAAATGGACACACTACAAAGTGCAACAATGAGACAGAAATTGAAAGAATAACCAAAGACACTGGAAAAACCAGAAGAATTAAGAGATGGAAACTCAAAACTTGATGCTCCAACATTTGTCCACCCCCTTTTTTTTCTTCTTCTAGCTCCTTTTTTAAATATAGAGACTGTGATCTGAATATAATATGTATGATGAAAAATGAATGAAAAATAAAAGTTACAAAAAAAAGCCTGCCAAGTTTGCACCACCAACAAATCAGATTCCTCACCACCAGCCGGCCTCCTTCATCCCCTACCTATCCCTAGTCATCCCTGGTCATACATTGCCATAGACTTTGTCATGGGTCTCCCTCCATCACAAGGCAACACCATCATATTCACCATCACTGGCCATTTTTCCAAAGCTATCCATTTGGTTCCCCTGTCCAAATTGTCCTCTGCTGCCAAGATCACCAACCTCCTCACTCTCCACGTCATCTGCCTGCATGGGATTCCAATTGACATTGTTTCGGACCAAGGGCCACCATTTACCTTGCAGGTCTGGAGAGCCTTCTGTCATTCCCTGGGTACCACATTCATCCTCACGTCAGGGTATCATCCTCAAAGCAACAGTCAGGTTGAGCATGCCAACAAGACTCTGAAGTCCACCCTGAGGTGTGTAGCATCCTGTAACCCTACCACCTGGAGCTCCCACCTGACCTGGGTGGAGTACACATATAACACTGCCATCTCCTCCGCCACCGGCCTGAAGCCCTTCAAGGCCTCAGTGGGGTACAGTCCACCGTTATTACCTATGGCAGAGAGGCAAATTGCTGTGCCATGCGTGGAAGCCCACGCTCATCACTGTCGCTGTCTGTGGAGGGCTAGTCAGGCTGCCCTTCTCTGCTCATCTGAGTTGAACCGCCTCTACGGAAACCGGATGTCTGACTTAACAGGTGCCACTGAAGATGGAGTCACGGAAGCTGTCACTGCACTTTCTGCATCCGTTTCCCGTCTCACGCATCATCAATGATGTCACCATTCAGCTCAAGCTACCTCCAACTCTCCGCATCCACCTGAGATTCCACATCTCGTGGATTAAACCCCTCTCCGCCAGCCCCCTCTGTCCTTTCCCGGAGCCGCCTCCTCCTCCCTGGGTCCTCAATGGCTATACCACCTATATCGTCCAGAGGGTCTTGGACATCCGTCGTCAGGACCGGGGTCTGCAGTACCTGGTCCACTGGAAGGGTTATGGACCGGAGGAGAGGTTGTGGATCCCCGGGTCATATTTCCACGACAAGGTCATGGTTCGGGCTTTCCACTGAGCGCATCCTAACAAGCCCAGATAGACACCAGGAGGCGCCCCTTGAGGGGGGGCACTGTGATGATCAGGTGAGCGTGCTCCCCTCCCCTCCTGTGTGTTTTCCCTCTGTCTGTTTCCTGGCTCCAGAGCTGATTATGCACACCTGCGTGATTGGGCACACCTGCTACTACCTCGTCTGCCAGCATTTAAAAGAGCCAGTCTGTGAATGTGTCTCCGCTGGACCGTTGGGTATTGCTGCCAAGAAACTGATGTTAAAGTTGTATTGTGGAGAGCGTGAAAAGATGAGGCTGAGTTTATTTCTCAAATCAGATTTATTCACTTGTCTCCAACATCCTCCAAACAGAAAAAGAGACACATCCTCCCACATCTGTCCTTTTATACCCGGGACATCAAAGTACAGAGTCACATTGTCTTTAAACCCCAAGACACAATACATCGTCCTCCAGGTCTTCTCCCCTCCACCTAAAACCCTGGTGGTCAGGAAATCTCTCAAGGCCATCTCTAAAGATCACATTTCGCACCCTCCTGTTATCCCCAGGAGACCCAGGCCTATTGTTCATTCTGAGACGTGAGGCAACAGTAATATACATATGCAGCCTAAGCAACTCACATATGTGTGCCACATGACCCCCCCCCCCAAACGTCTAAGATGAAACAATACAACACAGTCTGCATATCATGATAAAATCACAAACATCAGTCCACGTGCTGTTTGGGCTTCAATCGTCTTCCGAACTTGCTGTAAGCGGGCTTTATCACTCCCGCGGCACCATCCTGCTGTGAATCTGCTATCTGAGGATGAGAACTGTTAGTCAATCCCTGTGGGAGCTCTGGGGAATGCTCTCTGGGAGGTCTGCTGCGTCGAGGAGCCCTTGCCAATTGCACAGCTTCGTCAGCCATCACAAAAGCTGGTTTGAGTCTGTCTATGCCAATTGTTTCCCTTCTGCCCCCCAAATCTAGCAAAAAGTGCTTATCACCTGTTTCCAGCACTCTAAATGGGCCATCATAAGGCGGTTGCAGGGTTGGGCGATGAGCATCGTGTCTGACAAAAACAAACTCCGCATTTTTTAAAGCCTTATGTACAAAAACGCGCGGAAAACTGTGATGAACGGGGCCAGGAAGAGTGCTCGCTCCCGTGTCACTCAGTAACCGCTGAGCAGGGGGGCACTCTGGCGCAGGATTATCTGGGAGAAACTCCCCAGGCAGCCGGAGTGGCTGCGCAAACACCAACTCAGCTGGGGAGGCTTTTAAGTCCTCTTTAGGTGCAGAACGCAACCCCAATAAAACCCATGGTAGCCTGTTTACCCAATTTGCATCCGTGAGCGACGCTCTGAGGGCTGCTTTCAATGACCTATGGAAACGTTCGCATAAACCATTAGCCTGGGGGTGGTACGCGGTAGTGCGGTGGTTACCCCCAGGCTGCGGGCCATCGCTGACCAAAGCTCGTAAACAAATTGAGGACCTCTGTCGGACGTAATGTCCAACGGAACTCCAAAACGCGCTACCCAAGCCGTTAAAAACGCACGCACCACCTCCTCGGCTGTGGTTGATGCCAGTGGGACCACTTCAGGCCAACGTGTGGTGCGGTCCACCATTGTCAAAAGATGTGTGCACCCCTGTGACGGCGGGAGGGGGCCTACGAGGTTGACATGCACATGATCGAACCTCTTAGTCGGGATGTGAAACGGCTCTAAGGGGGCTTTAGTGTGTTTGTGTATTTTGGCTCTCTGGCAAGCCATGCAGGCTCTTGCCCACTCCTTAACGTGCTTGTGCAGGCTCGGCCACACAAACTTCTCTCCTACCATTTTGACCGACGCGCGCACCCCCGGGTGCGCCAGAGAATGAATTGAGTCAAAAATGCGGTGGCGCCACGCGGTCGGCACCACCGGACGCGGTCGTCCGGTGGAGACATCGCAGATTAGGGGGGGGGGCATACCATCTTGCAGCACCCTGCTCTCCAGCCTTAACCCTGTTGGTCCAGACTGGAGCGCGCACACGTCCGCATCGCTAACCTGATCCGCGGCCATGGCTGCATAATCTATCCCCACGCGGACTGGGGCCGCGTGTACTTCCGCGCCGCTAGCCTGCTCCGCGGCCATGGCAGTATAATCTACCCCTACGCGGACTAGAGCAGTTACGGTGCGCGAGAGACAGTCTGCCACTACATTAAGTTTACCCGGTACGTGTTGAATATCGGTAGTAAACTCTGAGATTGCAGCCAGCTGCCTCTGCTGCCGGCCTGACCACGGCTCCGAAGCCTTGGCCATCGTGAAAGTCAGCGGCTTGTGGTCGACGAACGCAGTGAAACGACGACCTTCCAGCCAGAACTGGAAGTGGCGAATGGCCAAGTGGAGCGCTAACAACTCCCTGTCGAACGCGCTGTATTTTCGCTCGGTATCGCACAAAGTCCTGCTGAAAAAGGCAAGCGGCTGCCAAGCCCCGGCAACATGCTGCTCTACTACCGCCCCTATGGCTACGTCTGACGCGTCAGTAGTGAGCGCTATGCGGGCCGTTGGGTCTGGATGTGCTAACAACGCAGCGTTTGCCAGGGCTGTTTTGACCTCCGAGAAAGCGTGCTCCCGCTCCGGGGACCATTCGATTGTATTTGTGGGTTTTTGTTTTTTTAGCGCGGCATAAAGTGGTTGCATGAGCTGCGCTGCGCGGGGGAGGAAACGGTTATAAAAATTCACCATTCCCAAAAACTCCTGTAATGCTTTGACCGTTTGTGGCTGGGGAAAATTTGTTACTGCGCGCACTTTGTCCGGCAGCGGAACTGCTCCTTCTGGAGAGACGCAGTGCCCCAAAAAATCAATCTGCGTCACCCCGAACTGACACTTCACTGGGTTGATTATTAACCCGTGCTCTCCCAACCTCCGGAAAACTGCCGTGAGGTGTTTTTTGTGTTCCTCTTCGGACGCGCTGGCTACCGACCAAAATGTCGTCCAGGTAGACGAACACAAAAGGGAGATCGCGCAACACCGCGTCCATCATGCGTTGGAACGTCTGTGCAGCGCCTTTAAGCCTGAACGGCATGTGCAAAAACTCGAAAAGGCCAAACGGAGTTATTACCGCTGTTTTGGATATGTCCTCAGCGCGTACTGGGACTTGATGGTACCCGCGGACCAAGTCTATTTTAGAAAAAATGCGCGCCCCCGCCAGATGAACAGAAAAATCTTGGATATGCAGGATTGGGTAGCAGTCGTGCGCTGTAGCGTTGTTCAACCTGCGGAAATCACCGTAAGGTCGTCACAAGCCGTCAGCTTTAGGGACCATGTGAAGTGGGGAAGCCCATAGGCTGTTCGAACGCCGGATGATGCCCAACTTTTCAAGATTGGCGAACTCCTCGCACGCTATGGTCAGTTTAGCTGCATCCAAACGCCGAGCTTTTGCAAAAACGGGGGGACCGGCGGTAGTAATAAAATGTTCCACTCCGTGTTTAGCGATGGCTGCTGAAAATGTGGGAACCGTGAGTGCTGGAAACTGAGTGAGGAGTGTGTGGAACTTACCGCTTGCCGTAGCGACGTTGGCTTGTGCTGTGGGCGGGGTCACTCGGGCTGCACAGGGAATAGAGTAAAAAGAGAGTGCATTAACCAAGCGTCTATTGGGAAGATCAACCAACAACCCATGTGAGCACAGAAAATCAGCCCCTAACATGTTGAAGCTCACCGCAGCTATAATAAAAGTCCACTCAAATGTACGGCCTTGCAGGGACAGAAGCAGAGTCTTCTCACCGAAGGTCTTAATGCTCGAGCCGTTCGCTGCCGATGCTCCCTGACTCCCGGGGCCTGCCAGCCGGTCAGCATAGGTTGGCATGATGAAACTCACTTGGGAGCCTGCGTCCATGAGGAATTGCCTCCCCGAACGCGCATCCGTCAAATAGAGCAGCTTTTTCTGGCTCTGGCGTTTCCCGAGCTCTTGAACTGACACGGTGGTATACACTTGCGTGCCCTCTCTGCAAAGCGACGATGGTAGAAGCAGAGGTCATCTCCTCCGCGATGTTTGGCCTTCACCGCCGCCGTTGCCGGTGGGTCTGCTGCCACCGCCTCTGGCCACCTGCCATCTCCGGCCCTCGCGTCGAGTCCTGTCGCTGCTGCGGTGGCCGCACGCTGTCTGCTGGCATTGAGAATCCGCTGTGCCTCCTGGGCCAGCGCGCAGAAGTCCCGCTGGGCCAACAACGGTGAACCGGCCAGGGTCGCTCTCGTGGCCGACGGTAGGGTTCTCAGGAAAATGTGGGTGAAGAGAAGGTCGTCGCCGTCTGAGCCCCTCAGCCTCAGCATGTCTTCCATCAGGTCGACGGGTGTGCTGTCTCCCAAGTCGTTCAGGGCCAGGAGTCTCTCCGCTCTTTCCTGGACTGAGGGAGTGAAACGCTGGATGAGCGCAGCCTTCAACCCGCCGTATTTGTCGTCGGCCGGTGGCCGCTGCACCAGGCTCTGCACATGTCGAGCCGTGCGGTTGTCGAGCTTGGCGATAACGTGGTAGAATTTCGTGTCATCTGCCGTTATTCCCCGGAGAGCGAACTGAGCTTCGGCCAAGAGGAACCAGGAGTCCGGGTTGTCCTGCCAGAAATCTGGTAGTTTGAATGAGACTGCATTCGCCTGGCTGGTTCCTGGCGAGTCCGGCTCGAGGGAATTTCTTTCGTCCATGATACGTCTTAAGGTCACCAGTGTGGAGAGCGTGAAAAGATGAGGCTGAGTTTATTTCTCAAATCAGATTTATTCACTTGTCTCCAACATCCTCCAAACAGAAAAAGAGACACATCCTCCCACATCTGTCCTTTTTATACCCGAGACATCAAAGTACAGAGTCACATTGTCTTTAAACCCCAAGACACAATACATCGTCCTCCAAGTCTTCTCCCATCCACCTAAAACCCTGGTGGTCAGGAAATCTCTCAAGGCCATCTCTAAAGATCACATTTTGCACCCTCCTGTTATCCCCAGGAGACCCAGACCTATTGTTCAATCTGAGACGTGAGGCAACAGTAATATACATATGCAGCCTAAGCAACTCACATACAGTATGTGTGCCACAGTATGGTGTTTCTCTGTCCAGTTGTCTTAATCCTCTTGTCTTCTCCTCCTCAGGCTTGCTGCTATCTCAGTGGTGTGTATTCCGGGGCTGTGCATGCTCACCTGAACCTTTTATCTCCAAGACAACTCCTACTCTACCCAGGTCTACCAACTCCTCTGCCCTATCCTGCCTACTTCCTTCACCTGCCATCCTGCTGGTCTTTCCCCCACCAACTCCTACAACCACACGCTGGAGTCCACAGCCGGGCCCTCTGCTTGTGTAGTAAGCCTTTCCTCTTCTTTTCTCATCTTCTCCCTTCTCTCCCAATTCATATTATTAATCATTTTCCCCCTCTCTCCTCTACAGGCTGTATGCTGCTCCAGCGTACCCACTTGTTGTTTTTTGTGGTTATTAAGTTTTCATTGTTGTGCGTTTCATGTTTTTGTGTTAAAATAAACTGTGCTAAACGTTACCACCTGAGTCTGCGTATTCATCTGGTTTTGCTCGCTCTGCGTTTGAGTCTCTGGCAATTAAATCATGACACATTAAATATCCATGTGTCCATATATGTTAAAAAAAAAACACAGGCTTTCATAGGAGACCTAATTTTTTCACATGACTGTAGATTATAATATATATATGGATAGTTTATATTTATTTGTCCTCAGATTAATAGAGTTAATGGAAAAAACAACAGTTGAATGTGAGTGCATAACAGCCATTGCACAGTGAATTAAGGACATTTCATCTGTCTGCTGGAAATGCTATAGGTCTGCTTACAAGACAAATTGCAACAACACAAAATGAGGTTGCAATTTTCATTATGTGGTCCCAGTGTTCAGATTTCTAAGACCTTACTGTAGCTATTTATTTGATTCTTATTGCATATAAACACTTGCTTCCTTCTCTGATTAGGACTGATTTAATGAGGAATAAATGAATAAACCATATCCATGTATATCACAGAGTCATATTAATCAGTAGCATCCTAAACCAGAGCAGGGTGCACACAGAATAAACTCTGAAGCCTTGGGCATGCTTTTAAAGTGTTTATTTTATACAGGTGCATCTCAATAAATTAGAATGTCAATGAAAAGTTGATTTATTTCAGTAATTCAATTCAAAACATGAAACTCCAATATTATATAGATTCATTACACACAGAGTGATATCTTTCAAGTGTTTATTTTAATTTTGAGGGTTATGGCTTAAAGTTCATGAAAATCCCAAATTCAGTTTCTCAAAAAAATCGAATTTTACACAAAATTAATTTTTAAAAATTTATTTTTTTATAGACATGTTGGCCAACTGAAAAGCATGTCCATGTATACACTCAGTACTTGGTTGGGGCTCATTTTGCATGAATTACTTTATCAGTGAGGCATAGCATGAAGGCGATCAGCCTGTGGTACTGCTGAGGTGTTGTGGAAGCCCAGGTTGCTTTGATAGCAGCCTTCAGCTCATCTGCATTGTTGGGTCTGGTGTCGCTCACCTTCCTCTTGACAATACCTCATAGATTCTTTATGGGGTTTAGGTCCGGAGAGTTTGCTGGCCAATCAAGCACAGTAATACCATGGTCATTAAATCAGGTTTTGATACTTTTGGCAGTGTGGACAGGTGCCAAGTCCTGCTGGAAAATCAAATCAGCATCTCTATAAAGCTTGTCAGCAGAGGGAAACATGAAGTGCTCTAAAATTTCCTGGCAGACAGCTGCGCTGACTTTGGACTTGATAACACACAGTGGACCAACGCCAGCAGATGACCTCTTTTCAGATGAAAGTAAATTTTGTATTTCATTTAGAAATCAAGGCCCCAGAGTCTGGAGGAAGAGTGGAGAGGCACAGAATCCAAGTTGCTTGAGGTTCAGTGTGAAGTCTCTACAGATAATTTTGAGGAGCTACTGTATGTCAGATCTTGGTGAAAAATTAATGCAACTCTGGATGGAAATAAATGTTGTGACATTGCAGAAGCTTATCAAAATGATGCCACAGTGAATGTGTGTCATCATGAAAGCTAAAGGCTTTCATTACGATGAAATATTAGAACGTGTGGCTTTTTTGTTTTTGACCAGGTAGTGTATACTCAGGTAATCAGATTACCTCATTCTTTGGGCACATAACGTTGCTGATCCTAAACCTGACCAATTACAGTAACCCCAGGTCATAGCACTGCCCCCACAGGCTTGGTCACTGATTTTGCCATTAAAAGTGGCTGGCCTGCAGCGATCGGCGCTCGTGGCGAACACGCACGGGCTGAATTGCCACCTCCGTTGGATTGCCCTTTAATCGCCTTTCTCCAGCGACTTCCTGCGCCTTCCTGAAGCGATTGCTCAGCTAACACTAGTTAGCTTAATCCTACCTGAAGCGATTGCTAAGCTAACACTAGTTAGCTTAATGCTGGCGCCAGTCTCTAAATAACTACCTACAGCGATCGGATATACCTCCGGTGGATTACCCCTTTGATCGCTTTTATCCGGCCACTGTGAGTAAACTGACCAGCGATTCCAGCGCTTCCTTGTGATTCACTGATGTGCCCTACCTGAAGCGATTGCTAAGCTAACGCTAGTTAGCTTAATGCTGGCGCCAGCCATTCCACCTAACACCAGCCTGAATCAAAGCCCAGCTGCGAGGCCCAGCGGAGATACTACCAGGCAGGCGGCTATTTGTTTGACGGGGCTCAGCAGAGATTTCACCCAGGCAGACGGCGGTAGGCGGCGGTGCCCAGCGGAGGACTTACCGTGACTGCAGCGGCGGTGTGCGACGAGACTACCCGAAGCGATTGCTAAGCTAACGCTAGTTAGCTTAATGCTGGCGCCAGTCATTCCACCTTACACCAGCCTGAATCGAAGCCCAGCTGCGAGGCCCAGCGGAGATACTACCAGGCAAGCGGCTGTTTGTTGACGGGGCTCAACAGAGATTTCACCCAGGCAGACGACGGTAGGTGGCGGTGCCTAGCGGAGGATTTACCGTGACCTCAGCGGAGCTCGGTGGCAGCGGCGGTGTGTGACGAGACTCGGTTGGAGGAGCGGGACGGGAGACCAGTTACGGCGACTATGAGCAACGAGACCAGCAACGGAAGGGGCTAGTTGGCTAGCTGAGGCCCAGCTGGATTCGAGGACGATCGGATCAGATTCTGGCGATATAAGCAGAATTTATTTTACTATCCACAGATTTTCCTTTTCCTTCTTTCCAAGAAAGACTGAAGATGGCTGCCACCGGATTAAAAAGTGGGCTGATGGGCACCACTAATAAGCCTTCTCTACTTCTCTACTTCCTCTTCGTTTTGTCTTTGTGTGTCTGGACCTGCAACAAGAAGGATTTTCCGACAAACTCAACCAAAGGTGAAGTTAAAAAGTTTTATCTGTATGGATTTGGGCTTGGACATCTCACCCTACACTCTATGTGGTCTTTAAAAGCCCTGAGCAAAAACTTCCAAATTAAGGCAAACATGGCTGTTAAGCAAAAATCACAATATGGCAGAGGATATACAGTTAAAGTTCTGTTAGTTCTGCTACTTCTGGCAGGAGATATTCACCTTAACCCTGGACCTGCCACTATTAAACAGCAGACCACTGGGTTAGCACAAAACCGAGCTGTACAAAAGCAAAAACAACATTTATTTTTCCAAACTGTTAATCATGCACGATTTCTTTGGGACACCAAGGCTAAACCAAAGGGGATCCTTGGCGGTCATTTAAACATACGGAGCATAATCCCAAAAGAGATGAGATTTCGGTGTTGCTGTTGGACTCAAATCTGGACTACCTTTGTCTCTCAGAAAGCTGGCTACACAGTAACATAGACACTAATATGATCGATATTGTGGGCTACCAGTGTTTTAGAAAAGACAGGCAGGTAGGGAGGGGAGGAGGTGTTTTAATTTACATCAAAGAGAAATATAAATGTCAACTGGTTGATTTGAATACTTCACTTGAATGTTTAGCTGTTAATGTATGTCTCTCTCCGGTAATGAATTTCAACATTGCAGTAGTGTACAACCCACCACAACTCTTCCTTTTATAATGAATTAAGTGATCTGGTTAAACAACTTGAGAAGAACAGAGAAACAATAATTCATGGTGACTTTAATATCAACTGGTCTGATAAAAAAGACAAACAAAAACTGAAAAGCCTCATGACTAAATTTAATTACCAGCAAATCATCAAAGGACCCACCAGGATAACCAAACAATCCAGAACACTTATTGACATGGTATTTACTAATAAACCAGAACGAATAACCAGAACCTATAATCTTGTAACTGGTCTCTCAGATCATAACATGGTTCTTGCTGTCAGGAAACTTACTAAAAAGCGACTACAGTATTTTGGGGGAGTCGATATTGACAAATCAAATTTTATTATCCCCAAATCAAAAAATGAGGAGTTTGAACATTACTTAGAGAATCAAAATTGGGAGCAGCTCATGGCAACATGTGAAGTAGATGATTGTTGTAATTTTATAACTGCAACAATCACAAAGTCTATAGAAAAATTTTCAAAGCAAATTAAAAGTAGACAACAGAAGATTAGCCTACCATGGTTAAATAATGAAATAAGAAAACTTATGAAGAGGCGAGACTATGCACTGAAAACATCACTAACCTCCAAACTACAAAATGATCACCTTGTGTACAAAAGTTTAAGAAATAAAGTGGTACATGAGCTGCGAAAATCAAAAATATCTTATTACAATAAACTGATAGATCATGCAAAGGGTAACAACAGTTCCCTATGGAGGCATTTAAATAACTTAACTAATAAAAAAAACGATCAGAAGGGGGTAAAGGAACTTAGAATCAATGGCAAGACCGTCAGTGACAAGGCTACTTTGGCAAATGAATTTAATTCACACTTTGTGGGCTCTGTGGAAGACTTAACAAAAATTTTTGTGCTGCCAAATGTGCTCAACAACACAAATTCCATACTTCCAACAGATACTTTTCACATCGATGAGGTAAATGAGAAGTTAATTGCTGGCATTGTTAAAACACTGTCAAACTCAAAAACTAATGATATCTACAATATGAGCACCTCCTTTCTCAAAATGCACAGCAAAATATTAATCAAACCACTGACTCATCTCATTAATCTCTCCATTAGGTCTAGTACATTTCCATCTGGCTGGAAAAAAGCTGTCGTCATACCAGTTCATAAATCAGGCAGTAAAGACGATATATGCAATTACCGCCCAATCTCTATCTTACCAGTCCTATCTAAGGTTCTTGAAAAAGTTGTAGCTACACAGCTGATAGACTACTTACAAGACAGTCAACTTCTTCATCCACATCAATTTGGTTTTAGACCAGGATACTCAACAGAAACAGCAAATTGTTGCCTTATTGAAAACGTCAAACAGTCCTTGGACAGGGGTAATGTGGTAGGAGCTGTTTTTCTAGATCTCAAAAAGGCTTTCGATACTGTAAACCACAGTTTGCTTTTATCCAAAATGGTATCTTTTAACTTCTCCCCAAATACATTAGAATGGTTTGCATCTTATCTCCAGAATAGAGAACAGTGTGTAAAAGTTCACCAGGATAAATCCTCATTTTTAAACAACCGCATGGGTATCCCACAAGGGTCCATTCTTGGTCCTTTACTTTTCAGCATTTTTATTAATGACTTGCCGTTACACTGCTCAGCTGCAACATGCCAACTTTATGCAGATGATGCAGTTATTTACACAGCTGCCAAGACTCCAGCACAGGCTGCAGATGTACTGTCTACAAGTATGGTTGATGTCCAAGAGTGGCTCCTCAAGAACCATCTATTGCTGAACCTTCAGAAAACAGTCTCAATGTGCTTTTCAATCAAAAAATGTAACCTGCAACATTTTAAAGTTAATATACATGATCATGACATCAGTTTAGCTACAGAATTCAAATACCTTGGCATTGTACTAGATCCTCAACTCAAATTTAATCTTCATATAAAGAAAATTTCAAAAACAGTAAAAAAAAATCTGAACTGCTTTAAATTAATTAGATATTACATACCTTACGAAGCAGCTGCACTGTATATGCATTCTATGGTTTTTTCTCATATATCATACTGTTTGACAGTCTGGGCTCAAGCAGCCCCTTCCACAATAAGACATATAGGTTCATTATATAATCAAACCCTAAAAATCTTGGACAAAAAGCCCATTAGGTGGCATCACTGTAATGTTTTAAAAAAATACAACCTATTGAGTTTTGAGAGCTTCATTGACCTCTGTCTTCTGAAATTAACGTTCAAATGTTTCCATAAATCAGCACCCGAGCCACTTGCTGGTTTCGTCCAAAGACAGGACAGCAGCAGAGCCACCAGGAGTTCTGTTAACAATAACTGTAAAATATTCCACCGCAGAACCACATTTGGACAAACAGCTTTCTCTATAAAGGGCAGTCACATCTGGAACACAATGCCAAATGAAATTAAAATAATAACGGACTTTAAAACATTCACTAAAAATGTTAAAAACTGGCTGAAAAATAAACAAGAATGTACTCATGTATGAATTATTTGTCTGCAAAGTGAGAGTGAATGAAGGGAAGGAATAAATGTGTTTGTTTATAGTGAGTGACGGAGGGAGGAAGGCCTGAAATAGGCAAATGTGAGTTATGTTATATGTGTTAAATGTGAGTCAGGCTGTTATATTTGTGTATTTATAATATTTATAATATTTATGTTAAATGTGAGTCAGGCTGTTATATTTGTGTATTTATAATATTTATAATATTTATAATTGTGTATTTATAATTTTTCTGCATTGATGTATGTGGTTATTGTGTATATTTTTTATCTTGATTCTTTTTTCTAAAGCCCATCCAGGGACAAGAGTTGCAAATTAGCTAATAGCTATACACTCTATGTGCAACACATCAGATTGATTGTCTTTGATTAATTGTCTATGTTTATTGCACTGTCCCTGTCAAATAAACTAATCTACTACTTTTACAGTAGGCACTAGGCATGATGGGTGCATCACTTCATCCGCCTCTGTTCTTACCCTGATGCACCCATCACGCATGACCATCTTCCATTGCTCCAGAGTCCAGTCTTTACTGAAGCCTCTTTTTCCGATGGTGGTGACTTTTTTTTTTTTTTTGGGCCAGGCAGTGTATATCCTGACAAGCTTGCCAATGCATTTGATGTGCAAAGACTAGCATTTTCACACATTACATATCCCACAATGTTATCCTTCCCAACCTTGTCATATATCATTCTTGGGTATTTTGGTCTTTTTCTGTGAGAATGAGATGAAAAAAGCTGGACCAGGTGGTAACAAGTGTGTGGGGGGGGGGGAGGGGGGGTCATCCCCCATACATGACGCAGTATTGTCAGAATTTATTTATTTATTTATTTTTTTTGAATGAAAACCTGTAAATCATCACTGGAGATCACAGAAGATCATTGAGGAATCTGGCCATTTTAATTCTCTCAAAAATCTCCACTCCTGTGTACAGGGGTATAATGACTACAATCTCCTCTGGTGCTTTATGTTATGTATGGGATTTGACTCATGGGGCTTGCCGTAGCCTGGCCGAGGGGGTTGGGGGTATGACGTCAGGCGGGCTACGGCTGGAGTATATATTGTGTTGCTCATATGAATAAAGAGAGTTCAGTGTTCAGTAGAAAGAGGGTCTCATCATTATTCTTCTTCTTTTAGATTTGATTGGCGGTTGGCAACCAGCCTACAAGTGCATTACCGACATGTACCTCATTCTAAACCATCACTCTATATTTTTCGTAACAACCCAAGTCGCTAAGCCTCACGTTTTCCTCATAGTTTTGTGACGTTTTCCTCATAGCTTTGTGACGTTCCCCTCATAGCTCCATGACGTTTTCCTCTTATAGCTTTGTGACATTTTCCTCGTAGCTTTGTGACATTTTCGTTCAAGTAGGTTCATTTTGTCTTCTTTTAATTAGTTACCTTTTGTTCTAATTAAAGACAAAAATAGAAAGGAGATGTCTTTACCTTATGTGGTGGTAATGCACCTGTAAGCTGGTTGCCAACCGCCAATCAAATCTAAAAGAAGAAGAAGATCCCCCATTTAACAAGTCCTCAGCTGCTTCCCAATGTAGCCCCTTAATGCCAAGATATTTTTCTGCTGCTTTCACAATGATTTTGATTTTTTTCTGTTTTCTTGGAAGTCTGTGCAGTGCAGTTTATAACATTACCACTTATTTGCATGCACTGCAAGTCTGCACACTTTCCCTGTTAGAGTCCACTCCCACTTTTTTAGCTGGCACCTTTTTCGCAGCTTCTGCATGTGTTAATCCCTGGAAGACTTTTATCTGCTGAATTTCTGCTGCTCTTTTGCTGGCTTCACAACCTCGATATGCAGAGCTATGCTCACCACCGCAGTTACAGCACTTTAATTTAACTCCTCTTTCACACCTTCCATATTCATGTTCCCCGGAGCATCTGGCACATCATTGTCTACCTTTGCATATCGCTGCTACATGACCAAACTTTTGACATTTGAAACATCTGAGTGGGGGAGGAATGTAAAGTCTGACTTCATAGCTCATGTAGCCAATATACACCTTACTTGGCAGTCTTGTTTCATAAAATGTTAACATTACCGACAGACTATCACATTTTTCAACATTTCTATTAATTTTCAATCTTTGTACCTCTGTCACTTTTGCTCCAGTTAAGTCTTCCATTATTTCATCAGTTGAGACAGTCGTTGACTCTGATTGTTTTTCCTTGTTAAACACTATCTTTACATGTAACTAGTAACAAACCACTTCGAAGAATTCTTGCATTTCTTTTTTCTTCTTTTAGATTTGCTTGGCGGTTGGCATCCAGCTTACAGGTGCATTACCACCACATACTTCACTCTGTCTGTGTGTCACTCTATATATTATTCAAGAAATCTTGTCTGTCTCAGTTCTTGCATTTAAAACTTCTCCAAGTAACTTATTAATTGCATTTGTGAGCTTAATTTGGCTCCACTCATGAAATGATGCGCCTTCCTGAGTAAGTTTAATGATTACTTTACAGTCCTTCTGTTTATTCCAGGATTGTTCATCTTCTGATTCATCAGCACTTGATAACACTTTTGATTGATTTTCTTTACATCTATGTTTGCTTCTTTTAGACTCCACGGTGCACAAAACTTCCTCTTCCCCGCTTCCCAACTCCATTCCTCCTAGTTTAATTATATCCACTTCTAGATTTTTCCTTCAAGAAATCTTTGTCAATGTTCTTATAAGGAGTTTCTTCTTCCAGCCAGGAAACTGTCAGCCTCACTCTACATCTTCACTCTATCTTACCTCAGAGTTTCCTTCTTCTTTTAGATTTGATTGGTGATTGGTATAAGGAGTTCTTTTAAGGAGTTCCGAACAACTCCCCACGTGTGAAAAAAATTATCTTCTTCTTCTTCTCCTAGACTTGATTGGCGGCTGGCAACATGTAACATTTGGCAATGAAGACAAAAACTGGCGTGTGTATCTGGGAGCCACCTCCATTTCTGCAGTCTCACACCAGCTATAGCGTGGTCCCGCTGGAGGGAGATGTTTAACGTGTATTTGGCTGCGGCCGGCCTGAGTGGCGCCAGTGAGGAGAGATGAAGGAGCCTATTGGTCCACTGCCTCGGTGTAGGACAGCGGATATTTTTTGGGCTGTGCGGCAGAGGCTCGCTGGAAGGTGGTTTGGAATTGATGGACAGTACTTTCGGAGAGCACTCCACCATCACGAAGCGGCGGTATGAATTTTTTGACCGCCAACAGCGAATGGGTGAGTCCACTCAGTCTTTCATTACGGAGCTCCGCAGCCCGCAAAGGAATGTGCCTTTGGGCCTATCAAGAAAGAGCTGGTCCGGGATAAGCTAGCCCACAGCACTAATAACATGTGGCTTAAGAACAAACTAAGGCTAACCAAAGACGCTCTCTCACTAGAACAAGTATTGAACATGGTTAGACAGATGGAGTCCACAGTACTGTGGAGTCTGCCGGCATTGGCTAGTGAAAAGGTAGCCACCCAGATTTTCCCACTGAGCACAGGTGTTAGCATGCTAGTTAATCCTCAGGGGCAGATTTCCAAGAGTCGGCAGACTAGGGCGCAGGACAGGGCCTATACCATCACTGCTAGCCCTTTGGCGGCGGAATCCAGCGACACAAGACGAGTGTGTGTGGCACGTGCGGGGAAGGGGCCGTTGAAGTGGTACGTGCTTAAACTTGACGGAGTCGACGTGCCTCTTATGGGGCCGGCAGGTCCATTCTTTGTATGACTACGCTGAAGAGACTGTTCCCAAATAAAACCATCAATGCTGGGGCAGTGAAGATGTTTGGTTACGGCCATGCAATTGAAATGGCACATTGAAATGGCGGGTACGGTCGACTTTTCGGTGACGTGTGGGTTGAAGACGGTGCCCACATTCACTTTCCAAGTAATGCACCAGGGAGCAGATCTGTTGGAAATAGACCTCCTTGGTGAGCTGGGATTTTCCATCAGGGACTCAGAGGGCTCGATGGTGCTGACTGTTTACCCTGATTGGCATCTCTACTGGCAGGCATTGTCCAGAGGTCTGAGATTCATCAGCCCGTTTCATCACCGGCCGCTCATAGATACGAATGTGGTGCCAAAAATCCAACCACTATGGCGGCTTCCCCTCGCGCTATGGGATGATGTCACGGCAGAGTTAACAAAACTGCTGGAAGCTGGCATCATCGAGGGTGGATTCTTCACCCTGAATATCTAATATTGTGGTGGCCAAGAAGAAATCGGGGGGGCATCAGACCGTGCATAGATCTCAGAATGGTGAATAAGGCAATCATCCCGGACAAGTATCCGCTTCCAACGATTGAGGAGCTCACGACGATGTTCAGTGGTTCACAAGTATTCACGAAGCTGGACCTTCGCCAGGGTTATCTGCAGGTGCCCCTTCACTCTGCCAGCAGGACCCTGACGGCATTCGTGACCCACATGGGGGTCTTTAGGTACACCCGGATGCTGTTTGACCTGAGCTAAGCACCGAGCTGCTTCCAGAAAATAATGTCCACGATTCTATCCGGTTTCAAGGGCTTGGTAGCATATCTGGATGACATTGTGGTACATGGCATGTCGTGAGAGGAGCACGATAATCCGTTGGAATGGGTCCTGACGGTACTACGAGAGCATGGTGTCACTCTGAATGGAGAGAAATACATCTTCGCGACAGACTCCATAGAGTTTGTGGGGTTCTGGCTGATGGAGGTGGGGGAGTGGGAGCTACAACCCATACATTCGAACGTAGAGGTGGTCCTACGCCTCCCAGATCTATCAACACCCGCACAGATTTCCTCATTTCTGGGCATGGTGAATTTTTATGGGCGTTTGCTTCCCCGCTACTCGGAGACGATTGAACCTCCCCGGACTCTGTTGAAGCAGGATGCACCATGGGAGTGGACTCCAATCTGCTCAGCGGCAGTTGTCAAGCTGAAGTGCCAACTCATCTCCCCTCCAGTGTTGGCCCATTTTGGCCCAAATCGGCTGACTATTGTGACCTGTGACGTGTCTGGCTCTGCGGTAAGGATGGCTATGTCTCAGGTGCAAGACGGTACGGAGCGCCCAGTGGCGTTCGCATTGAGGTCCCTCTCAGCAGCTGAACAAAAGTATGCTGTGGGTGAGAGGGAGGCACTCACCTGTGTCTGGGCATGTAAGCAGTGGCATATTTGCCTCTATGGGCACCATTTTATCCTGAGGACGGACCACCGAGTGCTGACGATGCTGCTGGAGATGTCGGGTTCGGGACACAGGCCTTTGAGGATCCACAGGTGGACAGAGCACCTGAGGGCCTAAAATTTAACCACGCAGTTCACCCCTGGCAGAGATTACATAGTGGAAGATCTCCTGTTCCGCGCCACAGCCAATCCCATACTATTGGATGACGACGACTCAGCAGAGGTGGATCTGGTTAATACACTGCACGGGGCCCTCCAAGATATGGTGTCCCTTCAGGAACTCTGGACAGAGTCAGAACGAGACCCCGTGCTGTTGCAACTGTGCTCGGTGATTAGAGACGGTTGGCCCGCAAAGGCATAGGGCGAATTTGCACCTTTCCACCGAATTAAGGATGAACTAAGCTGCTGGAATGATGTATGCATAGCGAGGGGACACTGCACACTTATCCCAATGTCCCTGAGCGCGCGTGTCCTGGCAATGCTCCATGAGGGACACTTGAGCGTAGTCAGAGTAAAACAGCACAGCAGGGATTCAGTTTGGTGGCCGGGTATTGATAAGGACATTGAAACCATGGTGAAACACTGTGTTCCTTGTTTGGAGAGCAGGAAGACCAGCGGACCACCCCCTCCACCCCTGCGGCCGTTGTCGAACCCTGGGGACCCTTGGAATTGGATACAGTTGGACATCTGCGGCGAACTGTATGCAGCACCCTCGAACAGCCGGTTCTTGCTCGTGGCCTATAATTTGTTCTCAAAGTGGCCGGAGGTGCTGCCAACAAACTCGGTAATGACGGATGTGGTTACGGGTTTCCTCTCGTCACTGCTTGCCAGGTGGGGGGTCCCAAATGAAATCACGACAGACAACAGCCCACAATTCACCTCAGGGGCATTTGAAGAGTTCTTGGACGCTAGGGGCATGAAACACATTAAGACGGTGTTCTAGCATCCCCAGGCCAATGGAAGCGTTGAACGTTTTAACAAGACCCTGAAAAACGGACTGAGGGCCCACTTGGCGGATGGCTTCACGTTCCCGGATGCTCTTCAGAGCACGTTGCTCCACTATAGGGCAACGGCCCATGCTACGACAGGTTGCTCCCCGGCAGTTCTCATGCTGGGACGTGAACTGCTTCTGCCTTTGGACCGACTGAGACCACCCACGACCCCTTCACCAAAGGAGGTGCACTCTCCACAGGACCGAGTCACTGCGCAACAACATAAGATGAAGCGATGGTTTGACAGGAGGCACAGGGCGAGGGGCCACGGACTGAAAGTGTCAGACCAGGTGTGGATCAAACATCCTAACCGCTCACACAAGTTGCAGCCGCTCTGGACGGGGCCCCTGAAGATTACAAGGCAATGGAGCCTGGACACATTCGAGCTAGCAGATGGGTCACCCTGGCACTCCAGTAGACTCAGGAAGTCACCACTGGAACAGAGAACTGGCGCTACGGCGGGACAACCTGCTTTGAGGTGGGACTTGTTGGACTTCGGTGGTGAGGACTCACAGACATGGCCGACGGTGCTTGGTGCAGGGTCCCCACCTTGGGGACGCCCGGCTAGGGTCCGTCAGAGGCCTAGATACCTGGAGGACTATGTACTTTGGACATCAATAATCGATACATGTGGGGACTAAAGCAGCAGAATAATCCGCTCCAACACCATGGGGCGTTCTGGCAGTCTACTCAGGCGCCCATTTGGTTGGTTGTGTTTCATTTAATTAAGTGCCATGTGCATGTGAAAAAAAAAAAATAAATCTGACACTATGTTTAGCTCTTTTCTCTGTTCTTGTCCCTGTTCTTGTGTGTTGTGTGTGTGTGTGGGGGGGGGGTCCCCCTCTGGCTTTGTTGGGGGGGGGGGGTATGTATGGGATTTGACTCATGGGGCTTGCTGTAGCCTGGCCGAAGGGTTCGGGGGTATGACGTCAGGCGGGCTACAGCTGGAGTATATATTGTGTTGCTCATATGAATAAAAAGAGTTCAGTGTTCAGTAGAAAGAGGCTCTCGTCTCACATCATTCAGATGTAGCATTTTAGCCATCTAACACCAAATCAGAAATGATGGTGGACATTTGCTTGTTTTCTTCAGGCAGTCATCTTAATATATTTCATTGGATTGGAACAAAACAGAAGTTCCAACATCATTTCAATGTCCAATGCAGATATGTGATTCATCACTGAATATCACATTCATCCAGTCATCCATAGTCCATGACTGCCTCTGTTTAACCCTCTGTAACTTTTTAAATTCTTTTTAGGTGTTTATGATGGTTTATCTTTTCCTTTTCTGTCTTTAAATCCCATTTCCTTCAACCAATTTCCTACAGTTTGGTCACAGACATAGACACCAGTTTCTGCCCATTTGTTGTACATTTCTTTTAAGATAAGATAAGATAAGATAAGCCTTTATTAGTCCCACAACGGGGAAATTCCAGGATTGCAACAGCACAGGTATAGCATCACTCATCACTTATGGGCGCATGCGCACGCAGCGACCAGCAGCTTGGTGATATAGTGCGTGTGTGCGTGTGTGTGTTTTTTGTACTTTTTTACGTTTTTAGAAAATCCTCTGTGTCGTTTCTGCCCTGGAGCGTTGGTGGAATATATGGCGAACAGCTCCCTGGTATCTGCAACATGGATTTCCTGTCATATCTCGCACTACTGCTTTCTGTGCTGTGGCTCTTTGTCTCTGAGGTAAACGCGTTCGGCTCCATGGCGAGCAGAATAGCGGGCAGAATACAATATTCCAGGGACATGTTGCTGCGCTTTAACACAGCTGGTGCAGAGTCTCTGATTGCGCCCAGATTTCAGCTGCCGGACTTTATTTTGAGAGACGGACACAGCGGTGAAAAGAGAAGCGGCAGGAGGAAGCGTGGAAGACGTGGAGGTGTGAAATTGCGCCTTAGGAGACGTCAGTTTGGTAACATTCCTCTTCCTTCGATCATTTTTGGGAATGCACAGTCTGTGAGAAACAAGGTGGAGGAAATTCAAGGCAACGTACGTTACCAGAAGGATTTTAAGAACTGCTGCGTCATGGCTTTCACTGAATCTTGGCTTACTGCGCATGATCGAGATGCAGAGCTGTGGATTGACGGCTTTGGAGCTCCGCTGCGCTCGGATCGGCAGGAAGAGGTAACGGGGAAACGTCAGGGGGGCGGAGTATGTTTATACATTAATAAGCAGTACTGCACATCTGTCACGGTCAGAGAGCGCATCTGTACACCCCATGTGGAGCTGCTGTCTGTGTCGCTTCGCCCCTTTTATTTGCCTCGAGAGTTTCCCCAACTTTTCATCACAGTTGTGTACATTCATCCGAGGGCAGACGCTGACTCCGCCTCCAGCACCATCTCTGATGTGATCCAGCGGCTGCAGTCAATTTCTCCAGAGGCGCCAAACTTCATTCTTGGGGATTTTAACCATGTTTCTTTAAAGAAGACACTTAAAAACTTTCATCAGTATGTCTCCTGCCCAACCAGGCGAAAAAAGACATTGGACCTGTGCTATGGATCCATAGAGAGGGCCTATAAATCACTCCCCCTTCCTCCTTTAGGATCATCAGATCACAACTGTGTTCATTTGCTGCCCACATATAAAACTGCTCTCAGAAGAGGCAAGGTGGAGATGAGAGACATTGATGTGTGGACAGAAGATTCAGAGCACAGCCTCCAGGAATGCTTTGACTGTACAGACTGGAAGATGTTCATAATGGCCTGCGGGGATGATTTGGACTCTCTGGCTGAGCTCACATGCTCATACATGGCTCACTGTCAAAATAAGTTTGTTCCACGTAAACGTGTCAAAATATATCCCAACAACAAACCATGGGTTACTAAATCAGTTAAATCCTGCTTACAGAGGAAAGCACTTGCCTTTAAACAGGGGTCTGTTTCTGCGCTACAGGTTGCCACTAAGGAGCTAAAGGCCGAAATTTTAAGAGCAAAACAGAATTATAAATCAGAATTGGAAAGCAAGATGGCAGCAAATAAACTTGGTTCGGCCTGGGCCAGTATGAAAAAAATTGCAGGCCTTCAGAGCACAGAGCGCAGTAATCGTGTGTTTTTAGATGGTTTTAGTTCAGACACAGAGCTGGCTAATGCTCTTAATTGTTTTTATGGTCGTTTTGACTCCTTTGATTTTAGCACAGAAATCCAAGATTTGAAACAGAAACTCAAAGACAATCAGCACTTTAATATTGAGATGCAGGATGTTGAAAGGGAGTTCCGCGCTGTAAAAGTGAACAAAAGTCAGGGCCCTGATAATATATGTGGACGCCTGGTAAAGTCCTGTGCACATGAACTGAGTCCTATATTTCACTACATTTTCAATAAGTCCTTACAGACACAACATGTGCCTAAGATCTGGAAAGATGCCGTGGTTGTTCCCGTTCCAAAATCCAGCTGTCCTAAAACGGTAAATGACTTTAGACCAGTTGCTTTGACTTCAATTTTAATGAAAATTTTTGAAAAACTGGTCAGATGTGAGGTCCTAAAGCAGACTGAACATGCATTGGATCCTCTGCAGTTTGCCTATAGGCCTCACAGAGGAGTGGAGGATGCCACTGTCACTCTGTTTAACATGCTTTTTAAACATCTGGATTTTAATGGGACACACGCCAGGCTTTTATTTGTGGACTTTTCTTCTGCCTTTAATACAATCCAACCTCATATTTTAGTTGAAAGGCTCCTGCAACAATTTGATTTAAGCAATAATCTGGTGGGTTGGATTCTGGATTTCTTAACCAACAGGACGCAGAGAGTAAGGGTCAATGGTACATTGTCTGACCTAAAGTGCTCTTCTACTGGCTCTCCTCAGGGGTGTGTGTTGTCACCACTACTCTTCATCCTGTACACAAACATGTGTCGGAGCAGACATGACAACAGACACATTATAAAGTATGCTGATGACTCAGTCATTGTCAGTCTCCTCCAGGATGGTGAGAGTGGCCATGGCCCAGTAGTTGATGACTTTGTTCACTGGTGTGAGGATTCCTACCTGCAGCTGAATACAACAAAAACGAAAGATATGATTATTGACTTTAGGAGGAAAACTCCCAGGCACAAAGTCACCATACTAAAAGGCCAGACCACCGAATGTGTACAATCGTACAAATATCTTGGGACGATTATTGATAGTGGATTGAACTTTGAGGTGAACTGTGAAAGGGTGTGCAAAAAGGGTCAGCAAAATTTGCATTGTTTGAGGAAACTTGCACGCTTCCAAATTGACCGAACCATAATGACTATGTTCTATCGGGCTTTTATTGAATCTGTTTTATCCTTTTCTTTAATGTCATGGTTTGGTCAGATAAAACTGAAACAGAGGAAATCCTTGGATCAGGTAGTCAGATGGTCCAGTCGTTTGCTTGGTGAGTCACAGCTGAGCCTGACATCCCTGTACACCAGACAAGTACAGAGGATGGCCGACTCGATTTTAAATGATGACTCCCACCCTTTGCACTGCAACTTTCAGCTTCTTCCCTCCAGACGGAGGTTTGCTGTCCCAAAAAGTAGAACCCAGCGCTACAAAAACAGCTTTGTCCCTGCTGCTGTCAAAGAGTTGAACAAGCTATAAAAATTATATTGTACATATTTTATATTTACCTATTTTGTAAGATGTGTGCCTGTGTTTGTGTCTATGTTGAATGTAATTGTGGCTTGTAAATATGGATGTCACCAACTGCAAAACAAATCTACCTACGGGTACAAATAAAGTAACCTGAACCTGAACCTGAACCTGAACCTCAGAGCAACAATCAGAAGGCAAGAAAAAAAAAAAAAAAAAAAAAAAACAAGCAAGCAAGAGCAGCTAATATACATATGTACATATTACTATAAAATATATATATACACACACACACACACACACACACACACAGACACACAGTGCAGAGCATTGTAGCTGGATGGAATAAATATATGAATATATGAACACACAGTGCAGAGCATTGTAGCTAGATGGAATAAATATGTAAATATATAAACACCCACAGTACGGAGCATTGCAGCTAGGTGGAATAAATATGCAAGTATATAAACACACACAGTGCGGAGCAATGTAGCTAGATGGAATAATATGTAGATATATAAAAACACAGTGCGGAGCATTGTAGCTAGATGGAATAAATATATAGATATATAAATATAAATATAAACACACCCAGTGCTGAGCATTGTAGCTAGATGGAATAAATATGTAAATATATAAACACACACAGTGCAGAGCATTGTTGCTAGGTGGGATGAAACAGCATAACCGTCTATTTAGTTATCCTACATGGTATGATTATGTGCCCATACATATTCTCACCCTCCATAGCGACCGGTATGTTCCTAGTTGTATGCCGGAGAGGACCATTGTGTAAGTCTATTGCATCTTTTGCATTCAAAAAAACTATTAGTTTGTTACGTCTTTTTGCTATCTCTGCGAGCAGCCCTGCTTAGGTTGTACAGTCTGACAGCCGTTGGTAGGAAGGACCTACGAAACCTCTCGGTTGTGCACCTGGGATGATGTAGTCTGCTGCTAAATGAGCTCCTCAGTGCATCCAGTATGTCCTGCATAGGGTGGAACTCGGACTCCAGCAGAGATGACAGTTTAGCCACCGTCCTTCTCTCTCCTATCTCCTCCATCGGATCAAGGCGCTGCCCCAGGACAGAGCTAGCTTTCTTAATCAGTTTGTTCAGTCTCTTCCTATCGGCTGCAGTAATGCCACTGCCCCAGCAGACCACTCCAAAAGTGATGGCTGATGCCACCACCGTGTCATAGAATGACTTCAGCAGTGCCCCTTGTACACCAAAAGACCTGAGTCTCCTCAGCAGGAACAGCCTGCGCTGTCCCTTCTTGTAGAGTGCGTCAGTATTGTGTGACCAGTCTAGTTTATTGTTCAGATGAATACCCAGGTACTTATAGGATGTCACCATCTCGATGTCTGTTCCCTGTATATTTACTGGTGCTGTGAGGGGCTGCCCATGCCTGCGGCAGTCCACCACCAGCTCCTTAGTTTTCCTCGCGTTGATCTGGAGGCAGTTCCGATGGCACCAGTCCACAAAGTCCTGGATAAGCCCTCTGTACTCAGCTTCATCTCCGTTGGAGATGAGACCAACGATCGCAGAGTCATCAGAGAACTTCTGTAGATGGCAATGTGTTGTGTTGTGTGAGAAGTCCGCAGTATAAAGAGTGAACAGGAAGGGAGCCAGCACCGTTCCCTGGGGGGGCCCCCGTGCTACTGATGATCGTGTCGGAAACACAGTCCCGGGTTCTCACAAACTGAGGCCGGTTCGTGAGGTAGTCCAGGATCCATGATGACAGGTGCTGGTCCACCCCTGCGCGCAGCAGCTTGTCCTTCAGGATCATCGGTTGGATGGTGTTGAAAGCACTGGAGAAGTCAAAGAACATGATCCTCACCATATTCCCGGGCTTCTCCAGGTGGGACAGAGAACGGTGAAGGAGGAAGATCACCGCATCCTCCACCCCAATGCCATGCTGGTAGGCGAACTGGAGTGGATCCATCGCTGGTTCCACCAGGGGGCGGAGATGAGCAAGGAGCAGTCTTTCCAGGGTCTTCATCAAGTGGGACGTCAAGGCCACCGGTCTGTAGCTGTTCAGGTCTTTGGGGTGGGAAGTTTTTGGTACAGGTACCACACAAGATGTTTTCCACAGCTGTGGTACCCTCCCCAGTTTCAGGCTCATGTTGAAGATATACGTCACAATCCCACACAGCTGGTCTGCACAGGACTTGAGGAGCTTTGCGCTGATGCCGTCCGGTCCCGACGCCTTCCTCGCCTTGATCTTCCTCAGCTCCGTCCTCACCTGGGTCTTGGTCAGGGTCAGGATGGGGGGCTGTGTGTTGGGAGTGGGGGGGGTGTCGGTGGAGTGGGGAGTGGGCAGCAGGACTTGATTTCTTAGAGGCAGCAGTGGTTGTTGTGCAGACAGGGGGGAGGGCGGTTGGTCAAATCTATTGAAAAACAGATTCAGGTTGTTCGCCCACTCCCTGCCCCCCGTGGCCTGGGGGGAGGTATTCTGGAGCCCCGAGATGGTTTTGAGGTTTCTCCAGACCCCGCTGATGTCGCTCTGTTGCAGCTTGTCCTCCATCTTCTTCCTGAAGCTGTCCTTGCCTTCTCTGATCTTTCTCCTCAGCTCCCTCTGTACGGACTTCAGCATCTCCCTGTTCCCCGACCTGAAGATCCTCTTCTTCTCTCTCAGAAGTGTTTTTATCTCAGGGTTGATCCAGGGTTTGTTGTTTGACGCCGTATGGTCTTGGTGGGAACGGATTTGTCCACACAGAAGCTGAGGTAGCCCGTGAAGGTGTGAATGAGGCCATCGATGTCCTCACCATGTGGATCGCAGAGCTGCTTCCAGGCAGTGGCTTCAAAACAGTCCTTTAGAGTGTCCATTGTCTCCTCAGACCATAACTCCACAGTGTGCATGGCCGGAGGTTGTCTGTGCACTAGGGGTTTGTACACCGGCCGGAGATGAACCAAGTTGTGATCTGATCTCCCAAGTGGGGGGAGTTGTGATGAGGTGTACGCCTCCTTAGTGTTTGCGTAGAACAAATCCAGTGTTTTATTGTCTCTAGTGTGGCATGTGACATACTGGGTGAAAGTGGGCAGAATGGGAGACAGTGAAACGTGGTTGAAATCGCCTGAGATGAGGAGAAGAGCATCTGGGTGTTCTGTCTGCAGCCTGCTGGTTACTGAATGGATGACGTCACGCGCTGTCCCAGCGTTCGCCGTCGGATTTGCATCAACAACAATGCAGATCACGTGTGAGTGTTCTCTCGGGAGATATGTAGGCCTCATGCTAACAGCTAGCAACTCAATGTCTTTGCTGCAGTGTCGTTGTTTAACAGTGATATGTCCCGGTCTGCACCAGTTGTTGTTAACATACATTATCACACCACCGCCCCTTGCTTTGCCACTCTCTGGTGTTCGGTCAGCTCGTATCATGTGAAAACCCTCCAGCTCAATGTTAGCATCTGCTGCTAGTTCAGTTAGCCACGTCTCAGTAAACAAAAGGAGAGAGCACTCCCGGTAAGTGCTATCATAACGGGAGATAGCCGCTAGCTCATCTAACTTTCCCAGTATCGACCGTACATTTCCCATGACAACAGATGGAAGGGAGGGTCTGTACCTTATATTTTTTGTCCTCCGCCTTACTCCAGCCCGGCAGCCGTGACGCTTTCGCCTCAATTCTCTCGGTATGTCGAGTTTTTCCAGTGGGACCGGGTGGCGGTTAAATGCTAGCAGCTCTTCCCTGTTGTATCGTATCCTGCTATAAACAGTGGCTCCGTCCACCGGCTCAGGAGACATTTGGGATGATCTGTGTGTCCGTGATATAAGTGGGGTGAAAAAAAAAAGTGATCAAAAGAGAGAGGAAGGGAAAAAAAACTCGGAATCGAGCCGCTGTTGCAAAAGGCAGCCTACTGGTGTGGCGCCGAGAGTCAAAAAAAATTTTATTATGCATTTTTACTTTAAGGCATTCAGTATTGCTTTGAGTTTTCTGTTCTGATATTTAGATATGTTCCTTGATTTATACCTGTATGGGTCCCTTTTGCAAGCTTCATATTTTGTTTATACTTGTTCAAAATTTTAAACACCAAGTGCAGCCACCATCTTAGTTCATGTTGAATTATCTTCTTAAAGGAATTTTTTGATTCTTTCTCTTGTTGTGGCCAAATTTTCTATGAATAAGCCAAATACAGGTGCTCAATAAAGTCTGCAAGACTAGTAAGCCAATAGCAAAGACTAATTTATATATTTGAGTTTGTGCAGGCATTTGTTTTATTTATGGAAATTACAAGATAATCCCATATTTTTTTTACTCAAGAATAAACAATAAATTAGTGTGGGGAAAAATGCCATTAATTACAGGAATTTCATTCATTTTTTTAATTAAGCCAGAATGTTCAGCTGTTAAATGAAAATAGTTTGTGTCACATCTGTGATTTTTTTTCTACAAATTAAAAGAACTAAATCAGCATCCTTGAAGAATGGTGATTACACAGTTTTTGCCTGGGTTTTTACAAATTAGAAATAAAAATGCTAAATTACAATGCTAATAAATTATTTAACCACTATGCAATACGCAGTCCATTTTACAATTCTTCATTAATTCATGTTATACATTCTATACAATCGTATTCACCTCTCTTACATTTCTAAAAATCATTTTTAATATGTGTATCTTTGAAACAGGGACAGTGCACAAAAGTTTTAATCATATATTAAAAACAAGGAGGGATGCTGTGTACTAGGTTTGAGCTTAATTGCTGTTTACTACCCATAGTCCCTAGCAGGCAGATAAATAATTTAAGGGGAAAATAGTCAGTGAATCATCCACAATCAGAACACGTAAGAGCACAAAGAGATACCCAGTCACACTGATTCACAGATGACCACACTTTTGGTTTCAGTATAAACATTCTTTTGTCAGATGGGAAAAAAGTTAAGTTTTGTGGAGCTGAAAAATAAAATGAGAGGGAGAGGAGGATGGATGAGGGAAAGATAGTAAATCAAGATGTTCAGAGGATTAGTAAGGTGGAAGTGAGAGCAGCTATCAAGTAGATGAGAAGTGGAGAGGCAATTGATCCAGATGGCCTGTGGAGGTATGGAGATGTTTAGGAGAGTTGGTAGTGGACTTTTCAATAAGATTGTTTAACACAATCTTGGAGCATGAGAAGAATGGGGGGAAAGAATCATCATACTGATTTTCAAGAACAAGGGTGAAGTTCATCAGGTACACTGTGAAGATATGGGAAAGAGTTGTTGAAGCCAGGTTAAGAGGAGAGGTGATGGTCAGTGAACAGCAGTACAGTTTCATGCAAAAAAAAAAAAAAAGCACTACAGATTGCCTTAAGAGTGTTGATGGCAAAATATAGAAAAGGTCAAAAAGAGTCCCACTGTGTCTTTGTGGATCTAGGAAGTGGGGTATTGTATGAGGTAGTCATTAGTGGAAGAGAAGTATGTAAGGGTGGTGCAGGACATTTATGAGGACAGTAAGACAGAAGAGAGCTGTACTGTAGTGACATATGGATTCAAGGTGGGGGTGAGATTATATCAGGGACCACCTCTGAGCCCCTTCTTGTTTGCAATGGTGATGGAAAGGCTGACAGATAAGGTCAGGCAGGAGTCTTCATGGACTATGATGTTCACAGTCGAATGAGGTCTGTAGCAAGTGTAGGAAGCAGGTGGAAGGAAACCTGGAGAGGTGGAGGTATGCACTGGAGAAAAGAGGAATGGAAGTCAGTAGAAGCAAGACAGAATGCATGTGTGTGTGAATGAGAGGGAGACTGGTGTAATAGTGAAGATGCAAGGAGTAAAAGAGAGGTGAAGAAGGGAGCACAGGCAGGATGAGCTGGGGAGACAAGTGTCAAGGGTGATTTGTGACAGAAGGATAGCAGCAAGAGTGACAGGGGAGGTTTACAAGACGGTAGTGAGATCTGCTATGATATATGGTTTGGACATGGTGGCACTGACATAAAGACAAGAGGTGACACTGGAGGTGGTAGACTGAAGATGCTAAGATTCTCAGAGAGTGACTAGGAGGGACGAGATCAGAAATGAGTATATCAGGGGGACAGCTCAGGTTGAACAGTTTGAAGAAAAAGTAAGACAGCAAGGCTAAGATGGTTTGGACATGTTCAGAGGATAGATAGTGGATATATTGGGCAAAGGATGTTGAAGATGGAGCTTCCAGACAGGAGGAAAGGAAGGGGACAACAGAAGATTCATGGATGTAGTGAAGGAGGACATGGAGAGGGGTTGGTGTTCCAGAGGAAGATGCAAGAAATAGGGTAAGATGGAGGCAGATGATCTGCTGTAGAGACCCCTAAAGGGAACAGCTGAAAGAAGACATTCTGTAGGAAGACTGTTCCATTATGTCATGCCTCTGAAAGTAAATGATGTCATAATAGGTCTTTTATTTTGAATTTGTGCACTCACTTAAAGTAATTGAATGAGTACTCCTTGTTGCCTTTTTTAAAGTATTTTATTTATGTATTTTCACATAAGAAATGTCACATAACTTGGACAGCACAAACACACAACCTGGGGGTAAATGCCCCCCACCCCCCTGCACACACACACCACAAAAAAAGGGCTGCCACTCAGTAATAGATGTACTTTTTTTTTTTCTTACAAGGAAAAAAAAAACATATCTGCAGTAAGCCCCCTCTTTAAGGAGGTCGCAAAGTATGTGTGTTGATATGACATTGGGCTAGGAAGGGTCCCAAGAGTTTCTTGAATTTGTTCTGTTCGTTAGGTTTGTGCAAGCGCAGTCTTTCCATCTGAATAACAGACATATCACTGAGCCAGTGGGCAAAAGAGGGTAGAGAAGTAGACTTCCAGGTTAGAAGAATAAGTTTTTTGGCCACAGCCATGCCCAGGTGCAGAACGACCTGTGTGTCGTGTGGTAGGACTGAAGTCTCTGTAGAGCATCCAAGGATGGCCAGTTCGTGGTTAGGCAGAATGTCTCTGGAATAGGCTTTTGAGAGCTGCTCAAATACAGCCAGCCAAAAATTGCGCAGTTTAAGGCAAAACCACAAAAAATGTGCTAATGAACCCTCAGCAACATGACACCTATCACAGACAGGGGACACAGCTGGAAAAATACAATCAAGCTTTGTTTTTGAATAATGCAATCTGTGCAACACCTTGTATTGAATTAATCTGTACTGGGAATTAATAGAACAACGATGAACCTGGGACAGTGCCTCCTCTCAGAGTTCTACAGATATTTCAGAGTTCAAGTCTTTGGCCCAAGGTTCCCTAATAAAATCAAAGGAAACTGGGTTTGTGAAAGAGCACACAAATTTTGATATTAAGTGTTTTGAGTGTGGAGGGAGCAAGACATTTTCAAGAAAAGGTTGGGTTATGGAAGTGGAAACAAATTGTGGACAATTTTTCTTGACATAATGTCTGACTTGGAGGTAGCGAAAAAAGTGTGAGTTTGGAAGATTGAATTTAGCACTTAACTGAGCAAATGATGCAAATTGGTCATTGATGTACAAATCTGAAAAACTTCTGATACCCCTCCAGACTGTAAACACCCCATCCAACTGTCCAGGCAAAAATAAATGATTTTTACATATTGGAGCATGTATGGAAACATTTGGAACCCGACAAGCCACTTTTATCGGATTTAGTATCCACACGGAGTTCTTCACAATGAAATTTTGCTGAGTTAATTTAGCTACCGGGGTAAAATCAGAGAAAAGAAGAGCGGGGAGTGAGGACATTGTAACAGCAGCAGCTTCAAGTAGCAGCCATAAAGGGTTCGCCTCAACACTGTCACTTGCACACTTCCAATAGGTTAGAGCCCTGGAATTAGCTGCCCAGTAGTAATGTTTAAAAACAGGCAGTCCCAGGCCACCCTTGCTAGTGAGTTTATGGAGGTGGGCCTTAGATATCCTATGTGATTTGTAACCCCACACAAATGGTAAAATAATAGAGTCGAGCTTCTTAAAAAAACGATGCATTTAAGTATATGGGCAAGTTCTGAAAAAGGTATAAAACCTAGGTAGGTTCACCATCTTAACTGCATTCACCCGACCAATCATAGATAGGGGCAATGTTCTCCAGAACTCAATATGTTTTTTTAAGTTTCTCTATAGTTTCTGTAAAGTTAAATTTGAAAAGATGTTGAGGGTTCTTAGTTAGTCTAAGCCCTGAATAGGTGAAACCTTCCTTCATCACTCTGAGGCAATTTTGTCAAGACGTGTCATCAGTGAGTTGGTCTGTTAAGGGCATGAATTTGCTCTTTCCCCAGTTTATAGTATAGCCAGAGATGCTTCCGAAGGAGTTAATATATTCTAGTAAAATTGGGATTGAAGCCACAGGTTCAGCTAAACAGACCAAAAGGTCGTCCGCGTACAGGGTAACACGGGACTCAGTGCTGCCCAACTTAATGCCTTTAATGTCTGGGTGCCTCCTGATACCAATGGCCAGGGGCTCCAGTGTTATATTAAACAGCAAAGGGGACAGTGGGTCCCCCTGATGGCTGCCATGTTGTAAAGAGAACAGATTGGATCTGTCCCCATTTGTTAAAATGGAGGATTTTGGGTTGCTATATAAGATTTTAACCCACTCTATAAAAGTGTCGCCGAACCCAAATTTCTTGAGAGCCGCTATTAAGTACGGCTACTGTATCATATCAAATGCCTTGTGAGCATCTAAGGACAGTATAGCAGCTCTGTCCACTTTGCTGTAATCTGCATACATGATATTAAGAATTTTGCGAACATTACAGAATGAATACCTCTCAGGACTAAGGCTCCGTGTCCACCAAATGCATTTTTTCAGCTTTGGGCGGCTATTTTCCATTCATTCTCTATGTAGTCCAGCATTTACAGCACTGAGCGCCCATGGCGCTGAAACACTCTAGGCGGTGCCCGTTTTTTGTTGCGGCACTCAGAGCGCTCAGAATTGAAAAGAGTTCAACGTTTCATAGACTGCAGATGAGCTCGTCAATGTCAGACCTTAAGCAGCCAATCAGAACTGCTGCATGGGCGGGACATAGGACACTAGTACTAGTCTGTACTCAGACTCCTGCTTTCCGTGTCATCATATTTTACACCCAGAGCTGCTAGAAAACGTTTCCTGTCCATTGTTATTTAGAGACTGCTGTTAAAAAATCTGTAGAAAGTCTGACGATAGGAAAAGCGGAAGTGATGAGCTGAGAGTGACAAGCTGTTGCTGGGATACAGGGCACAGACTTTTTTTTCCCCCAGAGCGTAGCATACAAATGCTGAAAAAAAAAAGCTCAGGGCGGTTGGGCGACAAAAAACGTGTTTGGTGTACACGCAGCCTAAATCCTGTTTGATCCAGGTGAATAATACTGTCATGGTCCAAGCGCTGACTCTGTCCGCGCTCGGGTTGTCCGGTAGTTCCCCATTCTCTTCTCAGGTGTACCATATGGCCTCTGGGCTTTTATTGTGACAGCGTCTCGACGGGGCTTCCGGCTGTCAGATGACATTCTCATCAGCTGATTAATCTGTTAGCACTATTTAAGAGAGCAGCTCGGGTTACTCTGGGCTGCGACCTCGTCAAACATCCGTCGATCATTCGTCAAACACTCGTCTCCCTCACAGTAAGTGTATTTCCTGAGACTCTGTATCCTGTGTCTGAGTCATAGCTTTAGTTGTGTTTTTGCCCCTCGTGGCTCTTTATTTTGTCATTTGTTCTTCTGTTAATAAATATGCAACCTCATCGGCTGGCATTCGGCGTCTTATTGATGGCTCATGAGGGCCATCGTTGACAGTAGGTCGCAGCCAGAAAGAGACGCCGGTCGCCGTGAGTTTTTTGCATTGATGTGCTTGTGTTTTTTCCCTTCTCTGGGGGCTCGTATTTTTCGTTAGCATGTCTGCTTTCGAGCGTGGGTATTGCCCCGAGTGGCTTGGGGAGGTGGATGGCTACCTGGCCGAAGCCCATCTCCTTATGCCCACCTACGCTGCATACGAGGCCCTGGGTCTCGCGCAAAGGACATTATTAAAGTATCACCTTACCTCCTTTCCGGAAGGGAAGGAGAGAGTGGCGTGGATTGTGGCACAACGAGGACTGATAGAGAGAGCGGCCAAGAAGGTGGCCAAGGAACCCTCACCTCCTTCCCCGATATGGCCGTCCCAACGAGGGAGGAGATCCATGGACTGGAGGGAAACTCCGGCAGGAGGCCGACAGTGGGGCAGCCCCGCTCCTTGCCTCGGGATTCAGCTCCTATTACCCGTCCAGCCCAGAGGCGGTGTTTCCCTGACCTCACCTTCACCTCGCCCTCTGCCAGGAAACATCGTCACAATGCCCGTGGTAAGCCTCAGCGGGAACCCCGGATTCCGGAATCCGTTCCGGGTCGCCGAAGGGACTCTGCCTCCCAGCCAGCTGTTACTCCTGCATCACAACAGGAGGAAAACCCAGCAGCCTCCGCCTCTGGGTCATCTGTCCCTGCTGTTCCGTCAGCTCCTCGTTCCGGGATCGCCTCGGCTGTTTCTCCCTCCTCCTCGACGCTCCCCCCAGCTGCGGTGAGCTCCACGAGTCCGTCTCCGGCTGCCCCCATGCCTGATCCGGTGCGAGCGGCTCCTCTTCGTCTTCCTGGGGGGGCCCTCCGTCACCATCCATCGGGGGAAGGGAAGAACCAAGCCCACTGCAGCAGCTTCCATCAGCCCTCAGCGGAGCAGGCAAGTGCCGTTTCATTCTTTTCCTTCACTGGGTGAATTGCCTTGTTTGGGGTTCACAGTCCCCTGAGCTCCCTCCACCTGCTGCAGTGATTAATTATGAACCTGCTACCTTTTGTGTCTCCTTCCTCTGAGCGTTCCTCGGAGCCAGGACTACGCCGTCGGACGAGGAGGGAGCCTGCGGGCCTGGAGAGCCTGGTTCCAGCCCCGCAGCCACGACACGGGCAGAGGAGTAGGGCGGACTGCAGATTGGAGCCTGCGCCGATGAGCAAGCGTCCCCGGGTCTCCACGGAGGGACAGTCTGACCCGGGAGGTCACGGATCCCCTGCCACCACGCCGTGCGGGTCCTCGGCGTGGGCGTCAGTGTCAGGGAATCCCCAGACTGTGGACACCATCATGCCGGCTGCAGAGCCCACCGTAGCCGAGTGGGAACCAGAGGAGGACCTTCTACTTGCTGAACCCGAATCGCCGAAGTTCTGGACGGAGGCAGAACTGGAGATCAGGCAAGTGCTCTATTTTGTCTTTCTCCTGTCTATTCTGGAGTTGGGTGCAGTCGTCCGTTGCATCCGAGCTTGTCTCGCTGGGCTCTGTCGCTGCCGGTGATCCTGATCCCGGTTCTCTTTCTTCTCCTGAGCCTTCTCCCAGGGTCACCAGTATTGAGTTGATTCCGGTCGCTGTTCTGAAGGTTCCGGGTTCGGGTTTGGAGGCCGTCCCTGGTGCTGCACTGGCCCAGTCGGGGTCCATCGTGGGTGCAGTTCTGACCCAATCGGGGTCTGTCGTGGGTGTGGTTCCAGCCCAGTCGGGGTCCATCATGGATAAAGCACGGTCCCGCTTGGGATCCAACGAAAGCGCAGCACCAGTCCATGTGGAGTTCGGAGAAGGAGCTGCAGATCCTCCGCCAATCGACGCCGGACTGGTCCCTCATCCTTTCCCCGTTCCTTTTTCCCTTCCATCCGGGGCCGCTGTGATTTCCCGTTACTGGTTCGGACCTCCCTCGCTATTCCTCTCTATAGGGAGGCCATCTCCGTGTTCTCCCCTGCGGTCCTAGTGGCTGGATGACGCGGGTCGGCCGCCTGGGAGATTGCTTTGCCCATTTGGCGTTCTGGGTCGGCCACCCGACAAACTGGATTTTTCGTTTGGCGACTTGGTCCAGCCGCCAGAGGTATTGTTTTTCCGGGCCTGGGACTGGAGTAGGCCGCCTGAACTGATCCTTTTTTCGCTGCCAGCGCTCTGGACGCTGGACACAGGAAGACCCCCCAAACCATTTGTTTTTGTGCTATTGTGCTCTGCCTGCTGACATCCCTGTTTTTTTTTTTTTTTGCCTGCTCTTCTGAAATATTAGGGATGCGCTGGTGTTTTGTATTTGATCTGTGTATTTCGCCGCTCTTTAGCGCATTTTTTTTTCTCTCCTCTGTGGTCTAAAGGTTGTTTCTTTGTTGCCTATGCCCATTATTTGGACTATATTGAACTGTATGTATTGCTGCTCTGTAGCATGAGTTTTTTCTCCCTGGTATTATGGGGTACGCTGCATTTTTGTGCCTGCACTTGAGTTTCCTGTTTTCTCTGTGGGTTGTGAAGATGTTCTTTTGCCTGTGACTCTATTGGACTGATTATGGTGTTCTGTTGTAGCCATTTTGACTTTTTTTTTTCTGTGTCTTCTCCTCATGGGTTTTCTTTGGGTACAATGTACTGTACGTGCCTATATTTTTTGCCTTCTGTATTTCTTACCATGTTCTGGTTGTTGGGGTGTTTTGTTTTTTTTTTTGTTTTTTTTTCAATTTATGAGGTTGGTTCTTGCCCTCCTGGCCTTTCCCCCTCCTCCCTCCCTGGGGCGGTCCTGTTGACCTTCTGGGTGGGGGCAAGGCTTCGATGTTACATGGTGCCTGGAATTCACCTCGTGAACGGGGGCTACTGTCATGGTCCGAGCGCTGACTCTGTCCACGCTTGGGTTGTCCGGTAGCTCCCCGTTCTCTTCTCAGGTGTACCATATGGCTCCGGGCTTTTATTGTGACAGCGTCTCGACGGGGCTTCCGGCTGTCAGAGCTGAGCTCCACATGGACGGCTGGAATTCAATCAGCTGATGACGTTCTCATCAGCTGATTAATCTGTTGGCCCTATTTAAGGGAGCAGCTCGGGTTACTCCAGGCTGCAACCTCGTCAAACATCCGTCGATCATTCGTCAAACACTCGCCTCCATCATAGTAACTGTATTTCCTGAGACTCTGTATCCTGTGTCTGAGCCATAGCCTTAGTTGTGTTTTTGCCCCTCGTGGCTCTTTATTTTGTCATTTGTTCTTCTTTTAATAAATATGCAAACTCATCTGCTGGCATTTGGCATCTTATTGATGGCTCGTGAGGGCCATCGTTGACAAATACTTGCTATATTTTTATCAAGCCGGTTTGCTAGAACTTTTGTGATTATTTTCAGGTCATAATTTAGTAGAGCAATAGGCCTGTAGCTACCCGGGTCAGTTTCATCTTTGTCTTTTTTTAATAGAACACAGATATTTGTTTCACTAAAAGAGGTTGGAAGCGACCCGCCACCTTCCCGGTGGGGAATGCTCTGATGGCATCTTGTAACTCAGACATCGAGAACTCTACGTCCAGACTTTCCCTGGAAGTTACATATAACTTGGGGAAATAAAGCGAATCAAAAAACTTATCAAAGTCTTCCTGTGTGGCTGTTGATTTGGAGGTGTAAATTTCTGAGTAAAATTCTCTAAAACATTTATTTATGTCCTTTAAATCTGTAAGCATCCTTCCATATTTAGACCTTATTTTGCAGATGGCTCGTTTTGCTTGTTCTCCTTTTAATTGCCTTGCCAACAACTTCTGTGGCTTGTCACCAATTTCAAAATGCCTCCGTTTAAGTTTAAGAAAAATATTGCCCACTTGATCTCCCAAAATAGAGTTGTACTCATATTTTAATTTCAGGATTGTGCTGTAATCTGATTGGAGCAATGACTTTCTGTAGATCTGTTCAGCTGTTTGTAGTTCTTTTTTAATCTGTCCCAGACTGCTTCCCTTAGCCATTTTCAATGTTGCTTCATAAGAAATAATTTGCCCTCTAATATACACTTTGAGCGTTTCCCATAATATTGTATCATTCACTTCCCCATTGTCATTGGTCTCAAGGAACGATATGTGTGTGGTGATGTGTGTTCTAAAAGTCTGATCCTCGAGGAGATAAGGGTTGAAGCACCAACTATAAACTCAACTAGGGGAAAACACCTTAAGGTTAAGATTGATGGGACTATGATCAGATATTATTATGTTGTGATATTTGGTGTGGTTAATGTTGGAGATTAATCTGGAATCAACAAGAAAATAATTAATCCATGTGTATGATCTGTGTACGTGTGAATAAAAGGAGTAATCACGATCAGATGGATGCTGCAGTCTCCAAATATCCACCACCTTCTTTGATTTCATCAAATTATTAATGGTTTGTACAGCAAGAATATTAGGTGGTGGTGCAGAGGACAGCCTGTCTAAATATGGGTCTAGATAACAGTTAAAATCTCCCCGTCACTAAGTGGCTTACATCATCATCCGGGATAACATCAAACACTTTTCAACAAAATGCGGGGTCGTCCATGTTCAGCCCATAGATAGTAGTCAGTGTAGTAATGGGAAATGAATTATTATGCCCAGTTAAAATTACGAACCCGCCATTTGGGTCAGCTGCAGATGACTGAAATCAGAAAGGGACAGTTTTCCGGAAGAGAATGGCGACCCCTCTGGCTTTTGATGTAAATGGTGATTGATAGACCTGTGAGATCCAATTGGCCCTTGTCATGTATCTGAGCTCAGGTTATCTCTGAGCTCAGACTCAATTTATTTTCTGAGTTTTGTTGGTGTCTTATTTTGCTGTCAGTTTTCTGTATACATTTTGGTTTATTGTTTCTCTTGTGCCCTCCTCTCTCAGACATCCCCATTAACTGTTCAGTCTGCCCTCATCACCACAGCTGTGGACTGTTGGGCAATTAGCTCACCTGCCAGCTCAGCCCACACCTGCTGTTCATTTGCTTCCCCCTCATATGTCTACTATTTAAAGACTGCTTAGTCATTTTCTCATTGCCGCACCATTGAATATTCTCCTGTCTGTTCCATGCTTGTCTCCACGTTCGCGGAGCGATATTGGCTCTGGAACACAGCCTATAAGTTTTCCCTTCTTTATTTTTTTTTTCATCGTGCACTGTTTGTCTTTTTGTTAAATAAATGTCACACAATCCAGCGCTTAGGTCTGTCTGTCTCTCAGCCCCGAGGGGTGTTCATGACAGAAGGGTGCGGCCAGATAATAAGTTGAGCATTTTTTCCCCTTTTTGTGTTTTTTCACTAATCTGTGTTGGAGCTCACCATGTCTGCTCTTAACGAGGTGGAGCGGCGGGCAGTGCACTTCCTGGAGGGAATTTGGTTGCAGACGCGGGCCTCCCATTCCCCGAGGACAATCCAAGGGAGTCGGGACAGAGCAGCGCGAGTAATGGAGGCGTTTCCTCGCCTGTGGAATCACCAGATATACTCTGCTCCATATTCTCCCTTCCAGGGATGGGTGAGGAGCCGGGTGAAGCAACCTCAGCTCCATTACAACCACGTCATCCCATAGTTAATCGCCGGAGGAAGCCCACCTCCTCTGCGGCAGCCATCTCCACGACATCTGGTCCGACAACTCCCGCGGCAGAGCCTCTTTTTTTCTCTTTCCTCGCAGGCTGTTCCACCAGCCCGTACTCTCTCCTCTCCTGCCACAACCCTCGTCACCATGACGTGCCCTCCAGCTACCGAGAGTTCCTCCAGGGTTTCTCCGGAAACGCCCACTTCGTGTTGTCAGAGCCGGCTCCTCCACAACCCATTGAGTAGCCCAGGTTCACCACTGGCACGGAGAGGGATGACGTCCTGTCACCTGCAGCAGAAAACATAAAGATCCGGGAGGTCAGGCAAGTGTTTTTTCATTCTGTTCCATTCTGTAATTATAAATCTTGTCTGCCTCCCAGGGGAAAGACTCAGATTAAGCAGTCCCCTGAGCTCTCTCCTGCTGCAGCTGCTAAATTTCCTCCTATCTTCTCCGTGTCTCCTCTGTTTCTTCCTGAGTGTCCACCGGCCCCAGAACCAAGCCGCCAGATGATGTAGGAGCCCGTGGCCCTGGAGGATCCAATTCCAGTGCCAGCACGGAGTCAAACCCCAGCTTCCACGTCGGAGGAACCTCCAGCGTGGGTCACGGCAGCTGGGGCAACAAAGACTGCAACAACCATCATGCCTGCTGCGGAGACCACCATAGCAGAGTGGGAGCCGGAACTAGACCTCCTTGAGGCACGGCCCGAGGCGTCATTGTCGCTTGGATTGACTGAGTCCTGGATGGCTGTGGAGCTCTAGCTCAGGCGTGATCTCCTTTGTTTTTCTTATGTCAGTATTGGAGAGATTTTGTCTGGCTCTTGGTGAGGGGAGCCGGGTGCAGCCACCAGCTGCACCTGAGCTCACCTTGCCGGGCTCTGCCACTGCCAGCAACCCTAACCACATTTCTCTTTCTGTCATTCCTGAGCCTTCTCCCAGGGTTGCCGGAGTGGATCCACCATCGCCAGAGGTCTCCATGGATCCGGTCTCACCATCTGATGATGTTGTGGTTCCAGCTCCCCCCACCAAGGTCATTGTGGACCTCCCTCCTTCGCCCTCACCCGGGGTTCCCTTGATTGACCGCCTCCTTGGTCTGGTGCTCTCATGGGTCAATTGGTCCACCGTGGGTGCAGCGTTGGCACAGCCAGGGTCCACCGTGAGTGCAACGTTGGCCCACCCGGGGCCCACTGAGGGTGCTGCAGTGCTCCAGCTCGGAGCCACAGCGGGTGCAACTAAGCTCCAGCCCAGAGCCACCGCGGGTGCAACTTTACTCCAACTTGAGACCACTGAGGGCGTCGTGGTCCCCTCTCCTTCCCAGCCAGAAGCTGTCGTGGTCCCCCTTCTCCCTCTCCAGTGTTGGGTCTCCTTGTGGGGGAGCTGCCTCCTGGGCCGCCTCTCTGGGTTAGGTGGCTGAAGCACTCGGGCAGGCCACCAGAAAGACTGAGCTGCAGAGTCGGGTGGTCCGTGTTCTCCGGCAGGTCACCCGACTCGTACCACCTGGCCGTCTGGCTGGCCTGGGACTTTGACAGGCCACCTGACTTGGTTTGCCTTGCCGTCCGCTGGGCCTGGGATTTGGGCGGTCCCCTAAACTTTAGAACTCCGTGGGTCGGGGGCCTTATTTTGTGTTTTTCTGGTGTGGGTCCTGGGCAGGCTTTTTCATGCCCTCTTAGCCTGTTCCCACCCTGGGTGGGTTATTGTGTGTTCTGCCATGGGGTGGGGGGGGGGGGCAGGTTTTTTCTTTTTTCTTTTGATGTTTCCTGGGAGTGTCTGGAAACCACCCCTTGAGGAGGAGGGGAGCCTCTGTTATGTATCTGAGCTCAGGCGGTCTCAGAGCTCAGACTCAAATTATTTTCTGAGTTTTGTTGTTGTCTTATTTTGCTGTCAGTTTTCTGTATACATTTTGGTTTATTGTTTCTCTTGTGCCCTCCTCTCTCAGACATCCCCATTAACTGTTCAGTCTGCCCTCATCACCTCAGCTGTGGACTGTTGGGCAATTAGCTCACCTGACAGCTCAGCCCACACCTGCTGTTCATTTGCTTCCCCCTCATTTGTCTACTATTTAAAGACTGCTTAGTCATTTTCTCATTGCCGCACCATTGAATGTTCTCCTGTCTATTCCATGCTTGTCTCCACGTTCGCAGAGTGATATCAGCTCTGGAACGCAGCCTGTAATTTTTCCTTTTTTTTTGTTCATCGTGCACTGTTTGTCTTTTTGTTAAATAAATGCCACACAATCCAGCGCTTAGGTCTGTCTGTCTCTCAGCCCCGAGGGGCGCTCATGACAGCCCTGAGTATTCTGTGCTGGGTAGCTTTAACATGGGTTTCTTGTAAAAATATAATGTCAGATTTCAGTGATTTCAAACGTGAAAAAAACTTTGGCTCATTTAACAGAGTGACCTAAGCTACGTACATTCCAAGAGACCGAGGCTATATGATCAAGAGCATTGCTCATATGCGGTGCCACCGGCATTACAGCAAGATACAAATTTAACATTCAGTGTGGCAGCCAACCTAAAACAAAGAACATTAACCAGAACAAATAACGAACACCCCAACAAACCCCCCACCCAAAGCTTCCCCAAATGAAGCATAGTTACCCTCATCCACATCTGGGATCACCAGTCAAAAAAAAAAAGAACACCACCTCCAACAGACCGCCCCCACAGCACACAGAGTAAAGCATAAATTGAACCTGGAAAATGAAAACCATTAAGGTAAAAATCTGTTTTGAACAAGTTTAGACTCTCTTCTTTTATGTTTTGAAAAGTGAGCTTTCAGAGTTGTTGATTTACAAAAATCTTAGCCTCATCTGGATTGTTGAAAGCTTTTACTTCCCCCTGGTAGTGAATGGGGAGCCTTGCTGGGAAGCACAGAGAGTGCTGAATCTCCTTCTCTCTCAACAGCTGTAGAACCTCACAAAAGCTCTGGCACTGCTCCATCACCTCTACAGTGTAGTCCTGGAAGATTAAGATTTGGTTTCCTTCATATTCCATGGAGCGCTGCCTCCCAAGCCGTAGAATCTTTAATTTCTCCTGTGTTAGATGTACTTGCACGATGATCATGCGTGGTCTGGATCCTTCAGGCGATTTAGGCTGCTGTATGCGGTGCGCTCTGTCAGTAACGACCGGTTTGGTAAAGTTGTCATCCCCCAGCAGTTTTTGGGGGACAAGTTTGGAGACAAACTCTGTTGGCCTCCCTTTCTCCTCACCTTCAGGGACGCCAACAATTCTTATGTTGTTGCGCCTGGGTCTCCCTTCAAGATCAGAAAGCTTAGCCCACAGTTTTTTATTCTCTTGCTGCAATTCGGTGAGGGAGGTTTCCATATCGTGGATGCGCTGTTCGTGGTCAGCTATCTGGCCCTCAGTGGTAGACAGTCTCTCTGTGAGCTCCCGCTGGGCAGACAAAATCGTCTGAAAACTCTGCTTGAACTTACCAAACCGCTCGTTAAAGGACTGCAAAAGCCTGTTTGATAACACAGGATTACAAAAATAATTTTTTTGTAAGTTGTCTGTGTTTTTTCAACTGATTTAAGATAATTTTGCACCGCTGAATCCGAAAATGACATCCGTTTCTCTCGATCAGGTGCTAAGTAAAAACCTGTACTTAGTATTTACTTAATACTAGATAGATAGATAGATAGATAGATAGATGTACTTTATTGATCCCAAACCGGGAAATTACAGAATACTCTGCATGTACTTACCTTTATATAAAGGTAAGTACATGTAAATTGAATGTTACGTCATCATTGTTCAAAATTCAGAGAATTTCAAGACATAAAAAGAATTTTGCATCATATAAAGCAAAAATACCCATACATCTAAACAAAAACGTATAAGACAACATGTGGCCATAATTCAAAAAGTTGACCTGATTGAGCAAAACCAATGTGATTTTTGGATTCAGCACATCAAAATTGTCCTAAATCAGCTAAAAAAAACCTTAGACAATACACTTGGTGTTGACCAGTGTAATTTATACCAAGCAAGTGGAATCTCATCTTCCTCCTCAGCTGGTGACCGGTCCAGTGATTTCTTGCTACCTTGGTCTCGGTTAGCATTAGCCTCCATGTTTGCTAACGAGCAGCTAGCTACCTTTCCCCCTCGTAGTTTTACCAGACATTTTCACCTACCACTTAATTGTAGGGCAGAAAGGACATAAAAAGCAGTGAAAGCAGAGAGTCCAGTGTCCAAAAAAAAAAAAAAAATGGTTTTCAACAGTAATATTTCCATACTGTGGGGAGCTCCAAAAAACACGTCTACACTGCACTCATCTCACTAGCGCCCCCCTTCTTCTTGTTGCCTTTTTAAATCAAGTGTTACACCGAGGTGCAGCATTGTGATTGAGTGACTGAATATTTTATTTCAAACATGTAAATGTAAAACCAATAGAGCACAAGGCAAAATAGAATATAATAAATTACAATTTTCTCTCTTCATTCAGATGCATCACAATCTACATGCTCAAAAAGGAGTAGTAGGATGATGTGAATAATCTTAAACATTAAACAGAATGCATAATCTGATTTTCAAGCTTTATGATATTTACTAGGCATACCACACTTGTCATATTGAAGTGTTTTTTTATCATAAATTTTAAGTGAGTGTGATATCCTACCGTGTAGCAATGATCACACTTGAGTTATTTCTTTGGCTAACTCTGCCATTTATTCTGTAACACACACAACAAGACTGAACATGGATTCTGCGCGGGGTTTTCACACTCTTGTTCTAATGTGTCCCCTTAATAGTAGTGCTGAACAATACAGGTAGTTCCCCCTAGAGGCATGTGCCAGTAATGTTCTATTTTAGACTTGCAGTCTACCACATCCCTCCCCTCTAGATTAAACTACTCTTAATTACACTAGCCAATTACTAGACATCCTGGAACTCCCATTTAACCCTGAACTATCACAGTTACTTTTTAATTTCTTAAACACATGTGTCATACACATAATTTCTTTCTTTTTTTTTTTTTTTTTTTTTTCATGTATAACACACATAACAGTCTAACTGGGGATTTGGTTTGACTACCGCATCCCAGTGAGGTTCCAGGACGCATTCTTGTCCTGTGGCTGGGGAACTCACTACTGACTAAGTATAGTCCTTCAAGTAGTCTGGAGCTTTCCTAGCTCGCTGAGATCTTCTCACGGCGGGTGAGCCAACTGCAGGTGAAGACTCAGACTGCTCCACTGTTTCGGCTGCTGCAGTGCTGCCCGTAGAATCTGCAGAGACGGTTACCTCAGGTTTCACCTGAAGTGGTGGTTCGTTGATGCTCTCCTCAGGATGGGTGTCAGACAACACCTCTGGTGCCATCGGCAGGGGAATGGAGCTCCTACCACGAACTTGGTCGATGTGTCGCCTCACCACTTGTCCATGGCCTAATGTCACCTTGAATGACACAGGGCCTGTCTTTTCTGTTATTTCTCCTGGTACCCAGGCTGGTCCTGAGCCAAAATTGCGGGTGTAGACCACGTCTCCTTCTCTCAGTATTCTCTCTCTAGCATGCATGTCATGATAACCTTTTTGTTTCTCTTGTTTGTCATGCACTTTGTTTCTGAAGTCTGGATGTATTAAGTCAAATGTTGACCTCAACTTTCTTCCCATCCATGGACCTGCGTAGTCAATGTGAATTCTTCTCCATGGTTTATCTGGAACTTCCCAGGGATGTAGTGGGGCTGCTGGAGGACTGTTCCTGTTCTCCTGGCATGCCGCACATGACTTCACAAGCGCCTCCACCTCTGCATCCATGTTGGGCCACCACATGTAACTCCTCGCCAACGCTTTTATGCGAGTGATGCCAGGGTGTGCTTGGTGTAGTTGTTGCAGTAAGGCATTCCTACCAGGTGGTGGAACAACCACGCGTCCTCCCCACAGGATACAACCTTCCTGGGTGCTGAGCTCATCCTGTCGTCGGGCATAGGGAATGAACTCAGGACTGTTCATCTTCGGCCATCCTCGCAAGATGTATTCTCGCACTCTTGCTAGAACAGGGTCTTTGTCTGTCCACTTCTTTATTTGTTGTGCGTTCACCAGGGGCACGCCGATATCTTCAAACAATAGCACTCTCTCCTCCTCCTCAGGCGTGCTGTCTCTTCCTCCATCCAAGGGTAGCCTACTCATCGCGTCAGCATTCGTATGGTCCCGTCCGGCTTTGTAAACGATGGTGTACTCATACGCTGCTAATGTAACGGCCCATCTCTGAATTCTCTGAGATGTCATCTGGGGTATGGCTCTCATTTCACTGAACAGTGAAATTAGTGGCTTGTGGTCAGTCACTATAGCGAACTGTCTCCCGTACAGGTATTTGTGGAATTTTTTTACACCAAATACTACTGCAAGGCCCTCCTTGTCTAGCTGGGAGTAGTTTTTCTCAGCTGCACTAAGAGTTCTTGAGACGAACCCTATGGGTCTCTCTGAGCCATCCTCCATACGATGAGAGAGTACAGCACCCACACCGTAGGGTGATGCGTCACACGCCAGGATGAGTGGTTTGTTTGAATCATAGTGCACTAACACACTACAGGACTGAAGTAGCGCTTTGGACTCTTCAAACGCCTTCTGCTGCTTGACCCCCCATGACCATTTTTCTTCCTTCTTAAGTAAGGTATGTAGTGGTGCCAGCAGCGTGGAGAGCTTTGGGAGGAACCTATGGTAATAGTTCAACAAGCCCAGGTAGGCTTTTAACTCAGTAACATTTTGTGGCTCAGGCGCCTCCGCAATGGCTTCCACTTTGTCTGTTAGAGGGTGTAGACCACTGGCGTTGATCTTGTGGCCTAGGAACACCACCTCTTTTCCCATGAACTCACACTTGCTTCTTTTCAACCTCAGACCGCTTTTCTCCAACCGTTGAAGCACTTCCTCCAGCGTTTTCAGATGTTCTTGTTCATTTGGTCCTGTACAAAGGATGTCATCCAAATAAATGGCAACATTCGGAATTCCACCTAGGATGCCCTCCATAGTTCTCTGGAATATAGCAGGACTGGAAGCTACTCCAAATGGTAAGCGTGTGTAGGTATATAAGCCTTTGTGTGTATTGATGGTTACATACTTTCTTGATTCTTCTTCCAGGACTACTTGTTGGTAGGCGTGACTCATGTCTAATTTCGTGAAGTGTCGGCCGCCGTTCAGCTGTGCGAAGAGGTCCTCCACTTTAGGAATTGGATACTGATCCACCCGTGATGCTCGATTGACAGTGAGTTTGTAATCTCCACATATTCTAATGGAGCCATCCGGCTTTCTCACTGGGACTATGGGCGCCGCCCATTCTGCAACCTGCACTGGCTCAATGATCTTGTCATCCAGCAGCCTCTGTAGCTCGCTTTCAACCAGTGGCTTGACTGCATAGGGCACCGGTCGGGGTTTGCAGAATCGTGGTTGGGCCTCCTTGTCCACATTAATCTTTGCAGTGACACCTTTTAGCTGTCCTAAGCCTTCTTTGAACACCTCAGCGTGTCTTTCGAGGATCTCCTCCAGCTGCAATTTGGGCTGAGATTCCACTTTATTCACCAACTGATCAATCATGGCCAGTTCTTGTAGCCAACTTCGCCCTAGTAGATTTGGTCCTTCGCTCCCAACTACTACTACAGGTAAGTCCTTTTCTTTGTTTTCGTGCTGCACCTTCACTTGTGCCATGCCTAGCACGTCTAGCTTCTCTCCTGTGTATGTTTTTAATTTTAATGAACAGTGATTTAATTCTGCTGTGTCTGTTTTCTTCCACAGTTGTGTATATTGCTGTTTACTTAATATGGTTACTCCACAGCCTGTATCAACTTCAAATGTTACTTTCATTCCATTAACATTCATGGTACGCGTGATGGGCGCTACCTTGGTCAGCTCCTCTGACGTGTTGTAAATTGTGTGAAAACCCATGTCTTCTGTATCACTTTCTCCCTCCCCTCTCAGTTGATTCGCTCGCTGTTCCTTTCCTGGGCCCTTGTTTTCATACTTTTGCCCATTAACTGTCGCTTTCAGCACCTGTGCGCTGTCCACCTTTATTCTACATGCTTTCTTAATGTGCCCTCGCTTGCCACAATTATGACACAGCTCAGTGGCAAATTTGCACTCGGCGGCATTGTGCTGGCCTTTGCAGCGATAACAACTGGGGAATTTGTGCTGAGTTTTGTCAGTCGACACTTTGTGGACACCTACTTGGGTCTTAGGCACACGAACATGCGTTGCTGTGTCCTCTGTTAGCTTCCCTTGCATCTCTCTCACATCTTTAGATGCTGTTTCCATCGCTTGGCATAATTCCAAAGCCTTTGCAAAAGTGAGTTTTGTTTCAGATAAAAGTCGCCGTTGCATTCGGTCATCATTCACTCCACACACAAGTCTGTCTCTTAACATTTCTTCCAATGAGTCTTTGTAATCACAGTGCAGTGTTAATTTCCTCAATTCTGCCACATACTCTGCTATGGACTCAGTGTTCCTCCTTATGCGTGAATTAAATTTGAATCGTTGCACGATTTCACTCGGTTTGGGGCTGAAGTGCTTCTGAAGCTCAGCAGTAAGCTGGTCGTACGTTTTATCTTTCGGTAATGCAGGGCTTATTAAATTTCTCAACAAGCTGTAAGTAGTTGCACCAACTCCACTCAACAGTACAGCCTTCCTTTTGTCTGGCTCCTCAATATCATTAGCTTGGAAGAAAAAGTCCAACATTTCACCATATTCTTCCCATGACTGAGTCGAGTTATCAAAAGGGGTTACCGTTCCGATTACAGCCGCCATTGCTCGTCGTGGTGGGGAAACCTCGTTTTTCCTCCTCTGAACTTGCACTCGAACTACTGGAGTCACTTGAGTTCGCCACACTTGCAATGTTCTCTGTTTCTCGCCGCTGATTTTTTTCTTTTAATCCTCGTCGCCAATTGTGTGATATCCTACCGTGTAGCAATGATCACACTTGAGTTATTTCTTTGGCTAACTCTGCCATTTATTCTGTAACACACACAACAAGACTGAACATGGATTCTGCGCGGGGTTTTCACACTCTTGTTCTAATGTGTCCCCTTAATAGTAGTGCTGAACAATACAGGTAGTTCCCCCTAGAGGCATGTGCCAGTAATGTTCTATTTTAGACTTGCAGTCTACCACAGTGAGCTTTCATATACAGATTCAAAATCTGTATATAAAATCTGTATAATTCACTTCCGGTTCCGGGTGAAGACGGGTAAGGACGCACAGGTAAAGGCTCCCAGTTCGTTTCTGGTTAAAAGGGAGATAAACGCAGTTAGAACGCAGTTTGGAGCTGGCGTTTTGACCTTTTTTTGTTTCTGCCGCTGGAGTGTGAACCTACTTGTGAGAAATAAGGGGAATTTGTCAGTAGTGGCTGGTGTAGCTGGTGTAGCAATTGGCCTCTCGCCCCTCGCGCTCAGGAAAACAAAGGGATTTCTCCCACGTGTGTTTTGGTTTTTTGGGGTTTTTTTTTCCTACGATTGGATTCAGCGATCATCGGCTGGGAAAATGGGTCCCAAGAAAGCTCTGCAAAATGAAGATGAAATAAAAAAAGCGCTGGATTTCTTGGCGGAAGAGAATTTCCGCTGTAAAGGCACAGCAAAGAAGCATCCTGGACCTAATGGAGGAGATTAAAGCACTGCGGTACCAGAACGCTGAGAAAGACAAGAGGCTGGCGTATCTGGAGAGCAGAATGGCTGAGATGGACCAGAGCTCTCGGGCGAACGACGTGATCATCACGGGGCTCCACATCAAACCCCGATCATACGCGAGAGCAGTGGCCGCAGACAGCAGTGGAAGTCAGCTAGATGAGGAATCAGCTGAGCAACAAGTGGCGGCCTTCATGCAGTCCAAAGGAATCCAGCTGGACTGCAACACCATACAGTAGAGTCCTGCCACCCTCTGCCCAGGAAAAGCGGCGACAAACCGATTGTGATCATGAGGTTTGTGAACAAAAAACACAAGACTGCACTACTGAAACAAGGTAGGAAGCTAAAAGAAACAAACATTTACATTAACGAGCACCTCACGAAGGAAAACGCAGAAATAGCCAGGAAAGCAAGATACCTGAAAAAGCAGAAAAAGATTCAAAACACCTGGACATCAAACTGTAAAATATATATCAAATTAAACGGATCACCTGAAGAAGCCAAGGTCATTAACATCCGTAATATTATGGAACTGGACAATTATCAATGAATATTATGAACTGGAGTCACAGCAACAATTCAGACAACTGTAGGACACTGAAGGATTTTACTCATCTGCAAAAAACATTCAACAACATGAATCAAAAAATCAACAAACAGGAACAACAGGAACTGAAAGTTTTTGAATACACAGATCACAACGCACAGGACATAGAATATGACATAGACCCTGATAATAATTTATTTAGCTCCATCAATAATGACTGTAATTACTACACAGATGAACAGGTTAACACAATGGTCACATCTGATTTCAATATTTCTATGATCCACTTCAACAGCAGGAGTCTCTATGCAAACTTTAATAACATTAAAGATTATTTACACCAGTTTAAAGAGCCCTTCAATATTGTGGCAATATCAGAGACGTGGCTCAGTGAAGAGAAAGGAGTGGATTTTACCATGGATGGCTATGAACTAAATTATATAAATAGAAAAGTGAAAAAAGGAGGAGGAGTTGCAATTTTTGTTGACAAGAGCTTGAAATACAAGGTTGTTGAAAATCTGTCAGTAACTGTGGATGATTTATTTGAATGTATTACAATAGAAATCTGTCTGGACAATGTGAAGAATGTAGTAGTGAGCTGTGTATATAGAACACCTGGATCAAACATTGACTTATTTAAGGACTGGATGGAAAAAATGTATGCAAAACTAACTCATAAAGTTATGTTCATCTGTGGGGATTTCAATATAGATCTGATGAACTCAAAACAACATAGTTTGACAGAAGAATTTATCAACACAATGTACAGTATGGGTTTACATCCAACAATTACCGGACCTAGCAGAATAACGTCACACAGTGCCACACTAATAGATACCATATTCACAAACATTATGGAAAATAATATCAAGAGTGGGCTTTTATTGAATGATATCAGTGACCACCTGCCGATTTTTGTTGTCTATCAATGTGATTATAGGAAGAAAAAGTATACCAAAAATATTAAATATAAAAGAATAAAAACCGAAGAATCAATGCATTTACTGACAAAGGAATTATTAATACAAGATTGGAAGATAGTTTATGATGAAAATGACATAAATAGAGCATATGATAAATTTTTACAAATATTTCAATCATTGTACAATAAATACTGTCCTATAAAACAATACAGTGACAGACAACAAAAAAAAAATATTCCTTGGGTCACCAAGGGGTTAATAAATGCATGTAAAAAGAAGAATACATTATATAAACAATTCATTAAATGCAGAATGGTGGAAGCTGAGATCAAATATAAAAGATACAAAAATAAGCTTACTACTATAATGAGGACCTGTAAGAAAGAATATTACAACAGAATACTAGAGGATAACAAAAATAACATAAAAGGAATATGGCAAGTACTCAACGGGATTATTAGTAATCGTCCTAAGAATGCAAATTATCCAGAATATTTTATCGAAAATGGCAATTTGATAAATAATATGGAAGATGTGGTCAGTGGTTTCAATAAATTTTTTGTAAACGTTGGTCCTGAATTAGCAAAATCAATAGTGACACCAGAAACAAACTACAGTGGTTCTGTGAATGAAATAGAAGATAGAAATCCAAACACAATCTTTTTGGGTGCAGTTACTGAAAAGGAAATTATCGAGACTGTGAGTAAATTTAAGAACAAAAAATCAACGGACTGGAATGAAATTGACATGACAATAGTGAAAAAAGTAATTGAGGGAATTGTTAAGCCACTCACCCACATCTGTAACCTGTCATTTCAAACTGGTACATTTCCAGACAAAATGAAAATAGCAAAAGTAATACCTCTATACAAAACAGGAGACAGTCATCGCTTCACAAATTACAGGCCAGTCTCTTTACTCTCACAATTCTCCAAAACACTTGAAAAAATCTTCACTAAGAGACTGGATGATTTCACTGAAAAACACAACCTCCTTACAGATAGCCAGTATGGTTTTAGAGCAGATAAATCTACATCTTTGGCACTGATCGAACTTATAGAAGAAATTACTAGTTGTATAGATAAAAAAAATGTTGCTGTAGGAGTATTCATAGATTTAAAGAAAGCTTTTGACACCATTGACCACAGAATACTACTAAGGAAACTGGAAAGGTATGGGATAAGAGGGGTTGGACTGAGTTGGGTGGAAAGTTATTTAAGTAACAGACAACAATTTGTACAAATTGGAGAGCACAAATCACCCTTCATGGACATCACTTGTGGTGTGCCCCAGGGGTCAGTTTTGGGACCCAAACTCTTTATTTTATATATAAATGACATATGCCAAGTATCAAAAATTCTGAAATTTATTTTGTTTGCGGATGACACAAATATCCTCTGCACTGGTGAGAATTTGCAGCAGGTTTTAGAGGTGGTCACAACTGAAATGAAAAAATTAACGCAGTGGTTCAACAAAAATAAATTATCTCTAAATCTAAAAAAAAAAAAGATTATGTTGTTTGGAAATTATAAAATAAATCATGAAATATTGGTAACGATAGATGATACCAGAATAGAAACAGTACAGGAAAATAAGTTCCTGGGGGTGACGCTTGACAATAAAATCTGCTGGAAACCTCACATCAGTCACATCCGGGCCAAATTAGCAAAATGTATAGGCATACTGGGGAAGACGAGACACTTCTTGGACTATAAATCATTGGTCTTATTGTACAATTCATTGTTTTTACCTTATCTTAACTACTGTGTAGAAGTCTGGGGAAACACCTACAAAACCAACCTACAGTCAATATGCACATTACAAAAAAGAGCTATAAGGATAATAAACAATGCAGGATATAGAGACCATACCAATTCGTTGTTCTTAAAGTCACATGTCATAAAGTTCATCGATTTAGTTAAATTTAAGACAGCACAAGTAATGTACAGGGCAATTAATAATCAACTACCAACTAATATACAAAAAATATTTAAAAAAAGAGACAATGATCATAACTTGAGGGGAGACTTAAACTTTACAAAACCCAAGATATGTACTACCAAGAAAAGTATGTGCATATCTGTCTGTGGGGTGGATTTGTGGAACAGTCTAGAGCCGGAACTGAAACTATGTACAAACAGAAATCAATTCAAAAAGAGGTATAAGCGTCATTTGCTGAAAGGGTATATGTTAGAAGGGTAGTAGTTATATGTACAATTCATTATGTTCACTCTGGGATATTATGGGACACTATGGAATGGTGGGTAGGACAGCACTGTGTATATCTGTGTTGTTTGAGGCTGGTTTTGTTGTATGGACATCATTGTATGTTAGAATGAATGGGTGTTAATGTTGATTTGTAAAAAATACAGTAAATTATTTACTTGGGGTCTTAAAGGTGGTAATTTGTATAAAATTCACATGGGTGTATCTATGGAAAAGAGGAGATGGAATTAATAAGTGTTCACTTCTTCCTTCTCCCTTTCGAACAGTGTATAATGTTACTTTATTGCATTTGCCATTTGCTTGTATTTGGTATATTTTTGTGTTCGAAATAAACTATCTATCTATCTATCTATCTAAAATGTCTTAAGGCAGTTTCATTGGCCTAGTAAAAACTAGTACTCAAGATATGGCAGAATCATTGTCTGAAATATGCAAGATTAAATATGAGTATTTTACCTAGTTCAGTAATATGCCTTTTTAAGGTGAGCGCTCTATAAAGGGAAAAACCCAAATGCTTAAAATTTCCATTGTTTTGGGGGGTTTTTTTACATTTGTTTGTTCATTTGTTTGTTTGCTTCCCCATTTATACAAATGGCAACACAGTCGTTAAGCTCAGTCTTATTTGTAAAACATACTGTGACATTCTTTTCAAAGGAGGCAGGTCTTACTGAGCCTTTCATTGACACTGATAATTTTCTTGCTTGCTTTCTGCATATTTTCCCCATGGGCATAAAACACAGTGTCATCTGCATACATTACCAAATCCGCAGTGTTGCTCACAGATTGGAGACCAGATCTTCTAAGTAACAATACTAATTATTATCCCAACTTCTAAAACATGTTTTTGGTGTCAGTAGTATTGGTGGGGGGAAGGGGGTGGGGGAGAGATCACATGACGTGGATGTTCTCATCACATAAATTTTTTATACAGTATATATAAAATTGATGTAAAAAAATTATAAATGTTGCAGTAATGATCATCATCATCATAGCAGTCTGTCTGGGGCGACAATGACTGTTTCATTTAGATCTGATCAGATTCCTCCACGCAGCTCCTTCGCCTTCGGCTGCCAGGAACTCCTAACCTTGTTAACCCGGGCGATGTCCGAGCCAGTATGAGTTGCTTTCTGACTGACCATTTCATGAAACTGCTCGCAAAGTATTTGAGTACCGCTAGCTTTTGCTGGACTAGCGGCACATTCTTGGCAAATAAAGGTATTATCAGTGGTAAGGACAGGCCAAGACAAACTGACTCGAGTATCTGTTTCAGTGACTGACCAGGTGATAGGTTTGTTTATCTCTGCTCTTTGTGTAGTGCATGTCACGATGTACCAACTGGCAAGAGTCCTCCACAGACTTTGCGACAGACATGCTTATCTGCCAGGATGTCCAGTCTCACCCCATGTAACTGGGAGTGGTCCACCACAGACCTGTGACCAATATTGTTTTTAGTTCTGCCAAGATGCCCAGTTTCACCCTTCACGCCCTCGGAAGGGTGGGATTGCCGGTTGAGTCGCCAACGGCCAGACCCATGAGACAGGTAGTACTGGTTTTCATGGTTATCCAGGAGCAAGCAAACCAATGCCTGACCTGACATGAATGTTGCAGTAACAGTGTAGATTTTTTAAATGTGCTACATGTAAAAAATATCAGAATCTTTCTGATTTGGGACTTTAATCTGAGTTAGTTGCTTTAAATCAGTCAGTTAGCCAGTAACCAAATATATCCCATAACCTCCTTGGAAAGAATGACACGAAGAGATCACGTCCCTTATTTGTCATCAATATTAATAATATTGACAAGAGAGTATTACAATTCCATCAAGAGAAGTGCAGGGATTACTATTTTTTCTTTTTCTTTTTTACAAAGACATCTAGCAAATATAATTATAGCACTTGGCAGAAAAAGCATTTGCTTATTCACAGCTCAGCAGGAAGCTAAAGGACTACATATCAGATGATGGTTGTTGAAAAATGTGAATGTTGTGTTTTGTGTAAGCACTGTTCATCAGCTGCAGAACACATTTAAATACATCCCTGCAGGAATCCTTTTCCTCTAACTATATTTCAGTGATACTAAAATTGAAAGTAAGTTAGAGCTCAAGAATTTACAGGCATGGTTGTTATGATTAATATGAAATATTTGGAGAGTTTGTCTTTGTATTTTTATGAGGGTTCCTTTTTCTTTTTTCTTGGTATTAAATAAGATACTGCTAAGAGGTCCTTGTCCCTTTTATGTTAAGAGTGAAATATGTCATATATTATTGTGGATGTAAAAAAATATCTACTGTTGTGGCAATGGTTATTTGGCATTCTCATTTATACAGTATGCATGAGAGTATATCTCATTGCAGTTCACAGCATGGACAATGCTGCTGTATTGGTGTTTCATGTTGTTGTCTTTTGGATAAGCTTAAGCGTTGTTGCAGCTTGTTGCCAGATTTGAAGAAACGGATGAATACTGTGTTTCAGGCAGGAGAAAATCCAGGCGCAGGCTTATTAGTATTTTTTTTTTTTTTTTTTTTGTGGAAAAAGATTTCATGCTTTTCTCCAGGACTTGTGACAGACAGTTGTTTATTTCCCCAATTCAGATTTCTATGGTCTAAAATTCCCAGTGGTTATTCTCATATCAAAACCATTTCATGTTGCACAAGTACTTAAAAGTAAACTTCAGGGGTTCTAACATCTTAAAGCAGTGAACATCAGTTGGCAGCCCGTAGGCCACATCCAGCCCACCAGAGCTTTCCACTCAGCTTGCAGACTATTACTGAATTCAGGAATAGTTTTGTTGCAAATGAGGCATACAGGAAGAGTCTTCACCATGGGGAGTCCTTCACGGGCCATGTCCCTCCAAATGAGTTGCTCATTTGACTTAGGTACCTCTTCACCACAACAGACTGGTACAATGTCCACATCACTGCAGACGCTGCTCTGATCCGTCTGTCAATCTCTTGCTCTATTCTCCCCTCACTCATGAATAACACCCCTAGATACTTGAACTCCTCCACTTGGCAGGAGCTTGTCTCCAACCTGGAGAGGACAATCCATCCTTTTCTGGCTGAGGACCATGGACTCGGACTTGGAGGTGCTGATTCTCATCCCAGCCGCTTCGCACTCAGTAGCAGACCATCCCAGTAAGACCTGTAGGTCATTGTTCAATGAAGCCAACAGGACAACATCATCTGTAAACAGCAGAGATGAGTTCCTGTGTTCACCAAACATGACACCCTCCATTCCTTGGCTGCGCTTACCTATCCTGACCATAAAAATTATGAACAGGATCAGTGACAAAGGGCAGCCCTGGTGGAGTCCAACTCTCACTGGAAACAAGTTCAACTGGGTGTTGGCAATATGAACCAAACTCTCGCAATGGTCATATAGGGATCAGATAGCTCATAGCAACAAGCCCAATACGCCTTACTCCCACAGTACCCCCCACAAGAGAACACGAGGGACACGGTCAAATGCTTTCTCCAAGTCCACAAAACACATGTAGACTGGTTGGGCAAACTCCCACGAACCCTTGAGGATTCTCGACAGGGTAAATTTATTTATTTATTTAGCGAATGCAAAGTCCTTAAGCCAAGCAGTTGCCTCCTGGTTTGCTGTATGGAGGGTGTGTAATCCTCCTTCCAGTCTTTGGAGCGGGCAAGCCTCTATGATGTGGTCTGTTTGCTTTCGGCTTTAGGACTGTGACTAGGATTCTTCTTTGACTTGGCACAGAGGCGTCGTCTCTTCGAATTTAGTCTGCTGGTAGGATCATTAGCTTCCCCAGGCGAGCCCAGGTACTGGCGGAGGGCGCGACGAGAACGCTGATCTATTGCCCCCGACAGGGTAAAGAGTTGAACTGATATGCCATGGCGAGGACGAAAACCACATTGCTACTCCTGAATCCGAGGTCCAGCCAACAGTCGGACTTTCTTCTCCAGTTCCCTGGCATAGACCTTCCCAGGGAGATGAAAAGTATGATTCCTTAAAATTTGAACACACCCTCTGGCCCCCCTTCTTAAAAAGCGGAACCACTACTCCAGTTTGCCATGCCAAAGGCACTGTCCCCAACCTCCACGCAATGTTGCACAGGTGTGTCAACCATCCCTACAATATCCAGGGCCTTGAGATACTCAGGGTGAATCTCGTTCACCCCCCGGGGCCTGGCCACCAAAGAGTTTTTTAACCACTTCAGCGACCTCAGTCCCTGTGATGGGAGAACCGTCACCCTTGTCCTCAAGCCCTGATTCCTCTGTGGAAAGCATGTCAGTAGAATTGAGATTCTCGAAGTATTTCTTCCACCACCCGATGATATCCCCAGTCGAAGTCAGCAGCGCCCCATCTGCACCATACACACTGTGGACAGGAAGCTGCTTCCCCATCTTGAGTCACCGGACAGTTTGCCAGAATCTCTTCGAGGCCGACCAAAAGTCTTGTTCCATGGCCTCACCAAACTAATGCCACACCTGAGTTTTTGCTTCAGCAACCACCCGAGCTGTACTCCACTTGTGCTGTCGTTACACCTCAGCTGCTTCGAGAATCCCACAAGCCAACCAAGCTCGATAGGACTGCTTCAATTTAATGGCTGTCCTCACCACTGGTGTCCACCACTTGGTTCAGAGGTGGAGAACATGGCCCATTCAGACTCCATGTCTCTAGATTCCCTTGGAATGTGGTCGAAGTTCTTCTGGTGGTGGGAATTGAAGATCTCTCAGACAGGGGCCTCAGCAAGACATTCCCAGCACATGCACACTATACGTTTAGGTTTACCAGGTCTAAGTAGAGTTGGCCCCTGCCACTGGATCCTACTCACCACCAGGTGATGATCAGTTGACAGCTCTGCACCTCGCTTTACCCAAGTGTCCAAGACATATGGTCGCAGGTCTGATGACATGATAACAAAATCGATCATTGACCTGTGACCTAGGGTGTCCTGGTGCCAGGTGCACATTTTTTTTTTTTCTGTTACTTATTTGTACCCGTAGGTAGATTTGGTTTGCAGTCTGGTGACAAGCCACCGGCTGCTGGTCGCTGCGTGCGCGAGCGCCCTAAACCTACATGTTTTTGGTATGTGGGAGGAAACCGGAGAAATCCCGGAGTAAACCCACGCAACACAGGGAGAACATGCAAACTCCACACAGCTCACTGTTGGTCGGGGGCTGGGATCAAACCCACGATCTCATGATCCCCGCGATCCCCCGGCTGAGGGTAAAACTGTGCTGCCACAGTGCTAAACCACTGCGCCACCGTGCAGCCCAGAGAATGTGAACATATGAATACATATGAACACCCTTATGCTTGAACATGGTGTTCATTATGGACAAACTGTGGTTGGCACAGAAGTCCAATAACGGAACACCACTCTGGTTCAGATCGGGCAGACCATTCCTCCCATTCACGCCCCTCCAGGTTTCACTGTTGATGCCCACGTGTGCATTGAAGTCCCCCAGTAGCACAATGGAGTCTCCAAGAGGAGCACTCTTCAGCACCCCAGTCAGAGACTCCAAAAAGGGTGGGTACTCTGAACCATCATTTGGTGCATAGGCACAATTGATGGTCAGGATCTGTTTCCCAATCCAAAGGCCCAGGTAAACTACCCTTTCATCCACCAGGGAGAGCATCAATGTCGAGGCAGCAAGGTAGGGGGATACAAGAATGCCCACCCCGGCTTGTTGCCGCTCACCCGGGGCAACTCCAGAGTAGGACAAGCTCCAGCCCATCTCCAGGAAACTGGTTCCAGAACCAGAGCTGTGCATTGAGGTGAGTCCAGCTATACTGTATCTAGCTGGTATCTCTCAACTTCATGCACCAGTTCAGGCTCATTCCCCACCAGAGAGGTGATGTTCCACATCCCAAAAGCCAGTTTAGAAAGCCAAGGATCAGACCACCATGGTCTCTGCCTTCTACCACCACCTGATCCACATTGCACCAAACCCCCATGGTCCCTCCTGCAGGTGGTGAGCCCACTGGAGGGTGGACCCCCTGTAGCTCCTTTGGACTGAGCCCGGCTGGGTCCTATGGGCAGAAATCCGGCAACCAGGCATTTACCATCGAGCCCCTCCCCGAGATCTGGCTCCAGGGCAGGGTCCCGGTAACCCATACCGGACAGGGTACACTGAATCCTTGTTCTAACATTCATCATGGGAGTCTATTACAACAGTATTCTTCAAAAAAGCATAAAATTTCATGCAGTTTTGTTCATGTTCCAAAAATCATGTTTATGAGATGTCTGTCAGCTCTTGTATCTTGTCAAAATGGCTCTCCTGTGCATAAGAAAATCTAATGTGTAGCACACCTAGTTTTTAATGTTGTGCTACTGCTGCTTTAAAGCCCTTTCACTTGGACATTTATCATTTTGAAAGTTAGCTCGTGAGTTGAGCAGCTGTGTGGTGTAGTGATGAAGGTGACTTCTTGGTGTGGTTATGGTTTTGAAGTCCCAGGTTTGAATCTTGCCAGGATTCTTATGAAAAATAGCATGCCTTTCCTGTGCATTTTAAAGTAACAGTATGTAAGAAGAAGCCAACTTTATTGTCATTCAGTCCATCATGTACAGTAGAACAAAATTACATTTCTCCAATCTAAATCACATGGGTCACTGCCATAAACAACTTTTCCTTCCCCCATTCTATAATGCAGAGCACCAAGCTAGAAGGCAGGAAATATGACACCCTCCATTTTTATATGGTCTTTGGTATGACCTGGCCAGGACGTGAACCCCCAACCTCCTAGTTGTGGGGTGGATGTTCTATCAACTAGGCCACCACTCCGGTTAAAATTTTCACTTTAATATTATGTTTACAAAATTATTTTGATGTTACACCAATGTTTGACAAAGTGAATGTCACTTCCCCCATAGCCTGAGTGGGCGACATTACCTGCAACAGCTCTTTTTTGGGGCAGGACCACTAAAAAGACTACAACTATAGCAACTATGGCCTCAGTCCCAACAGCGAATCACAGGGCACAAGTTTAGCCACCAACAACAAAGCACCCTGTGATTGGTTGTTTGGACTGAGGTCATAGTCACCATAGTTGCAGTCTTTCCTGCGTTCCTACCCAAAACAAGAAGATTACATAGTGCTGCTTTAAAAACTAATGTGTAGCACAACTTAGGTTTTAAATGTTGTTGCTAAGTAATACAAGACCTTGAATTCTACATCTGCTTGGAACCCAATGATTACTGCGCGTGACTATATATTTATTTTATTTTATTAATCTGTAGACTAGATAAGATTCTATAATGTAGAAAAGTTGGGAGAAGGGAAACAGGGTTAACCAACAACAACAACAATAATAATTATAGTAATTATTATACTTTAGTCTTATATAGTGCTTTTCAAGACCCTCAAAGATGCTTTATATAGGGGAAAAAGGGCGAAGTATCAATGATTGAATGCAATGTTGAATAGATGGGTCTTAAGTGATTTTTTTTTAACACTGGGAGTGAGGGGGAGCATCTGATAGTTATAGGGAGTGAGTTCCAGAGGGTAGGAGCAACAATGGAGAAGGTCCTATGGCCCCACGAATTGTAACTGGAGGGGGGGGGGGGCATAGAAGGCTGGCATCAGCACTTGCTTAATTTTGCTTTTAACTAGGGAAGTTTCTTAAACTTTTTTTTTTTCAGCTGAAAACATACTTGCCCTGCGTTTTAACTGGACTTTGATACAGTGAGCCAAGTGTGGATGAAGACAATATGAACAAAGCAGGAGAGGGAGAGGGAGGCAGTGAGGCTACTTTTTGGTTCATTTCCCATTTACAGAGATGGATCATCACTAGGTCAAACCTCAATTTTTTTAGACAGCGGTAGTAAACCCCAATCAATCCACTAAAATGTTGTGAGTCATTTCATTTTGGAAAAAAATAGATTGTGGGAGGAGAAGAAAGATAGGGAGAGTCCTGTGATGGAGATTAATGTTAAAGCAAGCTAATGGACCGGCTGTCTGAGCACTTACAATGGACCGGCTCTGTTTTCAAACCATAGAAGCTCTTTGAGATTGCAGAGAGACAGCAGGCTGCAATTGGGTTGTACATAGAATTTATTAGAGTGTGTCTTGGCAAAATGCCTCATTTCTCGAAGCCTCCCATCCTGTGATCTGCATTTTAATTGCTTTTGCATTTACATTATGATCTGCTGTTCAGCTTTCACTTATTGTGAAACATTGTGACCTTGATGGTGCTCGATACAACCCTTTCTTCTGCTCCCTGCTACTGTCACAGTTCTCAGTCACATTTTTTCTTCTATTCTCTCTCAGTGTTTCTGTCCTTTTTTTTGTTGTCAGAGTAAACACATCTCAGGCCTTAGTTGACACCGCCATGTGTGACTTCCACTTTGGCCAGTGTTATTATTGCAAAACAATATTGTTATGGGAAACTGTAACCGACTGATAGACAAAGGCAGAAAATTTCAGATGGAATGGAATGAACACTAGCCTGACAAAACTGAGGCCTTTTGACTCTACAGCAGGGAAAATAAGCATTGAACACGTCAACATTTTTCTCATTAAACATATTTCTGATGGAGCCATTGATCTGAGATTTTGACCAGATATCAGCAACAACCCAATTAATCCGTACATACAAAGAAATCAAGGCAACTGTATTCACAAGACAAGTTATATTTAATAAAGTGGAATGACACTGGGAATAAGTACTAAACGCATGAAGAAAAAGCGGTGCAAAAAGGGATAGAAAGACAAGAAACCAGCTGAAATCTATCAGAATTTAAGAAGCCATCCCATCCCCATCAGTACAAATCAGTTTCAGCTGGTTAAGTCCTGACTGATAGCCTTTAAAAAGGTCTGTGAATATCACATGGTCACACCACAAAGAACTCATGATGGGTAGAAGCAAGGAGCTCTCTCTAAACCTTTGCAACCTTATTGTTGCAAAACACAGTGATGGCATTGGTTACGGGCGCATTTCTAAACTGCTGAATGTTCCAGTGAGCACTGTTGGAGCCATCATTCGGAAGTGGAAAGAACATCATTTTACCATAAACTGCTCACGACCAGGAGCTCCTGACAAGATTTTTATCAGAGGAGTCAAAAGAAATACCAGAAGAGTTATCCAACAGCCAAAAGCTACCCGTGAAAAGCTCCAGAAAGCCCTGAAGTTAGCAGGTACTGCTGTTTCAAAGAAAACGATAATGCCCCTTTTCCACTAGTACCCAGTCAGCCCTACACGCCTCTACACAGTTTTACATGGCTCGGCAGTTTTGTTTCCATTATGGCAGAGTACCACTTGGGGTGGGTGGGATTTTTTTACAACAAGGCGGCGCCACACTCCCAAGACATAAAACATGTGACACAAGAAAAACACAAGATGGCGGCTTACGGGGTTACTGCACGGTGTCTGGCTTTTGTCAGAGTAAAGGCAAAAAATGAGAGACAGACAGACAAGGGTACAGGCAGCAAGACGAAATACTCTGGAAAAGTATTGGAGCGTCTGGGAAGCCATAGAGCAGAAGATGTGAGGATACAAACTAGATCACATATGAAGGTAAGCTAATGATTGCTAATGCTAGTTTGCTTTAAGTCCGCCGTACTGCATTGTAATGTCTGCAAGTTATTGCTATTAGGTACTAAAATATGTATGTTGTGTGTGTGTTTCAGATGGCTCTCTTGTGGGAAAATTACCGCTTCAAACCAGGGGTGTGGCGTTCAATACACCCTCTCACTGATGTCACCCCAGCTTCACAAACAATCAGTGGTTATAGAATTTAAGAATATCTGTATAAATGTTTAGCTTCTTGTGCAACAAATTGCTCTGATCTGTGTGAAAATCATGGACATCATGGGATGTAGCTGCTCCAGCAGCACTGCGTCTGTGGTGGTGTCATGGCAAAAACTGTTCAGCTGCCAAAACTTGATTGCCAGGTTGTAGTTATGGGGTTATATTAGCCAAAAAATATATATTTCAACAGGTAAACAGTACTGAATTAGGTGTAATAAGATATATTTAACAATTATGATGCATTTGAGGCCAAAACAAACTTGATCTAGGATTAAAAGCAATTAAAATAATGCAGGGTGGCGCGGTGGTGCAGTGGTTAGCACTGCAGCAGCACAGCAATTCACCCTTAGCCGGAGGATCCTGGGTTCGACCCCAGCCCCCGACCAACAGTGATCTGTGTGGAGTTTGCATGTTCTCCCCGTGTCTGCGTGGGGTTTCTCCGGGATTTCTCTGGTTTCCTCCCACATGCCAAAAACATGCAAGTTAGGTTAATTGGCATCAAAACTGGGGATTCTAAATTGTCCTTAGGTATGACTGTGAGAGTGAATGGTTGTCTGTCTCTCTGTGTTGGTCCTGCGATGGACTGGCGATCTGTCCAGGGTGTACCCTGCCTCTCGCCCAAAAGATGCTGGGATAGTCTCCAGCACCCCCCCGCCCCCCGCGACCCGAAAAGGATTAAGCGGAAGAAGATGAATGAATGAATGAATAAAATAATGCAATCACAAGGTTACATGTAAAATACTTGATTTACTAGATACATGTAGATACTGTAGAAATATATATTCTCTACATCAACAATGTACTATACATGTATTCATGTAGTATTGCACTGGGAATTTTGACAATATACCTTTGAAATTTTGCAGATCTGTCTCCACTTTTCTTTTATGTGTGAAGGTTACCACCAAGTGACATAAATTAAATACTAAAAGATTGGAAAAGCTGTCTAAGAATAATCCAGCAGTTTGAGAAATCACTTTTGGTTTGGTGTAAGTCTGCCAACAGAATTATGAACTATAAAGCAGTTTGTGTTAAAATGTTAAATCCCATTCCAATCATGTACCATGGACGACCAAGACCCTGCAGGTTCTCTCTTCTACCCAGTCTCTTCAGCAGGTGTTTTCACTGATCAGCAGTTAGTGGAAGAAATTCAGTGGCATCTGCTGTTGAAGACACTGTTTGGAGGTAAAGCCTGCAGGGTCTTGGCCTCCATGGCACATGATTAGACACCCCCGCCCTAACCCATTATGAGAAAGTACAGATGCTAATATGGCCCAGCATTCCTCCATACACTGGTACTATCACAAAAGTATGCAGTGACTTCTGCACTGGCACATCCAACAATACAGTCTACAGTTAATAAAATAATTGTTTTGGTTACTTTTTCTTTAAAATGAGCCATTATTTTCAAAGTCACTAATAAATGGTTTGTACTGTTGACTCTTTTCCCACCGGTGTCTTAACAGACAAAATAGAAAATCATGATGCAAACACATAAGTCACTAAATTGTTTATTACAATCAGCAGCAAATTCCAGATTATTCAGAAAGTGCAAAATTCAAACTGTAAAAAAAAAAAAAAACTTAGAATGAGTCACACACGCCAGCAACGCTGTCTCACTGAGAAGCAACTGGATGTACGGCTCAAGTTGGTCCCAGTTCAGCAGATCTTCAGCCTGCATCTCTGTAAATAGTGACGCAAGGTCTGGTTTGGGTGGATCATTTTCCTCTTGCCAAGATGAAAAGACAGAAATGGGTGGTGGTTAATTAAAGCAAATTTAAAACATATTTGGGAAATACACTTGTTGCAAAGTGGAATGTGACCAAAAAAAGTGCTTCGTTGTTGTATGTATCCACAATTTTCATGTAGCTGGGCTTCAGTAAAGTAGATTTTACAAGGGCTGGGTTACGTTTAAAATCATTTGTTTTTACTGTGGCCTCAGCAATCAGAATGAGTTGATACCTTCATTTTAATGGAATCTTACACTTTAACTGAGGGTGTGAATCCCCAAGTATGGAGTTGCTCAGTCAAAATATGTAATTTTTATCAATAAAAGTTTAGCCACTGCTCTGTCACCGCTGTCACCCTGGCTTCAAGTGTGGGCAGTGTTTTGTACTTGTATTGCTAAAATATTAAAGAATGCACTACAATGGGTCTCACATTTGTAATGTGTCCTGTTATTATAATAGTGCATGTGCCTTATTGACGATAGACTATAAACTACACATATAAACTAAATTATAATGGTGACTGAACAACTCCCATTCCCCAAAGTGCAACATACACTCTTATGAATATAAATCATGAAGGATCACACAAGTGATCTGACAAAAAAATAAATAAACAAGCAGTTTATTTTACAGTGGATGTGCCATTCATTTCCAATTATTCTGTAATTAATATTCACACAATCAAATCTCAGTTCAGTCTCTTTCATATTAAGTGAAAATTGTGCTACTTTAGTTTTGGCACTTTATCTATACTTTAACTAAAAAAGCAAAGGATTTCAGTACTTTCCACAGTGGCAAGGTCTGTTATGGGGTGGCTTCTTTTCCTTTCCTGTTGCCTAGACGAAAGACAGAAATGGATGGTGGTTAGTTAAAGCAAGTTGAAAACATATATTAGGGAAATACACTTATGAAAGCCAGTGGTGGGATGTGACAAAAATGTTTTGTTTCCCTGACAAGTGACCATCCCAGGATCCACTCTGTACATGTACAAGTACATTTTCAATCCAAGGATTTATGGTGGAACAGAAACAGCACAACAACACTGTTTTTTGAAAATCCACAGAATAGGTATGTGGGCCTATTATGAGGCTTTAGGAAATTATATGAATCCCTTTATAAATCACTTTATAAATCACTGGTTTGAAAATGCACTTGTTTATGTTGAGATTTTGGAGCCTGGGGTCCACTTGACCTGTATCCATATAAACACAACATGCTGAGGGAGGCGGATCCCTGACATGTGGAAACAGATTCTAGAAAGAAAATACACACAACTTTATGCACAGCACCAAAGTGCAACACGTACACAAACCAGAATTTTAACCAGGATTAACATATTTCATCGTTTTGCTCTCACAAGCAAATACTTCAGACAAAGCAAGCACGAATCAGCAGAGTTGGCTACTAGCTAGCTAGCGTTCCTCGCTAACACTCATTAGCCAGAACAGAACGGCGATGTATTGCTCAAAAAAGTGAGCTTGCCACCAATAGGATAAATAAGCAAAAAGATGTCATGGGCAGTGAGAGCGCGCCCCTCCCCTCCTGCCGCACTTTCACCAATTCATCACTGCACCTGAGGCAGAGGACACACCTGCGCCCGCTCATCAGCCAGCGTACTTAAGGAGGCCTCCTCCGCGCAGTCGACACTGGCTTGTCTGGGTATACTGCCCTAAATTCAGGCAAGCAGGTCATTTTTGCTAAGCTTTAGACACGTCGTCTAAACTGTGCTCTCTTCTATTGTTTCAGGTTGCTGCCATCATGTGGGTGTGTCTCAGGCCTGCGTGTGCTCTCCTGCCACCTCATCACTTTCCCAGCAACAGATCTTCGCCCGGTCAGGCACTTCAAGCTCATTCCCCCTTTCCTACTGGTTCGTCTATTCCCCACTGGAGTCCTGCCGGTCCTCTCTCAGAGTCCCAAGTAAGTGGCAATTTGGCTCGCCCATATTCCCTTCTCTGCATCTCCGCTGACAGCTCTCGCTTTTCTTTCTGTAGGTGGATTGAATGTTCTGGCGAGTGACTGTTTCTCTAATGAAGCGTTGTTTTCTACATTTAATAAATTATTGAATGTTCCCCCCCTTGTGTGGTTCCGTCTTGTGCTAGCATCATGCACGTGAGCTGTCAGCTAATCATGACAAAAGATGCACAATATCACAAAACACTCACCATCCATGGTTCTCTCACTTTCATCTTCAGCTTCTCCTTAGTCTGGTTGTATCCTGGGCTGCCATCTGTTTCATTACAGGTCACTCCATGTCGATCTGGATACTATCAGCCACCAAGCACAGAAAAGTCCGCACCTCTTTGTTGGACGACGGAGTAGATTTCCACGAAACCTGTGAAGCCATCTCTGTTAATACCATCTTTATTCGCTGACCGTGTTTACTCGCTGAACTATTTTTTTCAATATGGCGGTTGTAGATTCTGCAGAAGACGGGCTGTGATGACATTATGCCCTGACCAATCAGTGGCCTGCAGTCTGTTGATGTCACATTTTCAGTCCGACTCAGCCCGGATAGTGCCCCCCCACCCCACCCCGGAAACCCTACAAACCGGGTAGAGTAGAGTAAAGTAGGGCTGAGTGGGTACTAGTGGAAAAGGGCCTTAAGTAATGCATTCAACCAACATGGGCTCAATGCCTGCTCACCTCGCAAAACTCCACTGTTGAAGAAAAAGCATGTTGAAGCTCGTTTAAAGTTTGCTACACAATATTTGGGCAAGCCAGTAAAATTCTGGGAGAATCATCTGGTCTCATCAGATGAGACCAAAATTGAACTTTTTGGATGCCACAACACACAACATGTTTGGAGGACAAATGGCACTGCACATCCCATCATGGTGTGGGGGTGTTTTTCAGCACATGGTACAGGCAGACTTCGTATATGTCATGAATGCTCCTTTGGAGCAGAAGGACGAATCTACACGCTGAATGAAGTTTTGTGCATTTTAATAACAAAAAGAACATAAAGAGTCCAAAAATAGTGCTGAACGTACAAAAAGCAAACAAGTAACACTTACAGACTTGGCACTCCTGAGCCAGCTTGACTCAGGAGGGGACGAGGCACTGATCAGAACAATGATCAGGAGGAGAATCCCAATATTGACACAACAATTTAGCCACACTGACAAGGTGGAAAGCCAGTGCTTAAATACACAGAAGTTCATGAGCTGCAGGTGTGAATAACAGGTGAGCAGTGACCTAATTACCAAGCTGCCACAGCTGAGCTGGAAGAGAAGCAGGCTGTGGCAGCTGAAGGGGAGAGTCTGATGAGAGAGGGGAAGGACTCTGTCACACCCCAAACAAATATACAAAAACTAACCACAAAATAATAACAGACAATAAAACTTAGAAACAAAGTGAGGATCTGTGCTCAGAGACAACCTGAGCTCAGATACATGACAATATAATTGAAGGAAAGATGAATGAACAAATGTACAGAGACATCTTTGATAAGAATCTGTTGCCATCTGCCAAGATGCTGAAGATGAATCGAGGGTGGACATTTCAGCAAGACAATGATCCCAAACAAACAACCAAGGAAACTCTCAGTTGGCTCCAGAGAAGGAAAATAAAGCTGCTAAAATGGCCCAGTCAGTCACCTGACTGGAATCCAATTGAAAATCTATGGAATGAACCAAAGATCAGAGTTCAAAGAAGACACTCATGAAACCTTCAAGATTTGAAGACAGTTTGTGTGGAAAAATTAGTTAAAATCACTCCTGAGCAATACCTGCGTCTAGTTTCTCCATGCACTGGGCATCTGGAAGCTGTTATTACCAGCAAAGGCTTTACTACTAAATATTAAATGAATTTCAACAAGCGTGTTCAATACAATTCTATACTTATTCCCAGTGTCGTTCCACTTTATTAAATATAACTTGTTTTGGGAACACAGTTGTCTTGATTCCTTTGTATGTATGGATTACTCTGGTTGTTGCTGATATCTGGTGAAAATCTCGGGTCAATGGCTCCATCAGAAATATGTTTAATGAGAAAAATGTTGACGTGTTCAATACTTATTTTCCCTGCTGTACATACTTTACATCAAGTACTTCATGTGAAACTGTTTAATTCACAACTATTATCTCTCACATAACTAATGTCTCTCATTCTTCAGAAAGACAAGTGCTATATATACTGAGTTGCTTTTGAAGCACAGAAATGAGGAGGAGTTAAGTACCTGATTTTTAAACATAATCTCATTTATGTTCGTTTTTCATTATATTATTTCATTCTGTGTTCACAGATCTGTAGAAAAAAACTTCAGTCAGAACCAGGCATCTCTAAAATGAATACATTACAGAACCACTCTCGCATTAACAGAATTTCAACAATAGTAACACTACTTAGAAGATAAGGATGACTGTGTAATACAGCTGAAACCAGATATTTACATACACTGTATAAAAAGACACTTAACCTTTTTTTTTCTCATGGTCTGACATTAAATCAGACTAAACTTTCCTGTTTTCCCCGTTAGCATTATGAAAATTATTTCTATTTTACATTTTTTTAAAAAGGAGAATTTTTAGTTAATTGGAGGCACACCTCAATCACACTGCTTCCTTGTGTGACATCATGGGAAAATCAAAAGAAATCAGCCAAGATATTATGATCTCATGAGTGGTAATTGGAATGTTTGAGTGCAGGTCAGGCATTGGCTTGCTTGCTACCGGATAACCATGAAAACTGGTACTACCTGTCTCATGGGTCGGGCCGTCGGTGACTCAACCGGTATCCCCGCCCTTCCAAGGGCCTGGAGGGTGAAACAGGGCATCCTGGCAGAACTAAAAACAATATCTGTCACAGGTCTGTGGTGGACCACTCCCAGTTACACAGGGTGAGACTGGACATCCTGGCAGATAAACACATCTGTCACAATGTCTGTGGTGGACTGTGCCAGTCGGTGCATTGTGACATGCACTACACAAAGAGCAGAGATAAACAAACCATCTGTCAAACAAACCATCAATCATCTGGTCAGTCACTGCAACAGATACTGGAGTCAGTTTGTCTTGGCTTGTCCTTGCCTCTGATAATATCTTTATCTGCCAAGAATGTGCTGCTAGTCCAGCAAAAGCTAGCAGTACTCAAATACTTTGCAAGCAGTTTCATGAAATGGTCAATCAGAAAGCAACTCATACCGGCTCGGACGTCGCCTGGGCTTACAAGGTCTGCGCTGATCTGTTCACACTCTGACAGGCAGTGAAAAGTAAGCTAGGAGCAGGAAGACAAAAGAAGAGGAAAACAGCAACCTTGTGTGTAGCAGAATGGAATGTACCCACTCTGTTGGACAGAACAACATCACAGCGCCCAGAAAGACAGACCGCGCTTGTGGCCCTGGAAATGAACAGGTACAATGTAGACATAGCTGCACTTAGTGAAACAAGATTGTCTGTATATGACAGCTTGGAAGACCATGGGTACATCTTCTTTTGGAGTGGCAGATCAACTCAAGAAAGGAGAGAAGCAGGAGTGGGCTTTGCAGTTAGAAAGGAGATAGCAGCAATGCTTGATGAGGAACTGGTGCCAATCAATGACAGGATAATGACTATGAGACTCCCACTACAGCGGAAGATGTATGCCACACTCATCAGTGTATATGCCCCAACAATGACCAACACAGTGTAGGTGAAGGAAGAGTTCTACAGTGATTTACGTGAGACTATCAGGCGTGTACCGACTGATGACAGGCTGATACTCGTTGGAGATTTTAATGCCAGAGTTGGTTCGGACACCGAGAAATGGAAAGGAGTGCTAGGCAGTCATGGAGTAGGCAAGTGCAATGCTAATGGAGAACTTCTACTTGCACTATGTTCAGAGTACAACCTTGTGATAACCAACACTCTATTTAAGCACAAGGACACACACAAGAAGACATGGATGCACCCAAGATCCAAGCACTGGCACTTATTAGACTACATCATAGTCAGGCAGAGAGACAGAAGGGATGTATTGGACACCAGAGCAATGAGAGGCACAGACTGTGGCACTGATCATGTTATGCTGAGATCTAGATTAAGGATTTGGAGATGAAAACAGCACTGCAGGACAGGTGCGAAGCCACCACGGAAGCTAAACACTAGTACACTGAAAGGCCAAAAGAAGCAGGAAGAACTTACACAGGAAATGGATGAAAACTTGAAAGACTGGGACAGCAACAACTCAGAGAATGACATAGAAGAGAAATGGGTAACACTGAAGGATACGGTGTATCAGACTGCGAGTGATGTATTAGGCTACCCTGAGAGGAAACATCAAGATTGGTTTGATGAGCATGATGAACACCTGAAGAAACTACTAGAAGCGAGGAATACAGCTAGGCAGTAAAACCTACAGTGTAACACAAGGTCGAAGAAGAAGAAATAACTCAAAGACTCAGAGTGAGCTACAGAAGTACACCAGAGAGATGAAGTCCAACTGGTGGGATGAAAAAGCGGAGAAACTTCAAACTGCAGCAGACAGGAAGGACATGAAAACATTCTTCACAGGTTTGAGAGAAGTCTACGACCCTAAACCAAGAGGACTGATCCAACTAAAGGCTATGGATGGTGAAACGATTTTGCAGGAGAAAGACAAGATCCTGGTCAGATTTGCAGACCACTTTGACCAACTACTAAACAATCCTGGAGATCTCACTGAAGAGGCTAAAGAAGCTCTAGTGCAGCAACCAGCTGTATCAAGTCTGGATGAACCACCAAATTTTGATAAACTAATGGCAGCTATCAGGACAACACAGGATGGTAAAGCTCCAGGAAGAGATGGAATTCCAGCAGAAGTGTGGAAATTTGGTGGTGTTCAGCTGACCAACTGCCTGCACAAGCTCATCCAAGAGATATGGGATGCGCAGAAAGTACCTCAAGACTGGAAGGATGCAAGTATCGTGCCTTTGTTCAAGAAAGGTGACAGGAAGGATTGTGGATATTACCGAGGTATATCATTACTAGCCACCATTGGTAAGATTCTCTCACATGTACTACTTAACAGACTCAATAAACACATCTCACAGAATGTACTGCCGGAAACCCAGTGCAGCTTTAGAAGTGGAAGAAGCACAATGGACATGATTTTCTGCTTGAAACAGGTTCAAGAAAAGTGTATCGAACAGAACATGCCGCTTTATGTAGTCTTCATAGACTTCAGTAAAGCCTTCGATACTGTTTCGCTACAAGGACTTTGGCAGGTACTCAAGAAATATGGTTGTACAGAGAAGTTTGTCAGCCTTATCAAGGCACTCCATACAGGTATGCAAGCAAACGTGGCAATGAGTGGTTCAGTATCTAAAGACTTTTCAGTAAGCAACAGGTTGAAACAAGGGTGTGTGCTGGCACCTACACTCTTCTCGCTATATCTGGCAGCCATGCTTGAGGTGGCCTTCAAAGACACTTCAGAAGGAGTATACATTCAAACAAGGAAAGAAGCAGACTTGTTCAATGTGGCACAGTTTAAAGCCAAGAGTAAGACATTGATAAAGGTAGTAAGCGAAATGCTCTTTGCCGACGACAGTGCTCTAGTTGCACACAGCGTGGAAGATATGCAATCTTTAGTGGAGAAATTTGCAAGAGCAGCTAGCCAATTCAGCCTCCAAATCAACATCAAGAAGACAGAGTGCCTTTAACAACCAAAGTTCCAGTTATCAACATCACTACCAGAAGAGATCAGCAGTGGTACAGAGCCACTAGTCAAGTGCAAGACTTTCGAGTACCTAGGGAGTCGGCGGCGGCGGCGGCCTCCGTCGGTCTATGATGACCATGGAAGAGAATCCTAAACGTCTACTCTGCTGGAACAGCACCGCCTGTGGCTGAACAGGCCAATGCGCACCGGTGTTGTACCTTCCAGCGTTGGGCGTTGGTAGGATTCAAGCCTGGGCAGGAAGATGTGGAGGACAAGATGTTACCCATGCAGCATGTCCCCCCTCTCCACGTCACTGATGAATCCAAAGGAACAGCAGGGCTGCTATAGTTTGACACCAGCGCCGTCGCAGGAACTGCCAGAACGATGTTGAGCACAACAAAGAACTGCCTTAGGGGCTCCGACTCCGGATTTTTACTCAGGGTTGACTCCCGAAGCCTTTCCCGTGACCGGGTGTGCCGCAAGGCAGCGGAGGTTTGAAATCAGGGTTTACCTTCCCCTAGATGGGCTACCTTCCCAGGTTGACGAGCCACCATCTACCCGAAGCATCTGGTTTTAAGGCGCCAGAGATCCGCCCTCGCCCCTTCTCCTATTAGTAAAAGCAGTTCCGCCGGGCTTAGAGACTAAACCACACGGGCAGGCTAGGAGTTGGACTTAGTTGTCAGAGGCTTTTCGAGACGCACGCCGTAAGGAGCATTTCATGAGCACTGGGAGCTTAACCCCAGTGCCGCTCCTGGCTATGACAACCTTGGAACCTACCTAGGGAGTACTGTTTCAGAGAATGCTAGGCTGGAGGATGAACTATCTCTCAGAATGGGAAGAGCGAGCGCTGTGTTTGGAAACTTGAGGGAGAGACTGTGGAACAATCGACATGTGTCTATCCATGTGAAATGGAAAGTGTACAGAGCGACGGTACTGGCTACTCTATTGTACGGTGCTGAAACTTGGACTGTCTACAGAGTGCAGGTGAAGAAACTCCACGCGTACGTGATGAGACACCTTCGATCCATAATGAACATCTCATGGAAAGACAAGATAACCAACATAGAAGTGTTGAAACGAGCTGGTCTACCATCAATGGAGGACATGCTAATACAGATGAACCTGAGATGGCTCGGACATGTTGAGAGGATGGACCGCCAGCGTCTCCCCCAGCAGCTACTCTACTCACAGTTATGCGAGGGCAAACACAATCAGGGTAGACCAAGGCTCAGATTTAAAGACACTGTAAAAAGAAACTTGAAGAAGTTGGACATAGACAGGAGTTCCTGGCAGCGGAAGGCTAAGGACAGAGCTGTGTGGAGGAATCTGATCAGACTTAAATGAAACAGTCATTGTCACCCACGACAGACTGCTATGATGATGATGATGATGACTGTGTGTAAACTTCTGGTTTCAACTGTATATGATATTCATGTAGGCCATGGATGTCCAATCATGTGCCATGGAGGACCAACACCCTACAGGTTTTGACTCCGATCACAATCTTCAACAGATGGTTTCACTGATTTTTTTTCCCCCCCAATTGCTGATCAATGAAAATACTTGCTGAAGAGACTACTTGGGAATGAAGCCTGAAGGATGCCTCCATGGCACATGGTGACCCCTGATGCAGGCTGTTGTACTTCATATTGTAACAGAGTCAATAAAAAAAATGCATTCCTAGTTGGCTTACCAAGTGAGTTGACCCTCTTGGCGACATGGGTAGAGTGCTGGACTCTGAAGCCAGAGGTTGTAAATTGAAACCCTCGGTTAGACACCACCAGTTGGGCTTGGCCCATCTACTTGGTCGCAATTTGTGTTGCTGGCAGGACGTAGTGGTTGTGCATTCGTTCTGTTCCCCAGATACCACTAGTATCTCCGTCCCACAAGAGGTGTTGCTGGTAGGACTCATTGGTGTTGACATAGTCAGAAAGTGGACATCCTTAAAGCTTAAATGTGCCTCTGACATTGGGACGATGTCAAAATCTGAGGGGCAATATGTAACAGAGTCAATAAAAAAAAGCATTCCTACTTGGCTTGCCAAGTGGGTTGACCCTCTTGGTGGCACAGGTAGAGTGCTGGACTCTGGAGCCGGAGGTTGTAAGTTCAAACCCCTGGTTGGACACCACCAGTTGGGCTTGGCACATCCACTTGGTCACAATATGTTATTTGGAGGAAAAAAACTTCCCTGGGTCCCGCAGCATACCAGATAAAAACCTTAACCATCTACAATTCAGGTCACAGTCTTTGTTATGACTCCCCATGCGCCATTACGCAGCGCACAAGGGAAGGAATGAAAAACCCAATTGCTGGAGTAGAACGTGCACTTTATTAACATAAACCACAAAAAAAAGTCCAGTAATGACCACGCTAATTACAGAGGATAGGAATGATGAGTTTAAGGCCACCAGACATACAAGGATGCCATTCGGATGTTCCACAGCCTGGGAGAGGGAATGCCTAGTGCCGCCGTAATGGTGGGCACGAAGAGAAAGGCAAACATTTACTTACGGCTGGAACAATCCGGGGCTGTCCGTGTAGTCCAGTGGATGAGGGGGTGAGGCAGGGTCAGCCGCTAACACCAAGGGAGTACCCAAACTTGAGACGTCTGGCTGAATGAACCGTAGGGAGTAGAAACAAACATACACGGAGGAACCTTCTGCCATGTATGAAGCTGAATGCTCTGACGATCTCTTCCTACTAACACATTGTTTAAGTAATAATAATCCTAACGAGGGAAGAGATCGCCGGTGTGAAAGTGCGTGGGCTGAACATAATGAATCCCAGGTGTGCATGAGTGAGTGTCTGAGCGTGTGAATGGGAATGAATGGAGTGTGTGTGTATGTGTGTGAAAACACCCAATAACGAGGCACAGCTGACGGCACTGACAGGAGGAGGGGGCGTGCTCGAGCTGTCACGGAGTGAAGGCCCAATAGCTCCCTGAAGCGCCTGAAGGAAAATAGGGCAAAATAACCATAAGTCAGAACTGGGTTTGGAACCACCAAACCCAGGTTCATGACAGTCTTATTTTGTTAAACCAAAATTTTCCACTGATAAGAGACAAAGGCTGATAGAGATTTCATAGAGATAATTTTTGACACGTAAACAGAATTGCATGAAATTAGGTGTGATTCTAAAGAATATAGTTGTGATTGTGAGTGTGAACTTTCATTAAGTTTCAATCACTACATCAGAAGATAAATCAGAAAATGCAGCCAAAGAGAAACTGTACCAATTCATTGGCCTGTAAAAGCAAAAATGACTTGACATTTTTTAATAATTTTGACCTGATTGGAAAATTTTATGTTTCGACATCTTATGATTCTTACTACGCATGCACTTGAAGTGAAGAAGAAGAACAAGAACAAGGCCACTTTGTTGATTCTAAATGAAATAAATTAAGAAATAAACAGAGGGGCATTCTTATTAAAATGCATGCATTAATCTAAAGGCTAGCTAATGTATCTGATGGAAACTAAAGCACATGACTCCAATTTGACAGCATCAAATAAATTAATAAAAAATGCAATAAAAAAGATAAGGGTATTTCCTTCAGAGGTTAACATAATCATGAAAGGCTAATATGTATAAATAATTGTGTTAAAACAGCATAGCTGTTTCACACATCACATTATTTCACATTATCCTCCTATCTGGTCTAATCTCTCCATAGGCCACGTTGCCATGGGGATCACAGCCAAGCTCTCTTGATCCCCTGTCAGGTAATGGAAATGTCTCTGGCACGAACACAATGTGAATGTGTTCTGAATGCAAAACCACCTGTCTCACTCTCAAGCCCTCAAACCTCGGGACACTTGAAAACAGCGGTTGGCACGCATCCATAAACTGACAGAGCGAATCAGAGCGGACCCCCTGATGATCCAGATATGGCAGGAGAGGAACATGTAAATTCAGCTGATGGTGTAGCGAGAATCTCCTTCAGCTCTTGAGTGCATGGGTCTCACGACATGACGTGAGAAATCTCAACAGGCATCAACGTAGGAAGAGGATGAGCCATTAAATTAAAAGGGTCTTAGTGAGTAGGCGATTTATTTTATTTTATTTTTTTTATCAAGGGTGGTGGAGGAGGCCAGGGCATTCACAGAATGAACTGCAAAAATATAATGATAGATGATAATTTTTTTTTACTTATTTTTGTAGGTTTTTTTATTGGGGTTCTAAATCTTTTATTGGGTTTTAGACTTTTGTGTCTTTAACCTCTTTGACTAGTCTTTAACTTTCTAATATGACCCTTCTCTCTTATCTCCTTGTTTTTTCTCTTATCTCTTTGTCCTATGTCCTGATTGATGGAGCCTTGAGTATTTTTATCATGTTTATAGTCAGCTTCATGTGTGCCTGTGTTTGTGTTCATGCTGAATGTAACTGTGGTTTGTAAATATGGATGTCACCTGACTGCAAAACAAATCTTCCTACGGGTCCAAATAAAATAACCTGAACCTGAACCTGAACCTAATTTGCAATTACAAGAAGTCTCAAATTTACAAGGAAAAAAGATAAAGAATCATGACAAAATTCACAATTGAAAGAAAAAAAGATTTCAAGAAAATGGGGAAAAAATGGGAGGAAAATCACAAATTTACATGAAAAAGAATGCAAATTTAGAAGAACAAAAGTTGCACATTTACAGCCATGGACAAAATTGTTGGTACTCCTCTGTTAATGAAAGAAAAACCCACAATGGTCACAGAAATAACTTGAATCTGACAAAAGTGGTAATAAATAAAAAAAATCTATGAAAATTAACCAATGAAAATCAGACAATGCTTTTGAATTGTGGTTCAACAGAATTACTTTAAAAAGCAAACTCATGAAGCAGGCCTGGACAAAAATGATGGTACCCCTAGAAAAGATTGAAAACTAGAAAAGCACTCGGAGAGTGCAGCCCTCCGCCAAGCGCCACAATTCCCCCCATACAGTGTTTGTGTGTACGTTTTCAGATTTCTTGAGCATGTAAACATATGACTAGCAATTGGATTCACAATGATTATTTGTTTATTTGACAGGGACAGTGCAATAAACACACAATTAATCAATGACAATCAATCTGATAGTGATAGGATTAGTGGTTCAGTAGTAAAAGCATTGCCTCCTTGGCGGAGGTAATAAACTGAAGTGTTGCTGTTGTGTCCATCTCCTCCACTGACAGATGCAAATTGGGTAGACAGCTTGCCGTGGGTTTTATATTATATTGTAACGTGCTGCTTGACATGGCGACGTCCCACCGGGAGGTTCAAACTCACGCCTCCCGCTCCGGAGTCCCGCACTCTACCTGTGTCGCCAATAGGGTCAACCCACTTGGCAAGCCAAGTAGGGTGCTCATATTGAGTTCGCTACAATATTATTTTTTGGGGGGTTGCGCTCCGCGGCAAACGAGAATTTAGAAGCTTCGCCGGCAGAGAGCTCGTTTTTGCGCAGCGCCTATGGCTGGCCGGTGAATTTCTGCCAAATGCGCAGCTCCTATGGCTGGCCGGGGAATTTCTGCCAAAGAATCCGTCGGCGGACAGCTGCCCGTGTGAGGTTTTGCAGTTGCGCGCAAACACAGGCACGCTGGCGGGCCCAGGCCAGCAGTGTTTTCCGCGTCCTTTTGTGCCTAAAACGTTGAAGAACGCAGAGTTTGTGTTGCAGACACGACGACCAGCGCCCTCCATTGCGCCTGCGCACATGTTGAAAATGGCTGTATGTCACAGTGTTGAATGAAAAATGCTTTAAAAAATTCCTGTATCCAGACGGTGAACCGGATCACCCCCAAAATTTAATCAGTTCTTCCTTGTACCATTTCCAACATCGCCTGAAAGTTTCATGGAAATACGTCCAAGATTTTTTGAGTTATCTTGCTAACCAACAGACAAACAGACAGACAGACAGACAGACAGACAGACCCCGGCAAAAACATAACCTCCTCCTGGCCTTTTCGGCCTGGCGGAGGTAATAATGTGACCATACGGACATACTCAGACAGCTTGGTCTCAGTCGCAGGTCATGGGTCTTGCAACAGGATAATGACCCGAAACACACAGGTAAAAACACTCAAGAATGGCTAACAGCAAAACGTTGGACTATTCTAAAGTGGCCTTCTATGATCCCTGATTTAAATCCTATTGAACATCTGTGGAAGGAGCTGAAACATGCCGTCTGGAGAAGGCACCCTTCAAACCTGAGAGAACTGGAGCAGTTTGCTCATGAGGAGTGGGCCAAAATACCTGCTGAAAGGTGCAGAAGTCTCATTGACAGTTACAGAAATCGTTTGATTGCAGTGATTGCCTCAAAAGGTTGTGCAACAAAATATTAAGTTAAGGGTACCATCATTTTTGTCCAGGCCTGTTTCATGAGTTTGTTTTTTAAAATAATTCTGTTGAACCACGATTCAAAAGCATTGTCTGATTTTCACTGGTTAATTTTCATAGAATTTTTATTTATTACCACTTTTGTCAGATTCAAGTTATTTCTGTGACCATTGTGGGTTTTTCTTTCATTAACAGAGGGGTACCAACAATTTTGTCCACGTGTGTACATAAATTTTTACCTTTTTTCTAATAAATTTCTCGTTTTCCCATCAATTTGTGAGTTTCTTTTCTTCTTTTTAATATTTTTTTCTTGGAAATGTAAAACTTTTTCTGATCAATGATTTCTGTCAAATTTGTAACTTTAGAAATCGTTTTTATTAAGACTTTATTGCTTTTTTCAGTATTTATACAGAACAAAATCATAAAACCAACAAATAACCAGAACAGTTTCTGCCACATTATCTGAGATTCAGTCAGTTGTCCATTTCTTGTTGGTTTAGTCATACGTCACCATCTTGGATTTTATAGTGTCCATTTTTCCTATATTTTTATCAAACTGAGCTTGTTGTAGTCTCAGTTTGTGTCATTTTTTCCATTATGTAGATGTCTTCTATGATGCTTTGGAACTGGTACGTTGTCAGTGGTTCCACCTTCCCCCATTTCCTTGTATTTTTTTTTTTTTTTTTTACCTGCAATCAGTATCAGTTTAGCATGTGCGGCATATGTGCGGCTCCCCTTCAGACTTTTGTCTGTAAAGTTGTCAAGGTGTGGGTTGGGTCCATGTCCTTACCTTGTGTTCATGTTTATTTATTCTGTTGTTATCGGAACATGAGCCCAGCCCACGTCCTTGCCTTGAGTTAGTATGTTTTTCTGTGTTTTCCTGCCTCAGCCTAGTAAGTTTGGTCATTGTGTTTATTTTCTTTTATTACTGTCTCTTATTATGTTCCATAGGATTTGACCGTGGCCAGTTCTTAGATGTTTATTATTATCATTATTATGTGTCATGGGCATGTTCCTCCCTTGTCCTTGGTTCATGTCTCGTATGCTCCCGTTTACCCTTTTGTCTCAGTCCCTCATGTTTCCTGTACCTGTAGCCACTTCCCTGCTGTCTCTGATTGCCCCTGATTGTTCCCACCTGTTCTGTGTCCAGTAATTACCCCTCATCTGTTTAAGTCTGCGTCAGTCTTAGGGACCTAAATTTGTTTACTTTGGTCCGAATCAGTTGATAAGTTTGTTAATTTGTATAATTTTCTCCTTGGTTCGGTTCCCTTTCACACAGGCAAAAATTGAAGCAGACCAAACTGCATCATGTTAAATCCTGCAAGACTTACGTCAGAACGTTCCCCCTTCTTATTGGTCAGATTTTTTTGCCGCAAGAACAGTAAAGGTAAATACAGGAAGTAAGATGACAACTGTGCATTCATGCATTTCTGGGAAGAAAATAATACGAATTGTAACATAATTTACAGGGGTTTTCATCACCCTGGTTATCATTTATTACATTACGTGCATATACCACTTTCAGCAAATTATACAGTTTGAAAGTAAAGCGCAGCTAAGGATGGAAAATAACATGTTAATGTTCATTAATCCTCCAGAACCATCACATGCTCAGACACAGATTGTCACCACTCGCCGCTCACGGGCATCCACCTCAGCTGCGCGCACACCTGCATCTCGTTAGTACGCAGCTACTTATTCCATCTCGCCCTGAGCTTCGGCCTGGAGCCGTCTGTCTTCCTTCGTGCTCTAACCTTCAGCGGATACCTTTCCTCCAGGCCTGCTGACCTTCATCACGACACGTAAGCTGTCAAGTGTTGTCTCACCTGTTCCTGTCAGCTCTCCCCTGTGCACAGGTGGATCTCCCGGCGGCGGACACTCTCTCCCTCGTCTCACCACTCCTCTGCCACGCTGCTCCTCCTCGGACACATAGCAGGACGCTGTCTCCCAGGCTTGGGATCTTGCCAACGCCAGCCACCACAGTTACTGCAAGTAAGCACATTACCTTGTCACTCTCCTGTGTGGTTTGCCCAGCTAACCCCTGTTCTCTTCTCGCTCATAGGGTTGCCTGGCTGCACGGCGTGCTGCTCTGTCCCGACCTGCATCCTCCACCCACAATACATTCTTATCTCTCACACATGCATCCATACACGTTATATTGGTTAAAAATAAAGCTTTCAAATCTACCTGAGCCTGCGTACATGTTTCCTGGGCCGAATAATATGTCACAGATATTTTCAAAGCTCCATCAGGTATGTACAGTGGCATAAAATGTTTTACACTTTGCCGCTGGTCCTGTTTTAGTGAGGTCCCTTTCTCACCTGCAGGACCGCACCAGAGTTCACCATTTGATCTGAACCAAGACAACCTCTTTCAGGTGGTCTTGGTTCAGCTGGTTTGGTGTGCACCTGAGTGGGATTGCTGTGTTCTCACCAGACAAAACGAACTGCACTAATGGAGAAAACAAACTCAATTTTGACTGAAACAAACTAAAGCCTTTAGGTGTGAAAACACCCTTAGTCTTGTGTAGTGGCATTAAAATTATTCTCTTGTTATTTTTCTTGTATGCTTTTCCACCCCTTTCCACAGCATGTGGGGCACCATGTGGTGTATGGGGCAGTGCCTATCTCTGTTTCTCTGATCCTAGGCCACACAGCTACTGTGAGTAGTGAAAGCTACAGTGGGAGGGTCAGTCCTCTGGTCGCTCTGTGCGTTAACTTTCCTTTCCCCATTCTATTATGATGAGGACCAAGCAGAAGGTGGAAAGTAACATTTTTATATGGTCTTTGGTATGATCCGGCCGGGATTTGAACCGGGATTTGTGGGGCGGATGCTCTACCAACTAGGCCACCACTGCGGTTTGCATGCTTTTGTTATGGTTTTAATCACACCATTCACTTCCTTGAAGGAATCTGCCTTTCAAGTAATAGTCTCTTAGCTAAAGATATCTGGAAAAATTCAAGATTATTCAACTCATGTTTGTCTTTTTAAATTTTGTAAAGTCTTCCCATCCTATTCTACGACACACAACGCTGTAATTACTTTTAATGTCCAGTATTTAAATTTTTGGTCATATTGAGATGGTTTAAAATTATTATTGTATGCTACCCATTTTAACATTTATACGTCTTCCATAAGCTTGTACTTTTTCATTAATTTAAACCATGTGTTTAAGGTGTGAATTGTTGTTGAGTCCATTTTGTGTCTTAATTTGTTATTGACATCTTTGTCCTCAGTTTTAGTTTGTATTGGTATTTCTAACACTTCTTTTTCAATATTCTTCCATTTTGCTTCCATGTCTGGCTTACATCAACAGTAAAAAGGCTTAACTGAGCAGCATAATAATAATTCCCAACTTTTGGTAAAGCCATTCCACCTCCTTCTTTGGAAAGCTGGAGAGTTTGGCATTAACTCAGGGCCTTTTCCTGGCCCTTTACCTTGTTCAAGAATGACTATAATTATTATTGCTTCTGCCCATGTTCGTGGGGTTTTATTTTTAATAAGAGTCCAATTAAAAAAGTTTTGGAGGATTGGTGTTAGTTCATCTCTGAACATTTTATACCACTCTGCGGGTAGCTGTCACTTCCTGGGGTTTTATTTTTTATTCATTGCTTCATTTATTTCTTCTCTTGTGATATTGCCTGTTAACCTGTCATTTTGATGAGTACCAGTTGTTGGCAAATCCAATTGATTTAAAAAGGCTTTCATTTCATCTTGTTCTGCCCTCACTGGTTGTGTGTATAGTTGTTTTTTAATGGAAACTTTGGAATATTGTTTCTATTTCTTCAGGTTTGTTAGTTATTTCCTCAGCGACTGGATCTCTGATTTTATGTATAGTGTTTATCACCTGTTTTCTTATGGATTTTGCAATAAGTTTTGTTAATCTAGGGTCCATTTCGTAATAATTCCGTCTCAGAAATGTGTCTTTTTTCTGTTTCACTTTGTAGTATATATTCAGTTTCTTTTTGGTTTCCTTTATTTGTTGATATACAGTAGTTCCTGATCATTCGTATTTATAAACTGCTTCTCGAGTTTTCTGAAATTTTCAGAACAGTTCTTGTATGTCTCCATTTTTCTTAAAAAAAAAAAAAAACAGATAAAACCACTGGTCTTACTAAATGTACAGATTTGCTTCTGAAGTGACACCATCAAGGTGACACCACCAAGTCAGTAATTCTTGTGTACATTTTCTTTTTCTTTTTTTTACATTAATTCTTGTTAATAACTGGGGATTAGTTTCCCATTCATTTTTTTTGAAGATTATGCATCTTATTATGCAGTCATATCATCTATTTTTATCTCTCTTTATTGGCAAGATGCATTACAAACCACATATTATAGAGACTGTCCTTGAAAAGAATCATATACAGCAATGACAATGTATGGAGATATCTTTGAAAAAGAGGTGTCTAGTGGTTGTAAAAAAAATTACATGAAATGAGACAGTGGAGGGAGAGGTTTAATGTAGGTAAGATCAGTGGTGGTTTTTGATATGGGCCGCATGGGTGGTTGCCCAGGGCGACACTCTGAATGAGGGGAAAAAAAGAGTCATATTGTGCTTAGCACATTTGTGGCAAATGGCCGGCCTCTATGGGTGGTACACTCCTCTCCCTGTCTGCAGCAAAATCTCACTCTTCTCCACCCTCCTCTCTTCTTTCCTTCCCATACCTGCTTTGACCAGTGCTAGAAGAATTCATTTTATAGAGCAGTTCCCCACTGTTTTTGCTTCATGGATCAGTAACAAGTGAAAAATAAAACTCTTGTGTGTTTGTTTGTGCATGCTTGCACTTTTTATTTGGTGGGGCCTGAGTTTTTGTGTCGCGTTTCATGTTCAGCACCACAAAAAGCTGGATATGTTTTTATTTTGTTTTTTTGGAGGGGCTGTCACAGAAAAGGAGCAGAGCATCACAGGGTAAAAGTTAATGCAGGGCAATGATACACAAATGACCACAGAGTGGAGCTGAAGGGAGACCCGGACTAGGACAAGCTGATGTCACCTAGGTTTCTGTTAATGGAAAGTTCATGTGCTTCCTCCGCATCAGGAATTCATCGAGAGAGTGAATGGGGCGTTACCGGGCGAGAGTCACAGAGTCACAGACCCCGGTAAGTCTCATTTTTAAACTATTTTATTCTCCAGGTAACTGTGGAATATCAACTCTGATTTGTATGCAGTCATATCACATATGAAATAAATAGAAACGTGTAATCATACAGTGACCACTGCTGAAACTAAAAGTTAGTTCCATAAATTATCAGACCTATTAATGTACGTATGTGAGAGAGATGATGTGTGTAGTACCTACTCTGAATAAATTTGAATTACATATGTATACAAATGTTTCACATCAACATATTTTATAAAGCAGCTGAAAACCTTTGCATTTAATTAATCTTTCTATTGTTTCAAATAAAATGCTTTTTAATGGTCTCATGTTTTAAAATTATGTTAATCTTTTGTTTTAACATGGTTTTTGTATTTTTGCAAATTTTGTTTTTATTTGTATTTTTATTGTGTCTGTTGTGTGTGTTTATTGTACGTATTTTGTTATAGAATGCTTTGTGAATATGCCTGTCTTAAGCATTTGCATTAAATGAGCTGTAGTCCACTCCACCCTCCCTCTTACAGGTCTAAACTTTACTTACTTTTTTACTGATGTATTCTGCAAATCACAAATACACACACACATATATATAATATATATACTGTATGTACAGTGGTGTGAAAAAGTGTTTGCCCCTTCCTGATTTCTCTTTTTTTTTTTTTTTTGTATGTTTGTCACACTTAACCCCTTGCACTCTGGTCAATTTCCCTAAAAACGCCAAAAAATAACGTACCCAAAGTAAATCAAAAGCTGTTCTTCAACCCTTTGCAGCATCTTCATGGGGTTTGTCTCATTTAAAAGAAAACACTTTGAATTTTTTGGCAAAACAGTCATAATCTCTCTAAGTGCTCCGGCCACTGAGTAACAGTCATCTAAACATACTGAACTTGAAGAAAATAAATTTCGCCTGGGTGTTTTTTTGGATACAAATGCTTGCAAATAACACACAGCTGTCAGATCCGGGCTGGAAAATGCAACAGAAATGTAGAACCAAGTGTTATCCAGCTGAGGTCAAAATTTTGTAACAATACCACAAAAAATGAATATATTACACAGCTTTCTTCACAGGTTGTTCCCAGGCGTTTTTGAACTGTGCCAAATTGTGCCAAATGGCACAGTTTGGAAAAACGTCTGTAACTTTTGAATGATTCAATATAGAAGCTTGATGTTGGGCTCTAATGAAAGGTGACACTCAGGGCTGTGTGTGTGTGTGTGGGGGGGGGGGGTTGTTTATTCATTCATGAATGAATGAATGAACAAACAAACCCTCACACACGAAGAAGCATGCCACGTAAAAAATGTGTGGGTTTTTTTTTTACAAGAACAAATAACCTACAGTGCACTAAAAATTATACTAAAATATCTGTAATGTAGAAGATAACAACTCCCACCCCCCCGCTACAGAGGACGGACATCGCCCGGTGTGCCCGGTGTGCCGCGGTCACAGTGCGCCGCGGTCTACTTTGCACATTTGTACTAAAATATCTGCAATAATATCTGCAGAAGAGTAGCGGGGGGGGGGCATTCACGGTCCACACGCGGCGCACGAACCGTGTACCGCGGCGCACGGACTGAACACGGTTCGTGCGCCGCGGTCTACTACGCACAGTTGTAATTTACCGATCGGTCAAAAGTCATTTTTGATTACAATTTTCAGGGATAAAGAATAATTTAGCTTATAACACTTACCTGTCCACAACAGCAGTGTCGCTGGCGAACTTCTCTTCCTCATTGTCAGATGAACATGATGCTGGTCCGCTTGTTACGGACTCGTGGTTCTGGTCATGCAACCCGGTCAAACCATAATTCCATTATTGCGATTTTGCGCTTCCATGATTGCGGTTTTGGCGAACGATTTTTCAAAACAAATAAGAACAGTAGTAAGAAAAAAAGACTGGCGAACGTGTGTGTGTCCCCCAGTGGCTAAAACAAAACAGATTTTGCAAGGGAGGCACGCTTTCAAACTACTGTGCTTCAATTGGCTCGCTGTATTCGCAGCCGTTGGTAGGCGGGTCCTTCTTGCTAGGTTTTCAGTCATTGGTTCTTCAAGGTTTCAGAAACCCAATTCAAGGCTCTTATTAGTCGAATGAGAGGTCAATCACATCTAAACCAATCAAAACACTCCTTTGGCTTTCTGTTCGAGGCTGTGTCTGTAATGGAAGAACGGAAATGCAGCTTCTTTTTTTTTTCAGTGCCTCCTAGGACGCATGTCCTAGGATGCCCTCGTGCACCCTAGGACGCAGAGATGTGTCCGCCCGCGGTACACCGAAGTGCAAGAGGTTAAATACGTCAGATCATCGAACAAATTTAAATATTAGACAAAGATAACACAAGTAACAACAAAATGCAGTTTTAAATGACGGTATTTGTTATTAAGGGGGAAAAAAATCCAAACCTACATGGCCCTTTATGAAAAAGTGATTCCCCCTTATAAAACATAAATTAACTGTTGTTTATCACATCTTTGGAAAGCTGAGTTTGATTTCTCTAGTCACACCCAGGCCTGATTACCACCACACCTGTTCTCAATCAAGAAATCATTTACATAGGACCTGCCTGACAAAGTGAAGTAGACCAAAAGCTCCTCAAAAGCTAGACATCATGCTGCAATCCAAAGAAATTCAAGAACAAATGAGAAACAAAGTAACTGAGATCTATCAGTCTGGAAAAGGTTATAAAGCCATTTATAAATCTTTAGGACTCCAGCAAACCACACTGTCGCTGTCGACACTGTCGGCCTCCGTCGGTCTATGATGAACATGGAAGAGAATCCTAAACGTCTACTCTGCTGGAACAGCACCGCCTGTGGCTGAACAGGCCGATGCGCGAATGGCAGTCCCTGTCACACAGGTCGCACTTGTGGGTGGTCTCCGTGCTGCTGGGTCTGTGGCGGTTCTTCCTGCGGGTCCTTTTTTCATCTGCTGCAGCAGTCAGTCTCTCTTCACCCGCCTTGAGCTGTCTGGTCAGGGTGCCTCTCCATTTGGAGCGATCCGTTGCAAGGTCCTCCCAGCGCTCTGTGTTGATCTCCAGGGCCTTCATGTCTCTCTTGCAGATGTCTCTAAAGTGCAGCTGTGGGCGGCCAACGTCTCTCCTGCCAGTTGCCAGTTCTCCGTAGAGGACGTCTTTGGGGATTCTGCCATCCTCCATACGGTGAACGTGGCCTAGCCAGCGGAGCCTGCGCTGCCTGAGTAGAGTGAACATGGAGGGAAGGCCGGCGCAGGACAGAACTTCTGTGTTGGGCACTTTGTCCTGCCAGGATATGTCCAGGATGTGGCGAATGCAGCGCAAGTGGAAGGAGTTCAGTCTCTTTTCCTGCCGGGCGTATGTTGTCCACGTCTCACTCCCATAGAGCAGTGTGCTGATGACGCAGGCGTTGTACACTGCCATCTTCGTCTTGACAGCAAACCACAGCGAGAGCCATTATCCACAAATGGCGAAAACATGGAACAGTGGTGAACCTTCCCAGGAGTGGAAGACCCCACTCCAAGAGCGCAGCAATGACTCATCCAAGAGGTCACAAAAGACCCCACAAAAACATCCAAAGAACTGCAGGCCTCACTTGCCTCAGTTAAGGTCAGTGTTCATGACTCCACCATCAGAAAGAGACTGGGCAAAAATGGCCTGCATGGCAGAGTTCCAAGACAAAAACTACTGCTGAGCAAAAAGAATATAAAGGCTATTCTCAGTTTTGCCAGAAAACATCTTGATTATCCTCAAGACTTTTGAGAAAATACTCTGTGGACTGTCAAGACAAAAGTTTAACTGTTTGGGAGGTGTGTGTCCCATTACATCTGGTGTAAAAGTAACACAGCATTTCAGAAAAGGAACATCATAACAACAGTAAAATATGGTGGTGGTAGTGTGATGGTCTGGGGCTGTTTTGCTGCTTCAGGATCTGGAAGACTTGCTGTGGTAAATGGAACCATGAATTCTGCTGTCAACCAAAAGGTCCTGAAGGAGAATGTCCGGCCATCTGTTCGTAACCTCAAGCTGAAGCACACTTAGGTTCTGCAGCAGGACAATGATCCTAAACACACCAGCAAGTCGACCTCTGAATGGCTTAAGAAAAACAAAATGAAGACTTTGGAGTGGCCTAGTCAAAGTCCTGACCTGAATCCGATAGGGATGCTGTGGCATGACCTTTAAAAGGCGGTTAAATGCTCGAAAACTCTCCAATGTGGCTGAATTACAACAATTCTGCAAAGATGAGTGGGCCAAAATTCCTCCACAGCTCTGTAAAAGACTCATTGCCAGTAATCACAAACGCTTGATTGTAGTTGTTGCTGCTAAGGATGGCCCAACCAGTTATTAGGTTTAGGAGGCAATCACTTTTTATCATGATTGGTTATAATTTGACAGCTAACGTACAGGGAGCAGCACCAAAGGAAAAACACAGAGACACAGCGTGACAAGTCTGATGTTGAATTTTATTAACTGCGAGAAAGCGCCTCCGCAAGAGAAAACCGCCACTCACCAGGGAAAGCACACAGCCTAAAATGAGAGATGAGAGCAGGTGAATTAGGAGGGAGGCTAGACAAAGGGAAAATAGGACCACACTCAAGTGGGAAGAATTGAGGACCCAGCAGAGGAACCCAGCACTTACGGCGAGCCTCCCGACAGGACAGGATGGCACAGGAACACTGGTAGAGGTGTCTGACCGGGCGACGACAGTCGCTAATGAAGTGATGATGGCAGAGCAGGTGAGCACACAACAACCCTGGAGACACACCACTAAGGAGGTAGCAAGCTGAAGCAAAAAGCACAAGATTAAACAGTTTTTTTCTGAATTAGATAGTTTAAGGTCTAGCAGCTGATACAGGTAATTTACCCAGCGAGCCAGTGCCGAGACGTTGAAGAGAGGTCTATTTAAGGGCTGGCAGATCAGAGGAGCAGGTGCATCTCATCACGCAGGTGGAAATAATCACCTGCGGAGTAGGTGAAGGTTGAACCTGACGGGCGGGGGAGGAGTGAGCTCACCAGACCATGACACTTTTTCACACAGGGCCATGTAGGTTTGGATTTTTTCCCCTTAATAACAAACACCTTCATTTAAAAACTGCATTTTGTGTTTACTTGTGTTATCTTTGTCTAATATTTAAATTTGTTTGATGATCTGAAACATTTAAGTGTGACAAACATACAAAAAAAATGAGAAATCAGGAAAGGGGCAAACACTTTTTCACACAACTGTATACACACACACACACACACACACACACACACACACAGTGAATCCGTAAAGTATTCACAGTACTTCCTTTTTTCCTCATTTTGTTATGTTGCAGCCTTATTCCAATGGGATTACATTTGTTTTTCCTCAAAATTCTACACAAGATACCCCATAATGACAATGTGAAAAAAGCTTTTTTGAGATTTTTGCAAATTTATTAAAAATAAAAAACTAAGAAATCACATACATAAGTATTCACAGCCTTTGCTCAATACTTTGTTGATGCACCTTTGGCAGCAATTACAGCCTCAAGTCTTTTTGAATATGATGCCACAAGCTTGGCACATCTATCTTTGGGCAGTTTCACCCATTCTCCTTTGCAGCACCTCTGAAGCTCCATCAGGTTGGATGGGAAGTGTTGGTGCACAGCCATTTTCAGATCTCTCCAGAGATGTTCAATTGGATTCAAGTCTGGGCACTGGCTGGGCCACTCAAGGACATTCACAGAGTTGTCCTGAAGCCACTCCTTCTATAGCTTGGCTATGGGCTTAGGGTCGTTGTCCTGCTGAAAGATGAACTGTCGCCCCAGTCTGAGGTCCAGACCGCTCTGGAGCAGGTTTTCATCCAGGATGTCTCTGTACATTGCTGCATTCATCTTTCCCTCTATCCTGACTAGTCTCCCAGTTCCAGCCGCTGAAGAACATCCCCACCGTATGATGCTGCCACCAACATTGTCGTGATTATGAGCGGTGTGTGGTTTCCTCCAAGCATGACACCTGGCATTCACACCAAAGAGTTCAATCTTTGTCTCATCAGAGCAGAGAACTTTGTTTCTCATGGTCTGAGAGTCCTTCAGGTGCCTTTTGGCAAACTCCAGGTGGGCTGCCATGTGTGTTTTACTAAGGAGTGGCTTCCATCTGGCCACCCTACCATACAGGCCTGATTGGTGGATTGCTGCAGAGATGGTTGTGCTTATGGAAGGTTCTCCTCTTCCCACAGAGGATCGCTGGAGCTCTGACAGAGTGACCATCGGGTTCTTGGTCACCTCTCTGACTAAGCCCCTTCTCCCCCGATCGCTCAGTTTAGACGGCCGGCCAGCTCTAGGAAGAGTCCTGGTGGTTCTATGTCATGAACCCTCCCGTGCGCTTTTCCAACGCGCACGGCGAGGAGGGAAATAATGAAGATTTACATGCAGGTTAGCACCACACATATTAATTTATACTACACTTAGACAAACAGTTACAGATAATGTTTCCTCGGAAGCTAAAGGAGTCCTTCTGGATGCTCTACAGTTTGCAGGAGAGAAACACCGGGGAAAAACACATGCAGTAATTTACTCATGGAGCTGGAGCAGTCCAGTAGTCCGAATAAGCCCCGAGGAAAACCCTCCTTGACTTCACTAGAGGGAAAACTCTCAGATGAAGCACAATGGCCCAGCAATGCATGACTGGAAAAAGGCTCCTTATGTACATGCATTGCTGGCTCCGCAAATTGGGTACACCTGGGCGAGGAGCGGGGAGATGGCACACAGGAGTGGGAACAGTTGGCAGCAACAGAGAGGGGGCGTGGTCCGACCGGCAGACAGTTAGACAGCGCTCACTCCAGCGTGAGCCCAAGAGGCTGCCTCTCCGCTGCCGGCCAGAAAGCAGTGGCCATGAGCACGGCAAAGCACACAGAAATGCATATTAACATACATACAATGTGGCACGTACCCACAGAGAGGCCAGGACCGAGCCGGGGGGAACCAAGCCAGCTCAGTTCCTGACAGTTCGGAACTTCTTCTATTTATGAATAATGAAGGGCACTGTGCTCAACTGGACCTTCAAAGCAGCAGAAATTTTATCTCTACCCTTAGCCAGGTTTGTGCCTCGAGACAATCCTGTCTCAGAGGTCTACAGGTAATTCCTTTGACTTCATGCTTAGTTTGTGCTCTGACATGCACTGTTAACTGTGGGACCTTAAATAGACAGGTGTGTGCTTTCCCAGTGTTTTTCCTTTCATAAATTACAATAATAATGCTAAATAATAATAATAAATGCTGAAATCTTAAAAAAAAATACATAGAAAAAAATGTAAATAAAGATGCAACATAAAGTTGCATCAAAATGCATTGTGAATCACTTTGCATTTAAATCAATAATGCCTGAATTTTAATCAGATCGAATCATGAGACCACTGAAGATTCACACCTCTAGAACCTGGAGGAACCGAGGGTGAGCACTCATGTGGACAGAAGATAAGATAAGATAAGATAAGCCTTTATTAGTCCCACAACGGGGAAATTCCAGGATTGCAACAGCACAGGGATAGCAACACTCAGAGCAACAATCAGAAGGCAAGAAAAAAACAAGCAAGCAAGAGCAGCTAATATACATATGTACATATTACTATAAAATATATTCATCTCCATTGGAGATGAGGCCAACGATCGCAGAGTCATCAGAGAACTTCTGTAGATGGCAGTGTGTTGTGTTGTGTGAGAAGTCCGCACAGGAACAGGGATGGACTCAGCAGAAATAAAACAAAACTGATATGTGACTGAAATAACAATAATAAAATGAGTTGATGAATTATTGTATTGATAGTGGGTTTTTTTACCAGTTTACTTTGCAAACTTACTTCTAAAGACACTTAACTTCTTGCTGGAAAATATATGATAATGATTTACTGCCGAGCTGAAGGCAAGCTGTGAATTTAAAATGAGAAGCTTTTGTGTTTCAATCTGTGGGGTTAAATTATGGAATGGATTAAATATGGAGTTAAAACAACATTTTGAGTTTAAAAAAAGTACAATAATGAGAAATTAGACAAATACAGGGAGGAAGATGGTTCTGTTAATCTCTAGGGTTGGTTGGGTGAAAGTCTATGAGAGTCACTTGTGGATTATCTGATCAGTGGAAAGTTGTTAACGTGCGTTTCCATTTTTGAATTTCTATTATTTTAAAAGTAATAAGATTTTGAAATGCATGCAGAGATTTGTTTATTCTCATCCTTGCTCATTAAGTTTCGATTTGTTGATATGGCAATGTATGTATGTATGTATGTATGTATGTGTATATGAGCAAGCAGTTATATACTGAAGGTATATTAATTAGTTAATTATGGGACGGAACAAGATAAGCTGTGGCAAGCTAAATAGGAATATTGCATGGTTAGTGTTAATAGAAAAATTATTTCAATAAAGTAGTTTTGTGAAGAAATTAATGTTTTTTTGCAAGATAATCCAATAAGTGTTCTCAATATTCATCACAGGCAGAGTGAAACATTTCAAACTGTTCTGATTTAATATTGATAATTATATTATTTTCTAGAATTAAATTATAAATCAGTATTATTTTTAGTGCCTTGTTCCTTCCTTAATTGTATTCGCTTGATGACTTACAAACTCTGATTTAGCTGGAATCAATACACAGCAAAAGAGGTGCGTGGGTGCATAGATCAAATATTCATTTTTGGGCATTGCACTACATACAGGTATTTACTTTTTTTACCGACAGATTTTTTCCCTGTCAATAAATTGTATATTTCTTGCTTCAATGCTCTCAAAAACCTGCTGTTTCTGTCAATCCTGACTGATTACTGCTCTTGTCAGTATCATCAATAACTCACAAAAAAGAGGAAAAAAATCCAGTGGCTATAATATCCAGAGTCGAAGAAAATGTTAGTCACACTGAACTGTAGTTCTTAAATTGATCCAACACAGAAAACATCTGTATATGAGTCCATCTGCCATAACTGATGGGAACATATGGACATGAATTGTATTTTTGTAATGACCTGGATTTAAGTAACCTCGAGCTTAGGATTACATTACATTACAGTACATTAGGATGTACAGTGTATAGAACATCCTACTTCTAAAATAAGCAATCATCCTCACGCCGTGCTTCTTGTAGAGAAGTACTAGTAGTAGTAATTTTTTCAAGTTGTTTAGGACATTGTTTGTGCCAGTGGAATCAGAAGTGAAGAGGTGCTGATGCCCCTGTTTGTGGTGGTGTAAATTCACACTTCTGCACCCATGAAACTTTCATTGACGACATGCATTATTACCTATTCGCATACACTGTGGATCAGCTCCAGTGTTTTAGCAGCCCAGGTCTTTCAGCTGGCTGTGGCTTAAGTTTTAATCACTCTCCTCTGGGGTCAAGACAGGTCACTTTAATATCAGTGGAAAGTCATGCTGACCTTTCATACCTCTCATGCAGAACTCTTCCTGACCTTTCATGAGGAATAAAGGATATGGCTCTCACTTGGCGGAAATTTCTGGCAAGTATGAGCAGGAGGTGGGGGTCACACCAGGAGTACATGATGGAAGTCGACCTTCGCATTCTTGTGAGCACAGAAGCAGCCGTCACAGAAGTGCCAGCTTTCTCCTTTCTCTCACATGTACAGTGCTGTGAAAAAGTATTGGCCCACTTCCCGATTTCTTACATTTTTGAATTCGTCTCACACTTACTGTGAATGTTTATGAATGTTTGTGAATAGCACCAGGTAGGTTTGGATAGTTTGTTTTTTTTTCCCCATGATAAATGAACTCATCATTTAAAAACTGCATTTTTTATTTACTTGGGTTATCTTTGTCAAATATTAATATTTGTTTGATGATTTGAAACATTCAAGTGTGACAAAAATAGAAAAATATAAGAAATCAGGAAGGAGGCGAATACTTTTTCACAGAACTGTAATTGTTTCTGGATTGTGATTCCAAGGAAATTGTCAAAAGAAGGCATTTCTCTCTGAAATTATTAACTTTGGGGCTTTTTTCTTCTGGTTTAAGTGTTCATTTTGTGAAATGTCAAAAAAAAGAAAGGAAAAAAAGGTCAATCACTGGTCGCACGTCCCAAAATGAGAAGTGTCTTGTTTCATTAACTAAACAACACAAACCCTAAGGTACTGTATTTAATGTTTTTAATCACATCAAAATGCAGAGAAAAACAAGACATTTGCACATTTTCAAGCCTGACACGTGACTTGAAACACACCTTGAACAGAAGATAAGCTTATTGAAAAAATGGCCAGGTGCGCTTACTTTCCTTTGTGACTTGCCTCTTCGAAAAGCAGTGAAATATGGGCAGTCCCAAATTAATTTAGTTTTATTCACCTGGCCCGCTCCACTTTGATAAGCTCTGTGTGGTATTCAATAAAGATTGCAGCAAACCTTGACTACCTCAGCCGTTACAAATTTTCATTGATTTTAATTTCCACACATAACTGCAAGGCATACACACCGGAGCCAGGGGAGGAAGGACTCGAGAGTGTCGTGTATCTTATTACCTTGAACAAGGCATGCATATGGATGAAAGAGCACTGTGGAGAGAGCTAATACCAAACCAAAAGGAGCCATGCAGCCGACTGAGATGGAAGCATCTGACAATGACAAGCAGCTAGTAATGGGCAAGTGAAGCTTTAGAAAAATGATTTCCACAAATCTCCTTGTTCCTGTGACACTCGCCTCATTCATGAACAATGATAGTGTTTACCTTTTCCACCGCTGAGATGAACAATGCAGCATTCTGAGTTGCCGCTGACTGACTCTGACATAGAAGTCCAATGGTGGTGAGCGACGATAAGGAGGGAAAACACAGGAGAAGAAGATAGAGAAGGCAAAGATTCAATCTAACACTCCTCCCTGCAAATCTTGCTATTTTTCATTAAATGTAATTGTGCTGTCCTTTTGCAGCACACAAACACATAAACGCAACGTATTGAGGCTATGAGACAAATTAACTGAAAAACCTAAGAAAAATATCAGAGAAGGAGTGGTAGATGCTTGGAGGAGTTTTATTTTGCATGTAGACTGACAGTCAGGCAAATGGATTGTTGCAGGAGTTGGAAGCACAGTGTCAGGGGAAAAAAGAGCTGGGACACCAACACTCAGAGGGTGTCATCTGAAAATGCTAGCAGGCGGTCTCATGTCCCTATGTCCTTTTTACCCAAGGAAAGATATTATTTGTGAATGCCAAAGTTGCTTATGCATTGCAAAATAACACCAGGACTGGGTCAAAGGGAAACCTGTAGCTGAGACTGATGGGTATCATTATTTTCTTAACGTTCTGAAGACTGGGCTGTAGCTGCCATCAAAAGTAACGTGAAGCTATACGATCACTGGGAGTTAACCCTATTAAAAGCACTTCACATGGTGTTCTTTGACTGCATTCATATTAGTTATAGGATTGCAGAATAGCAGCCATGGAGCCAAGCAGCCTTACATAGATGCCAGTAAAAGTGTAATGTGGTATTGATTTCTAGAAGAATGCTGTGCCCTATTTTCTCACCTTTCACAGGAGGCTGGGCCAGGGTCAGCTGCTGATTTGTCTTGGATAACCACTTACATCTCAAACGATCCACATCTGCAGAACTTCTTGCTGGAAAATATATGATAATGATACACTGCCGAGCTGAAGGCACAATACGGGCAAGCTGTGAATTTAAAATGAGAACCACGCAGTCACCTGTGGAAATGGCAGCTCTTGTTTTACTTTCCCAGACAAGCATACAGCCAAACATAAACAATGTGATGCTTGACAATGGTCTTTAAATATCCTTATGTGTTAATCCTAAATTACCTAGAACTTATTTCTACTTAAGTGGTTGGATTCTTGTCTGTTAATGTCAAGCATTCAATCATCCCCTGTGTGTAAATGATTTTTTAAAAGGTATTGTGATTTTTTTGTTGCCATTTTTTTTTAAAGAAAAACATTACCAAAACAGTCTACTCTGTTACATAAACCAGAATGGAGTGGTATTCTCATGTCTATCAGTTATTCTCACCAAAGAATGCCTTCTGCATCAATACGACATGTTAGCATCTTAGATAAAACAGCATTATTCAGCACCCTGGAAATGAAATGTTGATCCTACACATGCAATACAGGTGCGGTAAAGATGGATGAAAAAACATATCATATGAAGTCTTTGTGCACAAGTGCCTTCAGCATTCTCCACTGTTTAACTGATAGTAAAACTGTGCAACTAAAATTATGGCCTTTGTTTTTGTCATAAATGCCCTTCGGGGCAGAGAGAGAGAGACCCACACGCCAACTGTGAGTTTGGGCAATTTATTGAAAAAACAAACAGCAAACGTAAAGTTCAACAAGGTGCTAAAAACACAAAATAACAACGAGAGAGATAACTTACAAGAACAGCGTGCCAGAGCAGGAATAGGCTGTGGTGGAGACGAAGAGAGACTGAAGCCACACTTGATCAGTCAAGGCAGCGGCAAATGGGAAGAAAATTACTCCCCTTAAATAGGGTCAAAACCATAAACATAAGTGGTGACAGGTGTGGGTTCACATGAGCGGGCAAAGTGGTAACAATGAATGAAGACTGGGATCAGCTGGAAGAGATGAGGGAGGAGTGGCTGGACTTGACAGCTGATAGGGCGACGCCCACACAGAGCACCAAACCAGAAACGTCGCTTGACAGCTGCCAACCCAGAGAAAGAACACCAAAGGACAAATATAAGGAATAAACATCATCAAAAACAGACTAATAAATAATTACAAATTGAAATGAAACATGAGTGTAACAAAACTGAAGCCTAAGCAGAACAATAGAAAGCAGTATTAAAACTCAAAAGGCACAAAATACAAGAAATATAGATAAATATAAGGAAAAAGCTATGAGACTGAGCCTAGCAGAACTTCCAGAGCTCAGTTAGTGACAGAGCCCCCCCTCTCAAGGGGTGGAACCCAGACACCCCAGGGTAACACCAAAAGAAAACAATAACCCACCCAGGGTGGGTGGTGGGGGGAACAGGCCAGGAGGGAACGAAACAAAACCCCACTCAGGACCCACACCAGTCAAAATCAGAGGCTCAGGCCCCCTGGACCACAGAGCTGGAAAGTTCAGGTGGGCGACCAAAGTCCCAGGCCTGGCGGACGGTGAGGTGGAATGAGTCAAGTGGCCTGCCGGAGAATATGGGCCACCCAACCCAACCGCCCAGTCTGTCAGGCGGTCGACCAGAGTTCTTCAGCCACCTGAACAGCCAGGGCAGTCCAGGAGGCGGCTGCCCAGCAGGAAGAAACGATGGTGGGCAGGACGAAGGAGTCGGGGAAACCACAGCGGCGTCTGGCGCAGGAGGGGAGACCACGACAGCATCTGGTAGCGGAGGAGGAACCACGACGGTGTCTGGCAGAGTTGGAGGAACCACAACGGTGTCTGGCAGAGGAGGGGAAACCACAACGCTCTCGGACAGGCCAGCAGCACCCTCGGTGGTCCCAAACAGGGATATAGTTGCACCCACGGAGGCTCCGGACCTGAGCAAAGCAGCACCCGCAGTGGCTCCGGGCTGGAGCAATGCTGCACCCTCAGTGGTCCTGGACAGGGACACAGCTGCACCCTCAGTGGGTCCGGACTGGACCAAAGCTGCACCCTTGGGGGCTCTGGGCTGGAGCAATGCAGCACCCGTGGTGGCTCCGGGCTGGAGCAATGCAGCACTAGCGGTGGCTCCAGGCTGGAGCAATGCAGCACCCGTGGTGACTCCGGGCTGGAGCAATGCAGCACCCGCAGTGGGCCCAGACTGGGTCAAGGCTGCACCCTCGGTGGGCCCGGGCTGGACCAAGGCTACACCCTCAGTGGACCCGGACTGGACCAAGGCTACACCCTTGGTGGGTCCGGACTGAACCAAGGCTGCACCCACAGTGGGCCTGGGCTGGGACAGAGCACCCGCGATGACCTCAACCGGAGGGGGAGCAGCACCCACGGAGGACCTGGACTGGGCCGAAGCTGCACGTACAGAGGTCCCAGGCTGGGACGGAGCATCCTCGATGACCTCAGCTGGGAGGTGGACCCATGGCGATCTCGGGCGGTGAACCTGGACCCACGGAGACATCTGGCAGATCTAAAAGTACCTCGGCGACCCTGGAGGAGAGCTCAGACAAAACAAATGGAGAAACAGGGTTAGGGTCACCGGGAGCAGCAGAGCCCGGCGAGGTGAGGTAAGGCACAGCTGATAGCTGCACCCAACTCTCCTCACCAAGAGCCAGGCAAGATTTCTCCAAAACATATACAAGAAAAACGAAGGAGAGCACTTGCCTGAGCTTGAGCTCCGCCGCCATCCAGGACTCTGTCGATCCAGGCAACAATGTTTCAAGTGTAGTCTTTCAGAGGTCCAGCTCCAACTCTGCTGCAGCGGCCCCTGCAGCGGGCATGGTAGTTCGTGCAGTCCTGGCTTCCTCCAGCGAGGTAACCCACGCAGGTGGTTCATCCGGCGTGGATTCTGGAAGGGGTTTTCCTGCTGGTGCTGGATCCTGAGTTGTTGAAGCCAGGGGACACTCTTTAGTTGGCGCAAGCTTCAGGTTGGAGGCAGTGCTCTCCCTCTGTCCGGTCCACGGCTGCGGGACTGGGACTTGGTCCTCCGGATCTGTAGGCTCCTCCATTGCTCGGCGGCGACTCAATCCTGGGACTGGCAGGCACTCGGGGAAAATTGGAGGAGACACAGAGAAAGCAAGTAAAAGGTGTGTAGTTGCAGCAGATGGTAAGGACTCAGAGGACTGCATGGTCTGAGCCTCACCACCGGGAATCAGACAAGGAAATTCGTGTTTGAATGATTGAGAATGAAAAAACACTTGCCTGTGTTCCCAGAGCATGATGCTTTCTGCTGCAGCTGGTGTGAAATCCGCCCTCTCTGTGGCTGCAGCTCTCGTGGGCCCCTCAGAGGATTGTAGAGGAGCTACCCCTGCAGACATGGTGGCGGGCGGAGCTGAGAAGTTGGCGACCAGTTCCTCAGCAGCTGGATGGATCATCGAGGAGGAGGGAGAAAGAGCAGCAGTGGTAAGGTTGGCTAACGGCGTAGCCAGAGAAGAAGATTCAAGGGAAATCGCTGCGGGAGTTTTCTGCCTCGGTGAAGGACGGGCTGCTGAGGAGGAGGTGGAGGTGTTCTTCCAGCGGTCCAGATGACAGCGTCGTGGAGCTGGCAATGCAGATGCCAGAGCCAGAGCTGGTGAACCGGGAGAGGAGAAGGATGTCTGCCATGGAGAGCACCTCTGCGTCGGCTTCGGTCCTGCTGGAGGTGGCCCCATCGTCAACCCGGGGAATGACCGCTGAAGTGAGGAGACCGTGGACAACAGTTCTGCGTACTGAGGGCATTTCCACAGGCCGGAGTGTGCCTCCAGGATCACCACCTCTCCATTCAGGCTCTCCCAGGGTTTATGTGGTCCACAGGTGGTAAGAGCTTCATCCACAAAACTTTGGATAAAGTCAGCAGCCCACTTCTCTTCCAGGCTCGGTGACCCCGGTGTCGATCTCCCTTTAATTGATGGAGCCCGGCACGCTGGGGACATGATGAGCTCAAAAAAATAGGTGAGTTAAAAAAAGAAAAAACAAATAATCCGAAAAATCACAGCAGCTGGGTCTCAACTGGCCGCTGCCTTCTGTCATAAATGTCCTTCGGGGCAGAAAGAGAAACCCACGTGCCAACTGTAAGTTTGAGCAATTTATTGAAAAAAACAAACAACAAACGTAAAGTTCAACAAGGTGTTAAAACACAAAATAACAATGAGAGAGATACAGTAACTTACAAGAATAGCGCGCTACAGCAGGAATAGGCTGTGGCGGAGACGAAGAAAGAATGAAAACACACTTGATCAGTCAAGGCAGCGGCAAATGGGAAGAAAATTACTCCCCTTAAACAGGGTCAAAACCATAAGTGGTGACAGGTGTGGGTTCACATGAGCGGGCAAAGATGTAACAATGAATGAAGATTGGGATCAGCTGGAAGAGATGAGGGAGGAGCTGCTGGACTTGACAGCTGACAGGGCGACGCCCACACAGAGTACCAAACTGGAAACGTCGCTTGACAGCTGTCAACCCAGAGAAAGAACACCAAAGGACAAATATAAGGAATAAACATCATCAAAAACAGACTAATAAATAACTACAAATTGAAATGAAACATGAGTGTAACAAAACTGAAGCTTAAACAGAACAATAGAAAGCAGTATTAAAACTCAAAAGGCACAAAATACAACAAATATATATAAATATAAGGAAAAAGCCATGAGACTGAGCCTGGCAGAACTTCCAGAGCTCAGCTTGTACCAGTTTTGCTTATTTTGTAAGAATTCCTAATGTTTTAATATAACAAATTAAACAGAAGTGGCTTCAAGTCCAATCTTTACCTCATAAAGATACACGGTCCAAATTGTAGCCACTCTGGGAAAAGCAATTCTATCTGTTCAGTGACACACATCTGACTCACAGATTAGCATCTTCTTCAGAATGGACTGTTTTTCCAGAATGGCAAAGCTTCTATTACAGTCAGAGCGGGCATCATGTTTATTCTGTCTATTGCAGCAGCACAGCGTGGAACCTTTTGCCAGTGCTCCTAATGGGCCACTTATTATCATGCAGTATTCAACCACCAGTTCAACTGGCCTTGCTCTCACTGCATATATGATTGCTGTGCTGTCTTGCACAGAATGACAATAGGGTCTGCCCTTTCCCTTTCATTGTTGTTTGTGTCTTTTGTCAAATCTACAAATAGGATAGAGAACACAATGAAGAGATTTACAGAAATGCTGACTCCCTTTCAGCACATTCTTCCTTTGATTAACTGAAAATTCAGACTGAGGTTTAAAATAGATTAGAAATATTTGAAATTTTACAGGATTTTAGCTGTTTTGCAATTCAAGTATGATGATCATTGTAGTCCATAAGTAATGCTTTTTAGCTAGTTCTTAATTTTTACATGTCAGACCTTAACATAGAGTTGCCTCCACCTAATAGATACATTTTATATTCCCAATCTCTAAATACAACCATACAGTATATAAGGGCTGTTCCTTAACAATTTCTCTTCATTTCCCAAGGACTGAGAGGAACAAAACTTGGTGCAGTTGTTAATCTTTCTCTACATAGATACCATGAAGGGTCAGACAGGTCTTCCATCACTTTATGCAGCTGTAGAGACCTCACTTGTCAAAACCTGTAGATTGCATCATCCACGACTTCACCTCGGAAATCAGCATTTTATCATCTTGGAAGTGAATTTCCTTCAAACCTGACTTCATATTTAGAATGAAGTGGAAGTCAGATGGTGCAAGGTTTGGAGAGTAATGGGGGTGAAGAAGGATTTCATAGCCGCTGGACCATGCTTCCGTCTGTGCAACATGTGAGTTGTGAACCAGGGCCTTTAGTCAGCATCCCACACCTCTCAGTTTTGATGCCTTCTGCAATTTCTGCAGCTGTGATATGTAGTAGGTCCCGGTAATTGTGGTACCCTTTGCCAGGAAATCTATAATCAATACTCCATGCTGGTCCCAAGGGAAATGTTTAGAGTTAGCGTTAGGAAAAGATGAAGGTCTATTTCATACACATTGCAACTGTAATCCTTCGCCCTATCATTAATTACTCAGTTTCAGTTTTCAGTTTAAATTTCAGTTTAATGTTTCAGTTTAATATGTATTTGAAAGGGACAATACATACTAATGAATATTAATACAAATGTAAGTATGCCAGATTTAGCAATACTGCTAATTTGCATCTGTAGTCCCCTGGCAGGTCACAAAAACACACAAACAATCATACACGAGAAGAACAACTGCAATAAGACTGTACAAAGTGGCTATGCTAAAGTGCAAGAGTTAAGGTGTTACAAAACAAGACATTCCAATGTCACACAAATGATTGTGTATTCGTATTGTTTATTTTCCTCATCCCCTTGTTTATGTCTTCATAGTTTTGTTACTCGTTTATTTGGTATTAGTTTGTATTTATTTTTCAGTCCTTATTGGTTGGCATTTAAATCTTTATATTGTACTGTTGTGCTGTCTCTCTGGGTTGACAGCTGTCAGTGGCACTTCCGGGGTTTTTTTTCTCTGTTGTGGGCAGTGTCCCATCTTCTGCCCTCTCATTGCTCCCAGCTGACCCATATCTGTGATCATTGTTTCCTCCTGCCCGCTCATGGTATCCACACCTGCTATCATTTGTGTCCATTTATTTCTGGCCCTATTCAAGGACTGTTATTTCTCTCATTCATTGCTGGAGTCTCAAAGCTCGTTCGCGTCAAAACCCCATCCCTGTTCTGACATTTATTCCTGTGTACATCCGCCTTTGTCTGTAAGTTTGCCTTTTGCACTGTCTGGAATTTTGCTTTGTGCACAGTTTGGATTTTTGTGTTTTGCACTATTTGGACTCTTTGTGTTTGGTTAATAAATACCACAAGCTACAGTTCAGCGTCTGGGTCTCTCCTCTCTGCCCTGCGGGGCAATTCGTGACACACATGCACCCAGGCACCACACAGCAACAAGAGAAAGCAACAAACAAAAGGCGGGGCATATGTGTGTGGTGCATGGGCACATACATATGTATAGATGTACCCACGCAACACACACATATGCCCCGCCGCAGAGCAACCACTAGTTATGGGGTTTTTTTCCAGTGTCTTTGTAACACTGGGAAAAAAAAAGGTTTTATAGCTCAGATCATCAAACAAATTTAAATATTACACAAAGATAACACAAGTAAACATTGTACAACACGCAGACCACCTCTGCTGCACCTGCAGGAGGAATATTCACCTTTGGGACCGCTGCTCAGTCTCAACCAGCAGCAACAGCTGCACCACCAACAGCCACAACATCGAGTGGCCTCACATTTGGAAGTTTTATTTTTTTTTTAAGTTTTGGTTGTTTAAAATCCAATTTTTACAGTGAGTCTTAAAAGTGTTTAGTGTGGTACGTTCTCTGATTGCAGGTGGTATATTATTCCAGATCTTGGTGCAACTCATTGATTGCACAGATAACAAATGTGGTGCATCTGTGGAGGGCCTCACAGTCTCCTCTAGTGATTGCTCTGGTGGTTGTACTGGTGACAGTTTTCAGTTTAACATATTCTGGGGGGGGGGGGGGGTGCATAGCCATTTAATATTTTATAAATTGAACAGGCAAATTTGACAGTCTTATAATTTTCAAAAGACAGAAGATTGTATTTTTTGTAAATGTGAAAGCAATGATATGTGGGATCTTTCTTGTCAAGGATTTTTATGGGTTTTTTTGTATAAAGATTCAGTGGGCTTGGTTATGGTTACACCAGTGAGTGACCAGTTGGTAAAACAGTAATCGATGTGTGAGAAAATCATTGCATGCAGAAACATTTTGGCCGCATTAACTGTCAGCGATGGTCTAATTTGTTTAAAATTTCTTAGATGGAATTTGATTATGTTTGAGATTTTTTTATGTGTTTTTTAAAGGTTAGTGAGGAGTCTAGAATCATGCTGAGGTACTTAAATTCCTTGACTAGTTGGTATAAAAAAAATACCCACAGGGTTTACATTGGCAACACATGTTATTACTTGGTGCAGAAAACCTATGAAGGGGGCAGAAAAAGTGTTGCAGTTTGTGGATATGTTTAAAGCTTTATTGCTGAGACGGCTGCCCAGTCAGAACCTATAACAACAGTATTCCTAAATTGCTACAGCACAAAAAAAAAATGCCCTAGAAAGACCATATTATAACTATATCAAGACTATGATATTAAGACCACAACAAGTAACTACAGCTCTCAATAATCTCTGGCCTGCTACTCCAACGCTTATGTCATATTTTGTCTTATACGCAATAATCAAATCTCATGGGAATCAGAATTATTGTACTTGGTATACAAAGTGCTGTTTTTGTGCAACAACATCAATCATCTCTGTTAGCACTGTGGAAACGATTACTGGCTTCAACAAGAGACTTCAAAGAGATGCTATCAGTTCTTGTTAGCATGGCTCTGGACCATGCAATGGCTGTCCAGAGAGCATTTCAAAACACACATTACTCATCTCCATATGGTCCACCAGTTTGGCCGTAGCAGTTGACCACTGTGCAAGGGCTTAGCGGTTCAGCCCCCCTCCGTCTGGGCATATGGCCTCTTCTGGGCACAGATGATACACTAGCTGCAGCCACCATCAAGCTCACTGCCAGGCAACACCCACCCACAGCCGTGCTATCTGTGAGGTCAGTGATAGCATGGAAACTGCAGTTGTTTTCTGCAGTTTTGGATTGTGCCTTTTCTGTCATGTTTTGATTTATTTTTCCTTAGGCATCAGCCCTGAAGCAGGTTGTGCATGGTGGTGCGGTGTGATGCACAGTAGAGAAATAACTGTCGGCATTGGTTTATTTTAAGGTGAAGTCATTTTTCAGTGAGGTAAAAAAAAAATTAGAATGTGCGTAAAGCAAATACTGTTTTCAACTTTTCTTTCATTGACAACATTGCTTCCCATAGCTTCAAAGGTACATCAGTTTCAGGGATGAAACATTAGAATTAAATGGTTGGAATTGTGTGTTTTTTAATATTCAGTTTTGTAAATAAATCAGTGACAAAGTAAAGTATAAAGTGTTTTTCACTCTATTTCTGTCAGTTGTTTTCAAAGAGCATCTAAAATTTCCATCTGTGTGCTGTATAAGCACCTGGTAAAAATAGCATCAATGCTCAAACAAAGTGACATATATTTATGTCATCTAAAATGAGCATACAGTAATGATACACTGCAAGAGAGATGCAATTTTTTTTGAGTTGATTTAATATTGATAGCACAGAAAAAAAGAATGGGTAAAAGGTCAATACAGCTATGGACATGTGCTTTATTATACCCAAGTTGAAGTAAACACTATTATTGCAAAGAAAATAATATAAGGTAGAATAGCTACCTCAATAAGTGCGAGCACACTGTGCGATGAGACCTCAAGCTGTTCTTGTGTCAGTCATTGTTTCTAATTATCACACATTTAGAGAATGCTCTGACATACGTTGGGGGAGACCATGCTGTGCCTTCTGATAACAAACAGCCAGTGCTGATTGTGATGATGAAAAAAGACTTGACCCATCACTGCCCTTCTCTCTACTGAGCTAGTTCACACTTTGCCAGACTTTATGTGGATGATGTTTGTGGAGGTAATGAGGAGGCTCCACCAAAGACAGTTAATGAGTCGACAATAACAAGCACTGTCTGTACCTCTGCTGAGGCCTCTAATTAAGTTAATTAGTATAAATTTCAATGAGTGATACTCAATTACGTCTTGAAAAGGATCAATGGAGCCAGTGAGGTATTGATATTATTAGCTCTTAACCTTTCACTTTATAGGTTAAGGTGGTTTAGAAAAAGATCAATCACAGATTCACTGTGATTCATGTCTTCTGAAGTTATCAACAAATGCATTCATAAGAAGTTTTAGTGTTACTGTAAAAACCTTAATGAATGCAGTCACCTACTAAATATCCAGTACCTACTGTAGACTGATGTAAAATGATCACAAACAGAAAAAGAAGCAAGATCTCAGAAAAAGTTATTTGGGCTCAATTATGCAGATTACTGTCAATACATTTATCAGCAGCAATGCAGGTTGACTGCAAGCAGGATGCAGGTTGATATACACTACCGTTCAAAAGTTTGGGGTCACCCAGACAATTATTTTGTGTTTTCCATGAAAAGTCACACTTTTGTACCACCATGAGTTGTAAAATGAATAGAAAATATAGTCAAGACATTGACAAGGTTAGAAATGATGATTTGTATTTGAAATAATACTTTTTTCCAGATACTCAACCTGCTCAAAGGAAGGTCAGTTTTATAGCTTCTCTAACCAGCTAAACTGTTTCCAGCTGTGCTAACATGATTGCACAAGGGTTTTCTAATCATCCATTAGCCTTCTGACGCAATGAGCAAACACATTGTACCATTAGAACACTGGAGTGATAGTTGCTGGAAATGGGCCTCTATACACCTATGTAGATATTGCACCAAAAAACAGACATTTGCAGCTAGAATAGTCATTTACCACATTAGCAATGTATATTAGATATTAGAGTGTATTTCTGATTAGTTTAAAGTTATTTTCATTGAAAAAAACAGTGCTTTTCTTTCAAAAATAAGGAAATTTCTAAGTGACCCCAAACTTTTGAACGGTAGTGTAAGTGCTGATTCATAAATGCAAGTACGGTGGGGCAAAAAAGTATTTAGTCAGCCACCAATTGTGCAAGTTCTCCCACTTAAAAGATGAGGAAGGTCTCCAATTTTCATCATAGGTATACCTCAAATATGAGAGACAAAATGAGGGGAAAAAAACCCAAAAAATCACAGTGAAGGATTTTTAAAGAATTTAAATGCAAATTATGGTGGAAAATAAGTATTTGGTCACCTACAAACAAGCAAGATTTCTGGATCTCACAGACCTGTAACTTCTTCTTTAAGAGGCTCCTCTGTCCTCCACTCGTTACCTGTATTAATGGCACCTGTTTGAACTCGTTATCAGTATAAAAGACACCTGTCCACAACCTCAAACAGTCAGACTCCAAACTCCATTATAGCCAAGACCAAAGAGCTGTCAAAGGACACCAGAAAAAAAATTGTAGACGTGCACCAGGCTGGGAAGACTGTATCTGCAATAGGTAAGCAGATTGGTGTGAAGAAATCAACTGTGGGAGCAATTACTAGAAAATGAAAGACATACAAGACCACTGATAATCTCCCTCGATCTGGGGCTCCATGCAAGATCTCACCCCGTGGAGTCAAAATGATCACGAGAACGGTGAGCAAAAATCCCAGAACCACATGGGGGCACCTAGTGAATGACCTGCAGAGAGCTGTGACCAAAGTAACAAAGGCTACCATCAGTAACACACTACGCCGCCCGGGACTCAAATCCTGCAGTGCCAGACGTGTCCCCCTGCTTAAGCCAGTACATGTCCAGGCCCGTCTGAAGTTTGCTAGAGAGCATTTGGATGATCCAGAAGAGGATTGGGAGAATGTCATATGGTCAGATGAAACCAAAATAGAACTTTTTGGTAAAAACTCAGCTTGTCGTGTTTGGAGGAGAAAGAATGCTGAGTTGCATCCAAAGAACACCATACCTACTGTGAAGCATGGGGGTGGAAACATCATGCTTTGGGGCTGTTTTTCTGCAAAGGGACCAGGACGACTGATCTGTGTAAAGGAAAGAATGAATGGGGCCATGTATCGTGAGATTTTGAGTGAAAACCTCCTTCCATCAGCAAGGGCATTGAAGATGAAACGTGGCTGGGTCTTTCAGCATGACAATGATCCCAAACACACCGCCCGGGCAACGAAGGAGTGGCTTCGTAAGAAGCATTTCAAGGTCCTGGAGTGGCCTAGCCAGTCTCCAGATCTCAACCTCATAGAAAATCTTTGGAGGGAGTTGAAAGTCCGTGTTGCCCAGCGACAGCCCCAAAACATCACTGCTCTAGAGGAGATTTGTATGGAGGAATGGGCCAAAATACCAGCAACAGTGTGTGAAAACCTTGTGAAGACTTACTGAAAACGTTTGACCTCTGTCATTGCCAACAAAGGGTATATAACAAAGTATTGAGAGGAACTTTTGTTATTGACTAAATACTTATTTTCCACCATAATTTGCATTTAAATTCTTTAAAAATCAGACAATGTGATTTTCTGGATTTTTTTTTTCTCATTTTGTCTCTCATAGTTGAGGTATACCTATGATGAAAATTGGAGACCTCTCATCTTTTAAGTGGGAGAACTTGCACAGGTGGTGGCTGACTAAATACTTTTTTGCCCCACTGTATATGGAAATGTAACACATGCAGATCCAAGTGGTATACAGGTGTGAGCAGCTGGAAAAATTTGAAGTTTTACATTTTTTTTAACCTGTCTAGACCAACACACCACTTGGGTCTGCATGTGTTACACTTCCAAATACTTGCACTTATGCATCACTACCTCTACAAACCTGCATCGTGTGAATAGAGGCATTCACAGGTGTTTGAAGGTGCAGTCTATCTAAGTAAGCCATAGAAAAGAGCAATGCTCTTTGCTCTTGCATGGATTGGTATTAATTTCAATAACAGCTAGACGGCACTCAGAGAGCACATACCTCCGCCAAGGCTCCCTCCCTCCCTTTGTCTGTCCATTGCGAGATAGGGCCTTGGCGGATGCATGCACTCACGGATCACCAACAAAATGTAATGAGTTCATCTTTGGACCAATGGCCACCTCTAGTGAAAATGTCATCCACATCCATCTATGAGTTTTTGCGTGATCCTGTTAACAGACAGAGAAATGGCAGCAAAAACAACTAGAAAAGCAGTCAGAGAGCGCAGACCACCGGCAAGCAGCTCATTTCCCTCAAATGGCATTGTTAGAAATGCAGCGGTTTTCTAAATGCAACATTTCTGCATTTGATATTAATGAAAAATACTAACTCAAGTTTCCTTAAAATTTATTGAAATAACAAATAAAATAAATAACAATAAAATAAATAACAAATAAAATACTGGAGAGGAGAGTCCGGCCGTTGGTCGAACCTCGGATTCAGGAGGAGCAATGTGGTTTTCGTCCTGGCCGTGGCACATCGGACCAGCTCTTTACCCTCTCGAGAATTCTTGAGGGTTCGTGGGAGTTTGCCCAACCAGTTTACATGTGTTTTGTGGACTTGGAGAAGGCATTTGACCGCGTCCCTCGTGGATTTTTGTGGGGGGTGCTTCGGGAGTATGGGGTATCGGGCTTGTTGTTACGAGCTATTCGGTCTCTGTACGACCGTTGTGAGAGTTTGGTTCGTATTGCCAACACTCTGTCGGAGTCATTCCCAGTGAGAGTTGGACTCCGCCAGGGCTGCCCTTTGTCACCGGTCCTGTTCATAATTTTTATGGACAGGATTTCTAGGCGCAGCCAGGGAATGGAGGGTGTCATGCTTGGTGACCACAGGATCTCATCTCTGTTGTTTGCAGATGATGTTGTCCTGTTGGCTTCATCCAGCAATGACCTACAGCTCTTGCTGGGACGGTTTGCCACTGAGTGTGAAGCGGCTGGGATGAGAATCAGCACCTCCAAGTCCGAGTCCATGGTCCTCAGCCGGAAAAAGGTGGATTGTCCTCTCCGGGTTGGGGACAGGCTCCTGCCCCAAGTGGAGGAGTTTAAGTATCTTGGGGTCTTGTTCACGAGTGAGGGGAAAATGGAGCGAGAGATCGACAGACGGATTGGAGCAGCATCTGCAGTGATGCGGACGTTGTACCGGTCTGTTGTGGTGAAGAGGGAGCTTAGTTCAAAGGCAAAGCTGTCGATTTACCAGTCAATCTACGTTCCTACTCTCACCTATGGTCACGAGCTTTGGGTAATGACCGAAAGAACGAGATCACGGATACAAGCGGCTGAAATGAGCTTTCTCCGTAGGATTGCTGGACTCACCCTCAGAGATAGGGTGAGGAGCTCAGTCATCCGGGAGAGGCTCAGAGTAGAACCGCTGCTCCTCCACATTGAAAGGAGTCAGTTGAGGTGGTATGGGCATCTGATTAGGATGCCTCCTGGACGCCTCCCACTTGAGGTGTTTCAGGCACGTCCCACTGGGAGGAGACCCCGGGGCAGACCCAGGACTCGGTGGAGAGACTATGTCTCCCAGCTGGTCTGGGAACGCCTTGGTATCCCCTCTGAAGAGCTGAAGCAGGTGGCTGGGGAGAGGGAAGTCTGGGCTTCTCTGCTTGAACTGCTGCCTCCGCGACCCGGACCTCCGGAAAAGCGGTAGAAGATGGATGGATGGATGGATAACAAATAAATAGTATTGGGTAACTTAGCTACAGAAATTCTGGTGTACCAGCAAAAGTAAAATTTAACCAAGCTGATACTGATTTATCCTACAAATTCCTGGATCCAGGTGGTGAGCCGGGTCACCACAAAAATGTAATCATCTGTCCCCCATGCCATTACACTGTCATGTTCTGAGCTCAGATTTCCTCTGAGCTCAGACCTTTACTTTATGTTTCAGTATTATTTATCTGTAAAGTCTGTTTTGGTCATGTTCTGTACTCGTGTCTTGGTTTACTTTCCTGTTTCATGGCAGTGCTCTGCCCTCATCTCCCTGACACACTCACCAGCTGATTGCTGTGCTTCAGGTTTCCTCAGCTCCAATCAGTCAGTAATTAGGTCACCCTGCCACTTGCACCTGGAACTCGTTAGTGCCCCCACTATATATTTGACTGCTGCGCCCTCTATCAGTGCTGCAGCCAACTATGATGTTTAGACAGGACAAATCTCCCCATGTTCAATCGCCCCCTCTTGTTCTCCAACGTTTTTCCATAACTCTGGAGACTCATCAGTGTGTAAGTTATCCTTGTGGTTTTTGTATATCTCCACACAGTTATTTTTTTTGACGGTCATGTTTTTCTGTTAATAAATGTTCCTCACTGCAGTTAAAGCGCTTGAGTTTGTCTTTTGCCCTGGAGGGGCGAGTTCATGACATACACACCTTTTCTGAAAATTTAATCAAAGTCCATTCATAAATTTTGGAGTAATGTTGCTAAGAGACAAACAGACAAAGCAATGTCGGTATCATGGCAAAAAGTGATCAGCTGCCAAAAATTGATCATCAGGTACCATACTGTAGTTATGGAGTTATATTAGCCATAAAATATATATTTCAACAGGTAAACATTACTGAGTTAGGTATAATAAGATATATTTAACACTTATGATGCATTTTGAACTGGAAACAAACTTGATGTAGGATTAAAAGCAATTAAAATAATGCAGTCACAAGATTATATTGAAAAATATATAGATTTCACTTTTCATAGATTTCATAGGCCTATTTCACTATTGCCGCAGTTTTCTAAAATACTTGAAAAAAAAGTTCTGTGAGAGAATTGACAACTTTATAATGAAGAATAATTTATTGTGTGAGCAACAATATGGGCTCAGATACAAGAGGACAACTGCATTTGCTCTAATGGAATTTATAGAAAAAATATCAACTGCTGTAGAAAATAAAGAGTATTCAGGTGGGGTATTCCTGGATCTTAAAAAAGCATTTGATACAGTGGATCTTAAATTATTGTTAAAGAAACAACAAAATTATGGTAGTAGGAGGGTATCACTGTCCTGGTTATGTAGTTACTTAAAGAGCAGATATCAGTATGTATGTGCTGGTAGCAAAAACTCACAGTTACTGAAGGTTTCTTGCAGGGTCCCACAGGATTCAGTTTTGGGGCCATTGTTATTCAATATGTATATAAATGATATATGTAAAGTTTTGGAAAAAATGGATTTAATACTGTTTGCAGATGACACTAATTTATTATGCAGTGGAAGCAATTTGGAACAACTTTTGGATACACTCGGAAAGGAATTAGGAAAGCTCAAACTGTGGTTTGATTCAAACAAATTAACATTCAATTTAAGTAAGACAAAATTTATAATTCTTAACAACCATCACAACAACTCAGTATCTAAACTCAGTGTAAATGGTGTAGAGATTGAAAGGGTATCCGAAATTAAATTCCTTGGAGTAATAATTGATGATAAACTGTTTTGGAAGTCACATATTAATTATATTAAAGGTAAAATATCCAAATCAATTGTAATACTACACAGAGTGAAATATTTGCTGAATCAACCCACACTATATACTTTGTATCATTCATTAATACTCCCATGCATTGTAGCAAAGTATGGGGAAATACATATAAAACAAACATATATCCAGTCTTTATGCTTCAGAAGAGAGCTATTAGAATAATAAATAAAGCTGCTTACAGGGAATCAACAAACCCACTTTTTCTTAAATTAAAAGCTCTCAAGTTGAAAGATCTGGTTGATTTTAAAACTGCAGTAATAATGTTTAAAGCAAAGACTCTGTTACTGCCCGCAAATATCCAAAAGTTGTTCCAAATAAGGGAGAAACTATCATTTCAGAGGAACGTGTATATTTCAAAAACCTTCAGTGAGAGCTACCACCAAGCAACACGGTGTTTCAGTGCAAGGAGTCAGACTGTAGAACGCTTTTGGACCCGAATTAAAATCATGTACAACGCTTGGACAATTTAACCTGTTGAACTCTGGTCAATTTTCCTAAAAACACCTAAAAATAACATACCCAAAGTAAATCAAAAGCTGTTCTTCAACCCTTTGCAGCATCTTCATGGGGTTGGTCTCATTTAAAAGAAAACACTCTGATTTTTTTGGAAAAACAGTCATAATCTCTCTAAGTGCTCCTGCCACTGAGTAACAGTCATCTAAACATACTGAATTTGAAGAAAATAAAGTTCGCCTGGGTGTTTTTTTTTAGATACAAATGCTTGCAAGCAACACACAGCTGTCAGATACTGGCTGGAAAATGCAACAGAAATGTAGAACCAAGTGTTATCAAGCTGAGGTCAAAATTTTGTAACAATACCACAAAAAATGAATATATTACACAGCTTTTTTCTCAGGTTGTTCCCAGGCATTCTTGAACTGTGCCAAACTGTGCCAAATGGCACAGTTTGGAAAAACGTCTATAACTTTTGAATGCTTCAACATAGAAGCTTCATCTTGGGCTCTAATGAAAGGTGACACTCAGGGCTGCGTGTGTGTGTGTGTGTGTGGGGGGGGGGGGTTGTATGTTCATTCATGAATGAATGAATGAACTGCACGGTGGCGCAGTGGTTTAGCACTGTGGCAGCACAGTTTTACCCTCGGCCGGGGGATCGCGGGGATCATGAGATCGTGGGTTCGATCCCAGCCCCCGACCAACAGTGAGCTGTGTGGAGTTTGCATGTTCTCCCCGTGTTGCATGGGTTTACTCCGGGATTTCTCCGGTTTCCTCCCGCATACCAAAAACATGTAGGTTTAGGGCGCTCGCGCACGCAGCGACCGGCAGCCGGTGGCTTGTCACCAGACTGCAAACCAAAACTACCTACGGGTACAAATAAGTAACAAAAAAAAAAAAGCCCCCCACACACAAATAAACATGCCACGTAAAAAATGTGTGGCCTTTTTTTACAAGAAAAAATAACCTACAGTGCAATAAAAATTATACTAAAATATCTGCAATGTAGAGGATAACAACTCCCCCCCCACCCCCGCTACAGAGGAGCTCGGCGCACAAAAAAACTTATGGCCATGACGGACCGTTATAATTACCAATCGGTCAAAAGTCATTTTTACCTCTGCCAAGGAGGTTATGTTTTCATCGGCGTTGGTTTGTCTGTCTGTTTGTTTGCTTGTTTGTTTGTTAGCAAGATAACTCAAAAAATTATGGACGGATTTTCATGAAATTTTCAGAGATTGTCAGAAATGGGGTATCCTACAGATGATTACATTTTGGTGGTGATCTGGATCACCGTCTGGATCCATGAATTTTTTAAAGGATTTTTTTTTTTTTTTAATTTAACATTGTGAGATAGGGCCATTTTCAATATTTTTTCTATTTATTTTTTTTTTGGTGCATGTAACTCTGCCAAAAAATCGTCACAACACTTGGAAAAAAAAAAATACAGGACAACATGCCCAGAGGGGAACTGTGGCGCTTGGCAGAGGTCTGCGCTCTCCGAGTGCTTTTCTAGTTATTACTATTTTCATTGATAAAGAATAATTTAGCTTATAACACTTACCTGTCCACAACAGCAGTGTCGTTGGCGAACATCTGTTCCTCATTGTCAGACGAACATGAAGCTGGTCCGGTTGTTACGGACTCATGGTTCTGGTCACCCGACCCGGTCAAACCATCTCCGCTTCCATGATTGCGGTTTTTGCGAACCATTTTTCAAAACAAATAAAAACAGTAGTAATAAAAAAAGACTGGCTAATGGCTGAGAGTGGCTAACGCTACCGTTACACACAGGTCTCAATGTGTGTCACCCAGTGGCTTAGGCAAAAAACATTTTACGCACGGCGACGCACGCGTTTCAATCGTCAAACTTCTCTGCTTCAATTGGCTCGTTGTAGTCACGGTCGCTGGTAGGCAGGTCCTTCTTGCTAGGTTTTCAGTCATTGGTTCTTCAAGGTTTCAGAAACCCAATTCAAGGCTCTTATTAGTTGAGTTAGAGGTCAATCAAATCTAAACCAATCAAACACTCCTTTGGCTTTCTGTTCGCGGCTGTGTCTGTACTGGAAGAACGGAAATGCAGCTTTTTTTTTTTTTCAGTGCACACTGAGACGCACTATGACGCAGAGACGTGACTGCCCGTGGAATCCCGGAGTTCAACAGGTTAAACAAAAACTAAAGGAAGAAATATTCCAAACATATATAGAAAACGACATGTAAAATCAAATAAGGATTATCATATCCAGTCTGTATTGTGCTGTTGCTTAGTTTTTTGTCACGTTTCGTCTTGGCTTTGTGCTGATTTGTAATCTCTTTTATTCTATTTTCCTTTTGAATTCTTAGATGGAACATGGGTGGGCAATATAAGCTGCAGCTTCAGTCATCACCCATTTCGGATAACTTATGTTGAATTGTATAATCCGAGGAGTTATTGTTTAATTTCACCTTGTTGGATTTTTTTCCCATTGTTATGTTATTCTGTTCTTTTCTTTTAATCTAATCTATTCAAAATAAAGATCAATTCATTCGATTTACTGGATATATACATGTAGGTACTGTATACATACATATTCTATGTGTCAACAATGGACAATTACAGTGTACTTTTTCGCACGAGACTGTCAAAAACATTACCTCCTCCTCTTGGCGGAGGTAATAAAAATGAAACATTGTTCACTGCTGCGTGTTTCCATACCGTGTGGGTAATGTGCCTTGCAAGATATCCTTAGCTTGTCTGCCAGTACTGTGTTCCTCGTGCCACTGCACACCTTTCCTGAAAATGTCATCAAAATCCATTCATAAACCACAGTTTGCTTGCTTTTTGTTGATGTCTTCAGATGAAATAATGTCAACCATCATACTATGTATGGATGTGGAGTTGAACCTGGACATGTCTTAAAGGGGAAGCTCCATATTATTATTATTTTCCCACCAAAAAAATCCTGCATGCAGATCGTGATCCAGATCATCACCAAAATACAATCATCTGTTCCCCGTGCCATTACACACCTTTCCTGAAAATTTCATCAAAATCCATTTCGAACCTTTTGAGTTCCAGGAGTTCCTCAGTGGCTCATCATCATAGTAGTCTGTCGTGGGCGACAATGACTGTTTCATTTAGGTCTGCTCAGATTCCTCGACACAGCTCTGTCCTTAGCCTTCCACTGCCAGGAACTCCTGTCTATGTCCAACTTCTTCAAGTTTCTTTTTACAGTGTCTTTAAATCTGAGCCTTGGTCAACCCTGATTGCCTTTGCCCTTGCATAACTGTGAGTAGAGTAACTGCCGAGGGAGACACTGGTGGTCCGTTCTCTCAACATGTCCGAGCCATCTCAGGTTCATCTGTATTAGCATGTCCTCCATTGATGGTAGACCAGCTCGTTTCAACACTTCAGTGTTGGTTATCTTGTCTTTCCATGAGATGTTCATTATGGCTCGAAGATGTCTCATCATGTACGTGTGGAGTTTCTTCACCTGCACTCTGTAGACAGTCCAAGTTTCAGCACCGTACAATAGAGTAGCCAGTACTGTCACTCTGTACACTTTGCATTTCACACAGATAGACACATGTCGATTGTTCCACAGTCTCTCCCTCAAGTTTCCAAACACAGCGCTCGCTCTTCCTATTCTGAGAGATAGTTCGTCCTCCAGCCTAGCATTCTCTGAAACAGTACTCCCTAGATACTTGAAAGTCTTGCACTTGACTAGTGGCTCTGTACCAATGCTGATCTCTTCTGGTAGTGATGTTGATAACTGGAACTTTGGTTGTTAAAGGCACTCTGTCTTCTTGATGTTGATTTGGAGGCTGAATTGGCTAGCTGCTCTTGCAAATTTCTCCACTAAAGATTGCATATCTTCCACGCTGTGTGCAACTAGAGCACTGTCATCGGCAAAGTGCATTTCTCTTACTACCTTTATCGATGTCTTACTCTTGGCTTTAAACTGTGCCACATTGAACAAGTCTGCTTCTTTCCTTGTTTGAATGTATACTCCTTCTGAAGTGTCTTTGAAGGCCACCTCAAGCATGGCTGCCAGATATAGCGAGAAGACTAGACGCCAGCACACACCTTGTTTCACCCCGTTGCTTACTGAAAAGTTTTTAGATACTGAACCACTCATTGCCACGTTTGCTTGCATACCTGTATGGAGTGCCTCGATCAGGCTGACAAACTTCTCTGTACAACCATATTTCTTGAGTACCTGCCAAAGTCCTTGTAGCGAAACAGTATCGAAGGCTTTACTGAAGTCTATGAACACTACATAAAGCGGCATGTTTTGTTCGATACACTTTTCTTGAACCTGTTTCAAGCAGAAAATCATGTCCATTGTGCTTCTTCCACTTCTAAAGCCGCACTGGGTTTCCGGTAGTACATTCTGTGAGATGTGTTTATTGAGTCTGTTAAGTAGTACATGTGAGAGAATCTTACCAACAGTGGCTAGCAGTGATATACCTTGGTAATTTCCACAATCTTTCCTGTCACCTTTCTTGAACAAAGGCACAATACTTGCATCCTTCCAGTCTTGAGGTACTTTCTGGGCATCCCATATCTCTTGGATGAGCTTGTGCAGGCAGTTGGTCAGCTGAACACCACAAAATTTCCACACTTCTGCTGGAATTCCATCCCTTCCTGGAGCTTTACCATCCTGTGTTGTCCTGATAGCTGCCATTAGTTCATCAAAATTTGGTGGTTCATCCAGACTTGATACAGCTGGTCGCTGCACTAGAGCTTCTTTAGCCTCTTCAGTGAGATCTCCAGAGTTGTTTAGTAGTTGGTCAAAGTGGTCTGCAAATCTGACCAGGATCTTGTCTTTCTCCTGCAAAATCGTTTCACCATCCATAGCCTTTAGTTGGATCAGTCCTCTTGGTTTAGGGTCATAGACTTCTCTCAAACCTGTGAAGAATGTTTTCATGCCCTTTCTGTCTGGTGCAGTTTGAAGTTCCGCCGCTTTTTCATCCCACCAGTTGGACTTCATCTCTCTGGTGTACTTCTGTAGCTCACTCTGAGTCTTTGAGTATTTCTTCTTCTTCAACCTTGTGTTACACTGTAGGTTTTCCTTCCTAGCTGTATTCCTCGCTTCTAGTAGTTTCTTCAGGTGTTCATCATGCTCATCAAGCCAATCTTGATGTTTCCTCTCAGGGTAGCCTAATACATCACTCGCAGTCTGATACACCGTATCGTTCAGTGTTGCCCATTTCTCTTCTATGTCATTCTCTGAGTTGTTGCTGTCCAAGTCTTTCAAGTTTTCATCCATTTCCTGTTTAAGTTCTTCCTGCTTCTTTTGGCCTTTCAGTGCACTAGTGTTTAGCTTCCGTGGTGGCTTCGCACCCATCCTGCAGTGCTGTTTTCGTCTCCAAATCCTTAATCTAGATCTCAGCATAGCATGATCAGTACCGCAGTCCGTGCCTCTCATTACTCTGGTGTCCAATACATCCATTATGTCTCTCTGCCTGACTATGATGTAGTCTAATAAGTGCCAGTGCTTGGATCTTGGGTGCATCCATGTCTTCTTGTGTGTCCTTGTGCTTAAATGTAGTGTTGGTTATCACAAGGTTGTACTCTGAACATAGTGCAAGTAGAAGTTCTCCATTAGCATTGCACTTGCCTACTCTATGACTGCCTAGCACTCCTTTCCATTTCTCAGTGTCTGAACCAACTCTGACATTAAAATCTCCGAGTATCAGCCTGTCATCAGTCAGTACATGCCTGATAGTCTCATGTAAATCACTGTAGAACTCTTCCTTCACCTCCTCTGTATGGGTCATTGTTGGGGCATATACACTGATGAGTGTGGCATACATCTTCCGCTGTAGTGGGAGTCTCATAGTCGTTATCCTGTCGTTGATTGGCACCGGTTCCTCATCAAGCATTGCTGCTATCTCCTTTCTAACTGCAAAGCCCACTCCTGCTTCTCTCCTTTCTTGAGTTGATCTCCCACTCCAAAAGAAGATGTACCCATGGTCTTCCAAGCTGTCGTATCCAGGAAATCTTGTTTCACTAAGTGCAGCTATGTCTACATTGTACCTGTTCATTTCCAGGACCACAAGCGCGGTCTGTCTTTCTGGGCGCTGTGATGTTGTTCTGTCCAACAGAGTGGGTACATTCCATTCTGCTACACACAAGGCTGCTGTTTTCCTCTTCTTTTGTCTTCCTGCTCCTAGCTTACTTTCCGGTGCCTGTCAGAGTGTGAACAGATCAGCATGGACCTTGTACGCCCAGGCGACTTCCGAGCCGGTATGAGTAGCTTTCTGATTGACCATTTCATGAAACTGCTTGCAAAATATTTGAGTATTGCTAGCTTTTGCTGGACTAGCAGCACATTGTTGGCAGATAAAGGTATTATCAGAGGCAAGGACAAGCCAAGACAAACTGACTCCAGTATCTGTTGCAGTGACTGACCAGATGATAGGTTTGTTTATCTCTGCTCTTTGTGTAGTGCATGTCACAATGCACTGACTGGCACAGTCCACCACAGACCTTGCAACAGATGTGTTTATCTGCCAGGATATCCAGTCTCACCCCGTGTAACTGGGAGTGGTCCACCACAGACCTGTGGCAGATATTGTTTTTAGTTCTGCCAGGATGCCCTGTTTCACCCTCCACGCCCTCGGAATGGTGGGGATGTCGGTTGAGTTGCCAACGGCCCGACCCATGAGACAGGTAGTACCGGTTTTCATGGTTATCCAGGAACAAGCAAGCCAATGCCTGACCAGACAAAAAAAAAAAAAAAAAAAGATGTAGGTCTCCGTTAAAAGCTGTCAATTTCTGACCAAAACAAGTGGAATTTTATGGGTAAAAAGCTGCAACTTTAGCAAAAATACAAAAAAAGTGTAAATTTCCAACTGTTTACAACCTAAAACACTGCAGATATAAGATTTGAGTAAAATGCTGCAAGTTTAAGCTTTTTTTTTTTTTAAACTGCAAATTCAAGAGTAAGAAAAGTTCTACATTCATGAGGGAAAAGCTGCAAAAATTGTGAATAATAAAAAGCTGCAAATTTTCAAGTAAGAAGCTGCACATTTCTGAGTAAAATGACTCTAACTCTGCAGGAAAATCCTGCAAATGTACGAGAAAAATCCTCACATTTACAAAAGAATGTTTCTAATTAACATGAAAAAGGATGTGATAAATTGGCGTGTAAATCGACAGAGGTGTGAAGTTTGGTCCAGCTGTTCCCACTGATGTCATGGGGGGGTGATCTGTTGGGTGTCATGGGGTGTCATATGTTTACTCTTCCTGGGTTAACTAGATTATTTCTGCTGCTGGGGATCACCTATTCCTCTTCTTCTCCTGTTCCCTGCTAATTAATGCAGATCTGCAGGATTTAACACCTCCAAACACCACCGCTTAGTTTCTCCTCACGGCTGTCTTTTTTTTAAAAATGGCCAATACACACCAAGTTACATTTACTCCACTACATTTTGATCAGATTCACATGGAGCCACTGGATCTGGTCAAAGGGCCACATGTTGGAGAGCCGTGTTCTCCAGCAGAGCTCAGGAACCTGAACTCCACACAGAGCCAGACTGAGGGGTTCTGGTCCAAAACAAACCTGCATGGAGACAAAAAAATGATGCTTTTGTTTGTCAAACACTTTTCAAAGAGTAAATAGTTGTTAATTTTTGACTGGATGTATGGCATAACAAGAAGTGTCACATGTAATTCAACAGTCTGTCAAGACGTGGACTGGGCCCCATGTCCTCACCCTGATTTATAGTTTATATTCCTTGTCACCAGGGCATGGGTCCCAGCCCGCGTCCTCGCCTTGAGGTCTTTATTGTATGATTTTCTGTGTTGAGTTTTGATCCTTAGTATTATTAATATCATGGGTTTTATGTTCTGTATCATTTTAAATCCCTCCTTTGTCCTTAGTCCTTGATTTTCATTATCGATATTATCCTAGTCACATTTGATAGTTTATTCCCATCATTATTTGTAGCTTTTGTTTGGGCTTTTACTTTGACAGTGTTTTTTGTTGATTTCCACCTTAGCCTGATCCGTGTTGATTTCTTGATTCTCCATATCTATTTCTGCTTTAGCAATTAGACCAGCCTTATTTAATGATTGCCGCCCATTACCTGGTGCTGCGACCTTGAGTCATTCTGGCGTGATTACACGCTCCAGTCTAGTCTGAGTTTTCACCTGACCCTGAAGCCTTGTGTGTTTGCCTTGTGTGCCTTGCTTTTTGTTTTTCATTCCAGCCTTCAAGCTGAGAGGGGTTTAAAGTGATGATCTCATCTGCACATGGGACCATCATCAAGACTAATACTTTTTCATGTAAAACCCTGTACTCATTGCGTATGAGGCCATGCAGAGAGAGCTGTTTTTCTGCATATAATAAAGAGATAAGTGAAATTGGGTAAATTATGTTTTTGATTCAGCTTTTAAAAATGGGGCAGGTTTCTTTGATTGTTTTTGGGGAAGAAAAGGCAGCACAAATGTCAATAAACTCCTCAATTACTGCATATGCAAAGAGCCAGTGTAATATTTTACATAATTTTTGTTGCAGTGGAATCACTGAAGTACCCAGGGAGGAGCAGACACTGCACAGGTACACTGTTTTGGACTGCGGCAGGTCAAGGTTTTTCTTTTTCTGTTATTTAATATCACAGGTAATCTTACTACCCGAGGATGAGACAGTGAGCCTGGAGGGGAGGAGAAGTGATTGTTAGTGGCATGGTTGGCACAGATGTAGGAATTAATTTATAACTTGCAGATGATGGACAATATTCTGAGAGAGCTGGCTTATTTGTATTTAGTGAGGAACAGTCGGTGAGGTGAATCCTTTTTTTTTTATTAGTCTGGGAGGGATATCCAGGTGAGTCTGAGAGGGAAGTGATCCTTTCTGGTGTGGCTCCGTCACAGAAGAGGTAAGGGGATGCAGATGGGAATGAATCTGGGAGGTGAGAGGTGTGAGCAGGCAGGCTATTAAGGATAGCCACAGCCAGACACCAGAGATGGAGGTAGGCAGCCACACAGCAACAGGTTGGTTTTTAGGAGACAAGGAGCAAGATTGTTTCGTCTCCTTTTGGCCGCTCCCTTTAGGTGTCGCCACAGCAGCTCATCTTCCTCCATCTCACCCTGTTCCTTGCATCTTTTTCTGTCACTCCTACCCTCTCTATGTCCTCCTTCACTTCATCCATGAATTTTCTCTGTGGTGTCCCTCTTTTCCTCCTGCCTTGCAGCTCCATCGTCACCATCCTTTGTCCAATATGTCCACTACCCCTCCTCTGCACATGCCCAAACCACCTCAGCCTTGCCTTTGTCTCCCAACCGCTCAACCTGAGATGTCCCTTTGACATACAGGTGCAGCTCAATAAATTAGAATGTCATCAAAGTTGATTTATTTCAGTAATTCAATTCAAAAAATGAAACTCATATATAGATTCATTATACACAGAGTGATATATTTCAGATGTTTATTTCTTTTAATTTAGATGGTTATGGCTTACCACTCATGAAAACCCCAAATTCAGTTTCTCAAAAAATTTGAATATTATAAAAAAGTTCATTATTGTAGACTCATGGTGTCACATTCTAATCAGCTAATTAACACCAAACACCTGCAAAGGTTTCCTAAACCTTTAAATGGTCTCTCAGTCTGGTTCAGTAGTCAACACAATCATGGGGAAGACTGCTGACTTGACAGTTGTCCAGAAGACCATCAGTGACACTCTCCATAAGGAGGGTAAGCCACAAAAGGCCATTACTAAAGAAACTGGCTGTTCACAGGCTGCTGTATCCAAGCATATTGATGGAAAGTTGAGTGGAAGGAAAAAGTGTGGCAGAAAAAGGTGCACAAGCAACAGGGATAACTGCAGCCTTGAGAGGATTGTGAAGCAAAGCCCATTCAAGAATCTGGGGAAGATTCACAAGGACTGGACTGCAGCTGGAGTCAGTGCTTCAAAAGCCACCACACACAAGCGTATCCAGGACATGGACTACAATTGCCACATTCCTTGTGTCAAACCACTCCTGAACCAGAGACAGCTTCTGAAGCATCTTACCTGGGCCAAGGAGAAAACAGACTGGACTGTTGCTTCATGATCCAAAGTCCTCTTTTCAGATGAGAGTAAATTTTGCATTTAATTTGGAAATTAAGGTCCCAGAGTCTGGAGGAAGACCGGAGAGGCATGGAATCCAAGTTGCTAGAGGTCCTGTGTGAAGTTTCCACTGTCACTGAGGATTTGGGGAGCCATGTCATCTGTTGGTGTTGGTCCACTATGTTTTATCAAGTTCAAAGTCAGCACAGCCTTCTACCAGGAAATTTAAAAGCACTTCATGCTTCCCCCTGCTAGCAAGCTTTATGGATATGCTGATTTCATTTCCCAGCAGGACTTGGCACCTGCCTGCCCACAATGCCAAAAATAACAATTTTTGGCACCTGCTTGATTGACCAACAAACTCCCCTCTTGTATACCCCATACAGAATCTATGAGGTACTGTCAAGAGAAGATGAGAGACACCAGACCCAACAATACAGATGAGCTGAAGGTCGCTATCAAAGCAACCTGGGCCTCCATAACACCTCAGCAGTATCACAGGCTGATCGCCTTCATGCTATACCACATTGATGCAGTAATTCATGCAAAAGGAGCCCTGACCAAGTATTGAGTGTGTACATGAACATACTTTTCAGTTGGACAACATTTCTATTAAAAATCCTTTTTTTTTTCTCTTCATTAATTTTAAGTAATACTCTGAAACTGAATTTGGGGTTTTCATGAGCTATAACCCATAACCATCAAAATTAAAAGAAATAAACACTTGAAATATATAGGGATGAGCCGATACAATGCAGTATTGGTATCTGGTTCAATCCAGGCAAAATGGCTGGATCGATATTGGTAAAGAATAAAAGTAATTTACCAATTTGATGCATTAATAATATTAAAATGAAGGTGCGATCACCATTCTCAGCCACACTGTGTGCGACCTCCGTCAACAGAAGCAACGAGTGTCACTGGAGCCTGTCTGTGGGACTCGCCTCAGTATATTTGTTGTGTGGTACCAGCGTTTACAATTTTAAAAACACCAACTTGATAAAACACTTGCAAAAGTATCACGGTAAAAGAGTATGCCAAATTCTGTCAAGAATCGAGCAGAAGGAAGTGTTGTGCATCGTCAGCCGTTGCTTTTCCAGCTCGGAGGCTGGAAGATGCTAAAACTGAAATGTAAACAAAAGAACAAAACTTAAAGTACAAACCAGACAGGACTGTGGAAAACAACAGGAACGAAGACTTAACATGGGTTTACCTTTCAGCGGAAGATGTGGAACAGCTGATGTACATGTCCTGTACCACCCTCAGTGCCACTTCAGATTTCCTCATACAGTATCACACTTCCTGTCTTAGTACCCTATAGGCTTTCTCTAGATCCACAAAGACACAGTGCAACTCCTTTTGACCTTCTCTATACTTCTCCATCAACACTCGTATAACAAACATTGCATCTGTAGTACGCTTTCTTGGAACAAAATTGTTTGAATGAGGAAATAATCAGAATTTAGTGGCGACAAACTCCACAGGTTCGTAGTTGGTTATTGGCAGTGTTGGGCAAGTTACTAAAAAATAGTAACTAGTTACAGTTACTAGTTGCTTCTTTTCAAAAGTAACGGAGTTACTTTTGAGATACTGCATGATTAAAGTAACTAGTTACTTGGAAAAGTAACTTTTATGTTACTTTTAAATGCATACTTAAATCATCTAGCACACACAACAAGATCAAGGGTCCCTTGTTCTCATCAGAAAAAAGAAGAAAAAGAAAACTGATGAGAAAAAAAGTTTCATCTTACTAAGAAAAAATGTCTCAGATTTACACAAGCTATTGTAATCAATAGAAAGTCAGAAATTTACTAGAAATAAAGCTGTGAATTCACAGAGAAAATTTTGGACCCCTGGTGGGCCACGAGCCATATGTTTGACACCCCTGGACCAGCCCATTAAAAATGCATATTTAGAGGATTTACTTCCATGAAATAGTTGCATATCACAACAGCATGTAAATGAATGAGATAAAATAAAATAGAAAGTACAGATAAATGAAAGTTCACCGCTTACAAGCTGTTCTTTACTGCAACAAATCACTGTCACTTTTTCTCTGTGCATAAGAAAACTTTAAATGCATTTAATGCAGACATTAAATGTGAGCTTCTTGCTCAAAAAATACTCATGTTTAACCACAGAGCTAGGAGCTTTTAGGGGCTGCTCACTGCTCGGACAACAGGTGATCAGGGCTCAATATGAGAGGTCGCCACCGCCACGGCATTTCTTCAGAGTTGTGATGTGAACTGGGGCAGGACAGGAAACGGACCCGCGGAGGAGACTGTGTGATGGCTGCGTCAGTTACGGTAGGGTCAGTTTATATTTATTTCCATATTTATTTGCTTGCCTTTGAGTTTGGCATGACAACCTCCAGTGGCTTGAGGCCGGCAGCTGTCCCGCTAAAAGCCACCAAAACTGTGTATTCATCCCCAGTTGGCAGCTGATGAGGAGTGTCTAGCAACTGCAAGTTGTATGATCGTCTGTTTGCGCTAAAATATCTATCCATATTAATAAAACGAGTAACGCATCTGATCAAATTTCAGTAACTATAACGCATTACTGAATTTTTAAACAGTAATTTCATTACACAACACGACACTACAAAAGTAGTGGTGTTACAGCAGTGTAATGCGTTACTCCCAACACTAGTTATTGGTGTAATGATCTTACATGGTCCTTGATTCACACCGGAGTTTAAGTAAATATGGAAGCTAGACTCCTGCAGGTGGAGGTGATCAGCCGGCTTTGGCCAATTAACTCCGTCCCGGCTCCTGAAAGTGAAGGGGTGAGGGAGAGACAACTACTCAAGGGATACAGTAAATAATGAATGAAATGAAAGCACCAAGGTGCTGTGCCTCAGTGCCTGTGGCATGGTAGCATGGGTGGCTGTAAAATAGTGACACTCCTACCTCTACTAGCCCGGGATAGTTTTTACAATACCTTTTTTTTTTTCCGCTGTGGCATTGACAGAAATAGTGAGCTAAATTTGTGTTTATTTCAAAAACAAACTGTTATTTCAACATCCTGGCAAATTAAAAGTCGAGAAAATATGGTCATACAATGATACCAGCCTCTAGTTGCGCTTAATTTTGACTGGGCGAGCTGAAAAGCTGGTAACAGACAGACAAACAGATGGACAGATACAACCACACACACACAGGCGCATTAACTGATTACCATATGCCTCTCTGTTTCACCAAGGGATAAAAAATATGCTGTGCTCACCCTGGTCCATAATAGTTTTGAAGAGGAAAAGAAGTTATATTAACATTAAAGCTACTTGGTCCTTGTAATTCTCCTACTTGGAAGGTCTTGCGTCTCTTGACATATGCAGAGAGTGCTTGTCGGCTCAGAAGCAGTGAGCTCCAATGTATACCCACCACATCAATATTTGAAAGTGAGAGCCACACGGGATGTGTCAGCCCTTTGATGCACTTGCACATGACAATATTTCCCACCAACAGATGTGGAAATATAAGCTGAAGGGGGTAAAGCCTTCTTTTGAAACAGCCACAAGTCTTCATAAGGTGGTTGGAGGGCTGCTGGCAGAGAAAATCAAAGGTTTTTTTCATGTAGGAAATGTGATTGCATGCATTATTAAATTATTTAAGCAATTCCTTAACAAACACTATATTTGAATGCCACATTAAAAACTTCTGCCAGGAGTACAGTTGTATCAAGGTAAAAGGTAGGTTACAGAGACAACAATGTGGGTGTTTTCATGCATGTCATGTGTAGTTTGGGTTAAGGTTTATTAGCACCATCCAGTGGTCTCACACACTTGGTGGTGTTTGGCCCACGTAAGCTTGTAATTTACAGGGCTGCCTATGCTTACGTCACCGATCACCATGAACGAGCCCTAGTGGCAGACCAAGGTATAAATAAACGACATTCTCAGTGTACTTCAGTGGAAATGTTAGCTACTGTAAATTTTAAAAAGAAAATGCCGAAATAGTGCCCAGTTGGCTCATGTAGCCATCACCATCTTTCATAAGATGGTGATGGCGATCAGAAATACAAGATTTTTAGATTCACATCAGCCTGCAGAGATTACCGAAGGAGGATATTGTGGGCTACTGTCTGCCAAAGGAGAATGCCTTTTCATAATAGGATGTGAAGGCTGAGGGATGATATGACCCACGTCTCCACCTGTTCTGACAGCTTTATAAAAGGTATGTCTGTTTACCAAACTATGACTCTTATTTATTATTAAAAGTAACTTGCCTACATGTAAAGTTAATGTGAACAAGCAAAAAACAGCCGAATTTTCATCTGAGGGAGTCAATAGCTAGAATAGCATTAGCATAGAAATATGTCAGCTCGGTAGGAATATTCATTCCAATCTGAGTCGTTAATTAGTCTCAGAGTAAACGTATCAACACTGCAATTAAACTAGTTTAAAAATGAGACTGACATTCACCTGCTGACAAATGGACCAAAGCTCTGTAGAGCGGAAACAAAGTGCCGGGATTAAGAAAGGCTAACGAGGGTAAACAAACGGTTGTTTGTCCTGTGAGCTCCGGTGGATAAATTCTGCAAACCTAAACATGACAGCTTTTTGGGGACTTCCACAGCAAGTACAATTTATTTTCTATTATTAGAACTAGTGCATACCCATGCATGCCCGTAGAAACCACTTATAAGCAAGTATTTCTGCCTGCCCATACGTAGCAAGTGTGTTTACATACCGCGTGGGTCACGTGGGTCATGTGGCTTACAATGACATCCTTTCTGCTGGTACACGCTGCCGGAGTTACATCCTCATCCACTCCGAACCACATCTTAAACTACACACTTTGCTTGTTTTTTCTTGGCGTCTTCAGATAATGTCCATCATCACATACTATGTGGATGGAGACCACATTTCTTTTCGTTCCAAGCCATTTTACTTTTCTGCAGTGTTTGGTGGTAAACAGTGCTAAGAGTGCCCTGCTTCTGGGGTGCAGAGGTGTGTAGCCAAGCACGTAACTGTCACCATGGGTTGAGATGCCGTCTCGGCACTCAGCCCATGTTTTCCCTCATCCCTGCTTCCCATTGAGCAGCGTCTCAGCTGGCCCCCAGCTGGCAGCATTATGGACGGCTGGGGCCAATTAGTCTTCATCAGCTGGGGCGCTGCCAATGAGGATAAATAGGAGCAGCCTCGATGACTCGGGGCTGCGACATAAACACATTGCTAAGCTGAAGCCCCTTCGTCTGGTGTCAGCTTATACTCCTCTTGCAGCATTCCTGTGTTTGTATCCCGCTGTGAGTATGTACGTCTTGCTACCCCCACGTCCGGTACGAGCTGCTTACCTCTGCGCTGTGCAACCTGTGAGTGTACGTCTGCATGAGTATCTGTGCTCTCCTCATCCCTTCCCCTTTACCCTGAATAAAATATCACGACTCACTGGCTTGCCCCTGGCTCTGATTGCCCGGCTCCCTAGAGCCGGATATGACAGTAACTCAGCAGACACATCTTAAAGGGGAAGAACATGAAAAGCTCAATATTAATACATAAAATAATTTGCAAAAAAATTCCTGGTTCCAGAACGTGATCCAGGTCACCACCAAAATCTAATCATCTGTTCCCCGTGCCATTACACACCTTTCCTGAAAATTTCACCAGAATCCATTCTTATCTTTTGGAGTAATGTTGCTAACAGACAGACAAACCAACAAGCCAACACCGGCAAAAACATTACCTCCTCCCTTGGCGGAGATAAAAAGGGAATCTTTTGCATAGACACCAACACCAACAACACAGTTCTGACCAAACAGGGCTTGTCTCAAACAGCGAACTTTTGTAGTAGCATGAGGCTTGTTTTTTTTTTATCTTTAAGACTGGGAGAGCACAGAATCGAAGTTTTGAATGTCATTGAAAGAATAGATCTCATCAAATTTGTGACTTTTTGCCCTTTACTTCTGTGCATGCACACAAGCACACACAGACAACTGTATGCTTTTGTGTGGAATTTGGCAGAAATGGAATCTGGTCATATCCTGTAGTGGCTCCAGTTCAAATGGACGTAACTGGCTTCACCTGCTGTGCATGTATCACTTCATGCTCCACCTGTTCCTTTTGCTCCAACACCACACTACATTGGCACTGGACCCAAATGTGCAAAAATACAAAGACATGTGTGCAAGCAAACACCTACATATGCTCATATGGGCCGCTCTCAAGTTCACATAAACAGACACACACTCACGCTCGTTCCCCTTCTCAACCTACAACAGCTGCGACAACAGGAGGTCAGAGGAGTAAAATGAATTAACAACATCTGCAGACTGCAGATTAATGGGAGAAATCATCTGTAAATTAGGCGTGGAGCTCATTCATCTGCTCATTCACACACTAATGTGTGAGTCTGTGTATGAGAGAGTGCGAGATGCAAAGACACCACGAGTAACAAGCCTGCCGGCTCATCTTTGGCGGTATTTTTCTGAATGCTAAGTTTGTAGAAGCAGTTGGTCTTTCAGTTTGACATTCTCAGATTTGTTTCTTCACGCAAAGGAAATTTCACTTACAGCTGTTTAAATTGGATACACAAGATTATCCTTAAGCTGTGAAACATACTTTGTCAATATAAAAGAAGAAAAAGGTGACTTTTCTGAAAGGAAAGTGTTCCAGCTCATTGAGCACTCACAGTGGGTCTAGTGTGTAAGCCTGTTATGTTTTGGGCATGCTACTATAGAGAGCTTTTGAAAACTTGACGGAGCATTTACATCACATATTTCTGTTAGTCTCCAACATCTTTTGCTCACAGTACTTTTGATTTTGATTTTGAAAGATGCCTCAGATTCAATTAATACCTGATGTTTGAAAAGTTAAACACATATTATTTTATGCAACTTCATTTCTTTCTTTTAGTCTCTGCACATGTATGAAACGGTTTGCTATAAATTTCATTTCATGATCTAATAAGATATCAATTTGATAGTTGATTATCTGTCAATTAGTATAGAGGGCATGGTTGTAGAAAGGAATCTTCCAAAAGGTTAATTAAGCTATGTATCATTCTGATAATATAGTCTAAATGGGTGAAAATTGAAATTTAAGTACAACACATTCATCTCACAAACACTGCAGGGCATTCCACTGCCCTGAAGATGACTCTCCTCTTCTTCAGTGCGATAACAAGCAAAGCTGTTTGGCTAGTGTTCCTGGCCTCTGATTCACCTTTCTGTCTTTTGAGGCCTCAGTCAGACAGGAAATTAAAGATTTTGTTCATCTGGGGACCCTGCTTTGAAGTGGGTGGGGGAGCACTTCAAACCCTAACTGAATGTGGGCTCTAAAAATGAAATGTAGGACTCTAAAAGGTATTTATGAAACATATGAGAACCTTAAAATCACAGGAAAAAATATAATGATGCTTTTTTGAGTAAGTGTGCTATAAAGATAGCTGACAAGCTACAGAAACATGAAGGCAAGCATGTTATTTATTGTGACTTTTTTACATGCAAGTAACCAAACCTTAAATGTTAGCAGTTGATACCACTATAAATGCACTACACAGGAAAAGCAAGAAACAGTATGGTCCTTAACTCCCGTTTGCACAGGGGTGGAGATTGTTGAGAGATGAAAAAATGACCAGATCTCTTGATGATCTATCAGTGATGTCTCAACGATCACCAAGATAACTCAATGATACTTACTGACCTCCATGATTTGACTGAGTTCAAAACAATCAACGATCATTAAAGGGAAGTGATCTCTCAAGGAGCCCTCAATGATTTCATCCATCTCTCAATGATCTCCCAGTGATTTCTCAATTAACTCTATTGGTCTTTCATCGAATGCTCAGCAATCCCTCACTGATCTCTCAGCTATTTCTACCTTCGAGGTGGAAAAAGGTGGGGTTCACTGAAAGATTGCTGATCATTGAAAGGTCATGTGAGATCTGGCTATTTTATTTTTTTTTTATCTTTCAACAATCTCCCAATGTGCATAGTCTGTAAAGGCAGTAGAATGATCCCCAGCGATCTCTCAAGGATATTTCAAAGACCTCTAGAGATCGCCATGAAATCACACAACAATCTCTCAAACCTTTACACAGAAATGACTTTTTCGAGGCTTTAGGAGATCATTGAGAGATTATTGTTCTCTCAATGGTTACCCACCAACCTCTCTGTATAAAGAAGCCCTTAATTACAGATTCTACATAGTCTGTAGTCCCTCTAATCAATATGCACATTCAGTTCAGTCAAACAGGATACAGACAGAATTTTAAATGCATAGTTAACACAAATAAATTAATCTCATTATCTAAAGCCACCTGGCCATGTGGTGCAGAGACAACAATCTCTCTCTGTACGTGGAGAAAATGAAGAAGATTGTTATGGACTTCAGAAGAGTGCACACCCGGCATGCGCCCCTGACCATCAATGGTGCTGCTGTGGAGAGGGCGAGCAGCACCAAGTTCCTGGGTGTGCACATTACAGAGGATCTCTCCTAGACCACCGACACCGCATCGCTGGCCAAGAAAGCTCAGCAACGTCTCTACTTCCTCCGCAAATTGAGAAGAGCCAAAGCCCCGGCCCCCATCATGTGTACCTTCTACAGAGGCACCATCAAGAGCAACCTGACCAGCTGCATCACTGTGTGGTGCAGCACCTGCGCCACATCCTGTCACAAGACCCTACAGCACATAATGAGAACAGCTGAGAAGATTGTTGGTGCCTCTCTCCCCTCCCTTGAGGCCATCTACAGCGCCTACCTCACCCGCAAAGCCCTCTGCATTGCAGGTGATCCCACCCACCCATCACACAGCTTCTTCAGTCTGCTGCCATCAGGGAGGAGACTGCGGAGTCTCCGGGCCAGGACCAGCAGACTCAGACTCAAGGACAGCTTCATCCACCAGGCTGTCAGGAAGCTCAACTCTCTCAACTCTCTTCCTACTCTGCCCCCATCCCCCTTCTGCCTCCCCACACACACACACGAATCCTGGACTCTAACCCCCCCCCATCCCCCCAACAACTGAACTCTGCCATCCACAGGTACTGTTCACTCCCACACACACACACACACTGATTTCAGGAGCTTCAAAAACTGAACTCTGCTGCCATCCAGGAGCTGTTCACTCCAGCACATGCACACACACTGATCGCAGGGCTGCACCAGTCACTTTGAGCAACAATGGACTCTCTTTGCACTACATGCCACTTTAACCCTCTATGTGCCCTGATGTTGCTTTAAATCACTACATGCTGTCTTAACTTTTAACGTATTTAGTTATTTTGCACACCCTTAGTATTTTTGGTTAGCTTCTGGTTGGGGGTTGGTTTTCTTTGCACTGATGTTTGATGTTTAATGTTTAATGTTTGGTGTTAGATGTTTTACTTTATATTCATATTTTCTACTTAGTGTTTACCTTGCTGCACCGTGCCTTTCAGAGTGAAGTAATTTCAATTCTCTGTATGTGCTGTACATATGGCAGAATTGACAATCAAGTTAACTTTTACCTGAGATGACTAAAGACTATTTTATGAGATGGAGTTGTAATTTGTAAAATTTAGTTAAACAAATGTATTATCATAACAGAAGCACCTCCACAGAACATTGTTGATAGTGCTATAAAGGTAGATTGAAAAGAATAAATCAAGTTCATGCAAGGAGAGAAATTACATTGCCATCTCTTTTTGTATCTCATGTATTTTTACCCAAGCCTTTATGAAAGTCTAACTTTAATAATAATGATGATGATGATGATGATGAAAAGTAACAGAACATTTTTCAGTTTGGCTCAATTATCACACGAAAAAAAAACCTTGACTTGTTTTTATAGATATTTTAATTAGTGTTAGTCATGAATGAGGACATATGTGTTTGTTACGAGACAAAGGGATGGATAAAAACTATGGAGAAACATTTCGTGTTTATCAGTGCAAGTCCCTTTGGATTTCCACTGAGCTCTGAAATTGGCTCTAATGAACATTAATTAAAATTTCACACTCAAAACATGACCCGATAAGAAGAATGAGATACAAATAGCACTTTTCACGTTGTATTAACAAGGAACATAATGCTGACTTCTTTGTATTCTGACTTGTGATTTCTGTTTCCATATAGTTCCCATTTAGTAAAAATACTATAGTTGTTTATTTTAAATACATGTTCACCCTTAAAAAGCATATTTTTAAACCATATACTGTATGTTTTTTTTAAATAAAATCACTAAAAATCATCAGTGACATTGTTATATTCTTATATTGACCGACTACAGAATTGGGTCGTAATCTCTGGCATTGCCCTTAAATGGTTCACATCTTTCTTATCAGATAGACATTTTGGAGTCCAATCAATAAACACATGTCCTCAACAGCATCTCTCACACATGGAGTCCTTCAGGGCTCCATTCTTGGTCCGATTCTTTTCTTCATATATGTACTACTCCCAAAAAGAGAGATATTTGGCTTTCTGTGAAATTTAAGGATGTACCTAAAATACACTACAACCTTTACAGGTGAACTTAATTTGACCTTCTCTAACCTTTTGAATGCACATGTCCACTGTTCGATGTTTCAGAACTTTTTGCATAACTTGCTGTTCTCTAACAAGGTGCTTAATGGCAACATTCACAACAGGTGTTTGGTCCATGAATTGACCAATAAATTTTCTGGTTCAGTTAAAATTGGTATTTAAACAGTTCTCTTCATCATGCTGTTCATATTTTAACATCATGAGACCAAGACAGCACCTAACAATTGATCAACAGTACCTCGCCATTGCAAGGCTTCAAACAGGATGTTCTCAGATGGAAGTGGCCACTGAGCTTAGAGTGTCACAGAGTGTCATCAGCAGGTTGCAACAGAGATACAGAGAGACTGGAAGAGTCACAAAAAGGCATAGAAGTGGATGTCCTTTGGCCACATCCCACGCTGACGACTACTCCATTGTGAACAGTGCCCTGCGGAACCGGATGATGAATGCCAGGGAGCATTTACGCTGGACAAGGGACCAGTGTGCCTCAGTACTGTTCTCTGATGAAAGTCAATTCACGCTGAGCAGAAATGATGACCATCAATGATGTTGGCGACGTCAAGGAGAGTGCTATGCATCAGCCACTGTTGTCACTAGGTGGTGATGTTACAGTCTGGGCAGGTGTGTCTAGTCAATACAGAACTGCCCTACACCTGGATAAGGGACCAGTGGGCCACAGTGCTGTTCTCTGAAAGTAGATTCATGTTGAGCAGAAATGATGGCCGCCAACGATGTTGGAGATGTCAAGAAAACCACTATGCATCAGCCACTGTTGTCACTAGACCAGCTTTTGGTGGTGTTACAATCTTGGCAGATGTGTCTAGTCAATACAGAACTGCCCTACACCTTGTGAATGGTACAGTGACAAGCTGATACTACCCGAATAATATCATTAATCCAGTCATTATGCCCCTACATGAACAACGCCCAGCTCTTGCTGGGACGGTTTGCCGCTGAGTGTGAAGCGGCTGGGATGAGAATCAGCACCTCCAAGTCCGAGTCCATGGTCCTCAGCCGGAAAAAGGTGGATTGTCCTCTCCGGGTTGGGGACAGGCTCCTGCCCCAAGTGGAGGAGTTTAAGTATCTTGGGGTCTTGTTCACGAGTGAGGGGAAAATGGAGCGAGAGATCGACAGACGGATTGGAGCAGCATCTGCAGTGATGCGGACGTTGTACCGGTCTGTTGTGGTGAAGAGGGAGCTTAGTTCTAAGGCAAAGCTGTCGATTTACCAGTCAATCTACGTTCCTACTCTCACCTATGGTCACGAGCTTTGGGTAATGACCGAAAGAACGAGATCGCGGATACAAGCGGCTGAAATGAGCTTTCTCCGTAGGATTGCTGGACTCACCCTCAGAGATAGGGTGAGGAGCTCAGTCATCCGGGAGAGGCTCAGAGTAGAACCGCTGCTCCTCCACATTGAAAGGAGTCAGTTGAGGTGGTATGGGCATCTGATTAGGATGCCTCCTGGACGCCTCCCACTTGAGGTGTTTCAGGCACGTCCCACTGGGAGGAGACCCCGGGGCAGACCCAGGACTCGGTGGAGAGACTATGTCTCCCAGCTAGTCTGGGAACGCCTTGGTATCCCCTCTGAAGAGCTGGAGCAGGTGGCTGGGGAGAGGGAAGTCTGGGCTTCTCTGCTTGAACTGCTGCCTCCGCGACCCGGACCTCCGGAAAAGCGGTAGAAGATGGATGGATGGATGGATGAACAACGCCAAATTTCATCTTCATGGACAACAATGCTCCAGCTCATCAAGGTCGCATCATTAGGGAACGGCTGCTGAAAGCTGAGGTACCTCAAATGGAGTGGCCTGCACTTTCTCCAGACCTGAATCCCATAGAAAACCCATTGGATCAGCTGAGTCGCCATGTAGAGGCTTGTAACCCTGCACCCCACAACCTCAATGACCTGAGAGCCGCCCTTCAAGAAGAGTGGAACGCCACGCCTCGGCAGACAAAAAGTCAACTTGTGAACAGCATGAGACATCATTGTCAAGCTGTAATTGATGCTCAAGGGCACATAAGTTATTGAGACATTGACATTTTTTGTTGTGGTATACCCACCACTGTTGTTAGCTTTTGTTTCAATACATTGTTCGAGATGAGGAAATCAGCATGCATGCTTCTACTTAAATGCCCTACATTCATGACATAATATTACTGTAGCGTTGTGGAGTGTGTGAAATAAGAGGCAGATTCATGGACAGACTGTTTTTTACACACTTCACATCTCTCAAGCACAGAACAGACTGAATGATTACAGCAAGCTCTCTCCTCTTTTTCCCAAGTCACTCTTCACACATCTACATGGAAGTTTCTCATCACACAGCATGACATTTACATTACACTGCCTTCAACCCCTTATGTCTCTGACTCCTTGTGGCTATATGACCAGGAACTCCCTGGGCATTGTTCTCCCATGCTTATTCACTGTCTCTGTCTGAGGTGCTAAATAATCTGACTCCCCCAAGGTCCTACAGCGTGAACTTTTTACATTTTCCGTCAATTTCACCTGAAAGCTAAACATCCCTAACTTTTTGTGAGTAGTGTACTGGTGATCTGTCCAGGGTGTGCCCTGCCTCTCACCCAAAGATGCTGGGATAGGCTCCAGCCCCCCGCCCCCCCAGGACCCGAAAAAGGATTAAGCGGAAGAAGATGGATGGATGGATGGTATGTTGCTCCCAGGCCATCTGCTAAAAGTTTCAAAGGCATTGCTTATCATTGTATGCTGACACAAAATTGTATTTTTCTGTTTAACCCAATTCTAAATTGTCCTTAGGTATCACTGTGAGAGTGAATGGTTGTCTGTCTCTCTGTGTTGGCCCTGCGATGGACTGGCTCCAGCCCTCCTCCCCCCCCCCATGACCCAAAAAGGATTAAGCGGAAGAAGATGAATGAATGAATGAATGAATGAATGTTTAACCCAATAACCTCAACAGCCTCTCCCACCTCAGTTACTGCTTTACAGCAATTAACAACTGGATGTTTTCCATCTTCCTCTGCCTTAATCCCTACAAAACAGAGGTGCTTGTACTTGCACCTGAAATCTTCTCTGAGGTGGTTAGCAAGCATATCGGCCCCCTCAGCAATAATATCAAATCATCTGCGAAGGACCTTGGAGTCGCTTTCTACAAAAAGCTGAACTTTGAATCTCACATTTCTTAAACTCATTCAGTCATGTTTCTTCCTTTTAAGAAAAATTTGCAAACTTAAAACTTTTACTGTCCCCTAGCAATCTTGAACTGTACTTGTACACACTTTTTCTTGATTATTGCAACTCACTTTTCACACGCATTTCTCAGTTCCTCTATACAGTAGCTCATGTTTAACTGGTAAAGAACACAGCAGCTAGGTTGCTAACTGTAATGCACCTGTAAGATGGTTGCCAACCGCCAATCAAATCTAAAAGAAGAAGAAGAACCAGTTGGTACACACACATCGCTCCTGTTCTTGCCTCCCTTCACCTGCTCCCAGTAAAACTGAAATTTCTTTTTTTATTTAAACTGCTCAAAACTCACTTTTTTAGGTTAGCATTTCCTTAATCTTTCACCACTCATTTTTGGAGGAAAAATGTAAGTAGGAATGTACGTTTGTATGTGTGTTTGTATGTTTTGTAATTTCAAGTGAATTTCTTGTTAAGCACTTTGTAACTGTTTTGAAAAGTGCTATACAAATCACTATAAATTCAAGAAATCTGTCAGTTTGTGTGTCTGTCCGTGTGTCACGATCATAGCACATCATAGGACAGCCTATGATGTCTGCATGATGTCCTATGATGAGCCTATGATATCAGGCAACATAGGACTCACAATGCTGTCATATAGACAATAGGACTGGCTACCTATAAGATAAGATAAGATAAGTCTTTATTAGTCCCACAATGGGGAAATTCCAGGATTGCAACAGCACAGGGATAGCAACACTCAGAGCAACAATCAAGAAGACAAGAAAAACAAGAGCAGCAAATATACATATGTACATATAAATATATAAATATATAAACACACAAGTGTGGAGCATTGTAGCTAGATTCAATTCAATTCAACTTTATTTATATAGCGCCATTTCACAACAACAGTCATCTCATAGCACTATCAACTGTAGGGGGAACCCCCACAGTTGCAGAAAGACCCCAGCAATCAGGCGATCCCCTGTGAGCAAGCACTTGGCGATGGTGGAGAGGAAAATCTCCCTTTTAACAGGAAGAAACCTCCAGCAGAACCAGGCTCATGGAGGGGCAGTCATCTACTGCGACTGGCTGGGGGGTGAGGGGATAGAGAAGATGAAAAGAACAGACATGTAGAGCGCAAACAGCACGATGGGGACTCAATCTATGGGAGAGAACAAACAAATGTTAATGACCAGCAAAAAAAATATTTCATTGAGAGTGAGGAAAGAAGTGAGGCCCAGTGCATTACTGGAGGTCCCCCGGCTGTCTAAACCTATTAGCAGCATAACTAAGGAAGGGTTCAGAAACACATGATTCCTCCCTAATTGTAGGCTATATCAAAAAGGTAGGTTTTAGCCCTATTCTTAAAAACAGAGATCGAGTCTGACTCCCGAATCCAGATTGGCAGCTGGTTCCAAAGGAGAGGAGCTTGATAACTGAAGGCTCTGCTTCCCATTGTACTTTTGGAGATTCTAGGTATTACAAGTAATCCTGCATTTTTGGAGCGTAGTGCTCTGTTAGGATAATACGGTAGTATCAGATCTTTTAGATAAAAAAGGAGCCTGATTGTTTAGAGCTTTGTAAGTAAGAAGAAGGATTTTAAACTTAATTCTAAACTCTATGGGAAGCCAATGAAGGGAGGCCAGAACCGGAGAGATATGGTATATGGTCTCTTCTTCGCTAAGGGGGTCACCATCATGCCCAAAGACTTCCAGCTGGCCCGCTGCATCCGCGGAGAGAGAGAGCTTAGACTTTCTGCTGCACATCCACCAGCCATAATGCTCTGCACTGTGTGTCTATATATATACATTTATAGTAATATGGACATATGTTTACTAGATGTTGTTTTTTCTTGCCTTCTGATTGTTGCTCTGAGTGTTGCTATCCCTATGCTGTTGCAATCCTGGAATTTCCCCATTGTGGGACTAATAAAGGCTTATCTTATCTTATCTTATATGATCTCTCTTTCTAGTACCTGTTAAACTCTTGCTGCAGCATTTTGGATCAACTGAATACTTTTTAAAGATGTTTTAGGACAGCCTGATAATAAAGAATTACAATAATCTAATCTCGAGCTAACAAAAGCGTGGATCAGTTTCTCAGCATCACTTTGAGACAAGATGCTCCTAATCTTGGCAATATTACGCAAATGATAGAAGGCAGTCTTAGAAACAAATTTAATATGTGAATTGAAGGACAGATCTTGATCAAAAATAATTCCAAGGTTCCTCACAGAGCTATTAAGAGAGAGTAACCGCATCCAAACTGAAAGCTTGATTTGGAAAGGTATTTCTAAGGTTTTTTGGACCAACAAGAATGACTTCAGTCTTATCTGAATTTAATAGCAGGAAATTACAAGTCATCCAAGCTTTGATTTCCTTAAGACAGGCTTCTAACTTGGCTAATTGATTACTATCATCTGGCTTCATTGATAGGTATAATTGTGTGTCATCTGCATAACAATGAAAATGTATACAGTGCTTTCTAATAATGTTGCCTAACGGAAGCATATATAAACTAAAAAGAGTAGGGCCTAGCACAGATCCCTGTGGAACTCCATGACTAAGCTTTGAGTTGAAAGAAAACTCATTATTTACATGAACAAACTGGAACCTATCAGATAAATAAGATCTAAACCACTGCAACGAAGTTCCATTAAGTCCAACATAGTGTTCTAATCTATCAAGTAGAATATTATGATCGATAGTATCAAAAGCTGCACTAAGGTCTAAAAGGACAAGTACAGAAACCAGGCCATTATCAGATGCGATGAGGAGGTCGTTAGTGACCTTCGCTAAGGCTGTTTCAGTACTATGATGGATTCTAAACCCAGACTGAAACTCTTCAAGTAAACCATTTCCCTGCAGGTGGTCAAATAATTGCGTAGCAACAACTCTTTCTAAGATTTTTGAAATGAAAGGGAGATTAGAGATTGGTCTATAGTTAGCTAAAGCTCCTGGATCTAGCGTTGGCTTTTTGAGTAGGGGTTTAATTACAGCCATTTTAAAAGCCTGTGGTACATGGCCTAAAGTTAATGAAGAATTGATTATATGAAGAATAAAGCTACCAATAAGTGGGAAGACTTCTTTAAATAACCTGGTAGGAATAGGGTCTAAAAGACAAGTTGAAGGTTTGGATGAGGAAACTATTTTGTCTAACTCACAAAGGTCGATTGAAGTAAACTCATCAAGACAGACATCAATTGAAGGAGTTGTAGTAGTTACAGTATTTAAGTTAACTGTGGGAAGAATCTGATTGATTTTATCTCTGATGGATGAAATTTTATTATTGAAAAAGTTCATAAAGTCCTGACTAGTAAGCTCTAAGGGAATGCTAGGATTGACAGAGTCCTGACTCTTTGTCAACCTGGCTACAGTGCTGAAAAGAAACCTGGGATTATTCTTGTTCTCTTCTATTAATGCAGAGTAATAACTCGTTCTAGCTTTTCTAAGAGATTTTTTATAAATTAAAAGATGATTTCTCCAAGCTAAATAGATTTCATCTAAATTAGTGGAGCGCCATTTTCTTTCTAATTGACGAGTCTTCTATCTCCTCGTTAGTATAGTGGTGAGTATCCCCGCCTGTCACGCGGGAGACCGGGGTTCGATTCCCCGATGGGGAGAAAGATAAACTTTTCATCATAACAGCCGCTTACATTTCTCCAGATGCTAATGCTAAGCTTGCTATGAAAGAACTGCATGCAGCTATTAGCAAACAACAAACTGCACAACCAGAGGCAGCATTTATTGTGGCGGGTGATTTTAACCACTCTAACCTCAAGACAGTGCTTCCTAAATTCTACCAGCATGTCTCCTGTCACACAAGAGGGGACAAAACATTGGACCATGTTTACACCAATATTGTGGGAGCCTACACAGCAACTTCCCTCCCCCACCTAGGTCAGTCTGATCACTTATCCTTGTTCCTTACCCTCAAGTATGTACCGCTCATCAACCGGGTGAAGCCATCAGTGAGGACCATCAAAGTGTGGCCAGAGGGGGTTGACTCTGTACTCCAGGAGAAGTTTAGGAACACAGACTGGAGCATGTTCACCTCTCAGGCTACCTGTGGCTCCCACATAAACATCAACTCTTACACCCACTCAGTCCTGGACCATATCAACACCACTATTGACAGTGTCACCACGGAAAGACAGATCACCACGTACCCAAATCAGAAGCTGTGGATGAACAGAGAAGTGCGGCTTCTGCTAAAAGCACGTAACAATGCCTTTAGATCTGGTGATGCACAGGCCTACAGTTCATCCAGGGCAGATCTGAAGAGGGGCATCAAGAAGGCCAAGCACAGCTACAAGCCGAAGGTGGAGGAACATTTTGGGGACTCTGACCCCCGACGTATGTGGCAGGGCATTCAAGCCATCTCTGATTATAAGCCCAGCAACTCCATACCTATAGCCATGACTGTGCCCTTTCTCAATGAGCTAAATGACTTCTATGCTCGTTTTGACAAGGACAACAATGAAAAGAACATCAATTTCCCACCCTCTGATGACCTCCACCACCTCACACTCACCCACACCGACGTCCGTAATGCACTGAGTCATGTCAACGTACGTCAGGCTGCTGGCCCTGATGGCATTCCTGGGCGTGTGCTGAGGGCATGCGCTGAGCAGCTGGCAGGGGTCTTCACAGACATCTTCAATCTGTCCCTGGCCCAGGCCGTGGTACCAGTGTGCTTCAAGACCACTTCAATAGTACCAGTGCCGAAACATTCAACACCATTGTGCCTAAATGACTATCGCCCTGTGGCACTGACGCCCATAGTCATGAAGTGCTTTGAGCGACTGGTCTTGGCACTGCTCAAAAAAGGCCTGCCCCCTACACTGGACCCTCATCAGTTCGCCTACCGGAGCAACAGGAGTACAGAGGATGCGGTTTCTACAGCGCTGCACTATGTACTCTCACACCTGGATGACAAGAACACCTACGCAAGAATGCTGTTTGTTGACTTCAGCTCAGCATTCAACACAGTTATCCCCTCCAAGTTGTTCACTAAACTTGGGGACCTGGGAATCAGTACCTCCACCTGCAACTGGATCATGGATTTTCTGACCAACAGACCCCAGCATGTTAGGTCAGGCCCCAACCGTTCTTCCGTCATCACACTCAACACTGGTGTACCACAGGGCTGTGTGCTCAGCCCATTCCTCTACTCCCTCTACAGCCATGACTGCAGGCCTATGTATGGATCCAATTCCATCATAAAGTTCGCAGATGACACCACGGTGATTGGACTCATCAGGGACAACGACAAGTCAGATTACAGGGCAGAGGTTGAGCACTTGGCTACTTGGTGCGCTGACAATAACCTGCTCCTTAACACCAGCAAAACCAAGGAGCTCATAGTGGACTACAGGAAGGAGAGGGAAGAGACACATGACCCCATCCATATCAATGGCATAGCTGTTGAACGTGTCCCCAGCTTCAAATTCCTGGGGACCCACATCTCGGAGGACCTGTCCTGGTCAGTTAACACCACCAGCCTGATCAAGAAGGCCCATCAGCGCCTCTTCTTCTTGAGGACATTGAAGAAGAACCATCTGTCAACTGACATCCTGGGCAACTTCTACCGCTGCGTGATAGAGAGCACCCTGACCAACTGTATCACAGTCTGGTATGGGAGCTGCTCTGTCGCTGACCGCAAGGCGCTGCAGCGGGTGGTGAAAACCGCCCAACGCATCACAGGGACTCCACTTCCGTTTATAGAGGACGTCTACAGGAAAAGATGTCTGCGCCGGGTACGCAGCATCCTTAGGAACTCCAACCAACCTGCTCATGGACTGTTCCAGCTTCTCCCCTCCAGAGGACGTTTCAGAAGCCTTCGGACTAGAACCAGCAGGTTTAGGAACAGTTTCTTTCCAACAGCTGTAACGTTATTGAACTTAGTTCCCCGCTGACTCTCTTACCATCATCTCTTACCATCCTCACCTGTACATAACTACATAACTACATCTAACTTATTGCACATTATTTGCACATAACAGTACTCTTAACTTTCTGCACTGCTGCATATATTTGCATATATTTGCTTAAATTGCACATACTGTTAATTACCGTATATACTGCACTGCTGTCCTTTGCACTTCTGATTGGATGCTAAACTGTGTTTCGTTACCTTGTATTCATACATGTGTAATGACAATAAAGTTGAATCTAATCTAATCTAATCTTCTGTTTTAAGCTACGAATTTCTGTGTTGAACCAAGGAGTTAGAAATCTCTGATTAGACTTTTTCTTTTTTAAGGGGGCCACCAAGTCTAGAGTCTGATGCAGAGAAGCTGAAACACTATCCACCATGTTATCAATTACAGAAGGAGCAAGCTGTCTATAGCTTATTTCCGTTGTGTAGACACATGGCATAGAGCAAACAATCTGCATAAATTTGGTAACAGCATCATCTGAGAGGCATCTACTGTAATAATATTTTTCTTTAGGAGCCAAATAGTCAGAAATAGTAAAATCAAAGGTTAACAGACAATGGTCTGACAGTGCAGGGTTATGAGGAGACACTACAAGATTTTCTATTTCTATGCCATATGTCAGAACAAGGTCCAATGTATGGTGGAGGTAATGAGTAGAATTTCCTACTTTCTGAGAAAACCCAATCAAGTCTAATATTGAATTAAATGCCACATTAAGGCAGTCACTATCTACATCCACATGTATATTAAAGTCCCCTACTATAATTATTCTATCAGATTTCAGCACTAAATCAGCTAAGAAATCAGCAGATTTGGATAAAAATTCTGAGTAGGTTGATGGGGGACGATAAACTATGGCAAATAAAATTGGGTTTAACCTAAAATTGCTAAAGTGCCCAATACTGAGGACCAGGCCCTCAAAGGAATTATAACATGTTTTTTGCTTTACATTAACTAGTAATTTGGAATGGTAAATTGTTGCTACTCCTCCTCCACGACCAGAACTTCTGGGATTTTGACAGTTTAAATAACCAGAGGGAGTGGATTCATTTAAACCAGCATAATCCTCTTGCCCTAACCAAGTCTCTGTAAGGAAAATTAAATCAACCTGATGGTCAATTAACAGATCATGGACTAACAGATACTTGGGAGTTAGAGACCTAATATTTAATAAACCACATTTAATTTTTAAATTATGAGGAGGAACAGAGGCCAAATCATTCAATTTAGAGGCTTTATGTTTAATTTGAGTTTTACCAATATTTTGCTTAATCACTTTGGGATGCTTATATATTATATTTTTATTTACTTTGGAGGGAGCAGACAATGATTCTCTGATGGGGAAGACAGGGGCTAAGTTGAGGGGTGGCGGATGAAGAGGAGCTGCAGAGAGGCATGTAAGACTGCGACTCTGCTTCCTGGTCCCAACTCTGAGTAGTCAAGGTTTTGGAAATTTGGATAAAAAAGATGCCAAATTGTTAGATAAATGAGAAGCACCATCCAAAGTGGGATGAATGCTGTCTCGTCTCATAAGACCAGGTTTTCCCCAAAAAGAGCTCCAATTGTCAGTGTAGCCCACGTCATTTGCAGGACACCACACAGACAGCCAGCGATTCAAGGATGACGAGCGGCTAAACATGTCATCACTGGTCAGCTTGGGGAGGGGCCCAGAGAATACTACAGTGGCAGACATCGTTTTTGCAAAGTCACACACCGATTCTACATTAAGTTTCCTGACTTCCGACTGCTGGAGACGGATGTCATTAATGCCAGCGTGAATAACAATTGTGGAGAATTTACAGTTACTTTTAGCCAGCATTTTCAAATTTGACTAGATGTCGCCTGCTCTGGCCCCAGGAATGCATTTGACTATGGCCGCTGGAGTCTCTAGGTTCACGCTTCTGACTACAGAGTCGCCAATGATCAGAGTTTTTTCCTCAGCAGGTGTGTCGCTGAGCGAGGAAAAACGATTAGAAACGTGAACAGGTTGGTGGTGTACCGGGGCTTTGCGACTAGGCTTCCTTCTCACCGTCATCCACCCAGTCTCCTCGCTGCTGAGGAGAGCCGGAGGACCGCTAACAGGGTTAGCTATGCTAGCTAGCTCCGCTAACCTCGCCTCGTGCGCCTCAAAAAGACAACATTTATTACATTTACCGTTATCACTAAAAGAGGCAGAGGTGTAGCTAAACATCTGACAAAGAGAGCACACCAGAGGAGGAGCGGAAGGAGAGCTAGTAGCCATTGCTAGTGGCTAACCCAAAAGCTCAGGAGAGTGAGGAGAGCAAACCACACAGACAGCAAAACAGGAAGTTGGAAAAGTTGGAAGATGGAATCAATATATAAATATGTATACACACAGTGCAGAGCATTGTAGCTAGATGGAATAAACAGCATAACCGTCTGCTTAGTTATCCTACATAGTATGAATATGTACCCATACATATTGTCACCCTCCGTAGCGACCGATATTGTCCTAGTTGTATACTGGAGGGGACCATTGTGTAAGTCTATTGCGTCTTTTGCATTCAATACTATTAGGTCGTCACGTTTTTTTGCTATCTCAGCGAGCAGCCCTGCTTAGGTTATACAGTCTGACAGCCATAGTTAAAAAGGACCTGCGAAACCTCTCAGTTGCGCACCTAGGATGATGTAGTCTGCTGCTAAATGAGCTCCTCAGTGCGTTCAGTATGTCCTGCATAGGGTGGGACTCGGACTCCAGCAGAGATGACAGTTTAGCCACCATCCTTCTCTCTCCTATCTCCTCCACTGGGTCAAGGCGCTGCCCCAGGACAGAGCTAGCTTTCTTGATCAATTTGTTCAGTCTCCTCCTATCGGCTGCTGTAATGCCACTGCCCCAGCAGACCACTCCAAAAGTGATGGCTGATGCCACCACCGTGTCTTAGAATGTCTTCAGCAGCGCCCCTTGTACACCAAAAGACCTGAGTATCCTCAGTAGGAACAGCCTGCGCTGTATTGTGTGACCAGTCTAGTTTATTGTTCAGATGAACACCCAAGTACTTGTAGGATGTCACCATCTCAATGTCTGGTCCCTGGATGTTTACTGGTGCTGTGAGGGGTTGTCCTTGCCTGCAGCAGTCCACCACCAGCTCCTTAGTTTTCCTTGCATTGATCTGGAGGCAGTTCCGATGGCACCAGTCCACGAAGTCCTGGATAAGTCCTCTGTACTCAGCTTCATCTCCGTTGGAGATGAGGCCGACGATCGCAGAGTCATCAGAGAACTTCTGTAGACGGCAGTGTGTTGTGTTGTGTGAGAAGTCTGCAGTATAAAGGGTGAACAGGAAGGGAGCCAAAACCGTTCCCTGGGGGGCCCCCGTGCTACCAATGATCGTGTCAGACACACAGTCTCGGGTTCTCACAAACTGTGGCCGGTTAGTGAGGTAGTCCCGGATCCATGATGACATGTGCTGATCCACCCCTGCGCACAGCAGCTTGTCCTTCAGGATCATCGGTTGGATGGTGTTGAAAGCACTGGAGCAGTCAAAGAACATGATCCTCACCACATTCCCGGGCTTCTCCAGGTGGGACAGAGAATGGTGAAGAAGGAAGATCACTGCATCCTCCACCCCAATGCCATGCTGGTAGGCGAACTGGAGTGGATCCATCGCTGGTCCTACCAGGGGGACGGAGGTGTCACCGTGGGCAGCACGGTGGTGCAGTGGTTAGCACTGTTGCCTTACAGCTAGAAGGTTCCTGGTTCGAATCCCCAGGCTGGCAGGGGTTGGAACCTTTCTGTGTGGAGTTTGCATGTTCTCCCTGTGCTGCGTGGGTTTACTCCGGGGGCTCCGGTTTCCTCCCACAATCCAAAGACATGCATGTTAGGTTAATTGGCTGTTCTAAATTGTCCCTAGATATCTGTTTCCTATAGGCCCTTAGAATAGAGGGTCAGTACTAGTGAAAGCGCTTTGAGTGGTCTTTGTGACTAGAAAAGCGCTATATAAGTGCAGGTTAGTTAGTTAGTTAGGTGAGCAAGGAGCAGTCTCTCCAGGGTCTTCATCATGTGGGACGTCAGGGCCACTGGTCTGTAGCTGTTCAGGTCTTTGGGGTGGGAAGTCTTTGGTACAGGTACCACACAAGATGTTTTCCACAACTGTGGTACCCTCCCCAGCTTCAGACTCAGGTTGAAGATGAGCTCCACAATCCCACACAGCTGATCTGCACAGGACTCGAGGAGCTTTGCGCTGATGCCGTCCGGTCCCAACGCCTTCCTCGCCTTGATCTTCCTCAGCTCTGTCCTCACCTGGGTCTTAGTGAGGGTCATGTTGGGGGGCTGTGTGTTGGGAGTGGGTGGGTGTTGGTGGAGTGGGGTGTGGGAAGCAGGATGTCTTTAGAGGCAGCAGTGGTTGTTGTGCAATCGGGGGGGGGGGGGATGGTCAAATCTATTAAAAAACAGGTTCAGATTGTTCGCCCACTCCCTGCCCCCCGTGGCCTGGGGGGAGGTATTCTGGAGCCCAGAGATGGTTTTAAGGTTTCTCCAGACCCCACCAATGTCGCTCTGTTGCAGCTTGTCCTCCATCTTCTTCCTGAAGCTGTCCTTGCCTTCTCTGATCTTCCTCCTCAGCTCCCTCTGTACGGACTTCAGCATCTCCCTGTTCCCCGACCTGAAGATCCTCTTCTTCTCTCTCAGAAGTGTTTTTATTTCAGGGTTGATCCAGGGTTTGTTGTTTGAGCAACACCATATGGTCTTGGTGTGTACGGTGTTGTCCACACAGAAGCTGATGTAGTCCGTGATGGTGTGAGTGAGGCCATCGATGTCCTCACCATGTGGATCACAGAGCTGCTCCCAGGCAGTGGTTTCAAAACAGTCCTTTAGAGCGTCCATTGCCTCCTCAGACCATAACTTCACTGTGCGCATGACCGGAGGTTGTCTGTGCACTAGGGGTTTGTACACTGGCAGGAGATGAACCAAGTTGTGATCCGATCTCCCAAGTGGGGGGAGTGGTGATGAAGTGTACACCTCCTTAGTGTTTGCGTAGAATAAGTCCAGTGTTTTATTGTCTCTAGTGTGGCATGTGGCATACTAGGTGAACGTGGGTAGAATGGGAGACAGTGAAATATGGTTGAAATCGCCTGAGATGAGGAGAAGAGCATCTGGGTGTTCTGTCTGCAGCCTGCCAGTTACTGAGTGGATGACGTCACGCGCTGTCCCAGCGTTCGCCGTCGGATTTGCATAAATAACAATGCAGATCACGTGTGAGTATTCCCTCTGGAGATATGTTGGCCGCATGCTAACAGCTAGCAACTCCATGTCTTTGTTGCAGTGTTGTTGTTTAACCGTGATATGTCCCGGTCTGCACCAGTTGTTATTGACATACATTATCACTCCTCCGCCCCTTGCCTTCCCACTGTCTGGTGTTCGGTCTGCCCGTATTGCGTGGAAACCCTCCAGTTCAATGTTAGCATCTGTTGCTAGTTCTGTTAGCCACGTCTCCGTGAATAGCATCAGGCTACACTCCCTGTATTTGCTATCATAGCGGGAGATAGCCGCTAGCTCATCTGTTTTTCTGAGTAGCGATCGTACATTCTCCATAATAACGGATGGGAGGGCGGGTCCGTATGATGTAGGCATGATGTTCTATGATGCCTGCCTTGATGTCTTTATGATTTCATATAGACCATCACTCACAATGCCTGCCTTCATGTCTTTATGATGTCATATAGACCATCACTCAACAAAGAACAGTTACTCATCACCCGATTACGAATAGGACACAGCACTTTAAACCACACCCATTCAAAGCAGTAAATCTTGAAATCTTACTCATCACCCAAATAGGACTGGCTACCTACAGTATGATGTAGGCATAATGTTCTATGATGTCTGCCAACACAGACATGAAGAAAAAGAGGATGATGCCTTTGCAAACTTTCATAAACTTTCATTAACAATGGTGTGGAAGTCACTCCTGGCTTTGGGGAGATGGAGTGCTCCCTCTCCTATTGCTTTCGTCGCTGAGGGTCTACCCCTGTCTGTCCTGGGTAGGAGGGAAGAAGGCAATCTGGCATGGCTTCCCATCCGTCTCCGGCTCCCACCATGAAGCAAGCCCACTCTCAGCAAACTCTGCTGGGGAATGTACTGGGCTGGCAAACATCATAGGACATCCTATGATGTACTGTGATCGTGACGCACACACACACACACACACAAACTGACAGATTTCTTGGCATCGTAGGTGAGGTCTATCCCGTGATTCCAGGTGGCAAACTGGAAGACATTGTCAGTTGGGTGTATGAAGACATGCAAGTCAGTGTTTCAAATCCAAGATGGTTATAAGTGAGCATGTCATATTATGCCCAACGAACTCTGAAGTTGACACAGTCAATGAGTACATGACAAAGATTTTCCCAGGAAAGATAGATAGATAGATAGATAGATAGATAGATAGATAGATAGATAGATAGATAGATAGATACTTTATTTCGAACAAAAAAGTAAAACAAAAACAGAACAAATTACAAAGTGCAATAAAGTAACAGTATACAGTGTTCGAAAGGGAGAAGGAAGAAGTGAACACTTATTAATTCCAACTCCTCTTTTCCATAAATGGAAAAGGAAAGGAAAGGAACACGTCTGCAACAGTGTTGACACTGTAGACTCTTGAGGGTAATCATACATACCCAAATGAGTTTCTAAATACACTCTGCCCATCTGGAATGCCTCCTCATCGCATCACTTTAAAGGTGGGAATGGTGATCATGCTACTGCGAAACTTTGACCAACAAAATGGACATTGCAATGGCTCAAGATGCATCATTGAACAAATACAGTTTCACCTGTTGGTTGCAATATCTGATTGGTGTCAATGCTGGATGCACATTCCTGATTCCACAACTCACACTCACACCATCTGACAGCATGTTTCCATTCACCTTGCAATGTAAACAGTTTCCAGTAACACCCTGCTTTGCCATGACTGTGAATAAGTCACAGGGCCAGTCTTTACAGCACGTTGGTGTTTTCTGCACAAGAGATTTCTTCAGCCATGACCAATTCTACGTTGCCGCGAGCAGAGTTGGCAGATCAAGCAGTCTTCATATTCTTGCTCAAGATGAAGAAACTAAGAAAAAGAGTTGCTTTCTGAGCAATGTTGTTTTTAAAGAGGTGCTGACACAGTAAAAATGTGTCAGCACCTCTTGCTGACACATTGTCAGCAAGAGGTGTGCCTACAAAAATGTGTGCCTTGAAGAATGGCAGTCTACACTACAAATGTGTAAAATTCCAAGCAAAGCACTGATTTTTCTCCGGGTGCTCCACTTTCTTGGTTTCTACGGGCATGCACGGGTCTTCCTGAACAGGGGCGAAAGCCACTTTTTGCTCATATCTATTTTCACAATCCTGTCCATGAACTGGAATTATGACGCACCTATCCCTCAACCAGTGGTCTGAATGAAGAAGAAGAAGAAGAAGAAGACCCACTAGATGGAGAGCAATACAGTGAGGAGACCTGCTGCACGTCACAAAAGATGCCGTGAAGATGAAACACCTCAGGTTCGAGCAGTACGCCGCAGCCATGATTATGAACAACATAGCTGTCTGAGACAGGAGTAGACCCTTCAGCAGCGGGCATGCCGAAATATTGGCTTATACTTGGTTTCTACGGGCATGCACAGGTATGTACTAGTAATAATGATGATAATAATAATAATAATTATCATTATTATTATTATTATTATTATTATTATTATCATTATAGTGTGCCACATTACCAACATTTGAACATCTGTTATATATTAATAAACAAGTAAAATGAGAAGCTAATTCTATCAGGGAAATTTGTGATTGTGCAGCTGGAAAATTGCAGGCTCAAACCATCTCATCTTCAGGGTGTTTCTGTGCAGTTTGCATGCACTCCATCTGGATGCCTCAATTTATTCCCCACAATCCAAAGATACATTTATTAAGTTAATTGATGACAAAATTGCATACATAGCTGTGAGTCTGTGGTTATTTGTTGCATCACTCTGGCCCTATGATAGATTAATATATGGACTCAAAACTTCTGCCACAGAATACTGACAAATAGACTGATTGAGCCTCTGCTTCACCATAGAGAATTAAAATCTCATTTGTAAATCTGACCTATTAACATATTCTGAAAAAATAAAACTATACTGATGAGAAAGTGTAGTGCCATATGCACGCAAATGCATCTGCACACTTGTAAAACTTGATTGGGGGCACTATTTTTCAGAGCAATGCAGTCATTTGTCCAATTTTATTGATTCTGCTGTGGCACCTTTTAGTTGGCATACACCCTCCCCCCCCCCCCCCCCCCCAGCTTGGCCTGTTAAAAAGAGCTACAAGCGTCAAAATGGCCTGTGGCCAGACAAAACCTTCATGAAGAATAGACAAGTAGCAAAGGTCCAAGCCATTACAATATCACACATTGACTTTGCTTAATAGTTGAAGCTGAACACTAAAAAAAATCAGTAATAAAATGAAAACACTGACAAGAACTTGAATGGGTGTGCAGGGCAGACAATAAAAAAATGCATATTTTGTGCCAAGGATCATTTTGCTAATGTGATAAGTCCTCAGTAAGAATATAACATTCGTAACATGCATTCCCATCAAAGGATCAGTTCACATCAACAGGCTTTGAAGGTCTATTAGCTGCAAGCAGCGATCAGCAGGTTCCAAGCAGATGTAGACTTCAAAGTCTTGTAATGTTTAGTAACAGCATTTAAAAGTGTTCTTCACATCAGTTTTTCAAGAAGTACTATGTCACTTTCTTGTTCTACAACTACAACCCCAGTCCCAACATTCAACACCAGGGCACTACATTGTTGGTGGCTTAAGTTGTGCCCTGTGATTCACTATTACCCATTTTGCTCCCCATACACTTTTAGTGGAGAAAAATAAGAAGAATCAGAAGAAAAAGAACTAGAAGAAGAAGAAGAAGAATCAAAACAATTACAATAGGTTTCCCACAGCACAGCTGTTTGGAACCCTAACAAGTCCTCCAAATGATATAGTTATTGTCATCTCAATTTCCTGCCCACCAAATACGACAACGCACTAAAAGTAGAGCTTCCACACAAAGGAGAGGGGTTCATGTCCAGCAGCACACTTTTTCTAACTTTCATTTTTGCCTTATTTCTACGTGAGCTCCAGATTACAGTAGTTAGGATGTACCACCAAAAACAATGAAAAAGGTTAGGGGAGGGTGAGGAACTAAACCTCTCACACATTAAAACTCTCACCCAAATCACGTTTCCCTTTCCACCATTTCACATCATACAGTTATTTTCACCAGTAGAGTTTACTTTTTTAAAAAATGTAATTAAAGTTCCTGCTCATAAAATCACTTTAAATGGTAATTTTTCACTGTGGGACAGTCTCTGTGTCACAATACAAAAATAGGCAAAAATCATTTTTGATTTTCAATCTGTTCATCAACACATCTCCACGAGTCTGGGCTTTAATACAATGTTAGACGCTGCTGTCATTTAATAGACTAGTGAAGCAAGCCAACATCTTTTTCAATGATGTCCGAAAGCATGCTATCACTGGCAATAATTACTGCAGTAGGTCCTTTGAATGAAACAGGTAGGGGGCAAGCTAATTATATGGAGCCTGAGCATATTGATCCAGTGGTACGAGCTTTTTAATCAGCAGCCTCATACTGATAAAGTGTACATGGCTACTAAAGTCGATTTGTCAATTACATTTCAGGCAGTTGGGTGTAGCTGGGACAGGTTTGCTCCTGCAGCAGAAATCTCCATTTAAAGGGTGTGGGTTGTACACTTCTCACAAAGTTGAGCTGGATGTCATCTGGATTTAAATTAGTTATTTTTCACTACACTGAACAGGAGTTACAGGTTCTTTCTGTTTCATCTGCTAATGTGAATACATGGGGTGTGTAGTGCAAAACTTTTGTCCTTCATGCAGGAAGCAGAAAGATTCAAATTAATGCACATAAAAATGTATGTAAGAAGTGTTTCACCTTCTTACTCAGTGCCTTTGCTGACCTTTATTAAATTTGGTCTGCTATTCCTCTCTTTCCGACAGCTCCGCTCATTATTTGTCTTGCCTAAATTTGCCCTCATTTTTCAGTGCTTTGCGGTTTCATATCAAGTTTCCTGTGAATGAGTTGTTTGATGCTAATAAGCTACCAAAAGACTTTGATGAATAGGAGGAGCCTGAGCCATGCTGTATTCCCTCTGAATGCACAACTCATTTTAATTTAATTGATAGCTTTCAGCTTGAATATTTCTTGCCCTTCTCTGTTATTTGGCAACCAGTGCATCATTATTTCTCCATTACTTTTGAGTAAAGCAAATCAACGTTTGTACAATAATTCTGATACTATGGCGCACATTTAGGGCGCATATATAGCATGCTTGTATGGTACGCATTTTCTCTCACATGTATTTAGTAGGCATGACGGTGCATACTCTACAGACTTCAAACGTCCAAAAGGACCTGACCCGGCAGAGACCTCGGCAGGTGTGAAGTGGTTTCTGGAGAGACGGGAAGTCAGAGAGAATGTCCCAGCAGGAGCCCCCGAGGCGGAAGAGACAATAGAGACGCCAACGAGCCTCGGAGGCTATAAGTTTACTGAAGGACTGTGGGTTCATATGTTTACTGAAGGACTGTGGGTTGAAGGTGTGATATTTGATGTGGGGGGTTTTGTGTCTCTGGGGGTATAAGAGCTGTGAGGAAAGATTGTCCTGTCTCTTTTGTTGAGATACTTGCTGTTAGAGGATGAGACTGCAAATAAACCTTTCCTGAGAAATAAACTCAGTCTCGTTTGTGAAGGCATCCTCTACACTGGTGACCTACGACAAACCATGGCCGGTGACGGCGAGCTTTCCGCACCGGACTCTTCAGGAGCCAACCGGGTTAACGCAGCTACCACACTACAGCTGCCCGATTTCTGGCAACATAACCCGCGCTCCTGGTTTACCACTGTGGAGGCGCAGTTCCACCTTCGGGGAATCTCAGCGGACGCAACGAGGTTCTACCATGTCGTCGCGAAGCTGGACAGCCTCACAGTGCAGCGGGTGGAGAGCCTGACCAACCACCCGCCCCGAGACGACAAGTATGGCGCACTGAAAGCCGCCCTCATTCGAGCCTTCACTCCCTCGCTGGGAGAGCGAGCAGAGAAGCTCCTGGCGCTGACAGAAGGGGAAGCAGACAGGCCGGCAGATCTGATGGCGAAGATGATGAGCCTGAGAGGCGAGGATGACGACAGCTTTATCTTCGCCCACCTCTTCCTCAGAACGCTCCCGCCAGCAGTGAGAGTCACCCTGGCCAGCTCGCAGCCACTCAACAACCGTGACTACCACGAGCTGGGCCAGGAGGTGCAGCGGCTCGTCGACGCCCATAGACGGCACGCAGCCACGACGGCAGCAGCAGAGCTGAGCGCCCCCCCGCGAGATGAGGGGAGACCAGAGGCTGCGGCACCGGATCCACTGACGGCAGCAGCGGCAGAGGCCAGGAGAAGCGGAGCTGACAACACCCTCTGTTTCTACCATCGGCGCTTCCGCGAGTGAGCGCGCAGATGCGTTCTCCACCGTGCCGGTACCAGCGCCAGGGAAACGCCAAGACCGGGAGCCGGTAGCAGCTGCGACTCTCGGCACGAAGACCAAGCTGCTTTTCGTGACAGACGCGAATTCAGGGAAAGAATTCCTGGTGGACACAGGCTCCCAGCTAAGTTTTGTCAAGCCTGCCTACGCGGACATGCTGATGCCTGCCAGCGGACCCCTGGTGTTAGCGGCGAACGGCTCCACGATCAAAACCTATGGGGAGAAGCCGCTCCTCCTGTCCCTCCACGGCCGCACCTTCGAGTGGACCTTCGTTGTAGCTGCAGTTAACAACAACATGCTAGGTGCTGACTTTTTATGCTCAAACAGTTTGTTAGTTGATCTTGCTAATAGACGTATTGTAAATGCACTGTCTTTCTACTCTATCTCCTGCACAGCTCGGGTGGCCCTGCCTTCTGCACATCCCAATGTCACAACTGCGGGTGGTAAGTTTCATGCATTACTCAACCAGTTCCCAGCACTCACGGTCCCAACATTTTCAGCGTCAGTTGCCAAACACGGGGTCGAGCATTTTATAACTACCTCTGGCCCCCCTGTTTTTGCAAAAGCTCGGCGCTTGGACCCAGCTAAACTGGCCATCGGCGCGCGAGGGAATTCGCCACTTGGAAAAACTGGGCATTGTTAGGCGCTCGAACAGCTCTTGGTCGTCACCCCTGCACATGGTGCCCAAGGCTGACGGCTCGTGGCGCCCTTGCAGTGATTTCTGCAGATTAAATAATGCTTCAGCACACGACCGCTACCCGATTCCGCACATCCAGGATTTTTCGGCACATTTGGCGGGGGCGCGCATCTTTTCCAAAATAGATTTGGTGCGCGGTTATCACCAAGTTCCAGTCTGCGCGCAAGACATACCCAAAACGGCAGTTATAACCCCTTTCGGGCTTTTCGAGTTTTTGCGCATGCCTTTCGGCCTCAAAGGCACCGCGCAGACGTTCCAACGCATGATGGATGCAGTGCTGCGCGGCCTCCCTTTCGTGTTCGCTTATTTGGATGATATTTTGGTAGCCAGTGCATCCGAAGCCGAGCACGAATGCCACCTCACAGCCGTTTTTCAGAGGCTGACAGAGCACAGGCTGATCATTAACCCAGCGAAGTGCCAATTCGGGGTAGCGCAAATCGATTTTTTGGGACACCGCGTGTCTCCAGAGGGCGCGGTCCCGCTGCCGGATAAAGTGCACGCGATAACGGATTTCCCCCAACCGCAGACAGTTAAGGCACTACAAGAATTTTTGGGGATGGTCAGTTTTTATAACCGTTTCCTCCCCAACGCGGCACGGCTCATGCACCCATTGTACGTGGCATTAAAGAAACAAAAACCTGCATCTAAGGTCGAGTGGTCCCCAGACCGGGAGCGCGCTTTCGCACAGGTCAAATCGGCCCTCGTGAACGCTGCGTTATTGGCACACCCGGTGCCAGCAGCTCGCATGGCGCTAACCACGGACGCTTCCGACGTGGCAGTGGGAGCGGTTGTCGAGCAACTGGTAGCAGGGAGCTGGCAACCACTTGCGTTTTTCAGCAAAACATTGCGCGATAACGAGCGTAAATACAGCGCGTTTGATAGGGAGCTTTTAGCCCTGCATTTGGCCATCCGCCACTTCCAGTTCTGGTTGGAAGGGCGCCGTTTCACCGCGTTTGTAGACCATAAACCATTAACTTTTGCAATGGCTAAAATTTCAGAGCCTTGGTCGGGCCGACAACAGAGACAGCTGGCCGCAATTTCGGAGTTTACCACTGACATTCAACACGTGGCGGGTAAACACAATGTAGTGGCAGATTGTCTCTCACGTGCAGTTGCAATGCCAGGCCCCCAGGGGGCAGACTCGGCGGCTGTAGACTCGGGCCAGGCTTGCGGCGCGGAAGCGCTCACAGCCCCGGTCTGCGTTGGGTTAGATTATGCAGCCATGGCCGCTGAGCAGGTTAACGATGCGGACGTGCGCGCGCTCCAGTCTGGGCCAACAGGGCTAAGGCTGGAGCACAGGGTGCATCAAAGAGGTATGCCCCCCCTAATCTGTGATATCTCCACGGGGCGCCCCCGCCCCGTGGTCCCGGCTGCGTGGCGTCGCCGTGTTTTTGACTTAATACATTCGTTGGCACACCCGGGCGTTCGCGCGTCGATCAAAATGGTGGGAGAGAAGTTTGTTTGGCCGGGGCTGCGTAAACAGGTCAAAGAATGGGCTGCAGCCTGCGCAGCGTGTCAAAGAGCAAAGGTACACAAGCACACGCAGACCCCTCTAGAACCTTTTCACATCCCAGCCAAACGCTTCGACCACGTGCATGTCGACTTGGTGGGACCCCTCCCGCTGTCACAGGGGTTCACACAACTTCTAACTATGGTGGACCGCACTACGCGCTGGCCAGAGGCGATTCCCCTGGCGTCAACCACAGCAGCAGACGTTGCGCGCACTTTTTTAACGGCTTGGGTCGCGCGCTTTGGAGTCCCGTCAGACATAACGTCTGACAGAGGACCCCAGTTTGTTTCCGAGCTCTGGTCATCCATGGCACTCAGCCTGGGGGTGAAAATTCATCGCACAACTGCGTATAACCCCCAGGCCAACGGTTTGTGCGAACGCTTTCACCGGTCATTAAAAGCAGCCCTCAGAGCGGCTCTCACCGGACACAAATTGGTTGATAAGCTTCCATGGGTTTTATTAGGGTTGCATTCAGCACCTAAAGAAGATTTGCAAGCCTCTCCGGCCGAACTTGTCTTCGCCCAACCTCTCCGGTTACCGGGAGAATTCCTTCCTGAGAACCCCGCACCAGATCGCCCCCCCCCCGCTCAGCTGCTGCAGAGCGACGCGGGATCAAACACCCTCCCCGGTCCAGTTCATCACAGTTTTTCCACGCGTTTTTGTGCCTAAAGCCTTAAAGAATGCAGAATTCGTCTTTGTTAGACACGACGCACAGAGGTTAGGTTTTAAGACCTCCTTACGATGGACCGTTCAGAGTGTTTACAACCGGGGGAAAAGCATTTTTTGCTCGATTTGGGAGACAGGAGGGAATTAGTCTGCATTAACAGACTCAGACCTGCTTTTGTGTTAGCTGATGAACAGGTACAGTTGGCCAGGGCCCCCCCACCACGGCAGGCCGCCGGGGAGACACTCTGCTAAGCTTTCACAACGATGTGCTAATGACTCTGATCCACAGATGCAAGAGACAGCCACAGGCAGAGCGAGACCTGCTCACAGCAGATATGGCAGGGAGTTGAAGCCCAGGCAGTTGGATGTATGATCTTGTTGTGCCAATTTTTTCTCGTTCTGTGTGATATGTCATGATTCTATGCATTTGAGGTGTAACTTGTCCTTATTTGGACGTTTGGGGGGGGTTATATGCGCACATTTAGGGCGCATATATGGCATGCTTGTATGGTACGCATTTTCTCTCACATGTATTTAGTAGGCATGACAGTGCATACTCTACAGCACAGGTGTCAAACTCATTCCATGGAGGGCCAAGACCCTGCAGGTTTTACCTCCACCCAGTGTCTTCAACAGGTGATTTCTCTGAATTTCGTCCTACTGATTGCTGATCAGTGAAAACACCTGCTGAAGAGACTGGGTGGAAGTAAAACCTGCAGGGTCTTGGCCCTCCATGGAATGAGTTTGACACCCCTGCTCTACAGACTTCAAACGTCCAAAAGGACCTGACCCGGCAGAGACCTCGGCAGGTGTGAAGTGGTTTCTGGAGAGACGGGAAGTCAGAGAGAATGTCCCAGCAGGAGCCCCCGAGGCGGAAGAGACAATAGAGACGCCAACGAGCCTCGGAGGCTATAAGTTTACTGAAGGACTGTGGGTTCATATGTTTACTGAAGGACTGTGGGTTGAAGGTGTGATATTTGATGTGGGGGGTTTTGTGTCTCTGGGGGTATAAGAGCTGTGAGGAAAGATTGTCCTGTCTCTTTTGTTGAGATACTTGCTGTTAGAGGATGAGACTGCAAATAAACCTTTCCTGAGAAATAAACTCAGTCTCGTTTGTGAAGGCATCCTCTACAATACATTTTTTCTTTTTCATGTTTTTCCATTTTATCAAGCAAAGAAGAAGAAGAATCAACCAAATATGAAAAATATTTGAATACTTTTCAGCTTGTATTCTTTATTTGACTGCCAATTTTAAGAAAAAAAATGTGTTACAAGAACATCTTACCTTTGATTATGCCGTTAAAATTATTTGTCTCCTTCTCCTATTTTATGTGGTAGACAAGATCATTCCTTATAGACAGCCTAACCCTGGATTTACACTGACTCTAGAAGCAGTACGTTATGGCTGCAATCTGGCCGCAGCAAATAGTTCTCATTCTTGTCAATTTTCTAATCCTTACCTGGTCCGGACCACTGTGGAATGAATCCGCCTCGTCAAATTCAGTTCGCTAATGAAACGCAACAAGTCTATTTTTGACCGATGCCGGATCCAAGCCGCAAGGAAATCTTACTGTATCTCATGGTATTTAACAGCTGTTTGTTCTTTAAAAATGATTTAAGGATTGTCCATTATTTTCTGAGGTCTACTCCTCCATCAGTGTGTCAGAGAAGGTAATAACTTTGGCATAGCATACAATCACTTCATAGAATTGAAATTAACGGGCTACTTACGTTTTATTTAGAGCCCAAAAATCCATGGGGGCCGCTACATCACACTTCCTTGTTGTTATTGTGTGATCACAATCTGTCTCGGTCACTCTCGGGCCTTTCTTGAGATCTCGCATTATTTTGTATAATTCTCGAGTGATCTTGTGTTTCAAACTCTGTTCTTATCCATGCTGCTGCAAAACACAAACAGAGCTGGTAGGGATGAATGCAAGGGGCCATCCGCACTGCATCTGCAATAGACTGCATTGGGTGTCAGTGTAAATTCTGGGTAAGTCCCACCATTCTACTTCTGCATCATGGAACCTAACTTCAAGGGGGAAAAAAAATGTGTATTGGCATCAACGACAAATGAAAAATTATTTTTCCATCCCAAAGGAATTTTGCCATGAATTATACAAATGATGTTCATCTGTTTGAAAGATAATTTTCCACATAAATGTTGTAGGTTGTCATAAAATAAGAGTATTATTTAGTTTTGTGTGAACTACTGCTTTTTCACAATATACTGTACATCACCAAACACAATTATGGTGTCAGAGCATGGGCTGAGCTCATGTCCTCGCCTGGTTTTGCATTTTCTTGTTACCAGAACATGAGTCTCAGCTCACGTCCTCGCCTTTAGTTCACTTTTGAGGATTTTCTGTATTTAATGATGATTATTAGTAGTAGTATTATCATGTTCTTGTTTAAGTATCCATTCCTTGTCCTCAGCTTCTGATTTCATTTTATTATTGTTAGTATTCCAGCCTTAGCCTTAATCCATTATGATCATCAAGTTTTTTATTATTCATGGCTGTTTATTATTTTGTCAATTATCTTTGCTCTATTTACAGCACGCTACCCCATAGCTCGGGGTGACGTCCTTCAGTCATACTTGGCTGAACAACATGCTCCTGTTTTGCCTGTTTCCCTGCCTTGTCCTGCCGAGTCTTTTGTGTGTTTGTTCCAGCTTCCGAGCTATGGATTATTTTCTGTTTCATTAAATTCTGCAAACTCTTAGCCTGGCGTTTGGGTCCTGAATTCCACCCCAGAGGGGCTCACCTTGTGACATATGGTAGTTATCTTGTAAAGGCTCACCTCTTTGTTCTGACTGAGAAAAAAGCAGTGGAAATGGAGAAAACTACTACAAATGTGGCCACTTTGAGAGCTGCAATTACTCCAAAGGACTATTTGCCAGCTCTGCTTGGACTCTTCAAAAATGATCATGTAACCTACGTTACTTTGGGTTTGTAGTCTTTCTATAAACATATTTTCACAACTTTATACTTAAACAGTTAGATGACAGCCTACAACTTTATTTATGTGGAAAATTGTCTTCAAAATTGACAAACATGATATTTGCAATTCATGGTAAATTTCGACTGGGATGAAAAATAATTTCTCTCTGGCCTTTGACTCCAATACAGATTTTTTCCAAAGTTAAGTACCCTGATGCAGAATGGTGACAATCAGGTGATAATGGTGGCAATCAGCGAACAGCAGTGCAATTTCATGCCAAGAAAAAGTACCACAAATGCAATCTTTTCTTTTAAGGTGTTGATGAAAAAGTATAGAAAAGGTCAGAAGTTGCATTGTTTCTGTGTGGATGTAGAAAAAGCAGATGATACGGTGCCAAATGAGGAAGTGTGGTACTGTATGAGGAAATCAGGAGTGGCAGAGAAGTACAGGTATGTGAGGGTGGTTTATTTATTTAGCGAATGCAAAGTCCTCAAGCCAAGCAGTTGCCTCCTGGTTTGCTGTATGGAGGGTGTGTAATCCTCCTTCCAGTCTTTGGAGCGGGCAAGCCTCTATGATGTGTTCCATTGTTTGCTCCTCTCCACATGCGCACAGTGGGCTAGGGCTACTGCCCCATCTGTGAAGGCTGACCAAGCAGGGGCCATGTCCAGTCCTGAAGCGATTGAGTGTAGACCACTGTCTCCTTGGGAGGTTGGTGCCCGGGACCTGTTGGTTGGGGTTTGTCACCAGGTGTTTGTTTGGGACCTCCTTGGTCTCCCATTCCTCTTGCCAAGCTGTCTGGATGGTGAAATCAGCTGGGGGAGGGTTTTTTTCCAAATCGGCCGTCTGGATGGAAGTCAGGCAGTGGGTGGGGTGTAGATATCTGCATGGATTGGTAAGTGAGGAGAGTCTTTGGCTTTTTGAAGTATCCTTTGAGTTAGTGCTGCTCGCCGGATGTGTGGGGGGGCTATGTTTGACAGTACAGGGAGCCAGGGGAGTGGTGTTGAGCGGATTGTCCCAGTTATGGTTCTCATGGTTGTGTTGAGCTGGGTGTCTACGCGGTGTGTGTAGGATGACCTGGACCAGACAGGGGCACAATATTCTGCTACAGAGTATGAAAGGGCCAGTGCTGAGGTGCGCAGGGTGGAGACTGCCGCCCCCCATTTTGCACCAGCGAGCTTGCAGAGCAGGTTGTTTCGTGCCTTCACCTTAGCAGCCGTCCCCTTTAAATGTTCCTTGAAGGATAGGGTCCTGTCAAGGGTCACTCCAAGGTAGGTTGGATTCGAGGCATGCTTAAGCTTGAGTCCGCTCAGGTGGATGTTTAGTTCTCTGGCAGCTTTTACATTGTGGAGATGGAATACACTGGAGACGGTTTTTGCTGGGCTTAGTTTTAGGTGCCAGGTTTTGCAGAACTGGTCCAGTTTGGCAAGATCTTCCGTGAGCACCCGTTCCAGTGACTCAAAGTCTGGTGTTTGGAGTGCCAAACAGATGTCGTCTGCATAGATGAATTTGTGGGATTTTGTAGTGGGCAGGTCGTTTATGTAGAGGTTAAACAGGGTTGGAGCTAGAACTGAGCCTTGTGGGAGTCCGTTTTTCTGCGTTCTCCATGCGCTTGTGTTCTGACCGATGTGGACTCTGAACCTTCGGTTGGTCAGCAGGGTTTTTCTAATTGCTGTTACCCAGGCAGGGATCACCTTTGTAAGTTTCAGGAGGAGGCCTTTGTGCCAGACCGTATCATAAGCGGCTGTAAGATAGAGAAACACACCCCCTGTCTTCAGTCTGCTCTCGAAGCCATTTTCGATGAAGGTGGTTAGGGCCAGTACTTGTTCTCCTGTGCTGCGGTCCTTGCGGAAACCTGCTTGATCCACACTTAGAATTTCCTCTATTCCTGGGGAAATACATTGCAGTATTAGGCGCTCCATGATTTTATAAGGAACGCTGAGTAGGGAGATTGGGCGGTAGCTTGCTGGTAGTTTGTGGTCTTTGCCAGGTTTTGGAAAGGCAATGACCTTTGCTGTCTGCCATTTCTTTGGGATCGAGTTTGTTTGTGTGATCCTTGTGTAGAGTTGTGTCAACCAGGTTAGGGCTCGGGGGCCAAGATTTTTCATGAATTCTGGGAAGATGTTGTCGTATCCTGCTGCCTTTCCACATTTCAGGCCCTGTAGGACTTTCTCCAGTTCAGCAGCCTCGAAGGGTTCAGGGTTCGTTTCCTCTACGGGCATTTTTTGGTTTTTTTTAGCTCAGTTGTAACTGCTCTTCTGGTGTCTTTGTCTTGGGGTGCTTTGGCGATGGTCAGTAGGTGGGATGCAACTTGGTTGGGTGTGACAGATGCTTGGCTTTGGCTAGGGGGCTTCTGTGCAGCTCCTAGGTGACGGATGAGGCTCCAACATTTCCTGCTAGAGTGGATAAAGCTCCGGTCAGCAACTGTCTCCTCCCATTTCTTTCACCGGGCTGTACTTAGCGATTCAATGAGATGGTCTGCTATCTCTGGGTCCCCTGATGTTTGATAGGATTGTAGGAGGGCAGCGCTTTCTCCATCCAGGCATGGAACATAGAGGGGTCGGTAGCCTCGTGGGATTGCACTGTGAGCAGCCTTGAAGATTGCGCTGCAGAAGCGGTTGTATGCTTCATCTACAGTGATGGTGTGGAGTGGGATGGTAACAGCACTCCTGTGAGGGTGGTGCAAGACATGTATGGGGACAGTGAGATGATGGTGAGGGGTGCTGTAGGAGTGACAGATTGATTCAAGGAATTCAGAGGGTGGGATTACATCAGGGATCGGCTCTGAGCCTCTTCTTGTTTGCCATGGAAATGAAAAGCTGACAGGTGAGGTCAGGCAGGAGTCTCCGCTGAACATGATGTTCGCAGACGACATTGTGATCTGTAGCAAGAGTAGGGAGCAGGTGGAAGAGAGCCTGGATTGATGGAGGTATGCACTGGAGAGAAGAGAAATGAAAGTCAGTACAAGAAAGACAGAATGCATGTGTAAATGAGAGGGAGTAGGTGTAGTGGTAAAGATGCAAGGAGTAGAGGGAGTGAAGGTAGATGAGTTAAAATACCTGGGGTCAACCATCCAAAGAATGGACAGTGCACAAGAGGAGTGAAGAAGAGAGGGCAGGCAGGGTGGAGACAAGTGTCAGGGGTGATTTGTGACAGAAGGATAGCAGCTGGAGTGAAAGGGAAGGTTTACACAATGGAGACGGTGGCACTTACAAAAACACAAGAGGTGGAGCTGGAGGTGGCAGAGTTGAAGATGCTAAGATTCTCATTGGGAGTGACTAGGAAGGACAGGAGTAGAAATGAGTATGTCAGAGGGACAGCTCAGGTTGAGTAGCTTGGAGACAAAGTAAGAGAGGCAAGGCTGAGACGGTTTGGCCATGTGCAGAGGAGGGATAGTGGATATATTGGACAAAGGATGTTGAAGATGTTGCTGCCAGGCAGGAGGAAAAGACGAAGACCACAGAAAAGAGTCCTAGATATAGTGAAGGAGGACATGGAGAGAGTTGATGTGAGAGAAGAGGATGCAAGTAACAGGGTGAGATGAAGGCAGATGATCCACTGTGGCGATCCCTAAAGGAGGAGGAGGAGGAAGAAGAAGAAGAAGAAGAAGAAGAAGACTTCCACGATGCAGTAGAGGGGTCGGGATTCAGGGTCCGTATTAAAGTTATGGGACACAGACCAGCCTAATGACAGAGATAAAGTTTTCACAAAATTACTTTTTATGGGAGATCCTTTGATGTCAAAAGTTGGTCATCCACCACTGATAATAAAGATTATAAATGGATGCTGTTTTTATGGTCTCTCAATAATTATTTTATATTTTCACAAAAATAGTTAATGAGGAATATGTCATGATTGCCCCTCCCAGGCAAAAAATTGGACTCAAGTGCGAAGCGATGTTGAGACATGATTTAATAACAAAAACTAGATTCTAAACATGACGAAGAACAAGATACAAAAATGATAACAGGACGTGATTGCATGATACCGTGAAAACGTTAAGGTCGCTGTGCAGAAGGCAATGCGCGACCTCTATAAATAAGAAAATCAAGAACACCCATGAACAATCAATAATCAAGAAATCTAAAGCCGTGAATAATTAACAAAGCAGAAACTCACAATGTAAAACCAGAAGTATACAAAGGCGCTGTCAAAACAAAAGCCCAAACCCAACTCATGACCTGAACAAGCATGACGGCAAAAACATGAAAATAATAATCATTCAAAACCAAACATAATCATAACCATGATAGTAAAAACCCAAACGAAGCCAAAAACATGATACTGTCAATAAAGAATTAAACCAAGACTAAGATGAGAAACATAACAAGACATAACTCAGAAGATAATGATAACAAACAGGAATAAATGGCAAACTCAAACAAACATAATTGGGGACATGACCATGAACATAGATACAATAACCAAACTAAGCTGAGGAGAGGAAAATACAGAAAATAACAGAAATGAACTTAAAGCGTGAGCATGGTCCCCCGACCCTGTTCAGAATCATGACAGAATAGAAATTGTGTTTTCTTAAATAGACTTTAATACAAAGAAATGGATGATGCACATCATGTCACTGATGGATGAGCTTTGATTTTTGATTAAATTTTATACAACAGTGTGATGCTTATTCTAATTATTGTCAGTGCATTGATTTACAGTATTCTTATTTGATCAGATTTGCCATTCCATCACTGGCATTCACTGCTTCAGTGCTTAAATGATAAAACTTCCTTTAATGTGTCTTATAGTAATGGCTCTACTAACGCCCTCCATCCTACTCTAATTGTGTTTTATCAGTTTGACTGAGCACATTCGAAATCAAACATCTATTGGCATGCCACAGTGTACCATGTGTGAGCATATTCAAGTGTGCTGGAAGTAATCTGCATATGTCCATGTCTAGGAGGACCTTGTCCATGTCCCAGCAGGCCGATGCTACACTGGCTCAGTGTCTGGTGGCAGCTGTCTCTCTGTGTGTCTCTGTTTCCCATGACAAGGCGGTTTCCCATGTCATAACATTGTTATGCCTCAGCGCTCAGACTCCCAGTCTTCTGGCTCAGCTGCATATACTGAGACCCGGTAGCTCTTCCCTGAGATGGAAGGTGTTCAAAAGATAAAAACAAGAATGGTTTTTATCAAACCAAACCAGGGTGATGTTCAGTGTGTGTGTCTGAGTGTGTGTAGTTGACAATGTACAGGGGTGCATGGGTGAATTTGCATGCTTGAATGTGTGCACTCTTTTCTATCATCCCTCGAGTGTTCTGGGATGACTGTCTCGCAGCACACAGTGGGATAAGCCAGAAAAGAAAGGAATTCACTTCTATTTCTATATTATCCTCCTCAAGGGCATACTGATATAATGAATACATCATTCTCTTATCTTTAGTGAGCAGTGTACTTGCCAACTCCACTTAAATGATTTTGGGAAAGTTTTAGGTTGGAAAAACATGCAAGCGCTCCTTTTGTGCAGAAAAGCAATTTATCTGTTGTCCTCCAAAATTCTTCCAAGGAGTTTAAGTATGTCAAGGTGATCTTGGTTTATGTCCTTTTCAGAATGCTGGTCTGTTCATGCACAGGGGAGGGATGGACCAACGAGGCAAAACGTGAGTCTTCTCAGAACTGAGTTATGCTATATCGATGAATGGGATATGATAAAACACTGAGGGCTGAGCTTATTTCTTTTTCTCAGACAAAGTCATATTTCTGTTGAGTGTGAGTTGGTGTAGATGGTACTGAATTTGTATCTACACTACCGTTCAAAAGTTTGGGGTCACTTAGAAATGTCCTTATTTTTGAAAGAAAAGCACTTTTTTTCAATGAAGACAACTTTAAACTAATCAGAAAGACACTCTATACATTGCTAATGTGATAAATGACTATTATAGCTGCAAATGTCTGGTTTTTGGTGCAATATCTACATAGGTGTATAGAGGCCCATTTCCAGCAACTATCACTCCAGTGTTCTAATGGTACAATGTGTTTGCTCATTGCGTCAGAAGACTAATGGATGATTAGAAAACCCTTGTGCAATCATGTTAGGTCTGCAATGCTGTAATTGCTGCAAATGGAGGATTCTTTGACGAAAGCAAAGTTTGAAGGAAAAAATTATTATTTCAAATACAAATCATTATTTCTAACCTTGTCAATGTCTTGACTATATTTTCTATTCATTTTACAACTCATGGTGGTAAATAAAAGTGTGACTTTTCATGGAAAAGGGGCTGCACGGGGCTGCACGGTGGCGCAGTGGTTAGCACTGCGGCAGCACAGTTTACCCTTGGCCGGGGGATTGTGGGGATCGTGGGATCGTGGGTTCGATCCCAGCCCCCGACCAACAGTGATCTGTGTGGAGTTTGCATGTTCTCCCCGTGTTGCGTGGGTTAATCCGGGATTTCTCCGGTTTCCTCCCACATGCCAAAAACATGCATGTTAGGTTAATTGGCTGTTCTAAATTGTCCCTAGATATCTGTTTCCTATAGGCCCTTAGAATAGAGGGTTAGTATTAATGAAAACGCTTTGAGTGGTCTTTGTGACTAGAAAAGCGCTATATAAGTGCAGGTTAGTAGTAGTAGTAGTAGTAGTAGGAAAACACAAAAATTGTCTGGGTGACCCCAAACTTTTGAACGGTAGTGTACATGGTAAGTCCTTGGTAGTGTATGTTTAAGCTTGGACATCCACTCAGAAAAAATACATAATTACACAAGTGGACAAAATTGTTGGTACCCCTCTGTTAATGAAAAAAACCCCACAGTGGTCACAAATAACTTGAATCTGACAAAAGTGGAAATAAATAAAAATTCTATGAAAATTAACCAATGAAAATCAGACAATGCTTTTGAATTGTGGTTCAACAGAATTATTTAAAAAAAAAAACAAACTCATGAAACAGGCCTGGACAAAAATGATGGTACCCTTAACTTAATATTTTGTTGCACAACCTTTTGAGGCAATCACTGCAATCAAACGATTTCTGTAACTGTTAATGAGACTTCTGCACCTCTCAGCAGGTATTTTGGCCCACTCCTCATGAGCAAACTGCTCCAGTTGTCTCAGGTTTGAAGGGTGCTTTCTCCAGACAGCATGTTTCAGCTCCTTCCACAGATGTTCAATAGGATTTAGATCAGCGCTCATAGAAGGCCACTTTAGAATAGCCCAATGTTTCGCTCTTAGCCATTCTTGGGTGTTTTTAGCTGTGTGTTTTGGGTCATTGTCCTGTTGCAAGACCCATGACCTGTGACTGAGACCAAGCTGTCTGACACTGGGCAGTACATTTCTCTCTAGAATACCTTGATAGTCTTGAGATTTCATTGTACCCTGCACAGATTCAAGACACCCTGTGCCAGATGCAGCAAAGGAGCCCCAGAACATAACAGAACCTCCTCCATGTTTCACAGTAGGGACAGTGTTCTTTTCTTGGTATGCTTCATTTTTGCGTCTGTGAACATAGAGCTGATGTGCCTTGCCAAAACGTTCCAGTTTTTTTTCGTCTGTCCATAGGACATTCTCCCAGAAGCTTTGTGGCTTGTCAACATGCAGTCTGGCAAATTCCAGTCTGGCTTTTTTATGATTTGTTTTCAACAGTGGTGTCCTCCTTGGTCGTCTCCCATGAAGTCCACTTTGGCTCAAACAACGACAGATGGTGCGATCTGACACTGATGTACCTTGACCTTGGAGTTCACCATGAATGTGTTTAGAGGTTGTTCTGGGCTCTTTTGTTACCATTCGTATTATCCATCTCCTCCTGCGGCCACATCCAGGGAGGTTGGCTACAGTCCCATGGATCTTAAATTTCTGAATAATATGTGCAACTGTAGTCACAGGAACATCAAGCTGCTTGGAGATGGTCTTATAGCCTTTACCTTTAACATGCTTGTCTATAGTTTTCTTTGTAATCTCCTGAGACAACTCTCCTTTGCTTCCTCTGGTCCATGTTTAGTGTGGTACACACCATGTCAACAAACAGCACAGTGACTTCTTGTCACCCTTTAAATAGTCCGACTGACTGATTACAAGTTTGTAGACACCTGTGATGTTAATTAGAGGACACATCTTGGTTGAACATGTCCCTATGGTCACATTATTTTCAATCTTTTCTAGGGGTACCATCATTTTTGTCCAGGCCTGTTTCATGAGTTTGTTTTTTAAAGTAATTCTGTTGAACCACAACTCAAAAGCATTGTCTGATTTTCATTGGTTAATTTCATAGAATTTTTATTTATTACCACTTTTGTCAGATTCAAGTTATTTCTGTGACCATTGTGGGTTTTTCTTTCATTAACAGAGGGGTACCAACAATTTTGTCCACGGCTGTAAATCACATTTTCAAACCATGCATTTTCATATCTCAGACAGGTTCATTTTATCTTCTTAATGATAAAACTGACCAGTTTCATACATTTTCATGCTTTCATGCTGCTTTTCAGTTACCACATTAATTTTGGTCAATAGCGCACAAGATTAAAATGCTGCAGTCCCTTCTATACATGGCCAGTTTACTATGAAATTGTTTACTTCCTCAGACTTGTTCTGCAAAATACTGTGTGCTGAATTTATATTTCCATGCAAATTAAACTTTGATGACAGCAATTTAAAGCAAAATGGTTGCATACGGCATCCGGGGGATAAACCTCTGAGAAACTGTCCCACTGGGAGGGACACAACTAGAGAATGGGACACCAGGCAATTCATCAGTGATAGAGAACGCTGTGATCCATGGCAGTCACCAGCATGCTAATGTTCTTCTCTTTACTGGATATGTCACTCTTCTTCCTGATCTTCGTGCATAAGGGTGCCATTTCACTGTTATGATAGATATTTTGAGGAGGACTGCATAATTTAACTTTCATTGCAGCAATGATGAAGTCAATTCTCCCATTTTTTTTGTTGTTGTTGTTGTTTTTTCACCAGTAAAAGCAATTCTCTACACACTGGCTTTATGCAGAAAATCGTTATTGTGGAAGCTCATGTTTCAACAGTGCTCTCTGAAAAACTTTGCCAATCATAGCAACAAGATAATATCAACAGACCTATACTAGTGAAGTCTGAAGTACCTGTATGACTTAGAAGTATCAATCTCAGAAACGTGCCTTTCTGACAAACCATAAGGATACGTGTGACAAAAACAAAAATGTACAAAAGCACATGTATTTTAATAATGTTGGTATGAAGTATAACTGCATTAAGATTGATTGTTGCAATAGTCAAGCACTATCAAACCAGTGCTTGATTATTTAGTCATGTGAAAAAATTAGGACACCCTGTATAAGCCTGTGTGGTTTTTTTTAACATATGTGACCCGTGCTGGCAAAATGAGTCGGAATGTGTATCGCGTCATTATGAGCTACAGGCAGGAGAAGTCATAAATCATGACTCTTTCTTTCTTTGCTAGCGGCAAGTCCCGGGAAAACCCCCGTGAGTTCCTGGTGTCATTGTAAAGCTTAGAAATCGTACTTTCTAAAAATACATATGTTTTGGAGGAAGACTTAACTCTCGACCAATCGAACGCGAGTTTTAAACCTAGCCAAAATATAAACAAATCAGCTTTTTACAGGTCCGCTTTTGCGCACTTCCTACAAATTAAATATTATTTTGAAGGTCTTTCAATACAGAATACGAAAAAAAAACAAAACGTTAGCTCAGTTTTGATAATTTCCTCAAAGGGACTCATTTTGCCAGCACGGGTCACATATTTGGACATATGGATATTTAATATCGATGTTAAAAATACTGGGAGATTCATGCAGTACAACTAAACAATTAAAAATGAATTAAAAATGTTTTTCAAATTTTCTGTAAAATGTAATTCTAAACAAATAGTGAGGACTAAATTAGGACACACACACCCCCTCCCCATCTTTTTTAGGACACCCCCACATTCATTCCCACTTAAAATGGCTAAAATAAATGTTAAAAAAATGCAAATAAAACCAAAAACAAAGTTAGACATAGATATGTGAACATTTCTTAATAAAGAACTGAATATTTAAAGGGGTATCCAAATTTTTTCACATGACTTTAGGCTGAAATTCCATATATGATGTTACTTTTTAGGCATTTAATTACTACGCAAAGAATTGTGAATAGAATGAAGTAAAACATTTCTAAAACATACTTCTTAGTTTGAAATTTTTTTAAAAAAACGTACATGGCACAGGAATGATTAATTTTAAGTGTTTGGTACTGTAGTATCTCAGGTCTGAGCACACTGTTTTCCTGCTGATTACTTGATTTTGCCCAGCTGCTGTTATTCACCACCTGTCTCCCAGCAGCAGCAGCCTTTATTAGGGGGTGGTTCCCTTTCCTCAGCATGGGAATGTTTGACTCTCCGCCAAGCTGTTTGGTGTGCACTTGGCTCCTGTCCGCCCACCTGAAGTGCTCTTGTGCTTTCCTCCTCGCCTTTCCTCCTAATGCTGGAAACAGTAAAGGTGTGTTCAGACCAAATGCGAGTACATATTATCTCAATGCATCCGCGCGACTAAATTTGGTCACGCGAATACATTGAGTTAACATGCACTTGTGTCGTGCGACTAAGTTTGCTCATGTAATAAAGGCTTATCTTATCTTATCTTATCTCTTAATATACTCCCCAATAATTGCACTTAGATGTTTGAAAAGATGCTTTCCTAAAAATCAAGACCTTCGAGACCTGGAAGTCCTGCTCTTGTAAACATCTACAGTCATGTGAAAAAATTAGAACACCCCATTAAATATTCAGTTCTTTATTAAGAAAAGTTCACATATCTATGTCTAATCTTGTTTTTGTTTTTAATTAGCATTTTTTAACATTTATTTTAGCCATTTTAAGTGGGAATTAATGTGGGGGGTGTCCTGAAAAAGATGGGGGGTGTCTTAATTTATTCCTCACTATTTGTTTAGAATTACATTTTACAGAAAATCTGAAAAAAAGTCTTTAATTCATTTTAATTGTTTAGTTGTATTACATGAATCTCCTGGTATTTTTAACATTGTTATTAAATAGCCATATGTCCAAATAAAAAACACACAGGCTTATACAGGGTGTCCTAATTTTTTAACGACTGTAGCTAGATATTGACATTTGCTTACAGTACACTAGACAAGCTAGAGTTGGATATATTGTCTCAATTAGCAAACCGTAATACATTTGTGGTGATGGACTCTATTTCATCTGAAAATGCCAAGAAAAAGTGGTCAAAGTGTGCAGCCATTAGGGGCAGGTATGTGACTCACAAAGCCTATTCAGCAAGTGGACCAGTGTGTACGTAAACACTGACTTCTGCACTGAACAATATTTAATTTGGTTACATGGCAATAGGCCTATTTTTTTCTATATTATGCTCATTGAGGTGCTTAGCAACAGTTGACTGGGCACAATCGGAATGGACTTTTTCTCATCGGAGCAAAATGACTGATTAAACAAACAGAATTTTTTTTTTTTAAATATATAAGCATTTTCTTCAACAAAAGCACCAATCTCCTTATCTCCTTTTGTACTTAAAGATATTCTTCTGAGCATAGTTCAAATCTCTATGGTACAGTAAAAGTTGAATAATTTTCCATGTAAAAAGAAGACTCACCGCACAAGCAGTCTTTCCTCTCATGATGAACTTCAATCAAATCTGTTATCTAAAGCATAATTCCAATCAAACTATCCAGACACATAATTTGAAAACCACTGTCAGACAGGCTATTTTTTTTAATCATAATGATGCTTGCTGAAATACTGTTCTGATCCCAAGATACAGATATATAGTAATTTTCTTATCAGGCAAGAGAAAATGTTAGCGCTCTGATTTTGCTAACATCTGTTATCATTGCATGTTCCTCATTGCTATTCTGTCCAAGTTACAAGAAGAATTCAGGAAGCAGAGGGCAATGAGACACCAGGATTTATGAGGGTTTAAAGCATTTTGCTTCACCTGTTTACTCAACTGTTCGGCAATTAAGAAATCAGTTAGACCTTTACAAAGCAGTGTTTTGGCTATGAGCAAATACAATTAATTGCCATTCTCCATATGACAATGGTATTTAGTCTCATAATAATCACAGTAAATAAATGTAGAAGATATTCAACACAAAACCCATGAAAAAGTTATCTGCAGAAAACTGAACCCTGTGGAAGGAATATTAATGAGTTCCTTTTTATGCCAATCAAAAATAAATATATCAACATATGATTAGCTTATTGTGCACAACTGAGTTTTCATCAGTGCACTGCAAGCAGGATACATTGTCTGAGGATCACAAAGGAATGAAAGATTCTGGCATATAACAGCTATCATTTTATTTCATTCCATGTTAAAATTGATAGTGCTGTAATCCAATGCTTGAATAAGCCATGATGGTTCATTTGTCATTGCTACACACATTTCACTACCCTAGATTTTCACATTGTTCAGTTGTACAAATCTGGTGGTAAATGACAAGGGAGGGTAATCAGATAGCTTAGCCCATGCTATTAAATGATAAGAGGCCCTTCTACTGACAGGTCTGCATGTTAAGAGACTTGCCGTTGGCAAATACAACAGAGTAAATCCAATTTCTCTCTCTGGCTTTGTTCTTAATCAGAGGCAGCCCAGGAGTGAGGGTTACACGGGAAAACATCTAATGATGTGTGGACCAATCAGTCTGTTTTTTGCAGTGGCTTTTTGTAGCACAATAAATGGAATGGGGTTTCCTTTTCCCATATGTACTCAATATGCTGTTTCAGTGTGTCAAGGATTTTCTAGCATATGGATTATATTCAAACATATTTTAAAACAAAGCAGTCTGGAGCATAGTACCTTAAGTGGAGTTTAAATACCTTGTTGGCATTGGCAACAATGTAGGCATTTTACCAGTTCAATGTATTGTTCAGCGAACCAAGCATGAAGGCAAAGGCCATTTAAAGAGATTCTGTAACTACTTTATCTGGTAGACTGAGACATAAACAGTTTGAATGAAATCCCTGCCTGTGAATGATCTGGAACCAAAAACAGTTAGCAGTGGTGAGGTAGCCCCCATTGGTAACAACCCTGGAAAAACTGGAGGTGGATAATGGTTGTAGAGAGGCAGATCTGGGCTAGATGGATGGACATGCAGTACAGAGCACTGCTGGTGCAGTTTGTGGCTCTGTAGGGAGCTTATGTATGTGGCTGGCCTCTGGACTGAAGGGCACGTTGCTGATTTTAAGGTCAGCAGCCCCATGAACCTGTCGTCCTTAATCACCTTCCACATTAGCATGTTGGCACTGCTGGGGATCGATCGCCTGCCTCCCCTTTCTACGCGTTCAAGCCCTTGTTCAATCACAAGTCTGGTTGGAATCAATTATCAATTATTTGCCTTACAAGTGAAGGAGAAGCATACCAATCCTCCTTCATCAGTAATGGATTGATTACTTATATCACAGGAAGGCCTATAGGAGAGATAAATATACAGTTTCTGTTGTTCTGCCGCAAGTGAATGTCTGATATAACTTATTTTGACAGTTCGCACAGATTTCATCCACTGTGTTCTTTTATACCTCCATAGATTATACTTGGCTTTAAATGTTGACAGTCTGTGTGTTTGTGGCCCCATATGGATGCCTCACCATCTGCTGTGCCTCAGCTCTGTAATTCAGCATACATATATATCCACCTGTCAAACGTGCACATGCTTGACAGGCTTCCTAATTCATTCACATATGGCTTAATTCCTTGAAAATTGGTTTTATACAGTGGTGTGAAAAAGTGTTTGCCCCTTCCTGATTTCTCATTTTTTTTTGTATGTTTGTCACACTTAAATGTTTCAGATCATCAAACAAATTTAAATATTAGACAAAGATAACACAGGTAAACACAAAATGCAGTTTTTAAATGAAGGTGTTTATTAATAAGGGGGGAAAAAAAATCCAAACCTTACTGGTCCTGTGTAAAAAAAAAGTGATCGCCCCCTAAACCCAATAACTGGTTGGGCCACCCTTAGTAGCAACAACTGCACTCAAGCGCTTGAGATAAGTGGCAATGAGTCTTTTACAGCGCTGTGGAGGAATTTTGGCCCACTCATCTTAGTAGAATTGTTGTAATTCAGCCACATTGGAGGGCTTTCAAGCATGAACTGCCTTTTTAAGGTCATGCTACAGCATCTCAATCGGATTCAGGTCAGGACTTTGACTAGGCCAATCCAAAGTCTTCATTTTGTTTTTCTTAAGCCATTCAGAAGTGGTGTGTTATCATTGTCCTGCTGCAGGACCCAAGTGTGCTTCAGCTTGAGGTCACGAACAGATGGCCGGACATTCTCCTTCAGGATTTTTTGGTAGACAGCAGAATTCATGGTTCCATTTACCACAGCAAGTCTTCCAGGTCCTGAAGCTGCAAAACAGGCCCAGATTATCACGCTACCTCCACCATATTTTACTGCTGGTATGATGTTCCTTTTCTGAAATGCTGTATTACTTTTACGCTGGATGTAATAAGACACACACCTTCCAAAAAGTTCAACTTTTGTCTCGTCAGTCCACAGAGTATTTTCCCAAAAGTCTGGGGATCATCAAGATGTTTTCTGACAAAACTGAGATGGGACTTTATGTTCTTTGTGCTCAGCAGTGGTTTTCATCTTGGAACTCTGCCATGCAGGCCATTTTTGCCCAGTCTCTTTCTTATGGTGGAGTCATGAACACTGACCTTAACTGAAGCAAGTGAGGCCTGCAGTTCTTTGGATGTTGTTGTGGGGTCTTTTGTGACCTCTTGGATGAGTCGTCACTGCGCTCTTGGGGTAATTTTGGTCGGCAGGCCACTCCTGGGAAGGTTCACCACTGTTCCATGTTTTCGCCATTTGTGGATAATGGCTCTCACTGTGGTTTGCTGGAGTCCCAAAGCTTTAGAAATGGCTTTATAACCTTTTCCAGACTGATAGATCTCAATTACTTTGTTTCTCATTTGTTCCTGAATTTCTCTGGATCACAGCATGATGTTTAGCTTTTGATGATCTTTTGGTCTATTTCACTTTGTCAGGTAGGTCCTATTTAAGTGATTTCTTGAATGAGAACAGGTGTGGCAGTAATCAGGCCTGGGTGTGGTGAGAGAAATTCAATTTAATTCAGTTCAGTTCAACTTTGCCATTTCACAACAACAGTCATCTCATAGCACTTTCAACTGTAGGGGGTTGAACTACAATAAACGGAACTCAGCTTTCCAAAGATATGATAAACCACAGATAATTTATGTTTTAATGGGGGACAATCACTTTTTCACACAGGTCCATGTAGGTTTGGATTTTTTTTTTACCCTTAATAATAAAAAACATCTTCATTTACAAACTGCATTTTGTGTTTACTTGTGTTATCTTTGTCTAATATTTAAATTTGTTTGATGATCTAAAACCTTTAAGTGTGACAAACATACAAAAAAAATGAGAAATCAAGAAGGGGGAAAACACTTTTTCACACCACTGTATAAGACAAGATTGTGACAATATTAAAAAATTAGGTGTTGCATGTTGCTTTTGTCATAATCTTTTGTCATGATCTTAGGCTCAAGCCCACACTTTATGTTCTGTTATTGCTTTTCTGTGATTACTTATGTTTAAGTTTAATGTTCATTTGAAAGGGACATTACATACTAATGAACATAAATACAAATGTAAGTATGCCAGATTCAGCAATACTGCTAATTAGCATCTGTAGTCCCCCAGCGGGTCACAAAAACACAAACAAATGATCATACACAAGAAGAATATCTGCAATGAAACTGTACAAAGTGGATATGCTAAAGTGCAAGAATTAAGGTGCTACCAAACAAAACATTCAAATGTCACATGAGTGAAGTGCTGTGTATGCGTACACACACATGCACCCAAGCACCTCACAGCAACAACAAACAGCAACAAGAAAGAGGCGGGGCATATGTGTGTGACGCACTGGCACATACTGTATATATATATGTGCACGCCACAGAGCAGCCACTAGTTATTGGTACAGTTTTGGTTGTTTAAAAGCCAATTTTTGCAATGAGTCTTAAAAGTGTTTAGTGTGGTACATTCTCTGATTGCAGGTGGTATATTATTAAAGATCTTGGTGCCCCTCACTGATAGCACAGATTGAGCAAATGTGGTGCGTCTGTGGGGGACCTCACAGTCTCCATTACTGATTGTTCTGGTGGTTTTACCAGTGCCAGTCCTCAGTTTAACATATTCTCCTGGGGGAAGGGGGGGTACATAACCATTTAATATTTTGTAAATTGAACAGGCAAATTTGAGAGTCTCATAATTTTCAAAAGACAGAAAATTATTTCTTGTAAATGTGACAGCAATGATATGTGGGATCTTTTTTATCAAAGATTTTTATGGGGGGTTTTTTTGTGTGTGAAGATTCAGTGGGTTTGATTATGGTTACACCAGTGAGTGACCAGTTGGTAAAACAGTAATCGATGTGTGAGAAGATCATTGCATGGAGAAACATTTTGGCCGCACTGTCAGCGATGGTCTAATTTGTTTAAAATTTCTTAGATGGAATTTGATTATGTTTGAGATTTTTTGATGTGTTTTTTAAAGGTTAGTGAGGAGTCTAAAATCACACCAAGGTACTTAAATTCCTCAACTAGTTGCAGCTCCTCCCCTTTTAAGAAAATGTTTGTGTTTGTAATACTAGTGCATACCCGTGAATGCCCGTAGAAAGCAACTGTAAGCAAGCATTTCTGCATGCTCATAGAAAGTTACTGTTGCCATGGCAACAGTAACCATGGTGATGCCTGCCTGTGACCTTTGACACGGTTACCATTGCAACAGTAACCATGGTGAAACCTGCCTTTGATCTTTGACGTCACCACTTGTTCAGTGAGACCTGCCTTCGATCTTTGATGATGTGTCTGCCTAGCAACAGTGACCATGGCAACATCTGTGCATCTATGATGTCATAGCTATGAATGCCCATAGCTCCCCAATGGATGTTCATTAAAGATTTCCCCTCCTAAACTTCTGCATATCCGGGGAGGCTGAAATTCGGGGATGAACACCTTCGTAACCTCAGCAAAGCACATATAAAATCTGAGGCCAATCCGATGAACAGTTCGGGAGATACGCGTGGAACACACAGACAAACAGAGATTTCTTGAATTATAATATGATTTGATTGTTGTTCTGTGTTTGTGTTTGGTAAACATCATGCAAACAGTTTACTTATAATTATTATTTGCACCATTGGCCCTCTGTGTTCTCCTGCGTCCCTCGTCATTTCCTTCTGTGTCTTCCCCTGTTTGGTCCTGGGTCTGTGTGCATATCTGTTTACCTATTATTCCTGCTCAGGTTCAGGTTCAGGTTCAGGTTACTTTATTTGTACCCATAGGTAGATTTGTTTTGCAGTCTGGTGACATCCATATTTACAAGCCACAAATTACATTCAACATAGACACAAACACAGGCACATATGAAGCTGACTATAAACATGATAAAAATACTCAAGGCTCCATCAATCAGGGTATAAAAAGACAGAGATGGGAGAAAAACCAGAGGTAAGAGAGAAGGGTCATATTAAAAGTTAAAAACTAGTCAAAGAGGTTAAAAACTCAAAGGTCTAAAACCCAATAAAATATTTAGAACCCAAGTGACATCCTACAAAAATAAGTAAATATAAAATGGAGTTAATAAATAGGTACCTAAATTATGTGCAATATATTGCTCCTCATGTTTTCTGTACCCCTAGCCACTGCCCTCTCTGTATTACTCCTGTATTGCTGTCCTGTATGTTCATTGTCATGTTTCATGCGCATCCCCTATTTGTAAGTGTGTGTACAGCCCTACCCATCCTGTCTCCTCACCTGCAGCCACTTCCCGGCTACCCTTCATTGTTCCCCAGCTGTCTTTCGTCTGTAATCATTGGTCCCTGTATACATACAGTATATATCAGTGTTCAGTGTCTGTCGGGTGTGGCATCATCATCTGATACTCCCTGCCGGTGATCCTAGCATCTTGAATCCCTGTGAGTTCTGTTATTTATCCTGTCCTGAGTTATTTTCCAGCCCACATGCTGTATTTTGTTTATTTCTGTTTATTAATAAATCATCATGTTTTGCTGGAGTACTGCCTGCTGTGTGAGTCCATCTTACCTGTCTGCCGGAGATAGACCTGACAGCTTTTATGATGGGAATTCTTTGTGATACAAGACTAATGTACTGTACGTCCTTCATAAATGTTAATATTTTAAGCAAGAGCATAATTTTATTTTTACCCTTTTTTTTGCTATGTATGAGAAAAGTAAATAGAAAAAATAAATATGCATACATTGTAATGTAATTACTACAACTTTCCCTTTTTTCTCTTGCTCTCTTACCCAGGATTTCCACTGACTCTGGATCCAGTCTGTTACGGTTGCAATCTAATTCTAATTAATGTTCTAATCCCCATCTGGTCCGGACCACTGCGGAATGAATCCGACTCTTCGGATTTGAATGGCTAATGAAAGGCAAAGGGTCTATTTTTGACAGATGCTGGATCCAGCCCACAAGGAAAAGCCCCAGTATCTACTGCAGGGGTGTCCAATCATGTGCTATGGAGGGCCAAGACTCTGCAGGCTTTACCTCCAACCAGTGTCTTCAACAGTAGAGTTCACTGAACTTCTTCCCACTAACTGTTGATAAGTGAAAACACCTGCTGGAGAGACTGGGTAGAACAGAAAACCTGCAGGGTCTTGGACCTCCCTGGCACATGACTGGACACTCCTGATCTACTGTATTTAATAACTGTTTGCTCATTAAAAACTATTTAAAGGGGTCATTGACTGCACCTTTTACACATTTTAACAGCTAACTCATGTCTTAATGATGTGCCTGTGGCATATTTTGTTCACATTTTCTTTAACTTTTTAATTGTTGAAGCAGATTTGTTTTTTATTTTTCTTAGCTTTCTTCAAATGCTCTGATTTATAGCCTGTCACTTTAAGAAGCAGACTTCAGCTGTTCAACTCCGCCCTCCCTCTTACATCAGTTAGCCATTAGCTGAGTAGCTTCTAGCCGGTGTTCTGCCACCGGCTCCTTCCAGCTTGGATCAGCAGTGCTGGTTCACCGATCTGCAGTTGTTTGTGCATCTCGCGTCATCCTAGGCCACCCAACAACCCTGCCGAAACGCCATGTTAAATTGCCAGCACCGCACACTCAACCGATCGCCACAAACCAAGGCTGGTGGCCGAGCCACGGGATCTCAAAGGGCAATGTGTAGCTCCGCGGTACTCTGCTCCTCTCCCACAGGCATCTGGGGGGGGGGGGGGGGTCTGCCCCATCACAAAGCAGCTCCCCCACGCTACCCATGAGAGTATGCCCGGACAATAGTGAGGGAGTTGAGCTGGCAGCTCCAGGCAGCATACCTGGGTTGCGGTAACTGCCTGCGTTGCGCCCCGGGTGCTGGGGCAGACAGTTCCCACAACCCAGGAATGCTGCCTGGGGCTGCTGGCTATCAGCTCCGTGTGACTGGCATGCTGGCGACACGCCGTTAAACCACTGGGAAAGGGCCGGAGTGACGCAAGGCACATTGTGGACTGTCGACTGATGAACCAGGTGGTAACAGGGATGGTTATAAGGGTGACTAAGATCTGAAGAAAATAACAATATAAGCCGCACTTGGTTCGAGCTTCCTGCTACCAATGTTAGCTTGGGGGCTAATAGCTTGGGGGCTAATAGCTCAGGGGCGAAGAGGCTACCTTTAGCACCTCTTCCATATACATGACAGACACCTAGGTGGGCCAATAATAGAGCAGTGGGCTGGTCTCAAGGATGGCAGTGGGTTAGCTTTTTCTAAACGTGACATTAGCGATTTCCACAAAAAAGTCAAAAATGTTTCTGGTGTTTCTGGGAGAGAAAAACCAGATAAAGGCTGTGTGTTTTTTAAGAGAATTGACCGTTTTGAAATTTTGTGGATAATTAGGTGACCAGTAAACTCATTTCAGACCGTTAAAACCTACAAACACACCATTTTTCAGGCAATAACCCCTTTAAGGATTGTCTGTTATTTTCTGAGGTCTACTCCACCACTGTGTCAGAGAAAGTAAAAAGTTTGACAAAACATACAAACACTTCATAGAATTAAAATTAATGGGCTACTTATGTATTATTATGTATTATTAGAGTTCAAAAATCCAGGTGGACAGCCAGTACATCATGTTTCCTTGTTGCTATCACGTGATTGCAATTGATTGTCCTTAGTCACTCTCTGGTCTTTCTCGAGATCTCGCATTACTTTATATAATTCACACGCAATCTTGTATTTTGAACTCTGTTCTTATGCATGTTGCTTCAAAACACAAATGGCGCTGGTAGGGATGGATGCAAGGCTCCATCTGCACTGCATCTGCAACGGACTGCATCCAGAATCAGTGTAAATCCAGCTTTAGGGTGCTTTCACACCTATGCTTTTGTTCGTTCCAATTGAACTCAAGTTTGTTTTCTCCCTTAGTGCAGTTCATTTTGTCCGATTAGAATCACACTCAGGTGTGCACCTAAACAACCATATGGAGACCACCTGAAAGAGGGGGTCTTGCGCCGAATCATCTGGCGAACTCTGTGCGGTCCTCCAGGTGAAGAGCACACCAAACTAAAACGGGACCAAAAACTACAAAACACATGAATTGAAAGCATTATTTGCAGATTTTAACATGGCTGGATGAATCATGCGCAAACCTGGAGTTGTAAGGACAAGCAGGCAGGTCGGATGATCACATAAATGCTCCTCTATTACTCTAGACACTTACAATTTTTCAACCATACATAGAAGCAATGTACAACACCGCAGTATGCAGTCACACATTCTAATGGGCCACAGACTTCTGCATAACTATGGTAAGGAAAACAACGTCCTGTGTTTATTTTTCTTGTTCCCATGGCAAAAGCATCTGGCCAATCAGAGGAGAGAACCTTCTCATGTGATTCTTGTGTGATTTGACGTGGTTCCTTTTGGTCCACCTTAATTTTTCCCTGTGTGAAAGGGAACTGAACCAAAGACAAAATGATACAAGGTAACAGACTTATCAACTGATTCAGACTAAAGTAAACGAGTTTAGGTGTGAAAGCACCGTTACCTTTCAAGTTTCTCAGAATATTTCATCTAGTGATTATCTAGCAAAATGACGTACTGTGCTGTGAAAAAGTATTTGCCCCTTCCTGATTTCTTATATTTTTACATATTTTTCACACTTAAATGTTTCACATCAAACAAATTTTAATATCAGACAAAGATAACCTGAATAAATACAAAATGCTGTTTTCAAATGATGATTTCATTTATTAAAGGAAAAACACTATCCAAACCTACCTCTACCAATTGGCTCTATGTGAAAAAGGAATTTTCTCTTAACTGTCCCCTAAACCTAATAACTGGTAGTGCCACCATAGATGCCAACAACTGGCAATGAGTCTTTTACAGCGATGTTGAGGAATTTTGACCCACTGTTCTGTGCAGAATTGTTTAAATTTAGTCACATTGGAGGGCTTCATAAACTGATGGTCGGACATTGTCCTTCAGGATTTTCTGGTAGAGAGCAGAATTCATGGTTCCATCAATTAGGGCAAGTTGTCCAGGTCCCGAAGAAGCAAAGCAGCCCCAGACCATGACACTACCACCACCATGTTTGACTGTTGATACGATGTTCTTTTTATGAAATTCTGTTAGTTTTATGCTAGATAAAACGGGACACGTCTTCCAAAAAGTTCAACTTTTGTCTCGTCAGTCCCCAGAATATTTTCCCAAAAGTCTTGAGGATCATCTAGATGTTTTCTGGCAAATGTGAGATGAGCCTTTATGTACTTTTTGTCCAGCAGCGGTTTTTGTCTTGGAACTCTCCCATGGATGCCATTTTTGCCCTGTCTCTTTCTTATTGTTTCATCATGGACCAGTGTCCAAACTGAGGCAAATGAGGCCTGCAGTTAGATGTTGTCCTCGGTTTTTGTTTCTCATCGGTTGTTGAATTTCTTTAGATCACAGTGGGATGTGTTGCTTTTTGAGATCTTTTAGCCTACTTCAGGTTGTCAGGTTCTATTAAGTGATTTCTTGATTCATCAGATCTGGTAGTAATCAGGCTTTGGTGTAGCTACTGAAACTGAACTCAGCTTTCCAAAAAAAAAGTGGTGAATCACAGTTAATTCATGATGTAACATGGGGGGATTTTTTCACATGGGGCCAGGTAAGTTTGTATATTTTTTTCTTTTAATAAATGAAATCATCATTTGAAAACTACATTTTGTATTTATTCAGGTTATCTTTGTCTGATATTAAAATTTGTTTGATGATTTGAAACACTGAAGTGTGACAAATATGCAAAAATACAAGGAATTAGGAAGGGGACAAAAACTTTTTCACAGCACTGTATTTTTACTGAACTTGAAGTGAAAATCCTTTTATGTGAAAAGTAAAATGAAATAGAAATACATTAAATATAATTAATGTTTAATTAACTTGAACTACTTATGTGATCATTTCAAGGTGAAATAAAAATAAATAATAAAATAATGAAAGAGCCTCACTGAGCAAGCACACATTGGCTTCCCCATACTTCAGCATATCACAGGATCCTAATGAGAACTGTGACCACATAAAGTGGCCAGAAAAAAAAAGTTCCTCTCCTCAAAAATGAAACCCCATCATAGTGGTGACAACATAAAATGGAGTGGAAAAAAATGGACCCCTTTATTAGATATATAAATTTAAAGTCAATCTGATCAGAAATGTATAAGTTATAGTGGCGACAACATAAAATGTTAATATGATAATAATAAAGATAATTAATAAAGCTGCTTTTAGAAAAAGTAATATCACGTTCAGCCATGACTGTGATTGAAAGATGGTTAAATACTTTGGAAGACTTGATTACAAACAGGCTCCCCCTCATGGTGGCAGTTTGGAATACATGTGGAAACCAGGATTGTACTTCAGCAGACCAGGGGAACCATTTTCTGAACTCACTCACGTGAGGTTACTGGCAGCTATCAAGATAAACTATTAACCTGACAATAGAAATTCTTTGTGATAAATTAATTGAGATTGTTAATTGTTTTTATCTTGATAAATGCTAGCATTGTGTATTGTTCCAACTCTGCCCAGAAGTCTACAATATCTATGTAACTTAGCATTTTCCTCTGAAGGATGATACTCCTGTTTCAGGATATAAAGCTAACTTAACGGCAAAATTTGTGTACTTTTCATTCTTTAAATATTTCATTTCCGAAACAAAAACAGAACATCTACAAATAGCAGTTCAGCCAAAACCATATAGTTCTGGCCTTGTCAAAATAAAATTGAAATTGAGCCAAACTGGAATAATGGATCTGATAAGAGTATATCCAAAAACGTAATGAAGAACCGGAGGGAAAATCCTGTAGTGCTACCACAAACAGAAAATAAACAGCAACAACAATATCAAGGAAACTAAGTTAAATATAGCCCAAGCAACGATCATCGGGTTCCAAGCAGGTGTGGACTTCAAGGTCTTGTATTGCTTAGCGACAACATTTAAAACCTAAGGTCTGCTACACATTTTTAAAGCAGCACAATGTTACTTGCTTGTTCCTTGTAAGAACACTGAAAAGGCCACAGCCACGGCAACCACAACCCCAGTCCCAATAGCCAACCACAGGGCTTTTTGTTGTTGGTGGCTACAGACTGACGCCACATCTGCTATCCCCCCAGTCTGATACTTCATCAGAAAAAGGATAGGTAAATATGAAAAAAAACCTAAATCTAAATATGGAAAAAAAGTTAATTTATTTTGACAAGACCAAAGCCATACAACTGCTTTATCCAGCTGTTTTGTTTTTGTATCAGAAACGACATGTTGAAAGAACAAAGAGTATACAGATTCTGCAGCAATTACACATTTAAATACTCATCAAGTTTGGCATCAGCATCAATGAAAATATGATACTTGACCCTGTTTTTTATTAAAAGTATAAAGCACATACAGTATGTATGTTTTCTGAAGCATGGATGTGTCTAGTACAGTTTTTGTGCATGCATGTTTCTGTGATTAAACTTCACTGGCAAGCTCTAATATAATAAGCAATGGCAATATGGGATGCATGGAGCCATCAGTGTTCCCTGCAGAGAACCAATTAGATAGAAATCTTGGGAGCGCTCAGAGCCATGCGTTGGCTTGCCAGGGTGTAGCATGCCAGACTTGGGAGGGAGGGAGCCTTACTCTCTTTTCCTACACGTTTACAAGAGAACGCACTCTCACAAATTCAGAAAAAAATACAAAACATTCATACTGTATATGCAAAGATACAGTAATATTTTAAAACACACATACTGTATGCACCTTATACAGCACATATCAAGTGTTTTCTTTTTAAGTGCAAGCATGACCTTTAAAAATTTAAAATGGCAACTTCGGATAAATCGCTTTCATACACTGTTCTCATCTCTTCACTTTGTAGTGTTTGAAGGCTGCTGAGAAGATCAGATGTGCCAAAAATACAAAGTATTGGTTGCAGAGTTGTGTCAAAAATTGGATCTAAAGGGAATGTGCCGACAATTTTTTTTAAACCTCAGATGGCTTTTCTTTTTCTCCTTTGAGTTTCCCTTAAACATAAGCTGTCATGGAGTAGACTGTAGTAACCGTAGGCATTAACTACTAGTTAGCAGGATCATTTTCAGAGTTTATCAATATGGGTCTTTGCTGTCAAACCTCACTGAGAAACTAAGGGTGCTTTCACACCTATATTCATTTACTTTAGTCCGACTCAGTTGATGTTTGTTACTTTCTATCATTTTCTCCTTGGTTTGGTTCCCTTTCATACAGGCAAAAATTCAAGCAGACCAAACTGCGTCACGTTAAATCCCGTGAAACTTAGGTCAGAACGTTCTCTGATCTTATTGTTCAGAACAGGAAAGGTAAATACAGGAAGCAGAATGACTACTGTGCATTTATGCATTTATGGGGAGAAAATAATACAAGTTGTAGTGTAATCTACGAGGGGTTTTCATCACCCTGGTTATTGTTTATTACATTACGTGCATATACCACTTTCGGCAAATCGTACAGTTTGAAAATGAAGCGCGGCTATGGAAGGAAAATAACATGTTAATGTTCATTAACCCTCTAGAACCGTGACATGCTCAGATACAGATATTTTCAAAGATCTATCAGGTATGTACAATGGCATAAAATGTTTTACCGTTTGCCGCTGGTCCTGTTTAGCACGATCCCTTTCTCACCTGCAGGACCGCACCAGAGTTCATCATTTGAGTTGAATCGAGGCCGCCTCTTTCAGGAGGTCAGGTCTCGGTATGGTAGGTTTGGTGCGCACCTGAGTGTGATTACTGTGTTCTCACCAGACAAAACGAACCACACTAATGGAGAAAACAAACTCGAGTTTGATTCAACCGAACTAAAGTCTAGGTGTGAACGCACCCTAAAGCTCCCATACGCCATGTACTATGTCTTACCTAAAATCACTCATGAACATAACCTGCATTTGAGGCCACACAGTACTTCTTTGATAACAACATTCCAGAATTATCCACTGGCCAAGACTCAAATGCAAAAATCAGAGGGATAAGGGCTATCATTTAAAACTGAAAAAAAGACACTGAACACTCCTGATTGCCATCATTACCAGGGACTGTGAAACCAGGAGATAAAACATAGAAACAGCTGTAAAACAGTGTAATGCATCCATTCACTAAGTGTTTTACAGTACCCCGAGCTGAAGCTGGAGTATAGTGTGGAGTCAAAGTGCCCTAGAAGTGTAACATTGGCTTTAATCACATAGGTCCAATAAGTCAGAGAAACTCCAACCACAGGGTGGTTCAAGCAATCTATTGAAAAGATCAATATCACAGTGTGCTTTGTTTTTCTCTGAAGTCCCCCACAATTTAACATCACTTGACTTGGTTTTGTAGCTACACGCACATGTGAAAAGACGTTAAACATCTATGTCCCCCATGCATGTTCAGTTGATTTGTAGTGGACTGGTAATTAGTCAAGCAGGTGGGGAGTCATTAAGAAACAAGATGATCAGTTCTCAACAGAAGGGAAATATTAGCAACAGCAAAATAAGTTGCTGTTGGGTAAAAGATAGAGAATAGTCAAAATCAAAAGCACTGACACTGTTTTTGTATTACCAAGCCTGTCGTAAGGGCTTTTGTAATTACTATACAAGCCAATTAGTTCAGGTTGGGTACAATAACCATGCAGCAGATTTCAGTTCTGAGCCCCGGATGGAATCATCTAGTTTCCTAAATTGTGTGGGCTTTTTAAGGAAATTCATGCTAGTGTAGTCCAAGATAGGCTAATTAGATATATCACACCTTGCCATTAAAATATTTATAGACTGTTAAATCACATGGAGTTGACCAAACAAGTTGTAAATACAGCTTATTTTAGTTATTTTGGGAAGCAAATAGAGCCTTCAAGGTCAACATTGCCCCCAAAATATTCCTAGAAAGGGCTTAATGTTTTACTGCCTGCACTTATCACTGACATTTTATCCACTATTAAATACAAGACAGAACTGGTGCTACTGCTAAAAACAGAGGTCAGAACTAAATGACTGCAAGCTGGTGTGAAAAACAAGATAATGAATTTAACTAACTCAGCAGCTTCAGTGTTATAGTATATTAAGTTTTATAGTATCACAGTGATCATTGTTTCAGCCTTACTGCCTTAGGTTGATATAGTAATTTCAGGGTAGGAGTGCAGCCCAAAAAAACAACAACAACAAAAAAAACTTGGTGTTTTGAAGCCTTCAGAGGTACCACATTCCAGATGTTCAATCATCGCAGACTTAAATCCCTTGGGAGGAGATGTATACTTGTACCATCAGTCCGGGGAGGGGAAGGAGGGTGGGGGCTGGCTGTGAGATGTGGATGTATGCAACCTTGACATCAACAACATGGATGACCAGTTGAGCTTTCACAGCATCGGCACGGAAGCCTTCGCAGAACGCTGGGCACCAAAGATATCGCAGCTCATAGCCATGCTCCAATGTAAATCACTTTACCTCGCTGACATTTCTTTCCTGTGCAACATGCTGCAGGCACAAAGGAAGATAACACTGAATCACATTGATCCTCCATTTCAGCTCTTTTGTTTGCTGATTACCATGGAGGGTTATGACCACAGGCTGTTCTATTGCAGAGGCCCAATGTCAGGTCGGACTTCAGGCAAAGGAACAAAAATATATATTGCAGAGGGGGTCTGATATATCCCTTTGTGCAGTTATTCTCTGGTATTGTTGTGGACATGGAATGAGCTGAGGGCAAATTGCTGCTGAGGTTACATGAATCACCACATTACACTGAACTGAGCATTGTCAGATGTCACTGTCTGTTGCCTCCTGAAATGGCAGTAAGATCTTGCAGTCAGATGCAGCAGAATGGGGTTTAGAAAAACAATTTTACATATATTTTTTCACCTTTAGTTACAGTAAAAGATTTATTTTTTTTTTTCAAAAAGAATATTCCATGTTGTTTTAATGGAATAGATTTCTTATGGTTGTATTCTTATTTTTACAGTGGACACACTGCATTCTAAGGCCACTGTTTGTTTGCATAAGTAGGAGGTTCCAGAAATTCGAGAGGTAATGTTCCAGTGGCTCTGAGGGGGAGGGAAAAGGAATGAAACAGTGCAACGAGAAAATTCAAATAGTGCTTAATTTGTAAAACAGAAGGTCCCAGAACATAAAGAGGGGGACGTTCGGATGGCTCAGAAGTGAAGGCAAAGGTAAGGGAAGGTACCCAGGTATCTACAGTTGGGGGAAATGGAGAGAGAGTCGAATTTTCAAACCCACAAAAAACAAAAAAACACGTAGCTTAACAATTTTTTATCTATCATTCCATAGCATTTCAGCATGTGAACAGTGCCATACTAACATCCACCCTTGACCCTTTCATACTCTGCACTTGAGATTGGGATAGTGTTGACAGCAGTCAAGAGGGCCTTCACTCCATTTGGGATAAAGTTCCCATTACTGTACCTGTATTCTCAGTATTCCTGAGTGATATGTGAGCCACCAATGCAAAATTGCCTTTAAAGCCTCAATTAGCTTTTTATATCCCATTCGGTCTTTCCCCTGTGATAACACACGTTTCTCCTTATTTCTTGCTAGGCATTAAAAAATGTCCTCTGGTCTAGTGTTTTATTACTGGAGCACCCTGTGTGGAGCGATACACCTTGAAAAGAGTTTTCCTCGATCCTCTGCTGGAACAGTTGGTTGCGTTGACCCAGCCCCTCAGACATGGCTTTGACAGGGATGGCAACAGGAAATTCTGATTTCAGCTGAAATCTAATTTGGTCGATTGACTTATGGGGGGGCTGGGGGGGCGCAGCCCCCCTGAAGCTGGGAGGTTTTCAGTAAACAGAAGTAATTTAGACTGAAAAAAATGATTAAAAAAATGAAATACTAGACTTAGATAAATCATTAAATTTAATGAAAAGTTAACTTACTTTTTCTTCAATGCTGTCTCACTGTCTTTAGTCCAACATATTTAACAGTTCTATAAGAGTTTATTACACTATTTACACTGGACTGCAAAACAAATCTACCTACGGGTACAAATAAAGTAACCTGAACCTGAACCTGAACTTTTCATCCATCCATCCATCCATCCATCCATCCATCCATCCATCTTCTACCGCTTTTCCGGAGGTCCGGGTCGCGGAGGCAGCAGTTCAAGCAGAGAAGCCCAGACTTCCCTCTCCCCAGCCACCTGCTCCAGCTCTTCAGAGGGGATACCAAGGCGTTCCCAGACTAGCTGGGAGACATAGTCTCTCCACCGAGTCCTGGGTCTGCCCCGGGGTCTCCTCCCAGTGGGACGTGCCTGAAACACCTCAAGTGGGAGACGTCCAGGAGGCATCCTAATCAGATGCCCATACCACCTCAACTGACTCCTTTCAATGTGGAGGAGCAGCGGTTCTACTCTGAGCCTCTCCCGGATGACTGAGCTCCTCACCCTATCTCTGAGGGTGAGTCCAGCAATCTTACGGAGAAAGCTCATTTCAGCCGCTTGTATCCGCGATCTCGTTCTTTCGGTCATTACCCAAAGCTCGTGACCATAGGTGAGAGTAGGAACGTAGATTGACTGGTAAATCGACAGCTTTGCCTTAGAACTAAGCTCCCTCTTCACAACAACAGACCGGTACAACGTCCGCATCACTGCAGATGCTGCTCCAATCCGTCTGTCGATCTCTCGCTCCATTTTCCCCTCACTCGTGAACAAGACCCCAAGATACTTAAACTCCTCCACTTGGGGCAGGAGCCTGTCCCCAACCCGGAGAGGACAATCCACCTTTTTCCGGCTGAGGACCATGGACTCGGACTTGGAGGTGCTGATTCTCATCCCAGCCGCTTCACACTCAGCGGCAAACCGTCCCAGCAAGAGCTGTAGGTCATTGCTGGATGAAGCCAACAGGACAACATCATCTGCAAACAACAGAGATGAGATCCTGTGGTCACCAAGCATGACACCTTCCATTCCCTGGCTGCGCCTAGAAATCCTGTCCATAAAAATTATGAACAGGACCGGTGACAAAGGGCAGCCCTGGCGGAGTCCAACTCTCACTGGGAATGACTCCGACCGAGTGTTGGCAATACGAACTAAACTCTCACAACGGTCGTACAGAGACCGAATAGCTCGTAACAACAAGCCCGATACCCCATACTCCCGAAGCACCCCCCACAAAAATCCACGAGGGACGCGGTCAAATGCCTTCTCCAAGTCCACAAAACACATGTAAACTGGTTGGGCAAACTCCCACGAACCCTCAAGAATTCTCGAGAGGATAAAGAGCTGGTCCGATGTGCCACGGCCAGGACGAAAACCACATTGCTCCTCCTGAATCCGAGGTTCGACCAACGGCCGGACTCTCCTCTCCAGTACCTTGGCATAGACCTTCCCAGGGAGGCTGAGGAGTGTGATCCCTCTAAAGTTGGAGCACACCCTCCGGTCCCCTTTTTTGAAGAGAGGAACCACCACCCCGGTTTGCCATGCCAAAGGCACTGCCCCCGACCTCAACGCAATGTTGCAGAGGCGTGTCAACCATGACAACCCAACAACATCCAGGGCCTTGAGGTACTCGGGGCGAATCTCGTCCACCCCCGGGGCCCGGCCACCAAGGAGATTTTTAACCACCTTGGCGACCTCAGCCCCTGTGATAGGCGAGTCATCCCCCTTGTCCCCAAACCCTGCTTCCTCTGTGGAAGGCGTATCAGTGGGATTGAGGAGATCCTCGAAGTATTCCTTCCACCGCCCGACGATATCCCCAGTTGAAGTCAACAGTGTCCCATCCGCACCATACACAGTGTGGACGGGGAGCTGCTTTCCCCTCCCGAGCCGCCGAACAGTTTGCCAGAATCTCTTTGAAGCCGACCGAAAGTCTTGTTCCATGGCCTCACCGAACTCCTCCCATACCCGGGTTTTTGCTTCAGCAACCACCCGAGCTGCACTCCGCTTGGCCTGCCGGTACACCTCAGCTGCTTCGGGAGTCCCACAAGCCAACCAAGCTTGATAGGACTCCTTCTTCAGCTTAATGGCCCCCCTCACCACTGATGTCCACCACTTGGTTCGGGGGTTGCCACCACGAGATGCACCGACCACCTTGCGGCCGCAGCTCTGGGCCGCCGCTTCAACAACAGAGGTGGAGAACATGGCCCATTCAGACTCCATGTCTCCAGACTCCCTCGGAATGTGGTTGAAGTTCTTCCGGAGGTGGGAGTTGAAGACCTCCCGGACAGGGGCCTCAGCCAGACGCTCCCAGCACACCCTCACTATACGTTTGGGTCTACCAGGTCTGAATGGCTTCCTCCCCTGCCATCGGATCCAACTCACCACCAGGTGGTGATCAGTTGACAGCTCTGCACCTCTCTTTACTCGGGTGTCCAAGACATACGGTCGCAGGTCTGATGATACGATAACAAAATCGATCATCGACCTGCGGCCTAGGGTGTCCTGGTGCCAGGTGCACATATGGACACCCTTATGCTTGAACATGGTGTTCGTTATGGACAGACTGTGGTTAGCACAGAAGTCCAATAACTGAACACCACTCGGGTTCAGATCGGGCAGGCCGTTCCTCCCAATCACCCCCCTCCAGGTTTCACTGTCGTTGCCCACGTGCGCATTGAAGTCCCCCAGTAGGACAATGGAGTCTCCAGGAGGAGCACCCTCCAGCACCCCAGTCACAGACTCCAAAAAGGGTGGGTACTCTGAAACATCATTTGGTGCATAGGCACAAATGATGGTCAGGACCCGTTTCCCAACCCGAAGGCGCAGGGAAGCAACCCTTTCGTCCACCGGGGAAAACTCCAATATAGAGGCAGCAAGGTGGGGCGATACAAGAATACCTACCCCTGCTCGTCGCCTCTCGCCTGGGGCAACTCCAGAAAAGGCCAAGCTCCAGCCCCTCTCCAGGAGACTGGTTCCGGAACCGGAGCTGTGTGTTGAGGTGAGGCCGACTATATCTAGCCGGTATCGCTCAATCTCGTACACCAGCTCAGGCTCCTTCCCCACCAGAGAGGTGACATTCCACGTACCAAAAGCCAGTTTAGAAAGCTTGGGATCAGTCCGCCAAGGTCTCCGCCTTTGACTGCCACCTAATCCACATAGCACCGGACTTCCATGATCCCTCCTGCAGGTGGTGAACCTACTGGAGGGCGGACCCATGTAACTCCTTCGGGCTGAGCCCGGCCGGGTCCCATGGGTGGAAACCTGGCCACCAGACGCTAGCCTTCGAGCCCCTCCCCCAGGCCTGGCTCCAGGGTGGGGCCCCGGTAACCCCATACCGGGCGGGGTACACTGAATCCTTGATATACAATTTATCATGAGAGTCTGTTGGATCGTTCTTAGTCTGGCCCTTCACCCAGGACCAGTTTGTCTTGGGAGACCCTATCAGAGGCAAATTGCCCCGGACAACATAGCTCCTGGGATCACTGGGGCACGCAAACCCCCCCACCACGATAAGGTGACGATCCATGAGGACCTGAACTTTTCTCTCAAGCCAATTCCATCGGAACTTATTTTTGACACTTTTGTCTATTTCTAGCACTGATGACTCCTGATCCTTCGATAAAAATCTCATAATTCCGCTGAAAACAATACTGAAAGCTCAGAATTCCAACACGAACCAGGGATGTGATTTGGGGTTGGGGAAATTATCTGAAAATTCAGCAGGGGGTCTGGGGGTAAGCTCCTGGGTTTTTATGATTTTTAAGTACCAGAACTGTGCTTAAATGACATAAAACAAACAGCTGAATGCCACTTATTACTGTATAATATTGGCTTATGTTCCAAGAAGATAGCATTCCTAAACTAGAAAAGCACTCGGAGAGCGCAGACCTCCGCCAAGCGCCACAGTTCCCCCCATACAGTGTTTAACATCATAAATATTAATCCTACATTTATTTTGCGTAACTTTATAGATTCCTTGACCATGAAAAAAATGCCATTCACAAGTGGCATATATTAGCTATACTGTGATGCTTGTTGCGTGTTCGTAGCTTCATTTGTTCTTTTAAAAATTTCAAAGGTTCCCTATTTTTTAATTTTTTTGCATCATTATCCAGATTTATTCCATTTCCTTAGGTCTTAAATATCTTGTAGAAGCTGTTGAAAACTTGTCCTATATTATGCAAATTACTGTGGTTCCCGTTTTGGAAATCCCAATAAGTAAAAAAATTCCTGGATCCAGACGGGGATTCGGATCACCACCAAAATCTAATCATCTGTAGGATACCCCATTTCTGACAATCTCTGAAAATTTCATGAAAATCCATCCATAACTTTTTGAGTTATCTTGCTAACAAACAAACAAACAAACAGACAGACAGACAGAGAAACCAACGCCGATGAAAACATAACCTCCTTGGCGGAGGTAAATATTCCAACAAGCATTATCCATCACATGCTTTAACACTTGATCAAATCAAAATCAGTTAATTTTATCTATTCCATAATAGAAATAAAATTCCAACATACCATTACCTTTTATAATTTCAGCATTCATTTCAGATCACCAGTTTCAATCTCCATTGAGACTTGAGCAGTTCATTTTGCACAATCACTGATGTAGCCAAGTCTTAGAAATATTCAAAAGTTATGAGCCAATGTCCACTGTGCACTGTCAATTTCAAACTGTTTGGAATCATAAAAGGGGATAGTTAACTTTTATTACCGTTTCCTCCCCCGCGCAGCCCAGCTTATACAGTCGTTGTACGCCGCCAGTAACAGAGAGTTAATGGCTCTCCACCTGGCCATATGCCACTTCCAGTCCTGCCTGAAAGGGCGCATCTTCACTGCGTTCGTGGACCACAAGCCGCTAACGTACTTAACGTGCTTTATCTTCCTGGAAGATAAAATAAAGCGGAATTCAGCGAATTAGCAGAAAATCACATCCCTGAGAACACGCCGCCATGAATTTTTGAAAAAGCATACGAGCCATTTGATTGGTCCAATTGTTTGCAACTATCCAATCGCAGGGCTGTTTACAATACAGCAGTAGCTTGAACACATCCGGGTTATCGCGGGAGACGACTTCCGGGGAAGCGCCGAGCGCTTATGTAATCATGTTGATTTTCACTAAAATCGGTAACAATAAGGTACTTACCCCCCCTAAAATTTTCTAAACGGATTTAGACGATTCACAGAAATGATCAATTTGAAAATAAATCGGCGGAAATCCGCGGATCGGCAAAAAATTGCCATCCCTGTTTGAACACACTGACCTGCTGGCAAATGGGTTTATGTGTCATTATGATTGTAACGTCTCACTTTTGCAGCTCAAGAGACAGCTCTGACACTCTTTGTATCACATCATAAATATGTCCTAAATTGTTTATGTAAGTATTGAAGGAAAGGTACTTCACCAGGACACCGTAGTTTTCCCAGACTGTACTGTCATTCTCACCATCCTCTGCTGCTATTGTGAAAAAGAGCAGTCTGAGGCGAGTGCAGTATCCCCAACCTTTATTTTCTATGAAGATCCCAATACTTACTGACAGAGAGCAGTTTTCAACTTTACTGTGGAAGAACCAAATTATGATAAGCCCATCATCCATGAATATACAACAAAGTATACAACCCATAGTTGTAGGGCAGGATCCCAAGGTGAACCCGTGTAGCAAGTTTGGTTACCCTAGAGAGCTTTACACATTCTATAGTAAGAGAGCATAGGCAGTGCCAGCCTTGACCTTTGACCATTTGACCCCAAACCTTTAGTCAGAGGTCATGGTCTCAGAGTGAACCTGTGTACCAGGTTTGGTGACCCTAACTTTCTTTGTTGTTGAGATATAGTTTTTAAGCCATTTTGATGTTGGCCTTCAATCTTGCAATCCCAAAACCTTAGTTACACTTCAGAGTCACAGGGTGAGCCTGTGTACCAAGTTAGGTGACTTTACTCACTGTACAGTAATAAGGCATAAGGAACCTTAACCTTTGACCTTTTGACCTTAAACCCATAGTCTGAGGTCAGGATCCCAAGGTGAACTTGTGTACCAGGTTTGGCAGCCCTAGTTTTACTCATTGTACAGTAAAACCCATAGTTAGAGGTCAGGATCTCAAGGTAAATCTGTGTAGCAAGTTTGGTGACCCTAGGTTTCTCTGTTGTTGAGATATAGTTTATAAACCATTTTGATGTTGACCTTTGACCTTGCGATCCCAAAACCATAGTTACACTTCAGGGTCACAGGGTGAACCTGTGTACCAAGTTTGGTGAACCTAGTTTTACTCATTGTACAGTAATGACGCATAGGGAATATTGACATTGACCTTTGACCTTTTGACCCCAAAACTATTGACAGAGGTCAGGATCCCAAGATGAACCAGTATACCAGGTTTGGTGGCCCTAGCTTGAGTTGTTTTATAGTAATAGTAAATGTGGCATTACCATTTACCATAGTGCAACTGGAACGCTAACTTTGACCTTTGACCCCTTGACCCCAAACCCATAGTTAGGTCAGGGAGTAAATCATCCAAGATGTGTATTAGATACAATTACTGTATTGATTTGAAAAGCCTACATCATTTCTTTCAGTAGTTACTATGTTTCGAAGATTTAGGGAAAATCTGACTTCTGAGCTTTGACCTCAAGGTCATCTGATGAGAGTAAAATTGGAATATGCTCATCATCAGAGTATATCAAACCATGGTACCAAGTTTCAAAACAACCAGGACAAAACTGTAGGAAGAGTTGCTTTCACAAGACAGTTACTGTCTATGCAATGAGGTGAAACAGGAGGTCATAGGTCAAGGGCTACAACTCCTGCAAAAATCATCTGATCAGAACCAAACTGCAATATGTACATCCTCAGTGTATATCAAACCATGGTACCAAGTTTCAAAACAATCGAAATAAAACTGTAGGAGGAGTTGATTTCACAAAAGTGGAACACACGGACGGACGGACTGACCCATAACATAATCCCCCTTTGAGCCTTGAGTGGCGGGGGATAAAAAGTACATGAGGGGCAGGGTACACTGTCCATACAACTTTAAACATTCTGAGACTAGATACAACCCATTAGTTGTCCAACACCAATTTTACACAACTGAATGTCCAAAATGTTGGCAGATTCTTTGAGATGCAGTTGATTTTTGTTGGATGTGCTGTATAATGGATGCAATTTATTCATTTTAGAATGATTAACTAAAAATTCATTTATCATATTACCAGCAGCAGGCTCAAGCTGATCCACTGAGCAATGCCACGAAATGTTTGGAAAGCGGGTGTGGAGTCGGATTACTACTCCACTGCGTCCAAGCATCTTGGATGTACCTTCACACGTGAGATTGAGTGTTTCTGAGAGAAAGGCCTCATCCAAACCAATTTGCTGACAATGCCTTCAGAGCTTAATTCATCTAGCTCCACAAGATTTTTTTTGTAAAAAGTTTTCTAGCAATCCCATCTCTGACGTCTCGAATACACATTTAATTCACTCTTTTTATTTAAGCACATTGCCTCATACAAAATGAACCTGATTTTTGGAGCACAAACAACAATTCTCTCAAGCAATTTTCTTTTCATGTCAGCTGCAATGTGCTGTTGTATATGAGAGCATGCCACATGAGAGTGCAGAATCCTCCCCATATCCATGTCATTTATATGCTGGCAGTCTATTTCATGTGCAAAGCTGTATGCTAGCCTGTGGTTTTTCCTTCTTTGTAACCTGTACAAAAAACTCTGGCACTTGGTCAGATGAATGTGATTGTCAATCTATCTTCTTTTGCCTTTTTGAAAATAAGTGATGCTATTATATGCTTTAGACTTTAGAACCTTAGTGAGCAAGCTCACATACCCCACACATATCAGAGTTCTTGCTGAACATAGTAATGCATTCCCTCATCTGATGCAAATATGCAGGGGTGTGAAAAAGTGTTTGCCCCCTTTCTAATTTCTCATTTTTTTTGTATGTCACACTTAAGTGTTTCAGATCATCAAACAAATTTAAATATTAGACAAAGATAACACAAGTAAACACAAAATGCAGTTTTTAAAGGAATTCAAACCTACATGGCCCTGTGTGGAAAAGTGATTGCCCCTCCCTGTTAAAGCATAAATTAACTGTGGTTTATCACATCTTTGGAAAGCTGAGTTCAATTTCCCTAGCCACACCCAGGCCTGATTACTGCCACATCTGCCAACCTAAGAACTGGTTGGGCCACCCTTAGCAGCAACAACTGCAATCAAGCGTTTGTGATAACTGGCAATGAGTCTTTTACAGCACTGTGGAGGAATTTTGGCCCACTCATCATCACACACAGGGGCAAACACTTTTTCACACCACTGTAAACCAAAGGGATTAGTTGTGATGGCCTGAGCGCTGATCCCATCCGCGCTCGGGTTGTTCTGTATTTTCCCTGTTCTCCCATTTTATTTTGGGACTGGCTATGTAGCCTCCTCCAGGGCTTTTATTGTGACAGCGTCATGGCGGGACTTCCGGCTGTCAAAGCCGAGCCGGCGCTGTGACAGCTATATGTCATTTCATTAGTTACATTCCTCTTCTGTGATTGGTTTGTGTTCTACACTTAAGGGAGCAGCTGAGGCTCACTCCTCACTGCGACCTACAACTCCGTGCACCTCCGTGTATGCGACTGGAGTCCCTATCCCTGACTCCAGTCTCTTCTGTGATTCATCTTCGTTCGTCCTCCCGTTAGTGTTTATTGTTCAGCTCAGGCTCCGACCTCGCTGCTGTTCATAGTTAATCTTCTGAGTCTATTATCTTGTGTCTTGGTTTATGTTCGTGTTTTTGCCCTACGTGGCTGTTTATTATGACATTCTAGTCTTTTGTTAATAAACAAGCAAACTCACTGGTTGGTCTCTAGCGTCTCACTAATGCCCTGCAAGGGGCATTCCCATAACATTAGTGTCTTTTTCAAGAGAATAAAAGTTAATATTCAGGTCCTTTTAGTTGTTGGTTAACCTTGCAGGGTAACCCCTCATTAGATGTATGTAAAAACTGAACTTGTCCAAGGTACTGGTGAATTAAAATTTGACATTAATCCAATCAGAAATGTAGAAGCTATACTAGCGACAACATAAAATGGACTGAAAAAAGTACAAGCCCCCCCCCACCACCACCACCCCCCAAAACACTGAACACCTCATTAGATTTATCTGGAAATTGCTTTATTATATATAGCTTTATACTGTAGCTATAGCTTTACTCGTTCTATTGTCATGATCCGGTGTGTCTGCTCTCTCTCTCTCCCATCTGCGATCTTCTCCTCCAATTAGATGCAGCTGCCCCTCGTTACTCCTGCAGCTCATCTAGAGGCTGCCTATTTAAGAGCTGGAGAGACAACCCTGGGTGTGGGATTGCCAGATGACTTCCTGCTGTCATTGCCACTGCCTACGCTTTGCTCATGCCTAGCTCCTGTTGGCTTTGCTCCAGTTTGCCTCTTAGCCTCGCTCCAGCCTGCCTTGCTCCTGTTTTGCCTCTCAGCCTACTCCCTGCGTAACCATTCAAATAGACTTACTCTCCCAGTCCAAATCTTGTCCCAGTCTACAAAATTTGCCACTCAGGCCCTAGTTGATTCAGGAGCCAAACTAAATTTTATTTCTCAGGGGTTAGTGTCCAAATTGTGTCTCCTCACAGTCAAGCTCCCCACACCACTACAGACCGTTACACCCACTGGCAGTCTTATTTCCACTGTGATCCATCAGACCGCCCCCATTACTCTCCTAGTTTCTGGCAATCACAGGGAGCAGATTCAACTGTTTGTCCTCTCCACCTTGTCCTCTGAGTTGGTCCTCAGTTTCCCCTGGTTAAAGCTACGTAACCCCTCAATCGATTGGGCACTGAAATGATTTAACTCATGGAGCATGTTCTGCTTATCCTTCTGCCTTCAGTCAGCTGCATGTTCACTGGCCTTGCCCATTGCTCCACCACCAGCTGAACCACCTGACCTCACAGGTGTTTGGTCCAAGTACCATGACCTAGCAGCCATCTTTAGTAAGACACGTGCCCTGTCCTTTCCTCCACACCGGCTCTATGATTGCAAAATTGAATTGCTTCCCGGCACCCCTTTGCCTTCACGTGAACCCATGGAGAAGTACGTTAAAGAGTCCCTCAGTGCTGGTATTATTTGACCCTCTACTTCTCCTGTCGGTGCAGGATTCTTCTTTGTGGGAAGGAAGAATGGCTCCCTCCACCCATGCATTGATTTCCGGGGCCTTAATAACATCACTGTGAAAGACAAATACCCTTTGCCACTCATTAACTCTGCCTTTGACCTCCTCCAGGGTGCCTCCATCTTCACCAAGCTAGACGTCAGAAAAACCTACCACCTTGTTCACATTTGTAAGGGGCACGGATGGAAAACTGGATTTAATACTCACATCAGTCACTTTGAATACTTGGTGATGCACTTTGGTCTGACTAATGCTCCAGCAGTCTTTCAGCGACTGATAAATGATGTTCTCTGGGATTTCATCAATGTGTTTGTTTTCATCTATTTAGATGGCATCCTGATTTTCCCTCGTTAACCACAGGAACACCGAGTCCATGTCTGAATGGTGTGCCAGAGGCTGCTGGAGAAACAACTCTTTGTCAAGGCTGAGAAATGTGAGTTTGGCACTTCTTCTACCACTTTTCTCAGATTTATCATCTCTCAGAGCTGAACTGAACCTGACCCATCTAAAGTCAAAGCCATCATCAATTGGCCAACTCCTACCAACAGGAAGCAACTCCAGAGGTTCCTGGGATTTGCACATTTCTATCAACAGTTTATTAATGGGTACAGTGCTGTGGTCTTCCCTCTTACCAGGCTCACATCCATCAAGACACCTTTCACCTGGTCGGATGAGGCAGAGTCAGCATTCTGCCATCTCAAAGAACTCTTTTCCTCTGCTCCTGTGTTAGCTCAAGTTGAAACGTCCTTCCAGTTCGTTGTTGAGGTGGATGTTTCTGATTCCAGGGTTGGAGCAGTCCTCTTCCAGCAGTCTGCCTCCAACAATAAACGCCATCCCTGCACCTTCTTCTCTCGCCATTTGTCACCTACAGAAAGAAACTAGAAAAGCACTCATAGAGCGCATCCCTCCGCCAAGGCTCCTTCCGTTTCTCATGGATCACCTCCAAAATGTAATGGGTTTGTGTGTAGGCCTATAGCCACTTGTGGTGAAAATTGCATCAAAGTCTGTCCATCAGTTTTGGAGTACTGTTGCTAACACACTGTGAGAAGATAAGAGCCTTGGCTGAGGTATGCATTATCAGATCATCACCAAAATACAATGGGTTCCTCTCTAGCCCAAGAACCACCTCTGGTGAAAATTTCATCCAAATCCATCCAGTGGTTTTTGTGTAATCCTGCTGCACAAATACAAACAAAGCCCTTGGTGGAGGTATGCACTCTCAGATCATCGCCAAAATCTAATCATCTGTTCCCTGTGCCATTACACACCTTTCCTGAAAATTTCATCAAAATCCGTTCATAACTTTTTGAGTTATGTTGGTAACAGACAGACAAACAAACAGACAAACAGACAAACAAACCCCGGTAAAAACATAACCTCCTTGGTGGAGGTAATTATGACATTGGCAATCAGGAGCTCCTTGCCATCAAGCTGGTGCTGGAGGAGTGGTGCCACTGGTTGGAGGGGGCCGCTCAGCCATTTCTGGTATGGACTGACCATAAAAACCTTGCCTATCTCAGATCCGCCAAAAGCCTAAATCCACGTCAGTCCCGTTGGTCCTTGTTTTTGGACAGATTCCACTTTACCCTCACTTACAGACCCGTCTCAAAGAATGCTAAACCTGACATGCTCTCCTGGCAGTTCTCCCCTGACTCCCCTTCATCATCCAAGCCCATTTTGTCCCCAGCCTGTGTTCTGGGGGCTCTCTCATGGCAGATTGAGGCTAAGGTTAGAGAGGCACAGAGGTAAGAACCAGACCCTGGGGGAGGTCCTCTGGGTTGCCTGTACATCCCCACAGCTGTCAGGGGCAACATACTGCAATGGGTGCACACCTCCAAATTCACTTGTCATCCGGGAGTCGCCCGCACCATCTATCACGTCAGGCGGGCCTTTTGGTGGCCATGCCTCAACAAGGACACTAGGGAGTACGTCAGGGTTTGTAGTGTCTGTGCCACCAAGTCACTCTCCTCAACTCCAGTGGGTCTCTTGCACCTTCTACTCACCCCCAGCCGCCCTTGCGCCAGTATCGCCATGGACTTCATCACCGGGCTTCCCCCATCCAACGGTCACTCAGTCATCCTCACTAATATTGACCATTTTTCCAAGGCCACTCATTTCATTCCTCTCTCTAAGTTACCCTCAGCTAAGGAAACCTCAGATTTACTCACTCTCCACGTCATCTGTTTACACGGCCTCCCCTCTGACATCACCTCAGATAGAGGTCCTCAGTTTGTGTCCCACATATGGATGGCATTCTGTAAAGCTCTGGGTACTTCTGTTAACTTGTCTTCTGGCTTTCATCCCCAGTCTAATGGGCAATGTGAGCGAACCAACCAGGAGCTGGAGGCTTCCCTTTGCTGCGTGGCCTCCCTCAACCCTGCGTCCTGGAGCTCTTACCTCCCGTGGGTTGAGTATGCCCATAACACCGCCTCCTCTTCGGCTACAGGCATCTCTCCGTTTGAAGCCTCCCTGGGTTATACCCCCCCCCCCCAATCACTGAAGGCGAGATCACCATTCCCTCCATCTAGGAGCACATTCATCACTGTCGGTGCTTCTGGAGGATGATGAAGGAGGCCCTCCTGCGTATGGTGCAAAAAATTCCACCACTGCCAATCACAAACAGACCCCAGGCCCCAACTACACTCCTGGACAGAAGGTATGGCTATCTATCCACAACATCCAGTTAAAGTCTCTTTCTAAGAAGTTTGCATCTCATTACATTGGGCCATTTACCATTACTCATATCATTAATTCAGCTTCAGTACGTCTCAGTTTGCCTCCGTCACTCCGCATCCACCCCACTTTTCATGTCTCTCAGATAAAGCCTGTTTCTGTCAGTCCCCTCTGTCCTACCTCTGATCCCTCTCCTCTTCCCAGGTTGGTCAATGGTGATCCAGTATACAACATCTCCAAAATCCTGGATGTTCGCCGCAGGGGTCAGGGTCTCCCATACCTTGTTGAATGGGAGGGCTATGGACTGGAAGAACAGTCTTGGATTCCTCACTCCTACTTCGAGGACCCAGGTATGGTCTGGGTTTTTCATCGCGCCAACCCTAACAAACCAGGTGGGACGCCAGGTGGCGCCCCTTGAGGGGAGGGGGCCCTGTCATGATCCGGGGTGTGTCTGCTCTCTCTCTCTCCCATCTGCGGTCTTCTCCTCCAATTAGGTGCAGCTTCCCCTTGTCACACCTGCAGCTCATCTAGAGGCTGCCTATTTAAGAGCTAGAGAGACAACCCTGGGTGTGGGATTGCCAGAGACTTCATGCTGTCATCGCCACTGCCTACACTTTTCTCCTGCCTAGCTCCTGTTGGTTTTGCTCCAGTTTGTCTTTCAGCCTTGCTCCATCCTGCCTTGCTCCTGTTTTGCCTCTCAGCCTACTCCCTGCTAAACCCTGGACCAAAATAAGGAAACAAATATACGTTGCTTACCTCTCTTTCCCTATCTGTGCACAGGTCCCTGTTGTTGGATTCCTCGTGGCAGATTTGAACTCCTTCCTTGGCTGATTCTTCCTGGAACAAAAGTACAGACATTTACAAGTAAGCCCTCATTACCCATTAGCGAACCCATCTCTCCAGTCTGGTTCAGGTTGAAGATTTCCCTGCCAATCACCCTTCACCTATCTGCTCCAGTCAGCCTGTGTTGGTGTGCATCAGCCTTCTCACTTTCCCCACCATCTACCTACACTGTTACCAGAGTAAGAGAAGAAATTATTCCAGCCAAGTATTCTCAATCAGCATTAAGAACAATTACTCATTGTCTTCTCTTTGTTCTCTCCTCAGGACTGCCAGCCCACCGACATCTTCATTCGTTCACTCTTATTTGTTTAATATGTATCCTTAAACATGTTTCTGTTTCTGTGGTGGTTCTGTGCCTATGTCTGAGTCTCACAAACCCACACGTCATCTATAGTAATAGGGCATAGAGAAAGCTAACTGACCTTAGACCTTTTGACCCCAAACCCATAGTCAATGGTCAAGGTCTCACGGTGAACCTGGGTACAAAGTGTGGTGACCCTAGGTTTCATTGTTGTTGAGATATAGTTTATATGACATTTGACATTGACCTTTGGTCTCTATTCAGATCATGAACTAAAGTTTTGTATTTAAAAAGGTTATTGAATCTGGTGCTGGATTCTCAACAAAATATTACAAATTAACATTTTATTTATGGTAATGTTAATTTGTTCAATTACTTTTGAGCCCCCGAAACATTGAGGCTTTGTATAAAAGTGGTTACAATTCCTAAACCATAACTCCAGTTTGGGTGAATACCCTCAAATTAAAGTTGAGTGTCTGCACTTTAAGCCCATATTTTTTATATAACTGTATTTTGAATATGTTTTGATAAACAGCTAAAATAACAAAACTTGAGTGAGTGTCCAATTATACATGGACCTAACTGTCTGTAAAAAGGGTCAGTATCTGTATCTATATTGATGTTGGCCCTGTTTGTATCAAAACCAAGGTTTGGGTTTTTTTGTATGGCACACCAGTCCCTTCCCAAGTCTGTTTCAACAAGAGGAGAAAACCCACAGCATTAGGATACCCTGGCACACCACCACAGAAGCACATTCCACCCACCTTAGTTCTGTTCATATTCTTCTTTTAAAATGAGACTATTCCCACAAAAAATGTTAGATTAATTATTTTGACTCTTCGCCTTAATACCGATTGACTTTATCAGTTACTATTAACCAAATGTAAGTGTTTAATATAACTCTAAACTCAAACATCTGGATTATTCATTCATTTTAAACAAATGTTCACATATGAGTGTACCCCAGGAACAATAATCCAACAGCTGTGAATATTCGGATAACAGTGACAATTGGATCTGATGTGTTTGCATGCACTGAATAAACAGATTATTGGGCAATAAATTTAGTGTATTCATGAGAGTTCTCATAATCAAACAATGGTGTTTATTAGATGAAGAATGTTGGATTATGCTGTGCAGAGGACTTATTGAATAATCAAAAAACTCTGATGCCCCAACTGATAAAATGCAAGTCAGATATACTGTATATATATATATATATATATATATACTGCTCCAAAAAATTAAAGGAACACTTTTTAATCTGAGTAAGCTGGACTAGCCTGCCACAATTTCTTCACTTTAAGTTTTGGAGTGTTTTCATTTCCTTCAAAAGACGTGGCATCTTTTCATTCTTAACACATTATCCAGTCCATATCAGTGTAGATATCCAGCTTATTTTTTCCCCATTAAAATCTGATGTGTTTTCAAAGTGTTCCTTTAATTTTTTTGAGCAGTGTTTATATACAGTATATCATATTTTTCTTCAAGGGATTTTGAAAACTTTAAAGCTCTTCCTACCATAACAGGCTGTTTTCATCAACACAATAGATGCCTCAACTTGCCAGGTATTCATGGCAAAGGCAGTAATCTAGCTGTTGGGCAGAAAATCAAACAGCAACAGAGCTAAAGATTTTCCTTTTATGCCAGTGGAGATTAAAACAACTCTAAAACCAAAGTGAATGGTTTTAATTCATTTTTGCTCATTTATTAGAATTCCTAGTAGAAGCCACCATTTTTTTTAAGCAGGGCTTCTTCTGCCATCACTATTTGGGCGCCTTTGGTCTTGAAATGAAAACAGTATTTGAGAAGCTGATAATGTCTCTCACTTTTCTCCCAGGAATCAAATAGGGCAGTGGGAGATTTAGATAGATGGGGATTTAATCTTTTAGAGAATGCTGTCAAATTATTGCTTAACTCCCTTTGGGGGTTAGATGAGGGTATAGGACCTGTGAATTGAATTTTCCCATAGCTTGTTTTTCTAAGCAGAACAGTTGAATGTCATGTGGCTTGGAGCAGTGTTTTCCTTCATCATCCCAGAGCTTTCAGAAAAACACTTTGCTGACGAAGTAGGTGATATTCCCTGAATCATCGAGGCAAATCAGATATCAATGTTTCATTACAGTGAAATATATATCAATAGTCATTCCTTAAACCATTTATGTAATATTCTTCAATATTTCATGTCATCCACACACCACCATGGTGCAATGATAATCACTCTGTCATATATTAGATAGAAGTACACTACCGTTCAAAAGTTTGGGGTCACTTAGAAATTTCCTTATTTTTGAAAGAAAAGCACTGTTTTTTTCAATGAAGATAACTTTAAACTAATCAGAAATACACTCTATACATTGCTAATGTGGTAAATGACTATTCTAGCTGCAAATGTCTGTTTTTTGGTGCAATATCTACATAGGTGTATAGAGGCCCATTTCCGGCAACTATCACTCCAGTGTTCTAATGGTACAATGTGTTTGCTCATTGCGTCAGAATTCTCCAGATTACCTCAACAAATTAACAGCTAGAATGCCAAAGGTCTGCAATGCTGTAATTGCTGCAAATGGAGGATTCTTTGATGAAAGCAAAGTTTGAAGGAAAAAATTATTATTTCAAATACAAATCATTATTTCTAACCTTGTCAATGTCTTGACTATATTTTCTATTCATTTTACAACTCATGGTGGTAAATAAAAGTGTGACTTTTCATGGAAAACACAAAATTGTCTGGGTGACCCCAAACTTTTGAACAGTAGTGTAAATAAAGAACAGGTGCCATACAGTAATGTAATTCTGTAAGTCTGTAATTTCCCAGTTTGGGATCAATAAAGTACATCTATCTATCTATCTATAAGCATTCATATTTAATTTATTAATGTGCATGTACAGTTGTAGTTCTTTTTGTCCAATCACATTTAGAGTAATCTGGTTTTAAGTAAGAGGTCCGTCTAGATGGGGAAAAACAGTTTTATATTGCCTGAAAACAAGAAGCTTTGACAAATTTACATTTACTGTATGTCTTTGAAATGTAGTATCAATTTTATTACTCTTAGTAACTAGTGATGGGATCCACAGTTCACTAAATCATATTGAGTCACTTCCGGTTTGTTCAATAAAAACGATCCATTTGATGTATTTGTTCACCGAATCACTCAGTGCTGAACTGGAGCTCCAGCTGCCTACCACTCAGTGGTGATATTCTTCTTTCTGGTCATAACTTAAACAAAAGTCTACTTGGGGTTCTGCTCCACTTTAGACGGGAACTGGTGGCTGTAACTGCAGACATAGAACAGATGTTCCACAGTTTCATCGTGAGGGAGGACAGCAGAAATTTCCTTCGCTTTCTTTGGTTTAAAGATAACAACACTAGCAAGGAGATCATCATGTCTGGAAACAGCCCATCTCCTGCTGTGGCCATTTATGGTCTCCGTCGTGCAGCTGCCTATGGTGAAGAGGAATATGGTTCAGATGCCAAGCGTTCTGTGGAAAGAGGGTTTTACATTGATGATGGACTTCTGTCAATGCCCACAGGCTACTGGAACCATCAGTTTGTTAGCACGGACACAGAAGATGCTCACCACCTCACATTTGAGGCTATACAAGTTTGCTTCTATCAGCAAAGCAGTAATGGAGGCATTCTCCATCGAAGTTCATGCTAAAGGACTTAAGGACCTTAACCTGGATGTTGACCCGACTACTATGCAACGCAGTCTTGGACTTAGCTGGGATCAGAAGAGAGATGTATTTACCTTTCGTGTAGCTGACACTGAGAAGCCTTTTACATGGAGAGGGATACTCACTACAGTAAACAGTCTCTTTGACCCACTCGGGTTCATCACTTGGGTTCATCGCACTCATTCAGGGGAAGTTCTCGCTAAGAGAATTAACAAGTGAGGTTCTTGACTGGGATTCCCTCCTTCCCAAGGACAAGGAAGAGCAATGGAACACCTGGAGGAGATCACTGTATGGTCTCAAGCAGCTGGAGATTCCCAGACCATATGCCACTACCACCCTTTCTACAGTTCAGAGAAAGGAGCCTACAGAGATAGCAGAAATTGCAACTAGTGAACTGGACTTCATCCCCGATGCCATGGAGTTTTATACAGATAGTAGGGATGTCTTCTATGTATACTGTATGTCAGCAACAGAGTGCAGCACATTAGGAAGGTCTCAAGCCCATCACAATGGCATTATGTCTCTACGAGTCATTACATGGCAGACCACGCCACTCACTCCGTACCAGCAGCCCTGTTAAGCAGCATCACCTGGCTCACAGGACCTGCTTTCTTGCCACAAGGCCAACATGAACTAAACACAAGGTCAACTCTCTGGAAGAGGAGGAGTTTGATTCCATTGAACCAGATACAGATGTGGAGGTTTGTTGTCTCGCCACAACTCAGCCAAGAGCTTCTATCTAGGATACAAATGCTTTGAGTGATTTTCTTCATGGAGGTCACTGATGAGGGCTTGTCTAGTACACATCGTCCAGTCTCATAAGACAACAGATAGTCAAGACAGAACATATAGGTCATGGCACCACTGCATAAACCCCCGCACAGTGGAGGAACTGTCACAAGCTGAAGCAGTCATAATCAAGAGTGTGCAAAAGGAAGCTTATAAAGAAGAGCTGGCCTGTATCACCAATGGAAAAGACATTACAAGGAACAGTGTTGTGAAAAAAATGAACCCTTACCTGGACGTTGGTGGTCTTCTACGGATTGGAGGCTGACTGAAGCATGCTGCTTTAGGCTACAAGGAAAAGTTCCCCGTGATCATTCCAGGTCACAGCCATGTTGCAAGACTGCTCGTAGAACACTACTATAAAAGAGTCCTGCATCACGGTTGTTTGTTCACTGAAGCTGCTGTTCACAATGCTGGGTATTGGATCGTGGGTATAAGGAAACAAATCAACAGCATCCTTCATAAGTGTATATTATGCAACAAGCTTTGTGGGAAGGTAACCAAAGATGGCGGTCTTACCCACTGATCGCCTACGCACTGAACCACCTTTCACATATGTTGGGCTGGATGTGTTTGGCCCTTGGATAGTTGTTGCAAGGCATACATGGGGAGGCCAGGCACAAAGCACGAGATAGGCCATTCTCTTCGCCTGTTTAAGTTCTCGGGCGATATGTATTGAGCTGATTGACTCCATTTCAAGGGCTGGAAATCCTACTGACAGAACCCCATGAACCCAGAGTAAGGAAGTACCTCCGTGAAGACGGCTGTTCATGGATCTTCAACCCACCTCATGTGTCCCACATGGGAGGGGCCTGAGAGCGGATGATAGGTGCCTCCAGATGCATACTAGATTCCATGCTGCAGCAGACCAGTCCCTCTCACTTGACACATCACAAAATGTGCTGTCTACCTTGATGGCAGAAATCACAGGAATCATCAGTTCAAGGCCTGTTATTCCTATTTCAGTAGACCCAGAATCGCCCTTCTTACTGACACCAGCCATGATTCTCACTCAAAAGGTCTGTACTCTCTATCCTCCTCCAGGTGATTTCAAGAAATCAGACCTCCACAGACAACAATGGCGGCAGGTGCAGCACCTGGCTGATACTTTCTGGAGCCGGTGGAGATGTGAATACCTGGCTACGCTTCAGAGCTGGAGCAAATGGCAAGAACAACCAAACCTGAAGGAGGGTGATGTCATCCTCCTAAAAGCCTCTCAAGCCAAGTGCAATGAATGGCCCACGCCGCTGGTGACCAAGGAATACGCTTGCAGCGATAGAAGAGTCAGAAAAGTAGACCTTAGGGTCGCAAGGCATGTGACAGTCAAGACATTCCTGACACCTGTGTCAGAAACAGTTTTTATTACGTCAACCAAGGACTAATATTTTGCAATCTTGTTTGTGAACATACCATTTTATTTCTGTTAGTTATACAGTGGTATCTAATTGATACCAACCAGGGAGTATCATGGCACACATTCTGTGGCCACCTTGTGGTGGTTTGTTGTGAAAGCATCAGTAGATGTAAAGTGAAAGTGAAACTTAATGTCATAATCTGCCCTCTGGGCAGATGAGAGTTTAGAGGCAGGACTCATGGTGCATGCAGGAGTAGTGGTGCAATAATGGTTTATTAAGAAAACCCATTGAGAAACAAATGGTAGCACGGGCGCTGAATCCAACACAGGAGATAACGATGCAAAATAAACTCACAGGGAGAATTTGGGAACAGCATAGCACAGGTGGTCACAGGGAGAGACGACAGGAAAACACCAACGACAAAGCCAGACAGAGTACAAATAACCACTGACATAAATAGGGAAACTGATAAATTACAAATGTGAGTGTAGGGGAGAAACGATAGCTCTATATACTCTGGATTGTAAGGTGCCGTCCATGTTTTATCGCCACAGTCAATGTGGAGTGTCGACCAGAACACTACTTAAGGCCTGGATGCATTCACTGCCATTACTGCCACGTATTTGGTGCAGGAACAATCACAAGAGTAGATGGAGATTTGCTTCCACAACTGCTGCTTTATTGCTGTCTTCAAGCAGGGCATTGTGCATGTGTAATCGCTGCTACTGTATATGTACGTGTAAGGCACGAATAGACGTGTGATACAGGAGTGGGCATGCATATGCATGTGTGTGTGTGTGTGTGTGCGTGTGCGTGTGTATGTGTGAGGTTTCTGAAACAACAGAAATAAAGGAGAGATAACGAGTTCACTATCACTGAACAATAACTACTCATACATCCAGTACTACTGTATGGTTCTACCCAACTGAAGCAGATTAGCAAGGCACTTTTAGCTCAGTTGCACTTACAACCAAACTTATGAGTTAGGTCACTCTTGCAAATTACACCATGAAATGAATAGTAGCTGTGCTCTAAATACAGAATAAATACAGCATAGTATCAAACAGTACGTGGAGATTCCCAACTAGCATCAAGTGAACGAGCAACAAGCTAACGCCTTCACACGTATTATTATGCTCATAACAATGTTGAGGCACTTCATGGCATGTTAAAGTAATTAACATATGAATGTGAACAACTTTTGTCATAAACACACACTGGCTTTACACAGTCCCCCATTTATCTGTCTGGACTATAAGACTTAACTCGCTCTCACTTCACTCATGAACTTTGCAAATTAGCACTCTAACAGGTCTGTTCACGCTGCAGGAAGCGACACACACAGAAAGGGTTCTCCCCGATGACGTCACCATCACGGTACCCCAATTCACTGCCTGAGTTAAAATACAGACCAACTGATAATAACAAACAAACTGTATAAGTAATAAATGGCTGTGGCTTATGGTCTTTTGTACAGTGAGACAGCCAGGCGAACAATCAGGGGCAGAAGGTGAGCAAAACAGGATGGGCAAGGCTACACAGACATTCATAGACAGGGGATGCACAGGAGACATGACAATGAGCATGCAGGACACCATACAGAGGGGCAGTGGCAAAAACTACAGAACATAATTAGGGGGCATAATAATGAAGGACAGACAATGATTAACTAAGGCTGAGGTAGGGGAACACGTAATGCAAATAATAATAATAATAAATAATCACAGAGAACAGAGAACGAACACAAGGCATGGGCATGATCTTAAGATCCTGCCCAGATACGACACTTATATGTTAGAAGTCAGTTAAGGAAGAGCAGTGTTCCATGTGGTCAGCCAGAAAGATTCTCTCCTGTTTTCCTTTTTCGTGTGAGCTTTGGAGAGCCTTTGCTTGTAAGTTTTGTCACTTCTTTCATGTTTTGTGCATATCTGCATATAAATAAACTGGAAGTCATAAGATTAGAGTTTAAAACAAACTATTTGGTGATTGTTTTATTTGCTAAGGTTAAAATGCTAAGCTAATCTGGATGGTGTTATTGTCACATAGGGCTGCAACTAATGACTATTTTGGTAGTCGACTAATCTAACAATTATTTTTTCAGTTAGTCGACTAATCACAATTATTTCTGTCATGTCCACTATGTCTGCTTCCTGTTGGCACAGCTCCTGTTCAGGGCTCCATTGCATGTTTTAACTCACCTGTTTAAGTCTGCACACATGAGAATATCACCTTGTTCCCAGTCTCTAACATTTTATAAAAGGGCCCTATGACTAAATAAAAATAATGACCCATCAAGCATGAGTTTGAAGCAAGAGTAACACAATTATCAGACATTACAAAACCATAATATATTTAACTCATAATGCTCAAACAAGAAAAGTGGCAATTTTTCATGTTTTAGAACCTGAAATATATATATATATATATATATATATATATATATAGTATATATATATATATATACTGTATATATATTTTTTTAGAATTTTTCCTGGAAAAGGGTCCACTGACGGTTAGTCTGTTATGTCCGCAAACTTGGCATAAAAGGAGACGGACGAGAGGTTGCACTGGAACGGTACTTTATTATATAACTGGTTGCAGAACAACAGAACAGCAGATGCTACACTGTGTGGGGTGGTCCGGGCAAGAGGAGTCCCAAATGGTGGATGCCTCCCTTTATAGGGCGGTGTAATGGTGCACCCGGAAGGTGGTGTCATCACATCACACTTCACAAGAAAACCCATCATCACATTCTCCCTCCCTTGATAAAGGTCAAAAAGCACGCCTAATTAAAACCCACCCAAATTTAGCAGATAAATCACCCAATAACTAGATTAAACAACAACAACACAAACAATGAATGCTAGAACTAGGGCCAGAGGGTGGACTACCACACAGCCCACACAGCCAAGTGGTTTATTCTGCCACTTACACAGATAGACCGGCCGTGCTCCTACCTATAGAGTCCACAGTCTCTTTCTCACTGTTTCCCATGGCAAGGGAGGGTCTGCCAGGGGGGCCCTGCAGCAGCCCCGCAGTGGACGCACCCCTGGAGGTGGCAGGCCCCCAGAACAAGGGCCAATTGTCAAAACACAAGAGTTTGGGTCTCCCGCCAACTTCTGCGTAGCCCTGTCACTTAGAAACGTCCACCTGGATGTGCCGCAGCTGGTTTGTGTGTCAGATTGAGCCGTCTGCCAGCTGGAAATACGCCACTCCCAACTTTGCCACAATCCTCAGTGGCGCCTGATGTCCCACCGGCTGCCATCCAGCTAGTCGCCGCCCCGGTCTCTCCTCAGCATGAACCCGAACCCAGTCCATGACCTGGGGCAGAACCCTGCTTGGTTTGATGTGCTGCTGTAGTTTCGGCAGCTCTGCGTCTTCCTCCCATTTCATGCCATCATAACACCACGGCGGCACAGCAGCCACCACCGTCGCAGCAGACCCCTCCTCCGTCGTCATTCGAAGCTTGACTTTGGCACCAAAAACGTCTGATGCTTCCCTGGTGACACTCACTGGAACAAACCTTCCACTCGCTAACTCAGTCACTCCCATAATAGCAGACCAAGCGCGGACACTGAAGTTGTCCGGTTCCTCCACCGGGCCCCTGTCCTCCTGAGAGTCAGAAACATGTGCTTCAGTTCCAGCACCACCAATGGGTACCTCATCCCACACTTGATATCATCCACCAGGCCCGGCGATCTCCACCATCCACATCCGGACCACTCGAATCCAGCACTGTCCTTAATGGCGGAACCCAGTCTGTAGAACAGGTCACACCCCATAATGTTGTCGCCATGCAATGTTACCTGGAATGAGAAGTTGTACACTGCATCAGTGTTATAGCAAGCAGTCAACTCCACAGTCCCAACATTGCACAGTCTACCACCGCCATATCCATACAGTGGCACCGGGTTCTTCCTGATCCTGTGGTGCGGGAAAAACTTTTTTTACTGTGGCCCAATTTAGCACCGACCGCACCGCCACCATGTCGAGTATTAATGGCAAAGCTGCACCGTCCAACTCCACCATGCAGTAGGAAAGCCCACTGGCTTTAGCGCTTACCGAGTAGATGGTCATCATAGGCGGGCAGGCTGGTCTACTTGGCAGGCTCCACGATGCTGAAGATGGACACATTCTGGTGAAATGATTCATGCACCCACACTTGCTGCACCACTTCCCTCTTGCCTGGCATGCTCGCGCATAACTCTGGTGTATCAGGGACCCACAACCCCTGCAGATGGGGTCCTTCGGAGCAGACCTATGGCTCACTGCATACGCCTTGTAGTCATTCGCCATGCTCCCTTTGTCCTCCGAGTCCACTGCATTCGCCGATATCATCCCTTCTGGTGTCTTCTGAGACTGGCACTAATTTAACTCAGAGGCTAGCTTGTCTGCGGCCTCTAACTGAAGAGCTAGTTCAACTGCCCTAGCTAGCGCTAGGACACCGTTAGCAACCTAGCCTGTATCGCAGCACTACATGTGTGCTTGGCCACTTGGTCCCGCACCATCTCATCCTCTAACAGCCCAAAATGGCACACACTGGCTAACTGTCTTAGGTCAGCGACAAACTGTTCAATAGGCTCACCAGCTCCCTGGCATCTCTGGCAAAACTGAATCCGTCATACCATCACGCTGTCCAGAGTGGTGAAGTGGTTAGCCATTAGCTCCATGATATCTCGTGGACCTGGACGTCCACGTCCTCGTCCGAGCGTCCGTAGAATCCTCTAGCCTTTGATGCCGAGATTGTGGACAATCAGCGCTTGCACTCTCACTTTATCCAGCTTCCCTAGGTCCAGCGCAGTGATGTAATTTTCAAAAGCCTCAAACCGGCAGGGCCATGGGACCTTTGGTTTCTCGGGAAGCTCAAAGAAAGGCCACAGTGGTGTTGCGCATGCCTCCATGTGTTAAATCCTCAGTTACCAAATGTTATGTCCACAAACTTGGCATAAAAGGAAACGGATGAGAGGTTGGACTGGAACGGTACTTTATTATATAACTGGTTGCAGAACAGCAGGTGCTACACTGTGTGGGGTGGTCTGGGCAAGAGGAGTCCCAAATGGTGGACGCCCCTATTTATAGGGCTGTGTGATGGTGCACCCGGAAGGCAGTGTCATCACGCCGTGCTTTACAATAAAACCCATCATCTCATAGTCGACTATCACCTTAGTTATCGATTAATTTTCTGATGATCAACTAGTCAATTAGTCAACTAATCATTGCTGCACTATTGTCACAACATACAGTAGTGTAAAAAAGTGTTTGCCCCCTTCCTGATTTCTCATTTTTTGTATGTTTGTCACACTTAAATGTTTCAGATCATCAAACAAATTTAAATATTAGACAGAGATAACACAAGTAAACACAAAATGCAGTTTTTAAATGAAGGTGTTTATTATTAAGAAAAAAAAATCCAAACCTACATGGCCCTGTGTGAAAAAGTGATTGCCCCCTAAACCTAATAACTGGTTGGGCCACCCTTAACAGCAACAACTGCAATCAAGCATTTGCCATAACTGGCAATGAGTCCTTTACAGCACTGTGGAGGAATTTTGGCCCACTCATCTTTACAGAATTGTTGTAACTAAGCCACATTGGAGGGTTTTCGAGCATGAACCGCCTTTTTAAGGTCATGCCACTGCATCTCAATTGGATTCAGGTCAGGACTTTGACTAGGCCACTCCAAAGTCTTCATTTTGCTTTTCTTAAGCCATTCAGAGGTGGACTTACTGGTGTGTTTTGAATCATTGTCCTGCTGCAGAACCGAAGTGCACTTCGGCTTGAGGTCACAAACAGATGGCCAGACATTCTCCTTCAGGATTTTTTGGTAGACAGCAGAATTCATGGTTCCATTTACCACAGCAAGTCTTCCAGGTCCTGAAGCAGCAAAACAGCCCCAGACCAACCCAAGAAAGTCTTGGGGATCATCAAGATGTTTTCTGGCAAAACTGAGACAAGCCTTTATGTTTATGTTTAAGCATCTTTTTGCTCAGCAGTGGTTTTCGTGTTGGAACTCTGCCATGCAGGCCCTAGTCACTTTCTTATGGTGGAGTCATGAACACTGACCTTAACTGAGGCAAGTGAGGCCTGCAGTTCTTTGGATGTTGTTGTGGGGTCTTTTGTGACCTCTTGGATGAGTCGTCACTGCGGTCTTGGGATAATTTTGGTCGGCCGGCCACTCCTGGGAAGGTTCACCACTGTTCCATGTTTTCCCCATTTGTGGATAATGGCTCTCACTGTGGCTTGCTGGAGTCCCAAAGCTTTAGAAATGGCTTTATAACCTTTTCCAGACTGATAGATCTCAATTTTTTGTGGTTGTTTTTTTTTTGTTTTTGTTTTTTTTTGATTTTGTGTACTTTATTGATCCCCAGAGGGGAAATTGAGGGCATCCACCTGGATGGATGAAGCAGCCACTTCACCATTCACACACATATTCACACCTAGGGCCACTTTAGAGTCTCCAGTTAACCTAACCTGCATGTTTTTGGCCTGTGTGAGGAAACTGGAGAAATCCCGGTGTAAACCGACGCAGACATGGGGAGAACATGCAAACTCCACACAGATCACTGTTGGTCCGGGGCAGGGATCGAACCCAGGATCCCATGGCCAAGGGTGAGTTGCTGTGCTGCCGCAGTGCTAACCACTGCGCCACTGCACCGCCCAATTGCTTTGTTTCTCATTTGTTCCTGAATGTCTTTGGATCGCAGCATGATGTCTAGCTTTTGAGAAACGTTTGGTCTACTTCACTTTGTCAGGGAGGTCCTATTTAAGTGATTTCTTGATTGAGAACAGGTGTGGCAGTAATCAGGCCTGGGTGTGGCTAGAGAAATTGAACTCAGCTTTCCAAAGATGTGATAAACCACAGTTAATTTATGTTTTAACAGGGGGGCAATCACTTTTTCACACAGGGCCATGTAGGTTTGGATTATTTTTTTTTTGCCCGTATTAATAAACACCTTCATTTAAAATCTGCATTTTGTGTTTACTTGTGTTATCTTTGTCTAATATTTAAATTTGTTTGATGATCTGAAACATTTAAGTCCAAACATTTAAAGAACACAGACGAAAGAGAGGTCATTGAAATTGTTAAATCGTTCAAAAGTAAAACATCTACTGACTGCGATGGTATTGATATGCTACTAGTCAAAACTGTTATCGAATGCATAGTGAAACCACTGACGTATATCTGTAACCTGTCTCTCCAATCAGGTATATTTCCCAATGCAATGAAAATAGCTAAAGTAATTCCGATTTACAAGACAGGCGACAGAGGGGAACTCTCCAACTACAGACCAATTTCACTATTACCGCAATTTTCCAAGATACTTGAAAAAATATTCTATGAGAGAATTGACACTTCATACTGAAGAATGATTTATTGTGTGAGCAGCAATATGGGTTCAGACACAAAAGGACAACAGCATATGCCTTAATGGAATTTACAGAAAAAATATCAACAGCCATTGAAAATAAAGAGTATTCAGTTGGAGTATTCCTGGATCTTAAAAAAGCATTTGATACAGTAGATCACAATCTATTATTAAAGAAACTACAAAATTGTGGTATCAGAGGGGTAGCACTGTCCTGGTTAAGAAGTTACTTAAAGAATAGATATCAGTTTGTATGTGTTAACAACAAAAACTCAGAGCTACTGAAGGTCACCTGTGGAGTCCCACAGGGTTCAGTTTTGGGACCATTATTATTCAATATGTATATAAATGATATATGTAAAGTTTCAGAAAAAATGGACTTAATATTGTTTGCTGATGACACTAACCTGCTATGCAGTGGAAACAACTTGGAACAACTTCTGGATACACTCGGAAAGGAATTAGGAAAGCTGAAACTGTGGTTTGATTCAAACAAATTAACGCTCAATTTAAGCAAGACAAAATTTATAGTCTTTAACAACCATCACAACTACCCAGTACCCAAACTCAGTGTAAATGGTGTAGAGATTGAAAGGGTATCCGAAACTAAATTCCTTGGAGTAATAACTGATAGGGTCTCCCAAGACAAACTGGTCCTGGGTGAAGGGCCAGACGAAGAACGATCCAACAGACTCTCATGATAAATTGTATATCAAGGATTCAGTGTACCCCGCCCGGTATGGGGTTACCGGGGCCCCACCCTGGAGCCAGGCCTGGGGGAGGGGCTCGAAGGCTAGCGTCTGGTGGCCGGGTTTCCACCCATGGGACCCGGCCGGGCTCAGCCCGAAGGAGTTACATGGGTCCGCCCTCCAGTAGGTTCACCACCTGCAGGAGGGATCATGGAAGTCCGGTGCTATGTGGATTAAGTGGCAGTCAAAGGCGGAGACCTTGGCGGACTGATCCCAAGCTTTCTAAACTGGCTTTTGGTATGTGGAATGTCACCTCTCTGGTGGGGAAGGAGCCTGAGCTGGTGTACGAGATTGAGCGATACCGGCTAGATATAGTCGGCCTCACCTCAACACACAGCTCCGGTTCCGGAACCAGTCTCCTGGAGAGGGGCTGGAGCTTGGCCTTTTCTGGAGTTGCCCCGGGCGAGAGGCGACGAGCAGGGGTAGGTATTCTTGTATCGCCCCACCTTGCTGCCTCTATATTGGAGTTTTCCCCGGTGGACGAAAGGGTTGCTTCCCTGCGCCTTCGGGTTGGGAAACGGGTCCTGACCATCATTTGTGCCTATGCACCAAATGATGTTTCAGAGTACCCACCCTTTTTGGAGTCTGTGACTGGGGTGCTGGAGGGTGCTCCTCCTGGAGACTCCATTGTCCTACTGGGGGACTTCAATGCGCACGTGGGCAACGACAGTGAAACCTGGAGGGGGGTGATTGGGAGGAACGGCCTGCCCGATCTGAACCCGAGTGGTGTTCAGTTATTGGACTTCTGTGCTAACCACAGTCTGTCTATAACGAACACCATGTTCAAGCATAAGGGTGTCCATATGTGCACCTGGCACCAGGACACCCTAGGCCGCAGGTCAATGATCGATTTTGTTATCGTATCATCAGACCTGCGACCGTATGTCTTGGACACCCGAGTAAAGAGAGGTGCAGAGCTGTCAACTGATCACCACCTGGTGGTGAGTTGGATCCGATGGCAGGGGAGGAAGCCATTCAGACCTGGTAGACCCAAACGTATAGTGAGGGTGTGCTGGGAGCGTCTGGCTGAGGCCCCTGTCCGGGAGGTCTTCAACTCCCACCTCCGGAAGAACTTCAACCACATTCCGAGGGAGTCTGGAGACATGGAGTCTGAATGGGCCATGTTCTCCACCTCTGTTGTTGAAGCGGCAGCCCAGAGCTGCGGCCGCAAGGTGGTCGGTGCATCTCGTGGTGGCAACCCCCGAACCAAGTGGTGGACACCAGTGGTGAGGGGGGCCATTAAGCTGAAGAAGGAGTCCTATCAAGCTTGGTTGGCTTGTGGGACTCCCGAAGCAGCTGAGGTGTACCGGCAGGCCAAGCGGAGTGCAGCTCGGGTGGTTGCTGAAGCAAAAACCCGGGTATGGGAGGAGTTCGGTGAGGCCATGGAACAAGACTTTCGGTCGGCTTCAAAGAGATTCTGGCAAACTGTTCGGCGGCTCAGGAGGGGAAAGCAGCTCCCCGTCCACACTGTGTATGGTGCGGATGGGACACTGTTGACTTCAACTGGGGATATCGTCGGGCGGTGGAAGGAATACTTCGAGGATCTCCTCAATCCCACTGATACGCCTTCCACAGAGGAAGCAGGGTTTGGGGACGAGGGGGATGACTCGCCTATCACAGGGGCTGAGGTCGCCAAGGTGGTTAAAAATCTCCTTGGTGGCCGGGCCCCGGGGGTGGACGAGATTCGCCCCGAGTACCTCAAGGCCCTGGATGTTGTTGGGTTGTCATGGTTGACACGCCTCTGCAACATTGCGTGGAGGTCGGGGGCAGTGCCTTTGGCATGGCAAACCGGGGTGGTGGTTCCTCTCTTCAAAAAAGGGGACCGGAGGGTGTGCTCCAACTTTAGAGGGATCACACTCCTCAGCCTCCCTGGGAAGGTCTATGCCAAGGTACTGGAGAGGAGAGTCCGGCCGTTGGTCGAACCTCGGATTCAGGAGGAGCAATGTGGTTTTCGTCCTGGCCGTGGCACATCGGACCAGCTCTTTACCCTCTCGAGAATTCTTGAGGGTTCGTGGGAGTTTGCCCAACCAGTTTACATGTGTTTTGTGGACTTGGAGAAGGCATTTGACCGCGTCCCTCGTGGATTTTTGTGGGGGGTGCTTCGGGAGTATGGGGTATCGGGCTTGTTGTTACGAGCTATTCGGTCTCTGTACGACCGTTGTGAGAGTTTAGTTCGCATTGCCAACACTCGGTCGGAGTCATTCCCAGTGAGAGTTGGACTCCGCCAGGGCTGCCCTTTGTCACCGGTCCTGTTCATAATTTTTATGGACAGGATTTCTAGGCGCAGCCAGGGAATGGAGGGTGTCATGCTTGGTGACCACAGGATCTCATCTCTGTTGTTTGCAGATGATGTTGTCCTGTTGGCTTCATCCAGCAATGACCTACAGCTCTTGCTGGGACGGTTTGCCGCTGAGTGTGAAGCGGCTGGGATGAGAATCAGCACCTCCAAGTCCGAGTCCATGGTCCTCAGCCGGAAAAAGGTGGATTGTCCTCTCCGGGTTGGGGACAGGCTCCTGCCCCAAGTGGAGGAGTTTAAGTATCTTGGGGTCTTGTTCACGAGTGAGGGGAAAATGGAGCGAGAGATCGACAGACGGATTGGAGCAGCATCTGCAGTGATGCGGACGTTGTACCGGTCTGTTGTGGTGAAGAGGGAGCTTAGTTCTAAGGCAAAGCTGTCGATTTACCAGTCAATCTACGTTCCTACTCTCACCTATGGTCACGAGCTTTGGGTAATGACCGAAAGAACGAGATCGCGGATACAAGCGGCTGAAATGAGCTTTCTCCGTAGGATTGCTGGACTCACCCTCAGAGATAGGGTGAGGAGCTCAGTCATCCGGGAGAGGCTCAGAGTAGAACCGCTGCTCCTCCACATTGAAAGGAGTCAGTTGAGGTGGTATGGGCATCTGATTAGGATGCCTCCTGGACGCCTCCCACTTGAGGTGTTTCAGGCACGTCCCACTGGGAGGAGACCCCGGGGCAGACCCAGGACTCGGTGGAGAGACTATGTCTCCCAGCTAGTCTGGGAACGCCTTGGTATCCCCTCTGAAGAGCTGGAGCAGGTGGCTGGGGAGAGGGAAGTCTGGGCTTCTCTGCTTGAACTGCTGCCTCCGCGACCCGGACCTCCGGAAAAGCGGTAGAAGATGGATGGTAATAATTGATAACAAACTGTGTTGGAAGCCACATATTAATTATATAAAAGGTAAAGTATCCAAATCAATTGCAATATTACACAGAGTGAAAAATTTGCTGAATCAACCCACACTATACACCTTGTATCATTCATTAATACTCCCATACATGACATATTGTAATGAAGTATGGGGAAATACATATAAAACAAACATATATCCACTCTTTATGCCTCAAAAGAGAGCTATTAGAATAATCAACAAAGCAGCTTACAGGGAACCAACAAACCCACTTTTTCTTAAACAAAAAACTCTCAAGTTGAAAGATCTGATCGACTTTAAAACCGCAATAATAATGTTCAAAGTGAAGAATCTATCACTGCCCGCAAATATCCAAAAGTTGTTCCAAACAAGGGAGAAACGATATCACTTCAGAGGAACATGTATATTTCAAAAGCCTACAGTGAGAACAACTACCAAGCAACACTGTATTTCAGTGCAAGGTGTCAGATTATGGAACGATTTTGGACCTGAATTAAAATCATGTACAAAGCTTGGACAATTTAAACAAAAACTAAAGGAAGAAATACTCCAAACATATTTACAAGACGACATGTAAACTCACATAAGGATTGACATTTCCAGCCTGTGTTGTGTTATAGCTTAGTTTTTCTTTTTTCTCTGTGACACTATGTCTTAGATTTGTTTTTGAATAGTAACCGCTTAACTTAGACTAGCTCAGTTTTCTTTTTCTCTCAGTCATATTTTGTCTTAGCCTTGTTTTAAATTGTAATCGCTCTTGTCTTGTTTTCTCTTTTTTCTCCTTTGAATTCTTGGATGGAATATGGGTGGGCAATATAAGCTGCGGCTTCAGCCATCACCCATTTCGGATAACTCACGTGGAATTGTATAGTAGAAGGAGTCTTTGTCTAATTTGACCTTGTTGTTATATTATACAGTTTCTTTTAACCTGTAATGTACTATCCGAAATAAATAAATTCATTCATTCATTCATTCAATAAGTGTGACAAACATACAAAAAAATGAGAAATCAGGAAGGGGGCAAACAGTTTTTCACACCACTGTATGTATCACCAATATATAGCATTGTCGATTCATTTTGAAAAGTTTGTAACCAAAGCACTATACTTTGTATTCATTTTAGTTTTACAAGAAAAAAGGAAAAAGAGAAACAGAAAAGGAATGGAAAGAGGAAAAGGGCTCAGTAAACAGTTCAACTCTATTTCTGTGTTCGACTTTTTCTGAATCCTGCATGTTAGCTATCTATCAGTTTGTGCCGAAGCGTTACTCGCCTTTGGAACAGAATATTCTGAAAAGAAGTTGCACTTTAGCCTTGTTGTTTTGGCTTTAGGGCTATGCAGCCTTCTACCTGAGGGGATGGGGTGAACAGTTTGTGTGCTGGGTGGGTGGGGTCCTTCATAATACATGGTACTCTGCTTCTGCATCTGTTGACACAGATGTTCCCCGAGAAAGGGAGGCTGCTGTTGGTTATTTTTTTAGCAGATTTAGCCCCTTGTTGTAGTGCATTTCTGTCAGCCACAGAGCAATTCCCATACCAAGCAATGATGAGGATGTCAGGATGCTCTCTAGCATGCACCAGTAAAGGGAAATTAGAACAACAGGGCAGGGCTTTTCTTGTGATGCTGGCTGTGTTGTTGGCCCACTTGAGGTCACTGGAGATGTGCTGGCTCAAATATTTAAAAGTGAACACAATCTCTACAGCTACTCCTCCGTTAATGAGAGGAGAAGGGATATGGCCTCTCCCCCTAAAGTCCATGACCATCTCCGTATTCTTAGATTGCTTTCACTTCACACAAGTTCTTTAACTTCCTGCCTGCACATGGGTCCTTAATTGTTGGAGATCAGACCAACCACAACCATCTCATCTGCAAATCTTATAGTCTGGTTGCTCGGGTACCTCTTGTGTACAGCAGGGGGCTCAAGACACATTCCTGAGGGGAGCCAGTGTTAGGTGTGATGGTACAAGATGAGACACCATAAACCTTGACAGACTGTGGCCTGTCTGTTAAGAAGTCCAGGATCCAGCGTAGAGTGATGGTTTTAGTCCAAGCAATAGAATAGAAGAGAATAGAATAAGCTTTATTGTCATTGTACAGTTGTACAGTACAAAGAAATTATGCGTGTTCCACCAGGCTACTGCGCAATTAAGTATGAGAGAAGGATTAGATAAAACACAGTTACAGAACAGGATTTAAACACATGACTGAAATAAAAATAGCCCAGGATTATGGAAATATACACAGGTATGGTAGTGGCTTCACAGATGAAACAATGCACATAAAGGTGGGGACGGTTTCCAAATGGTCGCCAATGTTGAGGAGGGGGATGTGGTCCTGTCTGTTCTTTCTGAAGTTCAGTATGAGTTCTTTGGGTTTTTGGACATTCAATTTCAGGTTGTTTGCTTGGCACCATAGCAGCAGATTCTCTACCTCCGCCCTGTATGTCTTCTCATCGTCATCAGTAATGAGCCCGACCAAGGTGGTATTGTCTGTGTACTTCACAGTGACGGTGGTTGGGTGTTGGAATGCAGTCAAAGGTAAACAGGGGATACAGTAGAGGGCTTAGCACACAGCCTTGGGGGGAACCAGTGCTGAGAGACAGTGTGACGGAGTGGTGGGGGCCAAGTCTGACTCTTTGTGGGCAGTTGGTGAGAAAGTTTTTTTAACCAGGAGCAGGAGGGGAGAAGGGATCTGGAGGAGGTGCAGTTTGTCTTTCAGGATGTCCAGGATGATGGTGTTGAAAGCTGAGCTATAGTCCACAAAGAGCATCCTCACGTAGTTCCTTGGGTTCTCCAGGTGGCTCAGCGCTCTGTGGAGTTTGGTGGCGATGGCATCTTTCATGGACTGCTTCTTCCTGTAGGCAAACTGGCGGGGGTCGAAGGAGGGGTGAAGACAGTCCCTGATGTGCTGGGACACCAGTCACTTAAAACACTTCATGACTACAGACGTGAGTGCTATGGGTCTGTAGTCATTCAGGCTGTCAATTGCGGACTTTTTGGGTATGGGGATGATGGTGGAGGCCTTGCGGCAGGAGGGGGCAGTGGCAGGTGTCAGGGAGAGGTTGAACAGCTTGGTGAGGATCTCTGCCAGGCCAGCTGGTCAGCACATGCTTTGACCACCACTCCTGGGATGCCGTTGTGGCCAGCGGCTCTGTCAGGGTTCACTGCTCTCCTCCTCACCTTGTGCACCTGTAGAGAAAGACAGGAGGGTGGGGGCAAGAGAGAGGAGGGAGAGAGAGAGAGGAGGAGGAGGGGGTGGGGATGAATTTGGGGGGAGGTGTGCTCAAACAGGGCAAAGAAGCTTCTAAGCTCATCTGCCAGAGTGAGGCTGCTGTTCGATGTTGGGGGGCAGTGGTTCCTGTAGTTGGTGAGGGCCTGGATGCCTCGCCACATCTGTTGGGGGTTATTGTCTGTGAGGAAGCCCTCCACTTTCCTCCTGTAGACCTTCTTGAAGTGTTTTATGCCTCTTCTTGGGTTGGCTCTAGCAGTGCTGTACAGAGAGCTGTCCCTCTGCCTGAAGGCTGAGTTGCAGGCTCTGATCACAGCCTGGCCCTCACTAGCCATCCGGGGTTTCCGGTTTGGAAAGACCCGGATGTGTTTGGTGACTGTCACATTTTCTACACAGCATTTAATGTAGAAAAGGATAGACTTGTTGTAGGAGTCCAGGTCCTGCTGTTCAAAGATGTTCCAATCTGTGCAGTTAAAGCAGTCCTGTAGCTGGAGGAGAGCATTTTCAGGCCAGGTTTTAATTGTTTGGTTGGAAGGGAACTATTCCTCAGGGGGGTTTAAGCAGGTATTAGAAGCAGGGAGAGATGGTCTGATTGTCCAAGGTGAGGGAGGGGGTGGCTCTGTAGGCTGCTTATTGTTGCCTACATTAAGTTGGGTTTGGAACTAACAAATTGGGTTTGTTAGTTCCAAACCCAGTTCTGACTTGTGGTTGTTTTGCTCTGTTTCCCTATTGGCCTTCACTTCCTGACAGCTCAGGCATGCCCCCTCCTCCTGTCAAGTGCCATCAGCTGTACTTCACACACATACATACACACTCCATTCATTCTCATTCGCACGCTCAGACACTCACTCATGCACACCTGGGGTTCATTATGTCCAGCCCACACATTCTCACACCAGCGATATCTTCCCTCATTTCGATTATTATTATTTAAACGAGGGGTTAGTAGGAAGAGATTATCGGAGCATTCACCACCATACGTGGCAGCATGTTTCTCCATGTATGTGTTTTCACTACCTACGTGTTTATTCAGCCTGTCATTTCAAATTCGGTAAATCCCTTAATGTTAGCTGCTGACCCTGCCATTCTCCCTCATCCACCAGACTGCACGGAAAGCCCCAGCTCCATAAGTTTCATGTTTGCCTTTCTCCCTGTGCTGACAGCAGCTCGGTGGCACTAGACATTCCCATCGCCGGGTTGTAGAGCATCCGGCAGATGCCCTGTATGTCTGGTGGCCTTTATTCCATCATTACAACCCTCTGTATTCGTGTGGTCCACAGGACTTGTTATTTTGTTATAGTTTATGTTAATAAATGGCACGTTCTACTCTCACATTTGGGTTTTTCCCTTCTTCCTCCGTGCACCACATAATGGCACACGGGGAATCATGACAGAAACGGTATGTAATTCGGCCGGGTAATTCCACAGCGGCATCTGAGATAAGTGGGTGAAGCCAAGATTCGGTGACAATCAGAATACCACAGTCCCAGATGTAGAGATTGTAGGCGATCTCTGATCGCAGCTCATCCATTTTGTTGGCAAGGGATCTGGCGTTGGTGAGGAAGATTGAAGGTAACGGAGGTTTGGTGCATAATTTGCATAGCTGGGCACGGAGGCCAGCCCTGCAGCTTCGTTTCTGCTTCTTCTCTTGTTGCCATCGGCGCCACTTGCAGGGCCAATAACAATCAATGGAGTGCCCGGAGATCTGGCAATCTCCTTGGGGATGTGATATTGATTACTGGAATAAGCGCTGGAGATGTTGGAGTTAAGTTAGCAGCCAACGCCTAAAGGTTCCTAGCGACTGTAGGTAAATAATCCGTCACAGAAGGAGGACAAAAAAAGCAGGAAAAGCACAAAAACGAGCACAGTAGTCCGAAACGTTTACCCGCAGCGTGTGAACGTGCCGCCATAAAAAAAAGTTTATTGACTATTCTGTGGGGTGAATACTATCAACATCAGTGTGGCCCTCATCTTGAGGTCCACATTGATGGTGATAGTATTCTTTATATGGGCCAAAACCAACTGCTCCAAGTATTTCATGACTATCAGGGTGAGAGCTGCTCAACACCAGTCATTCATGCTCTTCACAGTTGAATTTTTAGGTACCGGGACAATAATTGACGTCTTGAGACACACAGGCACCACAGCTTGGGAGAGTGAGGTGTTAAAGATGTCTGCCAGTAACCCCTCTGAGCTCCTGAATGCAGTCTTTTAGAACCCACCACATTCTCAACAGACACGAAGGGGCAGCTCACCTGATGGGAGTGTGAGCTCGGCTGAAACAGACAGGCACCACAGCTTGAGAGAGTGAGGTGTTAAAGATGTCTGTCAATAACCCCTCTGAGCTCCTGAGCACAATCTGTTGGAATGCATCACATTCTCAACAGACACATGAAGGGGCAACTCACCTGATGGGAGTGTGAGCTCGGCGCTGTGGGAGCAGTTGAATAACTCAAAATGGGTACTGTATATCAAATCAGATCGAATGAAATCAACCTTTATTGTCATGTTGCTGTACATACAACTGTAGTGCATAAGTTATTATGAACATCGGGAAAAGATTGGTCCTAGGGCAGGACTATTCAGTTACAAAATCAGTTGGGCTACAGTTTGAAATCAAAACATGTACTGTAACTGGGCCGCACATGTTCAGCAATCTGTTGAATATGACAAATTTCAAACCAACACAGATCAATATGATGAAAAATATGCTCTTTTTTCATTGTCTTGGTTTTAAATGTGCGCTTGGCACATGACAATGGCACATCAAAAGTGCATAAAAACACAGTAACAGTGCTGGGGTTGAGCAGAACTTGAAGTAGTAATACTTTTCCTCTTGAACAACAATCAAATAAATAGAATTAAAAAAAAATTAAAATTCTGTAAATAACCATTTTGGTCACGTCTTACTCAAGCATATCTCAAAGTGCATAAAAACTCAGTGTGCACTGTTAGTAGCATTAACATTTGTTTCCCTTTTGAAATAAAATATACTACCTCCTGGTCATAACTGACCTTGGCACATCACAAAGTGTATTTAGCGGAATAAAAAATGAACTGCCAAACACTTCAGTGCAAAAAAACCCCAAGAAAAGATTGATAACATCTAGTCATTTTTCTGAAGGCTGTTGATGGATTAAAGTCATTGACTTCATGAATTTCGGTCATCTTAACTTGCCAGGTACATAATAATGAGCATAAATTATTAGTTAATATTGTAGTGGCTGGTGAAGTAAATCCTCAGCGATTCAGTCACTCTTGCTTTTCCCTGCATATGAAGCCTAACCACACCTGTTTGCTAAGCGACTCTTCATTATTGTTCCCGTTGCCAGCGGGTTAAAACCATGATAAATGCCTTGACTGCTTATATACCTCTTCTGCTTTTTTCTGCGTTTAAAATACTTTAATAAGCTCATGCTTCTCTCGGACAGTGACGCGAGCGAGACACTCTGCTTGCCAACTGGAACGGTCATGCGGGCAGGGCACTTCTGAAGTCCGCGGGGATGACGGTCACACGCATTATTCGTGTGCGCGCTCGTAGACCGTCATTCTTTCATATTTTTTTCCTAAATTTAGATTTCCTTGGCATGGCGGCATAACTTCAAGGAGACATGCTGGTAAAGCTATGGAAAAATGTCTCCCAGTTTGGTCTCCTGCTACCACAGAGAATCCTCTGGGTGCTTGATCTGCAGCTCACAGATGTGGTCATGTAGCTCACTAAGTGCTATACTAATGTTATGATCTGAACAGCCACAACTGTAAACTCCAGGTCAGGTATAATGGCCAACTTTTCAGTGACAGGTATCCCACCAAGTCTGAACAATGGCTGCTCTGGTGACTGCAGTTTGAGCATCAGTTTTAGACCCCTGTCTATGAGATTTCTATGAGAAGTGGAGCAGGCTATCAATCTGATAAACTGAGTCTAGCATGTTGTTGTTGAGCCATGTCTCTGTTAAGAGAAATGCACAGCATTTGTATTTCACTATAGCCATTCAGTTGGAGTTGCATTAGATCCATCTTGTTGTCTAATGAACAAATACATATGTAGTAAAACCCAACTGGGGTTCTTCTGTGGGAAGCTTGCATGATATCCATGCTTTTGTGGGTTTATACCTCTTTCTCTGGTTTACTTCTACAACCTAAAGTCACAGCGTCCTGTTTGGCTGTGGCCAGACCAACTCACAAAGTTAATGCATATTGAGGCTAGGAGAATGCACTTTTGCTTTGCTGTACATACCTTGTTCCATGGCCTGAAAAGCAATAAAGTTTATTTCCATTATATGTCTGATCAGTATAAACTGAATAAAGTATAAAATACAATACAATACAGTAATATTTCTACATATACAATACTTTATTTGTGGAAATACTAGCAACCCTTTCAATTGCTAATTAATGGATGCCAGTATGTTGTTCTATAGCAGAAAATGTAAATAGCACTCACATTAATCAATATTCAAAGCAGTCATCCACAGCCCTTCTTGCCTATTCTCTGTCTCGGATCCTGACAGCACAACTCACAGCTCTATTGTGCCTAGCTGATCAAAATGCAAAAACAAAATGTCAGTCCAAGGTTAAACATGTGTTCTGAATGCATAGCTAAAATCCATATGTATTCAGCCCTGGAATCTATGTGGTAGTGGTGACAGTGCAAGTTTGATGAGTGCCTGCGGTTTGAGAGATTTCCCACCAGCTGTATCCATAGCAACTGAGCTGTAAAGACTGCCTGTCTTTCCTTGTCTTTTAAATGCAGACTCACAATGCTCTACCTTTTCACAATCACATTGTCATGCTGAACAGCCATCTTTAGTTTAAACAGAGGTCATACTCTGTTGAGATTTAGTTTCAGTAAACGCTATTCTGATGCTCAATTTTCCTACATTAATTCAAGCTAGCAACTGAAATCACCTCACTGTACACATTTTCAATGTTACTTTGTTTTGCTGTTCTACGAGGGAGGGGCTGAAAATTCATAGGCTGAAAAGTTCATAGTGGTCATATTTGACCAAATGTGGTTTATTTTTCAACCGCAGGGATCCAAGCGCTGCAACATTGATGGACGAAGTGTGTGGATCGAAGGGGAGACCACAGTATGTTGAAAAATAAACCACATTTGGTCAAATATGACAACTATGAACTTTTCAGCCCACTCCCCGTCCTTTATGCTTTTTATATGCCCTAATTAACATATTTTTTTTTATGTCCAGAGAGTTAAAACCAACAACGAAGCTCTTGACTGCCTTGACCATTTGTCATTTGCTGGACGCAGCAGTAGTCACAACTCTCGATCCTAATGCTGGTCAGTTACAATGGCTCAAGAGATTCTCCTCAGGCCTTTACTATATCCACTCCTTATGGCAGACCCAGCTCTTGTCACAATCTGTCTCTCAAAATGTATCATGGCAGCTTCTCTTGTCAACTCTGGATAGTGTTTTCTGTGATGTGAGAGCAAAAAAAGTGGATAGGTGCCAGAGTGAAGGAGCACAGAAAGAGACAATGATGTGAAACAGCAGCTACAGTGGATATAAAAAGTCTACACACCCCTGTTCAAATGCTAGGTTTTTGTGATGTAAAAAATGAGACCAAGATAAATCATTTCAAAACTTTTTCCACCATTAATGTGACCTTTAACCTGTACAACCCAACTGAAAAACAAATTGAAATCTTTTAATGGGAAAAATAAAAAACTTATAATAACCTGTTTGCATAAATATGCACACCCTCTTATAACTGGGGATGTGGCTGTTCAGAATTAAACAATCACATTCAAATTCATGTTAAATGGGAGTCAACACATACCTGCCTGTCATGATTAAGCTGACAGCTCACGTGCACAATGCTAGCACAGGACGTAACCACACAAGGGGGGAACATTCAACAGTTTATTAAATATAGAAAACAGCGCACAGTTAGATAAACAGCCACTCGCCAGAAGATCAATCCACCTGTGGAGAGAAAGCGAGAGCCCTCAGCGGAGAAGTGGAGTAGGGAATATGGAAGAGCCAAATTACCACTTACTCGGGACTCCAGGAGAGGACCGGCAGGACTCCAGCGAGGAATAGATGAACCAGTAGGGTAAGGAGAAATGAGCTAGTAGTGCCTGACCAGGTGAAGATCCGTTGCTGAGGATATGGTGAGGTGGCGTCTAATCTTTGCAAAATACGACCTGCTTGCCTGAATTTAGGGCAGTATACGCATATGTATATTCACTGCTCTTATTTTCTTATCTTCTAAATTATTGGTCTGAGTGTTGCTATTCCTGTGCTGTTGCAATCCTGGAATTGCCACATTGTAGGACTAATAAAGGCTTACCTTATCTTATACCCAGATGAGGCAGCATTGACTGCGTGGAGGAAGCCTCCTTAAATATGCTGGCTGATGAGCGGGTGCAGGTGTGTCCTCTGCCTCAGGTGCAGTGATGAATTGACGAAGATGCGGCAGGAGGGGAGGGGCATGCTCTCGCTGCCCATGACAGGGCCCCCCCTTCTAGGAGCGCCTCCTGGCGGTCCAGAGAGCTTCTCCAGGTGAGTTAAGTGGAAGGCCCGGAGCATCTCCTTGTCCAGAACCTGAAATTAGGGGGTCCAAGATCGTTCCTCCGGGCCGTAGCTCTCCCAGTCCACCAGGTACTTCAACACCCGGCCCCTACGGCGAACGTCCAGAGTCCGGCGGACCGTGTAGACGGGGTGGCCGTTAATGATTTGGGGAGGAAGAGGCAGCTTCGGGGGCGGGGAGGGCAGAGAGGACTGACCGAGTGGGGTTTAATGTGGGAAACGTGGAAAGTGGGTTCACCCATAAAGTAGATGGAAGTTTCAGCTGAACCGACGCATCGTTGACGATCCAAGAGATGGGAAACGGACCCAGAAAGCGGAGGGACAGCTTCTTGGATTTCTCCTTCAGCGGAATTTGACTCGCCGCCAGGCAGACTTGCCGTCCCACAGCGTATTTAGGGGCCGGGACCCGCTTCCTGTCAGCGGCAGCCCGGGTGCATTCCGTGATGCGTGCCAGGGCAGCCCGGGTAGACCTCCAGATGCATCGGTAGCGACGGGCATGGGCCTCTATGGACAGAACCGCCACCTCCCGCTGAGTCATGGGAAGAAGAGGCAGGGTGTAGCCCAGGGACGCCTTGAAGGGGGTGAGTCCGGTGGCCGTGGAAACGGTTGAGGGAATACTCCACCCAGGTTAGGTGTGTGCTCCATGAAGCTGGATTTTTGGCTGCTATGCACCGCAGGGTGGCCTCCAGGGACTGATTGGTGTGCTCCGCCTGCCCGTTGCTCTGAGGATGGTTCCCAGAAGAGAGACTCACTGTCATGCCCAGTGTATGACAAAAGGCCCTCCAGACCTGGGACGTAAACTGTGGAACCTGGTCAGACACAATGTCAATGGGGATGCCGTGGACCTTGATCACCTGGTCTGTCAATAGGACCACCATCTCCAAGGCAGAGGGGCACTTCAGGAGGGCCACCAAATTCACCGCCTTGGAGAAGCGAGCCACGATAGTAAGATTAACAGTCCTTCCACGGGAGGGGGGGAGTCCAGTCACAAAGTCCACGGCGATATGAGACCAGGGACGACCCTGGGTGGGAAGGGGGTGGAGGAGTCCCAAGGGGGGAGAGGACTCAGGTTTCCCCCTGACGCAGGTCTGGCAAGCCCTGATGTAATCCCGTGTGTCCCGCCGCACCGTGGGCCACCAGAATGCCTGCTGGATGAAGTCCACAGTGCGGGCGATGCCAGGATGGCAGGCGAAACGGCTGGTATGGGTCCACTGGAGAACATCACTGCGGAGGGTGTCCGGGATGTAGAGGCAATTCTGTGGGCACCCTACTGGCACGGGCTCCCAGGACTGGGCCTGCCGGACCCTCTGCTCAATGTCCCAAGTAAGGGCACCAAGGACGCACGAAGGTGGGATGATGGTTTGGGGGGGGGGGGGTCTACCTCCCCGGAATCAAACTGGCGCAATAGCATGTCCGGTTTGACATTCCTGGTGCCAGGCCGGTAATTGATAGTGAAATTAAACTGCTGGAAGAATGAAGACCAGCGAGCCTGCCTGGCATTTAATTGGCGGGCTGACCGCAAGTATTCAAGATTTTTGTGGTCAGTCCACATGATGATAGGGTGAATGGCACCCTCCAACCAATGTCTCCACTCCTCCAGTGCCAACTTAATGGCCAGCAGCTCTCTGTCCCCCACATCATAATTTCTCTCGGCCAGCATAAGCTGACGAGAGAAAAATGCACAAGGGTGGAGCCTCTGATCTGAGGACGTGCGCTGTGACAGCATAGCGCCAACCCCCGTGTCAGATGCATCCACCTCGAGGACAAACTGGAGTTGCATGTCGACCTGTGCCAAGATGGGTGTGTCCGTGAACAGGCATTTTAATTTGTTAAATGCCTGTTCTGCTGCCTCGGTCAAGCGATAGGGGACCTTAATGGAGGTCAGCTAAGTCAAAGGCAGTGCCACCCCACTATAGTTCCATATGAACTGGCGACAAACGTTTGCAAACCCGAGGAAGTGTTGGAGCTCCCTACAGGAGTGGGGAGTTGGCCAGTCCAGCACTGCCTTCACCTTGGCTGGGTCAGCAATCAGTCTCCCTTCAGCTACTATGAAGCCCAAGAAGGTGGTGGATGGTGTTGAAAATTCACACTTCTCGGCTTTGACGTAGAGCCGGTTCTCCAACAACCGTTGTAGAACAGCCCTTACATGGGCTTCATGTTCTTCTGGCGAGCGGGAAAAAATTAAAATGTCATCCAAATACACAAACACAAATTGATATAGCATATCGCAGAGGACATCATTAATTAACAGCTGGAAGATGGTGGGGGCGTTAGTGAGCCCAAAGGGCATCACCAGGTACTCAAACTGCCCCTTACTTACTTACTTAATCCTCTTCACCCCGGCTGGGGCATAAGGCGCCAACGAGTCTCCTCCAGCCATCTCGGTCCTGGGCGAGCCAGCTGACTTCGTTCCAGGTCTTGCCCTCCGCTTTCATTTCCTCTTCCACTGTCCTCCTCCAGGTGCCCTGGGGTCTGCCTCTCCTCCTTTTCCCTGGCGGTGCCCATCTGAGTGCTGCGTGTGGATGTCTGGCTTTGTTCATGCGCAGAACATGGCCTAGCCACCTCCAGCGTCTCTGCTTCACCTCGTCCACGATGATGTTGATGCCTGTGCGTCTGCTGACTTCCTTGTTGGTGACGCACTGCTCCCAGTGGATTCTGAGGATTCGACGTAGACACCGTCCTTCGAAACCTCTGAGGCGTCTTTCAATTTTCTTGTTTGTTCTCCAAGTCTCTGAGGCATATAGGAGAACTGAGCGAACGTTTGATTTGTAGATCTTCAGTTTGGTACTGTTCTGCAGGACTGACGATTTCCATACATTTTGCAGTCTGTTGAAAGCCTGTGCCGCAAGACCGATTCTTGTGGAGATCTCTCTCTCAATGTTACTGTCAGCTGAGATGTAGCTTCCCAGGTATTTGAAGTCCTGTACTTCCTCAAGATCTTCGCCCTGTACCTTTGTTTTTTGTGTGCTCTTGTTTTTCACTTTCATCACTTTTGTTTTGTTGGGGTGAATCCTGAGCCCAATAGTTCTTGCTATCTGGTCAACTCTGTCTGTCTTTTCCTGGATGTCTCTCTGTGTATGTGATAGCAGAGTGATGTCGTCTGCAAAGTCGCAGTCTTCCAGTCTGGCCGTTAGTCCCCAGACAAGTCCCCTAGGTCGGTCTCCTGTGGCTCTCCTCATCACCCAGTCAATGACGACCAGGAAGAGGATTGGTGAGATCACACAGCCTTGTCTGACCCCGATCTTCACATGGAACCACTCGCTCTCCTGGCCATTGTGGCGTACGCAGCACTGATTGTCAGCATACATGTCCTTCAAGATGTTGACTACTTTTGTTGGAAATCCATACGCTGTCAGAATCCTCCAGAGGGATGGGTGGTGGATGCTGTCAAAGGCCTTTTCAAAGTCAATGTAGTTTATGTACAGTAAGGAGTTCCATTCCAGTGATTGTTCGACTATGGTACGCAGGACAAAGATTTGGTCTATGCAGCCCCTACCGCTTCTGAATCCTGCCTGTTCCTCCCTCAGGACCCTCTCTATGACTTGCCTCATCCGCATCAACAGAACTCTGCAGAAGATTTTCCCAGGCACAGACAGAAAGTTGATGCCTCTCCAGTTCCCGCATGCTGTCAGGTCACCTTTCTTTGGCAGCTTGACTATAATGCCTTTCTTCCAAGTAACAGGGACTTTTTCTTCTTCCCACACTTTGTTGAAAAGTTCTGTCAGAGCTTTTCCACTTGCCTTTGGATCTGCTTTTAGCATGTCTGCAGTAATCCTGTCTTCGTCAGGTGCCCTGTTTCCTTTTGTCTGCTTAATGGCCTCTTCTATCTCCTGTTGGGTGATGCGCCCCCGCTTCATTTCTATGTGAAAGCCTGTGTCTTCTATCACTGCTTCTTCCTCAGGGTCTGGTCTATTCAGAGTCTCTCTGAAGTGCTCTGCCCAGCTACTGAGTTGGTCCTCTTCCTTCATGAGAACTTTCCCGTCTTTGTCCTTAACCACCGTTGACTTGCTGGTGAAACCTCCTGTGAGGGTTTTGGTGATTTTGTAGACCGTTCTTGTGTCTCCCCTTTCTGCTGCTGACTGTGCTTCCTGAGCCAGGCTGTCCGTGTACTCTCTCTTATCTTTGCGGACACTCTTCTTGACATCATTGTTCTTCTGTCTGTATGCTTCAGCAGCTGCTTCCCTCTCTTCCGTGCTTCCCCCTAGCATGCAGTGTTTTGTTGCCCTTCTCTCCTCGATGAGTTGCCAGGTGTTTTCAGAGATCCATCTCTCTCTTTTCTTGTGGCCCAGCACCTCTTTCCTTGTGTCGAGGAACAACTTCTGGACAGTGTTGCTCAAGGTGTTGATGTCGTCTGCTGGTGTGTCTTCCAGGACCTGGAATCTGTTGGACAGCTCGAGTACAAACTGAGTCTTCACTGTAGGATCCTTCAGTCTGCTTGAGTCAAAGAGCTGTTCACTAGTCTTCTTGTTGGTCCTCTTCAGCTTCAGCTGTAGCTTGCACAGAACAAGGTGGTGGTCGCTGCCAGCGTCGGCCCCTTTTAGTGCTCTGACATCAGTCACAGACCCTCTCCACTTCTGGTTGATGGCTATATGATCTATTTGGTTCCTGGTTCTCCCATCCGGTGACACCCACGTCAGTTTTTGAATTGTCTTGTGTGAGAATATGGTGCCTCCTATCACTAGCCCATTCTCCAGGCACATGTCCACAAGTCTCTGACCGTTGTCGCCTCTCATACCTGTTCCTTGGGTTCCCATGCATGATTCGTATCCCACATTTCCTGCACCAACCTGGGCATTAAAGTCCCCCATCACAATGAGGATGTCATGCCGTGGTGTCTTGTCTATTTGCTCTTGGAGGTTTGTATAGAAAAGGTCCTTCTCTTCATCTGATGATGGTTCTGTTGTTGCATAGCACTGGATGATGGTGGTCTTCACGTACTTTGAGAAAAACCTCGCTCTAATGATCCAAGCATTGATGGCTCCCAGCCCAGGAAGCTCTTCTTGGCATTCTTATCTAAAATGATGCCCACTCCTTCTTGGTGTTGGCCGTCTGTTCTTCCTGAGTAGTACACTGTCTCTCCTGTGTTCAGGGTCATGGTTCCCGAGTCTGTCCATCTCATTTCACTAATTCCAAGAATGTTGATGTTGTATCTCTTCATCTCTTTCACAACCTGTGCTGTTTTTCCAGTTTCGTACATCGTTCAAACATTCCATGCTCACACTCTCACTCGTTGTTTGGGTTTTGCCAAGGATTCCATCGGAACAGAAACTTCCTTTCGGCTTTCATCCCTGCTCTTCATATAAGGCATTGCTGCCTTAGTCCTCAGCTCGTCGCCCAAGGTTTGATGACTTTTTGTTGATCTTGTTGGCGTTTCTGTAGCAAGCGTTTTTTTACGTGGTGGGCTGCTAACCCAACGCACAACCCTCCTCCTTTCGCATCCTGGGCTTGGGACCAGGCAATGGCGGAGTTCAAACTGCCCCTAGTGTGTCTTAAATGTCGTCTTCCACTCCTCGCCCTCGCAAGTGCTGACCAAATGATATGCGTTCCTGAGATCCAATTTGGTGAACACCCGTGAGCGCTGAAGGAGCTCGAACGCTGAATTGATTAAGGGTAGAGGGTACTTGTCCTTAATGGTAATTGCGTTAAGCTTCCAGTAGTCGATGCACGGGCACAGTGAGCCATCCTTCTTTCCAACGAAGAAGAACCCGGCTCCGAGAGGAGCCAAAGATGACTGAATTAGGCCGGCGTTCAGGGACTCCTTTATATAACTCTCCATCGCCTCCCTTTCTGGCCCAGAAATGCTGTACAGCCGGCTGGACGGCAGCCTTGCCCCCAGGATGAGGTCTATGGCACAGTCATAAGAGTGGTGAGGTGGCAGTGACAACACTCTAGACTTGCTAAAGACCTCTCCCAGATCATGATAAGCCCGGGGAAAGAGGCTGAGGTCCAGCGGCTCTACCGGGGACAGGGAGACGAATAGAGAGGGGGAGCATTCCACTGAGCGCATACAGTGGGCCATGCAAAAGGGGCTCCAGGAGGAGACGGTGTTTTGGACCCAGTTTATCATAGGGTTATGCCTCCAGAGCCATGGATACCCAAGGACCAACGGGGAAGAAGAAAAAGGGAGAACTAAGAAAATTAATTCCTCCCGGTGGTTCCCGGAAAGGAGGATGGAGACCGGCACCATGCTACGTGTGACTACCATGACCTCCCGGCCAGATATAGCTGTGATTCTGATCACGGGGCAATTTATGTGTGGGAATACCCACCTGCTTAACGAATTCAGCAGACACAAAATTACCCTCCGACCCCAAGTCAACCAGCGCCTTAACCCTCCTCTCAACCCCCAGTGGCTGCACGAGTGCTGAGATAGACAAATTACCGGGGGAAGTGTTTTTAGTCCCACCCGTCAGACCCCCTATGGTTACTGATGGGCCGCATCTTTTGGCCACTGGCAGCATTCGTCCTGGCCATGGTTCAGTGAACCACAGTGCAGGCACACGCTGGCCCTTTGCCTTCGCCGACGCTCATCATCGGTGAGATGCTGAAAGAGCTCCATCGGCTCAGGTGAATAGATGCCGCCGCCAGTGTCAGCAGTTCCGGCGGGTCAGCGCGTGGCGCATGGGCGAGAGGAGACCTCGCACTCCCTCGCGCACTTACGGTGCTAGTTGTCCAAACTGACAGCTTGAGCTATCAGACCGTCAAGAGTCTTTGGGACAGGATGAACCGCCAGTTTGTCCCGCAGCTGTTCATTCAACCCATGGAGGAACGCACTGCGCAAGGCAATTTCGTTCCACCCCAAGTCTGCAGCAACAACTCGGAACTCCACCGAGTACTCGGCCGCTGACCGGGTAACCTGGAGGAGCGTCATAAGACAGCTCATTACATTGCCCTCGCTCTCGGACCGATCGAACAGGCAAGTGAAGGCATCAATAATTTGGCTGAACGTATAATGCCGCCCCTCGGGGTTGTCTAGTGTGGAGCATGCCCAGTCGAGGGTTTGTTCCTTCAGTAACAGTGTGAAAAACTGAATCTTAGCCATATCGCCCGGGTACTCCTCCCCGACCTGCTCCAAATACATATGTACCTGGATTAAAAAACTCTTACATTTCCACACCTCCCCCGCGTACGGGGTATGTGTGGGAATGGAAGTGGTACGCCACACCGTAGTGCGGGGAGCAGGCTGAGGAGGCGGAGCCAGGGGAGACGACTGAGATCAAAGCCGAATAAGGTTTGACACCTGTTGCGTCAGCACAGCGAACTGATGCTCGGTCGCTGACAGGCGATCCAGAGCTGACAGCTCCTGTGTCGAGGCACCAGCTGAGCTATCGTCCAGGCTGGCTCGTTCTGTCATGATTAAGCTGACAGCTCACGTGCGCGATGCTAGCACAGGACGGAACCTCACAAGGGGGGAATGTTCAACAGTTTATTAAATATAGAAAACAGCGCACAGTTAGATAAACAGCCACTCACTAGAAGATCCACTCCACCTGTGGAGAGAAAGCGAGAGCTGTCAGTGGAGAAGTGGAGTAGGAAATATGGAAGAGCCAAATTACCACTTACTTGGGACTCCGGGAGAGGACCAGCAGAACTCCAGCAAGGAATAGGCGAACCAGTAGGGTAAAGGGAAATGAGCTAGTAGTGCCTGACTGGGTGAAGGTCCGTTGCTGAGGATATGGTGAGGTGGCAGGAGAGCACATGCAGTCCTGAGACGCACCCGCATGATGGCAGCAACCTGTAAGGAGAGAAAAAGACGAAGGTTAGACAGCGTGCCTAGTCTTTGCAAAACACGACCTGCTTGCCTGAATTTAGGGCAGTATACCCAGACAGGCCAGCGCTGACTGCGCAGAGGAAGCCTCCTTAAATACGCTGGCTGATGAGCGGGCGCAGGTGTGTCCTCTGCCTCAGGTGCAGTGATGAATGGACGAAGGTGCAGCAGGAGGGGAGGGGCGCGCTCTCGCTGCCCATGACACCTGCCACCATTTAAAGTGACTCTGATTTACCCCAAATAAAGTTCAGCTGTTCTAGTAGGCTTTTCCTGACATTTTTGTAGTCACATCTTACAGCCCAAGCCATGGTCTGCAGAGAGCTTCCAAAGCATCAGAAGGATCTCATTGTTCAAAGGTATCAGTCAGGAGAAGGGTAAAAAAGGATTTCCAAGGTGTTAAATCTACCATGGAGCACGGTGAAGACAGTCATCGTTAAGTGGAGAAAATATAGCACAACAGTGACATTACCAAGAACTGGACGTCCCTCCAAAATTGATGAAAAGACGAGAAGAAAACTGGTCAGGGAGGCTGCCAAGAGACTGACAGCAACACTGAAGGAGCTGCAGGAATTTCTGGCAAGTACTGGCTGTTTAGTACATGTGACAACAATCTTCCATCGAGGGTGGCAAGATGGAAGCCTTATCTTATGACGAAAAATATCCAACCCTGGTTACATTTTGCAAAAACACATTTGAAATCTCTCAAACGCATGTGTTAAAATGTGTTATGGTCCGATGAAACTAAGGTTGAACTTTTTGGCCATAATTCCAAAAGGTATATTTGGCACAAACACAACACTGATCATTACCAAAACAACACCATACCTACAGTGAAGCATTGTGGTGGCAGCATCATGCTTTGGGACTGCTTTTCTTCAGGTGAAGCTGGGGCCTTAGTCAAGGTGGAGGGAATTAGGAACAGTTCCAAATACCAGTCAGTGTTGGCACAAAACCTTCAGGCTTCTGTTAGAAAGCTGAAGATGAAGAGGAACTTCATCTTTCATCATGGCAATGACCCAAAGCATACATCCAAAACAACAAAAGAATGGCTTCACTAGAAGAAGATTAAGGTTTTGAAATGGCCCAGCCAGAGTCCAGACCTGAATCTGATCGAACATCTGTGGGGTGATCTGAAGGGGGCTGTGCACAGCCCTCACAATCTGACAGATTTGGAGCATTTTTGCAAAGAAGAGTGGGCAAATATTGCCACATTAAGATGTGCCTCACTGAAAGACTCCTACCCAAAAAGACTGAGTGCTGTAATAAAAGCCAAAGGTGCTGCAGTAAAGTATTAGTTTAAGGGTGTGTATATTTATGCAGGCAGGTTATTGTAAGCTTTTTATTTTTCCCCTTAAAAGATTTCAGTTTGTTTTTCAATTGGGTTGTACAGGTTATAGGTCACATTAATGGTGGAAAAAGTTTTGAAATGATTTATCTTGGTCTCATTTTTTTACATCACAAAAACCTGGCATCTGAAAAGGGGTGTGTAGACTTTTTATATCCACTGTATAGCAGGTCAGAGATCCTGTTTGCAAGTTTTTAGTGCCTCTATCCATTAAAATAATGTGAAAGGGGGTGAATAATGTTGAACATCACCAGCTGTATGTCATGCCATTTCTAGACATCAATGCGCAAGAGGTTCCAGGAAAAGGGACATTTTTCTTTCTCATTGGGATAATGGCTCTGTGGTCTCTGTGTTGCACTGGGGTTTTTATTTGATAAAAATGGTGGAATACTGGACTCAATATCATGTTATCAAACCAAGTTTCTCTCTCATTCACTACACAAACAGATCACTGCAGGAAGCTTTATGCACAGCATAAAGCTCATTGATTAAATATTTGCATACTAAATTGTAGGATTTAGATCAAATTGTCAAATTAGATAAAGTACATGTTGCACTATACAATGCTGTGAAAAAGTATTTGCCCTCTTCCTGATTTCTCTTTTTTTTTATGTGTCTGTCACACTTAAATGTTTCAGATCATCAAACAAATTTAAATATTAGACAAAGATAACACAAGTAAACACAAAATGCAGTTTTTAAATGAAGGTGTTTATTATTAAGGGGAAAAAAAAATCCAAACCTACATGGCCCTGTGTGAAAAAGTGATTGTTCCTTAAACCTAATAACTAGTTGGGCCACCCTTAGCAGCAACAACTGCAATCAAGCATTTGCGATAACTGGCAATGAGTCTTTTACAGCACTGTGGAGGAATTTTGGCCACTCATCTTTGCAGAATTGTTGTAATTCAGCCACATTGGAGGGTTTTCAACCATGAACCGCCTTTTTAAGGTCATGCTGTAATGTCCACACACGAGGGAATGAGGCACAGAGAGTGGTGTCTTCTTCTAACATGAATTTTATTTCATGAAGTTAATAATATACAGTACACATACTGAGCCAGCCGGGTGAGAGACCTTAAGATGGTGGCTCTCCCTTATATGTGGTTCAGCGTGATGACAGCACCAGCCGGCTGTGTCATCGTGCCAATGCCGATTAACCCCTTGTCGTATCCCAATACCACATTCTCTCCCCCCCTTGCAAAAACACAGAACACTTCCAAATTTAACCCTCCCCAATTTGGTACACATAAACAACAATAATAATAATGTTAACTAGGGTTAGCGGGTGCACTGCCGCTAGACCCAGCGGGTTAAGTGGATTATTCTGCCACTTTTATTAGACTAAACAGTCACTTTTTTCTTTTACAGTCTCCCATGGCAAGGGAGGATCAGCCAGGGGAAACCGTTTAGTCTGAGGGGCTTTGAAACGGGCTCATGGCGGCCACCTCCTGGGAGCTGCCACTCGGATATGCCGTAGTCTGTTTGCGTGCCAAACCAAATCGTCCGTCTGCCAAAAGCATGTTGTTCTCAGCCACACCATGATCCTCAGCGGCGCCCGCTGACTGGTCAGTCGCTGTGTTCCCGATGGCTCTGCGTGCTCATTCGGCTCGGGACCTCCGCCATGCTGCAGCGGTTCTGTTGTCACCATGTTCGCTGTGGACCCTTCACCCGCTGTCTCCGTTGTCAACTGCAGATCGTCTCAGGAACAGAAACAGTCCGGTACCTCTCCGGTGTTGTCTGAAGTGCTCCGCTGTGCCGCGCCGTGTGTTGTGCTCATGCCTGGCCGCCGCTGCTGCTTTTCGGAGCTCTCAGCCTGCTTGCACTCCCACTCCCGCTGCTCCGACTCTGGCTGCAGGGAAAACTGAGACGAGTTCATTCACTGCTCTCCCTCCGTGCTGTGGTCACTCTCAGTGCTGTATTCTCTCCTTTCACTTCACTCACTCGCCGTGCTATGCTCTTCGGCTGGCTTGTAGCCTGTAGTGTCTAGCTCCTGTGTTTGGCGCCCACCTAACTCCGTGGCTAATTTCTCTGTTGCTACTAGCTGGGCCGTTAGCTCCCCTGAACTAGCTAGCTTCATGTCTTTTGGCGCCAATAGCCTCTCAACCCACAGCTTTGTTCTACATGTGTATTTGGCAAAGTAGGTAGCAAGCAGCCCGACAGCATCTGCATATGACTTCATCTCCCCTAACATGTGGAAAATTCTCTGACTTTCTACTCTGAGTTTACAAACCAGAAGTGCTTTCTTCCTTACTCCGTCGAGTCCACCCAGGCCCAACACTGCAACGTACTCCTGGGTGCTTCAGAAACGACCGTAGAGGTGCCCCACACGCCACCATGAGTTAATCCTCAGCGCCAAATGTTATGTCCACAAACTGGGAATGAGGCACAGAGAGTGGCGTCTTCTTCTAACATGAACTTTATTACATGAAGTTAATAATATACAGTACACATACTGAGCCAGCTGGGAAAGAGACCTTAAGATGGTAGTCCCTTATATGTGGTTTGGCGTGATGACAGCACCAGCCAGCTGTGTCATCACGCTGATGCCGGTTAACCCCTTGTGGTATCCCAATACCACACATGTCACAGCATCTCAATCGGATTCAGGTCAGGACTTTGACTAGGCCACTCCAAAGTCTTTATTTTGTTTTTCTTAAGCCATTCAGAGGTGAACTTGCTGGTGTGTTTTGGATCATTGTCCTGCTGCAGAACCCAAGTGCGCTTCAGCTTGAGGTCATGAACAGATGGCCAGACATTCTCCTTGAGGATTTTTTGGTAGGTTCCATTTACCACAGTAAGTCTTCCAGGTCCTGAAGCAGCAAAACAGCCCCAGACCATCACACTACCACCACCATATTTTACTGTTGATATGATGTTCGTTTTCTGAAATGCTGTGTTACTTTTACACCAGATGTAATGGGACACGCACCTTCCAAAAAGTTCAACTTTTGTCTCGTCTGTCCATAGAGTATTTTCCCAAAAGTCTTGGGGATCATCAAGATGTTTTCTGGCAAAACTGAGACAAGCCTTTATGCTCTTTGAGCTCAGCAGTGGTTTTCGTCTTGGAACTCTTCTCATTTTTTATATGTTTGTCACAGGATTTGGCAATCAGGAAGGGGGCAAACACTTTTTTACACCACTGTACGTTTAAATGGGGAAGAAAATTGGTAGACACACAAACTCTGATCTGAGAAACAGCCGCACCTAGGACACAGTCCAAGGACGGATAATTTTTTCACACATAAGGAGTTCTTCAAAACTCCTTATACAAAGATATAGAGTAATGATAATCAAGTCAGTGACGATAATGCACCCGTAGGCTGGTTGCCAACTGCCGATCAAATCTAAGAGAAGAAAAAGAAGAAAACTGCAGCAAAGCTAATATCTTGTCACACTCTGTAAAATTTAAATAAATCAATAAACTGCTTGGATGTGTAAACAGAGCTGGAATGGAAGAAAAACCTTGAATAGCACCTAAAATCCATGAAATTTTAGTTTCAAAATAGTACTGCCAATTCTTTGACAGTAAGAAGCTGTAATTGTAGCCACTGTAACACTGGAAATATTTGACTGCAGAAAATTTAAGATTTAAATGGTACCTGTAGTGAATTTTAATCAAAAGCTATTTCAAAGGATCAAATATGATGTTAGTGGTTCCGTCCAGTTATTTTGGTCATGATTCCTTCTCAAATATGCGCGAGTTTCAAGTCACTGCTCTCTCAGTCAGTCATGGTCAGTGACATCTTGCCTCCTCCATGGCCAGTTTCAGCACAGTAGTGATGCACAGTCGTTGCTTTGTGTGATTGACTGGGCTGCAGTATAGCAGTCAACAAAGTTTCAAAATCAGAACTGTATGTAATTTTTTACAATCATGCACAAGCATATCTACCCGCATATAATTTAATGAAATAAAATTCTAGTATATCAAGATTTATTCAACGTGTTCTGAAGTTACTTGACTGGAAACTTGCCTGTTTGTCAGGTTCCCTTCAGCTGCTGGTCCCCGGAGGTAACTGCGGATCATGCCATCAATGAAGGCCATTTCCAAGGACGGTTTGTGCAGTACATATCCATGCAGATTTTTTGCTGTTTTCAGCTCTGATCTTGACCAACTGAGCATCTGCTGAACGTGTTTACTCATCTGCGATAAAGCTCTCTGGCCAGTGACGGCTGCTCCCCATTGGTTTTGACCATGCCATTTTCATGGGATAAAATTATTCAGTATACTGACTCTTGTGGGTTATTTTTACTGAATAAATACATTTTTGGTTTATAAGTAATACCTAAAGCAGGATTAATGTTGTTATAATGACCAGTACAGGTTTCCTTCAACAACCTGCAAATATACACAATAAAATTTGAACATTGAAGAGAACAAAAAAAGTTTCGCAGTTACAAGAACAGATACACTTTAGGAGAGAAAAGCTGCATATTTAAGAATTTCTACCTGCATTCAGCTGGACTGCCTTAACTTCATTTTAAGGAGATTACACTTGGTTTATTTCTATCCACTAACACAGATCACCACTCCATCTGCACCATTTTGTCACAGTGCTTCTCTCAAGTGAAGTCGCAAAGGAAACCTCACTCCTGAAAAGTGTGATGTATCAAATATGATCTATTTCACATCGTTGTGTGTTGTGGGCAGCCTGTGACACACTGTGAGTGCATCAATAAAGTTACGTTCTATTGCACCTCCGGCCTTGTTATTGGAGTACGGGTTAGGGACATAACATTTGGCGATGAGGATAAAAGTATAGATGAGGGTGTTTCTAGTATTTGGCCATTTTTGGAGCTCCTGGGAAAGCCACTGGTTCCCTGGGCGAGGTGGTATGCAGCATTTCAGAATTATTTGGTGGCTTTAAACCTCAGCGAATTGGAGAAACTACGTGCACGAGCGATACTGGCCCATAATCTCAGCATGGAGGGACAACGCATTCCCAGCACACTGGGTGGGAGTGATAGTTTTGAAGATATGGTTGGGCTAATGGCGCGCTACTTTCGTGCTCCGGAAAACCTCATAGTCCAAAGGATTCAGTTTCTGCAGTGATGCCAGCGGACTGGAGAGTCGGTGCAGTGATACGTCGCAGACCTGCGTCAGCTGGCTGGGGAGTGCCAGTTCAGGGCTTTGGAAGAAGAACTGGTCCACAATCAGTTGGTGGAGCACATGCTATGTTCTGCGGCACGGTCAAGGCTCCTCACACACTGGTGAACTGATGTTAGCCATGGCGGTCGAGATAGCTCAACAATTTGAAGCAGCGGATAAACTATCTAAGGACCTCGGTGAGAAAACTACGTTGAGGTAAGCTGAATCACAGTCAGCGGCGCAAGCTGTGGACCTGGATAGCAATGATAGTGTAGAAGACACGGAGGAATACAATACCACTATTAAAATAAGGTCCGCCCCGGACTTCCGGGAAGATGGCGGAGAGACATAACGCTTAAACAGAGAGCTCTCCCTAGCCGGATTAAAAATCATTGGTAAATGGCCAACTCGACATAAACGGATCAATAAACCAAGGGATGAAAACACGAAGGAGCCGGGCACACGGACAAAAGCAGGGTAAAATTAAAGAATTCCTCTTCAACAACGCAGGAGAAATCGCTGAACACGAGGCCCAAAAAAAACGAGGTGACTGCAGCAGGGAAAATGGAGGACGCCAAACTCGATACCATGAACACTGGCATCGCCAATTTAGGTAAAGAGTTAAAAGACTTCAAGCGGCAACTCCAACAGGATTTAGCGGCTCTTAAGGAGGAGCTGAAAAAAGAGATGAAGGAGGAAATTATGGGCCTCCGAAGAGAAATGGAGCGCAAGCTAGCAGAAAACATGGAGGAGCTGCGCTCTCAACGGGCGTGTATGACAGAAGCACAGGCCCGAATATCGGAGTTGGAAGACTGGAAGAGCGAGGCAAGCGAGCAGCTGCAGACCCTGACGGTGCAAACACAGAGGATGCAGGAAAAAATAACCGACCTGGAGAGCAGGTCCAGACGGAGCAATATACGCATCTTCGGGATCCCGGAGGGCATTGAAGGCAACTCGATGACGAAATTCATGGATCAGTTCTTAAAAAAAGAGCTGGAGCTGCCCGGTGAAGCGGATCTGCAGATTCAACGAGCGCACAGAGCCTCGGCACAGAACCCGAAACCAAACTCTCCACCCAGGTCAGTTGTGGTAAACTTTATGAAATATGATGTAAAGGAAAGAATCCTGACACAAGCGTGGAAAAAAAAGATACGAATCGGCGACAAACAGATATTCTTTGATCATGACTACCCGACAGAAATTGTGCAGCAGCGAAAGAAATATGCCAACATTAAAAAAACGCTGAAAGAAAAAAAAATTAGATTCCAAACGCCGCTAACGAAGATGAGGATTCATTGGGAGAACGGCATGAGGACATACAACACAGCCAGAGAGGCAGCGCAGGACATGATGGAGCGGGGCTTTGTGGTGAGCGTGCCGGAGGAAGATGCTGAAGCAGCGGCGGCACTGAACGCATCACGACAGCCAGAGTGGAGACAAGTGAGCGGCAGAAGAAGGGGGAGAGACGTGGAGCAACGGGCCCAGGAAAAACTGCAAGGCTTTCAACTAAAAGCCTAGATTATAACAAAGATTAAGAAAGGCACAGAAGAAATGAAGGCCAAGAAGACAAGGTAAAAGAGAAACAAACAGCTAGGAGAGGTTTAAGTGATTTTTGTTGGACATTTCTAGACTAATGACTATTACTTGGATAGTAAATACAGGTCTAGGGAGGACCCCTCACTCGGTGAGGACATTCCCTCCACCCACCAACAGGGACCAGAGGGCAGAAGAAAGGCCCAAAATACGGAGGTCGAGATTTGGTAATGTGTTTTTATATAAATATGTGTTATTTTTGTTGTTAAAGGGGCTAGGAGCACAAGTTAAAAAAATGGAAAAACATGAATATGGGTAAAAATCTTAAGATAATGACACTAAACGTGAATGGTCTGAACTCACCTGTTAAAAGGGAAAGAATAATAAGAAAATTCAAGAAGGAAAAAGCCGAAATTATATTTATGCAAGAGACACATTTGAGCAAGACAGAACATGTGAAACTAAAGAGATTTGGCTATAAGAACTCCTACTACAGTTCATTTAAGGGAGGAACTAAAAGTGGGGTTATGATACTAATTTCAAATAAAATACAATTTGAATGTGAACAAGAAATCCAGGATAAAGAAGGCAGGTATGTAATAATAAAGGGAAGAATAGATGGTATGCAGATCACATTAGTGAACATCTATGCCCCACCAGAAAGTGACAAGGGTTTTTTTCAACATCTGTTTGATCTCATAGCAACACACAGTGAAGGAGTCCTAATTTGTGGAAGAGACTTAAATGCTGTCATGGATCATGAAGTTGACGCAACAAGTGTTAAGAAGACAAAAAAACATGTAACAAAGTTCATAAGAACCTCACTGGCAGAAATGGGTATGGTAGACATATGGAGGGACCTGCACCCACTCGAAAAAGACTATACACATTATTCAGCAGTCCATAAAGTACACTCTAGAATAGATTACTTCCGTATGAATGAAGGTGACAGACACAGGGTGAGAACTTGTCGGATTGGAGGGGCAGAAATATCAGATCATAATCCTATATACATGGAAATATATTTAAACAATAGAAAACGACAAACAACATGGAAACTTAATGTAGGACTGTTAAATGATGAGAAAATGAAAGAAAGAATAAAAGTAAACATAAACGAGTATATCCAAGAGAATGACAATGAAGAAGTGGACCCAACAATACTATGGGATGCACTAAAAGCCGTGTTAAGAGGTAAATTAATTGTTGAAACAGGAAAAGCAAATAAGTCTAAACTGGAAACATATGAACAAAGATGTGAGAGACTGAGGGAATTAGAACGTAAACATCAAAGCACAAATGACCCAAAAATATACCAAGAAATTAAAGAAGAAAAAATAAAGATAAAAGAAACACAAATAGATGAAATTGAAAGGAAAAATAGATATCTAAAGCAAAAATATTATGAAACGGGACCAAAAACCACAAAACTGCTGGCAAAACGGTTAAGAAAACAACAAACAGTGAATAATGTATATAAGATTAAAGACCCCATCACAAATAAAACCACAGTTAACCCAGAAAACATCGAAGAAATATTCCATAATTTCTATCAAGAACTATACTCGCAACCTGAAGAAACAAATACTAAGGATATTAAAAAATTTTATGCACATTGGACTTGCCATCAATAGGAAATCAACAAAATGAAAAGCTAACAGCAGAGATAACAACACAAGAGATTAGAGATGTGATTAAGTCACTTAAAAACGGTAAATCACCAGGTAGTGATGGGTACCCCTCTGAGTTTTATAAACTGTTTATAGAAGAACTCACGCCACAGCTCCTAAAGTCATTTAATTGGACGTTGAACAACAACAAAATACCTCCATCATGGAACGAAGCCATTATTTCAGTTATTTTAAAGCCAGGGAAAGATAGAGAACAATGCGGAAACTATAGACCAATCTCTTTATTAAATGTGGATTATAAAATATATACAACAATTATATGTAAACGAATAAAGACATTCTTGACGGAATTGATAGAAGATGATCAAACTGGTTTCATAGAGGGACGCCAAACACATGACAATATCAGGAGAACAATACATATAATTAATCAAATACATAAAGAAAAGAAAAGCGCAGTAATAATGAGTTTAGACGCAGAAAAAGCATTTGACAGGGTTAACTGGAAATTCCTATATAGTGTGCTGGAACGCTTTGGATTTAACGAAAAATCAGTACAATGCATAAGGACGCTGTATCAAGAACCTGTGGCAAGAATCAAGATAAACGGTAGCTTAACAGACAAAGTAAATATACAAAGATCAACCAGGCAGGGATGCTGCTTATCGCCCACCTTGTTTGCTCTGTTCATAGAGCCACTGGCTCAAGCGATACGACAAAATAAGAAATTAAAAGGTGTAACAGTAAAGGGAGCGGAACACAAGATTGGGCTATTTGCAGACGATATTATAGTTTACCTTGAACAACCAGATGAATCAATAATGGAAATGATGAACTTGATAGAAAATTTTGGAAAATTATCAGGATACAAGATAAACATAACAAAAACACAAATACTGACATTCCACTATAACCCTCTAAACCAGATAACTGATAAGATCAAACTAAACTGGAAACAAAAAGAAATAAAATACCTTGGAGTGAACATACCTAAAGATCTAAGCAAAATCTATAAAGCAAACTATGATAGGTTGGAACAAGAAATAAAAAAAGATATTGATAGATGGTCAATCTTAAATATGGATCTGAATTCAAAAATTGAGACAGTCAAAATCAGCATACAACCTAGATTACTTGACCTCTTCCAGGCTCTACCAACAGAGATTCCTGGTGCCCAGTTCTCAAAGTGGGACAGGATGATATCGAGATTTGTTTGGGGAGGTAAAAAGCCAAGAGTGAAATATAAAACTCTCCAGTTACCAAAAGAGAAAGGAGGCATGGGCCTACCGAGTCTAAAGGAATATTACTACTCAGCACAAATAAGATATATCATATGTTGGTGCGACGAAGGATATGAGGCAAAATGGAAAGAAATGGAAAAGGAAATTGAGGGACTCCCAGTACAAAGCATAATAGGAGATAAAGATGCATATAAGCAAATCAAACAAATAGACCCAATCACTAAATTTACTTTAGAACTGTGGTATAAAATAGTACAAAAGCATAATATAAAGGAAGACATAAAACTATTGAAATGGGTAGCATTTGACAGTCAGTTTGAACCGGCAAAACAAGATAGGGGATACAAAAATCTGGTGAACAAGGGAATCACAGCATGGGGCAATATCGGAAAAAAAGATCTCGGGAGCTTTGTAAACATCAGGAGAAAATTTAAACTAGAAAGATCGGAATTCTTCAGATATCTGCAGATGAGAGACTATTATATGAAGATTAGGCATAACCTCCAAACAGATGTGAGCGAGATTATACAATTCATTTTAAGCTCATATGCAGGAAATAAAATAAGAATTATTTCAAAGCTATATCAGAAACTTATGGCAAACAATCATTCAAGTAACTATATAAAGGAGAAATGGGAGAAAGAGCTCAATTTAAACATAACAGAAGAAAGCTGGCAGGAAATATGGAAAACACAACACACATCAACAAATTCAAGGACATGGAGGGAATTTGGATGGAAAAACCTGATTCGCTTTTTCATTACACCACAGATTCAAGGAAAATATACAAATACCCAATCTTTATGCTGGAGGGGATGTGGGGCTCAAAATGCAGACCACTCACATATGTTTTGGAAATGCAGCAAAATCTCATCATTCTGGAAATCTATACATGTGACAATACAGAGGATATTAGGATATAATATACCAATGAACTGTAACCTGATGTACTTATGTGATCTTAAAAGAGACAATGTAATACAGGCTGAGGACAGATATCTAGTTAAAATCTTGTTGATTGCATGTAAAAAAACAATCACAAAAAAATGGCGATCAGAAGTTCTTCCTGACCAAGAGCAGTGGACTGACATTGTTGAGGACATACATATGATGGAAAAACTAACATATCGACAAAGAATGCAAGAAGGACTATATGAAAAAAAATGGCGGAAATGGACACACTACAAAGTGCAACAACGAGACAGAAATTGAAAGAATAACCAAAGACACTGGAAAAACCAGAAGAATTAAGAGATGGAAACTAAAAACTTGATGCTCCAACATTTGTCCCCCCCCCTTTTTTTTCCTTTTTTTCTTTCTTACTTTAGCCCCTTTGTTTTTAAATGTAGACTGTGATCTGAATGCAATATATATAATGAAAAATGAATAAAAATCTAAGTTACAAAAAAAAAAAAAAAAAAAAATAAGGTCCGCCCCGGGGTCGCCCAGATGTATGAGCTGCGGGTCCACCAAGCACCAATACAAGGCAAGAGAGTGTCCGGCGAAGAGTAAACGCTGTGGCACGTGTGGACTCCAACATCATTTTGCCAGGGCCTGTAAAAAATTTGAGCGAGGAGAACGGCAACACGAAGTGGATCCCCCCTCCACGACTCCTACGGTTGCTCACACCGTCTCTCCGAGCACAGATTCATACGGATTTCCTGTAACATGATGCTGAACGGCCTGGAAGGGCCGTTGTTAGTGGACACGGGAGCAGCGGTTTCCGTGTTGAACTGGCCTACTGTGAGGAGTATGTTCCCGTATTACCGAGTAAGAGGACTGTCGATGCCATATTGTAGCTATGGAGGTAATAGGCTGGCCATCGTGGGTTAGCTGGAGTTGACGGTGAGATACAAGTCGGCAGTGATGTCCAACGTCCAGTTTGTGGTGACCGTCAGCGGGTCGAATGTGATGGGCTGCGACATGTTCTACAGCCTGGGCTTCACAATCACCAGTGGTGTCGGAGAGGAGTGGTCGGGCTGTGGTTTTGTGGGACCGACCAGTTCCAAGCGTGGTGGACGATGTGGTATGGGACAAAGACTGGCCTAGTATTCTGGGAGATGGACAGGACCAATTCCATCCAGGGTCATCACGGGAGGGTTCCAGTGCCAGGACCCAAGTTATCCTGGATGTGAGAACTGGGCGGCACAGTGGAACGCCCGTGACGGTGGATGGAGCTGAGAGGATAGCTCCCTCTACTTCCGGAGTTTGGCCTGGAGATACCGAGAAACAAGGGACTGCAACGGCTTTGCCGGCGTTCGAAATGAGAGAGAGCAGGGCAGGACCAGCTGGCACGGTGGACAGACGTGCCACACAGCAACACTGGAAGCCGAGTCGGGCTTTGCATGGGGTCGGTGGAGCAGTTCAACTCAGAAAGGAAGCCAGGTCTAGACGTTGTGGACGTTTGAAGCTGAGTCAAGCTCCACTGTGGGTCGCTGGCATGGTTCAACCCAGGGAGGAGGCTCTGTTAAGGGGGGTCCATGGCAAGAGAAATCGACGAGATGACCAGGGGTGGCTGCAGGTGGTGGCTGTTCGGGAGGATGGTTACCTCCAGCTGTCCAATGACTCATGGAGACACCCTAACGAGCTGCGGCACACCAGCGATGAGAAGGAGGTGTTGAGACTCCAGTGTGGCTCGTCTCCAGGGGCGAAGAAACAAAGAGGCTCTGGGCTGGAGCCACCAGACGGGTCTCTGGGGGGTGGTTTCTCCATCGGGACTGTATGGTAGCAAGGGGACGATGGGTTAAACTGCATGTTGTGTTGTGAAATGCCTAGGCTACGTGGTCAATATGTTTCTTACATTGAATGCTATGTGAGTTGCCCATGTACAAAGCATAAAACAACTAGAAAAGCACTCGGAGAGCGCAGACCTCCGCCAAGTACCTCAGTTCCCCCTAACATTGGGATTTTCCCCAAACATAATAGCGCTACATTTATTTTATCTATATTTTCAGATTCCTTGACCATCAAAACATACCTTTAGCAACTGGATTCACATTGATATCTGTATTAGTTCAGTAGTTATTGACAAAGAGCACTTTTTCGGTAATAGCGGTTTTGTTGTGGCTATAGCTCCATAGCTTTTGAAGATACAACTAATCCATTGGCACACTGCTGATTCCTCATTGTCTTGGCTATATTTTGGTGTTTGTTGTATGTTTATATCTTAATTTGTTACCTTACAGTGATAAAAATTCCAAAGATCCCCTATTATTTCCTGTTCTGGATCACAGTATCTGGATTTTTTGCAGGATCCGGATCAGTCTTTGATATTTCCTAGAACCTATTGGGATCTTATCCTGTATTTTTTTGGCAAGCGTCCTGACCATTTATTGTGGAGTTAGATACACATATGCTAAAAATGGCCCTATCTCACAATGATAAAGAATCCTTTAAAAAATTCCTGGATCCAGATGGTGATCTGGATCACTCCCAAAATCTAATCATTTCTTCCTTGTCCCATTTGGGACTTGTCCTGAAAATTTCGTCAAAATGTGTTCATAACTTTTTGAGTTATGTTGGTAACAGACAGACAGACAGACAAACAGACAGACAAATAAACCCCAGTAAAAACATAACCTCCTTGGCGGAGGTAAAAAACAAGTGATGTTTAAAGTGTATGTATTACTGTGTGGTTTGCCTGGGTTATGGGGGTGGCTTTGTTAGGTGTGCCAATAGCGCTGTGTGAACGTAAATATTGACTGTTTAATTGATGAATGAGAGTTTGCCTATATGTATAAAAAGTTCATGGGATTATTTTCAGTTATATAAGGAACACGGCAGTTTTTGTATTTTCATGGACTATATACAGTATATATCGATAAAGACAGCAGAATAATCCGTCTAGCCGTGTGGGGGTGGGACAGTAGTCCACCTGTCCCCCTCTAATTTTAGTTGTTTTGTGTGCATGGATAGGCCAAAATATTTTGATCATTGTTAGTGTGTGATTCAGGTTGCAAATTTGGGAGGGCCTAATTGGTGTGTTTTGGACTTTTCTACGGGTGGGGGTGGGGAGGGTATGATGTATCAGATATGATCTATTTCATATTGTTGTGTGTTGTGGGTGGCGGCGGAACCGGAAAGGTGGAGCTGCCACCCTGGATATAAAAGGTGGATGCAGAAGAGGTACAGTCTCTTTACGACCAGACCTCTGCCTATACGGGAGCGCCTGTGACACACTGTGAGTGCATCAATAAAGTTACGTTGTACTGCACCTCCGGCCTAGTTTTTGGAGTACAGGTTATGGATATAACAAAAAGTTCAAAGCTGAGCACTGTGACAGACACTGTGGATGATACATACAGGATTACAGGATTAAAAAAAGGAGCTGCAGGACAGATTTTTGAATGCTGATTATAGGGTAAAGAGGAAAAAGGAGGGGGTTAAAGTTCAATCACAGGAACAGAATTTAAGGATCGTTCATGAAAGAAGAAAACAAATATCTAGGAAGATTTTTTTTTTTTTAAAGTGGGGGGGCTAAAGCCATGTGACAGTAAGAAAAAAGAAAAAAAATAAAAGGCAAAGACATCAAGGGAGTCATGTGTCAAGACAGACATATGGTTGACCAAAGAGGGACTACGGATCCCTTCACTCATTGTCCTCAAGCAAGTGATGAAAGTCATTTCAACTTTACAGCAATGATGACATGTTGTCCAGTGTCCAGCGTCAAATCAATCAGCGCTTGCACGGATGCACAATTGTGTGCTTATGTGTGAATGTAACCCATTATAAGTGTGTTACCACCCTTGAAGCTTTGAAATCTATGTGGTATGTAGTTGTGAGTAATTTTACCCTTGTTTGAACACTTTGTTTACATATAGATAATAGACAATAGATAATAGACAATAAATCCCACAAATTATATGGTAAGTACCAAAAAATTGGGGTTATAAAGGGTTGGGAGAATTATAAAAACAGAGGGAAAAAAACAGGGTAAGGAGTAAGTACAGGGACATGGGCAGTACTATGCCTTAACTTTATCTGACATACAGTATTTACACTATAAGAACCAGAAAAACAGGGCACATGCTGAGGAAACAGGGAAAGTAAATACAAAAAAATAGGGTAAAAAATGGGGTAAGTACCAGGAGAAAAAAAAGTTGTAAAACAGTGAAAATGTGGGATTAAGCTGTTCAAGTAAGGAATAAGTACTAGAGAGTGTGCTGTATTAATCCCTTTATTTACCCTGTCATTTACCCTAACAAATTTTATAAAAGGTTGTCAATTCTACAGCAGCTGCAAGACGCTTCCCCATTAGCATCTAAAGAAAAAAAAAAGGTCAAAACAACATGCAGCTGATATTTCTAGGTGTTACCGACCCGCTATTATGCCGGCCGCCGAACCGTAGTTGGGCAGCCCCGGGTAGCGCTAGCCCAGTTTATGCTAGCGCGGCTCGTTGGTGGTAACAGCCAATACACAGTCCAACAGACTTTTCAAGTGGGAAGAACGAGGCACTTTATTTAAAACTGCAGCAACTGTCCACACATACTGCTCCTCCGGAGCACACTGGCTTTCTTACAGTCTTCATATCACTACGTACAGCTCGTTACACCTCCATCACAACTCCCGTCTCAGCCACAACAACGCCGCCATGGGCCCCCTTACGTCACTTCTCCTCCACACATACGCACACACACACACATACACACCGCAACCTGTCCAGGTTAAAGGAAAACAGGCTTGGCCTGCAACACTACCCCCACTCTGGATGATGATCAATCTTTGACATCACTCCAGCACACGTCATTACATATCATGGCGAGAGAAATACAGACATCATACAACTGAACATCTCTAACAGTCCACAAATGAGTCCTCCACCTGTAAAAGGTGACTGAAGGCAAAAGGGAAAGAAATGTCCAAAGAATATCCGTTAATGCCTACTGCATGTCCTCACACTAATGTAACACAAAAATCATTCATTCACATTGCGGTGACACCAAAATACGCGTGATAAAACCTTCGTTCTGTGCACAAGAGTTCGTAGGAGGAGAAACAAACTTAGACATCTATAAGCATCTTAAACCAAAGACTTCAGCTTACACCTAGGGTTCTACATGCAAAGTGCTAATATCATAAGATGCGGCCACAACGACTGAGATATCAAATGCCAACTGTCACATACACATAGTGGTTAAAGCATCTTCAGTGTGCTCCAAAGTCTGTACAGCCCCTCAAACAGCCTGCTGCTGAGTGCAACTACAAAAATAGAACTCTTATTTCTTACAAAATGAACACTTAGAAACGTAATTCCCTTTTTTTTTTTTTAAACTGAAACTAGGGAGTTCCGGGTAGACTACCGTTACTCCCGATGAGATCAGGACGCATTCTTGCCCTTACCTGGAACAATGATCTCACCACTAAATAACTAAGGCAAGTCTATTCAGTTCTTATTGTTCAGTGTGCAACCCAGTCACCAAACCTGTCAGGAGCTCTGCGGGTCCTCTGTGGCCTCTGAAGTGGTGCAGCAACAGGAAGACGACATCGGTCACGTCCCTCACTCGAATTCTTAGCTCCGGCCTCATCCAGCTGAGGGCGAAAAGAACTCTCAGAAGGATGGTCGCAGTCTGGTTGAATTGTCTGTGAAGAGTAGGGGTCCAGAAGGGCCCCTGCCGCAGCAGCCTCCATCTCTGGCGAGTTGTTCCACAGGTCCAGAGGGCCGATGTCTGCGTTGTCTGCACTGTCGTCCCACACCGGCGGAGGAACCTCCACCGCTGACCATTCTTTGGCGCCCTGGAATGCCCAGCTGTTGTCCAGAGGGGTTCTGGAGTAGTAAGGTTTGAGTTTGTCATGGTGCACCACCTTGACTTTAGCCCTTTGGCTTTTCTGGATACGGTAAACCATGTCGTCCAGCTGGCCCACGACGATATAGGGACCCTCATAGGAGGGCAAAAACTTCCGTATTTTGTTTTTTCACCCTCTTGGTGCCCTTGACCAAGTGCCATACTGCATCTCCAACCTTGTAGTGGATTTGGTGAATGTTTTTATCATACTGCCATTTTGCACGCTCAGCAGCTCTCCCTAAGGTTTCCCGTGCCAGCTGGTGGGAAAGCTCCAGTCGTTCTCTGAGCTGCATCACATATAAGGGAAGTGAGCTGCTATGGGTGTAGTCGGGGGGCATACCAGCCACCAAGTCAACTGGTTCCGTGACCTCCCGACCATAAAGCATCATGTTGGGTGACAACCCTGTGGAACTGTGCTTAGTTGCCCTATAAGCCATCAGTGCATAAGGAATCATCACATCCCAATCCCAGTGACATCTCTCAGCAGTTGTAGCCAGGATCTTTTGCAGGGTGGCATTAAACCGCTCCACCTGGCCGTCGGACTGGGGGTGAAATGGGGTGGTATGGGTCTTTTCAATTCCCAGTAGGGCACACATTCCCTGAAACACAGCTGACTCAAAGTTTGTGCCCTGATCACTGTGGAGGGAGTGGGGCACTCCATGTCTACACACCCACTCCGAGGCAATCTTCTCAGCTACTGTCGTCGCTTGCTCATCAGGAACTGGATAAGCTTCAACCCACTTGCTAAAATAGTCCTGAACAACCACTATATAGCGATTGTGCCGCTCAGTCTCGTTTAACGGACCCATGAGATCAACAGCAATCCGTTCCATGGGGCTGCCTACTTTTACAGAGCCCATGGCCACCTGTGGAGTTTTCTTGGGGCGAGCCCTGGCTGCGCAGCTGGTGCAGGTGCGGCACCAAAGAGTGACATCAGTTTTCATATCGTACCAAAAGTACCGGGTCTTAAGGCGAGAAAGGGTCTTCTCTGCACCAAAATGGCCCCCCACCGGCCCCTCATGCATCTGTGCCATTACAGATGTGCGGTACGAGCTCGGCAGGAGAATCTGGGGGTAAAACACCTTTCCCTCTGTGCAGTAAAACTTTCTAAGTACAACCCCATCCCTCTGATAGAGTCGCTTCCACTGTGCCCAGTAGGCTTTGGTGGCGGGACTGCATGATGCCACATCAGCCCACGCAGGCCGTCCCTCCCCCTTCTCAAACCACATGCACAAAGGTGCTATGTCCATGTCAGTCATTTGTGCTCCTTTTAACTGCTCCTGGGTCCAACCGCTGAACAGTTCAGTCTGAGATGGCTCGCTCACCCTGGTGATATCTGGATGAGAGAGAGGACGGTCACCGCTATTGTTGATAACACTGACTACCCCCACTAGAGCTTGCTCAGGGGATGCTGCTAGCGGAGCACCTTTCAGGAAACTGTTGGCAAGGCTGCACTGCACCCCCTTACTTTGACGCAGGCTGCCGCTAGAGTCCGGCTCGGGTATGGTGCAGGGACAGGAGCTTCTACACGGCCTCCTGGACAAAGCGTCGGTGTTTTGGTGGAACTTTCCCCCCCGGTGGATCACCTGGAAGTCATATTCGGCTAGTTTCTCCAACCAGCGAGCAAGTTGTCCCTCTGGCTGTCTCAGCTTGGTTAGCCAGCGCAGGCTGCTGTGGTCGGTTCGGACAACGAAGGACCTCCCGAGCAGGTATTGTCTAAAATGGGAGGTGAACTCCACCACTGCTAGGAGTTCTCGCCTAGTGGTACAGTAGTTTTGCTCCGTGGAGGAAAGTCTCCTGCTCCCATATGCCAGCACTCTCTCCTCACCTCCTTGCATTTGGGAGAGGACCGCTCCAATTCCCCAGTCACTAGCATCGGTGTCCAGGAAGAGGTCACCATCATCAAGGGGGTAGGCAAGCACAGGTGCTGACGTCAACCAGACTTTCAGTTCCTCAAATGCCTCCTGGCAGTCAGCTGTCCAATTAAAACGTGCATACTTCTTTGTGAGTTCATGAAGCGGTTTGGCGATTGAGGCGAAATCTTCAACAAACCGCCGATAATATGATGCCAAGCCCACAAACTGGCGCACCTCTGAGACATTGCGGGGGATGGGCCATTCCACCACCTTTTTTATTTTCTCAGGGTCGGTAGCAACACCTTTGGCTGAGACAATATGCCCCAGGTAGGGGACCTGCTCCCGGAACAAACAGCACTTGGATGGTTTCAGTTTGAGGTTTGCTTCACGCAGCCTAGTGAACACTTGGCCAAGCCGCTCCAACATTTGTGTGGTGTCCCGCCCCAGGACTATGATGTCGTCGAGATACACTAAGCATGTCTCCCACTGCAGACCGACTAGAACACGGTCCATGAGCCGCTGGAACGTTGCAGGTGCGTTGCAGAGTCCGAAAGGCATCACGCTCCACTCAAAAAGCCCCTTCCGGGTGCAGAAAGCAGCAGCCTTGCGGGCTCTTGGGGTCATTTCCACCTGCCAGTAACCAGATGTCAAATCCAGTGTGCTAAAGCACGTGGCAGAAGACAGAGTGTCCAAAGTATCCTGAATACGGGGCAGGGGATAGGCATCTTTAATAGTTCGTTCATTTAAGGGGCGATAATCCACACAAAGGCGTGGGCTCTGGTCCTTCTTTCTCACCATCACAATCGGTGCAGCCCAACTGCTGTTACTGGGCTGAGCTACGCCCATCTCCAGGCTCTGCTGCACCTGCTGGTCAGCTGCAATCTGCTTATCCTTAGCCATTCTGCGGGGTGGCTGTTTAACAGGCAGCCCAGGAGTAGTTAGAATGTCATGTTGCACAAGGCTGGTGCGGCCAAGGTCGGTGGGCCCCATGGAGAACACATCACTGTAGGACTGCAATAGGCCAGCCAGCCTACTCTGGTCGTGCTTTGGTAGGTTGGTGCAGCTCTCTGCATACAAGGCCTGCAGGTGGGGGGCACAGGAGTAGTGGCCTGGTCAACACGCTCTGGGACAGTCGAGACATCACGAGACTGAAGCTCCGCCTCTCCCAGCACTACGGCTGACTGGAGCACTCCCGCCACCGCTCCCTTCTTCAAGGTGACAGGAGCTGCACCAGGGTTAAAAACTCTGATGGGGATATCGGTGGACTGTGGTGTTCGCACAACAACCCGCGCCACTAGGACTCGGTGTCTCTCGACGAAGCATTTGGTGGGGCTTAACAGCAGATCTCCATCAACAGCAGGTTGGCGGCGTACAGTGCCAGGCACTATGTACTCGCAGCCTGGCCTCAGCACGGTGCGACGAGCCACCCTGACAAGGTGCAACTCCGGCCCTGAGTCTGTATTGCAGCGGGGCACCTTTTCGCCAAAGAGGGTTATCTCTCCCCGGCCGTAGTCCAAACAAGCTCGTGCTTGTAGCAGAAAAGGGTGTCCCAAGATGACCTCTGTGTTCTCAGTGATGTCTGCCACAACAAAGTTCACACTGCAGACACGGCTCCCAATGTGCAGTGGGATGTCAACCTCCCCTAAAACTGGTAAACTATCTGGTCCGACGCCCTGCAGTGTTCTGGCAATGGATGGCTGTATGGGGGGGTCTGGCTTGGGCAGGAATAGCATTATAGTGGTGGAGGGGTAGTACACTCCGACGGGCACCAGAGTCCAACAGAGCACGAATCTCCAGGCCGTGCATTGTCACCTGTCCACACGACTCGTCCTCCTGACCCTTAGTGCAGATGACCACTGTGCCAGGGCCCATTGTTGCTGTCTGCGCCGCACTTGTGGCACGTGGCTTCAGAGAACGGGGGGAGGGGCAGCTCCGCTGAATATGCCCAACGCCCGAGCAATTGTGGCAGACCAGCTCCCTGAAGCTCCTCTTCCCCGGTCCATTATCTCCCTTGGGCTGCCAACGCTGATGGAGCTTCGGCTCTCCCTCTGGTGCACTGACAGGCCTCACAGCTAATCCTGTTGGTTCCAACCCGGTACTGTCCCGCACTGTGGCTGCTCTAGCTCTCCTCTCCCCTGCACTGAGCACACCTGCCTGCATCAGTCGTGTAACAGTCTTTGCAGCCCTTTTTGTTGTCTCATACCTGTGAGCGATGTTGTAGGCGCTGGCCAGTGTGCGTGGTTTCTCCTCTAAGAGCCTTTGCACCACCTCTGCATCAGCTAGGGCGTTAGTAAAAGTCTCTACTCTGATAGCATCTTGCTCTCGCTCTGTACGGTCGGCATACACGATAGAAACCTTCTCATAGATGTCGTCCCTCAGAGAATGCAAGGTTTCACCGGGCCGCCTGACTCTTTGTCGCAGTTCAATCCCCACAGCTGCTGCGTGCTCGGAGCATGGCCCATAGGCAGCCTCTATCTCATCCACGATCTGCTGATAGCTCCACCTGCCAGATCTTGGATTCTTATGGACGATTGCCCCCGCTGCTCCAGTCAAACTGAACCTGAGCTGCACCGCCATTGTTCTCTCTGACCAGCAGTTAGCTTGTGCACAGTTTTCAAAATGATAAAGGAAATCCTTCCATGCACCAGATCCGTCAAACTGACCTGGCTGCAGTGTAGGAATCCTCTCCTGTCATCCACGAGGTTCATCGTCACTGTCATCTGCAGCACCGTCGTAGTGTACTAGATGTGATGAGCAGCTACGTGGTGTCCAGCCAGCCTTCCTCTGGTTATACTGGTGGCAGCCACACGGTTGAGTTTTTGCATACCATGGTGGTGACATAGGGCTCGGGGTGATGCAGTCGCAGCCCAGGGCCTGCATTTCCGGACTCCGTCCCACATGCTGGGGTCTGTGTGGGATAAATGGTGACACTGTGCATGGTTGGAGTGGTGTCTGGATCAGGGCAGCTGGGGTGCTAGTCTCGCAGCTGTTATAGTTCATGTTCATGGAAGTGGCTGATTTAACCAGCCCATCACCAGCGGTGAAAACAGTGGCTGGGCCCATATCATTTCTGTTATTATGTGGTGGTAATGAGCCACTATAGACAGCTGTGCTTCTGGTGGTATCATAGTTCAGGTTAGATGAGGTCACAAACTCACCACATACCGCTGCATGCTGAGCGGGAGATGAAATAAAAGGGTTGGTGGACAGCGAGGGTGGTAGAGCAGGCGGCTGTGCCACGTTTGGTTGAAGCAGCGTATTACTAGCCGCCATTTCGTGTGCAGCTAATGTTAGCTCCATGCTAGTGACAAAGGGATTTGTGCTACATCCGTCATACACGCACATGCTGTCCTGTTGTTCAAAACAGTCTGTGGTAACTCCAAAATCCTCTGTTACATCATTCACAAAAGGGTTTTTACTCACATTTGAAGTTGTCACATCAGCATACCTGTGGCCCGCACTGGCGCCGCGGCAGCCGCACGCCGCCATTATCTCCGGCTCCAGCGCTGCAGATTTACAATTTCGTCGCAGCATTAAACGTGCCTGTTGTGTCTCCCACTTAAAAAGTCTTTTATCCCGGACGAGCCCCCAGTGTTACCGACCCGCTATTCTGCCGGCCGCCAAACCGTAGTTGGGCAGCCCCGGGTAGCGCTAGCCCAGTTTATGCTAGCGCGGCTCGTTGGTGGTAACAGCCAATACACAGTCCAACAGACTTTTCAAGTGGGAAGAACGAGGCACTTTATTTAAAACTGCAGCAACTGTCCACACCTACTGCTCCTCCGGAGCACACTGGCTTTCTTACAGTCTTCATATCACTACGTACAGCTCGTTACACCTCCATCACAACTCCCGTCTCAGCCACAACAACGCCGCCATGGGCCCCCTTACGTCACTTCTCCTCCACACATACGCACACACACATACACACCGCAACCTGTCCAGGTTAAAGGAAAACAGGCTTGGCCTGCAACACAGGGAAAAGAGGTTAATATGGCTTCTTGTCATCTGTGAAAGAGAAATAAGTAGACTACAAAATGAAGTCTATGAAAGTGAAATGTCAATTTTAAATACTTTCAAAAACAAAAATGGGGCAAAACAGGGTAAGTATCAAGAAAAAAAGTCATGATTTAACAAGTGAGGACCTAAATGCAGGACACAACACACAAAAACAGATTGAAGGCAAATGGAGGCTTGTATTGTATTAAACAGGTACTGTTATGTCGGTAAACGAGAACCAAGGATGAGGCTGGATGTTGAACTGAACAAGACTTTATTGTTGACTCACTCTCACAGTACAAGCGCTCCCGTCAGGCAGAGGTGAGGTCAAATAGACCGCCCTTCCTACTCATAGCACTCTTATACCCCAGGTGGCAGCGGAACCGGAAAGGTGGAGCCACCACCCGTGTCACACAATAATAAGTCCCAAATAACAACATAACAGGTATGTGTAAGGTTGGATCCGCACTGCAGGGTTCTTATTCCTGCAGGGAGGACGGAGAAGGAGAGGATAAATGACTGGAGATCAATAGGAGATGAGTGATAATTACTGGCAAGAGAGAGTTCTTACTTGGACAACTGAGGATGAAAGGTAGGTGAGGGTTTGCAATACTTAAGTGGTACACCAGAGTGAAATGGAGGGGTTCTTTCAGAGTCCAGGGCCAGATAGAGACTTAGCAGAAGGAGCACATTGAGGGAGTGATCTTGGGGAAAGGAGGCAATTAGGAATTTTCAACAGAGGATAAGAGTCTTACTTGGGGTCCAGTTTCCTTTCGTAAAAGAGGTCCAGGAAATCCAGAGCACGGAGGGAAGAGGGAAGTTGGTGGATGAGTGTGCCAGAGCCAAGGAGGAGGGGTCAGCAGGTTTGCAGGCAAGCAGGGTTTCCTGAGAGCAAAGGGATTGCAGGAGTCATAGAACTGAGAAAATTTTCTTAGTTCAGTCAGCAGCTATGAGGACAGGGTTATTGTGTGACAATCCCATGTGGAGCAGCTCCAGACTGAAGCTTAAATAGCTGGGATCTGTGATGGAACGCAGGTGTCAGTAAATAGTGAGTTGCAGCCTCTCAGACTCCTTAGCGCCTGATGAGAGAGGTTAAGCAACACCAAAGAGCAAAAAAGGGCAAAATTGTGCATGCTTACCTGGACCACTACAAAAAAAAGAAAAGAAAAAACTATGTAAAAAGTACTGTTAAAACAGTTTGGGGGTTCCATTAAAAAATCTTATCTTAAAGAATTTTATAAAAGCTTGGCGAATCCGCAGCAGGTGTAAGAGGCTCCCCATTACCATCTAAAACTAACTCAAATTAAACATGAAGCCTCTAAATTGAATGATTTGGCCTCTGTTCCTCCTCATAATTTAACTAGAAAAGCACTCGGAGAGCGCAGACCTCCGCCAAGCGCCACAGTTCCCCCCATACAGTGTTTGTGTGTACGTTTTCAGATTCCTTGACTATGAAAACATATGACTAGCAATTGGATTGACAATGATAGGATTAGTGGTTCAGTAGTTATTGAGGAAAATTGCATTTTCCGTAATGGCGGTTTTCTTCTGGACGGTGATCCGGATCACCACCAAAATCTAATCATCTGTAGGATACGCCATTTCTGACAATCTGTGAAACTTTCATGAAAATCCGTCCATAACTTTTTGAGTTATCTTGCTAACAAACAAACAAACAAACAAACAGACAGACAGACAGACAGACAAACCAACGCCGATGAAAACATAACCTCCTTGGCGGAGGTAATAAAAATTAAATGCAGTTTGTTAAATATTAGGTCTCTAACTCCCAAGTCTCTGCTAGTCCATGATCTGTTAATTGATCATCAGATTGATTTAATATCCCTTACAGAGACTTGGTTAGGGCAAGAGGATTATGTTGGTTTAAATGAATCAGCTCCCTCTGGTTATTTAAACTGTCAAAATCCCATAAGTTCTGGTCGTGGAGGAGGAGTAGCAACAATTTACCATTCCAAATTACTAGTTAATGTAAAGCAAAAAACACGCTATACTTCCTTTGAGGGCCTGGTCCTCAGTATTGGGCATTTTAGCAATTTTAGGCTAAACCCAATTTTATTTGCCATAGTTTATTGTCCTCCATCAGCCTACTCAGAGTTTTATCCGAATTTGTCAAATTCTTAACTGATTTAGTGCTGAAATCAGATAGAATAATTATAGTAGGGGACTTCAATATACGGGGCAGCGCGGTGGTGGAGTGGTTAGCACTGCGGCAGCACAGTAACTCACCCTTGGACGGGGGAACCTGGGTTCGATCCCAGCCCCCGACCAACAGTGATCTGTGTGGAGTTTGCATGTTCTCCCCGTGTCTGCGTGGGTTTACTCCAGGATTTCTCCGGTTTCCTCCCACATGCCAAAAACATGCAAGTTAGGTTAATTGGCATCAAACTGGGGATTCTAAATTGTCCTTAGGTATGACTGTGAGAGTGAATGGTTGTCTGTCTTTCTGTGTTGGCCCTGCGATGGACTGACGATATGTTCAGGGTGTACCCTGCCTCTCGCCCAAAGATGCTGGGATAGGCTCCAGCCCCCCCGCGACCCGAAAAGGATTAAGCGGTAATTCAATTCAATTCAATTCAACTTTATTTATATAGCGCCATTTCACAACAACAGTCATCTTCGGTAGAAGATGAATGAATGAATGAATGAATGACTTCAATATACATGTAGATGTAGCTAGTGATTGCCTTAATATGGCATTTAATTCAATATTAGACTCGATGGGGTTTTCTCAGAAAGTAGGAAATTCTACCCATTATCTCCACCACACATTGGACCTTATTGTGACATATGGCATAGAAAGAGAAAATCTGGTAGTGTCTCCTCATAACCCTGTACTGTCAGACCATTGTCTGTTAACCTTTGATTTTACTATTTCTGACTATTTGGTTCCTAAAGAAAAATATTACTACAGTAGGTGCCTCTCAAATGATGTTGTTCCCAAATTTATGGAGATTGTTTCCTCTATGCCATGTGTCAACACAATGGAGATAAGCCATGGAGAGCTTGCTCCTTCTGTAATTGATAGCACGGTAGATAGTGTTACAGCTTCTCTACATCAGACTCTAGACATGGTGGCCTCTTTAAAAATGAAAAAGTCTAATCAGAGATTTCTAACTCCTTGGTTCAACACAGAAACTCGTAGCTTAAAATAGAAGGCTCGTCAATTAGAAAGAAAATGGTGCTCCACTAATTTAGATGAAATCTATTTAGCTTGGAGAAATCATCTTTTAATTTATAAAAGATCTCTTAGAAAAGCTCAAACAAGTTATTATTCTGCATTAATAGAAGAGAACAAGAATAATCCCAGGTTTCTTTTCAGCACTGTAGCCAGGCTGACAAAGAGTCAGGACTCTGTCAATCCTAGCATTCCCTTAGAGCTTACTAGTCAGGACTTTATGAACTTTTTCAATAATAAAATTTCACCTATCAGAGATAAAATCAGTCAGATTCTTCCCACCGTTAACTTCAATACAGTAACTACTACAACTCCTTCAATTGATATCTGTTTGGATGACTTTACTCCAATTGACCTTTTAGAGTTAGATAAAATAATTTCCTCATCCAAGCCTCCAACTTGTCTTTTAGACCCTATTCCTGCCAGGTTATTTAAAGAAGTCTTCCCATTTATTGGTAGCACTCTTCTTCAAATAATCAATTCTTCATTAACATTAGGCCATGTACCGCAGGCTTTTAAAACTGCTGTAATTAAACCCTTACTCAAAAAGCCAACACTGGATCCAGGAGTTTTAGCTAATTATAGAACAATCTCTAATCTCCCTTTCATTTCAAAAATCTTAGAAAGAGTTGTTGCTACACAATTATTTGACCACTTGCAGGGAAATGGTTTATTTGAAGAGTTTCAATCTGGGTTTAGATTTCATCATAGTACTGAAACAGCCTTAGTGAAGGTCACTCATGACCTCCTTATCGCATCTGATAATGGACTTATTTCTGTACTTGTTCTTTTAGACCTTAGTGCAGCTTTTGATACTATCGATCATAATATTCTACTTGATAGATTAGAACACTATGTTGGACTTAATGGAACTTCATTGCAGTGATTTAGATCTTATTTATCTGATAGGTTCCAATTTGTTCATGTCAATAATGAGTTTTCTTCCAACTCAAAGCTCAGTCATGGAGTTCCACAGGGATCTGTGCTAGGTCCTACTCTTTTTAGTTTATATATGCTTCTGTTAGGCAACATTATTAGAAAGCACTGTATACATTTTCATTGTTATGCAGATGATACACAATTATACCTGTCAATGAAGCCAGATGATAGTAATCAATTAGCCAAGTGAGAAGCCTGTCTTAAGGAAATCAAAGCTTGGATAACTTGTAATTTCCTGCTATTAAATTCAGATAAGACTGAAGTCATTCTTGTTGGTCCAAAAAACCTTAGAAATACATTTCCAAATCAAACTCGTAGTTTGGATGTGGTTACTCTTTCTCTGAATAGTTCTGTGAGGAACCTTGGAGTTATTTTTGATCAAGATCTGTTTTTCAATTCCCATATTAAATTTGTTTCTAAGGCTGCCTTCTATCGTTTGCATAATATTGCCCAAATTAGGAGCATCTTGTCTCAGAGTGACGCTGAGAAACTGATCCACGCTTTTGTTAGCTCTAGATTAGATTATTGTAATTCTTCATTATCAGGTTGTCCTAAGACATCTTTAAAAAGTCTTCAGTTGATCCAAAATGCTGCAGCAAGAGTCTTAACAGGTACTAGAAAGAGGGATCATATCTCTCCAGTTCTGGCCTCCCTTCATTGGCTTCCAATAGAGTTTAGAATTAAGTTTAAAATCCTTCTTCTCACTTACGAAGCTCCAAATAATCAGGCCCCTTTTTATTTAAAAGATCTGATACTACCCTATTATCCTAACAGAGCACTACACTCCCAAAATGCTGGATTACTTGCAATACCTAGAATCTCCAAAAGTACAATGGGAGGCAGAGCCTTCAATTATCAAGCTCCTCTCCTGTGGAACCAGCTGCCAATCTGGATTCGGAAGTCAGACTTGATCTCTGTTTTTAAAAATAGGGTTAAAACCTTCCTTTTTGATATAGCCTACAATTAGGGAGGGATCATGTGTCTCTGAACCCTCCCTTAGTTATGCTGCTAATAGTTTCAGACAGTCGAGGGACCTCCAATAATGCACTGGGCTTCACTCCTTTCTTCATTCTCAATGAAATATTTTTGCTGGTCATTAACATCTGTTTGTTCTTTCCCATAGATTGAGTCCCCATCGTGCTGTTTGTTCTCTACATGTCTGTTCTTTTCGTCTTCTCTATCCCCTCACCCCCCAGCTTTTTGCAGCAGATGACTGCTCCTCCCTGAGCCTGGTTGTGCTGGAGGTTTCTTCCTGTTAAAAAGGAGTTTTTCCTCTCCACCGTCACCAAGCGCTTGCTCATGGGGGATTGCCTGATTGCTGGGGTTTTTCTGCAATTGTGGGAGTTTCCCCTACAGTTGAAAGTGCTATGAGATGACTGTTGTTGTGAAATGGCGCTATATAAATAAAGTTGAATTAAAAGAAGGGAAAAAAGGTCAAAGCAATATTCAGTTCATATTTGAAAGTTGGGGGAGAAAAAATGGTTAATATATCTCCTCCAGTGAAATAAAAAAGGGTGGATTACAAAATGACAAAATGAGGTTTATAAAAGTGAAATAGTTTTAAATGCTTGTGTTTAACCTCTTTCTGTCTGTATATATGCTTGACTTCTATATTTCTTCATGTTGTGTGTTCAGACATTTTTTTCTTCACTTGATGTGTGAATGGACTTATGATGTTCTTCGTAACCTCAAGTGCGCAAGATAAGGGAAGGTCATTACTTCTCTTTTTCTTTTCTCAGATCTCACTGTCTGGTGAAAGGGGTTGACACGAGCTGTTACTTTCCTTTCCACCGCTCCACTACACTACACACACCTCAAAAAGCTCATGCATACTTCATGCAATACGGAGTCACACATAGAGTCCATTTTTAAAACACAAGGGTGAACATTTATACACAGTGGAGTAACAGTCTCACAAGGAGAAACACTGACAGGAGCAATGTGTGTGGAGACGTCAACATGAATGCATGCATGTAAACTGCTGAGGTGCCTATAAAGGGCAAAAGTAGAACATTTTTAATAGTAGAAAGTGAGGCTGACAGGCTGCCTCCCATCAGCAGAGTCCATTCTTTGTGACAGGTGACAACAACTGAAAGCAAAATTTCAAACTTCAGTCTTTTCTTTTAAAGCTATAACTGTACAGGAAAGACTTATCTATAAATGAATTATGTTGCTAATAAGCAATAAGTTTAGTATTCTATATGTTGCAGTCAACTAGAAAAATTAGAGAATCACAACAATAATAAATTGCCCTTCCGCACAGAAATGGCTATTCCCCAACACTCGGTCTGCTCAGTGCATGTCGTTAAAGAAACCTCCAATTCTGGCTTTTGTTGGGGTCCATTCCACCCATATAACCCCCTATCATCACATTACCCCCCCCCCCCCTTCAGTTCTGGTGCTCTTTACCTCACTGAGACCTCTGTGGGCTTGGCTAAAGCTAAACTGCTTCCTGGAAACTAGCTAGCTAAATGACTCAGCTGTTGGTATCAGCACTGCTGTCTGTGTAGCACTGGTTAGATGCTGAGCTTGGCATGAGTACTCAGAGGAAGAAGCCTACTATTCATCCATACCACATGGCTTGCGGCTTTGACATCTCCAAATTGAACCACTGTGAGGCTTGTGTCGTCTGTCTGGGTCTGTTCCAGGTACCCATGCCAGCTCACACTGGAGAGGTAAATGTTATTTCAACTTCAACTTCAACTTCAACTTTATTTATATAGCGCCATTTCACAACAACAGTCATCTCATAGCACTATCAACTGTAGGGGGAACCCCCACAGTTGCAGAAAGACCCCAGCAATCAGACGATCCCCTGTGAGCAAGCACTTGGCGACGGTGGAGAGGAAAAACTCCCTTTTAACAGGAAGAAACCTCCAGCAGAACCAGGCTCAGGGAGGGGCAGTCATCTGCTGCGACTGGCTGGGGGGTGAGGGGATAGAGAAGAAGAAAAGAACAGACATGTAGAGAGCAAACAGCACGATGGGGACTCAATCTATGGGAGAGAACAAACAAATGTTAATGACCAGCAAAAAAAAAATATTTCATAGAGAGTGAGGAAAGGAGTGAGGCCCAGTGCATTACTGGAGGTCCCCCGGCTGACTAAACCTATTAGCAGCATAACTAAGGGAGGGTTCAGAAACACATGATCCCTCCCTAATTGTAGGCTATATCAAAAAGGTAGGTTTTAGCCCTATTCTTAAAAACAGAGATCGAGTCTGACTCCCGAATCCAGATTGGCAGCTGATTCCACAGGAGAGGAGCTTGATAACTGAAGGCTCTGCCTCCCATTGTACTTTTGGAGATTCTAGGTATTACAAGTAAACCTGCATTTTGGGAGCGTAGTGCTCTGTTAGGATGATACGGTAGTATCAGATCTTTTAAATAAAAAGGAGCCTGATTGTTTAGAGCTTTGTAAGTAAGAAGAAGGATTTTAAACTTAATTCTAAACTCTATGGGAAGCCAATGAAGGGAGGCCAGAACCGGAGAGATATGATCTCTCTTTCTAGTACCTGTTAAAACTCTTGCTGCAGCATTTTGGATCAGCTGAAGACTTTTTAAAGATGTTTTAGGACAGCCTGATAATAAAGAATTACAATAATCTAATCTCGAGCTAACAAAAGCGTGGATCAGCTTCTCAGCATCACTCTGAGACAAGATGCTCCTAATCTTGGCAATATTACGCAAATGATAGAAGGCAGTCTTAGAAACAAATTTAATATGTGAATTGAAGGACAAATCCTGATCAAAAATAACTCCAAGGTTCCTCACAGAGCTATTAAGAGAAAGAGTAACTGCATCCAAACTGAAAGTTTGATTTGGAAAGGAATTTCTAAGGTGGAGAAGACCCTGGGAGCAATGACTGGAACTACCCCAACATACAAAGAGCCAGTTCCATTCTGCTCTGTCAGCAAAGACTTCAAAGTTGAAAACTGGGCAAACCACACGAAGAGCTTGGAACGGTAGCCAAAATCATGCAGTTAGCTGACCAGTCAGTTTCCCAAGATGTTAGCTGTGAGGCTAACCCTATTGATGAGGAACTAGCTCCCCACCACTAGGCCGATGACATGCTCCGTATTGCTCTTGATGTCCAAGGATTCTCAGAGGCAGAGGACTACGCAGAGCCTGATTCAACTCAATGGTCTGACCCAGAACTGGCGGAGAAGACTGACACTTCCCTTATTTTGCCTGCTCATTGTGTCAAGTTGCTGCAGTGAGACTGGCCTAACCCTCACTCACCTAAAATGGCGTCCTGTTTTGCAGGCATTGTTTCGCTCCCCAAATCACTGACACAGAAGGTCATCCTGCTAGTCTACCCAGACCTAGTCTCAGAGCTAACAGCAACTTGGAGAAAACAGTTGACTGCCTGCCTCAATGTTCCTTGGTATGGCCACTTTCTGGAGATTGCCTGTCCAGTGGACCATGGTCGTAGTCATTTCCCACCCATGAAACCCATATTGGCAGCATTCTTGTCCCTCATACACAACCAAGAACAAAGTCCTCCCTATGAAGCCATGCAGATTCATCGCTTCACAGCTGGATAGTCTGTGCCACACTTGTTTGGGAGCTGCCATTGGGCTGACCATCTCTGCTATGCTTCACACCTATAAGGTTATGTATCCCACTGAGCTCAATTCAGCGTTGTCACCTGACAGCCCTCATGCTGCATTCCTAAAAAAAGTACAAGTGATGACAGACAGACATTTTTCACACCTCCAGCACAGTGACTTCATCCCTCAGAAAAGCAATGGTGTACACCATTGTGATACAGCATCACCTCTAGCTCAACCTCTCAAGCATTTCTTATACATCAATGATCCTGTGTCCTCTGCTGGTTTCTTTGTGAAATCTATTGAAGTAATTCAATAGAATTTGGGAATAAAAAAAGGAAGAACGGAAATTCTCCATTGTCCCTTGGCAGGATTCCAAAATGACCTCTGCTTTCTGCAGGTCCTTAGCTTTGCTGCCCTCCAACTGCACCGACCCTCCACTCCTGTATAGGTGGCAACATCAGAGCACACCCAGAGCTTAGCCTCTCTGTCATGTGTCCTGAAGTAAAGGGCTGTCACCGAGACTCAGCTCTAAGGAGAAAAAAGATGTGATTCCATAGAGGAAGAAAATGTCAGCCTTCATAGCAGTTTCCCAGCCCTCAGAGGGGCAGCAACCAGCTCACCCTGCTCTTTCAGCTGCCACTGAAACAAAGCTGTGCAAACCTAAACCAGGACAACAACCTGTGTTGACGTTGTATACCACTGGTCACAGGAACACTCACATGGTCACAACAGCTCCCCTCCGGATACTTACAGAACCCATGCACAACAACGTCAAGTTAATGGCAGCTTTTTTGGACCAATTAAAAAGTGAAATTAGAAAATTTCCCACAGAAACCTGAATATTCCAGGGAACCCTGATTGAAAAACACTGGCCTTACCTCACTGTGATGTCTTTTACTTTTAACAATATTTTTTTTTTTAAAAATCCCAGTTTTTGCAATGTCCAATTTGATATCTGTTTGTATTGACAAACTGTATTCATCGTGTATTATTTAAACTAACTTCAAATAATTTTCCAGATCTCCAGCTTCTTCAAAAATAGCGTCTATTTACATATTATTACTCAAAGATAATTGTCCTAACCCTGTACCTTTTGAACTAGGCTTTAACTTTTTTATTTTATGAAAATAACTTCCCAGTCAAATAATTTTCCACCTCTGATTGTTAAGGTCACAGTACAAAAAGACTCACGGAGTGCTTACCGCTATAGTGGACAATTTACTTGACAAAGAAATAATCTTCCTTCATCCAGCCTTTGATGTTGAAAAATATTGCGCACACATGCATTTAGTGCTTCCATAATTTTCTTTCCAGCACAACAATACATTTAAGACCCTCAAATTTTGTTTACAGGTTTTCAGAGTATGGTACAGATGGATCTCAGAAAGACTCAATGTAGTAAGAGTTGCCAAAACTTGATATACAGTCATGTGAAAAAAGTTAGGACACCCTGTATAAGCCTGTGTGGTTTTTAAACATATTTTGACATATGGATATTTAATAGCAGTGTTAAAAATACTGGGAGATTCATGTAATACAACTAGACAATTAAAAATGAATTAAAGACTTTTTTCAGATTTTCTGTAAAATGTAATTCTAAACAAATAGTGAGGAATAAATTAGGACACCCCCCATCTTTTTTAGGACACCCCCACATTCATTCCCACTTAAAATGGCTAAAATAAATGTGAAAGAATGCAAATAAAAACAAAAACAAGGTTAGACATAGATATAAGAACTGAATGGGGTGTCCTAATTTTTTCACGACTGTACATAGATACAAAACTTTATGGTGTACTTACAGCTTTTGGGTGAAAGAAATGCTATTTCTCTTTATAACTCATGAAAAAAATCTCATTTACTGGACCTCACTGGTTGTGTTTCCGAAGTGAGCCACTGTTCCAGTTGTGCTTGTGCCACTTTTAGTTTGGCACTGTCAATTTTAGGTCATTCCTGCTCAGGTGCGGACTGTCCGTCGGGAAGGGCGGGACAATTCCCAGTGGACTGGTCATGGTGTGGACTGCTTGTGTTGGACCTATGTTATTATGCCTCAGTGAAAACGGAGGCATACAGTAATCACTCAGTGCGTCTGTGTGTGGATCTGTCTGCCTGTTTCAGCTCGCCCGGTCAAAATTAAGTGCCTTGTATTATTGTATGTCCATATTTTCTCAACTTTTAATTTGCCAGAATTTCGAGATTATGCTTTGTTTTCGAAATAAACACAAAAATAGCTCACCTTTACCAGCATTTTTCCTTTCGATATGATACCATTAATTTACGGGACTTTTTTCAATACTGATACCGATACTTTTTGCCCAAAATCACATGATTGCAGTTTCATTAACAACTTTATTGCAAGGGTCATATGAAATATGAATAAAACTCATGAACATAAACACTTGAACGAAATGCTTATAAAATGATAATAAAATAGAACAATGAGCAAAGTAAATAAAAATAAGATGATTTTTTTCAATTATAATAAAAATAATTAAGACTTAAAATGAATGCAAAATTAATTTCTTAATTTGGTGAAGATTCTCAACTGGTTCAAATATTTTTGACTTCTGAAATATTTCACCATTCATCCAAATCCTATGGTAATACCAAGCAGCATATATGTGCAATTTTTTTCACAATGCAACGGGTTTTTTTATTTTATTTATTTATTTATTTTTACACTATTATTTTAAAACTATTTATTTTACAAATTTAAATGGTGCTTATTCTGTTTATTTTTTGAATTTTATGCTGCTTGGTATCACCATAGTGTCATGGTCGGTGTGCTGACCCTGTCGGCACTCGGGCTTTGCGGTAGTTCTCCGTTCTCTCCTCTGGCGCACAAGCCCCATGAGGCTTGTTATTTTGTCAATGTGCCTTTATTTAATAAACGTACGAACTCACGGCTGCCTGCAGCGTCTCATTGATGGCTCGTGAGATCCATCCATAACAGTAGGTCGCAGCCCCGAGAGGCACAGGTGACCGTGAGTTTGTTTAATTGGACTTGAAGTTCCCCTGTTCAGCGTACCAGCGTGCTGGGAGATGGCGTCGCTGCTCAAGGGCTACTCTACGAGCTAATCATGGCTCTCATAGAGATCAACGGAATCCTTTCCAATGCTCGTAGCCATCACTTCCCCAGCGGCTTGCGCTGGTACCTGGACCTCGCCGAGGCAACTATCAACCGCCATCCTCGCTACGCTGACCATCCTGAGATCACAGCGAGGAGGGCGGACATCGCTGCTCAACAGGAGAGACTCTGTGGGCTAGAGGGAAACTCCGGTAGGAAGCCGAAGAGGAGGCATCCTCGCTCCTCACTTCGGGATCCCGTTCCTGTCCCCGTTCGAAGCCAGGAGTTCGCACCGCCCAGGGGTGATCCCCGAATGAGTGAGACGTCAGTCGGGATTCCCCCGGAGAAGTTACAAAAGTCAGCTGTTTCCATCCGGGACCGAGTGGCTGCAGCTCGCTCCGCCGTTCACCCCAAGCAGATCATCAAACATGTGACGGCGTTTCCCAAACCTCTCCTTCGCCTCGCCCTCTGCCGGTATCCGTCGTCACACGGCCAACAGCAAGCCTCAGCGAGAACCCCGTCCGGATCCTGTTCCGGGTCGTCGGAGAAACTCTACCTCTCAGTCAGCTGCCTCTTCTACGTTTCGTCAGGAGGGAATTCCCGCAGCCTCTCCCCCCGGGTCATCTCTCCCTGCTGTTCCGTCAGATCCTTGTGCCCGGATCGCCTCGGCTGTCATCCCCTCCTCCTCGACGTCTTCCTCGGCTGCTGTGAGTGCCGTGAGTCCTGTTTCAGCGAAGCCCGTCGTCGGTCCATCGCGAGCAGCTCCTGCTCATCCTTCCAGGGGGCCCTCCATCACCATCCAGCGGGGAAAGGGAGGAACGAAGTCCACTGCAGCGGATTCTGTCGGGCCTCTACGGATCAGGCAACTAACTTTTCATTCTGTTCCTACATTGGATGAATTGCCTTGCTTGATTCCTGGGGGCGGAGTTAGGGGTTCACAGTCCCCTGAACTCTCTCCACCTGCTGCAGTAATAGCAGTTAGTAATGGACCTGTTACCTTTGTGTCTCCTTCCCCTGAGTGTTCCGTGGCACCAAGCCTACGCCATCGGACGAGGAGGGAGCCTGCGGCCCTGGAGAGCCTGGTTTCAGCCCCGCAGCCATGTCATGGGCAGAGGAGGAGAGCGGACTGCAGTTTGTAGCCTGCACCAACAATGAAGCGTCCCCGGGTCTCCACGGAAGAGTGGTCTGACTCAGCAGGTCGAGGATCTCCTGCTGCCATGTCGTGTGGGTCGTCGGCGTGGTCATCAGCGTTGGAGGGTCCTCAGGCTGTGGAAACCATCATGCCGCCTGCGGGGCACGCCGTAGCCTAGTGGGAGCCAGAGGACGTCCTTCTGCCATTGGAACCCGGATCATCGAAGTCCTGGACGGCGACAGAACTCGAGTGCAGGCATGTGTTCTATTTTGTCTTCCTTCTATCTGTTCTAGAACATTTTTGCCTGTCTCTCGGGGAGACGTGCCAGGTGCAGCCGTCCGCTGCATCCGAGCTCGTCTCACTGGGCTCTGTCGCTACCGGTGATCCTGATACCAGTTCTTCTTCTTCTCCTGAGCCTTCTCCCAGGGTCACCGGTGCGAAGTCAATCCCGGTCGCTTTGCTGGAGGTTCCGGGTTCGGGTTTGGAGGTCGTCCCTGGTGCTGCGCCGACCTAGTGGGGGTCCATCGCGGGTGCGGCATTGACCCAATCGGGGTCCGACGTGGGTGCAGCCGTGACCCAATCGGGGTTCATCGTGGGTGTTGCTCCGACCCAATCGGGGTCCATCGTGGGTGCAGCTCGGGCCCAATCGGGGTCCAGCAGGGGCACAGCGCCGGTTCGGTTCAAGGTCGGTGAGGGAGCTGCAGATCCTCTGCCACCTGACACTGGACTGGCCCATCATCCTTCCCCCAATTCATCTCCACCGGGTGCCATTGGGGTTCTCCATATTCGACTCGGCTCTCCTTCATTTACCCCCTCTCCAGGGAGGCCGTCTTCGTTTTCTCCCCTGCGGTCCTGGTGGCCGAGTGATGCGGGTCGGCCGCCTGGAGGACTGCCTCGCCCGTTTGGCGTTCTGCGTCGGCCACCCGACAAACTTTCCCTTCCGTTCGGCAATCTGGCCCGGCCGCCAGAAGCATTGTGTTTCCTGGCCTGGGACTGGGGTAGGCCACCCGAACTGTTCCTTTTCCCCCTGCCAGCGATTTGGACGCTAGATGCAGGGCGGCCCCCCGAACTATTGGCTTTCATGCCGTTGTGCTCAGCCTGCCGTCATCCCTGGTTTTTTGTCTTTGCTCTGCTGTAACCTTTTGGGATGTACTGGTGTTTTGTTGATGAACTGTTTATTCCCCGCTCCCTAGCGTGTGTTTTTGTTTCTCCCTCTGTTGTGATTGTTCTTTCCTTAGGCTGGGAGATGTCCTTTTGTGGCCTGTAACAGGTTATTTGAATTGGATTTAAACTGTAGGGGTTCAACGCTATTTAGTGTGTTTGGTTTTTTTTCTCTCTCGCTCCCTTCCTCTGTTGGGGGATGATATGTGTTTTCTATGGAACTGTGTATCTTGGTCTTTAGACCCGGGTTTTCTGTTTGTGGCCTGTAGGCTTAGTTTTCCCTTATTTGCACTTATTATTCTGTCTATTATCCACCTGTGCATTATGGAGTATTTTTTGTGTTTTTCCATGCTCTGTAGTGGCTCCTTGTTGTATTTTCTGTCTTCACCCTTGTCGCCAGGGTCTAACCCTCCTTGGCCTTTCCCCCCCACCTCCCTCCCTGGGGTGGTCTTGTTGGCCTCCCAGTTGGGGGGAGCCCGATGTTACACCGTGTCTAGAATCCGCGTCGGGAATGGGGGCAACTGTCATGGTCCATGTGCTGACCCTGTCAGCACTCGGGCTGTGCGGTAGTTCTCCGTTCTCTCCTCTGGCGCACTTCTAGACTTTTATTATGACAGCATCTCGGCGGGGTTTCCGGCTGTCAATGGAGCCCCGCTGGACGGCTTGATTCCAATCAGCTGATGATCCTTCATCAGCTGATTAATCAGTTCAGCACTATTTAAGGGAGCAGCTCTGTTTGCTCGGGGCTGTGACCTCGCCTTCTTTCCAGTCTGGCTTCCCTAAGCCCGAAGTCAGTTCTTCCCAGCGTTCAGGTTCCGCCCTCGCTGACTATATGTAAGTGCCTTGTCCTTATTTGTGTTTTGCCCCACGAGGCTTGTTATTTTGTCAATGTGCCTTTATTTAATAAACGTACGAACTCACGGCTGCCTGCAGCGTCTCATTGATGGCTCGTGAGCCATAACACATAGAATTTGGATGAATGGTGTAACATTTTAGAAGTAATACTTCTTCTGCCGCCCTGACGCTGCTGAGTTCACTCTGCACGAGAGTGAGTGCTTGGCTGCGCAGTGATTCTTTGGCTCTAACATCTGATAGGCTGCCATAATCATGTGACACGGCAGACCAGCTCTAAAATAGGCTTGGGCTGGTTTTCACACATAAATTTAATGCCTAAAACTCTCAGAAGTGAAAACAAATTGCACGTTTTGTATTAACATAGTGGTATCGCCCAGCTGTATATCGACCAGCTGGTATCAAAGTATTGATACTTGAGTATCGATACACCCATCCTTACCATCAATGCAGCTGAAACGTCATTGTAATGCTTATGCCGGCCTAGTAGAGGTGGCAGTGTGCCTTTATTACAGCCCCACTGAGCACTTCCTGTCAACAATCGATCTCGTGCTGAACTTTTAAGATAGCGGTTGTTTCTGCAAACTAAACACATATTCTGGAACTATACCATTTATTCAACACATTGTTTCTTTTCAGACACGTTTTGCTTCTTCTTCTTCTTTCGTATGAAGTCACTAAACAACGTCATGTAAGCTGTGAAGCCAGGTCACTGTCTCCAGGGTGGGGTTAGTGAGAGCCACATGGATACCCTTAGGTGGTCCAAGGTCAGGGCACTCTAATAGGACATGATGTGCTGTTGTCTGCTCTGGGTTGCCACAAATACAAGCTGTTGACGAGTGAAGGCCCCAACAATACATGTTGGCATTGAAACAGCCAACTCCCATTTGCAGACGGTTGAGAATAACCCAATCTCTGCCACCAAGCTGGGCACCTGATGGTGGTTTTGTGCTTGGAGTGATGTTGAGCTGAGGTGGTTTTTCAGCTCGATAGTGTTAGCTAGCATCATGTTGTTTGGCGCTGTTAGCATCTTCACCCACAGCCGGTGGTTGCTAGTGTACTCGGCCAGCTGGTCCTGCACCGTTTCATCTTCCAATAAACCAAACCTGCAAATGCTAGCTAGGTGATGAAGTTCTGTGATGAATTGTTTAGCTGTTTCACCAATTCTCTGTCACCATTGACGGAATCTTATGCACCTCGCCAACACCTTGTCAGGTGTAGCAAAGTAGCTAGCTAGCAGCTCTACAGCATCAGCAAACGAGTCCGTTGGTCCTAGTGTGCAGGTCATTGCGGCCATCATGGGGAAGTCTATACCCATGTAGACTGGGGAGACTAACGTGCATGACAGACAATCGGCCACGACACTGAACTTACCGGCGACGTGTTGAATGTTGGTAGTAAATTCCAAAATCCCGGCCAAATGTCGTTGTTGCCAGGCCGACCACGGTTCCGAGACTTTGGCCATCGCGTACGTCAGCAGCTTATGGTCCACGAATGCAGTGAACTCATGCCCCTCTAACCAAAACTGGAAATGGCGCGTCGCCAGGTGGAGAGCCAGCAATTCCCTATCGAACCTGCTGTATTTGCATTCGTTGTCACGCAAAGTTCGGCTGAAAAATGGGAGCGATTGCCACGAACCTGAGACATACTGCTCCACTCTGCCCCTATGGCAACATCAGATGCGTCTGTAGTGAGCACTATCCATGCAGACGGATCCAGGTGGGCTAACAATGTGGCCTCCGCAAGCGCTGTTTTGGCGTTAGTAAAAGCCTGGACTTGCTCAGGAGTCCAGTCGATGGCTTCCGCGGGCTTCTTTTTTTAAGCATGGCATACAATGGTTGCATCAGCTGGGCTGCCCGGGGAAGGAAATGGTTGTAAAAATTAAAAAATTCCCCAAAACTCCTGTAGTGCTTTCACAGTCTGCGGGCGCGGACAGTCCGACACAAAGCACACCTTATTCGGTAACGGAATCGTGCCCTCTGTCAAAATGCGGTGGCCCAAACAATCAATCTCTGGCACGAACTGGCACTTCGCCGGATTAACTATCAGCCCATGCACCTCCAACCTCTGGAAAACCATCTTGAGATGGGCGATGTGCTCCTCCTCGGACGCACTAGCTACCAGAATGTCGTCTAGATAGACAAAAACGAAGGACAAGTCGCAAAGCACTGCATCCATCGTCCTCTGGAAAGTCTGCGCCGCACCTTTTAATCCAAATGGCATGTGTAAAAACTCAGAAAGGCCAAAAGGAGTTATTTCCACTGTTTTTGAAATGTCTTCCGTGCGTACCGGGACGTTTGGTCCACGGACCAGATCCACTTTTGAAAAAACACGCGCCCCGCACATCCAGGCTGTACGGAAAAAGCCTGGATGGTCGGAATGGGATAACGATCGTGTTCCGTGGCGTTATTCAAGCACCAAAAATCGCCGCACGGTCGCCACGACCCGTCGGCTTTAGGCACCATGTGTAGTGGGGATGCCCATGGGCTGTTGGAGCACCTGACGATGCCCAACTGTTCTAAGTTGGTAAACTCCTCTCACGCACTGGCCAGTTTAGCTGCATCCAAATGCTGAGGTCGTGGGAACACCAGCAGTCCTTTTGTCGTTATAAAGTGCTCGACCCCGTGTTTCGCTACCGTAGCTGAAAAAGTCAGGACCGTGAGTGCTGGGAACTGTGCAAGTAACTGTTGGTACTTACCCCCTGGAGCTGTAACAATAGCCAGTGTTGTCGACCCAGCTCCCCGAGCTGTACAAGGCAGTGTGGTGAAAGAGATTGCATCCACTAATCGCCTGTTAACAACATCAACTAACAACCCATAAGCACATAAAAAATCTGTGCCTAAAATGGGGCCAGAACATGCAGCTATCACAAAGTCCCACTGAAAGTTGCATGTAAGCATATCGTCAGTGTCTGCTCACCAAATGTCCTGATGGTGGATCCGTTGGCAGCCGTGAGCTTGGGACCACTGCATCCTGCCACCCTGTGTGCGTTGACAGGCAGGATGAGCCACTTCTGGGAGCTGGAGTCCATCAAAAACCTTCTCCCCAAACGTGTGTCCATGACATAAAGCAGTCTGTTCCTGTTGACATCGGTTGCAGCTGCCACTGAATTCCAAACATGCCATCTTCCCGGCTTCTTGAATTGGCATGGTGACAGGCAGCACTGGGTATTCGAGCTGAAACAGCGATGATAAAAAAAAAAGATCGCCCCGTTCTTTCGTCTTCTGGTGTCCGTCCCAGCTACCACGAACAGCACCTCGACCTCGCTGGAGTCTCTCATGGATGCCGGTGCCACTGTCTGCACGCTGAGAGTTCTGGTCAACAAAATGATGCGATCCGCTTCCTGCGCCAGGGCGCGGTAGTCCTTAGCAACCAGCCACGGTGAGTTAGCCAGGATCACCCTCGTTGTAGCCGGTAGGTTCCTGAAGAACAAGTGGGCGAACAGGAAAAATTCGTCGTCCTTCCCCCTCAGCGCCAACATGCTATCCATGAGCTCCACTGCTGATCTGTCCCCTAACTCTGAATGCGTTAGGAGTCTCTCTGCCCTCTCACTGTCATAAAGGATATAGTGCTGGAGAAGCATCCTCTTGAGCACTTCATATTTTCGTTGGGTTAACGGCTCCTGGAGCAGGCTCGTCACCTGTTCCGTGGCGCGCGCATCCAGCGCAGCGACCACGTAGTAATACCTGGTATCGTCCGTTGTTATCCTGCAGATTGCGAACTGAGCTTCTATGTGCAAGAACCACGCGGTAGGGTTGTGAAGCCAGAAGTCTGGGAGCTCAACTGAGACCATTGGTGCTCTCCCTCCAGGCAGGTGGTGCTCAACTCAATTTCCATGGCACGTCTTCAGATCACCAAAGTGGAGAAAGGAGGCAGGTGAGGCAATGAGCTGGACGACACAGAAACTTTATTTTTTCTCCAACATAACTTACAGCAAAGGAGAATCCCGGGTCTCTGTGCATTTCTCTTTTATATCTTAATTTTCATGCATTGAGACCCGGAACTTCCAACCATAATACATTGTTGTTTGAACAAAGAAATATGTGGCACATTTACATGACATAACGCCAGCACCACTTCCATACCCTTCTTCTCTCAGCCACTCCGGCAGCTCTTACTCTCCCCGGGGGGCACATAGACCCAACAGTCCCGTCTGATACCCCCTAGTGACACCTCCTCCTTCGGTCCATTGTTCTCTCCTTCCCCCTGCCTTCTCTGGGTAGAGAAACCCCCACACCATGCCCCCACAATATTCCTTTTTTTAATCACTGTGTTTCTTCTTTCTGCGCTTTCTGTGTACATTTTCTGTGCAGAGATTTTTAAAAGGTGTTTAAAAGGTGCTTCTTCTTTCAACTGCTCCCTTGAGGGGTCGCCACAGCGGTCCTCTGCCTCCATCTCACCCTTCTGGTGTCCAGATGACCACCAGGATATTTGTTCGTTTTTATGGGCCGGAGTCTTTGCTGAGTCACCGCAGATTCACCGTTCTTTTAAAGTTGGGTGTTGGTGATCATTGAGAGGTACGGTGGAGGAGTATCGGCCCAGTAAGACAGTGCCCTGAATCTCTGCCTCTTGTTGGTCACCTACGCAATATACAGTAGCTTGTGTTTATGGAGACAGACCTGCTACAACCCGTCTCGAATGATTTGGTGCTTCCCTTTGGTGCTTTCCTGCATATCTCCTGTAAATTGTTTTCCTACATGTTTATTTCCTGAGTTGTAGTGTAAGGAAAGAAGAAGGCGGGGCGCCCATTCAATGTGGAATTAGTGCTTTTTTTTGTGGGCCAAGGAGTAGGTTTAGTGCTTAGCTTAGCTGTTAGCCTCCTTGTCCTTTCAAGTCAAGCCTAGAAACAACAACTTTGCTAGGAGCCTAAGATAATGTCTGAGTGGCTCAAAAATATATGACTTTACCTCAAGGTAAGAAGAAAATTTGTGAAACTCAAAAAAGTCTATGTCCAGTCAAAAAGCAGAGCATCAGTGAGAGTCAAGGCAGGAAATCCTATAAAAGGTGCAATGGAAAATGAGGAGTTTTGGTTATGCCAAGTTTGTCAAGGAACTTTTGAAGATGACAATGATCGATTACTTGAGTGCAATGTGTATAACTTACACTATTGTTGTGATTGCACAGCCATGGAAGAGGATATTCATGTGGCTATGTATGCAACGCCCTGACATCTACTGGTTCTGTCCTAAGTGTGCCCCGCAGATATCAGCCTACTGTGAAGGCTTGTTTCAGAGTAACCACTCTGGCCAACAAGAGGTCAGTACAGCAATAAAGAATATGGAAGAGAGATTGATAAAACTGGACAAGATGGTTGACCAAAAAATAACTGGCCTGTACAAAATGGAAGAGCATATTAGATTAGATTAGATTAGATTCAACTTTATTGTCATTACACATGTATGAATACAAGGTAACGAAACACAGTTTAGCATCCAATCAGAAGTGCAAAGGACAGCAGTGCAGTATATACGATAATTAACAGTATGTGCAATTTAAGCAAGTATATGCAAATATATGCAGCAGTGCAGAAAGTTAAAAGTACTGTTATGTGCAAATAATGTGCAATAAGTTAGATGTAGTTATGTAGTTATGCAGTTATGTACAGGTGAGGATGGTAAAAGATGATTGTAAGAGAGTCAGCAGGGAACTAAGTTCAATAACGTGACAGCTGTTGGAAAGAAACTGTTCCTAAACCTGCTGGTTCTAGTCCGAAGGCTTCTGAAACGTCTTCTGGAGGGGAGAAGCTGGAACAGTCCATGAGCAGGATGGTTGGAGTCCCTAAGAATGCTGCGTGCCCGGCGCAGACATCTTTTCCTGTAGACATCCTCTATAGCTGGAAGTGGAGTCCCTGTGATGCGTTGGGCGGTTTTCACCACCCGCTGCAGCGCCTTGCGGTCAGCTACAGAGCAGCTCCCATGCCACAGTGTGATACAGTTGGTCAGGGTGCTCTCTATCACGCAGCGGTAGAAGTTGCCCAGGATGTCAGTTGACAGATGGTTCTTCTTCAATGTCCTCAAGAAGAAGAGGCGCTGATGGGCCTTCTTGATCAGGCTGGTGGTGTTAACTGACCAGGACAGGTCCTCCGAGATGTGGGTCCCCAGGAATTTGAAGCTGGGAACACGTTCAACAGCTATGCCATTGATATGGATGGGGTCATGTGTCTCTTCCCTCTCCTTCCTGTAGTCCACTATGAGCTCCTTGGTTTTGCTGGTGTTAAGGAGCAGGTTATTGTCAGCGCACCAAGTAGCCAAGTGCTCAACCTCTGCCCTGTAATCTGACTCGTCGTTGTCCCTGATGAGTCCAATCACCGTGGTGTCATCTGCGAACTTTATGATGGAATTGGATCCATACATAGGCCTGCAGTCATGGGTGTAGAGGGAGTAGAGGAATGGGCTGAGCACACAGCCCTGTGGTACACCAGTGTTGAGTGTGATGACGGAAGAACGGTTGGGGCCTGACCTAACATGCTGGGGTCTGTTGGTCAGAAAATCCATGATCCAGTTGCAGGTGGAGGTATTGATTCCCAGGTCCCCAAGTTTGGTGAGCAACTTGGAGGGGATAACTGTGTTGAATGCTGAGCTGAAGTCAATAAACAGCATTCTTGCATAGGTGTTCTTATCATCCAGGTGTGAGAGTACATAGTGCAGCGCTGTAGAAACCGCATCCTCTGTACTCCTGTTGCTCCGGTAGGCGAACTGATGAGGGTCCAGTGTAGGGGGCAGGCCTTTTTTGAGCTGTGCCAAGACCAGTCGCTCAAAGCACTTCATGACTATGGGCGTCAGTGCCACAGGGCGATAGTCATTTAGGCACGATGGTGTTGAATGTTTCGGCACTGGTACTATTGAAGTGGTCTTGAAGCACGCTGGTACCACGGCCTGGGCCAGGGACAGATTGAAGATGTCTGTGAAGACCCCTGCCAGCTGCTCAGCGCATGCCCTCAGCACACGCCCAGGAATGCCATCAGGGCCAGCAGCCTTACGTACGTTGACATGACTCAGTGCATTACGGACGTCGGTGTGGGTGAGTGTGAGGTGGTGGAGGTCATCAGAGGGTGGGAAATTGATGTTCTTTTCATTGTTGTCCTTGTCAAAATGAGCATAGAAGTTATTTAGCTCATTGAGAAAGGGCACAGTCATGGCTATAGGTATGGAGTTGCTGGGCTTATAATCAGAGATAGCTTGAATGCCCTGCCACATACGTCGGGGGTCAGAGTCCCCAAAATGTTCCTCCACCTTCAGCTTGTAGCTGTGCTTGGCCTTCTTGATGCCCCTCTTCAGATCTGCCCTGAATGAACTGTAGGCCTGTGCATCACCAGATCTAAAGGCATTGTTACATGCTTTTAGCAGAAGTCGCACTTCTCTGTTCATCCACGGCTTCTGATATGAATAAGTTTGCTGAGAACATTACTGAAAAAATGAAGAAGAGCTGAGTCGATATTGTCAAAGAAGGTGCAATTGAAAATACAGATAATGAAGAGACCCAACTTAACAACAGCCAAGTCTAAGAATTTTCAAATTCAAATTCAAACGTTTATTTCAAACTCAGGGTTCATATTAAATGCAGAACTAAAACGAGTAGAAAATAAATAAATAAATAAAAGTATATACAGATCAGCAGACACTCGGCGCTCTTGTAACAACAATAACATACAATATTGGACTCAGTATAAAATAGAACGCCACCACTTCCAAATGCTGGAGTGAAGTGTGAGTGACGAGTTGACAATTGCTGATATAAGATGATTGTTACATGCCAGCAACCTTCTCATAAAACTGTAAACATTCTTTCGTATCAACTCGCCAAAAGACGGAATGTTCAAGGACACAAACATCTTGCTTGCACTCGACTTTTGTGGTCAATACAATACAAGCATGATGAGAAAGAATGGGATGGGAGAGAATCAACTATAATCATCTACAGAGCGCCAGAGAGTGAGGATGTCAACCCATCCAACAGACGAGCAGAAGACACAAGCTTTCTGCAAGATATGTTTGCACAAGCACTTATCATCATCATCATCATCATCATCATCATAGCAGTCTGTCGGGGGCGACAATGACTGTTTCATTTAGGTCTGATCAGATTCCTCCACGCAGCTCTGTCCTTCGACTTCGACTGCTAGGAACTCCTGACCTTGTTAACCCAGGCGACATCCAAGCCGGTATGAGTTGCTTTCTGACTGACCATTTCATGAAACTGCTTGCAAAGTATTTGAGTACCGCTAGCTTTTGCTGGATTAGCAGCACATTCTTGGCAGATAAAGGTATTATCAGTGGCTGTTGCAGTGACTGACCAGATGATAGGTTTGTTTATCTCTGCTCTTTGTGTAGTGCATGTCACGATACACCGAATGGCAAAAGTCCACCACAGACCTTGCGATAGATGTGCTTATCTGCCAGGATGTCCAGTCTCACCCCGTGTAACTAGGAGTGGTCCACCACAGACCTGTGACAGATATTGATTTAGTTCTGCCAGGATGCCCAGTTTCACCCTCCACACCCTCGGAAGGGCAGGGTTGCCGGTTGAGTCGCCGACGGCTCAACCCATGAGACAGGTAGTACAAGGGAATATAAAACATTAAACATGTATTTATTTTTTCATTATTTTCCTGCACAAAGTAAAATGCACCATGGGATGATCATAGCATGTAGGCATAATTTACATTTATTTACCTCATTTACTTAATGCATCACTTTATTCTTCAGTCATGATAGTGTTTTTTACTCTTGCATGTCATTTCCTTTTTACTACTGTTTCACTTTTTTGAAATTAATTTCTTTTCTGAAATTTCCTCCTTGTTTCTTGTAAATTTGCTGCTTTTGTCTCAAAAATTTGACTTTCCCGTTTACATTTGTGTCTGTCATAAATGTGCAGCATTTTTCCTCAAATTTGACTTTTTCTTGTAAATTTGCAATTTTTGTCATAGAGTTGAAACTTTTTGATAAGTTTGCAGGTTTTTTTTTCCTTCAATTAGCTTTGTTTCTTGTAAATTAAAAACTTTGTCAAAAACCAGTTTTTTCCTCATAAATCTGTTACTTTTTCATGTAAATTTGCAATGTTCATAGGGACGCTGGTTAAAATTTTGTTCGATGTAGTGGTTTATTTTTTCTACAGATCTGGACAATGATCCAATTTTATTTTTAATGGGTTTTTTTGGGGGGGGGGGAGTTTTTTCTTTTTTGTTCCATTTTAAGTTTTTGGCAATAGATGGATGGATGTTCAAAAAATGAAATTTTTCTGGGTGTTTTTACAAACATTTTTAATTCACAATTTTTCACTCTTTCTATCAGTATGCTGTTAATATTTCCTGCACTTACAAAGCAAGTAGGAGAAACAGTCTAAATTCAAAAGAATATTGAGGAAATTAGCAGACATAAAACATTTGTATGACTCGTCCTAACACTAATAGTTACTGTACATACCCTGTTAAATTACATGATGGCAGCTGGTGTACATATCGATGGCATTAGAAGTTGTTCTCCGCTCTTGACACGATTTGAACAGAAGTTACTGAACACAGCAGAAAGCCATTTTGGTAACGCAACACATCCAGCTTCCAGTCAGAGCCAACACAAACAGCCAGGTTGCGCTTGATTGTAACACCAATATACACCTCAATACGGGTTATATGAGTGGATAAAAGAAATAAATGTGAATATAGTTTGGTGTCCCAGCAGCATCTTGTACTTCAGTCTCCAATCCACAGCATCTGTATTGAGGACAGAGACCCACGGATCCTAAACTCCGCCGATTGTGTTAGGTGCGCTTGATTCTTTCCCCAACGTATACTTCCACCGGTAAAGGTTGAACAAAAAAGTCACGTTTGACCTCTTTTATGGTCAAGCAGTCATTGAAACCATGTCAAGATTACTTTTCAGGTATTGTAGCATTGCCATGCAAGAGATGAGAGCCCGCGGTCAAGTGGCTTCTGATCTCTCAAACAGGTTCATTTTGTCTTCTTAGTGATAAAACTGATGTTGTTCTTCTATTCAGACAAAGTAAAGAGATGTTTCATATCTTGACATCTTTCAACTGTCACCTGCAGTCTTTTTCAGAAAACACCATCTGAAGTCCGTGACGTGTCACATCAGCTGTTTTATCCTTTCCATGGGAGTGACCGACCTGACAGATTTGACAGATCTGCCAGGTTGGTCACACACACCCCCGCCGAGCGGTGGTCTCTGGAGGATAAAGTCTTAAGTGTGCATGAGCATGAAGGCTTCATCATCTTGGTTCATGGTATACAGACCACCTGTTGGTTGCAACACTAGAACTTGGGGAAAATAGAAGTAAAATCCACCACTAGACTGGGGAAGAAAATCATGAAAAAGGAAACCGACCAATGAAAGTAATTCTGAAGAATGTTGAAGACAAATAAAAAATAATGACTAGATTAAAGAAGCTGTCAAATGCAGAAGGTAGATTTAGAAATATAAGTGTATTATACAACCTGTGTAGAGAAGATCGAGAAGCTATCAAAGAAAATGTCAGGAACCGAGCCGGCCTGGTTTCCCCGGCTCGGTCCTGCCTTCTCTGTGGGTCTAGGTGCTGCAGCTTATGTGTATGTTATGTATTGCTGTCTGTATTCTGTATCCTTATCCACTGTCGGACTGGCAGCTGTTAGACAGCCTCTGTGACCTATTTTCTGTGAGCACTGCTGACAGTCTGCCGGTTCGGCCTCACCCCCTCTCTCTCTCTTTACCATCAGCTGTTCCCAGCCCTGTTAATTATCTTTCCCAGTCCTTGCCCAGGTGCTCCTCATTTACCATATCCAGCAGTGCGTATACTTAAGTGCCTTTTGCCAGTCACCCACTGCTGGGTCTTTGTCTAACTGATCGTCTGCCTGCTTGTGCACATCAGTGAACTGTAAGCTCCTATGGCGTGTATCCACTCAGCGCAGCCCATGGTTCTTCTGTATCCCTCTAGCGATTCTGGCTGTGGGACGCCAGCGTGGATACAAACCTTATTGTATGTGTTCGGGGGGCGATGTCAGCCCCCAAACGTCCACTGTAAGTGTTTTGTCAAACCCTTTTGTAAGTCTTTATGTTAATAAATGTATGTGGTGGAACCCAGCATGTAAATCCTCATTATTTCACCCCTTGCCGTGCGCATTGGGAAAGCGCACGGGAGGGTTCATGACAGAAAAGGTGAAAGAAGCAAAACAGATGGGAAAAAAAAAAAAAACCAAGACGAGGGAGGGCTCTCTGTTTACCGAATAAAAGGCCACCCTTGGGACTTAAAGATTGTTCGGTTCAAAGCAAAAAGTGGAAACGATCTACAATCCAGCACGGCCAGCAGCTAGAAGATTTTACAACACACAACCTCCCAGATGATTATACTTCTTGTGAAGTGGAATGAACTCTGGTGCACCAGCCATCAGATAGTAACTACAATAATACTGGAAACAAGAAAGAAAGCAACTATAAACATAAAGCTAATGGTGGGATTACATTTAAGAAATCCCTAAAGGTTTTCTACACCAACATTGACTGTATAACAATAAAGAAAGCTGAATTTTTGTGTGAGATCAATAATTCAAAGCCTGATATCATTATTACCACGGAAACAAATCCAAAGAACACACTCTTCGATATGACAAGAAGTGAATTACAAGTGGCTAGATACACTCTCCATACAAATGCAGAGCAAAAACGGGTGAGAGGGATATCAGTTCATGTGAAACAAGAACGTAACTCTATGGAACCATTAAATTTTAAAATTAAACTAAACAAGAATGATAAACTTTTCATTGCCGGTATATACCGTAGCCGAAGGTCATCAGTTAAAAACAATGTAAAATTGTCTAATTTAAAACAGAGCTTTGGGAACATCGGCTATTTGCATTTGTTAATAGTTGGTGATTTTAACTTTCCAGAAATTAAATGGGCAAATGGACGTGGTATCACAAGATTTAGTAATTGCAATGCTAGCAGATTTTAGAGGCAACCAGGGATGCCTTCCTTTACCAACATGTGGATTTCTGTACCAGGTATCAGATGAATCAGGAACCAAATGTGCTTGATCTCATCTTTACAAATGAGGAACACATGATCAGCAGCATCAAAGCAAAATCACAGGTAGGGAAGAGTGATCATATTGTTAGCTGTTTCACATTTAACTGCTATGTTCAGGAAATGGTTACAAGTAGGAATTTTTTTCAGTATCATAAGGCTATGTGCAAATAAAAAATGACCTTATAATAGATTGGGAAAAACTTCTTGAGAAGGCAAATGTTGACAAGAGTTGGGAACTGTTTACTGATAAATTACATCTATCTATGGACAAAAATATACCAGTAAAAGTAGTCTTAGGTCAAGCAGATATGTTAAGATGGAAAGATAAAGAAACATCTCACAAATTGAGGAAGAAGCAAAAGTTATGGAATATACCATATCAAAAAGTGAAGAAGATCACATGAAGTACAACCAGAACCGTAATGAGGCACACTGGGCCTTACAAAAAGCCCTGAAGAAATTTGAGAAGCATTTAGCTAAGAAAATAAAGTCCAATCCTAAATTGTTTTGGAAGTACGTTAAATCAAAATCAAAAACAAGAGAGTGCATTCCTGATTTAGTTATAAATGAGTCTGAGATGGCTACATCAGACTCGGAGAGGGCAGAAACCTTGAATGATTTTTTTGTTAGTACTTTTACTAATGAGGACATCCACAACATTCCTGATGCAGGAAGACAACAATTCACCCAAGAGCTCAGTGATTTAAAAACCAGTGTGGAGGATTAACATAACAGACTAAAGAGCTTGAATCCTAACAAATCAATGGGATCTGACAGTATCCACCCAAAAATCCTCAAACAACTGGCAGATGTCATTAGGTCTCCATTGTACATAATATTTGAAAAATCTATGAGTAAAGGTAAACTCCCAGAAACTTGGAAAAAAGGACATATTATACCAATATTTAAGAAAGGGGCCAAAAATGTTCCTGGCAGTTATAAACCAATTTGCCTCACATCAGTAGTCTGTAAAATATTGGAGGATATTATTCGCAATGAAATGGTAAACCATATGAAGCCAAATACACTACTCACAAAAAGTTAGGGATATTTGGCTTTTGGGTGAAATTTCAGAATGCATCTAAAATTCATTATAACATTTACAGGTGAATTTACTTTGACCTTCTCTAACTTTTTGAATGCACATTTCCAACTGTTCAGTGTTTCACTACTTTTTGCATAACTTGCTGTTCTCTGACATTGTGCTTAATGACAAAATTCACGGCAGGTGTTTGATCCATGAATTGACCATTACATTTTCTGGTTCAATTAAAATTGGTATTTAAACAGTCCTTTTCATCATGCTGTTGACATTTTGACATCATGAGACCAAGACGACACCTAACAATTGATCAACAGTACCTCGCCATTGCGAGGCTTCAAACAGGATGTTCTCAGAGGGAAGTGGTCACTGAGCTTAGAGTGTCACAGAGTATCATCAGCTGGTTGCAACAGCGATACAGAGAGACTGGAAGAGTCAAACAAAGGTATAGAAGTGAACGCCCTTTGGCCACATCCCACGCTGATAACTGCTTCATCATGATCAATGCCCTGTAGAACCAGATGATGAATGTTACTCAACTCCAGACACATTTAAGGGAGGCCAGAGGAACCCAAGTGTCACGTCAGACCATTCAAAACCATTTACATCAGGTAGACAACCTGCAAGAGTACCTGACCACACCACCAGGCACAGACGTCATTGCCTTGCATGGACCAGGGAGCATTTACGCTGGACAAGGGATCAGTGGGCTTCAGTGCTGTTCTCTGATAAAAGTTGATTCATGCTGAGCAGAAATGATGGCCGCCAGCAATGTTGGAGACATCAAAGAGAGCGCTATGCATCAGCCACTGTTGTCACCAGACGAGCCTTTGGTGGTGGTGGTGTTACAGTCTGGGCAGGTGTGTCTAGTCAATGCAGAACTGCCCTACACCTTGTGAATGGTACAGTGACAGGCTGATAACTACATCATTAATCATAACATCATTAATCCAGTCATTGTGCCCCTGCATGAACAATACAGGCCTAATATCATATTCATGGACAACAATGCTCCAGCTCATCGAGGTCGCATCATGAAGGAATGGCTGTTGGATGCTGAGGTACCTTAAATGGAGTGGCCTGCATTTTCTCCAGACCTGAATCCCATAGAAAACCTATGGGATGAGCTGAGTCGCTGTGTAGAGGCTCGTAACCCTGCACCCACAACTTCAATGACCGGAGGGCCACCCTTCAAGAAGAGTGGAATGCCATGCTTCAGCAGACAATAAGCTGACTTGTGAACAGCATGAGACATCATTGTCAAGCTGTAATTGATGCTCAAGGGCACATGACAAGTTATTGAGACACTGACATTTTTTGTTGTGGTATACCCACCACTGTTGTTGGCTTTTGTTTCAGTAAATTGTTTGAGATGAGGAACTCACCATTGCATGCTTCTACTTAAATGTCCTACTTTCATGATATAATATCACTGTAGCGTGAACTTTTTGCATGTTCCATAAATTTCACACGAAAGCCAAATATCCCTAACTTTTTGTGAGTAGTGTAATTTGTTCTCCAAGCATCAGCATGGTTTCCTGCTGGGGCACTCCCCACTTACACAGATGCTTGAATGCTTTGAACAGTGGACAGAATAGTTAGATCTTGGCATACCAGTGGATACTATTTATCTTGACTTTATAAAGACCTTTGATTCAGTACCCATCAGATGTCTTCTACAAAAAGTAGAGAGTTACGGCATCTCTGGCAAGCTACTAAAATGGATTAACTCCTTTCGTACAGGACGACAACAAAGGGTTTGTGTGAATGGATCTCTGTCACAGTGGACTGACATCACAAGTGGTGTTCCACAGGGCAGTGTCCTCGGGCCAGTGTTATTCACATTATTTGTTAATGATATGCCTGAAGTTGTTGGAGCTAACCTGAAGCTCTTTGCTGATGACAAAAAAATCTACATGCCCACAAGATCACCAACAGACTGTAAGAGGCTACAGCAGGATCTGTTGAGTCTCCAGGAATGGGCTGTGAAGTGGCAATTATGCTTCCATCCCGACAAATGCACAGTGATACGAATAGGGGCATGTCATCCAGAATTTACATATGAAATGACTGATCAGGAAAAAAGTATTCCCCTCCAATTCACATACCATGAACAGGACCTTGGAGTGACTGTAGATAAAGAGCTGTCTTTTGAAAAACACATACAGTCAATGGTGAAGAAAGCCACCCAGATAACAGGTGTCATGTGGAGAACCTTTGAATGCATAAACAATGAAATTTTCCAGCTCCTGTATAAGACAATGATACGGCCTCATGTTGAATATGCAGCCCCTGTGTGGCCACCTCACTTGTGGAAGCTTGCAGATGCTATTGAACGAGTGCAGAGGAGAGCCACCAAACGAGTACCTGGGCTAAGCAATCTGTCATATGAAGAGCACTTGAGGCACCTTAATATTTCCACGCTAGTGTATAGACCAGGGGTGTCCAACCATGTGCCATGGAGAGCCAAGACCCTGCAGGTTTTACCTCCAACCAGTGTCTTCAACAGCAGATTTCAGTGAACTTCTTCCCACTGATTGCTGATAAGTGAAAACACCTGCTGAAGAGACTGGGTACAAGAGAAAACCTGCAGGGTCTTGGCTCTCCATGGCACATGGTTGGACACCCCTGGTATAGACATTTGTAGGGAGATCTAATCAACACCTTTAAGTATATCCATAGGAAATACAATACCTGATCCATGTCCACCAGACCTACTGACAGATACATGGACCCGAGATCATACTTTGCGGCTTCAAAAGAACGTTGTCAGATCAAACTGCAGGTTGTTCTTCTTTAGCAGTAGAGTGGTTTCATGGTGGAATAACCTACCAGAGGACGTGGTGATTGCCCCAAGTGTGGATGCCTTTAAGGCCAGATTTGTTAAGCATTTTGAGGATCATCCAGTCCTCTATATATAGAGCACTGGACAACCCACTGTTGCCCATGATGACTGTGAAATAGTGATACTAAAGTAGCGGCTCAAATTGGAGCGAATACTCCTACCAAGACAGCGAGATCAAGCTAGAAAGGATGTACAGTAGGTTAGGTTGATTAAGGACAGAAACGGTAATGTGCTAACAAATGACGAGACTGTGTTGAGAAGGTGGAAGGAGTACTTTGAAGAGCTGATGAATAAAGAAAATGAGAGAGAGAGGAGGACGAATGAAGCAAAGATGGTAAACAAGGAAGTCCCGAGGATTAGCAAAGTAGAAGTGAGAGCAGCTTTGAAGAGGATGAAGAATGGAAAGGTGGTTGGTCCAGATGACATACTACCTGTGGAGGTACAGAGATGTTTAGGAGAGATGGCAGTGGACTTTTTAACCATATTGTTTAACACAATCTTGGAGAGTGGGAGGATACCTGAGGAGTGGAGAAGAAGTGTTTTGGTACCAATTTTCAAGAACAAAGGCGATGCTCAGAGCTGTAGTAACTAGAGGCATAAAGTTGATCAGCCACACTATGAAGATATGGGAAAGAGTCGTTGAAGGCAGGTTAAGAGGAGAGGTCACAATCACTGAGCAGCAGTATGGTTTCATGCCAAGAAAAAGTACTACAGATACAATGTTTGCTCTAAGAGTGTTGATGGAGAAGTATAGAGAAGGCCAGAAGGAGTTGCACTGTGTCTTTGTGGATCTAGAGAAAGCATATGATAGGATGCCAAGCGAGGAAGTGTTGTACTGTATGAGAAAGTCAGGAGTGGCAGACAAGTATGTGAGGGTGACAAATGGATTCAAGGTGGGAGTGGGATTACATCAGGGATCGGCTCTGAGTCCCTTCTTGTTTGTCATGGTGATGGACAGGCTGACAGACGAGGTCAGGAAGGAGTCTCTATGGACCATGATGTTTGCAGATGACATTGTGAGCTGCAGTGAGAGTAGGGAGCAGGTGGAAGAGAACCTGGAGAGGTGGAGGTATGCTCTGGAGAGACGAAGAATGAAAATCAGTAGAAGCAAGACAGAATACATGAGTGTGAATGAGAGGGAGGCAGGTGTAACAATGACGATGGAAGGAGTAGAGGTAGTGAAAGTAAATGAGTTTAAATACCTTAGGTCAACCATCCAAAGCAATGGAAAATGCACAAGAGAGATGAAGAAGAAAGTGCAGGCAGGGTGGAGTGGGTGGAGACGGGTGCCAGGGGTGATTTCTGACAGAAGGGTAGCAGCAAGAGTGAAAGGAAAGATTTACAAGACTGTAGTGAGACCTGCTATGATGTATTGTTTGGAGACAGTGGCACTCAGAAAAAGACAGGAAGCAGAGGTGGAGGTGGCAGAGTTGAAGATGCTAAGATTCTCACTGGGAGTGACTAGAAATGACAGGATTAGGAGTATATCAGAAGGACAGCTCACGTTGAGCGGTTTGGAGACAAAGAAAGAGAGGTAAGACTGAGATGGTTGGGACATGGGCAGAGAAGGGATAGTGGATATGTTGGACAAAGGATGTTGAAGATGGAGCTGCCAAGCAGGAGGAAAAGAAGAAGACCACAGAGAAGATTAATGGATGTAGTGAAGGAGAACATGGAGAGGGCTGGTGTTACAGAGGAAGATGCAAGAAATAGGGTGAGATTGAGGCAGATGATCCGCTGTGGAAACCCCTAAAGGGAGCAGCCAGAAGAAGAAGGGGGAATATCTTATTTTGGACCTTAATGTGGCCTATGGAACATTATGATTTTTTTCTCTAGAACATATATTTAACCATTGGCTGAATGCAAACAGCAGTCAGCTAAACTGAAAATATGGCTTTTGTTTATCTGAAAAGGTGGAGAAGGAAGCAGCAGCATCAGTGCTACTTGTCCAAAAGCTGAGATGGTGCAGAGTTCTGAGTCAGACACAGAGCAGGAACTGTCAGGTACAACTTAGAACCACAGTCCTAAATATGTAGGTATGCTGTTCGATGGAATGCAATCAGGGTGCATAGAATTACTGACTGCTCAAGAAGTGCATGTTGAAGTTTGTTATTTACATTTTCATCTCATTCTGTAGAGTAACTAAATGTGCAGAGAGATGAGAGAGAGGTTCAAAGCCCAGTACACAATGAGAAAATGATTAATTGACTAAAAAAAGATATTAAAAAATGGATATTTATCCTCCCACATAAAGGTTGTAACCACATTTATAACTAGTTTGACACCTGATATGCATATATGGTGGTGTACAAACATAGTGCTGGTTTCTGGTTCATAGCAATGGGGTGGCCTGTGTCATGATTTGCCCCTCGGGGCAGAGAGACAGACCCATGCGCTGAACTGCAGTTTGTTGCATTTATTAACAAAACACAAAGTTCTAAAGTGCAACAAAGCAAAAATCCAAACAGATGATAAGATAAACTTACAAAGTATCAGCATGAACTCACCAGAACGGGGAAGGGGTTCTGGTGGCAAGGAGGAAGTTTAACTAAGATTGCGGCAATAATGAAAAGAAGATGCTGCCCTTAAATAGGGTCCGAAACAAATACACAAATAGAGACAGGTGTGGGGTCACATGAGCTGGCAAAAAGGTAACAATGATTAATGATTAGGATCGGCTGCGAGCGATGAGAGGAGAGCGAGGGGAGCTGACAGCTGACAGGGCGGCACCCATATGGAGCACAACCCAGAAACGCCACTTGACAGCTGTCAACCCAGAGAAAGAACACAACAGTCCGAAATACAAAGAATAAAATATCAACAAATGCAGACAGAGAAAAAAATACAACCTAATACAAAATGAGAGTAACAAAACCATAACATAAACAAAAAAATAAGAACCAGTACGAAACTACAGAAACCCAAAGCACAAAATACAACAAATATACAAATACAAAGAAAAAGCTACGAGACTGAGCATGGCGGAAACCTCCAGTGCTCAGCTCGTGACAGCCTGTGATGGAGTCAAATTCCTGGCCTGAATTTTTATCCCATTCTGTCCCTGTTCTTGCTCAACCTACTTCATTTTTTTTTAAAGAATAGGCTTAGTACTAGCTTCATAAAGACGAACTGTCTTTGTTTTATTAATATGTGCACTTTCAGATTCATCGGCCCTCATTTATCAAAAGTGCATAGAAATCAGTGCATATTTGGGTGTAAATATGATTGAAGGAAAAGGTCTATGTGGTATTTATGAAGTCCTGTGTATCTGGTCAGTCTCATTGTACGATCGTTCACTCGTTGGTAAATCTGACGGATGGATCAGAGCGTCATTTGAATTCCACGCCCACATCTCGCCCCCAGAATTTACAACACAGCGGAACATGAGACAGCAAAAAGATAAACTTTTCTTAAGTATTAACTGACATTATTATAAGAGCAGTGAAAAATAATAAAGTAGTGTAGTCTGTTATCCTTAAAAGTTGCAGTTGGTTTGATCAGCTGATCTCCAGCTGAGGATTATAACATACTGTATATCAAGTAAGGACAGGTGGACCAGAAACACCCCTTCCCCCCTTAAGCACACAGTCCAAGGCTGGATAATGGGGAACAGCGTTGGTCGGGGATCGACCCCCATCCGTGGGCCACTCGGCAAAGGGGAACAGTCTGTCAGGTGGTCTGCCAAAGTCCATAGACCACCCAATAAAGGAGGAGCTTGTCTGGTGGCTGTCCCAGGCCCTTGGGCCGCCAAATACAAAAATGCCGGTCAGGAGGTCAATCAAGGTCCCGAGCCGACCCGGCCTCCACAGTGGCTACCCCAGGAGGCTGATCTGGTGGCAACTTGATGGTGGGAGCGACAATGTTATCCTCCTGGGGTGCAGATGGTAGGGTGGGGACCTCCTGCGGTGACATGGATGATGACGGTTAACCCCCTGGGGCAAAGGAGGCAATGGTTGGGCCCCCTGGGGCACAGGTGGTAAAGGCTGGCAAGCGGCGTCCTCAGAGGGTGAAGGCTGGTGAACGGCATCGAGCCCAGACGGTGAAGATGAGAGAGTGTCAAGCCCAGATGCCTGGAGATCCATCCTCAATGCAGCCACCTCGAGCGGGGAGGAAGAAATACAGGTTGGAGCCGGGACCACACAAAAACAGCCAGCAGAAGAGCTTGGCGGGCAGAGCTCAGAAGCAGATGGAGGCTGTAATTGGGTCTTCCCACCAGGAGTAAGACAAGACCACTTTAATACAGATATTAAGAAATAAAGAAGAGGACTTGCCTTAACTCCTGCTCTTCTGCTGGCAAGGAAGCTGGTGGCTTTGCTGCTGGTGTAGGGGTGACGAGCTTGAGAGGAGCTGCAGGCAAAGCAGTCTCTGCAGGAGCATGCATGTGGAGAGGAGCAGTCTCTGCAGGAGCGTGCACATGGACAAGAGCAGTCTCTGTAGGAGCATGCACGTGAAAAGGGGCTGTGGCAGCGGTTGAGCTCACCTCCGTTGTGGATCCAGCTGAGGTCTAGATGACCTCGGTGAAACAAGGAGTACAGGTGAGCAGTGGAATATATATATCGAGGTGGCAGCATTAACAGGTGGTGAGGGTCCAGAAACAGCAGGCGGCTGTAACTGGGAACCCTCGCTCGGAGTAAAGCAGTACACTTCATTAGTAGGTGTTAAAACAAATGAAGGTACTTGCCTTGCTCCACCCTATGTTGCTGCTGAAGCTGCTGCTGACGTAGAAATGACAGCCTCAGGGTGAGCTGCCAGAGTGTCGGCCTCAGGGTGAGCCACTGAGACGGTGGCCTCAGGGTGAGCTGCAGGAACAACGGCCTTGGGACGAGCTGCAGGGGTGACGGCCTCCAGATGAGCTGCAGGAAAGGCACCGGGCAAGGCAGTCAGGGGAGGAGCAGCAGGTGAGGTGAATGTGAGCGAAGCAGCTGGTGAAGTGACCGGGAGAGGAGCAGCAAATGAAGCGGCTAGGAAACTGGCAGTAGATCAGGCGGTCAGAGGCAAAGCAGTGGATGGAGCTCTCTGGAGAAGAGGGAAAGCAGCTGCTGGAGCTCTCCGGGAATGAGGAAGCGCAGCCACTGGAGTTTTCTGGGGAAGCCAGGCAGGAGAGGAGCCGGAGGTGGGTCTGGAATGGAGTGCCGAGTGGAGCGGTGTCTCATGGAGTCTTCCTTCCACTCGGGTCCCCCACATGCCAACCCACTGCCATAAAAAATCTCCCTCCACTCCGCAGAAGTTACCACAGGCAGGCAGTCGGCTGGCTCAGGCAAGTAGAAGGCTGGCGATGCTGGTCGGGCCGGAAGAGGAAGCCCCTGCTCCCAGGGAAGGGAGCGCAGGCTCAGGTGGGTTTCCAGGATGTTCGTGACGACCCCCCAGCAGCATGCAGCGTGTTGCGGGAAGGGGAAGCTACTGGCTGAAATGATGAGGTTCTGCAGCACCTCCGTGGCTGGCAGCTCTGCCTCTCTCCACCTTCTCCTCCTTCGGTCACCTGCTGAGTCCAATTCTAACAGCTATTCTGACAGCTACTGTCAAAATAGCTGCTACTTGCTACTGTCAAGGTAGCCCTTCTGCAGCAGATAGGAGGACTCAAATGCCAGGCGACTATTTAACATATTTTTTTATAGCATCAAGCAGCTTGAGGGCTGAAAACAAACAAACAGGGCTGTAACACAAATGATAATGCACAGACAGATGTGGCAGGGATGACTAGAACAGCGTACTGAGGGTAAGGCGTGAGGTGTATAAGTAGAGCAGGGAATAATTAGAGCAGGGTGTCATGACTCGCCGCTCATCAGCGGCGCCAGCTGCGCGCAACCTGCTCCTCGTCAGCGGCGAGGTATTTAATCCACTCTGCCCTGGGCTTCGGCCTGAAGCCGTCTCTCCACTTTGGCATCATTTGCTACTACGGTACTCAAGCCTACTAGCAAGATTATCTGGGTAAGCCCCCCTTACCTCTTTCCTCCAGCCTTTTCCCCTGTGCACAGGTGGACTTCCCCGGCGGCGGACTTCCTCATCTCGCCGCTGTCTCCACGCTGCTGCCACAGGCACTGCAGGTCACTGTCTCCCGGGCTCCGCCCTTGTCAATGCCAGCCACCTGTCGTAACCAAGTAAGCCAGCAAAACCATTATCCTCTGTATTGGTGTGGTGCCTGTTACCCTTCTTCCTCTGCTTCCTCCCATAGGGTTGTCCGGCTGTACGGCCTCCTGCCCCCGTGCCTGACGCAGAGGCCACCACCAATACATTTTTATTCCACAGACACGCAGCCACACATCCCTGTTTGTCAATAAAGCTGTTAAATCCATCCTGAGCCTGCGTGTGTGTCTCCTGAGCCGTGCATTATGTCAGTACGGCTTCAGCAGAGCGGCTCAGCAGACAGCGGGCTCGCACGCCGTCTTTCCACCCTCGAGGCTCAGGTGGATTTAATAGCCCATCAACAACAGGTGATATTAAACCAATTGACTATCATTACTAACCGGTTAGACCGCTTGGACCCCCAGCAGCCGTTCCCCTCGGCTCGTCCGGGTGGCGCAGCTCCCGCTACTCCGGCAGCTGTCCAGCTTGCTCCGGGTGCGCCGGCACGGCTCACACCAATCCCCACTCCTGCTCGCTTTAGCGGCAAGCTTGGTGGAGCTCAGGGTTTTATCATGCAGTGTGAGTCCGTGTTCCTTCGCGTTCCCGGAGACTTCCCCTCAGACCACAGCAGGATTGGCTATATTGGTAATCTCCTGGAGGGTTGTGCTCTTACCTGGGCTTACGCCATCATGACGAAGCCCAGCTACGCCACCCTCACCTATGGCCAATTCGTGCGACAATTTCTGGAAGTGTTCGATCATTCGCGTTTGGACAGTGTCCAGGTCGACCGCCTTCTCAGCCTCCAACAGGGGAGCCGATCGGCGGCCGAATACGCGATCAACTTCCGGGTTACCGCGGAGGAAGTTGGCTGGCAAGAGCGTACGCTCTGCGGCATCTTCCTCCGCAGCCTAAACTCTGGTCTGAGAGATGAGCTGGCCGGCCGGGAGACGCTGGCGGAGCTGATTTCCCTAGCCATCAGCTTGGATAACAGGCTGCGTGATCGCGCCTCAGAGCGGAAGCAGCCTTCTCGCTCGCGGGGCGTCTCTGCGTGCTTGTCCCAAGCTCGCCACCTGGCGTTGCCGCCGGAGGCCTCCGAGGAGTCGGAGCCGATGGTGACGGGCCGGACAAAGCTCCCCCTGGCGGAGAAACAACGCCGCCGTGATCTGGGCCTTTGCATGTATTGCGGGGGTAGCCAGCACACGGTGGAGCATTGTCCGGAGAAGCCAAAACGAGGAGGTCCGCGAGTCACTGTAGGGGGCCTCGCGGACGCTAATCGGTTAAATCCCCTCACGCATTTGACGCTGCCCATCCGCTTCTGTCACAACCTCACTGGGCACCTCACACATGCACTGGTGGATTCAGGCGCGGAGGGTAGCTTTATTTCACAGAGCCTGGCAACCCGATTGGGCATCCGTTGTCACCCCCTCGACCCTCCTCTCGCCCTGGTTAATCTCTCCCGAGTCTCACTGGGAAAGGAGACCCATCGGACATCTCCCATTCCGGTGATCATCTCAGGAAACCACCGGGAGGATATCTCCTTCTACGTCCTGCCCACCTCGGTCACTCCTGTCATTCTCGGATACCCCTGGCTCCGCCTCCACAACCCCGCCTTGGACTGGAAGACCGGAAAAGTGTCAGCTTGGAGCACCTTCTGTATGGGCACCTGTCTCCAATCCGCTGCCTGCGCCCCGTCCTCGCCTCCCACAGCCAAGGACACCGCGCCTCCGGATCTCACCCTTGTGCCCTCAGAGTTCCACGACCTGGGTGCAGTCTTCAGCAAGTCCAAGGCGATGTCTCTGCCTCCTCACCGGCCCTACGACTGTGCCATCAACATCTGGCAGGGGGCGCCCCTACCCTCAGGACGCCTCTATAGCCTGTCAGCGCCGGAGAAGGAGGCCATGAACACCTACCTGAAGGAGTCGCTCAGCGCTGGGATTATCCGACCATCTTCCTCACCAGTAGGCGCAGGGTTCTTCTTCGTGGGAAAGAAGGACGGCTCCCTTCGTCGTTGCATTGATTATCGAGCTCTCAATGACATCACGGAGAAGGACCGGTACACCCTGCCCCTCATGGATACCGCCTTCCACTCCCTCCAGGGGGCGACCTGGTTTACCAAGCTGGATCTCCGCAGCGCTTACCACCTCGTCCGGATCCGGGAGGGAGATGAGTGGAAGACAGCCTTCCGCACCCCTAACGGTCATTTTGAATATCTCGTGATGCCGTTTGGGTTGACCAACGCTCCAGCCATCTTCCAGCGCCTCATTAATGACGTCCTCCGGGATTTCATCGGCCTGTTTGTGTTCGTCTACCTGGATGACATCCTCATCTTCTCCAGGTCCAGGGATGAGCACCGGGTCCACGTGAGGCGGGTCCTGCAGAGGCTGTTGGAGAATCGCCTATATGTCAAGGCGGAGAAGTGTGAATTCTACGCCAAAACAACTTCCTTCCTGGGGTTCGTCTTCTCCCATGACCAGGTGCTCCTGGACCCAGCGAAGATTAAAGCGGTGGTGGATTGGCCCACACCTACCTCTAGGAAGCAGGTTCAGCAGTTCGTCGGGTTCGCCAATTTCTACCACCGCTTTGTCCCAAATTTTGGAGCCATCGTCGGGCCTCTGACCCGCCTCACCTCCCCTAAGACCCCGTTCCGGTGGACTGAAGAGGCCGCAACGGCCTTCCAGGCGCTGAAGACGGAGTCCTCCTCCCGGGTCCTCAGCAGAGGTCGATCCCGCCCTGCAGTGCATAGTGGAGGTGGACGCTTCGGACACGGGGGTGGGGGCGGTGCTGTCCCAGCGGTCTCCAGCCGACGGAGTCAAGCGACCCTGCGCCTTCTTCTCTCGACGCCTGTCCCCGGTGGAGCGTAATTATGACATGGGGGACAGAGAGCTTCTGGCCATCAAGCTTGCACTTCAGGAGTGGCGTCATTGGCTGGAGGGGGCCGCCTTGCCTTTCGTGGTCCTACTGACCACAAGAACTTGGAATACCTAAGATCTGCCAAGCGTCTGAACGCCCGCCAGGCGCGCTGGTCCCTGTTCTTCGCAAGGTTCAAATTTAACATCACCTACAGGCCTGGCTCCAAGAACGGCCTGCCCGACGCCCTCTCCAGGCAGTTTGCCCCGGAGGCCACGGAAGACGCTGTTCACACCATCCTGCCCAGGTCATGCGTCGTGGGGGCTGTTTCCTGGGACATAGAGGATAAGATCCGGAGGGCTCAGGAGTCGGAACTGGACCCTGGCGGCGGACCAGAGGGGAGGCTCTTCGTGCCATCTGCCGTCCGGGGGGACATTATTCACTGGCTCCACACCTCCAAGCTCACCTGCCATCCTGGAGCTTCACGGATGATCGACCTCCTCCAGCGATCCTTTTGGTGGCCAGGTCTGCGGAAGGAGGCCGCCCGTTATGCCCAGGCCTGCCCCATCTGCGCCACCAGTAAGTCAGGTAACGCTCCCCCTGCGGGCCTGCTCCAGCCCCTGCCTGTTCCTGGCAGGCCCTGGTCGCACATCGCCTAGACTTCGTCACCGGGCTTCCTGTCTCCAACAACTTCGACACAGTTCTGACCATCGTTGACCGTTTTTCCAAGGCCGCCCACTTTGTGCCCCTACGTGGACTTCCCTCAGCCTTGGAGACAGCGGACCTCCTCATCCAACACGTGGTCAGACTGCACGGAATACCGGTCGACGTGGTCTCCGATCGTGGCCCCCAGTTCTCTTCGGACATCTGGAGGTCTTTTTGCAATGCCCTGGGAGCTAAAGTAAGCCTCACCTCCGGCCATCATCCCCAGTCTAACGGGCAGTGTGAACGGACCAATCAGGAGCTGGAGGCTGCGCTCCGCTGCATTACCACATCCAAGCCCATGTCCTGGAGCTCTCACCTTGCCTTTGTGGAGTACGCCAACAACACCTCTCGCTTATCTGCCATCGGGATGTCTCCCTTTAAGGCATCCCTGGGTTATGATCCACCTCTATTCCCCGCGCAGGAGGGCAAGTTGGCTGTCCCCTCTGTCCAGGTGCACTTCAGGCGGTGCCGCTCCCTTTGGACTACGGCGCGCAATGCACTTTTACGCACGGCGGAGCGCAATAAATCCACGGCGGACCGGCACAGGAGACCTGCCCCTGCCTACCAGGTGGGACAACAAGTCTGGGTATCCACACAGGACGTCAACCTAAAGGGTGAGAGGAGGAAGCTGGCCCAACGATTCATCGGCCCATTTCCCATAACTAGGATTATCAACCCGGTGGCTGTGCGTGTGGCTATTCCCTCCTCCCTCCACATCCATCCCACCTTCCACGTCTCCAAAGTCAAACCGGTGGTCTCTGACCCCCTCTGCCCTCCACCTGCAGCGCACCCCGCTCCCCGGATGATTGGTGGCCATCCGGCCTGGACTGTCTCTGAGATCTTGGACCTCCGGCGCCGGGGTCGCGGGTTGCAGTATTTGGTGGACTGGGAGGGCTATGGACCCGAGTGGAGACAATGGGTGCCTTCCTCGCTGGTGTTGGACCGGTCCCTCATCACTGAGTTCCATCGAGCGCACCCGGAGAAACCATCGCCAGGAGGCGCTGCTAGAGGGGGGAGTACTGTCATGACTCGCCGCTCATCAGCGGCGCCAGCTGCGCGCACACCTGCTCCTCGTCAGCGGCGAGGTATTTAATCCACTCTGCCCTGGGCTTCGGCCTGAAGCCGTCTCTCCACTTCGGCATCGTTTGCTACTACGGTACTCAAGCCTACTAGCAAGATTATCTGGGTAAGCCCCCCTTACCTCTTTCCTCCAGCCTTTTCCCCTGTGCACAGGTGGACTTTCCCGGCGGCGGACTTCCTCATCTCGCCACTGTCTCCACGCTGCTGCCACAGGCACTGCAGGTCGCTGTCTCTCGGGCTCCGCCCTTGTCAACGCCAGCCACCTGTCGTAACCAAGTAAGCCAGCAAAACCATTATTATCCTCTGTATTGGTGTGGTGCCCGTTACCCTTCTTCCTCTGCTTCCTCCCATAGGGTTGTCCGGCTGTACGGCCTCCTGCCCCCGTGCCTGACGCAGACGCCACCACCAATACATTCTTATTCCACAGACACGCAGCCACACATCCCTGTTTGTCAATAAAGCTGTTAAATCCATCCTGAGCCTGCGTGTGTGTCTCCTGAGCCGTTCATTATGTCACAGGGATGGGCAGTAAGGGCCATTCCACTGCAGATTTTCTGTTCCACTCAGTCTCTTCAGCAGGTGTTTGCACTGATGAGCTTCAAGAATTGCTAATTAATTCAATTCAATTCAATTCAATTCAACTTTATTTATATAGCGCTATTTCACAACAACAGTCATCTCATAGCACTATCAACTGTAGGGGGGAACCCCCACAGTTGCAGAAAGACCCAATTAGAGAAAGCAACTGCTGAAGAGACTGGGTGGAACAGAAAACCTGCAGTGGAATGGCCATTCATAGCACAGAGTTGCCCATCCCTGAATTAGAGGATGAGGGACGGCTGAGAATAATTAACAACATAACCAATAACTGAGGAGTGGAATTAACTGAGAGCGCTGTCACAACGTAAACACAATATACAAAGCAAGACAGAATCATGACGATAATAATAATGCAAAAGTTAAACAATACTAAGAGTGGTTCTGCTGAAGTGAGGGTGAGAATACTGATAATGATGATAATGATAATAATAAGTCCAAAAAGAACATAAAGTGTGGACAGGGTCTGACCCTGTCCAGATCATGACACAAACAGGGGAAAATAAAATAATTTCCCCATATCTTCTCTGCTGAATTTCTCTTGCTAATCCAGAGCATTTTTTTTTTTTAACCCCAATGCAGCGGATCACCTCAGCTGGGCACTTCAATCAATCAAAGCTTTATTTATATAGCACTTTTCATACAAACGTTGTAACACAAAGTGCGTCACACATTATGTAAAATAAAACACAATTAACCTCCCCATACACACACACACACACACACACACACTTGCATACATACACGCACACACAAATTTGCGTTTGCATTCTGTGCATAAAGCTCTGTTGTGGTTTAGTTAATGGATAATTTGTAAGGGATAACTATTATGAGATACTGTACTACATAACAGAAAACTTAGTCAAAGAAATATTTTTTAGAATATTATTTTATCACAGTGCTCACACAGGAGACTCCTTACAGTACAGATATATAAATATAGTAATAAAACAACTGAAAAAACCCTGCAGCTCAACTGCAACAGTAAAAAATGCTTCAGAAACTAAATTCAGTTTTATACAGTTCATCAAATAACTTGTTTTTTTTTATTCTGCTTAAATCTGTTTCAATATTGGCTGCAGTGACATAAATATGGATACAACGTTTATAATTACTAACAGCAGCTTCTTTAGTCTTGAAAGCAAATCATCAAAACTCTCATCTAAATATGACACAAGGCAAACATTATCACCCGAAAGGTTTAACTGCTCATTGTAATTTGATATTGTCATATTGACTGGACAAGCAACCTGAGTGCAAAGTGCAATTACCAAGAGAACACACAAAAGACGTTTGACCTTTTATTAGAATTTTCAAAATCACACATTTGTAGAAAACGTCAGTCACTTGCCAGATAAGCAGGAGCCCTGCGGAGGATAGACGAGACTGATTAGGGAGGAATGGAGAAATAATGGGAGACAAATTACACAACATAACAAAAATAATTTTTTTGTAAGTTGTCTGTGTTTTTTCAACTGATTTAAGACAATTTTGCACCACTGAATCCGAAAATGACATCTGTTTCTTTCGATCAGGTCAGGTTTTTATGCTAAGTTATAAGCAGTTGTACAGTTGTACTGTAAATTGAATAGTAGATACTGATAAAGGTAAGTACATGTAAATTGAATGTTATGTTATCACTGTTCAAAATTCAGAGAATTTCAAGAAATAAAAAAAGAATTTTGCATCATATAAAGCGAAAATACCCGTACATGTAAACAAAAACATAAAAAACGTGGCCATAGTTCAAAAAGTTGACCTGATTGAGCAAAACCAGTGTGATTTTTGGATTCAGCACATCAAAATTGTCCTAAATCAGCTAAAAAAAAAAACTTAGACAATAAATTTGGTGTTGACCAGTGTTATACCACTTATGTGGGAGATGAGAAGAGACCGGCACAGAACCCAGTGAAGGAGAAGAACCAGCAGGTAAGAACTGCCGGTCGGGTATAATTGTAGAGGTCTGACCGGGTGGAGAGGATGGGCTGACTTGAGGGCGGAGCAACAGCCTGGCGAGCGCACCAAATCCCTGAAGACACACCACTTTGTGTGCAGCAACCTGGAAGAGATGGAAGAAAAGGAATGTAAGACGAGGTCATAAACAACACAACCACTTACGAGTGAGCTGTCTGCTGGAGCAGTATACCCATACGAGCCAGCATCCAATCACTGAAGATCGCTTCCTTATAAACGCTGGCCCAGCAGGAGTCAGCAGGTGCGTCTGATGAGGAAGCCGGTGAGCAGGAAGGAGGGGACGAGTGCTTGTCAGCACATGACAGATATGGTCAAATAATTCTCCCACACAGCTACTAGTCTTCTATGCTGTACGGGAATCTGCAGCCACTTGAAAATTTGCGTGCCCAAACTCAGAGCTGACATAAGATTTGAGTGCACTGTACAATCACATTCAGATTGCTAAATACCGATCTGCATAATGAAATGATTGTACAGCCACTTTTTTTTCTGTGTCTTACACACATTTGATAGATGAGGGCCACTGCCTTCTGACTGTTAGCTGAATGGTTTATTGTGCAATAACTGCACTTGACACGATTAGAAGTGCTTAACCACCTACAGTGCCAGCATTGCCAGGAAAAGCCTGGTCTACATCTGAATCACTACACAAAATATATTTCATTAATTTTTAGCTCTATTGTGGGAGCAGGATTCTCAGATCTTTGCTGTATGATAAAACCATCTTTGGAAATCTTTTGACACCTTAGCAAGTCAACTTGTTTCTGGAACATTTTTCATCTGAAAATAAAACAAACCACCTCTTTGCAGCTCCCTAATTTCTGTCTGGAGATAAAGTAAATACTTAAAAATGCATACAGTATTTTCTGAGAGAATTCAGAAGAGTGGTTAAAAAAGGCATACCATCTTATAACTGCAGTGTAGTGTATTTGAATATTTACAGCATGTTCTCCTTTCAGGTGTGTAATATACAGTATATGAAGCAGAATACCCACATTTAAGAGAACCCCAATGTCCTTTTAAAGAAGTTAGAGGGGGACTGGTGACAAAATATAGTTTGTCATGCTGAAGATTAGTTTGTGAACTGTGTTATTTCCTAGGAATGGGTCCAAAAGATCAATTCTTTGATTCAGATCAATTCAATTTTGAATGAGCCAACATCGATTCACAAAATCCATGGGTCGATCTTTTAATCTAATGCTTGTTACTTGTGTGAAACTTGCCAGAGGTCTCTGGGCATGTTGAACTCTCACATGGTTCAGTATTCATACGGGAGTTCAGCCGCAGCTGAGTGTGGATTGTCATGGCTGCGTGCTGTGTGCGGCTAACAGTGTTAAAGGACCTGGGGGGAGATGGCATCTTGGATTCAAGAGCTGCAAGGACAGTGAGGGGCTCGAGAGAGCCAGGGCCATGTGCGGGCCCCATGGAGCACACATATAGAAAAATAAAGGTATCATTTCTGTCCCTTACAGGGTACTTTTCAGAAAAGTACCCTATAAGGGACAGAAATGGTCCTTAAGGTAGCAAATGTGGACCTGTGTTTGGATTTAAAGGTACATTTTTGTCACTGGGGCTCCAGATATGTTCTTCAAGGTACTGTTCTCGTACCCTGTTGGGCACTGCTGGAGCGACAAGCATTTGTACCTTTTTAGGTCCATTTCTGTCCTTTGACTTCTTAGTGTGTAGGTGAAATACTGCAAGTATTGTAGACTAGTACTGGCACAAGCATAAGCGCTTGATTGGAGGCTGTACTGGAGGGGACGTCTGCGGCAATGGCAGCGTCAGAGGTGTTGTGCTCTGATAGGCAAGGCAGGCAAATCCTTGGGGCCCCAGGCCAGAAGGGGGCCCTCCAAGGGCTGACTAACTTTGAATCACTACTGTGGTGACAATGTGGAGAGTTTGCAATGACAGTGGTAGGCCAGCGCAGAACTCCTTAAGGGGGCCCCACCTCTCACTCTTTCAGGTACCGGTACATGTCTTATGTAAAATGGTAAATGGCATTCACTTATATAGCTCTTTTACTTATCTATGGATGACCAAAGCGCTTTATAGATCCTGCTATCCACCCATTTACACACACATTCACACACTGATGGCAGTGAAGCTGCCATACTCCGGCGGTGGCCTGACCCACCAGGAGCAACTGGGGGTTCAGTGTCTTGCTCAAGGACACCTCGACATGCAGACTGCAGACAGAGCGGGAATCGAACCCCTGACCCTTTGATCAGTAGCTGGCCACACTATACCTACACCACAGCCACCCCATGTAACAAGTGAGAGCAGACCTATCAAAATGAAGTGAAGATATTCGTCTGGCAGTGACAAAAGAAAAGAGTAGAAAAGAAAGAAAGACAGCGGTAAGTAGTGCAAATAATACAGTAGGTAATTAAACTCAGAGCAGCTTAGTGTGTCCTGATGTCACTGTGTTGAGTAGCTGGGTGTTGCGGTAAGGACACCAGTACTCATCTTATTTGCTTGTAATGTGCACTTTTGACATTTTTTTTAAAGTTTACATTTCACATTTTTTGTTAGAGTCAGATTATTTATTATATAAGGATGATGAATGCTGGTTGGAGGTAGCCCCTGTGAATTCTTGCCCACGGCCTCAAGAGCCTCTAGAATCACCTCTGGCCAGCATATGACTGTACAGCATTGTTGAGGATGATGGCTTTTAAAGTCTCATAAATATGCTAGAGCCATGCTTCATTTTGTGGGCGCGCAAATGTTTCAGTGAAATGGTAATCCCAGGCATGTATGAGGAGGTGGGGCACCGCATCATGGCATCACAGTTGGCAAAGAGACAGCGGGACATGTGGAGGAGCAACTGACACTATAAGCACTTGTTGGCACTTTGTCAAATCATAAGTTGGATAAAGAGTGCATGTTGTGACTGACTTTGGGTCAGTTCTTAATAAGATAAGATAAGCCTTTATTAGTCCCACAATGGAAAAATTACAGGATTGCAGGAGCAAAGGGATAACAGCACTCAGAGCAATAGTAAGTAAGATAATAAGATAAGAATTGGTTAGCCAAAGCAGTAAATAAATATACATAGTATGTACACAGTTATATACACAGTGCAAGAGCAGTTAGAAGGCATTAACAGCATTACAGTTAGTTACATTACCAGCAATATATAAATCTAAATATTAGGGGTGTAACAGTTTATGTATTCATATTCTGATTTTTCGGTACGGCACCTTCGGTTCGGTGCAGAGGCATACTGAGGTTCCACACGGACCATGTTGACTGATGGACATGAAGTGTAACTGCCTCACGCCGGACATGTAAACAAACAGTTCAGCCCTGTACAGAGAAGCCAGAGCTTGAAGACGAACCAAAGCAAGTGAATAAGACGAAAACAGCATCAGATATGCTTTTGGCAGTATGTTGAACTTGTTAACTCATTTGAAACGGCACCACACGAACATGCAGCACCAAAAAAAAAAAAAGACTAACATGGTACAAACGCAGGTTCCAGCAGCATTTAGACAGCCTTTCCAGAGTCTTTCAGATTGAGCCAAAGCAATAACAAATGCCATTGGAGTTTTTATAGCAGCAGATCTAAGGTTTAAACACATGCTGAAGATAAATGAGCCCTGGTATGAAGTTCCTTGTTGTGTCCACTTCAGCCAGAAAATAATGCCATCCTTTTAAGAAAAAGATAAATCTGTTAATGCTGCACTTTAGGCCAGTGTTTTTCAAGGGTGCACTGGTATGTTCAGGTTTTTAATGGGACATTATTTAATTTCACTTCTTAATTGTCCAAAAAATTGGAAATAATTTGCTATTGTTGTGTATGGGTGCCTTCAGAACCTATACACAATAATGACAAATTATTTGCAATTTTTTGACCAATTAACAAGTGAAATTTGATAATTAATTTCCCACAGAAACTTGAACATACCAAAGTGCCCTGGTTAAAAGCACTGCTTCAGGCAATAAGGAACTTTTATTTCCTAAAAATACAAGAATAATTCAGACTATTCAAACTTCTATTGTTGCACTTGTTTGCATCGTGCATTTGCTAAAAAGAGAATTTATTTGTTTTATTGCATATATTTTATTTATTCGAGAATTGACTGCTGGCTGTTTGCAGTTTTTTTTTTTTTTATCAAAGCTGTTCCCACTTATACAAAAAATGAGAAATTTTATGTTTTGCATTTTGTTTCCTAACTGTACCGAAAATGAACCGAACCGTGGCCTTAAAACCAAGATACATACTGAACTGTGAGTTTAGCGTACCATTACAACCCTAATAAATATAGATCTTAACTTACTTAGCTTAATCCTCGCCTGGCCACTTAAGTGACTGTTGCGGCCAATCGTCTGAAGGCAGGGCGATCTTGGGCTAGGATGATGAGGTCAGCAAGAGGCCTTATCATTGCAATCTGGGTCGTCCAGGTCAGTCTGGGCCAACCTCAGGGGCGATGCCAGCCCTGGGGGGGCGGACGAGCGCTGGTGGAGAGGGCCTGCTTGGCCGGTGTCCCATATTCCAGCCTGGCCACGTGACCGAGGAGCTGCAGCCTCCCTCTTCTGATGATGGTGGAGATGGGGATAGGACAGCCTGCCCTCCTGCAGACCTCATTGCTTGTGGTATGGTGGAACCATCGGATGCTGAGGATGTTACGGAGGCAGGTCCGATGGAATGTATCCAGATGATAGGTGGTTGTGGTGGAGAGGGTCCAGGTATTGGACCCGTAAAGGAGGACGGGGATCACACAGGTGTTAATTTGCAGCTTTGTGGTTGTGCGGATCTTCCCGCTCCACCAGACTCTCTGGAGGTGGCCGAAAGCACTGCAAGACAACTGCAGGTGGCGAATAATCTCTGGGTCTGATGAGCAGGAGCTGGTGATCATAGATCTGAGGTAGGCAAAGTCATTGATAGTCTCAACCGGCTCGTCTTTGATGGTGATGACTTGTGGTGGTGGTGGTAAGAAGTCTAACAGTGATTGGATCTTTGCCCTCGAGCACCTAGGATGGCACAGCCTACTGCTAAATGAGCTCCTCAGTGCGTTCAGCGTGTCCCGCATGGGGTGGGACTCCGGCTCCAGCAGAGATGACAGCTTAGCTTAATGTAATCATTTATGTATTTAATTAACCAGGTTGGAGTATTCCAGATACAATTTGCAGTGTTGAGTCTCCAAGAATCAATTCAGAACTGCAAGAATTGGGATTAAATTGTTTTTTTCAAATTACTGATGATTCTCAGTGCTATTATTTCCCAACACCCCCACAAATCCCACAGATTCCATCCACATTTTTGGGTGGCTTGGTAGCGCAGTGGTTAGCACTGTGGCAGCACAGCAAGAGGGTTGTGGGATCGAGACCACCACTGACTACCGTGGGTTCAATCCCACCCCGACTCTTCTGTGTGGAGTTTGTATGTTCTCCCTGTGTCTGTGTGGGTTTACTCCGGTTTCCTCCCACAGGCCAAAAACATGCAAGTAGGTTAATAAGAGACTCTAAAGTGGCCCTAGGTGTGAATGTGTGTGTGTGTGTGTGAGAGTGGTGAAGAGATTGGTGCCGTACCATGGATGCCCTGAATTTCCCTCTGGGATTATTTTTTTAAAAAAGAATTAACTTAGGCAATAAAGTCACCAAGGGTTAGTATAGAATTGTGGGTTTCCTTTTTAAATACCCCCATTAACAGTAGTATCTCTGTGTGTTGTAATGTGGCGCTTTTGGAACATTACTAATGACAAACTCCACTGTACAAGTACTTGAACTAAAAGGGCACCTTTTGCTTTGTACAATGATCCCAAAATCTTTGATTGAACAGTAATGTATTACACGCCTAGAGTAGGACGGCGCTTGTTTGGTTGTACAAATTTAGCTCAGAGACTCTTGAATGCACGTGCAATGTACTTCATTTTCACAAAGATTCAATAATGCCCTACCTTGGACAAACCATCTGTACTCGCACAGGAAAGGCAAGGTACCTTTTGTTCGTGCAAAGGATCTTTATAGCCCCAGATTAAACAAAAGGGACATTGGCAAAACTCCAGGAACAAGAAAACAGGTGATAAAGGACTTACATGGCGAGTTGTTAGTACTCATTTTCAAGAGAAAAGAAAGGGACAAGAAAAGCCAGAGAGGTGGAAATGCTGCCTTTCTGTTTACTTGAAGTAGGTCACGTACATGATGCAGCATTTGTCATAACTGACAGTCCTATTAATCATAGGAGGGATAGTGTTAATGCCCAGTGGCTTTGCTCTGCAGGTGGGTTGTCCCACTGGATGCCAGGGTTCCAACCTTAATGTTCTACCTGTGTTCTTTGTGCTTCTCCTTCCCTCCTATCCCTCACTGCTCTAACCTGAAATGGCTTTCCTTACAGTACATGACCTGTGTGAGGATCAGACTCTCACTTTTTTTTTTTCATCCTTTCTTTGTTCTTGGAACTTTTGACCACATTTTAAGTCAAACTCTGACCTTTTCCTGGCAAGGCTGACAACTTCTTAAAGTTTGTAACGTCTTTTTTTCTGACCAAAAGTTTGTCTTTCTCTCTGCCTCCACCTTATTTCTCATTGTCTTTTCCCCAAATGCTCAATCTTTTTTAGGATACTCACCACAAGCTACAATGAGCCTGACGTTGTTCAAAGCTTTGTGATCCCAAGTGCCCTGACCTACCTTGTCCCACACACATATACTTCTCTCTTCAATCTGTCAGCTCTGTGTATAGTGTTGTTTGTATAGGGCTTAAGGGACAACCCTGTTACAGGGAGTTCTCAGTGTCTTTTCTTTGTATCAGCGAATGCAGAAACAGAGAATACAGTATGATAGGATATGGTTCAGAGCAATGTAAAGCTAAGGTCATAAAGATTCTTATCAACGATGGGTTTGTAAGAATCTCCCAGTTCCTACGAATTCTGGAGTTCGCAGACATTTGTGGAGGGGGGCATAGTTTCTTATGTCCGTCGTTGAATTTGCAAGACCAACTTGAGGCATTCTTGAGAAATGAGGTACTTTTCAGTCATATGATGGCCCTAGTTCTTACTTTCTTCATAAGGGTCCCTTGGGATCTTCCTATGACATACTTACTGCTATGTAATGAAAATGTTTTCTTGTAAGGTGACCGTACGCACCCCTATGTGCAACTCATGGCACGCCTCAAGTCGTTGGTAGGAAGATCTTATGGCTTTCGGCACATAAATTAAAAATATATGTACTGTATATCGGGGGTGTCCAATCGTGTGCCATGGCGTGTCAAGACCCTGCAGGTTTTCTTTTCTACCCAGTCTCTTCAGCAGGTGTTTTCACTTATCAGCAATCAGTGGGAAGAAATTCAGTGAAATCTGCTGCTGAAGACACTAGGAGGTAAAGCCTGCAGGGTTTCGGCCCTTCATGGCACATGATTAGACACCCCGTTGTATATTATATATATATGCCTATATTTTTCTTAAATTCCTTATTATACTCAAAGTTGTCACAAAATAAACAGAGTATTGTATTTAAATAATTATTTTTGGTGTTGTTGTTTTTTTTAAAGAAAATATGCATAAATCACCATAGGAGCAGTGTCCACATTGAATTACAATTACCTCCAGATATTATCATTTAATAAAATGATAATATCTGATACAAATGAAATCATTTAATAATAATTTCATTTTAATATTTTTTTTTCTAACAAAAATGTTTTTCTAATCGAAGAAATACTTATAAATTATGAAAAAAAAATGTTCAGAAAACACGCAGTAACTCACCTGGAGTGGGGAATAATTTCAATCATGCAGAGAAAATCAATTCCTGGAGAGAAATTTCCTTTTGAGAAAAGTTTTATTTATTTATAAGTTTTAGTTACTCTGGCAATTTTGACCAGATTCATCCCAGTTTGTGCTGGGTCAGAGCAGCTGTAGAAGGCTGAGTGCACACAGTGCCAGTGTTGCCAGATATACCAGATAAAATGACGCTTATAAAATGGCGCTTATAAAATGGCGCAGGAGGCAGGGCGGCCGTACCAGCAGCAACTCTCTCGTATCTTTGTGTTTCTATCTGTTTATACCTGTATATAGTGTGTCTCTTATTAACCAGGGCTCTGTAGGAATACTCGGGTTAAGACTGGACCAACTTTTTATCTATGTTAGCCCGGTCTTTCTCTAGTTTTCTTTTCTTTTTCTCTTCCTCAGGCAATGGAGATCAACAGAGGTGGGGGCGGACGCATTGTTTACACACGCGAACAGCTGATTGCGCTGAGGCCGGCGCCTGGAGCGCTGCGGCCGGCAGTGAAGCCCCTCATCCCGGATGAGCTGAAGAGGAGACGCCGCAGGCGAAGGGCTGGAGCAAAGGTGAGGAGGAGGAGGAGGAAGCATAAGCTGGCTGTACCGATGGTCATCACTGGGAACGTGAGATCGCTGGGAAATAAAACAGATGAGCTTACAGCGCTGGTCAGGACACAAAAGGAGTATCGTGAGTGTAGTATCGTGTGTTTTACGGAGACGTGGTTACACTCACAGATCCCGGATGTAAACGTAGCAATACCTGGCTTCAAGACTATACAGAGGGACAGAGACGTGAAAAGCAGCAGGAAAAGAGGGGAGGAGGAGTGGCACTTCTTGTTAATGAAAGGTGGTGTCATCCTAGAAACATTTATGTGAAGGAAAAGTACTGCAGCCCGGACACTGAACTGCTGGCTGTTAGTATGAGACCTTATTATATGCTGCGAGAAATGAAGTGCGCTTTAATTGTTATTGTCTACATCCCTCCGTCAGCTGGCACAGCAGTGGCCTGTGACGTCATCAGCTCCACTGCGGCCACATTACTGGAGAAGCACCCGGATACATTCATGGCCATCACAGGTGATTTTAACCATGTCTCAGTGGGAAAAACACTACCAAACTTTCACCAGTTTGTTGACTGTCCCAGCAGAGAGAACAAAACACTGGATTTACTGTATGCCAATGTCAGTGATGCATATAGTGCCACAGCTCTACCCCCCATTGGCAAATCGGATCACTGCATGGTCATGTTAACACCCAAATATGTCCCCCTTGTGCAAAGGCAGCCTGCTTATACATGGACTGTGAGGAGGTGGACACTGGAGGCTGCTGATGCACTACAGGACTGCTTCGAGACGACAGACTGGAGAGTATTGTGTGAACCACATGGGGAGGACATAGACAATACGACTGACTGCATCACAGAATACATTACATTCTGTGAAGACATGGCCATACCAGCTCACACTGTACACTGCTTCTCCAACAATAGACCATGAGTCACCAGTGACCTGAAAGCACTTCTGAACAAAAAGAAGAGAGCTTTTAGGGCTGGAGACAAGGAGAAGCTGAGGGGAGTGCAGCATGAGCTGAGAGAGATGCTGAGGAGGTGCAAGGACAATTATAGGAGGAAGTTGGAAGATAAACTCAGGCAAAACAACACTAAAGATGTGTGGGAGGGAATGAAACGAATAACTGGGTGCAAGGGGAGAGTCGGGCAGCCATCTGGGAGCCAGGAGAGAGCTGATGAGCTGAATCTGTTTTTTAATAGGTTCAACTCACAGTCTGTCACCTGAGCAACACAACCAGACCCCCACGCACCCCTCCCCACCCACCCTCCTGTGCAGAACCTCTCTCCATCTCCCCCCTCCTCCTCCTCAGGGGGCACCAGGACCCTCCCTCACTTCACAGTGACTACAGATCAGGTGGAGAAACAGCTGGAGAGACTCCATCAGCAGAAGGCTTCGGGCCCTGATGGCATCTCCGCAAGGACCCTGAGGACCTGTGCCAACCAACTAGCTCCGGTACTGAAACACCTGTACAACCTGAGCCTGAGTCTGGAGAGAGTACCGGTGCTGTGGAAGACATCCTGCCTGGTTCCCATCCCCAAGAAGTCATCTCCATCGGATTTGAATGACTACCAACCAGTTGCCCTCACATCTCATGTGATGAAGGTCCTGGAGAGACTGGTCTTAGCCCACCTGAGGCCGCAGGTGAAGACGTGGCTGGACCCTCTGCAGTTTGCATACCAGCCCCATTTAGGAGTTGAAGATGCTGTCATCTACCTGCTGCAACGAGCCCATCTGCACGTGGATGGGGGAGGAGATACTGTGAGAATCACTTTTTTTGATTTCTCCAGTGCCTTTAACACCATCCAGCCACTGCTGCTGGATGAGAAGCTGCGGGTGATGGGGGTTGACAGTAGGGGTGGGTTCAAAAGATCAATATATCGATATGGATCGATACATGTTTGACTGAGCCGATATCGATCCACAAAATCCGCGGATCGATCTTTTAATATTAATATGTTTTAATATAATATTTTTACGTTTGTGAACGTCTGCTGAGTATAATCGGGTTGAAACCGGGTCAGTGAGCCAGTAACAATGGCCGAGAAGCGTAAACAACCAACGCGCTAACGGAGCTAGCAAGCTAACGGATATGCTAGTTCTTCTTCTGTGGTGTTAAAACGGTTCTCATCCAGCAAGAGTTTCCTGCCGCGCGTGCTCTTTCGTGTTTACACGAGCGGAGATAATAACGTGCGTCTCTTAATTTAGCAACAAAAGTCGCCGTAAAGATTGTCCAAGATTGTCCTCAACAGCTTCTGAATATTTTTCATAAATAAAACTTCTGTGTTCCCTGCGGCGCGTGCACACGTCTTTTGTGTTTACATGACGCGGAGTTAATAACGTGCGTCTCTTAATTTAGCAGCAAAAGTCACCGTAAAGACTGTCCTCAACAGCTTCTTATTTTTCATAAAGCGGGGATAAACGGACTTTTACTCCGTGCAGCGCTGTGTTGGAACATAAAGTTGACGACTGATAAACGGAAAATGCGCGGAGGCTGAAACCCGTGAAGCAGAGGAAGACTTGGAGCTGCTGAGACTGTAAGTATAATATTTGTTTGCTTTAACGTTTGTGTCGTCAATTAATAATTTATCTGGCATGATGATGGTTTATTTTACAAACTATGGACACTGAGAGAACTGTTGGTTAAGCGCTGTGAATAAATGCAGAATTAAGGTATATTTTATGAGATTATGGACTCTGCCACTTAAGCGATGTGAAGAGAATAAATCACAATAAAATTAATAAAGGCTGCAGTACAACAAGCTATTGTTACTCAGTAGAACTAAATTGAAATGAACAAACCTCAGGAAATGAACTGAAACCCTTTTCCAACATTGAAAGTTAATTTGTAGTTAAAATATAAAAAAAACCCCAAATTATTAAACCCTACTGTGGTGTGGCGATCTAAAAATATGAATGTTAATTTTACTGTGAAATCTATTCTTTTTATCTGCCTTCAGATGTGTGAAGACTGGAAGCTTCATCCTCACTGAGACCATCTGAAGGTCAGAGGTGGTCAGTGGAGGAGCATCCCTGCTTCATGTGGATTTCAGCACAGAAGAAGACCTTCAAATTCAAGATTCAAGGAGGTGCTGCCATCACTTTCTCCACACTAACATGCATTCAATGCAATTTAGTTGTTGTAATGACAAATTCTTTTATTTCTTTTTTAAAGTTCTCAGCAAGAACACAATATTGGTCTTTTTTTTTTTTTTTACAATTTTACTGAGCATTTAATTCTAAATAAATCACTGTTTAACAAGAAATTTTTGGCAATCCTGTACTTTTCTTGTGGTGTTACATAGAATAGCATCACTGTAAACTATGGAAAAAGCAGCTGCTTTAAAATTTGTACTTCCTCACACAACTTTGAGTGCAAAACAACTTTAAAAGTGCCATAACTTTTTGGAAAAGCTCCCACAAATCCAGGCTTTTTGGGCCACAACAATCACATAAACAGCTGACAAAATCCTGGAGGGACTGAAATACAGTGAGATTATGTCTGCATGGTTCATGCATTGAATTTGTTTACTTACTCTGGGTGGTGAACTTGACACGACACACCCTTTGCACTAAAGAAAGCACCTGTGAGCACTTTATGAAATGATAAGTTAAATAATAAAAAGTGCATTATTGTAACTGATTTTGGGTCAGTTCTACATGTGATAATTTATGTATTAACAAAGTTAGAAGATTCTTGGTACAATTTGCAGCATTAGGTCTCGAAGATTTTTGTTTCATGGGAAGTAAAATGGCTATTAAAATGGTAATTGGGCTGCACGGTGGCGCAGTGGTTAGCACTGCGGCAGCACAGTTTACCCTTGGCCGGGGGATTGTGGGGATCGTGGGATCGTGGGTTCGATCCCAGCCCCCGACCAACAGTGATCTGTGTGGAGTTTGCATGTTCTCCCCGTGTTGCGTGGGTTTACTCCGGGATTTCTCCGGTTTCCTCCCACATGCCAAAAACATGCATGTTAGGTTAATTGGCTGTTCTAAATTGTCCCTAGATATTTGTTTCCTATAGGCCCTTAGAATAGAGGGTTAGTATTAATGAAAGCGCTTTGAGTGGTCTTTGTGACTAGAAAAGCGCTATATAAGTGCAGGTTAGTTAGTTAGTTAGTTAGTAATTCCCCAGATCGAATCGGGATTGAATCGGAATCGAATCGAATCGATTCAGAATCTCAAGAATCGGAATCGAATCGATTCTGGAAATTAGGGATCGTTCCCAGCCCTAGTTGACAGCTCTGTGATCTCCTGGATTACTGACTACCTGACAGGCAGACCACAGTTTGTCCGGCTGGGCAATGTCTTGTCTGGAGTGGTGGCTAGTGATACGGGAGCTCCACAGGGGACTGTGCTCTCTCCTTTTCTTTTTACCTTATACACCACTGACTTTCAGTACAACACTAAGTCATGCCACCTGCAGAAATTCTCTGATGACTCAGCTGTTGTGGGGTATATGAGAGAATTGACAACTTCATACTGAAGAATAATTTATTGTGTGAGCAGCAATATGGGTTCAGACACAAGAGGACAACTGCATTTGCTCTAATGGAATTTATAGAAAAAATATCAACTGCCATTGAAAATAAAGAGTATTCAGTTGGGGTATTCCTGGATCTTAAAAAAGCATTTGATACAGTGGATCATAATTTATTATTAAAGAAACTACAAAATTGTGGTATTAGAGGAGTAGCACTGTCCTGGTTAAGTAGTTACTTAAAGAATAGATATCAGTATGTATGTGTTGGTAACGAAAACTCACAGTTACTGAAGGTTACTTGTGGAGTCCCACAGGGTTCAGTTTTGGGGCCATTATTATTCAATATGTATATACGTAAATGATATATGTAAAGTTTCAGAAAAAATGGACCTAATATTGTTTGCTGATGACACTAATATATTATGCAGTGGAAACAATCTGGAACAACTTCTGGATACACTCGGAAAGGAATTAGGAAAGCTTAAACTGTGGTTTGATTCAAACAAATTAACGCTCAATTTAAGTAAGACAAAATTTATAGTCTTTAACAACCATCACAACAACTCAGTATCTAAACTCAGTGTAAATGGTGCTGAGATTGAAAGGGTATCTGAAACTAAATTTCTTGGAGTAATAATTGATAATAAACTGTGTTGGAAGTCACATATTAATTATATTAAAGGTAAAATATCCAAATCAATTGCAATATTACACAGAGTGAAATATTTGCTGAATCAACCCACACTATATACCTTGTATCATTCATTAATACTCCCATACATGACGTATTGTAATGAAGTATGGGGAAATGCATATAAAACAAACATATACCCACTCTTTATGCTTCAGAAGAGAGCTATTAGAATAATAAACAAAGCAGCTTACAGGGAACCAACAAACCCACTTTTTCTTAAATTAAAAGCTCTCAAGTTGAAAGATCTGGTTGACTTTAAAACTGCAATAATAATGTTTAAAGTGAAGAATCTATCACTGCCCGTAAATATCCAAAAGTTGTTCCAAATAAGGGAGAATCAATACCATTTTAGAGGAACATGTATATTTCAAAAACCTTCAGTGAGAACTACCACCAAGCAACACTGTGTTTCAATGCAAGGAGTCAGATTATGGAACGATTTTGGACCTGAATTAAAATCATGTACAACGCTTGGACAATTTAAACAAAAACTAAAGGAAGAAATACTCCAAACATATATACAAGATGACATGTAAAATCACATAAGGATTGTCATATCTAGCCTGTGTTGTGTTGTAGCTTAGTTTTTTGTTGTTTTTTTTTTTTCTGTCACATTTTGTCTTAGCTTTGTTTTTGAATTGTAATTGTTTCTTTTTCTCTTCTCCTTTTTCTCATTTGAATTCTTGGATGGAATATGGGTGGGCAATATAAGCTGCGGCTTCAGCCATCACCCATTTCGGATAACTTACGTTGAATTGTATAATCAGAGGAGTTATTGTCTAATTTGACCTTGTTGGATTTTCTTTCCCCCTTTGTTATATTATTCAGTTTCTTTTAACCTGTACTATCCGAAATAAAGATTCATTCATTCATTCATTCATTCATATAAGAGGAGGAAAGGAGGGGGAGTACAGGGCACTGGTAGACAGATTTGTCGAGTGGACGGAGCAGAATCACCTGAGGTTGAATGTCAGCAAGACCAGAGAGATGGTGATTGACTTCAGGAAGAGGAAGACGCCTTCTCAGCCATTGCAGATTAGGAGGGGAGGATGTGGGAGTGGTTGAGGACTACAAATATCTGGGTGTCAGGATCAGCAGCGGGTTGGACTGGAGATCCAACACCAATGCTGCACACAAGAAGGGGATGAGCAGACTCTACTTCCTGAGAAAGCTGAGATCCTTCAGTGTGTGCAGCAGGATGCTGGAGCTTTTCTATCAGACCGTTGTCGTCAGCACCATCTTCTTTGCTGCTGTCTGTTGGGGTAGCAGTATTAGGGCCAGAGTTTAGACTTAGAGTTTGGACTTAGAGTTAGACTTAGAGTTTGGACAATCCTGATCACCCCCTCCACCACACACTAGATAGACAGCGAAGCACTTTCTCCAGTAGACTACTACAGCTTCGTTGTCGAACGGCCAGGTACAGGAAATCTTTCCTGCCACATGCAATTTCACTGTACAATAACTCTATGATGTTGTATTCTGGCATAGCTATGCCGCCACACTGCACCTTACAGACTAACTGGTACCTCACATTTTCACTCTGCTCCTGATAGTCCTTCTTTGTGCAACGGGATGAGTCATGTGTTTATACGGGTCATCATATATTAAGCTATGATGTATATAGGTTTTCTATAGTCGTGTTAGTTTTACTTTCCATGGGTAATCCGTTTGACTGTCATGTTTGTAGCTGGTGTTTACATAGCGCCGAGCCCTAATGCTAAAGCTAATGCTAAGAAGGCACTCAGGGTACTGCACAATGTGATCAGTGAAATCCAAACTTCACACCCGGACAGTTTGCGGGGGATTTTAACCACACCAGCCTAAAGACTGTGCTCCCCAAGTTTAAACAATGTGTAGACTTTAAGACCAGAGGAGAGAATATGTTGGACTTAGTGTACACAAACACAGATGCATATAAAGCGATACCCCGCCCCCATCTCGGCCATTATGATCACATGTCCGTGATGCTGCTGCCTGCCTACAAACCTTTATTGAAGCGCAGCAGGCCAGCAGTGAAACAAATCAGGATTTGGCCAGAGAGTGCTACCTCTGCACTGAAAGACTGTTTTCTGCACACAGACTGGAAGGTCTTCAAAATAGCAGCCTCCCAGGAAGACAAGACAGATGTGGAGGAGTATGCTGATACGGTCACCAGCTACATCGCGAAGTGCACAGAGGATTTCACTACAGTGAAGACCATCACTGTGCGGGGTAATCATTAGCCCTGGATGACTGCAGAGGTGCGCTCGCTGCTTACAGCCAGAGATGCAGCCTTCAGAGCAAAGGACAGGATCGCCCTCCGCTCAGCCAGGTCTGCGCTTTCCAAGGGAATTAAGGCGGCAAAGCGCGCCTATGTGGAGAAAATCCAGGGACACCTCTGTGACACTAGGAACACCAAGCAGATGTGGCAGGGAGTTCGGACACTGACAGGTTTTAAGTCTAGGCAGGGGGTCGATGATGACGACGCTTCGCTTCCAGACAGGCTTAACGACTTCTTTGCACGTTTTGAAGCATCAAACTCGACAATCAGTGGGAGGGCTGGCCCACCCCCACCATCGGTCGGACCAGCTTTTACCATCAACACAGCGGACACACGGAGGACCCTAACCAGAGTCAACCCACGCAAAGCTGCAGGTCCAGACAACATTCCGGGACGTGTGCTCCGAGACTGCGCGAGCGAGTTGGCGGATGTCTTGACTGACATCTATAACATCTCCCTGAGTCAGGCCATCGTTCCCAGATGCTTCAAGACCTCTATCATTGTACCGGTGGCAAAGGAACCAGTGGTGTCCTGTTTGAATGACTATCGTCCTGTTGCACTGACACCAATTGTGATGAAGTGTTTTGAACGGCTTGTCAAACCACACATTACAGCCTGCCTCCCTGCATCACACGACCCGCTCCAGTTTGCATATCGTTCAAACCACTCCATGGAGGATGCTATAGTCACCACCCTACACTCTGTCATCACCCACCTGCACCAGAAAGACACCTACGCCAGACTCCTGTACATTGATTTCAGTTCAGCATTTAACACCATTATTCCCCAGAGACTGATGGAGAAATTACTCCTTCTCGGTCTGAACACCGCCACATGTCTCTGGATCCTAGATTTCCTGACTGAGAGACCTCAGTCTGTCCGGGTTGGAAACAACATCTCCAACTCTGTCACGCTGAGTACCGGATCCCCTCAAGGCTGTGTACTCAGTCCACTGTTGTTTACACTTCTAACACATGACTGTGTATCCAGACACGAGGGGAACCAGATTATTAAGTTTGCAGATGACACCATGGTGGTGGGACTTATTCAGAGGGATGAGGAATCATTGTACAGGGAAGAAGTGAGAGACCTGTTGGGCTGGTGCAGGGAGAACAATCTGGTGCTCAACGTGGACAAAACGAAGGAGATGATTATCGACTTCCGGCGGTCACAGCCTGAGCACGTCCCCCTCAGCATTGGCGGCCGTTTAGTGGAGAGAGTAGAGAACATCAAGTTCCTCGGAGTGCAGATCTCGCAGGACCTGACCTGGAGCAAGAATTCCTTGGAGATCAGGAAGCGGGCTCAGCAGAGACTGCACTTCTTGAGGAAACTCAAACAGGCCTCTCTCCCCATCTGCATCCTCAGGACCTTCTACAGAGGTGTGGTGGAGAGTGTTCTGACGTACTGCATTGCTACATGGTACTGCAGCTGCAGTATGTCAGACAAAAAAGCCCTGCAGAGGATAGTCAAGGGGGCGGAGAGGGTAATTGGAGTCTCCCTCCCCTCTGTCCAAGAACTTTTTCAGAACCGTTGTAGGAGCAGGGCACTGAACATTGTCAAGGACCGTTCTCACCCTCTGCATAAACACCTTGAACTTCTTCCATCTGGTAAACGATTCCGGAGCATCAGAGGCAGAACCACCAGACTGATCAACAGCTTCCTTCCACAAGCTGTCAGGATGCTGAACAGCTGACCCAGAATCTCTCATACACACTACTGCACCTACGGACATTTTGTATATTATAGTTAGTTATTCTTTTTCCCCAAGTATGTCTCAGGGATGTGTGAATGGATGGGGGGGTGGGGGTGGGGGGTGGAGCTATGTGGGAGTGTGTCTTAAATCATGCTGCTTCTTATATGGATGCCGAGAGAAATGCAATTTCATCTTGCCTGTACTACAGTTGTATGTACAGCAATATGACAATAAAGTTTGATTTGATTTGATTTGATTTGATTTGATTTGATGTGTGTGTTTCTGTTGTTTGGTTGTCTACTGTCATGCTGCTGTTACATTGTAATTTCCCAGTTTGGGATCAATAAAATACATCTATCTATCTATCTATACAATAATTATCGTATTCATATGATAGTTTTAGGGCCTATACGATATACGATTAATACTTTTTAAGAAGGCCAAATATACGATAGTTGTGGCATTTCCATGCACCCCCCAAAAAGTGACATTTTGATTTACATGAACACCCACACCTCACCAGAAACTGATGCCTGCTCATACCCTATCAGCTCATATCTGGCTGGCTCTTCCTCACTGCCAGTCACATCAGCAGCGCTCAACTCATGTTTGTTTGCACAGCTGTACTTACACCGCAACAAACTTAAAAAGTGAACATGAGTTCAGACTCGGAGGAAAAAGAAGGGTCCAGCAGCACAGACACAGGTAAGAAAACAAAGCAACCCTGCCGGACACAGCAACTTTATCACCCTGCCTCCGTGTTATACCATACATTTAAGGAATGGCTTCAACCTGTTGCTGGGAACAAGGCTAAAGCATTTTGCCACTGCCACAGCATTGCAGTTCTGAAAAAATCATGCCAAAGGAAATAAACACAAACAAAACGTATAGTCGCTGGCTCCAAATCAAACCTCCACTGCCCACTGTGGAGGGCAGTGGAGGTTACCACATTTGTGTGTCACATTTGTGGTAACAAATGTGTTTATTCCTTAGGTTATTGTAGTTTCATGCACATAAAATAGCTTTGTTTTTAAATGCACTGTCCTGTGATTTTTCAGTTTGTTTTAGTTCATACGATAGTTTGTGTCATAATGCTGAGCACGGGTGGAGAACCGTGCTCACAGTTTAAGTTCATCCTGATTATTTTCTGTATTTTCCCCATTTCAGTGCAGGATTGTATCTAGTGATGGAGTTAATTGTATTCTATGGCGCAAGATGGCGGCGCGTGCACAACGCGAGGCTCAGCGTCCTATCAGATTGTGGGGACTAGCAGTGTTATTTCTGCTCATTTCGGGTATGTTCGTTCAGAACAGCTCTGCTTTTACATCTTACACCCGAGATGAGCTTTTGAATATTGGTTTACAAAACAACGATAACGATCTTTTTATCAGCAACCTACGTCTGAATCTACATCTCATCCCGGAGCTCTGGAGAACTCCCGACGCTCGGCAGGCTTCCCGGCCGACCGGAAGTGCTCGCAGGCGGCGTAAGAACCGTAAACAAAGGAGGGGTAAGCGCGGTGGGCTAAGAGCTAAGCTAAAGCTAACACCGCACCGGCTATCGCTATCCAGTATTTTCCTTGCTAATGTACGGTCTCTGGCGAGCAAAATGAGTGAACTACGGCTTCAGATCACCAACAATAAGAGACTTATGAACTGCAATATCATGATTTTTACGGAAACATGGCTTCACAGTGGAATACCCGACAATGCTATCGAGCTAGCCGGCCTACACATGCTCCGGGCAGACAGAGCAGCAGTTGACTCCGGTAAGACAAGAGTGGGGGGAGCGTGCATTTATATTAACAAGGCTTGGTGCATGAACTCTGTCACTGTTGAGAGACACTGCTCAGCTAACCTGGAGTTTCTCATGGTTAAATGTAGACCTTTCTATCTGCCACGCGAGTTCACTTGTACCATCATAACAGCCGCTTACATTTCTCCGGATGCTAATGCTAAGCTTGCTATGAAAGAACTGCATGCAGCTATTAGCAAACAACAAACTGCACACCCAGAGGCAGCATTTATTGTGGCGGGTGATTTTAACCACTTTAACCTCAAGACAGTGCTTCCTAAATTCTACCAGCATGTCTCCGGTCACACAAGAGGGGACAAAACATTGGACCATGTTTACACCAATATTGTGGGAGCCTACACAGCAACTCCCCTCCCCCACCTAGGTCAGTCTGATCATTTATCCTTGTTCCTTACCCCCAAGTATGTACCGCTCATCAACCGGGTGAAGCCATCAGTGAGGACCATCAAAGTGTGGCCAGAGGGGGTTGACTCTGTACTCCAGGAGAAGTTTAGGAACACAGACTGGAGTATGTTCACCTCTCAGGCTACCTGTGGCTCCCACATAAACATCAACTCTTACACCCACTCAGTCCTGGACCATATCAACACCACTATTGACAGTGTCACCACGGAAAGACAGATCACCACGTACCCAAATCAGAAGCCGTGGATGAACAGAGAAGTGCGGCTTCTGCTAAAAGCACGTAACAATGCCTTTAGATCTGGTGATGCACAGGCCTACAGTTCATCCAGGGCAGATCTGAAGAGGGGCATCAAGAAGGCCAAGCACAGCTACAAGCTGAAGGTGGAGGAACATTTTGGGGACTCTGACCCCCAACGTATGTGGCAGGGCATTCAAGCTAACTCTGATTATAAGCCCAGCAACTCCATACCTATAGCCATGACTGTGCCCTTTCTCAATGAGCTAAATAACTTCTATGCTTGTTTTGACAAGGACAACAATTCAATTCAATTCAATTCAATTCAACTTTATTTATATAGCGCCATTTCACAACAACAGTCATCTCATAGCACTATCAACTGTAGGGAGGACCCCCACAGTTGCAGAAAGACCCCAGCAATCAGGCGATCCCCTGTGAGCAAGCACTTGGCGACGGTGGAGAGGAAAAACTCCCTTTTAACAGGAAGAAACCTCCAGCAGAACCAGGCTCAGGGAGGGGCAGTCATCTGCTGCGACTGGCTGGGGGGTGAGGGGACAGAGAAGAAGAAAAGAACAGACATGTAGAGAGCAAACAGCACGATGGGGACTCAATCTATGGGAGAGAACAAACAAATGTTAATGACCAGCAAAAAAAAAAAAAAAATATTTCATAGAGAGTGAGGAAAGGAGTGAGGCCCAGTGCATTACTGAAGGTCCCCCGGCTGACTAAACCTATTAGCAGCATAACTAAGGGAGGGTTCAGAAACACATGATCCCTCCCTAATTGTAGGCTATATCAAAAAGGTAGGTTTTAGCCCTATTCTTAAAAACAGAGATCGAGTCTGACTCCCGAATCCAGATTGGCAGCTGATTCCACAGGAGAGGAGCTTGATAACTAAAGGCTCTGCCTCCCATTGTACTTTTGGAGATTCTAGGTATTACAAGTAAACCTGCATTTTGGGAGCGTAGTGCTCTGTTAGGATGATACGGTAGTATCAGATCTTTTAAATAAAAAGGAGCCTGATTGTTTAGAGCTTTGTAAGTAAGAAGAAGGATTTTAAACTTAATTCTAAACTCTATGGGAAGCCAATGAAGAGAGGCCAGAACCGGAGAGATATGATCTCTCTTTCTAGTACCTGTTAAAACTCTTGCTGCAGCATTTTGGATCAGCTGAAGACTTTTTAAAGATGTTTTAGGACAGCCTGATAATAAAGAATTACAATAATCTAATCTCGAGCTAACAAAAGCGTGGATCAGCTTCTCAGCATCACTCTGAGACAAGATGCTCCTAATCGTGGCAATATTACGCAAATGATAGAAGGCAGTCTTAGAAACAAATTTAATATGTGAATTGAAGGACAAATCCTGATCAAAAATAACTCCAAGGTTCCTCACAGAGCTATTAAGAGAAAGAGTAACTGCATCCAAACTGAAAGTTTGATTTGGAAAGGAATTTCTAAGGTTTTTTGGACCAACAAGAATGACTTCAGTCTTATCTGAATTTAATAGCAGGAAATTACAAGTCAACAACGAAAAGAACATCAATTTCCCACCCTCTGATGACCTCCACCACCTCACACTCACCCACACCGACGTCCGTAATGCACTGAGTCATGTCAACGTACGTAAGGCTGCTGGCCCTGATGGCATTCCTGGGTGTGTGCTGAGGGCATGCGCTGAGCAGCTGGCAGGGGTCTTCACAGACATCTTCAATCTGTCCCTGGCCCAGGCCGTGGTACCAGCGTGCTTCAAGACCACTTCAATAGTACCAGTGCCGAAACATTCAACACCATCGTGCCTAAATGACTATCGCCCTGTGGCACTGACGCCCATAGTCATGAAGTGCTTTGAGCGACTGGTCTTGGCACAGCTCAAAAAAGGCCTGCCCCCTACACTGGACCCTCATCAGTTCGCCTACCGGAGCAACAGGAGTACAGAGGATGTGGTTTCTACAGCGCTGCACTATGTACTCGCACACCTGGATGACAAGAACACCTACGCAAGAATGCTGTTTATTGACTTCAGCTCAGCATTCAACACAGTTATCCCCTCCAAGTTGCTCACTAAACTTGGGGACCTGGGAATCAGTACCTCCACCTGCAACTGGATCATGGATTTTCTGACCAACAGACCCCAGCATGTTAGGTCAGGCCCCAACCATTCTTCCGTCATCACACTCAACACTGGTGTACCACAGGGCTGTGTGCTCAGCCCATTCCTCTACTCCCTCTACACCCATGACTGCAGGCCTATGTATGGATCCAATTCCATCATAAAGTTCGCAGATGACACCACGGTGATTGGACTCATCAGGGACAACGACGAGTCAGATTACAGGGCAGAGGTTGAGCACTTGGCTACTTGGTGCGCTGACAATAACCTGCTCCTTAACACCAGCAAAACCAAGGAGCTCATAGTGGACTACAGGAAGGAGAGGGAAGAGACACATGACCCCATCCATATCAATGGCATAGCTGTTGAACGTGTCCCCAGCTTCAAATTCCTGGGGACCCACATCTCGGAGGACCTGTCCTGGTCAGTTAACACCACCAGCCTGATCAAGAAGGCCCATCAGCGCCTCTTCTTCTTGAGGACATTGAAGAAGAACCATCTGTCAACTGACATCCTGGGCAACTTCTACCGCTGCGTGATAGAGAGCACCCTGACCAACTGTATCACAGTCTGGTATGGGAGCTGCTCTGTAGCTGACCGCAAGGCGCTGCAGCGGGTGGTGAAAACCGCCCAACGCATCACAGGGACTCCACTTCCAGCTATAGAGGACGTCTACAGGAAAAGATGTCTGCGCCGGGCACGCAGCATTCTTAGGGACTCCAACCATCCTGCTCATGGACTGTTCCAGCTTCTCCCCTCCAGAAGATGTTTCAGAAGCCTTCGGACTAGAACCAGCAGGTTTAGGAACAGTTTCTTTCCAACAGCCGTCACGTTATTGAACTTAGTTCCCCGCTGACTCTCTTACCATCATCTTTTACCATCCTCACCTGTACATAACTGCATAACTACATAACTACATCTAACTTATTGCACATTATTTGCACATAACAGTACTCTTAACTTTCTGCGCTGCTGCATATATTTGCATATATTTGCTTAAATTGCACATACTGTTAATTACCGTATATACTGCACTGCTGTCCTTTGCACTTCTGATTGGATGCTAAACTGTGTTTCGTTACCTTGTATTCATACATGTGTAATGACAATAAAGTTGAATCTAATCTAATCTAATCTATATTATCTGTATTTGTGACCCGTGCTGGCAAAATGAGTCGGAATGCACATCACATCATTACGAGCTACAGGCAGGAGAAGTCATAAATAAATAAATAAATCATGACTCTTTCTTTGTTTGCTAGCGGCAAGTCCCGGGAAAACCCCTGTGAGTGCCTGGTATCATTGTAAAGCTTAGAAATCGTACTTTCTAAAAATACATGTGTTTTGGCAGAAGACGTAACTCCCGAGCGATCGAACACGAGTTTTAAACATAGCCAAAATATAAACAAATTGGCCTTTCCCAGGTCCATTTTTGCGCACTTGCTACAAATTAAGTATCATTTTGAAGGTCTTTCAATACAGAATATGGAAAAAAAAGCATTATCTCAGTTTTGATAATGTCCTCAAAGTGACTCATTTTGCCAGCACGGGTCACATGTGCCCTCTGTCTTAGTTTGCTTTGAGTTGTCCTATTATCTTAGTTGGTTGTTGTTATCCTGTGTTTATGATCATTTTGTATTTCTAATTACATCCTCCTGTGTTTTGATATGAGCCTTCTCCGCCTTCACCTTAGTCACTCTTTGAAATGTTTGTAGTAATTATTATTACTTATTTTGTGTCTTATCCTTCCCGTGGTGGGTAATCATCATTTGTTGTTTATCATTTGTATCACGTCTGATTATTTACCCCGGTCTGTGCTTCTACTTTGACAGCGCTCTTTTTTTTTACTTCTGTTTGCCCCAAGTTCAATTTGCCAGCTGTCACAGCTGTCATTAGTTTGGCTTGGTTACCCTCGTTCTTGTGATCCACACCTGTTTATGGTTTTGTTAATTTCTGTGCCCTATTTAAGGGACGCCATCTCGCAGCTCGGGGCGGCGGTCTTCATTGTTTCTCGAGACCTGAGTCCCACATCTAGTTCTCACTTTTTCCTGGCGTGTCCCACGCTTCATTTATCATTGTAATCCTGGCATGTGTCCCATGCTTTTACCGATCCTCCTGACGTGTATCCCATGTCTCAGCCTGAAGGCTGTTTGTTTTCCTCATGTTCCTGCCTACTTTGTAAGATTTTGTTTGTGCTTTGTTGGACTTTTGTGTTTTGGATTAAACATTTTGCAATTCACAGTTCAGTGCCTGGGTCTCCATTCCTGCCCCGCCTGGGCAATTTATGACAGTTTGGGGTCAAAATATGATCATTTTAAAGCAACAGTACAATATTTCTTCATTTCCTATCTAGCAACACTGCACAGTGTGTGCATCTCCAGGGGAGCATGTACAGGGATGGACCGTAACACCTTCGCCGACGTGTTGCATCATGTTGTTCCACATATTACGAAAAGTGAGAAGTAAGTGTAATTTTCTGGAAGCAACAGTATTTTATGATGGTCTATTTTGATGTACTTGTACAAGCATGCAGTCTGTGATATATGGGAAACGACACGACGCACCACGCTGCAGTCGCACATACACATGCGTAACGTCATCACGCCACAAAGTATAATAGCTGGCTACCTAGGGCTAGCCAGTTTCTTGTCTTGCACTCTGCCTTTGGTGCTACCCAGTTCACCTCACTGTGTGATCCCTCCTAGCTGTTCTGCTAACATTTAATAAAAGCTAACCTCAACACGTGGACCTGTCTGCAGCTCATTATTTCCAAACACAACAATTGGCAATGAGGAGGAACATGGACAACATCGAGATGGAAATGCTACTGAACCCCTGCCACCATTCCTCACTTTGCCCAGTGAGCCGCCCATTCCTTGGTCATGTTGGCATGAGTTGTTTGAGATGCTCGCATCCGCCATGGACCTAGCTAAGACTAGCAAGTTAAGGCTGCATGCCATGCTAATCCACTGCCTTGGCAGCGAGGGGCAGTGTGTCTTTAGGATGCTCAGACCTGCAGATAGTTACAACGAGTGTGTCGCTTTGTCAGCTGGACACTTCACCACCCCCGAGAGCGTGTTGGTCAGGAGGATTAGATTTCACCAACACTGACAGCAGGTAGGTAAGTCAGTCCAGCAATATGTTGCCAGCCTCCGCTGTTTGGCCAGCACATGTAGGTTTGCACAACTGGAAGATGCGATGGCGCGGGACCAGTTAGCAGAGCACACAACTAAACTGAAGCTGCAGGAGAAGCTGCTAATGGCGCCGGATGACTTGCCACTTTTCAGAGTGGTGGAGCTGGCGTCCCAACTAGAGGCCGCAGCTTGGCTAACCACCCAGCTAGGAGCCTCTAGCCCACACTCCTCACACTTCGGTCCACTAGCACAAATTGTTACTCCGGCTGCTGAGCCCAACGGCTCCGCATCCTCCCAGGAAGACCCCGAAGTTAGCATCACAGGGCGACAGGACAATAAAGCATGCCAGTCATGTAGTAACTGTGGCTCTCCCTCACACCGGACATGCGCACTTGCCTGCCCCGCCAAAGGACACGAGTGCCAATGCTGTGGTAAGCTTAACCACTTCGCCAAAGTGTGCCACTGAGCCCCGGCAAGTGCACTGTCTAATTTGCTCAGTCGGCCCAGTCCAACCACCATTCATTCAGTGGACTCCAGTAACACACCATACAAGTGGTGTACAGTGGAAATGGATGATATCAGTCTACCGCTACTGCTGGACACTGCTACCACAAGGTCCCTGATGGACAAGGCCACAGTGAAGACTTTCTTCCCCCTGCATCTAATCAAACCAGATGCGGTGGAACTGCTGGGATATGGACACGTAAAAATCAGCATGGTAGGAACCATCACTCTGCCAGATCGCTACAAGTCAAGAGTCCTCCCAGCGTTCACGTTTCAAGTGGCACGTCTCGTGACAGCATCCTGGGATGTGATCTTTTCCATGAGCTGGGCTTTTCCATCACAGATCACATGGGATTCTGTTTGACTGCCGATGGCCCGAGTCCGCTTCGCCCAAACATAGGCATACACACGTGGGCAAAATTGTTGGTACCCCTCTGTTAATGAAAGAAAAACCCACAATGGTCACAGAAATAACTTGAATTTGACAAAAGTGATAATAAATAAAAATTCTATGAAAATTAACCAATGAAAATCAGACAATGCTTTTGAATTGTGGTTGAACAGAATTATTTTAAAAAACAAACTCATGAAACAGGCCTGGACAAAAATGATGGTACCCCTAGAAAAGATTGAAAATAATGTGACCATAGGGACATGTTCAACCAAGATGTGTCCTCTAATTAACATCACAGGTGTCTACAAACTTGTAATCAGTCAGTCGGCCTATTTAAAGGGTGACAAGTAGTCACTGTGCTGTTTGGTGACATGGTGTGTATCACACTAAACATGGACCAGAGGAAGCAAAGGAGAGAGTTGTCTCAGGAGATTAGAAAGAAAATTATAGACAAGCATGTTAAAGGTAAAGGCTATAAGACCATCTCCAAGCAGCTTGATGTTCCTGTGACTACAGTTGCACATATTATTCAGAAATTTAAGATCCACGGGACTGTAGCCAACCTCCTTGGACGTGGCCGCAGGAGGAAACTTGATGAAAAATGGAAGAGACAGATAATACGAATGGTAACAAAAGAGCCCAGAACAACCTCTAAACACATTCATGGTGAACTCCAAGGTTAAGGTACATCAGTGTCAGATTGCACCCTCCGTCGTCATTTGAGCCAAAGTGGACTTCATGGGAGACAACCAAGGAGGACACCACTGTTGAAAACAAATCATAAAAAAGCCAGACTGCAATTTGCCAAACTGCATGTTGACAAGCCACAAAGCTTCTGAGAGAATGTCCTATGGACAGACGAGACAAAACTGGAACTTTTTGGCAAGGCACATCAGCTCTATGTTCACAGACGCAAAAATAAAGCATACCAAGAAAAGAACACTGTCCCTACTGTGAAACACGGAGGAGGTTCTGTTATGTTCTGGGGCTGCTTTGCTGCATCTGGCACAGGGTGTCATGAATCTGTGCAGGGTACAATGAAATCTCAAGACTATCAAGGTATTCTAGAGAGAAATGTGCTGCCCAGTGTCAGACAGCTTGGTCTCAGTCGCAGGTCATGGGTCTTGCAACAGGATAATGACCCAAAACACACAGCCAAAAACACCCAGTGGCTAAGAGAGAAACATTGGACTATTCTAAAGTGGCCTTCTATGAGCCCTGATCTAAATCCTATTGAACATCTGTGTGAAGGAGCTGAAACATGCCGTCTGGAGAAGGCACCCTTCAAACCTGAGACGACTGGAGCAGTTTGCTCATGAGGAGTGGGCCAAAACACCTGCTGAGAGGTGCAGAAGTCTCATTGACAGTTACAGAAATCGTTTGATTGTAGTGATTGCCTCAAAAGGTTGTGCAACAAAATATTAAGTTAAGGGTACCATCATTTTTGTCCAGGCCTGTTTCATGAGTTTGTTTTTTAAAATAATTCTGTTGAGCCACAATTCAAAAGCATTGTCTGATTTTCATTGGTTAATTTTCATAGAATTTTTATTTATTACCACTTTTGTCAGATTCAAGTTATTTCTGTGACCATTGTGAGTTTTTCTTTCATTAACAGAGGGGTACCAACAATTTTGTCTACGGCTGTAGCTGCTCCTTATTTCACACCGCATGTTGATCAGAGCACAGAAGACTGGGGACTGATCCTCGCATGGTATAAGCTTCTCAGAGCTGCTACCTTGCTGGAGGAGTTCCAATCTGTGACAACACAAGACCCGGAAGATCGTGGGGTTCATCCGGTCACCAACGAGACCACTTCATCTCCACGACCGTCAACAACCCAAACACGTCCTCCATTAAACGCCGCCCCAGCAATGACACCATTCACCAACCACATGACGAGTAAGCAGCAGCACACCTTGAAGCAGAAACATCTATTGCTCACAGTGCTCGACTGGGTATGGATCCATCGATTCAACTGCCTGTGCCAGCTGCGGATGTTCCAGTTACAACCACCACCGATGCAGATTGCCACTCAACTTGGACCAGCCACCTTCCAGATGGCTTATGGGTCTCGATGGCATGCCAGCCATCTGAGAAAGGTAACACCACCACTTTTTTCAAGCTTTTTCAAGGGGGGGGGGGGGATTAATGTGATATATGACAAATGGCACGACGCATCACGCTGCAGTCGCATGTATGCATTTTCAAGCTTTTTCAAGGGGGGGGGGGGATTAATGTGATATATGACAAATGGCACGACGCATCACGCTGCAGTCGCATGTATGCATGCGTGGCATCATCACGCTGCAAGGTATAATAGCCAGCTAGCTGGTCTCTTGTCTTGCACTCCACCTTTGGTGCCAGCTAGTTCGTCTCACCGTGTGCTCCCTCCTATTGTAGCTGTTCTGTTAATGTTTAATAAAAGCTAACCTCAACACGTGGACTTGTCTGCAGCCCATTATTTCCAAACACAACACAGTCCTCTGCAATTTTATAAGAAAAATCTGTTTTCTTTGTGTTCTTCCTATGTTGCTCCTCAGGCATTCGTATGACCACCCTACAATGAAGGGTTTTCATGGGGCGGTCGTAGAAATCGTGGACAAGACCATCAATCTGGTCACAAACTTATGAACGGTCTATGAATGCTGGATTCTCCTACGGCTGCCTTAAGAAGGCCATACGAAATTGTCCAAAAATCATTGATATGAAGTTCTCAGCCATTCATAAGGGTATTTGTGAACGTAGCTTGACTTACTTTAGAAAATGATATACGTAACTGTGTTTTCATTACTTTATTTCTAATCAAAATCTTTGGATACTAGGGAAAAAGTATGCATCAAACTGGGCGAAAAAGATGCAACTTACTGCACACCAACAGTGAAAAGAATTATATTGTACTTGCGCAATTAAGTTAACCCATATTTTTGAAGATCCAAGGCAACAAGTCATTTTGTCAGTCTGTGTATCTCTACTTTTTTTCTGTCAAGTGCAGTGTAAAGGATTCTTGAATATTTAAAAGTGAATAGAAACACGCTATTCATCGCAGATCATCACTTTTTTTAACACTTAATAAGATGTTCCCTGTCTTACGGAGGTCATTGAAGCAGGTGTGGTATTACTGACTTATTACAGGTTAGCTTTACACAAGGACTTACATCTGAGGGAAAGGAAAAATAGCATGTACAAAAAGAAGGGAGATGTGACCCCTGCTATGCTGTAGCTGTAAAATTGTACTTGCTGTAGTTGTTGAGTGATGGTACTCAAGGATAGTCAGTGACCTTTGAGAGGCTGTCATGTATCTGTGGTCCAATGTCTTTCTGGACCGCAGACACAGTTTATTGTTATGTTTATATTCTGCTCACATGTCTTAGTTTATCTGTGTTCCTGTTCTGCCCCCCTCTCTCTCTCTTTCCAGGCACTTCCCACTGGCTGCTCACAGCCTGCCCCTGCTGCAAGCAGCCTGAAATCAGCTCACCTGCAACTTGGCACACACCTTTATTAATTTGTCATTAATTCACGTTGTATTTAAGCTCTGCAGTTTCATTTATTACTTGTCGCTGTCATGCCTATGCTCTGGGTAGACCAAGTTCCACGGTCTGCCTTCCCCCTCCAAGCCAGTCTGCTCTACAGCCTGTGTAAGTTGTCTTGTTGTATTTTTGCTCACTTGCACAGTTTATGTTGGACTGTTTATCTTTGTCAATAAATTGTCTCACTGTGGTCAAAGCACTTGAGCTTGTTTATTCGCCCTGGAGGGGGGTACATGACAGTGGCTGTTCATTAAACCTTGTAATTTCACATTTTAAACAACTTCAGATTAACTGGTGTATTACAGAGGTTAGCAATAGTACATTTTTACATTTATGTAATAAAACAACATAGTGGTAACTAATATACTGTATACAGCAGGGAAAATAAGTATTGGACACGTCAACATTTTTCTCATTAAACATATTTCTAGTGGAGCCATTGATCTGGGATTTTCACCAGATATCAGTAACAACACAAGTAATCCATACATACAAAGAAATCAAGGCAACTCTGTTCACAAAACAAGTTATATTTAATAAAGTGGTGTGACACAGGGCATAAGTATTGAACACACTTTGTGAAATTCATTTAATATTTAGTAGAAAAGCCTTTGTTGGTAATACAGTAACAGCTTCCAGACGCCTCCTGTATGGAGAAACTAGGTGCAGGCATTGCTCAGGGGTGATTTTAGCCCATTCTTCCACATTCTTCCACATAAACTGTCTTCAAATCTTGAAGGTTTGGTGGGCGTCTTCTATGAACTCTGATCTTCAGTTCATGCCATAGGTTTTCAATTGGATTCAGGGCAGGTGACTGACTGGGCCATTCTAGCAGCTTTATTTTCCTTCTCTGAAGCCAGTTGAGAGTTTCCTTGGCTGTGTGTTTGGGATCACTGTCTTGCTGAAATGTCCACCCTCATTTCATCTTCAGCATCCTGGCAAATGGCAGATTTTCTTATCAAGGATGTTTCTCTACATTTGTCCATTCATCTGTCCTTCAGTTATATGAAGTCTGCCTGTACCATGTGCTGAAAACACCCCACACCATGATGCTCCTACCTCCAAACTTCACTGTTGTTATGTTTTTTGGGGCTGATGTGCAGTGCCATTTCTCCTCCAAACATGCTGTGTGTTGGGGCATCCAAAAAGTTAAATTTGGTCTCATCTGACTAGATTATATTCTCCCAGCATTTTACTGTCTTGCCCAAATGTTGTGCAGAGCAAACTTTAAATGAGCTTCAGCAATGAGGTCTTGCTAGGTGAGCAAGCATAGAGCCGATGTCAGTTGAGTACATTACATACTGTTTTCTTTGAAACAGCAGTACCTGCTAACTCCAGGTCTTTCTGGAGCTCTCCATGAGTGGTCTTTGGCTCTTGGATAACTCTTCTGATAATTCTCTTGACTCCTCTGTCAGAAATCTTGTGAGGTGCTCCTGGTCGTAGCCAGTTTATGGTACAATGATGCTCTTTCAACTGCCGAATGATGGCTCCAACAGTGCTCACTGGATCATTCAGCAGTTTAGAAATGCGCCTGTAACCAATGCCATCATTATATTTTGCAACAATAAGGTTGTGAAGGTCTAGGGAGAGCTCTTGGCTTCTATCCATCATGAGTTCTTTGTGGTGTGACAATCTGATATTCACAGACCTTTTTAAAGGCTATCAACCAGGACTTAACCATCCATCCATCCATCCATCCATCTTCTACCGCTTAATCCTTTACGGGTCATGGGGGGGCTGGAGCCTATCCCAGCATCTTTGGGCGAGAGGCAGGGTACATCCTGGACAGATTGCCAGTCCATCACAGGGCCAACACAAAGAGACAGACAACCATTCACTCTCACATCCATACCTAAGGACAATTTAGAATACCCAGTTGATGCCAATTAACCTAACCTGCATGTCTTTGGCCTGTGGGAGGAAACCGGAGTACCCGGAGCAAACCCACACAGACACGGGGAGAACATGCAAACTCCACACAGAAGGGTCACCGATGGTCTGGGGGTGGGATCGAACCCACGATGGTCAAGGGTGGAATCGATCCCATGACCTTCTTGCTGTGCTGCCACTGTGCTAACCACTGCGCCACCGTGCTGCCCCAGGATCCAACTCTAGCCTGTCTGTTTTGTTTAAACAGACGTCAACGGATGTTTAAAAGGATAGGGCTTCTGGATCAGAGACGGCTGGGTTTAGAATGTCTAATTGCTTTTCACACAGCGCCTCACTGTGGAAACTAAGGTTTCCAACACAGTATTATAATTCCCAAGTCTGCAAACTTGACAGTAAATTACTGTTAGTAATTAAAGGTTACTAGAACACCTTTGAAGCGGAGTGACACACATCCAGGGAAATGGTGGGGTGCAATTATCGTGGAATATAGTAACTCCTGCAATTCCTGTTGTCCAATCAAATTGCTCGGTCAGAACTAACTGTTGTATAAATAGGGTTATGTTCTCATGGAAATAAATGAGTTGATGCTCTCTTAAGTGATAGGAACAAAAATTTTTCGGTGTGTGTGTGGGTGTGTGTATGCATGTGTGTGCGTGTGAGCATCTGTGAAGGGGTTTACTCATCACTGCTATTGATAGCATTACACATTTCAGTCAGATTCCACGGCCATATATCTGGATGCATTTGAAACCCAAGATAAGAAGGGATTTATGAAGGCAGCCCCAGTGCTAAGTCAAGGTGAACACCACAGATATGATGCCGGTGTGTGTTAGTGTGTGAGAGTGTCTGTTTGATCAAGTGTTGTGTGAGCGCCAACGTATCATAGAATGCTTCTGCAACGTGCAACACATACATATGTGTCTGAATAATGATGATGGTGTGTGTGTGTGTGCTTGTGTGTGGCTTTCACAGATGTAATATTTTAAACTTGCCTCTTAACTGCAGGGAATCCCAGTGAAGGATTTGATATCTTGCTGTGCCCAAAATCCATCCTTTCGGGATTTTCGCTTCAGTTTATTATTTTTCTTTTCTCCCTACCAACGTAATCCTTTTCATAGCCACAGGATCGGAATCTTTTCTCAACATTTATTTGGCAGATGGCATAAAGATTCAGTTGTTTCCTTGCTTTTTCACCAGTGCAATAAATGGAACCAGATAATACAGAATCTTCAATCTATGCAAAGGCTACTATTGGGGCCCCTTTACACAGCACAGAGATCATTGGGTGACCATAAGAGATCAAAAATTGGCCTGATCTCTCAGTGATCTCCCAAAGCCTTGAAAGAGACCTTTCTGTGTAAATGTTTGGGAGATTGTTGTGCGATCAAAAATTCAATTTTTGACAACTTTCATGAAGCTCTCTAGAGATCTTTAAAATATCCTTGACAGATCACTGAGAGACCAGAAGATCATTAAGAGTTTCTTGGGAGATCAAGGAGGTTGCTGAGTGTTTGAGAGGGTTCTAGTGCTCTTCTACCCCTTTATACCTGTGTTACACAGGAGTAGAGATCATTGAGAGATCTGGTTAATTTTTGATCTATCAATGATCTTCAGTGATCTCCACAGTCACCATGGTCTCCTCAAAAGTTTTGACTAGTCCAAAACAATCTCTCAGTGAGGGGTTTATTAAAATTTCTCTTTGGACTGAGATTACGCTCGCTGAAGAGTGTGAGGCTACTTAGAAATCTTGTCATTGCTCTGTATCTTATTATCATTGGAACTGATTTCCTATGGTTATACCTAGGTATGCACACCGGTGTGTGTGTATTTTACCATTTTTTAATTAAAGAAAGTTTTACTCTAATAAAATCCACATTACAGATTGAAATGTTTGATCAAGATAATAGTCTCCCACCTTCACCTCTCAGCTCAAAGTTGTTTTTCCTCTGTTCCTTGCCAGACACTCGAATTTAGGGCTGCTTCATTTTGTATTCAGCAAGCCATTCCGCTGTTGATTTTACAAACAAGTTTATATTGCACTTCTCCAATAAACATTTTTTATAAGGAATATAAAATTGAGATTAAATGGGGCACTTCATCACCCCAAGCCCTGTTTATCATTCTACAAATACTCCTTCACTCGTGACATATGAGGGGTGGTGATTAAAGTTTAATGTCCAAGGTTACTATAACATGCATATTGGAGGGACCTGCTCTACTTCCTGAGCCACAACTATTCAGGTTACAACTAGATATCAAACAGATACTGTATGTTGTATATGATAATGGAAACAATATAGGTAATTAATTAAGATATTTAGGAAAGGAAAGATACAAAATGATATACAAGGAAAAGTGATCCTCACATTAACCAAGAGTGAAGTTTCCATTGACGAGCTCTGGGTAGGGTTTGCCACTCACCTCAGGGTATTGTTGACTAGTTAAGGAAGAGTGGAGCAAAAAATCAACAACAGCAGCAACATGGACAAAGCTTTTGATTTACTTTTTGAATTTGGTCCTATCAAGAGGGTAGGTATTTATGACATCATTAATTCTATGTGCTGGAGAACAGGTTGTATTGGAGTGTCCATGCTCGGGTGAGGCAACTTGTTGTTGCTCATATCACATGTTGTTAAGAACAGTTTTTTTTTATATACATACAACACATTAACACATTGCCAGTGTCTTAAAATCCACATGTAGAAAACATTTTTGTACATTGTTTACATGCTGTTTAAGCATTGTTTGCATGTTAAACTTGCATGATTGGCCTACATGACAACTGAGGGTGAGACAAAAGATTGATTCAGTGATGGATCGCGACACTTGACACTAACGATGATGCACTGATCCCTAAATGTATGGATCGATCTTTTATATATCTTTTACATATATATATATATATATATATATATATATTGTAGAGGATGTGCTCGAATGATGAGGCTGAGTTTAGTTCGTAAACCAGCTTTATTGACAGAACACATCGTCTAGCATTCTCAAAGCAGGAAAGAGGAAGAATCATATCTCATCACCCTTTTATATGTTTCCAGCATCAGAATTCAAGTCACATGGTGTTTTCAGTAAACATACAGTCACAAAGCATCCCTTTGAACCTTCACCATTGTCTCTCATTTCTTGATGAACCGGAAATCTCTCCGGGGCATCTTCTGTGGGACAAAAAGACCAATCTCACACCTCCTCGTTATCTTCTGCAGATTCGAGTCCTTTGTCCTTCCAGACGTGCCACCCTCAATACACATGCAGTCATGTCTCTGTGGAAATGTGAGCCCACAATGTGTGTCGCCCACACTACCCCCCCCCCCAAACGTCTAGTAAGGGCAAAACCTGCATGGCATAAAAAAAGAAAAACACAAAACACTCCATATATCGCCAATCAATCCACCAACTGCCTAGGTTTTAACTTTCTGCCGAATCTGCTGCAATCTGGCTTTGCTGCCCCTGCAACATCTCTCTGCATCTGTGGATTAAAGCTGTTAGCACCTTTCTGTGAAGATTCTGGAGAATGTCCTCTCGGCGGCCTGCCACGGCGGGGGGGCCTCGCGAGCTGCACTTCCTCATCAGCCAAAACAAAAGCGGGTTTGAGCCTGTTTATGCAAATCAACTCCCTTCTGCCCCCTAAATCTAGCAGAAAATGCTTCTGCCCGGTCTCCAGCACTCTGAACGGTCCGTCATAAAACGGCCGCAAACTTGGACGCTGAGCATCATGTTTAACAAAAACAAACTCTGCATTTTTCAAAGCCTTTGGCACAAAAACGTGTGGGAAACTGTGATGGACCGGGCCAGGGAGCGTGTTTGCTCCCGAGTCGCTCTGCCACGGCTGAGCAGGGGGGCCATTTGGTGCGGGATTATCGGGGAGAAATTCCCCCGGCAAACGGAGAGGTTGTGCAAAAACTAATTCAGCCGGGGAAGCATGTAAATCTTCCTTAGGTGCAGAACGCAACCCCAATAAAACCCATGGAAGTTTGTCCACCCAATTTGTATCCGTCAGCGACGCTCTGAGGGCTGCTTTCAATGACCTGTGAAAGCGTTCGCATAAACCATTAGCCTGGGGGTTATACGCGGTAGTGCGATGAATCTTCACCCCCAAGCTGCAGGCCATCGATGACCATAGTTCGGAAATAAATTGGGGACCCCTGTCGGACGTTATGTCCGATGGTACACCGAAACGCGCAACCCACGCTGCTAAAAATGCTCGCGCAACTTCTTCCGCTGTGGTTGATGTCAGAGGAATCGCCTCTGGCCAACGGATGGTGTGATCCACCATCGTCAAAAGATGTGTGTGCCCGTGTGATAATGGGAGCGGGCCCACCAAGTCAACATGCACGTGATCAAAACGCTTAGCGGGGATGTGAAAAGGTTCTAACGGGGCCTTAGTGTGTCTGTGTATTTTGGCTCGCTGACACGCTACGCAGGCTGCCGCCCATTCCTTGACCTGTTTGCGCAACCCGGGCCAAACAAATTTCTCCCCCACCAACTTAATCGATGCGCGCACCCCCGGGTGCGCGAGAGAATGGACCGAGTCAAAAACGCGGCGACGCCACGCGGCTGGCACCACGGGGCAGGGCCGTCCCGTGGAGACATCGCAGATTAGTGGGGGCATACCACTTTGTTGCTCCCTGTGCTCCAGCCTTAACCCTGTTGGTCCAGACTGGAGCGCGCGCATGTCCACGTCGTTAACCTGCTCCGCAGCCATGGCTGCATAATCTAACCCTACACAGACCGGGGCTGCGCGCGCTCCCGCGTTGCTGCCCGGGCCCGCGGCCACGGCTACAGAGTCTGCCCCCATGGGGCTTGGTGGTGCTACCGTGTGCGAGAGGCAGTCTGCCACAACATTGTGTTTACCCGCGACATGCTGAATATCAGTAGTGAACTCCGATATTGCGGCTAGTTGCCTTTGTTGTCGGCCTGACCAGGGTTCTGAAATTTTGGCCATCGCAAACGTTAGTGGTTTATGATCCACAAACGCGGTGAAACGTCGCCCCTCTAACCAGAACTGAAAATGGCGGATGGCCAAGTGTAGGGCCAAAAGCTCCCTGTCAAACGCACTGTATTTACGCTCACTATCGCGCAAAGTCCTGCTGAAAAACGCGAGGGGTTGCCAGGTACCTGCTACAAACTGTTCAGCTACCGCCCCCACCGCTACATCGGAAGCGTCAGTGGTGAGCGCCATGTGGGCCGTTGGAATTGGGTGCGCTAACAAAACTACGTTTGCCAGGGCTGATTTTACCTCGGCAAAAGCGCGCGCCCGCTCCGGAGACCATTCAACTTTATTTGCGGGCTTTTGTTTTTTTAACGCGGTGTACAATGGCTGCATGAGCCGTGTTGCGCTTGGGAGGAACCGGTTGTAAAAATTAACCATCCCTAGAAACTCCTGAAACGCCTTGACCGTTTGAGGTTGCGGAAAATCCGTTGTGGCACGCACTTTATCTGGAAGAGGAACCGCTCCTTCTGCCGAAACGCGATGCCCCAAAAAATCAATCTGCGCCACCCCAAACTGGCACTTTGCTGGGTTAACTATTAACCCGTGCTCTGCCAGCCTCCGAAAAACTGCTGTGAGGTGTTTTTTGTGCTCGCCCTCGGACGCGCTGGCTACCAAAATATCGTCCAAATAAACGAACACGAAAGGGAGGTCGCGTAAAACTGCATCCATCATGCGTTGGAAAGTCTGCGCGGCCCCCTTGAGGCCAAAAGGCATGCACAAAAATTCAAAAAGGCCGAAAGGCGTTATGACCGCTGTTTTGGGTACATCTTGCGCGCGCACTGGAACCTGGTGGTAAACGCGCACCAAGTCTATTTTAGAAAAAATGCGCACCCCCGCCAAATGAACAGAAAAATCCTGAATGTACGGAATCGGGTAGCGGTCATGAGCTGAAACGTTGTTCAACCTGCGGAAATCGCCACAAGGTCGCCACGAGCTGTCAGCCTTTGGGACCATGTGTAGTGGCGAAGCCCAAGAGCTCTTGGAGCGTCTAACAATGCCCAGTTTTTCCAGATTAGTGAACTCCTCGCGTGCGATGGCCAGTTTAGCTGGGTCCAAGCGCCGAGCTTTTGCAAAAACGGGAGGGCCGGTGGTGGTTATAAAATGTTCCACCCCATGTTTAGCCACCGTCGCCGAAAACGTGGGGACTGTGAGTGCTGGGAACTGAGCAAGCAATGTGTGAAACTTACCACCCGCAGCTGAGATGCTGGCATGTGCAGTCGGCGGGGCCACCCGAGCTGTGCAGGGAATAGAATGAAAGGACAGTGCATTAATCAGACGTCTATTAGCAAGGTCAACCAATAAACCATGTGAGCACAAAAAATCAGCCCCTAACATGTTGAAACTCACTGCTGCTACAATAAATGTCCACTCAAATGAACGGCCCTGTAAGGACAGAAGCATGGTCCTCTCACCGAACGTTTTAATCGCAGAGCCGTTCGCTGCTGACACTGACACCCAGGGAGCTTTAGATGGCATCAGCCGTTTCGCGTAGGTGGGTGTGACGAAACTCAGCTGGGAGCCCGTGTCCACGAGGAACTGTTTCCCCGAGTGTGCATCCGTCAGGTAAAGCAGCTTGTTCTCGTCGCCGAGGGTTGCAGCTGCTACCGGCCCTCGGTCTTGGCGTTTCCCTGGCGCTTGAAGTTGCACGGCGGGACGCACCTGTGCGCTCTCTCTGCAAAACGGCGGTGGTAGAAACATTGGCCGTCCTCCGCTCCGCGTCGTCTGGCCCCCATCGCCACCGTCGTTGGTGCGTCTGGCGCCTTGGCCGCTGGACCTGCGCTGTCTCCGGACGCCGTTCCTGGGCTAGCAGCTGCGGCCGAAACCGCGTTCCGCTTGTGGGCGTCGACAAGCCGCTGCGCCTCTTTGCTCAGCCCATGGTAGTCTCGCCTGGCCAATCGGGGCGACTCTGCCAGGGCCACTCTCACTGCTGGCGGCAGGGTCCGAAGGAAAAGGTGGGCGAAAATGAATTCGCCATCCTCAGAGTCTTTGAGCCTCAGCATCTTCACCATCAGGTCCGCAGGTCTATCGTTCTCTGACTCCGTCAACGTCAGGAGCCCCACTGCTCGCTGTTGGACTGAAGGGGTGAAATGGCTGATCAGCGCGTCCTTCAATGCGCTGTACTTGTCGCTGTCTGGTGGATGATTAACCAAATCCTCCACTCTCTGGACCGTGTTGCTGTCCAGCTTCGCTACCACATGGTAGAATTTTGTGTTGTCGTTGGAGATTCTCCGGAGGTTGAACTGCGTCTCAACTGCGCTAAACCATGAGCGCGGGCTGTGTTGCCAGAAATCGGGCAGCTGGATCGTGGAGGCGGCCATCAGGTTGGCTTCCGCCGAGCCCCGCTCGGGAGCATTCTGTCTGCTCATTTCTTGTCGTAGGTCACCAGTGTAGAGGATGTGCTCGAATGATGAGGCTGAGTTTAGTTCGTAAACCAGCTTTATTGACAGAACACATCGTCTAGTATTCTCAAAGCAGGAAAGAGGAAGAATCATATCTCATCACCCTTTTATATGTTTCCAGCATCAGAATTCAAGTCACATGGTGTTTTCAGTAAACATACAGTCACAAAGCATCCCTTTGAACCTTCACCATTGTCTCTCATTTCTTGATGAACCGGAAATCTCTCCGGGGCATCTTCTGTGGGACAAAAAGACCAATCTCACACCTCCTCGTTATCTTCTGCAGATTCGAGTCCTTTGTCCTTCCAGACGTGCCACCCTCAATACACATGCAGTCATGTCTCTGTGGAAATGTGAGCCCACAATGTGTGTCGCCCACACACATTGCTGCACGGTGGCGCAGTGGTTAGCACTGCGGCAGCACAGTTTACCCTTGGCCGGGGGATTGTGGGGATCGTGGGATCGTGGGTTCGATCCCAGCCCCCGACCAACAGTGATCTGTGTGGAGTTTGCATGTTCTCCCCGTGTTGCGTGGGTTTACTCCGGGATTTCTCCGGTTTCCTCCCACATGCCAAAGACATGCATGTTAGGTTAATTGGCTGTTCTAAATTGTCCCTAGATATCTGTTTCCTATAGGCCCTTAGAATAGAGGGTTAGTATTAATGAAAGCGCTTTGAGTGGTCTTTGTGACTAGAAAGGCGCTATATAAGTGCAGGTTAGTTAGTTAGTTAGTAATATACAGTATATATATATATATATATATATATACTGTATATATATATATAAAATGACAGTATGGAATGTAAACATTCCATACTCACTTGGGTATTCAACTAATTGTGTTTTCAGTCCACTAGATGGTGCAGAGCAAGCACCCAGTCAAGTGAAATCATAGCTTGGCTCACGAGATTTGCAGCCAGCTTTGAAAGTTACGAAGTAGTTAGCTCAAATTTAGCTCAAAAATCAGGCTTTTTTTTTTATCTTATAACAAAGATGGAAGGAAAGACCTCAATACGACACGCAACCCACAAGAAGCGCTGCACAAAAAAAAAAAAAAACACGGGATAGCACACATCTCGGAGTAGTGTTAGTAATGGCTAAGCTAAAAACATATCGGCATGGCACTTGCGAGCAACACTGGAGAAAAAGTACATTTATTTATGAAGCACTTTTCAGAGACATACAGTCACAAAGTACAGTACAATAAAAGAAATTTGATAGATAAAAATAATTTTAAAAAATACAAAAACAAGATAAAACACAAGATTAAAATAATTTTAAAATCAGACTTACCATTAAAAAGCAGTTGAACTGACTTCCGGGAAGATGGCGGAGAGACATAACACTTAAACAGAGAGCTCTCCCTAGCCGGAATAAAAATCATCGGTAAATGGCCAACTCGACATAAGCGGATCAATAAACTAAGGGATGAAAACACGAAGGAGCCGGGCACAAGGACAAAAGCAGAGTAAAATTAAAGAATCCCTCTTCAACAACGCAGGAGAAACCGCTGAACACGGGGCCCAAAAAAACGAGGTGACTGCAGCAGAGAAAATGGAGGACACAAAACTCGATAGCATGAACACTGGCATCGCCAGTTTGGGTAAAGAGTTGAGAGACTTCAAACGGCAGCTACAACAGGATTTAGCGGCTCTTAAGGAGGAGCTGAAAAAAGAGATTAAGGAGGAAATTATGGGCCTCCGAAGAGAAATGGAGCGCAAGCTAGCAGAAAACATGGAGGAGCTGCGCTCTCAGCGGGCGTGTATGACAGAAGCACAGGCCCGAATATCAGAGCTGGAAGATTGGAATAGCGAGGCAAGCGAACAGCTGCAGACCCTGATGGCACAAATGCAGAGGATGCAGGAGAAAGTAACCGACTTGGAGAGCAGGTCCAGACGGGGCAATATACGCATCTTCGGGATCCCGGAGGGCATTGAAGGCAACTCGATGACGAAATTCATGGATCAGTTCTTAAAAAAAGAGCTGGAACTGCCCAGCGAAGCGGATCTGCAGATTCAACGAGCGCACAGAGCCTCGGCACAGAACCCGAACCCACACTCTACACCCAGGTCAGTTGTGGTAAACTTTCTGAAATATGATGTAAAGGAAAGAATCCTGACACGAGCGTGGAAAAAAAAGATACGAATCAGCGACAAGCAGATATTCTTTGATCATGACTACCCGGCAGAAATTGTGCAGCAGCGGAAGAAATATGCCAACATTAAAAAAACCCTGAAAGAAAAAAAAATTAGATTCCAAACGCCGCTAACGAAGATGAGGATTCATTGGGAGAACGGCATGAGGACATACAACACAGCCAGAGAGGCAGCGCAGGACATGATGGAGCGGGGCCTTGAGGTGTACGTGCCGGAGGAAACGTTTGGAGCAGCGGCGGCCCTGAACGCATCACGACAGCCGGAGTGGAGGCGAGTGAGCGGCAAAAGACGGGGGGAGACGTGGAGCAGCGGGCCCAGGAAAGACTACAAGGCTTTCAACTGAAAGCCTAGATTATAACAAAGATTAAGAAAGACACAGAAGAAATGAAGGCCAAGAAGACAAGGTAAAAGAGAAACAGACGGCTAGGAGAGGTTTAAGTGATATTTGTTGGACATTTCTAGACTAATGACTATTTCTTGGATAGTAAATACAGGTCTAGGGAGGGCCCTACACTCGGCGAGGACATTCCCTCCACCCACCAACAGGGACCAGTGGGCAGAAGAAAGGCCCAAAGTACGGAGGTCGAGATTTTTTAATGTGTTTTTATATAAATATGTGTTATTTTTGTTGTTAAAGGGGCTAGGAGCACAAGTTAAAAAAATGGAAAAACATGATTATGGGTAAAAATCTTAAGATAATAACACTAAACGTGAATGGTCTGAACTCACCTGTTAAAAGGGAAAGAATAATAAGAAAATTCAAGAAGGAAAAAGCCGAAATTATATTTATGCAAGAGACACATTTGAGCAAGACAGAACATGTGAAACTAAAGAGATTTGGCTATAAGAACTCCTACTACAGTTCATTTAAGGGAGGAACTAAAAGGGGGGTTATGATACTAATCTCAAATAAAATACAATTTGAATGTGAACAGGAAATCCAGGATAAAGAAGGCAGGTATGTAATAATAAAGGGTAGAATAGATGGAATGCAGATCACATTAGTGAACATCTATGCCCCACCAGAAAGTGACAAGGGTTTTTTTCAACATCTGTTTGATCTCATAGCAACACACAGTGAAGGAGTCCTAATTTGTGGAGGAGACTTAAATGCTGTCATGGATCATGAAGTTGATACAACAAGTGTTAAGAAGACAAAAAAAACATGTAACAAAGTTCATAAGAACCTCACTGGCAGAAATGGGTATGGTAGACATTTGGAGGGACCTGCACCCACTCGAAAAAGACTATACACATTATTCAGCAGCCCATAAAGTACACTCTAGAATAGATTACTTCCTTATGAATGAAGGTGACAGACACAGGGTGAGAAATTGTTGGATTGGAGGGGCAGAAATATCAGATCATAATCCTATATACATGGAAATAAATTTAAACAATAGAAAACGACAAACAACATGGAAGCTTAATGTAGGACTGTTAAATGATGATAAAATGAAAGAAAGAATAAAAGTAAACATAAATGAATATATCCAAGAGAATGACAATGAAGAAGTGGACCCAACAATACTATGGGATGCACTAAAAGCCGTGTTAAGAGGTAAATTAATTGTTGAAACAGGAAAAGCAAATAAGACTAAACTGGAAGCATATGAACAAAGATGTGAGAGACTGAGGGAATTAGAACATAAACATCAAAGCACAAATGACCCAAAAATATATCAAGAAATTAAAGAAGAAAAAATAAAGATAAAAGAAACACAAATGGATGAAATTGAAAGGAAAAATAGATATCTAAAGCAAAAATATTATGAAACGGGACCAAAAGCCACAAAACTGCTGGCAAAACGGTTAAGAAAACAACAAACAATGAATAATGTATATAAGATTAAAGACCCCACCACAAATAAAACCACAGTTAACCCAGAAAACATCGAAGAAATATTCCATAATTTCTACCAAGAACTATACTCGCAACCTGAAGAAACAAATACTAAAGATATTAAAAAATTTCTATGCACATTGGACTTGCCATCAATAGGAAATCAACAAAATGAAAAGCTAACAGCAGAAATAACAACACAAGAGATTAGAGATGTGATTAAGTCACTTAAAAACGGTAAATCACCAGGTAGTGATGGATACCCCTCTGAGTTTTATAAACTGTTTATAGAAGAACTCATGCCACAGCTTCTAAAGTCATTTAATTGGACGTTGAACAACAACAAAATACCTCCATCATGGAACGAAGCCATTATTTCAGTCATTTTAAAGCCAGGGAAAGATAGAGAACAATGCGGAAACTATAGGCCAATCTCTTTATTAAATGTGGATTATAAAATATATACAACAATTATATGTAAACGAATAAAGACATTCTTGACGGAATTGATAGAAGATGATCAAACTGGTTTCATAGAGGGACGCCAAACACATGACAATATCGGGAGAACAATACATATAATTAATCAAATACATAAAGAAAAGAAAAGCGCAGTAATAATGAGTTTAGACGCAGAAAAAGCATTTGACAGGGTTAACTGGAAATTCCTATATAGTGTGCTGGAACGCTTTGGATTTAACGAAAAATCAGTACAATGCATAAGGACGCTGTATCAAGAACCTGTGGCAAGAATCAAGATAAACGGTAGCTTAACAGACAAAGTAAATATACAAAGATCAACTAGGCAGGGATGCTGCTTATCGCCCACCTTGTTTGCTCTGTTCATAGAGCCACTGGCTCAAGCGATACGACAAAATAAGAAATTAAAAGGTGTAACAATAAAGGGGGCGGAACACAAGATTGGGCTATTTGCAGACGATATTATAGTTTACCTGGAACAACCAGATAAATCAATAATGGAAATGATGAGCTTGATAGAAAATTTTGGAAAATTATCAGGATACAAGATAAACATAACAAAAACACAAATACTGACATTCCACTATAACCCTCTAAACCAGATAACTGATAAGATCAAACTAAACTGGAAACAAAAAGAAATAAAATACCTTGGAGTGAACATACCTAAAGATCTAAGCAAAATCTATAAAGCAAACTATGATAGGTTGGAACAAGAAATAAAAAAAGATATTGATAGATGGTCAATCTTAAATATAGATCTGAATTCAAAAATTGAGACAGTCAAAATCAGCATACAACCTAGATTACTTTACCTCTTCCAGGCTCTACCAACAGAGATTCCAGATGCCCAATTCTCAAAGTGGGACAGGATGATATCGAGATTTGTTTGGGGAGGTAAAAAACCAAGAGTGAAATATAAAACTCTCCAGTTACCAAAAGAGAAAGGAGGCATGGGCCTACCGAGTCTAAAAGAATATTACTACTCAGCACAAATAAGATATATCATATGTTGGTGCGACGAGGGATATGAGGCAAAATGGAAAGAAATGGAAAAGGAAATTGAGGGACTCCCAGTACAAAGCATAATAGGAGATAAAGATGCATATAAGCAAATCAAACAAATAGACCCAATCACTAAATTTACTTTAGAACTGTGGTATAAAATAGTACAAAAGTATAATATAAAGGAAGACATAAAACTATTGAAATGGGTAGCATTTGACAGTCAGTTTGAACCGGCAAAACAAGATAGGGGATACAAAAATCTGGTGAACAAGGGAATCACAGCATGGGGCAATATCGGAAAAAAAGATCTCGGGAGCTTTGTAAACATCAGGAGAAAATTTAAACTAGAAAGATCGGAATTCTTCAGATATCTGCAGATGAGAGACTATTATATGAAGAAGATTAGGCATAACCTCCAAACAGATGTGAGCGAGATTATACAATTCATTTTAAGCTCATATACAGGAAATAAAATAAGAATTATTTCAAAGCTATATCAGAAACTTATGGCAAACAATCATTCAAGTAACTATATAAAGGAGAAATGGGAGAAAGAGCTCAATTTAAACATAACAGAAGAAAGCTGGCAGGAAATATGGAAAACACAACACACATCAACAAATTCAAGGACATGGAGGGAATTTGGATGGAAAAACCTGATTCGCTTTTTCATTACACCACAGATTCAAGGAAAATATACAAATACCCAATCTTTATGCTGGAGGGGATGTGGGGCTCAAAATGCAGACCACTCACATATGTTTTGGAAATGCTGCAAAATCTCATCATTCTGGAAATCTATACATGTGACAATACAGAGGATATTAGGATATAATATACCAATGAACTGTAACCTGATGTACCTATGTGATCTTAAAAGAGACAATGTTATACAGGCTGAGGACAGATATCTAGTTAAAATCTTGTTGATTGCATGTAAAAAAAACAATCACAAAAAAATGGCGATCAGAAGTTCTTCCTGACCAAGAGCAATGGACTGACATTATTGAGGACATACGTACGTATGATGGAAAAACTAACATATCGACAAAGAATGCAAGAAGGACTATGGGAAAAAAAATGGTGGAAATGGACACACTACAAAGTGCAACAACGAGACAGATATTGAAAGAATAACCAAAGACGCTGGAAAAACCAGAAGAATTAAGAGATGGAAACTAAAAACTTGATGCTCCAACATTTGTCCCCCCCCTTTTTTTTTTTTTTTCTTTTTTACTCTAGCCCCTTTGTTTTTTAAATGTAGACTGTGATCTGAATGCAATATATATGATGAAAAATGAATAAAAATCTTAAGTTACAAAAAAAAAAGCAGTTGAACTGAAACTCAACAGAAAGCCTCGTTAAACAAAAATGTTTTCAGCTGCTTTTTAAAATAATCCACATAGTCAGCTAAACGTAGCTGGAGTGGGAGTCTATTCCAAACAGCACTGTCCACCGCCCTTCCTGTGTGCAGAGACAAGTCTCTGTGGAAAATGAAGCCCCGGGAATACTTTATTATATGAAAGAGATGTCAACAGTTTTACTTTGGGACATGATTTGAGGTTGAATAAAGTGATAAAAAATTGACAGCAATGTTATTGCGATACTCGATATTGCAATATTGTGATTATCACTGAATCATAGGGCTGCACGATTACGGCCAAAATGATGATCATGATTATTTTGACCAATATTGAAATCATGATTATTAGTTAACTTTAGGAAAAACACAGATTACATAAAATTCTTTTTTTTTTATTTCATCCAACTTACCAACTGCTAGATGAAGCCTGTGGCCAATGCATTGGAGCCTTGTCCATTTATTTAGAGAAGCTGCCTTGATAACATAAGATCCACTGTCTGTTGTTATGCAGACTAGTCCCTCCTCCTGCAAGCTCCAGGATGATTGCACTTCCCTCAATCTGTGGGATATAGCTTCTCCTGTGTGGTCTTGTGGGAAAAATGATGTCTGCAAGCACCAGCTCTTCATTTTAAAATCTCCATCAATGTAGTGGATTGTCAGGGACAGGTACGGCGCTGTTATTCTGCTTGAGCATAGGTCAGCTGTAGTTGCAAAGTACTCGACAGTTGTGATATCCATCTGTATTTTTCATACAGTGCAGATAATGCAACTTTGGAGAATCAGGTGGGGATGACATATTTCTTGTCCAGTGTTTTGACCATGTTTCTGAAGCCTTTGTTGCTCATACAGTATTTAGTGGGCACATGTCTTTGGCCAAATAAAACGCTATTGCATCAGTTACTTTATGACTGGCGCCTAGCGGCTGCCCCGGCCTTGGATGCGCTCTGCAGAGCGTGCCCAAATGCCAAGTCACGTTTCGTTACCTTGTATTCATACATGTGTAATGACAATAAAGTTGAATCTCATCTCATCTCATCTTTAGCGTGTCTTTGGGAGGCGGATGGATACCGTGAAGCTCTGTGCAGGGTTGATACTATGGTTGCCTGGGTAGACACTGGACACAGACTGTGATTTAGTGAAGTGACATTTGCTTTAGCCTTCATGCATTTATCATACTTGTTTGTGATGTTTTTTCAGGCAGTTGAATAAGTTAGTTGTGTTGTCCTGTGGTGCAGACACAGCTCTATGGCACTCTTTGCATATAATTTCTTTTTAATCAGTATCACGTGCCCTGAATCCAAAACACATCCAGACAATGGATGATGATCCTTTTGAGGCACTAGCTTCTCGCCTCCACGTGTTACCTTACTGTCACCTTCTGCTCCCAACATCAGGTTTGTGTTTCACCATCACACCAGTCCATTATTGAAAACTTAAGGCTGCCATTACAGGATGCGCTTGCTTGTTAATTCTGCAGCTTAATGTTGCCATAATGTGCATTCCCCCCCCAGCAGTTGGCTGGCTGTTGGTTGAGAAAATGCTTGATTTGATATGTAGCAGAGCCCACATTTTAACTGTCAATATCGCTGACGATTATGTTAATTTAATCTTGGTAGCCAAAATTGTGATTGCGATCAAAATTTGATTAATTGTGCGGCTCTACTGAATCAAGATTCATGTTGCACTTCCTTGCTTAATGTGGATGTTGTACTTTAGTTCTGTCAAAGATAACGTGATAATAACAAGGTGTTATGTTCGGAAACTGGAATGACCAACAGAGAGATGAGCTGTGCTGGAACTCAAACCTTATTACACAAGTTAGTAGTACAACAGTAGAGGCAATTGCAACATATCATATGTTATTTTGCTAAGAGTCGAGAGAGCCAAAAGAGGCCAAAGATGGCCGATTCTCCCTACTTATCAGCTCAGCGTGATGATGTCACCATATGGTTTGCATCATCACGCTAGTGCCCATTAACCCTTTCATTACATTCACCCCACCCCCTCTTGGAAAAGCACATAACACATTGTCTAATTTAACCCTCCCAATTTGGTATCTTCTGGAAGGGAAAGGGCAACAAGCTCGGCTGCAGCAATCACAGAGGCATCGCCCTTTTGTCCATTCCTAGTAAGCTCTTCACTAGGATCCTCCTCAGTCGTGCCCTTCCAGCCATCAGAGGCGGCCATCGCCGTCAGCAGGCAGGCTTCATGCCCAACCGCTCAACCTCACATCTTTGCTGTTCACCTGTTAATAGAGAAGGCCTATGAATTCCTCAAGGGCCACCATCTCTATATAGCCATGATAGATCTTAAGGCTGCCCTCGACACTGTGGACCACGCTTCGCTTTGGAGTATCCTACAGACCCTCGGAGCCCCACCTAAGATTGTAGCCCTGTTTAAGTGACTCTACACCATCTTGGAGAGCAGTGTCCGTGTGAATGGAAAGGAGTCCAGATGGTTTCCCATCAACAGCGGGGTCCGACAAGGTTGTATGGCCGCTCCTGGTCTCTTCAATTGTGAAATAGACTATCTGATGACAAAGGTCTGCGAGCAGGTCCCTGGCATGCAGTTTGGCAACTACCATCTGGCTGACCTTAAATATGCTAACGATGCCATCCTGTTCAGCCCATCCTACAGTCAGCTGAGAGATGCTCTAGTTAGCTACCATGAAGAGGCAGCGAAGTTGGGCCTTCTGGTGAACTGGACAAAGACTAAGCTAATGCATGTCAGCAACGGACCAGACCCACCCCCGTTACAGCTCAGGAATGATGCCGTCGACTTTGTCAATTCCTTTGTATATCTGGGCTCCACAATGACCAACAACATGGACATAAAACCAGAGACCAACCGCAGATGTGGCCTTGCTGCATCGGCCCTGCAGGCATTATGGAAACCTTTCTGGTGCCATCATTCAATCTCCCAAAAGACGAAGCTCCGCTTATACAATGTGTCAGTCCTCACCATCCTACTCTATCTCTAACATGGCCACTGAATAAGACTCTGGCCTCGAGAGTGGATGGGTTTGATATTTGGGCCATCAGAACCACTGAGAACATCAGGTGGCCCCAGCACACTTCTAATGATGAGCTCTGAGCCCGCACAAACTTAGTGTAACCGCAAACTTAGTGTAACCGCAAACTTAGAGTAACCGCATCCAAACTTTCAGTTTGGATGCGGTTACTCTTTCTCTTAATAGCTCTGTGAGGAACCTTGGAGTTATCTTTGATCAGGATTTGTCCTTCAATTCACATATTAAATTTGTTTCTAAGACTGCCTTCTATCATTTGCGTAATATTGCCAAGACTAGGAGCATCTTGTCTCAGAGTGATGCTGAGAAACTGATCCACGCTTTTGTTAGCTCGAGATTAGATTATTGTAATTCTTTATTATCAGGCTGTCCTAAAACATCTTTAAAAAGTCTTCAGCTGATCCAAAATGCTGCAGCAAGAGTTTTAACAGGTACTAGAAAGAGAGATCATATCTCTCCGGTTCTGGCCTCCCTTCATTGGCTTCCCATAGAGTTTAGAATTAAGTTTAAAATCCTTCTTCTTACTTACAAAGCTCTAAACAATCAGGCTCCTTTTTATTTAAAAGATCTGATACTACCGTATTATCCTTACAGAGCACTAAGCTCCCAAAATGCAGGATTACTTGTAATACCTAGAATCTCCAAAAGTACAATGGGAGGCAGAGCCTTCAGTTATCAAGCTCCTCTCCTGTGGAATCAGCTGCCAATCTGGATTCGGGAGTCAGACTCGATCTCTGTTTTTATGAATAGGGCTAAAACCTACCTTTTTGATATAGCCTACAATTAGGGAGGGATCATGTGTTTCTGAACCCTCCCTTAGTTATGCAGCTAATAGGTTTAGTCAGCCGGGGGACCTCCAGTAATGCACTGGACCTCACTCCTTTCCTCACTCTCTATGAAATATTTTTTTTTGCTGTTCATTAACATCTGTTTGTTCTCTCCCATAGATTGAGTCCCCATCGTGCTGTTTGCTCTCTACATGTCTGTTCTTTTCTTCTTCTCTATCCCCTCACCCCCCAGCCAGTCGCAGCAGATGACTGCCCCTCCCTGAGCCTGGTTCTGCTGGAGGTTTCTTCCTGTTAAAAGGGAGTTTTTCCTCTCCACCGTCGCCAAGTGCTTGCTCACAGGGGATCGCCTGATTGCTGGGGTCTTTCTGCAACTGTGGGGGTTCCCCCCTACAGTTGATAGTGCTATGAGATGACTGTTGTTGTGAAATGGCGCTATATAAATAAAGTTGAATTGAATTGAATTATACAATGTGTCAGTCCTCACCATCCTACTCTATCTCTAACATGGCCACTGAATAAGACTCTGGCCTCAAGAGTGGATGGGTTTGATATTTGGGCCATCAGAACCACTGAGAACATCAGGTGGCCCCAGCACACTTCTAATGATGAGCTCTGAGCCCGCACACATCAGCCTGTAGCATCCCACCCTATGACACAGCGGCGTATCTGCTGGTTTGGCCATGTCCTCTGCCTCCCACCAGAACATCTGCCAAAAGCCAGCCTCATGTCCAACCCCAGGGCCTCGGGGTGGAAACGACCTTGGGGCAAGCCACGCACCAGATGGCTCGATGTGGTGGAGAGAGACCTCTGACAGCTCAGAGTTGCTGTTGACGATGCAGAGGATCTGGCCCAAAACCGACAATGTTGGCACACACTGGTTAACCTGATTGGCTTTATGCATGGTGATGGCCACCCAGCCCTCACCCCACAGGAGTAGTAAGCAAGTAAGAAATTTGGTATCACTAACACAAACAACACTAGCTAGGGCTAGCGAGTGGGCCACTGCGTAGCCCAGCGCAGCTGAGTGGATTATTCTGCCAATCTCAATTGGCAGCCGCACCCCTAACTAACTAGTTCTTTTTTCCTTATTCTTTTCCATGGGGAAGGCAGATCTGTTGGAGGGGCCTTGTAACAAGCCCATGGCGAACGTGCCCCTGGAGGTGCTGGGTCCCCCAGACCGGGACCATCTCCCACAAAACTCCATTCCTGGTCCTACACTGTGTGAACTGACTCCTGCGAAGCCTCTTCCTCCAGAGCTATCACTCAAACTCAATGGAGACGAATGGCGTGCCACACCGAACCATCTGTCAGCTGGAAGGTCGCTGGTCCCAGCTGTGCGGTGATCTTCATGGGTGTCTGTGGTGCTGTAGGCTGCAATGTGGTTGACCGTGGGTCTGGTTGCTCAATTTTGCAGACCCAAAAACAATCCAATACCGCAAGTGGCATTCTGTTTGGTTGCACGTGTTGCTGCAGTCACGGTGATGTAGTATCCACATCCATCATGGGGCATCCGTCAGGTGGTAATGGTTTCACTGTTCCCTGGTGGGTCACAAACTCCTCATCCAGTGCTGCTGCGGCGGTCCCTGGAGGCTGATGCTGGTCGTGGATCTGGAAGATGTCCAGTAACTCTGCTGTGTCCTGTACGATCATGGAATCTTCATCCAATGGCTCAGCTGTGCCTTCTGTAGACTGGCACTGTGTGAGGATTCTGAAGCAGTCCAGTCTGGTTGTCGTGATGTGTCACTATCATCATTGTTAGGATCCACACCGGGTTGCTGTGTCCCGGGATCCTCAGTGGCATGGGCTCCTTCTCCTGCAACTCCGCAGCGGCTCCCGCGGGCTCATGCTGGGTGAGGATCTGAGGCTACTTCGGCCACTGTCCCCTCTCCAGGCAGCGTTCCTCCTGTGCGCATGGGACGACTGTACTCTCGTCGTCATCATCCTGTTGTGTCTCGCTGTCATCATCACTGTCATCGGGGCATGTTGCATCCCAACCATCGTAGTCAGTCAAGCGGAGTCCGTTACTGTTGCAGATGGAGAAACCCAGTTGGTAGAAAAGGTCACATCCCAATATGCTGTCTCCATGCATCGTCATTTGAAACACAAAGTCAGTAACTACTCTTGATGCAGAGTGGACCGTCAGCATGATGGTCCCTACGTTACTATGTCTGTAGCCACCATACCCATGCAGCGCCACTGGGTTCTTGCCAATTGTGTGGTTGGGGAGAAACTTCTTCAACGTTACCCAATTCAACATCAACCTCACAGCAGTGGTGTCGAGCAGGAGTGGCAAGTTAAAGTCGTCTGTCTCCATCACGCAGAATGCATACGTCAGTCTTCCGGGCCTTACTGTGTGGATGGTCATCGTGGGTGGGTGGCTCTGTTTGGCCATTGGGCTCACGGTGTCGCTGACCAGCAAACTTTGGTAAAGTGATTAAATTTTCCACACTTCTTGCATTGTTGCCCCCTTGCCGGGCAGAAACGTGCTCTCTCTCTCTGTGCATCAGGGAACCATAGCTGCCACAACTGGAACGTTTCATGGCGGTCCTCCGGTCCACGGTGTTTGCTTTGATCTCTTCTGCCATGTCACTGGGTTCCTCCATGCTCACTGCGTATGTCAGCGGTGTCTGGCTTGGCTGCCGCTGGTGTTGCTGCACACCTAGCTCCGATGCTAACCTGTCAGCGGACTCTAGATGGAACACTACCTCAATAGTGTTAGCTAGCGTCATGTCATTTGGTGCCGTTAGCATCTTTGTCCACAGCCGCGGGTTGCTAGTGTGCTCGGCCAACTGGTCCCGCACCATTTCATCTTCCAACAAACCAAACCTGCACATGCTAGCTAGGTGGCGAAGGTCTGTGACAAATTGTTGTGTCGTTTCTCCAATTCTAGATACACTGCTATAAAAAAATACCAATGGCATTTGTTATTGCTTTGACTTGATCTGAAAAGATATATACCGCACTATTTTTTTTTGTGCTGCGCTGATATTCACATTCACGTAATGCCATTTCAAATGAGTTAACAAGTTTGACATATTGCCAAAAGCATATCTGATGCTCTTTTCATCTTTGTTCACTTGTCTTTGTCTGTTCACATATTTCACCGGAAAGCCAAAGTATTGTCATGTACAGAGTTGATGTCTCAACCCTGTTCCATGATCTGTGGCTGTAGTTCGCTGATTGTTGTTTATTATTCCCAGCTGGCAGGTTATTGGAGCCTCTGAGCTTGGGCTCCCTGCCAGTCTACAGCCACACCTCCTCCTCTCTCTGCCAGGCATTCACCAGCTGTTGCTTTCACCTTTTGTGTTCCACACATACACATACATGCACATACATTTATATTCATTCTCACTTACATACGCACACACATACATGCACTTGCATCATTCTGCACACACACACACACACACACACACACACACAGAGGCATGCTATCACACATACACACACATTCACACACACTTATTAGTCCCACCGGCTGCTGTCACACACCTGCATCCACTTGTCACTCATTGGTACTCAGGGTATTTATGAGTGGCAGTGTGAGCATTCGGTGTAGCGGCATTAGTCTACATTCGATGTCCAGACTCACTCCAAGTTGGTTCCTCCTCTTTTCCTGGACTATGTATGGAGTTGTTTCCAGAGCCAGTTTGCTCTGACCCTACATGTAAGTCTTCCTCCTCATTATTATTAGCCCTTCTTCTCCACTTCCCAGTTCCGTCTGAGAGCGTGTGGGGCTTGCCAATGGAGTTCGTAGCCAGTCATCTTAATCATTACCCATCCTGAACTGTTTTCACTGGACACTTTGTATGTTTTTTCCTTTGTTAATAAACACATTCACTTCACCTGCATATTGGGCTCAAATCCTTTCACCCGTGCACTATGGTGCACGTACATGACAGTACGCTGCCACCACCATAAAACAGCCCAGCGGTGAAGTGCGTGTTGTTTTTTCACCATTCTCTGTGTGTTTCTCACTAGCCTGTTTTTTGGAGATGGTGATGGGCTGGGGTTACCCGATGAGCTTGGGATGGGAGTGCTGTCGGGCCCTCATGGACATCGATGGGCTAATCTCCTTGGCTAGCGTACACTCCACACCAGAAGATATCCTCTGGTATGTGGACCTGGCGGAGGCAGAGGCTCAGCGGTGTCCTCAGCTCTCGGAGCCCCCTGAGGGAGCTGAGAGGATAGCCTGGTTGGCTGCACTACGGCACGAAAACAGCAAAAGGAGGAGGAAGTCCCTGAAGAAAGCCAGGTTTGCGCCAAAGGAAGTTCACTCCCGGGTCTCCGTCATTTCTATGGCTCACTGGAATCCCACTCCTACCCAGCCATTCCCAGCACCCAAACAACGACGTTGTCCTGTCCCGGTTCCCCAGAAGAATAATCCAACCCCTCTGACAGTCTCTCTCCCTACTCCGAGCTCGGCTATTTCTGCAGCGGACCTTCATTCATGTTTTTCCTCTCAGGCAGTCCCATCTGCCAAATCTTCCACCACTTCCGCTGCGAGGCCTCCTCCCTCGGTGCATCATCAGACTGTCAAGGAGCGTTTGTTTTCATCACCGGTGGCTCCTGTCCCTGTGGCCAGAGGGGTGGCTCCTCCACAATCCTCAGGGGCTCAGAACCATCCTAGCCACGGAGAAAGAGGACGTACTTGCTACAGCAGCAGGCAACATCCAAACCCAGGAAAACAGGCAAGTTTTTTTTCATTCTTTTCTTATTAATGATGAAATGTCTTGCCTGATTCCCGGTAGGGAGACTCAGGAGAAGCAGTCCCCTGAGTTTTCCCCACCTGCTGCTGTTATGAACTGCTCACCAGCCCTGTCTATGTTCTCTCCTGTCCTCCCTGAATGCACGCCGGCACCGGAGCTGAACCGTCGGGACTAGGAGTGGCCAGAGGTCCGGGAGGATCGTTCCCCCACAGCAATGGTGAGCCAGACCCCAGCCGACACACCAGAGGAGTCACCGGCGTGGGTCACGATGGCTGGGGCTATAAGGACTGCAGAGACCAGCACGCCTGCTGCAGAGGCCACCACAGCAGAGTCAGCGCTGTCGGAGACCCTTTGACCTTGTACCTCAAAATTGAAGGTAGGCTCACCAGCTTGCAGTTCCTAGAGGAATTTTCCTCATAGGAATTCTGTCACATGTATGTGTGAGTGCTTGGTGACTGTGAGGGTTAACCCAGTTCCACTGTCTTCATCTACCAGGCGACCTCCGCTTACCTGTATACCAGACCCCTGACTGAGTAACCTGTCCAGTCAGACACCCGGAATACCCCCTTGGTATTAACGACAGCCCCTCGTGGTCTTGCTTTGCTCTTGTTAATCTGGGTAAATATTTAAGATCAGGAAAATTGATCTATAGGAGGTCTGTTTTAAAAACACCTTAAAGAGTAACCTTTAAAAACTCGTAAAAAAATGTAACCTCTTGTAGAAAAATACCTTCTTGAAAAACCAGAAAAGATGGACACTGAATCAGTGATCTCACAAACTCCCATACTGTCTTTTAATATGCTGTAGTATTTATTGAAAGTCTGCGAAGCTCAGCCAAAAAGGTTATACTGTGGAGAGTGCAAATAAAGGAACCAGATATGCACAACAGACGACTTTATTTCTCTCTCTCACTGCATTCATACACAGAAAAAGACTGTCTCCAATACACCAGGGTCTCTCCTTTTATATCACTCCATTACTTCCCCCTGTTGCCTGAAATCTTGCATCACAATACATTTACACATTACAATACGTACTGTCCTCCATTTAATCCCCCACGCTCTGCCAGCAGAGGGAATATTCCCCTCCCCTCTGCTTCCAGTCTGAGATGATTATCCCAGCATGGGTTTCCTACACACAGCCCCCCCCCAGGGTCTCAGACTGAATTTCAGCTCTCACGTCCTTTTGGCTTCAGTCTCCTCCTATATCTGCTGTAACGAGGGACCTTTGACTCCGCGGCGCTGCTGTGCTGGTTGGGGGCTCTTGGGGGGGTGTCTGTCTGTGGGTGGGCAATGGCGAGGTGGGGGGGACATTCTACTTGCCCATGTGGCTGTTCTGCTGAATCTTCTACCTGGGGAGTTCTCAGTGGGGGTCTTCCACGCCGAGGGGCCCGAGCCAACATCACTTGCTCGTCCGCCACCACAAAGGCGGCTTAAGTCTGTCTATACATATTTTCTCCCGACCTCCCAACGACCCCCCAAATCTAACAAAAAATGTTTGTCCCCTTGTTCCAGTACTCTGAACGGACCATCGTAGGGTGGGCGCAATGGGGGGGCAGTGGGCATCGTGCCTGACAAACACGAACGCCACGTTCTTTAAAGTTTTTGGCACAAAAGTGCGTGGAAAACAGTGGTGGGCCGGGCCCAGTAGCGTGCCTGTATCTGCGCTATGCTACGAATGCTGAGACAGACAGTTGTCCGACGCGGGATTATCTGTTAAAAATTCCCTGGGGAGCCGCAGTGGCTGAGAAAAAACAAGCTCCGCCGGGGAAGCCTCCAAATCCTCTTTTGGTGTGGAACGCAACCCTAACAGAACCCACGGCAACCGGTCTACCCAATTTCCATCCGTAAGCAAAGCCCTGAGTGCTGCTTTCAGTGACCTATGGAAACGCTCGCATAACCCATTGGCCTGTGGGTTGTACGCGGTTGTGTGATGAATTGCTACACCCAGGCTATGGGCCATCGTGGACCAGAGGTCGGAAACAAACTGAGGGCCCTTATCAGACGTGATGTCCTACGGGATGCCAAAACGTGCCACCCATGTTGTCAAAAAGGCACGTGCCACGTCTGCGGACGTGTTTGCTGCTAGCGGGACTGCTTCTGGCCAGCATGTGGTGCGGTCCACCACTGTCAGAAGGTACATGAACCCCTGCAATGGCGGGAGGGGGACCACGAGGTCCACGTGAACATGATCGAACCTCTTAGCCGGTATACGAAACGGCTCCAAAGGGGCCTTCGTGTGTCTGTGTATTTTGGCTCGTTGGCACGCTACGCAGGCTGCAGCCCACTCTTTCACTTGTTTGTGCAGGCCTGGCCATACGAATTTCGCTCTCACCATTTTGACTGATGCACGCACTCCTGGGTGCACCAGAGCGTGAACTGACTCAAACACTCGGCGGCGCCAAGCAAGTGGGACCACCGGGCACGGGCGTCCCATGGAGATGTCACCGATTGGGGGGGCTGCCATCTTGCAGTACTCTGCTCTCCAGTCCTAACCCTGTTGGTCCAGACTGGAGCGCGCACACGTCCGCATCGCCAATCTGCTCTGCGGCCATGGCTGTATAATCTATCCCTACGCAGACTGGGGCCACTACTGCGCGCGAGAGGCCGTCCGCCACCACATTCAGTTTACCGGCCACATGCTGAACATCGGTCGTAAACTCCAAGGTCGCCGCCAGCTGTCTCTGCTGCTGGCCCGACCATGGTTCCGAAACCTTGGCCATCACGTACGTTAGCAGCTTGTGGTCCACGAACACAGTGAAGCTGCGCCCTTCCAGCCAGAACTGGAAGTGGCATATGGCCAGGTGGAGAGCCAGCAACTCTCTGTCGAATGCGCTGTATTTACGCTTACTGTCACGCAAAGCCCTGCTGAAAAAAGCGAGCGGCTGCCAAGAACCGGCGACACATTGCTCCACGACGGCCCCTATGGTCACGTCCGAGGCATCGGTAGTGAGCGCTATCTGGGCCGCCGGGTCCTGGTGCGCCAGCAGTGCGGCATTTGCCAGGGCTGTTTTAACCTCAGAGAATGCCTGCTCCCGCTCCGGAGTCCATTCGACTCTGTCTGCCGGCTTCCGTTTCTTGAGCGCGGCGTACAATGACTGCATGAGCTGAGCTACGCAGGGGAGGAACCGGTTATAAAAGTTAACCATCCCCAAAAACTCTTGCATCACAATACATTTACACATTACAATACGTACTGTCCTCCATTTAATTCCCCACGCTCTGCCAGCAGAAGGAATATTCCCTTCCCCTCTGCTTCCAGTCTGAGATGATTATCCCAGTGTGGGTTTCCTACAATACTTGTATAAACAGTCAATAAAATCAGAAATAATAAACTTCAAATTCAACCCAAAATCAGGAAAAAGGGGAATCAAAATCAAAAACCCAAACTGATTTAAAAAAAAAAAAAACTTGATCTAAAAAGATGGTATTTGTAAAATCAGTCATTTCATCAAAAATTGAAATCATTCAAAAATATAAAAGTTCAAAATCACCATGATCAGTCAAGATAATCAAAATTTAAAATCAATCAAAAATATAAAAAATCTGAAAGAGTCCAAAATGAAAGAAACCCTTTGGATAATAAAACCTGGTAAAAAACAAAACAAAAAAACATCTCACTAATTTGGGGTTATATGCCTAAAAAAGCCTTGCTGGGGAGATTTTAAGGATGATTATCGCTGGTCATCTCCTTCAGTGCACCTCTTCTCAGGGAGAAAGGGAAGGAAGGAAGAGGCTTGGAAGCAGGAGGCCCGGACAAAGGACTCTTGAGGCTCCGACTCCTGTTCTCCCATCAGCGGGACCCATAGTCTGTAGAGCAGCAGGCGGGGGAAGCCATCAGCCAAGGAGGGTAGGGGGGGCCTCCACTTCCTCTTCTTCACCCAAATGTTGATTTCTCCATTCTTGCCGCAGAAGATTTAAAGTTGTTAGAAATTGAAGAGTTGAGATGGTATTTGGTTCATCTTCTTAGCAGCGGTCTTCCTTCTCGTCAGTCTTCTGCAATGGGATGAGTGGTGTCCTAGAGTCTGCCGAAAATGAACATTTCGGGGTTTGCAGACAGAGTTTTTATAACAATTTTACACCCAGTTGTGATTGGCCAGTAATCTCCCCATAGGCTCTTTGGCTTCTGTGATTGGCTTAATGTTAACTTTTATACAACAATTACTTCATTCTGCACATGTCTCTCCCCCTGTTTCCAGTAACAGCCATGTGCCACGCACCCCCTGCACTTATGACTGTCTGGTTTCACTTATCTCAGCACTTTGTCTCTCAGTTCTACTCACTTCATCACTTTCCATCACCAAAATAAATCAACTCAGCTGTCTTTGCTACTTTCAGTTCCCCTTTTTTTCACGTTTTCCAGTCAACAGGTTTGCAGAACATATTTCACAATCTGAACCCACATAGACCTTCCATTGTGCATGTCAAAAAAGTACATAATGGTTACACAGTTTGATTACACTTATTCTTTTGTCAATTACATACTTCTTAATCAATGAGTATACATTTGTTTTACTGATTACATACAAGATATTGCATTTCATGGCATATGCTTTCAATATTGTGTACTGCATTCAGTCCTCTGTGATTCACCAGCCGTGTCTGTTACTGTCCTTTCGGACCACAGGAGTGTGTGCTCTCTGATGACTCCGTGACCCTGGCTAACCCCCTTGTGGTACTTTCTGCATTCTTGGGACAGTTGAAGCTGGATCCCCCATTTTCTTTTCATAGGGGGCATATCGGTGTGATTGAGAGGGTTGGCTGCTTTCAGCCTTTCTACGATTGATGGGGTCATGTACTCAAACCGCACCCGAGCTGAACTTCCAGGAGGCCGAGTCCTTGAGAACATCGCCAGGATCGTCGGAGTCCTGGACGGCGGTGGAGCTCAAGCTAAGGCAAGTGCTCTCCTTTGTTTTTCTCCTTTTCTTGATAGAGCATTTTTGCCTAGCTCTAGGTGAGGAGAACCAGCTGCAGCTGCATGCTGCACCTGAGCTTGCCTTGCCGGGCTCCGCCGCTGCCGGCGACCCTGACCCTTCTTCCTCTCTGTCTGAGTCCTCTTCTAGGGTCACCGGAGAGAGATCCACATCACCGGACGAGTCAGAGGATCCGGACTCACCACTGGAGGTCATCGCGGCTGCTGCCACCCCCACTGAGGTTACCATGGGTCCAGCTCCCCATCTGCCGGAGGCCGTGGGTTGGGTTCCACCTCAGTCGAGGTCTCCGTGTGTGCTGCGCCCCAGTGTGGAGCCAACGTGGGTGCCCATGATTGATTGCTTTCTGGCTCGGGTGCTCATGCGGGTCGGCTGGCCCACAGTTAAAGCGGCATTGGGGTCAGCAGTGGCCCAGCCAGGTCCCACCACGGGTGCAGCAGGGACCCAGCCGGGCTTCATCGTAGGTGCAACCATAGCCCGGGCGGGGTCCGCTGTGGGTGCTACACAGGCCCAGTCAGGTCTCACCACGGGAGCAATGAGATCTCAGGCTGGGACCACTGCTGGTGCAACTCTGCCCCAGGCCGGGACAAAGCAGGTGCAGCAAGGATCCAGCCGGGTTCCTCTGTGGGTGCAACCATGACCCAGTCAGGGTCCTCCGGGTGGGTGGGGGGGCAACGCAGACCCAGCCGGGGCTCACCGCGGGTGCGGCTGAGCTCCAGTCCCAGGCCGAGACCACCGCAGGTGCAGCCATGGCCCAGCCTGAGTCCACCACGGGTGCGGCAGAGTTTCTGTCCCAAGCTGGGACCACCGAGGGTGCAGCCGGCCAGTCTGAGGACACCAGGGTCTCCTCTCCCCTTCCAGAGGACTTGTGGGTGTTCCTTCTTCTTCTGCTGGGCACCGTTGTGGTCCATCTTCCTCTGAAACCAGTAACCGCAGGGGTTCCCCTTCCTCTGTCCGGCCACCCACCTCTCAGCCTTCCGGTGGGTAGGCCGCCGCCTCGTCTGCCCATCCAGTCCTGGTGGCACAACTATGCGGGCCATCCACCCGAAGCACTGGGTCTCTGGGTCAGGTGGCCCATTTTCTCTGGCAGGCCACCTGACGCTGACTGCAGGCCGCCTGCTGGCCATGGGACTTTGGCCGGTCCCCCGAACTTTGGGACTCTTGGGACTTGGGGGGGCTTAGTCCTAGGTTTGGGGTTGGGTGTTTTTGTGTGTTGCTCTGTTCTGTTGTATTATTTTTTCTTGTTTAATCCCTCCTGACCTGTTAACCCCACCTCCCACCCTGGTTAGTGGAGATGGTTTTCTGGGTGGGGCGGGGGCAGGTTTTCCTTATGTGTTGTTTTGATGGTACGGTGGGTGTCTGGCATCCAACCCTTGGGGGGGGGGGGGTTCTGTCATGAATGGGGTTGATGTCTCAACCCCGTTCCATGATCTGTGGCTGTAGTTTCCTGATTGTTGTTTATTATTCCCAGCTGGCAGGTTATTGGAGCCTCTGAGCCTGGGCTCCCTGCCAGTCTACAGCCACGCCTCCTCCTCTCTCTGCCAGGCATTCACCAGCTGTTGCCTTCACCTTTTGTGTTCCACACATACACATACATGCAAATACATTTATATTAATTCTCACTTACATATGCACACACATACATGCACTCACATGCATCATTCTGCACACACACAGGCACGCTATCACACATACACACACATTTACGCACACTCATTAGTCCCACCGGCTGCTGTTGCACACCTGCCTCCACTTGTCACTCGTTGGTACTCATGGTATTTATGAGTGGCAGTGTGAGCATTCGGTGTGGCAGCATTAGTCTACATTCGATGTCCAGACTCACTCCAAGTTGGTTCCTCCTCTTTTCCTGGACTATGTATGGAGTTGTTTCCAGAGCCAGTTTACGCCGACCCTACATGTAAGTCTTCCTCCTCATTATTATTAGCCCTTCCTCTCCGCTTCCCAGTTCCGTCTGGGAGCGTGTGGGGCTTGCCAACGGAGTTCGTAGCCGGTCATCTTAATCATTACCCATCCTGAAATGTTTTCACTGGACACTTTGTATGTTTTTTCCTTTGTTAATAAACACGTTCACTTCACCTGCATATTGGGCTCAAATCCTTTCACCTGTGCGCTACGGCACACATACATGACAAATATTCACAGACAGGAGACTTGCGAAGAGGGTCTTCAAGCTCTGGCTTCTCCATACAGCTAGCCATGACGTTCCCTAGTCAGAGGCTGGGCTGCACTGTTTGTTTACATGTACAGCTAATAGCACAAGGCAGTTACACTTCCTGTTCGTCACTAAATATTGTCCATGGGGAACCTTGGTACGCTTCTGTACCAAACCAAAAGTGCTGTACTGAAAAATCCAAATACGAATACATGTACCATTACACCCCTTCTGTACATACAATATCTTGATGTTCAAGACAGGTACACACCTACGTAAAGTATACTGGGCTATTGGATGTAAAATATTTCACTGTGTCTGTCAAACTGAAAGTCAAAATGTTGGACAAGTCTCTTACCTGATAAATCCTATGTAAAAAATGGATTTCTATGTAAAGCACAGATTACCATAGGAATAGTCTAAATACAATAACCAGATGAAGAACATTGTCTTTAAATCCTGTGTGAACTCTTACTTTTAGGTGTATGTTTAGTATGTACAGCACAGATTTTTTTCTTCTTTTGTGCTGTCTTTATACCCACTATAGATCCTGGAAAATATTCAAGCAACTTTTATTTCCAGTGACAGTATCTTATTGTTCTACATGAGGATTCAGAAAGAACACTGCCGCCATGGGAGTACAGTATAATTGTGACACAATGTCACACATAGTAAGCTTTCTCACCAATTTGGTCAATTCTGTCTATGCTAAATGGGGGGAAAAGGACCCCTGTGCATTATTTATATCATTTATGTCTCAGTACGCTGACACCACTGGCTCCTGTTAACAATGGCCATGCTTCCAGTGCAAAGCTGTAGTTTGTAAACCTCATTAGCATACAGTTCAGTTTTCTTTCCTCTTGGACAGCTTTCTAAACTTAATACAACTACTTCTTTTGAGCTAAGATATGCATGATGCACAGGGGCATACAAACAGTACAATAAACTTACCACAGCACTAAATTGCCCATGAGTTCCGCTATGGTACATCTCGCAGTAATCCTGAATGTACAGTGAAATCCATAGAATAACTAGAAAAGCACTCAGAGAGCGCACACCCCCACCAAGGCTCCTTCTGTCCCTTATGGATCACCTCCAAAATGTAATGGGTTTGTGTGTAGGCCTAGAGCCACTTGTGGTGAAAATTGCATCAAAATCTGTCCATTAATCTGTCCAATCCATCTCTGGATTGAAAATGTACTTGTACATGTACACCATGTACAAGTGGGTGCAGGTGGCTGGTGGCTGGGGAGAGGGAAGTCTGGGCTTCTCTGCTTGAACTGCTGCCTCCACGACCCGGACCTGCGGAAAAGCGGTAGAAGATGGATGGATGGATGGATGGATGGATACTGAAAACTGTATTTCTGGATGTGACAGGGCAGAAGACACTGCACACTTTAGTGACAGTATCAGTATATGGAGGAATTCTGGGCCATATTAGCATCTGTATTTTCTAATAATGGGTGATGGCAGGGGTGTCCAATCATGTGCCATGGAGAGCCAAGACCCTGCAGGCTTTAACTCCAACCAGTGTCTTCATTAACAGATTCCACTGAATTTCTTCCACTGACTGCTGATCAGTGAGAACACCTACTGAAGAGACTGGGTAGAAGAGAGAACCTGCAGGGTCTTGGCCCTCCATGGCACATGATTTGATACCCCTGGGTTAGGGTTTAATGGGATTTAACATTTTAACACAAACTGCTTTATGGTTCATAATTCTGTTGACAGACTTACACCAAACCAAAAGTGATTTCTCAAACTGCTGGATTGTTCTTAGACAGCTTTTCCAATCTCTTTGTATTTAATTTATGTCACTTGGTGGTAACCTTCACACATAAAACAAAAGTGGAGACATACCTACAAAAAGTACAAAGGTTTATTGTCAAAATTACTAGTGCAATACTAAATGAATACATGTATAGTACATTGCTGATGCAGAGAATATATATTTATACAGTACATGTATCCAGTAAATCAAGTATTTTCCATGTAACCTCTTTTGTTTTTTGTTTTTTTTTTTTTTACTTCTGGCACCACACGAGTCGGCTGCCTTTTGCAACAGCGGCTCAATTCTGAGTTCTTTTTTTCTCTTCCTCTCATTTTCTGATCCGGTGACAACTTTCTGATCCGGCGACACCTTACACTCCATATATATCACGGACACACAGATCGCCCCAAACGTCTCCCGAGCCGGTGGACGGAGCCACTGTTTATAGCAGGAGACGGTACAGCAGGGAAGAGCTGCTAGCACTCAACCGCCACTTGGTGCTAACGGAAAAACTCGACATACCGGGAGAACTGAGGCGAAAACGACGTGGGTGTTGGGCTGGAGTAAGACGGCGGGCAAGAAATATAAGGTACAGATCCACCCTCCCATCCATTGTTATGGGGAATGTACGATCGATACTGGGAAAGGTAGATGAGCTAGCGGCTATCTCCCGTTACGATAGCATATACCGGGAGTGTAGCCTGTTCCTATTCACAGAGACTTGGCTAACAGGACTAGCAGCAGATGCTAACATTAAACTGGAGGGTTTCCACGTGATACGGGCAGACCGAACACCAGACAGTGGCAAAGCAAGGGGCGGTGGAGTGATAATGTATGTTAACAACAACTGGTGCAGACCGGGACATATCACTGTTAAACAACAACACTGCAGCAAAGACATCGAGTTGCTAGCTGTTAGCATGCGGCCTACATATCTCCCGAGGGAATACTCACATGTGATCTGCATTGTTATTTATGCAAATCCAATGGCGAATGCTGGGACAGCGCGTGACGTCATCCACTCAGTAACTGGCAGGCTGCAGACAGAACACCCAGATGCTCTTGTCCTCATCTCAGGCGATTTCAACCATGTTTCACTGTCTCCCATTCTACCCACGTTTACCCAGTATGTCACATGCCACACTAGAGACAATAAAACACTGGACTTATTCTACGCAAACACTAAGGAGGCGTACACCTCATCACAACTCCCCCCACTCGGGAGATCGGATCACAACTTGGTTCATCTCCGGCCGATGTACAAACCCCTAGTGCACAGACAACCTCCGGTCATGCGCACAGTGAAGTTATGGTCTGAGGAGGCAATGGACGCTCTAAAGGGCTGTTTTGAAACCACCTCCTGGGAGCAGCTCTGCGATCGACATGGTGAGGACATCGATGGCCTCACTCACACCATCACGGACTACATCAGCTTCTGTGTGGACAACACCGTTCCCACCAAGACCATACGGTGTTGCTCAAACAACAAACCCTGGATCAACCCTGAGATAAAAACACTTCTGAGAGAGAAGAAGAGGATCTTCAGGTCGGGGAACAGGGAGATGCTGAAGTCCATACAGAGGGAGCTGAGTAGAAAGATCAGAGAAGGCAAGGACAGCTTCAGGAAGAAGATGGAGGACAAGCTGCAACAGAGCGACATCAGCGGGGCCTGGAGAAACCTTAAAACCATCTCTGGGCTCCAGAATACCTCCCCCCAGGCCACGGGGCGCAGGGAGTGGGCGAACAATCTGAATCTGTTTTTCAATAGGTTTGACCAGCCGCCCTCCCCCCTGACTGCACAACAACCACTGCTGCCTCTGAAGACATCAAGTCCTGCTGCCCACTCCCCACTCCACCAACACCCCCCCACTCCCAACACACAGCCCCCCAACCTGACCCTCACTAAGACCCAGGTGAGGACGGAGCTGAGGAAGATGAAGGCGAGGAAGGCGTCGGGACCGGACGGCATCAGCGCAAAGCTCCTCAAGTCCTGTGCAGACCAGCTGTGTGGGATTGTGGAGTACATCTTCAATCTGAGCCTGAAGCTGGGGAGGGTACCACAGCTGTGGAAAACATCTTGTGTGGTACCTGTACCAAAGACTTCCCACCCCAAAGATCTGAACAGCTACAGACCAGTGGCCCTGACGTCCCACATGATGAAGACCCTGGAGAGACTGCTCCTTGCTCACCTCCGCCCCCTGGTGAGACCAGCGATGGATTCACTCCAGTTCGCCTACCAGCATGACACTGGGGTGGAGGATGCGGTGATCTTCCGCCTTCACCGTTCTCTGTCCCACCTGGAGAAGCCCGGGAATGCGGTGAGGATCATGTTCTTTGACTTCTCCAGTGCTTTCAACACCATCCAACCGATGATCCTGAAGGACAAGCTGCTGTGCGCAGGGGTGGACCAGCACCTGTCATCATGGATCCTGGACTACCTCACAAACCACAAACCTGCTTCAGTTTGTGAGAACCCGGGACTGTGTGTCTGACACGATCATCGGTAGCACGGGGGCCCCCCAGGGAACGGTTTTGGCTCCCTTCCTGTTCACCCTTTATACTGCGGACTTCTCACACAACACAACACACTGCCATCTACAGAAGTTCTCTGACAACTCTGCGATCGTTGGCCTCATCTCCAACGGAGATGAAGCTGAGTACAGAGGGCTTATCCAGGACTTTGTGGACTGGTGCCATCGGAACTGCCTCCAGATCAACGCGAGGAAAACTAAGGAGCTGGTGGTGGACTGCCGCAGGCAAGGACAACCCCTCACAGCACCAGTAAATATACAGGGAACAGACATCGAGATGGTGACATCCTACAAGTACCTGGGTGTTCATCTGAACAATAAACTAGACTGGTCACACAATACCGACGCACTCTACAAGAAGGGACAGCGCAGGCTGGTCCTACTGAGGAGACTCAGGTCTTTTGGTGTACAAGGGGCGCTGCTGAAGTCATTCTATGACACGGTGGTGGCATCAGCCATCACTTTTGGAGTGGTCTGCTGGGGCAGTGGCATTACAGCAGCCGATAGGAAGAGACTGAACAAACTGATCAAGAAAGCTAGCTTTGTCCTGGGGCAGTGCCTTGACCCAGTGGAGGAGATGGGAGAGAGAAGGATGGTGGCTAAACTGTCATCTCTGCTGGAGTCCGAGTTCCACCCTATGCAGGACATACTGAATGCACTGAGGAGCTCATTTAGCAGCAGACTACATCATCCTAGGTGCACAACCGAGAGGTTTCGCAGGTCCTTCCTACCTACGGCTGTCAGACTGTACAACCTAAGCAGGGCTGCTCGCAGAGATAGCAAAAAGACGTGACAACCTAATAGTATTGAATGCAAAAGACGCAATAGACTTACACAATGGTCCCCTCCGGTATACAACTAGGAAAATACCGGTCGCTATGGAGAGTGAGAATATGTATGGGTACATAATCATACCATGTAGGATAACTAAGTAGACGGTTGTGCTGTTTCATTCCATCTAGCTACAATGCTCTGCACTGTGTGTTTATATATTTATTCCATCTAGCAACAATGCTCCACGCTGTGTGTGTTTATATATTTACATATTCATTCCATCTAGCTACAATACTCCGCACTGTGTTTATATACTCATATATTTATTCCATCTAGCTACAATGCTCCGCACTGTGTGTTTATATATTTATATATTTATTTCATCTAGCTACAATGCTCCGCACTGTGTGTCTATATATATATATATATATATTTTTATATTTATATGTACATATGTATACTCGCTGCTCTTGTTTTTTTCTTGCCTTCTGATTGTTGCTCTGAGTGTTGCTATCCCTGTGCTGTTGCAATCTTGGAATTTCCCCACTGTGGGACTAATAAAGGCTTATCTTATCTTATCTTAACCTTGTGACTGCAATATTTTAATTGCTTTTAATCCTAGATCAAGTTTGTTTTGACCTAAAATGCACCATAATTGTTAAATAGACCTTACAATACCTAACTCAGTACTGTTTACCTGTTGATGTCATGATTCCTCGTGCGCGAGGGAATGAAAAACTCAAATGCTGGAGTAGAACATGCCATTTATTAACATAAACTGCAACAAATTAACAAGTCCAGTAACCACACAAATACAGAGGGTTGAAATGGTGGGATTAGGCCACCAGACATGCAGGAACGCCACCCGGATGCTCTACAGCTCGGCGGAGAAATTGCCTAGTGCCACAGGGCTGCTGTCGGCACAGGGAGAAAGGCAAACATGAAACTTACGGGACTGGAGCGATCCAGGGCTGTCCGTGCAGTCTGGAGGATGAAGGAGTAAACAGAGTCCGGCGCGAACATCAAGGGATTAAGCAAACTTGACATGACTGGCTGAACAACACGAAGGAGATGAATGTGCATACGTGGAGAAACTCGCTGCCACATACGGAGGTGAATTCTCCGACGGTCTCTTCCTGCCGACGCACCATTTTTATATTAATGAAACTAACGAGGGAAGAGACCGCCGGTGTGTGAATGCGTGGGCTGAACATAATTGATCCCTGGTGTGCATGAGTGAGTGTATGAGCGTGTCAATGGGAATGAATGGAGTGTGTGTGTATTCATGACAGTTGAAATATATATTTTATGGCTAATATAAGCTGTAAGATGGGGTGACATCAGTGAGCGGCTGTGTTGAATGCCCAGACCCACGGTTTGAAGCAGTAATTTTGCCACAAGAGAACCATCTGAAACACACACACAACAAACATATTTTAGTACCTAATAGCGATAACTTGCAGACTTTACAATGTAGTATGGCAGACTTAACCCCTTGCACTCTGGTCAATTTCCCTAAAAATGCCAAAAAATAACGTGCCCAAAGTAAATCAAAAGCTGTTCTTCAACCCTTTGCAGCATCTTCATGGGGTTGGTTTCATTTAAAAGAAAACACTTTGAATTTTTTGGCAAAACAGTCATAATCTCTCTAAGTGCTCCGGCCACTGAGTAACAGTCATCTAAACATAGTGAACTTGAAGAAAATAAATTTCGCCTGGGTGTTTTTTTGGATACAAATGCTTGCAAATAACACACAGCTTCAGATCCGGGCTGGAAAATGCAACAGAAATGTAGAACCAAGTGTTATCCAGCTGAGGTAAAAATTTTGTAACAATACCACAAAAAATGAATATATTACACAGCTTTGTTCTCAGGTAGTTCCCAGGCGTTTTTGAACTGTGCCAAATTGTGCCAAATGGCACAGTTTGGAAAAACGTCTATAACTTTTGAATGATTCAATATAGAAGCTTGATCTTGGGCTCTAATGAAAGGTGACACTCAGGGCTGTGTGTGTGTGGGGGGGTTGTTTATTCATTCATTCATTAATGAATGAACAAACAAGCCCCCACACACAAAGAAGCATGCCACGTAAAAAATGTGTGGCTTTTTTTTTTACAAGAAAAAATAACCTACAGTGCACTAAAAATTATTCTAAAATATTTGTAATGTAGAAGATAACAACTCCCACCCCCACACCCCCCCCCCCGCTACAGAGGATGGACGTCGGCCATCGCTACATGACGGAATAGTCATGTGGCGATGTGGTGACCGCGGCGCACAGTCACCGTAGCTGGCGAACTTCTCTTCCTCATTGTCAGACGAACGCGACGCTGGTCTGCTTGTTACGGACTCATGGTTCTGGTCTTGCGACCCGGTCAAAACATAATTCCATTATTGCGGTTTTGCGCTTCCATGATTGCGGTTTTGGCGAACGATTTTTCAAAACAAATAACAGTAGTAATTAAAAAAAGACTGGTGAATGCGTGTGTGTCACCCAGCCTTCGTCGTCGGCCTCCATCAGTCTATGATGACCATGGAAGAGAATCCTAAACGTCTATTCTGCTGGAATAAAAAAAAAAAAAAAAAAAGCACCGCCTGTGGCTGAACAGGCCGATGCGCGAATGGCAGTCCCTGTCACACAGGTTGCACTTGTGGGTGGTCTCCGTGCTGCTGGGTCTGTGGCGGTTCTTCCTGCGGGTCCTTTTTTCATCTGCTGCAGCAGTCTCTCTTCACCCAGCCTTACACAAAACAGCTTTCGAACTTCTGTGCTTCAATTGGCTCGCTGCATTCGCAGCATTGGTAGGCGGGTCCTTCTTGCTAGGTTTTCAGTCATTGGTTCTTCAAGGTTTCAGAAACCCAATTCAAGGCTCTTATTAGTCGAATGAGAGGTCAGTCATATCTAATCTGTTTGCGGCTGTGTCTATAGTGGAAGAACGGAAATGCAGCTTTTTTTTTCAGTGCGCTCTTGGACGCAGCGACCTCGTGCGCCCTCGTGCGCTCTAGGACGCAGAGACGTGCCCGTCCGCGGTACACCGGAGTGCAAGAGGTTAAAGCAAACTAGCATTAGCAAGCATTAACTTACCTTCATATGTAATCTAGTTCGTATCCTCACGTCTTCGGCTCTGTGGCTTCCTAAACGCTCCAGTACGTTTCCAGAGTGTTTCGTCTCACAGCCTGCACCCTTGTCTGGCTGTCCTTTTTTGCCTTTACTCTGACAAAAATCCAGATACCGAACAGTCGCCTCGTAAGCCGCCGTGTTGTGTTTTTCTTGTGTTGCGTTTTACGTCACGGGAGTGTAGCGCCGCCTTGTTGTAAAAAAATCCCACCCACCTCAGGCGGTACTCTGCTGTAATGGAAACAAAAGTGTGCTGAGCCGTGTAAAGCCGTGTCGAGGTGCGTAGGGCTGACTGGGGACTAGTGGAAAAGGGGCTTTAGTTTTGGAGCATTGTTGCTAACACTCTGTGAGAAGATAAGAGCCTTGGTGGAGGTATGCACTCTCAGATTATCACCAAACTCTAATCATCTGTTCTCCATACCATTACACACCTTTCCTGAAAATTTCATCAAAACACATTTATAACTTTTTCAGTAATGTTACTAACAGACAGACAAACAAACCAACACTGTATTATTATTCCAGTAAATTGTTGCTATATTAAAATATCTTTATTGTATCACTATTTATATTGTAGTAGTTAAATTATATTCTCTCTCTTCCTGTCGCTCTCTCTGTGTCAAGTATTAACAGCTCTAACAAGTAAAAGCTTCAAAGGCATTGACAATGTCAGCTGTTTCAAGAGATGCTGTTCAGAGGTAAAGTGTTCCCACATTACAGTCAAGGCTGCTTAAGGATACCAGATCAATACCAAATGCATTCGGGCTCATAGAAATGTTATAACTGTCGTGCCAGTGAAAACTTAGGCTTTGGCTTTTAGCGCTTCCATTTTGAGTAGTAAGCTTGTCAAACATATTGTCTTCCCTTTATATGTGCTGTTATCTAGAGAATCTGTACATGGAATGAAATCCAATAAGAACTATGTGCTTTTGAAACTTATAGCTGTATGACAGCATGTTTTGTTTGGTTTGATATATTAAGTAACCTCAGAGTGAAAAGTTGAAGTGATGTCAGGACAGAAATGGTTGGGAGGTGGAAAATGACAAATGTGAGGCCAAAAGTTTCAGTTGATTTGACATAAAACAGTAGAGGAATGCTTGTTACAAAGAATATTAGTCAACGCTTTCTGTCTACATGGAACAAAACCATTGCCATTGTAATTAGTAATATCTGAGATTAATGCCATTTTTTCACATTTTTGTAAAAGAGCAATATTGTTTTGTGTAATATCTGTGATTCATAACTAAAAAATGTCATAACGCCTTTGTTTATCATTCTTAACCTACACCTGGTGCTATAAAGTTTTAATTTAATATTGTGAAACCAGTTTTATGAGTTTATGATAACAAAGTCAGCACTCTGAATGGATATGTGTCCACTGTACTTTCACCTTTTATTTTTTCTTTTGAAGTGACATTCTGCCAAAAATTGTTTGGTTTTTTTTTTCTTGTTAACATGTCTGTAACATGTTTTTTGTGACTTACAAGACACATCAAGAGCGAAAGCAGTCAAATATCTTATGTCTCTGGGGGGGGGGTTAAATTTTGCTTTAAAGTTTGACTTAAGCACCGCCCGTAAAAAAAGGCGAAATGTTTTTGATGATGTAACTATGCATGACACTGGAACATCAGTAGTGTTGAGCCAATCAGGACTCTCTGGCCTAATTAATGTTAGCCTCCAGGCTAGTTAGCATTTTTTGACAGCTGCTTTGAAAACTTGACCCAAATTAAGATGGGTTTTACCATTAAACTGCTTTTAAGGACCGATGGAGTTTCAGTCATTATCCTGGGCTACTGTGTATACAACTATGCATGTCAACCGGTAAGTCTTTTTATCACAGGATTTATTCTGATAATGTAGCACTAGCCACTATTAGCCTTGTGGTATGTGGGTGGGCCTAGTAATCACAGATCCTGGCGTTTTAAGGAGGGGAAAATGTGAAAAGATTTTGACACATAACTGTAGGACAACGAAAGGTTTTGTATATATTTAAAACAAAAGAGCATAAGATACCATTTTAGACTATGTATATTTGTTTTTATAGGGGATTTATGTCCATCGCAATGCGTTTTTAAAGATCAAAACTTGTGGGCACCTAGAGAGTGCATACCTCTGCCAAGGCTCTGTCTCCTTGTCTGTCCTCCCATTCATACTTCCATCCGTCCGTACATCGGGAGATAGAGCCTTGGTGGAGGTATGCACTCATGGATCACCTCCAAAATGCAATGGGTTCATCCTTGGCCCAAGGATCACCTCTGGTGAAAATTTCATCAAAATCCGTACGATAGTTTTTTTGTAATCCTGCTACAACATTGCAAGAAGATAGGGCCTTGGCAGAGGTATGTGCTCTCGGATCACCTCCAAAATCTATTTGGTTCATCCTTAAGCCAGGGGCCAACTCTGGTGAAAATTTTATCAAAATCTATCGAGTGGTTTTTGCGTAATGGTGCTAACAGACAAACAGACAAAGAAACAAATGACTCCGATTACATCACCTCCTTGGCAGAGGTAAATGTGATGCTTGTAATACACACAAAATTTCTACAAAACCACTTCTCCAAAGTGATTTCTATATGACCGTTAAAAGACACAAGTCATCATTTCTTATTCTTTAATGTGTTTCGTGAGTTCAGCTGAAGTTGCTATCGACTGCAGCTCCGGTTGTTTGAGTTAGAAAACTTGTCTTTCAAAGTCAGGGCAATATTTGCTCTTTGTGTTCCTCAAATGGTCGGTAAATGAAGAATTATCATCTGCAAAGACACAAGTTGGATTACATTCCCACTCCACTGACATTGTATTAGGAAAGGCTCTCCTTAGAGACATTAAGTAGGAGAGAAATAATTACAGTAACTTATAACTCTTTCAGTTGACTCTGGAGTATAGTTTTAAGCGTGTGAGCTGCACTGCTTCTGTGAAGGTTGCTGATTTATAGGAATAATATCTACGTGTCTGAGAGCACTGTATATTCAGATCAGCACCATAAAAACACTGATTCTCATATCTGATGATTACAGTTTTATCTACAGTATTTTTTTGTACCAGACTCCATCTTTGTCATAATCACCCTTCAGGGCAGTGAAAAAGGCTCCACGCACAGGCTGTGAGTTTGCAGATTTATTTGGGAGAACACAAAGTTACGAACAAATAAAGAAAGAAAAAGCATGCAAGCAAAAATAGCAACTGCAAAGGCTTGGAGACAGCACCGAGAAAAGCAGCCAAGCAAAGTAGTGAACTGTTAAGGTGAGGGGAATCCTCAGCTAACCCTGGATACAGTGCTGGAAAAATGCAGGCAAACAAAACAGCAAATTGCTAAGGCGAGGGGGATCGCCGGCTAAACCTGGAGAATAAGCTTACAATGAACTTATGTGTTGTAGAACAAGATCGAAGTAGGGTGCTGCACTGGTCAAAAGCACGCAGCCCCTTAAATAAGGCAAAAAAACAAATTATAACAAGTGGTAACCGGTGCCCAATCCAGGCAGGAGAAAACAAAAGACACAATTTGGGCCAGCTGGGAATGATAAGAGAAAAAGGGGCAGTCGGAGCTGACAGCTGAAAGGGCCACGCCCACGCAGAGCGAAACCCCAGAAGCCACTGACAGCTGTCAACCCTGGAAGAGAGAGAACACAAGAGAATATAAATATAAAAATATGGCAAAAGTTGGATGTAGGTAATCTCAGAAATACAATAAGCAAACTATAATAAACGTACACGGGAAAATAAATCATACTGAGAAACAATATGGAATAAAGGGCAACTCAAAATGACAGCAAAGTACAAATATGGAAAAAAGGCAAACAAGCTGAATCCCCACCCCCACGCGTTCAGAACGTGACAATCTTTATTCATTCTGGTAATTTTGTCATTTTATTTAAGGCCAGCTTTAGTCATCCACGCTGTACACAGCAAACTTTGCACAGTAGAATGAATGCTGGTCACTGCCTAGAATTGGAGGGCTCACCGCCATGACCATGTTTTGTATTGTGGGAGGAAGCCCACGCAGCACGGGGAGAAAATGCAGACTCCACAGAGATGGGGACATGACGGTCTTGACCTGGGTCAAACCTGAGCCCAATCCCAGGTCCTTTAGCTGTGAGGCAGCAGAGTTAGCCACTGATCCCCCCCATGCTCGTCTGTTTACATTGAGCATAACCACAGTGACAGCCCAACCCAAAATCACTTTTCAAGCAAAGGGTTTATTACAGAGTCCCCGGAGTTTAACACACTCTCCCACATTTGTATGTATTACAGTTCCTTGTCTCTTCTGGCCACCCTCAGGAAGGTCAGTTGGCTTTGTTTAAGCCGGCCTTATTTCCCAGTGCTTTGCTTGTAATTAAGTGGACGGTGAGACAAAAAAAAGAGCACAGAAAATTATAACACACTGAGCTGAGGTGATTATTAACAAGCAGAGTGACATAGTTATTAGCAAACAAAAGTTTTCTCTTTTTTTCCTTCTCTTTTTATTTGTCTTCTCTGTCACATACAAATTTCCTATTTATCTCTCTCTGCTGATCTCTCTCCGTGCCTCTATCTAGTTAGATACTGTTTGAATGATCACGTTGCCCGGCATGAGAGTGCTATGTAATTAACCTATGAGATTCCTGCTGATGCAACGTGCTTCTTCAACGCCTAGATGGCCCGCTCTGGTGGATTATTACTGCCATCTTCTGGCCAAACGGTAATTTGAGCATTTATGCAGCAGGAAGAAAGAGGGGCCGGGGGGAAAAGGTACGGATGTTTTCTCCAAAAGCCTTCCTGAGATGATGGATTGCAACAGCAGCAACGCTCATTAACAGGTGAGCAAGTAAAGCACAGATCAGCTCTCACAGTGCTGAGAAGTAATTAGGTCCGGATGAACAATTACTGACAGAGCTGGATTTTCAAACTCGATATTCAGTTTATATATTTGGATATACTAAAAAATACCAGCAATTAAATGCACATAAACTTTGCAGACAGTTGGTAAAATCCTTCTTTTCTTCTTTCATCAACAGGCATTTTAGTAATGACATATGATCTAAAATGAAAAGAACAAAACGTGTGGATTTTATGGTTTGTTTGGGGGGGGGGGGTTTCACTTTTTGCTTCTTCCTTTTCTTCCATATTGTTCTCAAAGCTGTTGGAGGGACTTATCCTTGTTTTGGAGATTCTCTTTTAAAAAAATATTTACAGGCTAGTTTTATTATTTTCCAAGTGGTTATTAATAGCAGTGGGAATCGCATAATGATTCCATTGCGATACATGGGTCACAATGCATTGCTTTGGTGAGAAGCAATATGGTAGTCAGTTAGTGCATCTGTGTGTGGCTGTGTGTGTGTATCTGTCCGTCTGCCTCTCTGTTTCAGCTCACCTGGTCAAAATTAAGTGGAACTAAAGGCTTGTATCATTGTATCACCATATTTTCTCGACTTTTAATTTGCCAGAATTTTGAAATAACACTTTGTTTTTGAAATATAAACAAAAATAGCTGACCTTTACCATCAATGGAACAGTACTGCACATTGGCCCGGAAACTCCCACCACAGGAAAGTACTGAGCAATCCGTCAATACTGGGTGAACAAATGTCTGTCTTTTTGCCCGTCTGTTTTCTTCCTCTACTACTAAATAGCAAAAGCTCCTGTTCGTCTTGATTGTCACTGTATTCACATACCTCCATCGCTTCCGCCATTTAAAATGTCTGCCACCGTGCTCATCTTCTATGGTTGCAGCTGTTCAAATCAGTTTGGTGCCGCCGACAGTACGGGCATGTGAACTGCAGATTATTTTCACTGCACATGTGTGTACTCCAAAACTACTGGATGGATTTGGATGAAATTTTTTGCCACACATGGTCCTTGGGCTAGAGAGGAATCCATAACATTTTGGTGATGAGCTGAGAATGCATACCTCTGCCAAGGCTCTGGCACCGAGGCATCAGCACCTTGGTGCTTTCATTTATGTTATCATTTACTTTAAGGAATCTACGATTACAATTCCTTAAAGTGACATTCTGTCAAAAATTGAGGGTTTGCTTTTTTGTTTATGATTTACAAGACATATCAAGAGGGAAATCACTCAGATATGTTGTGTCTGTATTTTGTTTTGGGTTTTTTTGTGTGAAATTTCAGTTGAGCGCCATCCCTTGGAGAAAGGCAACTTTAGACTGTGCGTTTTTTAGTGACATCACTATAACAGGTCTGTAGTGTTGAGCCAATCAGGACTAGGAACTGTCTCTGGCTGGACTGAACTTAGTCTCTAGGGCCACTTAGCATTTTTCAACTGCTGCTTTGAAAACCTGACCCAAATTAAGATGGGTTTTACCATTAAACTGCTTTTAAGGACCGATGCAGTTTCAGTCATTATCCTGGGCCACCTTGCATACAACTCGGCATGTCCTTCAACAGGTAAGTCTTTTAATCACAGGATTTATACTGTTTAGTGGAGTGCTAGCCACCATTAGCCTTGTGGAATGTGGGTGGGTATATTCATAGATCCTGGTGTTTGGAGGAGGGGGAAAAGTGAAAAGATTTTGACATGAAGCTGTAAGACAATGAAAGATTGTTTGTAGAGAAAACAGGCATAAGCAGAGGTTGCATTAACTGAAAATTATCCTTCATTGATGGATTTTTGCATCATTGACTGAAAATTCTGAAAGCTGCCTGTCATTTGACAGATCACACTGAGGGTGATCTAATTAGTCAAATAAATGATAGACAATAACAGATTATGACAGAATTTTTACAAGCCTGTCTGTCAAAATGATAGATAACAAAAAAGTCTAGCCTCTGGACATAAGATGCCATTTTAGACAATGTACATTCATTTTTATAGGGGATTTACATCCACCAGAGTCCATCTTTAAGTATTGTGATACTACAGTGGGGCAAAAAAGTATTTAGTCAGCCACCAATTGTGCAAGTTCTCCCACTTAAAAGATGACAGAGGTCTCCAATTTTCATCATAGGTATACCTCAACCATGAGAGACAAAATGAGAAAAAAAAATCCAGAAAATCACATTGAAGGATTTTTAATTAATTAATTGGTAAATTCCTTGGTAAAATAAGTATTTGGTCACCTACAAACAAGCAAGATTTCTTGCTCTCACAGACCTGTAACTTCTTCTTTAAGAGGTTCCTCTGTCCTCCACTCATTACCTGTATTAATGGCACCTGTTTGAACTCATTATCAGTATAAAAGACACCTGTCCACAACCTCAAACAGTCAGACTCCAAAATCCACTATGGCCAAGACCAAAGAGCTGTCAAAGGACACCAGAAACAAAAGTAGCTCTGCACCAGGCTGGGAAGACTGAATCTGCAATAGGTAAGCAGCTTGGTGTGAAGAAATCAACTGTGGGAGCAATTATTAGAAAATGGAAGACATACAAGACCACTGATAATCTCCCTCCATCTGGGGCTCCACGCAAGATCTCACCCCGTGAGGTCAAAATGATCACGAGAACGGTGAGCAAAAACCCCAGAACCACATGGGGGGACCTAGTGAATGACCTGCAGAGAGCTGGGACCAAAGTAACAAAGGCTACATCAGTAACACACTACGCCGCCAGGGATTCAAATCCTGCAGTGCCAGACGTGTCCCCCTGCTTAAGCCAGTTCATGTCCAGGCCCGTCTGAAGTTTGCTAGAGAGCATCTGGATGATCCAGAAGAGGATTGGGAGAATGTCACATGGTCAGATGAAACCAAAATAGAACTTTTTGGTAAAAACTCAACTTGTCGTGTTTGGAGGAGAAAGAACACCATACCTACTGTGAAGCATGGGGGTGAAAACATCATACTTTGGGGTTGTTTTTCTGCAAAGGGACCAGGAAGAGTGATCCGTGTAAAGGAAAGAATGAATGGGGCCATGTATCGTGAGATTTTGAGTGAAAACCTCCTTCCATCAGCAAGGGCATTGAAGATGAAAATGGCTGGGTCTTTCAGCATGACAATGATCCCAAACACACTGCCCGGGCAATGAAGGAGTGGCTTCGTAAGAAGCATTTCAAGGTCCTGGAGTGGCCTAACCAGTCTCTAGATCTCAACCCCATAGAAAATCTTTGGAGGGAGTTGAAAGTCCGTGTTGCCCAGCGACAGCCCCAAAACATCACTGCTCTAGAGGAGATCTGCATGGAGGAATGGGCCAAAATACCAGCAACAGTGTGTGAAAACCTTGTGAAGACTTACAGAAAACATTTGACCTCTGTCATTGCCAACAAAGGGTATATAACAAAGTACTGAAATTAACTTTTGTTTTTGACCAAATACTTATTTTACTGAGGAATTTACCAATTAATTCATTAAAAATCCTTCAATGTTATTTTCTGGATTTTTTTCTCATTTTGGCTCTCATAGTTGAGGTATACCTATGATGAAAATTGGAGACCTCTCTCATCTTTTAAGTGGGAGAACTTGCACAATTGGTGGCTGACTAAATACTTTTTTCCCCACTGTATATGCCCCCCCTCCCCCATTCAATGTTATATTGTGTCTCCAAAGTACCAGATCTTCAGCTTGTCAAATTCTGGCTTGTAATTTTTTTTAAAGATGTCCTGGAAGATGTCTTTAAATCAACCATCATAGGCTTTCAGAATGGTGCTTTTTGTGCTCATATACAAGGGCCACTTCTTGGCAATAGCATACTGGAAGCAGCTGTATGCAAAGCCTGTGATAGACTCGTCTGTGCTGTGCATGCCCATTCCACAACCACCAGCAGGAAAGTCGAACACCTCCCATTCTTTGTTAGCACTACCATCAGCAGGTGAGAAAATAATTTTAAATTTGCCGGGCTGGTTCACAACAAAGTCTGTTGCTCTGCACTGCTCACCAAAGGCATGTCTGCTGATGGTGTTGGGCTGTGTCCAGCCTGGAACAAGCCTGGGAATGTCCTTACACAAGATTGCAAGAGTTTTCACTCTTTTCAACTCACTGCGGCTGCTTTTGTTTTGGTGGCTGGAGGCTCTCAGTCCTCTGTGGGATGGTGTGTTGTGGGGGGGGGGGCTTTCTGCTGTGCTCGGGGATTTCTCAGCTTTGGGCTTCACTTCTTGATGCAGCTGCGGGAACACCGTGGTAGCAGGATGAGGTCACATGTCCTGGCTCCAGCATCTCATGTTCCAGGGCAGGCTTCGTTGTCCGCAGTGACAGGTATCTGCACACTGAAGAGGGCAGTATACTGTGTTGTCTTCTTAGCTCGCTCTGAGTTTGGCGGTGGCTTTCTTGCATGGGGGCTTGATTTTTACTGGGCACTCATGGAGTACATATAGCCGTCATCTGCTTCTGCTGCTGTTGCTGGATTGCTCTGAGTGCTGGCCCACATGTTCTGAGTGGGTTGGGGGTTTTTTTGTGTGGCATTTCTTGTGGGTTGAGGGTGTCATGTCAAAGTCTTTTGTTTCATCTTTGTTATAAAATCAAGAAAAGGCCCGGCATTTGAGTTAACTTTTCGCTGCATCCAACTGTTTCCCAACTTGGATACCTGTCTGCAAATCCCGTGAGACAAGCTATAACTTCTTCTGACAATGTGTACCTACTTTGCACCATCTAATGGACTTAAAACTCAATTGATTAATGAATACCCAAGAGTTTGCAACATTTACACAGATATACAGTAAATAGTTAATAAAAAAAAATCAGTATGTGTGTTTAGTGATCGGTGTGTCATGAATGCCAAGTATCGTGATATTACGCCAAATCGATCTTTGTCCCATCCATATTCCATCTATCCATCCATCCATCTTCTACCACTTTTCTGGAGGTCCAGGTCACAAAGGCAGCAGCTCAAGCAGAGAAGCTCAGACTTCCCTCTCCCCAGCCACCTGCTCCAGCTCTTCAGAGAGGATACCAAGGCATTCCCATACCAGCTGGGAGTTGTAGTTTCTCCAGTGAGTCCTGGATCTGCCCCTGGGTCTCCTTGCAGGGGGACATGCCCGAAACACCTCAAGTGGGAGGCATCCAGGAGGCATCCTGATCAGACGCCCGTACCACCTCAACTGGCTCCTTTCTATGTGGAAGAGCAGCAGTTCTACTCTAAGCCTCTCCCGGATGACTGAGCTCCACACCCTATCTCTAAGAAGCTTTTTCCAGCAATCCTACGAAAAAAGCTCATTTCAGCCGCTTGTATCTGCGATCTCATTCTTTTGGTCATTACCCAAAGCTCGTGACCATAGGTGAGGGTAGGAATGTAGATTGACCGGTAAATTGACAGCTTTGCCTTAGAGCTTGGCTCAATCTTCACCACAGCAGACTGGTACAACGTCCACATCACTGCAGATGCTGCTCTGATCCGTCTGTCAGTCTCTCACTCCATCCTCCCCTCACTCGTGAATAAGACCCCAAGATACCTAAACTCCTCCACTTGGGGCAGGAGCTTGTCCCTAACCCGGAGAGGACAATTCACCTTTTTTCCGGCTGAGGACCATGGACTCGGACTTGGAGGTGCTAATTCTCATCCCAGCCACTTCACACTCAGCAGCAAATTGTCTCAGTAAGACCTGCAGGTCATTGCTGGATGAAGCCAACAGGACAAAATCATCTGCAAACAACAGAGATGAGATCCTGTGGTCACCAAGCACGACACCCTCCATTCCCTGGCTGTGTCTAGAAATCCTGTCCATAAAAATTATGAACAGGATCGGTGACAAAGGGCAGACCTGGCGGAGTCCAACTCTCACTGGGAATGAGTCCGACCGAGTGTTTGCAATATGAGCAAAACTCTCACAACAGTTGTATAGAGACCGAATGGCTCATAACAACAAGCTCGATACCCCATACTCCCGAAGCACCCCCCACAAAAAAACACAAGGAACACAGTCGAATGCCTTCTCCAAGTCCACAAAACACATGTCAGCTAGTTGGGCAAACCCCCACAAACCTTCGAGGATTCTTGAGAGGGTAAAGAGCTGGTCTGATGTGCCATTGCTAGGACGAAAACCACATTGCTCCTCCTGAATCCGAGGTTCAACCAACGGTCGGACTCTCCTCTCCAGTACCTTGGCATAGACATCCCAAGAGAGGCTGAGGAGTGTGATCCCTCTGAAGTTGGAACACACCCTCGGGTGCCCTTTTTTGAAGAGAGGAACCACCACCCCAGTTTGCCATGCCAAAGGCACTGTCCCCGACCTCCACGCAATGTTTCAGAGGCATGCCAATCACAACAGCAATACGGCATCCAGGGCCTTGAGGTACTCAGGGCGAATCTCGTCCATCCCCGGGGCCCGGCCACCAAAGAGATTTTTAACCACCTTGGCGGCCTCAGCCCTTGCGATGGGTGAGTTGTCCCCCTCGTCCACAAGCCCTGCTTCCTCTGTGGAAGGCATATCAGTGGGATTGAGGAGATCCTCCAAGTATTCCTTCCACCGCCCAACAATATCCCCAGTCAAAGTCAGCAACACCCCATCCACACCATACACAGTGTGGACAGGGAGCTGCTTCCCCCTCCTGAGCCGCCGGACAGTTTGCCAGAATTTCTTCAACGCCAACCAAAAGTCTTGTTCCATGGCCTTACCGAACTCCTCCCACAACTGAGTTTTTGCTTCATCAACCACTCGAGCTGCACACCACTTGGCCTGCCAATACACCTCAGCTGCTTCGGGAGTCCCACAAGCCAACCAAGCTTGACAGGACTCCTTCTTCAGCTTAATGGCCCCCCTCACCACTGGTGTCCACCACTTGGTTCGGGAGTTGCCACCATGAGATGCACCAACGACCTTGCGGCCGCAGCTCTGAGCAGCTGCTTCAACAATGGAGGTGGAGAACATGGCCCATTCAGACTTCATGTCTCCAGACTCCCTTGGAATGTGGTCGAAGTTCTTCCGGAGGTGGGAGTTGAAGGCCTCCCGGACAGGGACCTCAGCCAGACGTTCCCAGCACACCCTCACTATACTTTTGGGTCTACCAGATCTGAATGGCATCCTCCCGTGCCATCGAATCCAACTCACCACTAGGTGGTGATCAGTTGACAGCTCTGCAGCTCTCTTTACCCAAGTGTCCAAAGTATACAGTTGCAGGTCTGATGACACGATAACAAAATCGATTATCGCCCTGTGACCTAGAGTGTTCTGGTGCCAGGTGCACATACAGTATGGACACCCTTATGCTTGAACATGGTGTCCATTATGGACAAACTGTGGTTAGCACAGAAGTCCAATAACTGAACACCACTCGGGTTCAGATCGGGCAGGGCGTTCCTCCCAATCACCCCCCTCCAGGTTTCACTGTTGTTGCCCACATATGCACTGAAGTCCCCCAGTAGGACAATGGAGTCTCCAAGAGGAGCACTCTCCAGCACCCCAGTCAGAGACTCCAAAAAGGGTGTGTACTTTGAACCATCATTTGGTGCATAGGCACAAATGATGGTAAGGACCCATTTCCCAAACCAAAGGCACAGGGAAACAACCCTTTCATCCACCGGGGAAAACTCCAATATAGAGGTAGCAAGGTGGGGGGATACAAGAATACCCACCCCTGCTCGATGCCTCTCACCCGGGGAAACTCCAGAGTAGGCCAAGCTCCAGCCCCTCTCCAGGAGACTGGTTCCAGAACCAGAGCTGTGTGTTGAGGTGAGGCCGACTATATCTAGCCGGTATCTCTCAACTTCATGCACCAGCTCAGGCTTCTTCCCCACCAGAGAGGTGACATTCCATGTCCCAAAAGCCACTTTAGGAAGCTTGGGATCAGATTGCCAAGGCCTCCACCTTTGACCGCCGCCTGATCCACATAGCACCGGACCCCCATGGTCCCTCCCGCAGGTGGTGAGCCCACTGGAGGGCAGACCCATGTAACTCCTTTGGGCTGAGCCCGGCTGGGTCCCATGGGCAGAAATTCGGTCACCAGGCACTAGCCATCAAGCCCCTCCCCCAGGCCTGGCTCCAGGGTGGAGCCCCGGTAACCCCATACCGGGCGGGGTACACTGAATCCTTGTTCTAGCGTTCATCATGAGAGTCTGTTGGATCGTTCTTAGTCTGGCCCTTCACCCAGGACCAGTTTGTCTTGGGTGACCCTACCAGAGGCAAATTTCCCCAGACAACATAGCTCCTGGGATCACTATGGCATGCAAACTCCCCACCACGATAAGGTGACGCTTCATGAGGGGCCCACCCATATTAGAGAGTCAGACCGGAGTAGTGGTTCAGATGGTTGAGTATCCGCCCCACACCAAGGAGGCCGGGGTTCAAATGCCTGCCGGGTCATGCCGAAGACCGTATAAAAGTGGAACTTCCGGCCGTCCAGCTTGGTGCTCAGCAATAACGGAATGGAGAAGGGAAATTTGTGGCGGTGCCTTGCATGGCAGTGACTCCTCTGATTCTATATAGGTGTGTGATTAACATTGTAGATAATAGAAACATAATTTCGTTCTACTGTACATGATTGGCTGTATGGATTTGAATGACAATAAAGATGGCTTATTATTAAATCTGTTATTTTACTTCTTTTGATTTCCAAACAAACAGGTCTGGGCTATTTTTTTTTTCAGTGAGGCATGATTTGGACAGTTTTTCATTCCACACTCAGTTCAGTAGATCATTATCCCAGCAGGGCTTTAACATACTGTATGTTATTCAATTACATAATAATAATAATATCTTTGAAGGTTTTATTTCCTGACTTTGGATATGCAATAGCTATTTTTTCTCTTAGCATGGTAGAAAGGTGTATTAGTATCGATTTCTCTCTAATTGTGTGTGCAATAGCGGCTGGCTAATGTTAATTATATACTGAAGCTGCATTAAAGGAGTTTTATCTTGGAAGTGTGATGTAAAAAACTGTAATTATAGATAATGGGGACATAATTAGGTGCTTCCTAATGAACCAACTTTAAAGAGATGTTTCGATGAGAGTATGAAGCTAATAGCAGCACACATGTTGTGTATTGTGTGCACATACAGAAGTCAGTTTCGCCCATATCGGTTTGCAACGACAATACTGGAGGTGAAAATGGGGGTCATCAGTGCTGTTTGCTCATCAATGCCTCCTCCTAGGGCGAGGAAAATCGACCAAGCAACTTCTGTGCGTGGGGTGTGTGCTCACTTTAAACACCTGGGAAATGTTTTGTGATGAGCGGAATATCATGGACTCATTTCTACCTTCTGCAGATAAATTGTGAACATTACCCAATACCAAGCATAATTCTGCATCCTTGTGGTGAAAATTTACGAGTGCTCCTGCATGGCTATTTCCAGCTCGGGTGAATCTTTTATGCAATAAAAGCTCCTGAGATCATGAACTGAACTATTTCTTTGGAATCAGTGGTTCAAAAAAATGTCCTCTCTCCTTTTCTTGCCCTCAGCTGGGATGAGATACGAGGGAAGGTGATGTGGCCGACTGCCACGTATTTCAGCAGTGACTTTGCTCTCTCTTGATTCATTTTTCGCCCCGACACAACTTCATCTTTTGCTGTCTACCTCGGCCTTCTTGCTCATCAAAGTGAATAGATGTGATTTAGACATTCTCCTTGCTCTGTTTGATATCCTTCCTCTCCCCTTGCACTGATCTATCAATCACAAAACCGTGCCTTGATCCGTACATGATTGGGCATGACATGATGGACATTCATTGTCTTGGCCTGTCACGTTCTGCCCCAAAGTCCACTCATGCACAGTTAAAAGGGGTTCTGTCTTTAAAGTCTGAGCTTTCTTCGCTTGCTTAGCCACTTTTAGTTTGTCATCCGTGACACCAGGTTTTCTCTCCTTCACATCCCAAATTTGCTGTGTCACAGGGAATGAGCGCTTTGAAGCCACATGAAAGAAATGTTACAAGTTAAAATGTCAAAACAGCAGATTTTGCTTGAGCACAAAAGCTGTGAAACTGTGCCATTTCCTTTAGGGAATCCAACAACTTTTCTTCATAGCAGACAGCATGACTATTGGAAAAAGATTTGGACATATGCAGTGACATTTTTAGGAATACCTGAACTTTGCCTTGGGTTTTTTTATATCAGTGTAAAACTAGCAAGAAGGACTTTGGTGGCTTTCAAAATGTTCTGTCTCTTGAATGCTCTCACAATCTATCTGATCCTTGACCACCTATTTCAGATTTATTTCAGTTTTTTCACAATATTGTGCTTTGTTGTGTCACTTTTTGTTTTTCAGTCCCAAAAAAAGGGTGAGGAACAGGGTATTCTTTAGCCAAATGTGCTCTACAAACCCAGAGAGGGACAGAGACACCTGGCCAGACTTTATTCCAATGCCCTTTCGAAGAAGACACAACACGCCTTTCAACAAAACAGATTAATAAGACTTTAGTGCCCCCTGTCTGTTGGAACCAGCATCACCCAAGTTCATCCATACCCTATGGCGCTCTGTCTGCCCAGGCTGGCTAAACACCCGCTCCCCATGCTCTGTGAATATGTTTACAAATCTACAGAGCCAAGTCGGTGTGACTGGACCGCCATGTTCTGAGAGCTGATTTAGACCCTCGGAGCAGTTCCAATCTATGAACAGAGCACAGAAGCCCTTTCACAGACTCTTTTTTTGTGAGACGCTCCCTTTCACCTGGGCACCAAAGGGCTGCTGAGGCAATAAAGTAAAAGAGTGAAAAGCTAGGCTCACACTCACCTCCCAAAAGGTAGACTCTCACTGCATTCTTTCAATATTTTGTCTGCCAAGAGTTCTCAGTTGCCTTCAACCTTCACAGGGAATAACCTGTGCATGGCACTTTTTCTTTACAGATGACAGGGGGCCTGAATGTCATTTGATGCGAGCCTTGGCAGTTTGCTGAAGGGAATAGGAGGGAGAGGCAGGGAGAGGCAGGAGAATTAGAATGTATTTCAGGTCTAAAGCTAGTGGTGCATTGCTGCAACTCCTATCTCAGGGAAGGAGGGAGTTTTTGGGGGGGTGGTGGAAGAGAGCAGGTGGGAGGAGGAGGAGGAGGAGGAGGAGGTTTTTGCAGCGAACTGTTGCTAGGAAACACTTGTGGCATCTCTTCCCCGTCTCCTTGAAATGCCAGAACTAACTGACAGAGACACAGGAGTGAAATGTCAGCTCTATCCTCCCAGGAGTTTGAAGAATGCGGTGCATGTTTCTATTTAAGTAGCCGTGTTTATCAAGGAGTTCTCAAAGAGTCAACACCAGCCTTCATTCTGTGGGAGAATGCTTAGGATGCAGATATGCTTGGCTGTGCTTTCTACTACTTCCCCTCTTTCCTTCTATGTGTCTGGAAAACTGTCCTTCCCAATTACTCCTCACATTCTCTCCTTCAAGATGTTTCTGCCTGTTCTGACATTTTCTCCATCACACACTCACTCTAAGCTATTACTTTGCCTCTCATCATTCTTCCCCCTTTTTCCTTCTACCTTGCCTTTTATTAGTTTCCATCATACTCTAATTCCCCCTCTCCATTTCAGATTCCAAGCCATATGGTCCATCAGTGTAATCCACTGCCCAGATATTTGATTATCAAAGCCGTGTGGCTGCAAAAGGCTCAACTCTCCAGCTGCTATTGAGTCCGTTCCCTCAGCACTCGAGAAATTGTCATTCAGAGAGTGTAGCCAGCTCTCCACAATGCATCAGAGGGGTAAAAATACACCTGGATGTACAAATGGAAACGAACTTAAAAGCAAACAAATATTGAATCATTTCTGAAATTTATTCTGAACTTGCTTCAGTGAAGAAAGAAAACTTTGATTTTGTTGACAGGGCTGCTGATGGAGAGATCTGAAATCTTATATTGTAAACCATATTATATAGAACTAGTATTGATACAGCTATTAACTTCTACAAGTAAGACATTTTTGTTACATCTAGAGGAAGGAATTCATCAGGGATTTTTTTCCACACACTGAATCTGTTTAAATGCAAATGACCTTGATCCAGTTCACTGAGGCTGCGTTCTGATCCACAGTGTACTTCAACGGTACGCCCTACTCCCTGTTCCGTTGTCAGGGAATTTCAGTTAACTGCCCTTCACAAAATTTTTCCATTTGAAACTAGAGATGAGCCGATCCGATCCGCCGTATCAGTATCGGGTTCGAGCCAGGCAAAATGGCTAGATTGGTATTGGTAAGGAATAAAAGTAATTTATCGATCCGATACATTAACAATGTTAAGATGAAAGTACGGACACATTCTGTTTGTGGGACTCACCTCGGTATGTTTGTTGTGAGGTGCCAGTGTTTACAATTTTAACACCACCAACTTGATAAAACACTTGCAAAAGTATCATGGTAAAGGTGTGTGCCGAATTCTGTTAAGAACCGAGCAGAAGGAAGTGTGTTGCGCATCAGCAGCTGCTGCTTTTCCAGCTCAGAGGCTGCAATACGTTAAAAGTGAAATGTAAACAAAAGAACAAAACTTAAAAGTACAAACCTGACAGGATCGTGGAAAATGACAGAAACAAAGACATAACATGGGTTTACCTTTCGGCAGAGAGTTACAGCTGATGACAGTAAGGTAACAGAAACATAAATAGTAAATCTTAATGGTGAACTGGAAGCAGGACTAGAACAACAAGGCAACAGGAAATGGAACAGGTATGACTTCAAAATAACAGCAAACTTAAAAACTAAGAATGGACCGAGAACAATATCAGAAACACTGCTAAATAAACCGAGGACCACGAGAATACTTATGATAATAATAATAATGGATGACAAAAATGCAACTTAAGGCTTTGAGTGTGACTGTCGCCGAATTGCGATGTAACCCCTAGTGGTCAAGAGTGGTAAATATTTTTTGTCAATAAAATATTTCAGATTTCCAAGGCTATAACTTGAAAGTGGTAAGAGATAATGGCTTTGTCAATTAGAAAGATGTAAAATATGATCCAAAGTTTCAGATAGGAGTGATTTTACGCATCTAATTTGCATAATGCTGCGGCAGCTATATTGAATTACATAACTCAGTCAAAAGTGGATTCTGGACATACTGACACAAAGAATGGTTCAGTCTTTTGACACTATTTTTTGTACAGGGGTATGTTATCATCTTATCTTCAAAGTATATGAACGAGAAATTAGTACAATGTAAAAAAACAAATAAATTCGTCACTTACCAGTCACAGAAGGGGGCTCACTCATTCACGTGACCGGTCCATTTTCATCCATTGTGGTCGTTATTTTCCATTCTGTCAGTCATTTGCACTCTCTCCCACATCTAGAAAGCCTTGTGATTATCCCACGTAAATTTTGTTTATATTACGTGGCTATTTTTCCTGTATGATGCAGTTTTCTGTGACGATCCATGACAATCGTGGCGGCCATATTAGCTTTCTGGGCTAAAAGGATGAAAACAGGAAAAGGAAATGAGGAGTTCTTCTTTGGTGTATTACGTATCATCCATTGAGTCCTCCAACGCGTGTCTGCCACCTTCTGAAACTGGCAGATCAGTACAAATCAGTACAAATCCTCAGTGCAGCCAGGGATGTCAGAGTGAGATGACAGGCGCAGCGCCACGCTCTGCCACTAGGGGCACGTGAAATCTCACACTCAAAGGAAGTTAGGTCCTTTATTTTCAGACCTACAACATTTTTTACCTCATGCATAAAGTGGCACTTTGAATTTCATCTGAATGTTTACTTAAATACTCAGCTTTAAAGTTTTGTATAAACTTGCACTTAAAACTTCAGAATGTATGTTTACATTCTCCTGACTAGTGAAATGCTGCCAATGTTACAAAGTTTAAAATAAAAAAAGCAGCAGTGTTGCTGAACTGAGTGAAATTTGTAATATATTCTTTGACTTTTAGACTTCTGTTTTTCTATGTCTGCAAAATACAACCAGTCATTACCAAAGTATGTTCTGTACTTTTGTGGTGACCCAGCACGCTGCGGACGGACATTATCTCACACCCACCAGGGCTGGAGGAAGGGTAGGACAATTGACATACGGACAGAGAGCCCCGGGGGGCAATCAGACTGGACTGTTATGTATGCACCCCCCAAGGACGGAAAGGACATCCGGGCGCCAGCTGATGTCATGCTAATGATATGTATTGACTGCTGTGTATTAGATGACAATCACTATGCTAATGTACCATGCATTCTCTCTGTCTGTATAACATGTATAAAAGAGCTTGTTACACATGCCTCAGCAGCGCAGTTGTTCACAGGAGCTACGAAGTGTGTTTCAGTATGTTGGAGGAATAAAACCTTGTGCCCTTCCAGCTCATCGCCTCTCGTCTGTTCTATTACCTCCACATTGGTGACCCTGGACGTGCATGGAGTGTCTCGACTATGCCATTTTCTCCAAATTGGTGACCTAACAGGAAATGGACTATCCTCCCCGCTGCCGTGCTGTGGACTCCCTCTTCATCCACACCGGAGCGCACTCGCCAGAGCGGGTGGCACTGGGACTGAGATGCACCATGATCGGCGAAACGAGCAAACCGAAGGAAACAGCCTGGAAGGAGAAGATCTGCGCCATCTGCCTGGGTTCTGTACAACTCCCCAACCCTGGCTTCACCTCCCGACAGTGGGGTTTCGACGCATAGACAACCCATGCGCACACCGCAGGATTACATGGAACACACCTGACAACTTCGTGGCCCCTACGCCAGAGTGCGCGCCATGTACCAGGGACAAGCACGGCTCCAAGAACTGATACAGGTCCTCGGCCGCTGCACATTCCGGGGAACACGGCCGGTCGCCATCCTTGGAGCCTTTAGGGCTGCCCTTGCACCTAAAGGAGTCAGCAGCTCACCCACAGGACTTATATTGGTTTCTTCACAGCCGCTGCACATCCTCGGGGAATTGGGCTGATCGCCTTCCCCAGATCCTTGCAGGACGGAGCCCCGCACCAAAGGAGAGCCCACTGAGCTTTTTTTTTTTCACAGCCACTGCGGATTACCGGAGGATTTACCGGAAAGTCCCTCGCCCGAGCCTGACCCGCACGCAATTTTTGCGTGGCCCAGACACTTTTGACGTCCCGGGCCAGCACTCCATTGATTCCCACCCACCTCCCCCTTGTCCTCCACATCACTATGCCCGCACCTCTGCCCCAGAGACCTGCTGATCACCAGCTTCGTTCCTTCAGCACGACGTGCACCGGCCCCATGCACCCACAATCCACGACCGTTCAACGTATTGCAACTCAGAACGGAGCAGACTGTGTTTTTCAACCATCCCCCATTCCCCCCATGGACTGACATGCCCTCCAACACTCCTCTACAGCAGGACAGTTCTACCGGAGCGGCAACCCCCACTGTAGCCTCCACTGACACCGACAGGAGCCCAAATGACCCGGGGGTCACAGCCCCTTCTGCATGTTTGGGGGGCCTGTGTGGTGACCCAGCATGTTGCGGACGGACATTATCTCACACCCATCAGGGCTGGAGGAAAGGTAGGACAATTGACATATGGACAGAGAGCCCCGGGGGGCAATCAGACTGGACTGTTATGTATGTACCCCCCAAGGACGGAAAGGACATCCGGGCACCAGCTGATGTCATGCTGATGATATGTATTGACTGATGTGTATTAGATGACAATCACTATGCTAATGTGCCATGCATTCTCTCTGTCTGTATAACGTGTATAAAAGAGCTTGTTACACATGCCTCAGCAGCGCAGTCGTTCACAGGAGCTACGAAGCGTGTTTCAGTATGTTGGAGGAATAAAACCTTGTGCCCTTCCAGCTCGTTGCCTCTCGCCTGTTCTATTACTTCCACACTTTTATTGTTTTAAATAAAAGACAGTACTGGGCTTTGATCGATATCGGTTCAAAGTTACAGTATCGGTATCTGTATCGGACTTGAAAAAGTGGTATCGGCTCATCCCTATTTGAAACACCCTGCAGTGTCACTGCTCTCCTCCATGTGTTACCACGGTAACCATGGACACGTACTGACACTACTGTGAACGTTTTATATTTCTTAAATAAAATATTAAAACAAATATATTTTGATCACTATCAATTGATATAAACAACCAACGTCAGTTTAGCTTGATTATAATGTTAGGAACAATTGTTTTACTCATAGTTGAGGTGCAATGACTTATGGGTAATCTTCTTGTCAACTTCCAGTGAAGTAATGTACGGTTGTTCACTTCTTCCCTACTCAGTTCTTTGTTCCCTTTGAACTGCACACCTTATACTCCCTTCGGTTTGGAATCTCACTTAATATGATAGAATGCACTTCGGAGTACACTGTTGTAGAAAATTTGTGTATTAGGATAAGCCCTTTGAGATGTGACATCTCCTATTCAAGGTGGTCCCAACATACAACACATAAAAATTTTTTAAAATACAGTAAAATGCAAATATTAAATCAAAACAGAACAACAAACAAAACATATAACACCCACTCCTAAACACGCAAACACGTGGAATGCTACAACAAACGCATGTGTGTATGCATATAAATATATGTACAACACACACACACATACTGTACACACATTATAAATAAATAATGATTACAAACCTATATGTATACATACAGCTGTGGACAAAATTATTGGTACCCCTCTGTTAATGAAAGAAAAACCCACAATGGTCCCAGAAATAGCTTGAATCTGACAAAAGTGGTAATAAATAAAAATTCTATGAAAATTAACCAATGAAAATCAGACAATGCTTTTGAATTGTGGTTCAACAGAATTACTTTAAAAAATAAACTCATGAAACAGGCCTGGACAAAAATGATGGTACCTGTGGCGGTTTGGGAAAACCCCCACAAACAGACTAAGGACAGACAGCTCGCTACTCCTGGTTTTTTCCGCTACACTGCTGAGATGTAATGTGCCATTCATGCCTTGTGATGTTAATGTGCCATTCATGTGTTGAGTTCATGCATCCTGTCCTTGCTGTGTCTCTCGAAATGCAAATGCCCATACCAACTGCTGTGAAATGCTCTTTCATGTATTGTTGCAACAGGGTATATATGCTGCAAGAGCCTGTAACTCACTCTCAATTCTCACTTCTACAACGGCTGCTGCTGGACACAGACTTTGTGTCCCCTCTTCACTGAGAGCCTGAGGATCCCGCTCCAGCCTGCACACACTTGGGCCGGAGTGGGGATCCCGTGACGGCGGTATGATTAATAAAACCTGCTTAAAACCTCAGCATCGCTGCCTTATTTTATCATCCGCCGCACTGGTGACCCGACGCTGAAACGAACACGCTGCCAGCGAACGCAACGCCCGGCGGTGATTCTCCGACGACCAGCGAACGCGGCAGCCTGACTGATCTGCCCTCCCTTCTGCTTCAGGGAGACCTCAACGCGGAGTTTCCAGGCAAAACTCTCCGGAGAACACCCACGACCGGGAAAGCTGAGCAACGTTTCATGGTGAGATCTGCACGCCTAGATCGGCACATCCACGCTGGACCGGCCGCGCTCACAGCTCCTCCACACGAGAGCGCATGCACCTCGTCCCCTCTCCACGACGGCGATCCCCATGGCCGACGGAGCACACGTGGACCTGAACGCACCATGACCGAGCAAGTGACAGAGCGTCTACTTCCCTTCACCGCTCCAACACACTGAACAGGGATGATTAAGCTCCCTGACCCTGGTTCTCCTCTCCAGCTGGCCCACCCATCACGGAACCCCGGCGCACGCACCGGGGAGTTACGAGGACGGCGCACCACGCACGGGACAAATACGGCTTTTCTGACCGCCTTCCTTCTGCTGCACACTGGCCCTTCAGGCTTGCTCGTTCACCTGAGGCACGCAGCTTGCTCACTGGATTTTATGGTCTTAGCCACGGCACACAAAGGGAATTCAGCTGTCTGCGGTTCCCGAGGCTTTAGGGTTACGCCTGAACCTAAAGTCAACACGTGTAATATAAATGTGTTTTAAATGTGTGCCCTGATTTGTTTCTCAGTTGTTTTTAATATGTTTTAACAATCCAGTTCTCTTCCCATGATGAATTTATCTTAAGGCACACCATGACCTGTTTTTAGAAACTGTTTTCCTTAGCACAGCAAGTTTCTCACTCCTTAAATCACTGTTGCATGCTTATGAAACAAAGGCGCCTTTATTCCTCATATGTGTGTGTGTGTGATGAAGCAGGTGTTCAGTTCACAGTATGTTTTGGGAGCCGGGCAGAGAATTGCCTGGGAACAGGAATTGGCCCTTCCTGCTCCCCACGCAATTCTATGATGGGAGGGGGGGCTTGCTCGGAACAGAGATGGCCACTCTGTTCTGTACCTAGCCTTCCTTTAAAAGCAGGGGTTTTTCCCGACATTTTTGAGTCTGCTGTGAGTTTTGCGCAAAACGTCCAGCTGAGAAATCATACGCTCTTTGCGGACTGCGGCTCCCAGTCATCTGTATTACGCGGTAAGAGCTGATGAAATGACATGAAATGCATTAATCCTTGTGTGAAGGAAATGTGTGACATGCAATGATTTCTCTGTGTGTGAAGGAGATTTTCTGTGGGGAATAAAAGATACAGGTTATTCTAGCAGTCTGTCTCAGTGTGAATTAGTCTGTCTCAGTGTGAATTACTTTCATATGTGCCGACTCCTCACGAACCTGTCTAAATATTTTCATAAAACAACACGCCAGTCCCTCTGCTCTCATTACAGCCGCCACGCAGCCTCGTCTTTTCTTCATGGCCGCTATTAATCCTTGCAGGACTTAATCGCGGGAGGAGCCAGTGACTAATTTTTCTTCTTGTGGACCTCTGCACGTTCAACGGGACAGCCCTTCGACATCGCGGACCCACAAGCAATTTTTGCGCGGCCCAGACGTTTTCATCGTCTCCGGCCGACTTTTACTACCCCCACCCCCTCCTGCACAGAGCTTTTCCCTGCTCGCTGCCCAAGCTGCACTATCGAGGTCTCGGCCACCCGCCGAGCCCTCTGGGGGGGAGCTGTGGCGGTTTGGGAAAACCCCCACAAACAGACTAAGGACAGACAGCTCGCTACTCCTGGTTTTTTCCGCTACACTGCTGAGATGTAATGTGCCATTCATGCCTTGTGATGTTAATGTGCCATTCATGTGTTGAGTTCATGCATCCTGTCCTTGCTGTGTCTCTTGAAATGCAAATGCCCATACCAACTGCTGTGAAATGCTCTTTCATGTATTGTTGCAACAGGGTATATATGCTGCAAGAGCCTGTAACTCACTCTCAATTCTCACTTCTACAACGGCTGCTGCTGGACACAGACTTTGTGTCCCCTCTTCACTGAGAGCCTGAGGATCCCGCTCCAGCCTGCACACACTTGGGCCGGAGTGGGGATCTCGTGACGGCGGTATGATTAATAAAACCTGCTTAAAACCTCAGCATCGCTGCCTTATTTTATCATCCGCCGCAGTACCCCTAGAAAAGATTGAAAATAATGTGACCATAGGGACACGTTCAACCAAGATGTGTCCTCTAATTAACATCACAGGTGTCTACAAACTTGTAATCAGTCAGTCGGCCTATTTAAAGGGTGACAAGTAGTCACTGTGCTGTTTGTTGACATGGTGTGTACCACACTAAACATGGACCAGAGGAAGCAAAAGAGAGTGGTCTCAGGAGATTAGAAAGAAAATTATAGACAAGCATGTTAAAGGTAAAGGCTATAAGACCATCTCCAAGCAGAATGATGTTCCTGTGACTACAGTTGCACATATTATTCAGAAATTTAAGATCCACGGGACTGTAGCCAACCTCCCTGGACATGGCCACAGGAGGAGACGGATAATACGAATGGTAACAAAAGAGCCCAGAACAACCTCTAAACACATTCATGGTGAACTCCAAGGTCAAGGTACATCAGTGTCAGATCGCACCATCCATCGCCGTTTGAGCCAAAGGGCACTTCATGGGAGACGACCAAGGAGGACACCACTGTTGAAAATAAAACATAAAAAAGCCAGACTGCAATTTGCCAAACTGCATGTTGACAAGCCACAAAGCTTCTGGGAGAATGTCCTATGGACAGACGAGACAAAACTGGAACTTTTTGGCAAGGCACATCAGCTCTATGTTCACAGACGCAAAAATGAAGCATACCAAGAAAAGAACACTGTCCCTACTGTGAAACATGGAGGAGGTTCTGTTATGTTCTGGGGCTGCTTTGCTGCATCTGGCACAGGGTGTCTTGAATCTGTGCAGGGTACAATGAAATCTCAAGACTATCAAGGTATTCTAGAGAGAAATGTGCTGCCCAGTGTCAAACAGCTTGGTCTCAGTCGCAGGTCATGGCTCTTGCAACAGGATAATGACCCAAAACACACAGCTAAAAACACCCATGAATGGCTAAGAGCAAAACATTGGACTGTTCTAAAGTGGCCTTCTATGAGCCCTGATCTAAATCCTATTGAACATCTGTGGAAGGAGCTGAAACATGCCGTCTGGAGAAGGCACCCTTCAAACCTGAGACAACTGGAGCAGTTTGCTCATGAGGAGTGGGCCAAAATACCTGCTGAGAGGTGCAAAAGCCTCATTGACAGTTACAGAAATCGTTTGATTGCAGTGATTGCCTCAAAAGGTTGTGCAACAAAATATTAAGTTAAGGGTACCATCATTTTTGTCCAGGCCTGTTTCATGAGTTTGTTTTTTAAAATAATTCTGTTGAACCACAATTCAAAAGCATTGTCTGATTTTCATTGGTTAATGTTCATAGAATTTTTATTTATTACCACTTTTGTCAGATTCAAGTTATTTCTGTGACTATTGTGGGTTTTTCTTTCATTAACAGAGGGGTACCAACAATTTTGTCCATGTGTGCACACAGTGATAGTCAGTTAAAACAGGCACAATCCATCTCTAAGTGAGTAGACAAATATTTTTTACACAGACCAAAAAAACTTATTGAATGAATATGGTATTCCATTCAGTGGGGGGCTTTAAACATAAACAAACAAACATTTTTTTTTTTTTTTCTCTCGGCGCCACACCAGTAGGCTGCCTTTTGCAACAGCGGCTCGATTCCGAGTCTTTTTCCCTTCCTCTCTCTTTTGATCCGTCTTTTTTTTTTTTTTTTTTCACCCCACTTATATCACGGACACACAGATCGTCCTAAATGTCTCCTGAGCCGGTGGACGGAGCCACTGTTTATAGCAGGATACGATACAGCAGAGAACAGCTGCTAGCATTCAACCGCCACCCGGTCCCATTGGAAAAACTCGACATACCGAGAGAACTGAGGCGAAAACGCCGCGGCTGCCGGGCTGGAGTAAGGCGGAGGACAAAAAATATAAGGTACAGACCCTCCCTTCCATCTGTTGTCATGGGAAATGTACGGTCGATACTGGGAAAGTTAGATGAGCTAGCGGCTATCTCCCGTTATGATAGCACATACCGGGAGTGCTCTCTCCTTTTGTTTACTGAGACGTGGCTAACTGAACTAGCAGCAGATGCTAACATTGAGCTGGAGGGTTTTCACATGATACGAGCTGACCGAACACCAGACAGTGGCAAGGCTAGGGGCGGTGGAGTGATAATGTATGTTAACAACAACTGGTGCAGACCGGGACATATCACTGTTAAACAACGACACTGCAGCAAAGACATTGAGTTGCTAGCTGTTAGCATGAGGCCTACATATCTCCCGAGAGAACACTCACACGTGATCTGCATTGTTGTTTATGCAAATCCGACGGCGAACGCTGGGACAGCACGTGACGTCATCCATTCAGTAACCAGCAGGCTGCAGACAGAACACCCAGATGCTCTTCTCCTCATCTCAGGCGATTTCAACCACGTTTCACTGTCTCCCATTCTACCCACGTTCACCCAGTATGTCACATGCCACACTAGAGACAATAAAACACTGGATTTATTCTACGCAAACACTAAGGAGGCGTACACCTCATCACAACTCCCCCCACTCGGGAGATCGGATCACAACTTGGTTCATCTCCGGCCGGTGTACAAACCCCTAGTGCACAGACAACCTCCGGCCATGCACACTGTGGAGTTATGGTCTGAGGAGACAATGGACACCCTAAAGGGCTGTTTTGAAGCCACCGCCTGGAAGCAGCTCTGCGATCCACATGGTGAGGACATCGATGGCCTCATTCACACCTTCACGGGCTACCTCAGCTTCTGTGTGGACAAATCCGTTCCCACCAAGACCATACGGCGTCACTCAAACAACAAACCCTGTATCAACCCTGAGATAAAAACACTTCTGAGAGAGAAGAAGAGGATCTTCAGGTCAGGGAACAGGGAGATGCTGAAGTCCGTACAGAGGGAGCTGAGGAGAAAGATCAGAGAAGGCAAGGACAGCTTCAGGAAGAAGATGGAGGACAAGCTGCAACAGAGCGACATCAGCGGGGTCTGGAGAAACCTCAAAACCATCTCGGGGCTCCAGAATACCTCCCCCCAGGCCACAGGGGGCAGGGAGTGGGCGAACAACCTGAATCTTTTTTTCAATAGATTTGACCAACCGCCCTCCCCCCTGACTGCACAACAACCACTGCTGCCTCTAAAGAAATCAAGTCCTGCTGCCCACTCCCCACTCCACCAACACCCCCCCACTCCCAACACACAGCCCCCCATCCTGACCCTGACCAGGACCCAGGTGAGGACGGAGCTGAGGAAGATCAAGGCGAGGAAGGCGCCGGGACCGGACGGCATCAGCGCAAAGCTCCTCAAGTCCTGTGCAGACCAGCTGTGTGGGATTGTGACGTATATCTTCAACATGAGCCTGAAACTGGGGAGGGTACCACAGCTGTGGAAAACATCTTGTGTGGTACCTGTACCAAAAACTTCCCACCCCAAAGACCTGAACAGCTACAGACCGGTGGCCTTGACGTCCCACTTGATGAAGACCCTGGAGAGACTGCTCCTTGCTCACCTCCGCCCCCTGGTGGAACCAGCGATGGATCCACTCCAGTTCGCCTACCAGCATGGCATTGGGGTGGAGGATGCGGTGATCTTCCTCCTTCACCGTTCTCTGTCCCACCTGGAGAAGCCCGGGAATATGGTGAGGATCATGTTCTTTGACTTCTCCAGTGCTTTCAACACCATCCAACCGATGATCCTGAAGGACAAGCTGCTGCGCGCAGGGGTGGACCAGCACCTGTCATCATGGATCCTGGACTACCTCACGAACCGGCCTCAGTTTGTGAGAACCCGGGACTGTGTGTCCGACACGATCATCAGTAGCACGGGGGCCCCCCAGGGAACGGTGCTGGCTCCCTTCCTGTTCACTCTTTATACTGCGGACTTCTCACACAACACAACACACTGCCATCTACAGAAGTTCTCTGATGACTCTGCGATCGTTGGCCTCATCTCCAATGGAGATGAAGCTGAGTACAGAGGGCTTATCCAGGACTTCGTGGACTGGTGCCATCGGAACTGCCTCCAGATCAACGCGAGGAAAACTAAGGAGCTGGTGGTGGACTGCCGCAGGCATGGGCAGCCCCTCACAGTACCAGTAAATATACAGGGAACAGACATCGAGATGGTGACATCCTATAAGTACCTGGGTATTCATCTGAACAATAAACTAGACTGGTCACACAATACTGATGCACTCTACAAGAAGGGACAGCGCAGGCTGTTCCTGCTGAGGAGACTCAGGTCTTTTGGTGTACAAGGGGCGCTGCTGAAGTCATTCTATGACACGGTGGTGGCATCAGCCATCACTTTTGGAGTGGTCTGCTGGGGCAGTGGCATTACTGCAGCCGATAGGAAGAGACTGAACAAACTGATTAAGAAAGCTAGCTCTGTCCTGGGGCAGCGCCTTGATCCGATGGAGGAGATAGGAGAGAGAAGGACGGTGGCTAAACTGTCATCTCTGCTGGAGTCCGAGTTCCACCCTATGCAGGACATACTGAATGCACTGAGGAGCTCATTTAGCAGCAGACTACATCATCCCAGGTGCACAACCGAGAGGTTTCGTAGGTCCTTCCTACCAACGGCTGTCAGACTGTACAACCTAAGCAGGGCTGCTCGCAGAGATAGCAAAAAGACGTAACAAACTAATAGTTTTTTTAATGCAAAAGATGCAATAGACTTACACAATGGTCCCCTCCGGCATACAACTAGGAACATACCGGTCGCTATGGAGGGTGAGAATATGTATGGGCACATAATCATACCATGTAGGATAACTAAGTAGACGGTTATGCTGTTTCATTCCATCTAGCAACAATGCTCTGCACTGTGTGTGTTTATATATTTACATATTTATTCCATCTAGCTACAATGCTCAGCACTGGGTGTGTTTTATATATTTATATATCTACATATTATTCCATCTAGCTACATTGCTCCGCACTGTGTGTGTTTATATACTTGCATATTTATTCCACCTAGCTGCAATGCTCCGTACTGTGGGTGTTTATATATTTACATATTTATTCCATCTAGCTACAATGCTCTGCACTGTGTGTTCATATATTCATATATTTATTCCATCCAGCTACAATGCTCTGCACTGTGTGTCTGTGTGTGTGTGTATATATATATATTTTATAGTAATACGTATATATGTATATTAGCTGCTCTTGCTTGCTTGTTTTTTTCTTGCCTTCTGATTGTTGCTCTGAGTGTTGCTATCCCTGTGCTGTTGCAATCCTGGAATTTCCCCGTTGTGGGACTAATAAAGGCTTATCTTATCTTATCTTATCTTAAAAACTCTTTTACCAGTCGATTTTTTAACAAGCGGAATGAAAAAAATAAGGGTGAGAGGAATGTCTAAAATTATAATTTAATGAAGATGGTATAAGACGTTTCTTCAAATAAACAGAATAATTAAAATGATTGCATTTGTAAATAAAAAGGAACCAGTGGGTTTGTTTTCTTACAGTTAAAGATGACCATTTTAATGATATGTACAATAAGCAATGGTGAATGAAAAAAGAACAACCAAGAACAAATCTACAGAGTCTATTATAAGCTACATTAAGTGAAATTAAGTTTGACTTAGCTGCGTTTTGGTATATGTCACAGTAATCAAAATAGGAAGTATTAATTGAGATGCAAGTTTCAAATGAGAATAAAACAGATACGGAAGTGATGGAAATTGGTGGTCCCAAAATTATTTTTTAAAGAGTACAATGAATGTGCGATTTAAATAACAATTGAGGATCAAGCCAAAGGCCCAGATATTTAAATTTATCAACACTGACGAGTCCAATACCATCTTTTTTATTTATAATAAGAGGGAAAGTTTTCTGTTTCAGTTTTTATCTGGTTCCAAATAACATAACACAAGAGGACCTCAGGGCTGCAGAGAGTGTTGATATTTTTAAAAGGAGGCTCAAGACCCACCTTTTAGTTTAGCTTTTAACTAATTTTATCATTCATGTTTATATACTTATTTAGTTATTCTACTTATTTATATATATACACTACCGTTCAAAAGTTTGGGGTCACCCAGACAATTATTTTGTGTTTTCCATGAAAAGTCACACTTATTTACCACCATGAGTTGTAAAATGATTAGAAAATATAGTCAAGACATTGACAAGGTTAGAAATAATGATTTGTATTTGAAATAATAATTTTTTCCTTCAAACTTTGCTTTCGTCAAAGAATCCTCCATTTGCAGCAATTACAGCATTGCAGACCTAACATGATTGCACAAGGGTTTTCTAATCATCCATTAGCCTTCTGACGCAATGAGCAAACACATTGTACCATTAGATCACTGGAGTGATAGTTGCTGGAAATGGGCCTCTATACACCTATCTAGATATTGCACCAAAAAAACAGACATTTGCAGCTAGAATAGTCATTTACCACATCAGCAATGTATAGAGTGTATTTCTGATTAGTTTAAAGTTATCTTCATTGAAAAAAAGTGCTTTTCTTTCAAAAATAAGGAAATTTCTAAGTGACCCCAAACTTTTGAACGGTAGTGTATATATATATATATATATATATATATATATATATATATATATATATATATATATATATATATATTTAAGTTTAAGTTTAATGTTTATTTGAAAAGGACATTACATGCTAATGAACATTAAAATGTAAGTATGCCAGATTTACCAATACTGCTAATTTGCATCTGTAATCCCCCGGCGGGTCAAAAAACCCCACAAACAAACAATCCTGCATGAGCAGAACAACTGCGACAAAACTGTACAAAGTCTATATGCTAAAGTGTAAGCGTTAAGGTGCTACAAAACAAAACATTCAAATGTCACACAAGTGAAGTGCTGTGTATGCGAACACTGACATGCACCCAAGCACCTCACAACAACAACAGACAGCAACAAACAAGACATGGGGCATATGTGTGTGACGCACAGGCACATACATATATACAGTATATATATACAGTGGGGCAAAAAAGTATTTAGTCAGCCACCAATTGTGCAAGTTCTCCCACTTAAAAGATGAGAGAGGTCTCCCAATTTTCATCATAGGTATACCTCAACTATGAGAGACAAAATGAGGGGAAAAAAAACAGAAAATCACATTGAAGGATTTTTAATGAATTAATTGGTAAATTCCTCAATAAAATGAGTATTTGGTCACCTACAAACAAGCCAGATTTCTGGCTCTCACAGACATGTAACTTCTTCTTTAAGAGGCTCCTCTGTCCTCCACTCGTTACCTGTATTAATGGCACCTGTTTGAACTCGTTATCAGTATAAAAGACACCTGTCCACAACCTCAAACAGTCAGACTCCAAACTCCACTATGGCCAAGACCAAAGAGCTGTCAAAGGACACCAGAAACAAAATTGTAGACCTGCACCAGGCTGGGAAGACTTAATCTGCAATAGGTAAGCAGCTTGGTGTGAAGAAATCAACTGTGGGAGCAATTATTAGAAAATGGGAGACACACAAGACCACTGATAATCTCCCTCAATCTGGGGCTCCACGCAAGATCTCACCCCATGGGGTCAAAATTATCACAAGAACGGTGAGCAAAAATCCCAGAACCACATGAGGGGACCTAGTGAATGACCTGCAGAGAGCTGGGACCAAAGTAACAAAAGGCTACATCAGTAACACACTATGCCACCAGGGACTCAAATCCTGCAGTGCCAGATGTGTCCCCCTGCTTAAGCCAGTACATGTCCAGGCCCGTCTGAAGTTTACTAGAGAGCATTTGGATGATCCAGGAGAGGATTGGGAGAATGTCATATGGTCAGATGAAACCAAAATAGAACTTTTTGGTAAAAACTCAACTTGTCGTGTTTGGAGGAGAAAGAACACCATACCTACTGTGAAGCATGGGGGTGGAAACATCATACTTTGGGGCTGTTTTTCTGCAAAGGGACCAGGACGACTGATCCGTGTAAAGGAAAGGATGAATGGGGCCATGTATCATGAGATTTTGAGTGAAAACCTCCTTCTACCAGCAAGGGCATTGAAGATGAAACATGGCTGGGTCTTTCAGCATGACAATGATCCCAAACACACCGCCCGGGCAACGAAGGAGTGGCTTTGTAAGAAGCATTTCAAGGTCCTGGAGTGGCCTAGCCAGTCTCCAGATCTCAACCCCATAGAAAATCTTTGGAGGGAGTTGAAACTCTGTGTTGCCCAGCGACAGCCCCAAAACATCACTGCTCTAGAGGAGATCTGCATGGAGGAATGGGCCAAAATACCAGCAACAGTGTGTGAAAACTTACAGAAAACGTTTGACCTCTGTCATTGCCAACAAATGGTATATAACAAAGTATTGAGATGAACTTTTGTTATTGACCAAATACTTACTTTACCGAGGAATTTACCAATTAATTCATTAAAAATCCTTCAATGTGATTTTCTGGATTTTTTTTTCTTATTTTGTCTCTCATAGTTGAGGTATACCTATGATGAAAATTGGAGACCTCTCTCATCTTTTAAGTGGGAGAACTTGCACAATTGGTGGCTGACTAAATACTTTTTTACCCCACTGTATATATATATATATATATATATATATATATATATATATATATATATATATATATATATATATGCGTATGCCACAGAGCAACCACTAGTTGCTCCCCCACCAGCAACCCCCACCTGCCCCACCGTCACTTCCTTGTGGTAACGTATCGTCACTTCCTGTTTTGCTGTCTGCCTGTGTGGTTTGCTCTCCAGCCACTAGCTAGCCACTAGCTATGGCTACTAGCTCTCTTTCCTCTCCTCCTCTGGTGTGCTCTCTCTGTCAGATGTTTAGCTACACCTCTGCCTCTTTTAGTGATAACGGTAAATGTAATAAATGTTGTCTTTTTGAGGCACTCGAGGCTGTCTGATTTGGAATCCCGGCTCCGCTGCATTGAAACACCGTCTGCGCCAGTTAATCTCGACGGACGCCCCTTAGCTGCAGCGGAGCTAGCTAGCTTAGGCCCCACTGTCAGCGGTTCCCCGGCTGTCCTCAGCAGCGAGGAGACTGGGTGGGTGACGGTGAGAAGGAAGCCTAGTCGCAAAGCCCCGGTACACCACAAACCTGTTCACGTTTCTAATCGTTTTTCCCCGCTCAGCGACACACCCGCTGAGGAAAAAACTCTGATCATTGGCGACTCTGTAGTCAGAAACGTGAACCTAGAGACTCCAGTGGCCATAGTCCAATGCATTCCTGGGGCCAGAGCAGGCGACATCGAGTCAAATTTGAAAATGCTGGCTAAAAGTAACTGTAAATATTCCACAATTGTTATTCACGCCGGCATTAATGACATCCGTCTCCGGCAGTCGGAAGTCACGAAACTTAATATAGAATCGGTGTGTGACTTTGCAAAAACGATGTCTGCCACTGTAGTATTCTCTGGGCCCCTCCCCAATCTGACCAGTGATGACATGTTTAGCCGCTCGTCATCCTTGAACCGCTGGCTGTCTGTGTGGTGTCCTAAAAATGACGTGGGCTACATTGACAATTGGAGCTCTTTTTGGGGAAAACCTGGTCTTATGAGACGAGACAGCATTCATCCCACTTTGGATGGTGCTTCTCATTTATCTAACAATCTGGCATCTTTTTTAGTCAAATTTCCAAAACCGTGACTACTCAGAGTTGGGACCAGGAAGCAGAGTCGCAGTCTTACACGCCTCTCTGCAGCTCCTCTTCATCCGCCACCCCTCAACTTAGCCCCTGTCTTCCCCATCAGAGAATCGTTGTCTGCTCCCTCCAAAGTAAATAAAAATATAATGCATAAGCATCCCAAAGTGATAAAGCAAAATATTGGTAAAACTCAAATTAAACATAAAGCCTCTAAATTGAATGAATTGGCCTCTGTTCCTCCTCATAATTTAAAAATTAAATGTGGTTTATTAAATATTAGGTCTCTAACTCCCAAGTCTCTGTTAGTCCATGATCTGTTAATTGATCATCAGATTGATTTAATTTCCCTTACAGAGACTTGGTTAGGACAAGAGGATTATGTTGGTTTAAATGAATCAACTCCCTCTGGTTATTTAAACTGTCAAAATCCCAGAAGTTCTGGTCGTGGAGGAGGAGTAGCAACAATTTACCATTCCAAATTACTAGTTAATGTAAAGCAAAAAACATGTTATAATTACCTCCGCCAGGCCGAAAAGGCCAGGAGGAGGTAATGTTTTTGCCGGCGTTTGTCTGTCTGTCTGTCTGTCTGTCTGTCTGTCTGTCTGTCTGTTGGTTAGCAAGATAACTCAAAAAGTCTTGGACGGATTTCCATGAAACTTTCAGGCATTGTTGGAAATGGTACAAGGAAGAACTGATTAAATTTTGGGGATGATCCGGATCACCGTCTGGATACAGGAATTTTTTAAAGCATTCTTTAACACTGTGACATACGGCTATTTTCAACATGTGCGCAGGCGCAATGGAGGGCGCTGGTCATCGTGTCTGACCAACATAAACTCCGCCTTCTTCAACGTTTTAAGCACAAAAGCACGCGGAAAACACCGTGCCTGTGTTTGCGCAACGCTGCAAAAGCTGAGACGGGCAGCTGTCCGCCGCCGGATTATTTGGCAGAAATTCCCCGGGCAGCCATAGGCGCTGCGCAAAAACCAGCTGCTCGGCAGCGTGCTGTGTGCCTGTGTTTGCGCAACGCTGCAAAAGCTCAGACGGCCAGCTGTCCGCCGCTAGATTATTTGGCAGAAATTCCCCGGTCAGCCATAGTAGCTCCGCAAAAAGAAACTCTCTGCCGGCGAATTTGCCAAATCATCTTTGGCCGCGGAGCGCAACCCCAATAAAGATAAAGATTAGATGTACCACGAAGGTCGAGTGCAAGCAAGATGTTTGTGTCTGTGAACATTCCGTCTTTTGGCGAGTTGATACGTAACGATGTTTACAGTTTGATGACAAGGTTGCTGCCATGTAACAATCATCTTATATCAGCAATTGTCAACTTGTCACTCACACTTCAGCATTTGGAAGTGGTGGCGTTCCATTTTATACTGAGTCCAGTATTGTATGTTATTGTTGTTACAAGACCGCCGACTGTCTGCTGATCTGTATATACTTTTATTTATTTATTTATTTATTTTCTACTCCTTTTACTTCTGCATTTAATGTGAACCCTGAGTTTGAAATAAACGTTTGAATTTTGAATAAAACCCACGCCAACCCGTCTACCTAATTGGCATCCGTCAGTGAAGCCCTCAGTGCTGCTTTCAGTGATCTAAAACGCTCACATAACCCATTGGCCTGTGGGTTGTACGCAGTTGTGTCATGACTTCTTTTGTTTTTTCTTTTGAATTCTTGCATGGAACATGGGTGGACAATATAAGCTGCGGATTCAGCCATCACATATTTCGGATAACTTATGTTGAACTGTATAATCAGAGGAGCTATTGTCTAATTTGACCTTGTTGGATTTTATTACCCCCTTTGTTATATTATTCACTTTCTTTTAACCTGTACTCTTAATCTATTCGAAATAAAGATTAATTCATTCGTTCATTCAATTGCAACGCCCCCAGCCTGGGAGTTTGCAGATGCAGGACATGGACACAACACCAACACTTCAGTTTATTACCTCCGCCAAGGAGGTAATGCTTTTACTACTGAACCACTAATCCTATCATTGTGAATCCAATTGCTACTCAGATGTTTTCATGGTCAAGGAATCTGACAACGTACACACAAACACTGTATGGGGGGAACTGTGGCGCTTGGCGGAGGTCTGCGCTCTCCGAGTGCTTTTCTAGTTCCTTTGAGGGCCTGGTCCTCAGTATTGGACACTTTAGCAATTTTAGGTTAAACCCAATTTTATTTGCCATAGTTTATCGTCCCCCATCAACCTACTCAGAATTTTTATCCGAATTTGCTGATTTCTTAGCTGATTTAGTGCTGAAATCTGATAGAATAATTATAGTAGGGGACTTTAATATACATGTGGATGTAGATAGTGACTGCCTTAATGTGGCATTTAATTCAATATTAGACTTGATTGGGTTTTCTCAGAAAGTAGGAAATTCTACTCATTACCTCCACCATACATTGGACCTTGTTCTGACATATGGCATAGAAATAGAAAATCTTGTAGTGTCTCCTCATAACCCTGTACTGTCAGACCATTGTCTGTTAACCTTTGATTTTACTATTTCTGACTATTTGGCTCCTAAAGAAAAATATTACTACAGTAGATGCCTCTCAGATGATGCTGTTACCAAATTTATGCAGATTGTTTCCTCTATGCCATGTGTCAACACAACGGAAATAAGCTATAGACAGCTTGCTCCTTCTGTAATTGATAACATGGTGGATAGTGTTTCAGCTTCTCTGCATCAGACTCTAGACTTGGTGGCCCCCTTAAAAAAGAAAAAGTCTAATCAGAGATTTCTAACTCCTTGGTTCAACACAGAAACTCGTAGCTTAAAACAGAAGAGTCGTCAATTAGAAAGAAAATGGCACTCCACTAATTTAGATGAAATCTATTTAGCTTGGAGAAATCATCTTTTAATTTATAAAAAATCTCTTAGAAAAGCTAGAATGAGTTATTACTCTGCATTAATAGAAGAGAACAAGAATAATCCCAGGTTTCTTTTCAGTACTGTAGCCAGATTGACAAAGAGTCAGGACTCTGTCAATCCTAGCATTCCCTTAGAGCTTACTAGTCAGGACTTTATGAACTTTTTCAATAATAAAATTTCATCCATCAGAGATAAAATCAATCAGATTCTTCCCACAGTTAACTTAAATACTGTAACTACAACAACTCCTTCTATTGATGTCTGTCTTGATGAGTTTACTCCAATCGACCTTTGTGAGTTAGACAAAATAGTTTCCTCATCCAAACCTTCAACTTGTCTTTTAGACCCTATTCCTACCAGGTTATTTAAAGAAGTCTTCCCACTTATTGGTAGCCTTATTCTTCATATAATCAATTCTTCATCAACTTTAGGCCATGTACCGCAGGCTTTTAAAACGGCTGTAATTAAACCCTTACTCAAAAAGCCAACGCTAGATCCAGGAGCTTTAGCTAACTATAGACCAATCTCTAATCTCCCTTTCATTTCAAAAATCTTAGAAAGAGTTGTTGCTACACAATTATTTGACCACCTGCAGGGAAATGGTTTACTTGAAGAGTTTCAGTCTGGGTTTAGAATCCATCATAGTACTGAAACAGCCTTAGCGAAGGTCACTAACGACCTCCTCATTGCATCTGATAATGGACTAGTTTCTGTACTTGTCCTTTTAGACCTTAGTGCAGCTTTTGATACTATCGATCATAATATTCTACTTGATAAATTAGAACACTATGTTGGACTTAATGGAACTTCGTTGCAGTGGTTTAGATCTTATTTATCTGATAGGTTCCAGTTTGTTCATGTAAATAATGAGTTTTCTTTCAACTCAAAGCTCAGTCATGGAGTTCCACAGGGATCTGTGCTAGGCCCGACTCTTTTTAGTTTATATATGCTTCCGTTAGGCAACATTATTAGAAAGCACTGTATACATTTTCATTGTTATGCTGATGACACACAATTATACCTGTCAATGAAGCCAGATGATAGTAATCAATTAGCCAAGTTAGAAGCCTGTCTTAAGGAAATCAAAGCTTGGATGACTTGTAATTTCCTGCTATTAAATTCAGATAAGACTGAAGTCATTCTTGTTGGTCCAGAAAACCTTAGAAATTCCTTTCCAAATCAAACTTTCAGTTTGGATATGGTTACTCTTTCTCTTAATAGCTCTGTGAGGAACCTTGGAGTTATTTTTGATCAGGATTTGTCCTTCAATTCACATATTAAATTTGTTTCTAAGACTGCCTTCTATCATTTGCGTAATATTGCCAAGATTAGGAGCATCTTGTCTCAGAGTGATGCTGAGAAACTGATCCACGCTTTTGTTAGCTCGAGATTAGATTATTGTAATTCTTTATTATCAGGCTGTCCTAAAACATCTTTAAAAAGTCTTCAGCTGATCCAAAATGCTGCAGCAAGAGTTTTAACAGGTACTAGAAAGAGAGCTCATATCTCTCCGGTTCTGGCCTCCCTTCATTGGCTTCCCATAGAGTTTAGAATTAAGTTTAAAATCCTTTTTCTTACTTACAAAGCTCTAAACAATCAGGCTCCGGAACTTCACTTCCGCCCTCCCAAGAGAGCAGACGCTTTTTTCTTCTCTCCTGCTGACTTTTTCCTCCCCTCCTACTACTGGATCCCAGCTTGCTGTTGTCTGTCTGCGTCTAACTGCGACCGCCGAAAAGAAATTATGGAGTTAATAAGCTGGGCTTTGAACACAATTGACACTATTTTTTCAACAAGGAAAAGTGCTCCGGGGGAAGCTGTCTGCCCCGCTGGAACGGCTCCAGTGGGCTATCTATGTGACACAGGTAATTGGAAAATGCTGTGTCTCTCTAATCTCTCTATCGAAGATATTGAAGATTTGTTTATCTTCGTAATCTTGGTGATTGGGATAATTCTGATTGGGACGGGAATTGTCTTGGTTTACCGTAAATTGCTGAAGATGGATTCAACCTATCAAAATGCTGGCCAGGCGAGGTGCATCCAACAAATTGAGAAACTGGAGAAGATCCTGATAGCGACTACTGGAGAACTGTCTCGTAAGGTGGATTACATCATGGGTTCGCTCAGGTCTTTCCACGACGAATTCAAAGCTGCGCAATGAAGGATTAATGTACTGAATCTACAGAAGAAATACAAGTCTCCTCTGTGATCAGTCCTATTTGGCATTATTATTCCCCATGAAAATTCCTCCTGGCTGTCTGCAGACTGTGTTTTTTCAAAATCATGAGCACAAGGCCTTGGACAGCCAGCTGCAGCGCCAGATAAGACTGGGCGCCAGACAGACAAAACATCTTCTGCCAAGGGTCCTTGGGTCTCTCTTATTATCATCAACACTGCTCAACACCGCACACACATTGATTCATGAACTGATTAAAGATATACTGTACACTGCTCTCTTGTGTCTTGTGAAATTCTGAGTTGTTGCTCTGTGCTATTGAGAGATTTTTTTTCATTGTAATCATAATCTGCTTAAAAATAAGCTGTATTATGATAACGAAGTTTTTTTTCTCCTCCCCCCTTGTGTCGTTCCCTCCCTTCCCCTCCCTTTCTTATCTATCTCTGTTTGATGAGGCGCCTATTATGGCTGCCGTGTCGTTGTGTCGCGCGCATGCGCACCAATGTCAAGTCAAGTTCCTCGTGTGTTTTTTACATGCTTGGCAATAAAGTTTATTCTGATTCTGATTCTGATTCTGATTCCTTTTTATTTAAAAGATCTGATACTACCGTATTATCCTAACAGAGCACTACGCTCCCAAAATGCAGGATTACTTGTAATACCTAGAATCTCCAAAAGTACAATGGGAGGCAGAGCCTTCAGTTATCAAGCTCCTCTCCTGTGGAATCAGCTGCCAATCTGGATTCGGGAGTCAGACTCGATCTCTGTTTTTAAGAATAGGGCTAAAACCTACCTTTTTGATATAGCCTACAATTAGGGAGGGATCATGTGTTTCTGAACCCTCCCTTAGTTATGCTGCTAATAGGTTTAGTCAGCCGGGGGACCTCCAGTAATGCACTGGGCCTCACTCCTTTTCTCACTCTCAATGAAATATTTTTTTTTTTGCTGGTCATTAACATTTGTTTGTTCTCTCCCATAGATTGAGTCCCCATCGTGCTGTTTGCTCTCTACATGTCTGTTCTTTTCTTCTTCTCTATCCCCTCACCCCCCAGCCAGTCGCAGCAGATGACTGCCCCTCCCTGAGCCTGGTTCTGCTGGAGGTTTCTTCCTGTTAAAAGGGAGTTTTTCCTCTCCACCGTCGCCAAGTGCTTGCTCACAGGGGATCGCCTGATTGCTGGGGTCTTTCTGCAACTGTGGGGGCTCCCCCTACAGTTGATAGTGCTATGAGATGACTGTTGTTGTGAAATGGCGCTATATAAATAAAGTTGAATTGAATTGAATTTAATTGAATTGAATTGAATAGTTATGGGTACAGTTTTGGTTGTTTAAAAGCCCATTTTTACAATGCATCTTAAAAGTGTTTAGTGTGGTATGTTCTCTGATTGCAGGTGGTATATTATTCCAGATCTTGGTGCCCCACACTGATAGCACAGATTGAGCAAATGTGTTGTATCTGTGGGGGACCTCACAATCTCCTCTAGTGATTGTTCTGGTGGTTGTACTGGTGACAGTTCTCAGTTTAACATATTCTCTCGGGGGAAGGGGGGTGCATAGCCATTAAATATTTCATAGCTTGAACAGGCAAATTTGAGAGTTTTATAATTTTCAAAAGACAGAATATTGTATTTCTTGTAAATGTGACAGCAATGATATGTGGGATCTTTCTTATCAAAGATTATTATGGCTTTTTTGTATAAAGATTCTGTTATGAGCCGAGCCAGTTTGGTTTTCCCCGGCTCGGCCCTGATCTCTTTGTGGGTTTTGGCTTTACTGTTTATGTGCATTTTGTGTATCCTTTCCATCATTTTAGCCACTGCCTGACCGGCAGCTGTTAGTCAGCCTCTGATCTTTTCCCCATGCTGCTAACAGCCTGTCAGTCCTACCACGCCCCCTCGCTCTCCATAATTCCACCAGCTGTCCCAGCCCTGGTAATTATCTTTCCCGCGCCTCAGGTGTTCCCAATTTGTGTGACCAGCGGCATTTGGATTTAAGCAGCTCTTCGCTAGACAAACGCCGTTGGGTCATTGAACAGGTCACTCCTGCTCTCCACGGGGTGATCGTCACGTCAGGAGGGACTATTGTTTGCGCTCGACTGGAGAACTGGACTTTTTGGGACTGCTCCAACTTGTGAGTAAATTGTTAGCATTTCTTTGTGGTTGCCGCTACGCTGAACCAGAAGCGTTTCTTCCCCAGTTGTATCCCACTTCGCTTCTGGCGGCGTTTCCTTTCAGCAGCACGATTGCTACGCTTAGGCTGTGCCCAGTTTACGTTCCCCCCAAGTTTGTTGAGCTACCTGCTGTCTTTCCTGCTCTCCTGAGCGCAGCCATACTGTATCACAATTCACATGTTCGTCTGTATCTGTACTCTGGCAGTCAATAAATGTGTGTGTGGTGAACTCTAGCGTTTAAATCCTCATTCTTCCTTCTCCCCACCGTGTGCAATGGAAGGGCGCACGGGGGGTTTATGACAGAATGACCCAACCACGAAAAAGGATTTAGCGGGTTCACCCACACGTCCTTTTTTCCTTTATCAATATAACTGTTCCCTTGTTTTGGACTACCTGTGTTGGAGTTCGTCATGCCCCGGTCCTGCCAGAGAAAGGGAGTGGCAGCGGGGTCCCTGAGCGAGGAGGTGGAAGTGGCAGCTTTCTACATCTGGAGCTATGTGGATAAGTTTATAAGGGAGACGGCTCCTCCAGTAGCCTGCAGAGGGGTCGAAATCATCGCTGGCTCGGAGAGGGGCGAATTCTTGCCCTCTGCAGCTGCAGATGTCATCAACCGGGATGACAGGCAAGCATTTTTTCATTCTGAATCATTCTTTAACACTGAATCTTGCCTGTCTCCCGAGGGGGAGGCCCAGTATCAGCAGTCCACTGGGTCCTCTCCTCCTGCTTCAAGTAATGATTGTTTCCTTCCCCTCTCCGTGTCTCCTCCCATTCTCCCTGAGGGCCTGCCAGCCCAAGAACCAGGCCACCGGACGATGGAGGAGGTTGAGGCCCTGGATGATCCTGCCCAGGAGCCTGCATGGAGGTGTTCCTCCGCAACCACTCCAGCAGACGAGGAGTGAGCGAGCCTGCTTGCCTTTGTTAACCGCCGGGTCGAGGAGGAGCATCGTGAGCGGAGGGTCCGAGGACGCACTTCCCCGGCTGTGAGGGGTCCGCCTCCTATGCCTGCTCAGTCCACAGATTCACCCTTAGATGAGAAGTGGGCTAACCGGCTCACCACAGTTAACCGCGGGGTGGACGAGGAGCGTCTGAGGACCAGGACTGCAACCACCATCACGCCTGCTGCAGGGACCACCGCAGCAGAGCCACCCGCAGGACCTGACCCCCAGCCGACGGGATCCGGACCGTCACCGTCGACAGCGTCGAAGTCCTGGACGGCGGTGGAGCTCGAGCACAGGCAAGTAATCTCTCCTGTAGTTCATTTATCAATGATTGAGAGATCTTGTTTGGCTCTTGGGGAGGAGGGCCGGGTCCCGACCACACCTGGACTCCCCTCGCCAGGCTCTGCCACTGCCAGTGACCCTAACCTTTTCTCCTCTCCCATGCCTGTTGAGCCCCTCACTAGGGTCGCCGGAGAGGAGCTGCCATCATCAGGGTTGCCAACCGATGACGACGAGAGGTTGGCGGTCCCAGAGGAGGCACAGCACCGGGTATGATAATGGAGGCTGCGCACCCCAAGTCGCCGGAGTCCTGGATGGCGGTGGAGCCCGAGTTCAGGCAAGTGTGCTCCATTATGTGAACTCCTCATTTGTCAATGTCACACTGCCTGACTCATGGCGAGGAGGGCCTGGGGCAGCTCGCAGTAGCCCTTGGGGCCGCCTCACCGGGCTCTGCTGCTGCCGGCGACCCTGACCCGGTCTCTTTTTCTCTCCCTCTGGGGTCAGAGCCCCCAACCAGGGTTGCCGAAGAGCAGCTGACTTTGCCGGAAGTCGCCGAGGATCGGGATCCAGTGTCAGGAGGCGCTAGGACAACCACCACCCTCGCTGGGGAGGCCACCGCGGGAGCAATGAGGCCCCCGATGGGGGTCACCGCTGGTGAAACGGTACTCCAGCTGGAGCCTATCGTGGGTGCAGCCACGTCCCAAACCGGGACTGTCATAGGTGCAGCTCTGGCCCAATCGGGGCCTACCGTGGGTACTACAGAGTTGCCAACAGAGGGCGCCGAGGGTCTGGCCCTGCCAAGGGAGGATGTCGCTGCTTCAGCCCCTCCTGCCAAGGTCATCAGGGCTCCCCCTATCGATCGTCTCCTCCGCCTGGTGTTTCTGCAGGTCGGCCCTCTCACCACGGGTGCAGCTTCGACCCAATCGGGGTCCACCATGGGTGCAGCTGAGCCTCAGCCAGAGGCCATCATGGGTGCAGCGGAGCCAGCCCAGTTGGGGGCCATCGTGGGTGTAGCTGGGTCTCAACCAGAGGTCACCACGGGTGCAGTTAGGCTCCCGCTGGAGTCCATCATGGGTGCAGCGGAGCCGGCCCAGTCAGGGGTCGCTGTGGGCGCAGCTAGGCTCCCCTGGAGTCCATCATGGGTGCAGCGGAGCCGGTCGGGGCCCACCACGTGTGCTACTATGGACCACCCTGAGGACGCCGTGGTCCCCTTACCCCTGCCCTACACCGTGGAGGTCCCCTTTCCCCAGTCCCATTGGCCACCAGTGAGCCTTGCAATGGGCAGGCCACCTCCTGCTTCACCCCTTCAGTCCTGGTGGCTGAGCAACATTGGTCGGCCACCGGAAGAATGGACTCCCTGGGTCAGGTGGCCCACGTGTTCTGGCAGGCCGCCAGACGACATCCACCAGACCTTCTGCTGGGCCTGGGACTCTGGGCAGCCTCCTGAGCCCCAACGCCCGTGGACTGGGGGGGGTTAATTGTGAGCCCTGGGCAGGGCATTGTGTTCCCTCCTTCCTGTTTCCCCTTCTGTCCACCCGGGTTTGGGTTGTTTGTTGTTGTGGCACTGTTGGTGGGGGGGGGGGCTTCTTGATGTTACCTGGGGTGTCTGGGAATCCACCCCTTAGAGGTGGGGCTCTATCATGAGCTGAGCCGGTTTGGTTTTCCCCGGCTCGGCCCTGATCTCTTTGTGGGTTTTGGCTTTACTGTTTATGTGCATTTTGTGTATCCTTTCCATCATTTTAGCCACTGCCTGACCGGCAGCTGTTAGTCGGCTTCTGATCTTTTTCCCATGCTGCTGACAGTCTGTCGGTCCTACCACACCCCCTCGCTCTCCATAATTCCACCAGCTGTCCCAGCCCCGGTAATCATCTTTCCCGCGCCTCAGGTGTTCCCAATTTGTGTGACCAGCGGCATTTGGATTTAAGCAGCTCTTCGGTAGACAAACGCGTTGGGTCATTGAACAAGTCACTCCTGCTCTTCACTGGGTGATCGTCACATCAGGAGGGACTATTGTTTGCGCTCGCCTGGGGAACTGGACTTTTTGGGACTGCTCCAACTTGTGAGTAAATTGTTAGCGTTTCTTTGTGGTTGCCGCTATGCTGAACCAGAAGCGTTTCTTCCCTGGTAGTATTCCGCTTCGCTTCTGGCAGCGTTTCCTCTCCGCAGCACGATTGCTACGCTTAGACTGTGCCCAGTTTACATTCCCCCCAAGTTTGTTGAGCTACCCGCTGTCTTCCCTGCTCTCCTGAGTGCAGCCATATTGTATCACAATTCACTTGTTTGTCTGTATCTGTACTCTGGCAGTCAATAAATGTGTGTGGTGAACTTTAGCATTTAAATCCTCATTCTTCCTTCTCCCCACCATGCACAATGGAAGGGCGCACGGGGGGTTTATGACAGATTCAATGGGTTTGATTATTGTTACACCAGTGAGTGACCAGTTGGTATAACAGTAATCGATGTGTGAAAAGAGCATTGCATGCAGAAACATTTTGGCTGCACTAACTGTCAGCGATGGTCTAATTTATTTAAAATTTCTTAGATTTAATTTGATTATGTTTGAGATTTTTTTGATGTGTTTTTTAAAGGTTAATGAGGCGTCTAAAATCACGCTGAGGTACTTAAATTCCTCGACTAGTTGCAGCTCCTCCCATTTTAAGAAAATGTTTGAGTGTGTAGTATTTGATCGTCATTTGGTAAACATCATGCAAACAGTTTTTTAGTGTTTAGTAGGAGACATGAATTATTCAGCCAGTCATGGATTTGGGTCATTGCTGTTGTAAGAATGCAGACGGCTTCTTGTATGTTTTATGCAGGTGTGAATATTACCGTGTCATCTGCATACATTTGTATATGAATGTTTCTGCATGCATTTGGTAAATCATTTATGTATAGGGAGAATATTATTGGTCAAAGTATGGAGCCTTGTGGGACACCCATTTGACATTTCAAATATGGCAATTTGACACTGTTGACCATTACATATTGGTGTCTGTTGGTTTAAAAGGATTTCATCCATTTGATAGCATGTTCTGAAAAATTAAACTAAGTTTGGTTAAAAGGATGTTGTGGTCAACATTGTCAAATGCTTTCTATCTAAAAACACAGCACCTACACAACTGCACTTATCTAAGAAAGATTTTGTTTTCTCTAAGAACAAGCTTATTGCAGACTATGTTGAGCGGTCAGCACGGAACCCAAACTGTGCATGATGCAGGGGGGTGTTCCCATAATACAGATGTTCACATAATAGTATGGCCACCCATTTTTCAATTATTTTGGAGATGACAGGTAAGATGCTGATCGGTCTGTAGCTGTTTATATCAGTTTTACTCCCTGTTTTGAATATTGGTCTGACCACTCCTACAGTCCAAGCAGTTGGGACGACAGAATGTTTGATTGACAGGTTGATCAAATGAGTAATTGGGCAAATGAGAGATTCTTTATTTTCTTTTAAAATTTTGGTGTTAAGACCATATTGAGCTATTCAGTGAGCTGGTGATATTTGCAACTTCATTTTCAATTATTTCTAATATATTAAAAAGTGGTTGTGAGGGGTTAATATGACTCTATATTTTTAGATTGGTTTAATTCACTTTTGCATTACATTTTACATATGGGTATTATTCCTTTAACCATCTTATTCTCTATTTAGTTTTATTCATGATCTTACACTGCTTCTTATTGTATTATATTGTGTTTTATTGTATTTTATTTTATCTCATGTTATTTTTAGCTCTAGTGTTTCCTCCCTGGGGGGCTGTTGGCATTGGGAGCTGTAATTGGCACTGGCGGTGGGGATGCTGCTGTGGTGGTGGCCCTGGCTTGGTGGGATGGGGGAGTTCAGTCACAGCCTGTTGGTTGTGGAGTGGAGTCCTCTGTCTGCCTGGGCCGGGGTGGCCCTTGTGGTGGTGTCTGTACAGCTGTGGGCTGAGACTGGCTTCTGGTGCTGACGGTCCCCCTGTGATGGCGTTTCTTCATTCTAGTCCTCAGTGTTCAGCCATGTTTAACTATGCCTCTTATTACTCCTGGGTGGGGTGGGTCAGGGTGGGAGAAGGTGGGGTCTGGAGTGAGTTGAGGGGTCGGGTGGATGGATGTCTTGGACAAGAGTGGGGTCAGGGTGGGAGGGCTTGAGGATGGTTCTCTTGTCTTTTTATTGTTTTGTTTTTGTTTTATCTGGAATTGTTTTTAACTGTAAAGCACTCTGAGTGGCACTTTGTTGCATGAAAGGTGCTATATAAATGAACTAGAAAAGCACTCGGAGAGCGCAGACCTCCGCCAAGCGCCACAGTTCCCCCCATACAGTGTTTGTGTGTACGTTTTCAGATTCCTTGACCATGAAAACATATGACTAGCAATTGGATTGACAATGATAGGATTAGTGGTTAAGTAGTTATTCACGAAAATCACATTTTCCGTAATGGCGGTTTTCTTCTGGACGGTGATCCGGATCACCACCAAAATCTAATCATCTGTAGGATACCCCATTTCTGACAATCTGTGAAAATTTCATGAAAATCCGTCCATAACTTTTTGAGTTATCTTGCTAACAAACAAACAGACAGACAAACAGACAGACAAACAGACAGACAGACAAACCAACGCCGATGAAAACATAACCTCCTTGGCGGAGGTAATAAAGTTTGAAGTTTACACAAGAGAAGGAGTACACTATTGGACAATTGGAACGCACCTTCTCTTTAGCTCTCACAATATATATACCTACGGTGACCCAGAGCTCACCAATATGCAAAAGCCACAACAAAAATAAAAAACAAAAAGCCACAACAAATGCAAACAAAAAAGTCAAAAAAATGTAAACAAAAAAGCCACAGCAAATGCAAGCACAAAAGCTATAACAAATGTAAACAAAAAAGCCTTAACACAAATGCTGTCATGATCCTGGGCACAGGTGGACACCATGCCCAGTCTTAAGTTAAGTTTTGTCCTTTTCTGTCTGTTTGCTTATCTTGTCCAGTTATTGTCATTTTGTATTTGCAGTTATGTTTACTTTTTGAGATTGTTTTGTTGCTGTTTCATTATGGTTTCCGGTTTGTTTTATTTTGACAGTGCTGTGCAGCTTCTGGCTGTCGAACTGTTCGGAGCTGCACACCTGTCATTCATGCTGTTATTTTCTCCACTCCTGCATCCACACCTGTCACCTATTAGGTAACGTATAAAAGGGCACGACAGCCGCTCTGTTATCATGTCCTTCTATCATTGCTACCCATCCTCAGGAGCTGAACAAGTCACTGAGTATGTCTGGGTCCCGCTGTCGAGGAGAGCCCCATCCAGGTTAGTTTTCCCTTTTTATTTCCAACCGTGAGCCCCGCTGTCTTCAGGAGTGCTCCGGCTGGATTCTGCCCCTTTGCTCGGCATTCCCAGCTTCTGTCCCCCTGTGACATTGAGCCCCACTCTCCTGCAGCACTTTGTTATTTTGTATTTGTATGTTAGCATTCCTGTCTGTCTTTATGTTAATAAATGTGCAGAAACCACAGTGTGCATTTGGTGTCCTTCAGTAGCCCTTGAAAAGGGTGATTCATGACAGAAGGGCACGACCGGGGTGTGGACACCAGCCACTGTGCATTTCTGCTGTGTTTTTGCCTCTCCCTCTCCTCTCTTTTGTTCTCCCATTTTTGTAAGTCCAGTATTCCGGCATGCCTGTCCGCTTGGACTATGGGAGTTGTGGACTAAATGAGGACGAGTGTTGGGCAGCGGAGCTTTTGGAGGACATAGTGTTGAACGTCTCTCTGACCCACACTCCTGAGGAGGAGCTGCAGGTGTGTAATAGCGTGGCACAGCTGGTAGAAGCATACCCCAGTCTGTGGAGCATCCAGGAACTGACAGACCTCCTCACCTCTGTCCTCCACACTCAACACCAGCTCCGTGGGCTGGGGGAAGCTCCTTCACCATCGGACCCTCTGCCGCGGAGGAGGAGATCCCGGGGATGGAAGCCTTGAGCCCAGAGCCATTATCCAACTGCAGCTTCACCTCTCCACTCCGACCAGTGTCCCGCTGCCTGCCAGATTGGGCACGCAGCCCTCGTGCCTACTGTCGGTCCCTGCGCAGAGAAGCTGGAGGAGCGCCAACAAGTTGTTGCAGCAGAGGAGGAGCTCATCTTGGGCTACAAGCCATGGCTCCTTCTGGAGTCTCTGCCACAGCTGGGGGAAGCTTCACCAGCCAGAACGGAGCTTGAGCTGATGTCAGAATGTCCCCTGACTCCGGAACTCCGCCCGTCACACCAGACGACCTTCGCAGCCCCTGAAGTGATGACGTCTGGCCTCACAGCAGCCACCACCAAGCCCCGGGAATTTAGGCAAGTATCTTTTCATTTTTTAACATCTAATAATGAATTGTCTTACCTAATTCCCAGTGGTGAAGCTCAGCAGCAACAGCCCGGTTTGGCTGAGTTTTCACCATCAGCTGCTGTAGTTCTATCCTCACCTGCTTCTCCCATGTCCATCTCCAATTCCCCAGGGTGTGTGCCGGTCCAGGGAGAGAGCTGCTGGACAATGGAGAGGTCCGTGGTCCTGGAGAGGTCCATTCCAGCCCCACAGCCAAATCCTGGATGGGAGGAGAGTGCCACCTGCGGTGGGAAGCCTGAGCCAACAGGAAACTGTCCCCTGGCTTCATCAACACAGGACTCAGCGCCACCGGTGAGATGACCCGCAGATTCTGCCACTATGCCGGGAAGCCTGCCTGCGTCGGTCACCACACCTGGAGGTCTACGGGCTGCATCCACCACCATGCCTGCGGCAGGGGTCATCGCAGCAGAGTCATTGGAGTCCTGGACAGCAGTGGAGCTTGAGTCCAGGCAAATACCCAGTTCTGTTTTAGCCCCTAAAGATCTTGAGAATTCTTGTCTGGCTCAGGGTGAGGAGAATCGGTTGCAGATGTCCTCTGCTCCTGAGCTCTCCTCATCGGGCTCCACTGCTGCCAGTGATTGTTCTCCGGTGTTTTTTTCCCTTTCCTTCCCCTAAGGTGGTTGTGTCGGGTGTAGACGCCCAGTTGGAGGAAACCGAGACACCCCAGCCTGGATGGCCGGAGTCCTGGACAGCAGCGGAGCTCCAGCTCAGGCAAGTTCTCTTTTTTGTGTTCACTTTGTCTGTCTTAGAGATCTTACCTGGCTCTTGGTGGGGAGGACCTGGTGCGGCCGTCCGCTGCACCTGAGCTCTCTTTGCCAGGCTCCACCGCTGCCAGGGACTCTGACTCATTGTATTGTGTATTGTGTATTGTATTGTATGTTTTGTGTAACTGAGCCTTCTCCCAAGGTCACTGCGGCTCATCCATCGCAGCCCAAAGTCCCCATGGGTGCTGCTCCCCCTCCGTCCGAGATCTCCATGGGTGCTGCGCCCCAGTCCATGGCTTCCGTGTGTGCTATGCCCCCTCCATCCAAGACCTCCGTGGGTGCTGCTCCCCCTCCATCCAAGACCTCTGCAGGTGCTGCTCCCCCCATCTGGGCCATTGTGGGTGCTGCGCTCCAACCTGGGGCCATCATGGGTGCTACGCCCCAGCCTGAGGCCGTCATGGGTGCTACGCCCCAGCCTGAGGCCATCATGGGTGCTGCGCCCCGGCCCAGGGGCCACCGTGGGTGCTACGCCCCAGTCCGGGGCCGCTGTGGGTGCATCACCCCAGCCCGGGGCCTCGGTGGGTGCCGCGCTTCAGCCTGAGGCCTCTGTCGGTGCCGCGCCTCAGCACAAGGTTGTCATGGACTCCCCGTCCTGACCGGAGGTTCCCACGGCACAACCTCTTCCCTCGTCTGGCCTCCTCGCTGGTCGACCACCATCATCGCCAGGCTCTACAGTTAGCTAGCAGTTATTGTTGGAGGCCAGTCCTCTGCTGCACCAGTTCCGCCTTCCCCATGCTGGAGGTCTTGCGGTCTGCTGGGAGCTTGGGTTCCAGCTTCCATCGTCTGGTGGGGCGTGTTGTACTCAGCGGACTGGTGGACTATGTGCTATGGGAGGCCACCTGACAGGTCACGCCTCCCGGGCAGGTGGTTCTGGAACTCTGGGCAGCCACCGGACGCATTCTGCCATACACTCCGGTGGTTGTGGGACTCTGTGAGGCCACCTGACGGGACACACCTTGCGGGCAGGTGGTTCTGGAACTCTGGGCAGCCACCGGATGTGTTCTGCTGTACACTCTGGTGGTTCTGGGACTCTGGTAGCCACCCGAAATGCCTTAGTTGCCGTCCTAGGGTCCTGGAGTGTGGGTCACCGTAGTGTGCAGGTTGTGGGTCATGAGTGTTTTCTTTTTGGGGTTTTTTGTTTTGTCTCGGTCCCTCCATGCCTTGGTCCCCCCCCCCCCGGAGTGGGTTGTTTTTCCTCTTGGGGTGGCCTTCTGTGTGGGGAGGTTCATTTCCTTTTGATGTTGCCATGCGGTGTCTGGGTTCTACCCCTTGGGGGGGGATCACTGTCATGATCCTGGGCACAGGTGGGCGCCGGTTATTGTCTTATTATTATTTTTGAATTTGCAGTTACGTTTACTTTTTGGGAATGTTTTGTTGCTGTTTCATTATGGTTTCCGGTTTGTTTTATTTTGACAGCGTTGTGCAGCTTCTGGCTGTCAAACCATTCAGAGCTGCACACCTGTCATTCATGCTGTTATTTTCGCCACTCATGCATCCACACCTGTCACCTATTAGGTAACATATAAAAGGGCACAACAACCGTGCTCTGTTATCGTGTCCTTCTATCACAGCTACCCATCCTCAGGAGCTGAACAAGTCACTGAGTGTGTTTGGGCCCCGTTGTCTGTCTTTATGTTAATAAATGTGCAGAAACCACAGTGTGCATTTGGTGTCCTTCAGTAGCCCTTGAAAAGGGCGATTCATGACAAATGCAAACAAAAAAGCCACAGTAAATGCAAACACAAAAGCCACAACGAAGTTGGCCAAGCTTGGTCACTTGACCTCATGCCACTAAGACTTATAGGGTGGCATCACCATAGGCACTGTTCATTTGTATGGCTAACTTTTTCCGGTTGTCAGGACACCAGCTGTTTTTGTTTTTGTTTTTTTTTTATCACTGATCTGTTTCTACAGGGCCAATATCAGTTTTTCCAGCCTTCCATGATCACTGAAAGACATGGTCACTAGTGACTGTTTATCAGCTTAAAACTGTGTTAACTTTAGGTCTGATGTCACGTTGCCAAGCTTGACTAACTTCCGTTGTAGCCTATTAGTTTGCATTTATTGTGGCTTTTTGGTTGTATTTGTTGTGGCTTTTTTGGTTTGCATTGTGTTTTGACTTTTGCATTTTGGTGAGCTCTCTGGGCCATTGTAGATACCTGTCTTCAATATGTTCTGCAGCTTTTATCCATGTAACTACTGTATTTTTCATCATCTCACAGGGACAGGGAGAAAATAATATCATTGATTGGCTCCCATTACCTAGAGTGAGGTCTTATAAAGCTAATTATCCCATGATATACTGTATCCCAGGCTCATGTGCTATGTATAAAATATTTTTCTTCATTTTTTCCTTTTCTCACTGTTGATGTCACAGCAGTCAAGTGCCTGCAGACTGCACCCCACATACTAAATAGTATTTATTTGGGGCGGGGGGTAATTGGAGCCATGCTAGGTTCAATGCAGCTGTGCATGACATAATGCAAACATTACTAACAGTTATCACCACTGTGCAAGTGAAAAAACATCAGTGCGAAATAAATATGTCTTCAAGATACAGCCAAACTTTATAAAATAAAATAAAATTGTTATATTGTTGCATATGTTGTAAAATTTCTTGTTTTTTCTTGAATATGTTTCTATCAGTGCCCCTAAGATCAAAGGATATATCCCATGTTTTTAAATTAGACAAGTGTTGTTCTTCAGAAAATTATGAAGACATCAGGGTTTGACATTAACTTTTTTGCTCACCGGCCACTGTGGCTAGTGATTTTCCAAAGTTACTAGCCACTCAGCCTTTTCACTAGCCACAATTTTGTAGTTGAAAAATTATGTTTAATATGATCAAATTTGACTATCGCATGCTAAAATTTAGTTGAGTTAATGTACAACCTTTTTAAATATAATGACCCTTGTACATACATACATAAAAATAGCAAGAGAAACACTGTTTAATTATTAACAGCAGTAAATACTGTAAAACAGTCAAGAAAAATATTTGCAATGTGAGAGTGAAGTACAGGTAGATTGGGGAGCCGTCCCAATTATTTCTACCCCTTCCTCCTCGTCTACCCTTTAGCCCTTAAAATCAAGGGCCCCTTGTTCTCATCAGAAAAATGAAGAAAAGGAAAACTGATGAGGAAAAACATCTCATCTTATGGCGAAAAATGTCTCAAATTTACATGAACAATTCTACTCAGTAGAAAAAGTCAGAAATTTACTAGAAATAAAGCTGTAAATTCCCAGAGAAAAATTCGGATCCCCTGGCGGGCCGTTTTTGACCCATGGGCGATATGTTTGACACCCGTGGACCCTCCCATTAAAAATACATATTTAGCGATCTGCTCACTGAGAGCAGGCACAGGTGTGTTCTGCTGACTGCTGTCTGTTCGTCCACGGCAAGTTCACTTTGGAACCAGTCTGGAGAAATGACAACAGAGTCTGGCTCTGCTCTGGGCTCAATATGAGAAGTCACCACCCACCGGGTTGCGGTGTGAACTGGGCCAGGACAGGGAACCGACCCGTGGAACAGACTGTCCGCACTTTACAGGGGTCCAGCCTAACTCCGTCCAAGGTGACAGTGGACGAATGAGAACACAATGTGTGCAGATAGTGCGATCCATCCATCTTCTTCCACTTAATCCTTTTCAGGTCACGGTGGTGGTGGTGGTGTGGGGGGGGGGCTGAAGCCTACCCAGCATCTTTGGGCGAGAAGCAGGGTACACCCTGGACAGATCGCCAGTCCATCGCAGGGCCAACACAGAGAGACAGACAGCCATTCACTCTCACAGTCATACCTAAGGACAATTTAGAATCCCCAGTTTTGATGCCAATTAACCTAACTTGCATGTCTTTGGCATGTGGGAGGAAACTGGAGAAATCCCGGAGTAAACCCACGCAGACACGGGGAGAACATGCAAACTCCACACAGATCACTGTTGGTCGGGGGCTGGGATCGAACTCAGGATCCCCTGGCCAAGGGTGAGTTGCTGTGCTGCCGCAGTGCTAACCACTCTGCCACCGCCCCGCCCGGAACATGAAATCTGTCCATGTTTATCTTACCTCGATGACATTGTTTAATCCAATGTGTAGTAATACAAATAAAACTTTTAGAACCATTCTGTCTCCCATGGTAGAGACACAATCCAGTCCCTCTAATATCTGTTTCAATGCAAAATCAGTTTTTGAATATTCTTTATCTAGATAGTATTTTTTTTTCCTGCAAGATGGCCCACAGTTTTGGAGTTGGTGTTTTGCTGATCAGCTGTCTTAAGGCAACTGATTTGACTGTTGACAATGATAGCATGTCTTGAACGACATATCTGACTATCAGTTGGTTTAAGTCACCGACTGTCCAGTTCCATGCCTGGGTTTGAACTCCAGTTGTATAGGTGAAGTGGCTCTGTCGTCAACTATGCTAGCAGCAGAGCCTTTCCTTAATGAAGCATGTTGTTTATTCAGGCGCTTTTGAAGATTTGAGCTATTTTACTATATTTTTAATTTCATATTGTCCTTAACCTTGAGAAAGGAAAAATAATGTGTGCATTTCCATGAGAAGAAACTGGCTGCTTCTTGTCTGTTGGTCACTGTCAAATTGATTGATTCACACTCTGCAACAGATAATGTCGAGTGACAGCTGTGTGACTGCGTATGGTAGGGTGCATTTGTCTGTTTATTTAAAGTAAAAGTAGCAAGCAATGAGTCTATTAAAATTTCAGTAATTGTAATGACATTAATTTGAAAAAGTAATTTTGTTACACAACAATTACTGCAAAAGTAGAGGTGTTACTCCAAACACTGACCAAGACCACAGAGGTTTTTTCTGAACTTGAGCTCTGCTTTGGACCCCTTACAGTCTTGGTCTTTGTACACTCCGATCTCGGTCCTGTCTCAGCGTGGTCTTGACTGTATAACCTGTTTCTTCTTCTTCTTGTGGGTCAGTACCTTGCTCTATGCAACCTTCAGTGAAGCAACAAAAAGTCTGTTCTGATTTTTTTTTTTTTTTTTTTTTTTTTGCAAGTGAAAAGTTGGGCTGCTATAAACACCAGTGTCAATATTGACATGGACGGGATGTCCCGTGGCTTATGTTAGCTTCCACAGCAAGCTGGTCTTCCAACGGTTCTTTCTTTGGGTGTCTAGGAACCTCTCCTCTTAGGCCAGGTGTGTATATTCCTTTTTCCTTTCACTAGAAATGTAAAATAATAATACATCAGATTTATACAGTGCTTTTCCTGCATTCAGTCATTGACACTTTTTCCCCCTATGTAAAGCATCCTTGAGCATCTTGAAAAGCGCTATATAAATCTAAAGTATTATTATTATTACAGTGGTGTGAAAAAGTGTTTGCCCCCTTCCTCAATTGTCATTTTTTTGTATGTTTGTCACACTTATGTAAATGTTTCAGATCATCAAACAAATTTAAATATTAGGCAAAGATAACACAAGTAAACACAAAATGCAGTTTTTAAATGAAGGTGTTTATGATTAAGGGTAAAAAAAATCCAAACCTGCATGGCCCTGTGTGAAAAAGTGATCCACCCCCCCTCCCCCCGTAAAAACAAATGAACTGTTGTTTATCACATCTTTGGAAAGCTGAGTTCAATTTCTCTAGCCACACCCAGGCCTGATTACTGCTGCACCTGCTCTCAATCAAGAAATCACTTAAACAGGACCTGCCTGACAAAGTGAAGTAGACCTAAAGTTCCTCAAAAGCTACACATCATGCTGTGATCCAAAGAAATTCAGGGACAAATGAGAAACAAAGTAATTGAGATCTATCAGTCTGGAAAAGGTTATAAAGCCATTTCTGAAGCTTTGGGATGCCAGTGAACCACAGTAACAGTTATAATCTACAAATGGTGAAAACATGGAACAGTGGTGAACCTTCTCAGGAGTGGCCAGCTGGCCAAAATTACCCCAAGAGCACAACGGTGACTCATCCAAGAGGTCACAAAAGACCCCACAACAACATCCAAAGAACTGCAGGCCTCACTTGCCTCAGTTAAGGTCAGTGTTCATGACTCCACCATAAGAAAGAGACTGGGCAAAAATGGCCTGCATGGCAGAGTTCCAAGACGAAAACCACTGCTGAGCAAAAAGAACATAAAGGCTCGTCTCAGTTTTGCCAAAAAACATCTTGATGATCCCCAAGACTTTGAAGAAAATACTCTGTGGACTGACGAGACAAAGTTGAACTTTGTGGAAGGTGTGTGTCCCATTACATCCGGCCTAAAAGTAACACAGCATTTCAGAAAAAGAACATCATACCAACAGTAAAATATGGTGGTGGTAGTGTGATGGTCTGGGGCTGTTTTGCTGCTTCAGGACCTGGAAGACTTGCTGTGGTAAATGGAACCATGAATTCTGCTATCTACCAAAAATTCCTCAAGGAGAATGTCCGGCCATCTGTTTGTGACCTCAAGCTGAAGTGCACTTGGATTCTGCAGCAGGACAATGGTCCAAAACAACAACAAGTCCACCTCTGAATGGCTTAAGAAAAACAAATGAAGACTTTGGAGTGGCCTAGTCAAAGTCCTGACCTGAATCCCATTGAGAAGCTGTGGCATGACCTTAAAAAAGTGGTTCATGCTCAAAAACACTCCAGTGTGGCTGAATTACAACAATTCTGCAAAGATGAGTGGGCCAAAATTCCTCCACAGCGCTGTAAAAGACTCATTGCCCATTACTGCAAATGCTTGATTGCAGTTGTTGCTGCTAAGGGTGGCCCAACCAGTTATTTGGTTTAGGGGGCAATCACTTTTTCACACAGGGTCATGTAGGTTTGAATTTTTTTTTCTCCTTAATAATAAACACCGTCATTTAAAAACTACATTTTGTGTTTACTTGTGTTGTCTTTGCCTCATATTTAAATTTGTTTGATGATCTGAAACATTTAAGTGTGACAAACATACAAAAATGAGAAATTAGGAAGGGGGCAAACACTTTTTCACAGACGTTTTCCAATAAATACATTATTCACTCACTCCACAGACAATGGTAGTGGTAAGATACTGCTGTAGCCACAGCTGCCCTGGGGCAGACTGATGGAAACGTGGCTGCCAATCCACACCGACGGCCTCTCCAACCACTACTGAACATTTATACACTTTCATGCCCAGTGTCATGGACACTGGAGGCAAGGTGGGTAAAGTGTCTTGTGCAGGGACACAATGGCAGGATGTCTGGGGACAGCAGGATTCAAACCACCAACCCTCCGGTTATTAGATGAAATGCTCTACCTCCTGAGCCAGTGCCGCCCAAAAAAGTTGTGATCTCTCTTGTAAAGGGTCACTTGAAATTTCTATATATAATTTTAAGCATTAATTATCCAGCTGCTTTTTAGACAGGTAAGCCTGATCAGCTCTTCTGACGTTGGCTATGCAGTTGAGAATCATATAGACATTTCTTGTCTGCTGTAAGTAAAAATGGTATTCACTTATATAGCGCTTTTATTCTCATCTCTAGATGACCAAAGCGCTTTACAGATCCTGCTATCCACCCACACACACGGCAGCATAGCTGCCCAGACACACCAGGAGCAATTGGAGGTAAAATGTCTTGCCCAGGGACACAACGGCAGGACATCTGGGGAGAGCGGGATTCAAACCACCAACCATTCGGTTATTGGACGACCCGCTCTACCTCCTGAGCCACCGCCATCCCCACTAAAGTAACCCACTAAAATGCACGACAGCCTTCAAAATATTCACCTGTAGTCTTCATAGCTTTTGGAATATCTTTGCAACTTTTACAGGTAAATAATACAACTCCAGACATCACATTTGCACACAGTGTTAATTCCTAACTGATAAATTAACGGATTTGTATACATATGCGCACACTGCAATTTTTCAATTCAGCAGTATTCACTAATAAGATTCCTTTTATGGAAACAAGAAATGGTGCGTAAAGATCTGCCTGCCCTTGCAAATTACCATGAACTGAGCCCTATTAGGAGACTGTAAACTCCTGTAAACACAAACCTTGGGGGGTTCGGGTCTGTCGCCAGAGAGAGTTGTGTGTTGGCGCAAGTGGATGACACATTTAAAGCATGACTGAGTGCTTAATGCAACATTACATCATTGCATCTAACTGAAGAGCTTTAGGCAGACTCTGAACTCTGGGGGATTGTTCAGCGACATGAAAATGAGACAGCCATCTTGGTGTTGCGGTAATATGATTCATGCCGCACAGTGGGCACAATTCTGCACTTCCAAGAGGGGTAACCAGCTAAGTGAACTAAATGGGCACATGCTAGACAGTCGTTGTTGTGGCTGGACCTGTTTGTGTTAATATGATCAAAAAAATCATTAATACTACAATGCAGTAGCTGCCCCCGAAAAGAAGCTACAGCTTGGCAACAGAATTACAATCATTTAGACTCACTTTGTCGAAATATAAGTTTGCTGAGGCAACAGACGTGCAAAAATTTTGCCCTTTTTAATTTAGCTCACACGCTGGGGAAAATAGCTTTTCCATGTCACAGCCCATTCTGCCCAGTCATTAAGGCCTTCTACTGATAAGCAGCTTCTTTCAATCACTGAGCCCAGTGTGTGTTCCCGTGCCAGGGCAGCGTGATTGAAATATTTTCCATGCTTCTTAGGTTAATGAAGATCAAAGACTTGTGTCTGGGCAGGATAATTAGTATGCCGTCAGAATTAAGCACACAGTGAATGACTATGACTCCGTCTCAGTATACTGGCAGACATGTATCAAAGCTTTGCACAAGTGATGAATTAAGACTATGTGGTTATTTGATTAAACGGTGAAGAAAATGTTAAGATCCCTTCAGCATGACAAAGGTTTGTTTTTGACCTTTGTCGATTAAAATGGTGATTGCAAATGTTTAACAAAGCCAAAATCTTAAACAAGAAAGCAAGCCTATATGTAAATACTTTATGAGACAAAAGCTTAGGGTTCAGTCACATAGTTCTTCAAGTATACGGAAGTACATGTAGATCCAAGTGTGGTGCATGCCTGATAAAAGTTTATGTTTTAAAATTTGTCTGCGTGTTTGCTGCATGTGATTGTCGCTGAGTAAACACAAGTGAACCCGCGTAAACTCAAGTAAATCAAAGTGAAGCAAGGTGGAACACTGAGGTGCCGTGCATTTTTTTTTTAAAAAATGTAGATATACAAGGGCTGCTCATTAAAGATTTCCCCTGACCCACTTCCTGTTATTGTAGGAGGCTGAAACTGCACATGTATAATAATACATTTCTCTATAGGGCAGGTGGTAATTTACAGCTCTCAACTCCTACAGTGTGATACGGCAGCTGATCTGCATTGGACAAGAAGGCACTGCAGTTGGTGTCAGTACAGCCAGGAAGATCACAGGGTGCAGCTTCCCATCCATCGGTACTGCAGGGGCAGGGCCTCTGGGATCAGGATGGACCACACCCACCCTTCATCTGGACTGTCTGCCCCTCTGCCCTTTGGGAGAAGACCGTGCACCATCAGGGCTAGAACCCCTCGGCTGAGGTCCAGCTTCTTCCCTGAGGCTGTCTGACTAATGAACAGTTCATGAATATGTCCGCTAGCACACACGAACTCCATACACTGGTACTTCTAAGTGCAATTATTTGCTTGACATGCAATATTTTTCTAGTAGTTAGTTTTCTTTATTTATTCTATTTTTATTCTATTTAGTATATTCTCTGGGCCTTGAGTACAAATTTTGTTCTTTCATGTCTGAATGTTGGAATGACAATAAAGCACCTCAATCTTAATCCTTAATCTAAGAGTTTCTCTTTCACGGGTGCTAAAATGGAGTAAGGTGTGATAATGGAGCCAGTTGAATGCAAAGCAGTCATCAGGTTCCTGTACTTGAGAGGCCAGACACCACGGCAGACGTTCGATGAGATGAAAAAGACTTATGGGGCGGATGCCCCATCATTTGACGTAGTCGAGCACTGATGTGACGAGTATTAATGGTGTTTCTCTCTTCTGGGAAAAGAGGCACTCTTTTCCTCTTTTTTTTCTTCTCTCTGCTGTACAGGTTTCTTCTACACTCCCGAGGGGACCGTGAACCACACACCTGGGCTTCCACAGCTGTTTGGCATCAACCCCGTGTAGTGTATAATATTGGCGCTGGGTGTAGTGGGAGGTGACAGCCCACCTTTCCGGTTCTGCCGTCACGTGGGGTTTAAAGGGCACGGCCGGAAGAGACGAGGTCTCTTCGACCGTTGACCATCTTATTGTACGGAGCACTTGGCATCTGTGTGGCTCATAATAAAGTAATGTTCGACTGTATCTACGGCCTCCTCCTTGAGTACCGAGATTAAGACATAACATTTGGCGATGAGGTAAACAGGTATGAAGCGGGCTTTCTCTGATTTTTGGGCATTTTTGGAGGTTCCGTGCGAGCCGCCGATCCCCTGGGCTAGGTGGTACGCGGCTTTCCAGAATTTTCTGGTGGCCCTTAACCTCAGCGAGCTCAAGAAACGGCATGCAAGAGCAATTTTGGTCCATATTCTCAGTATGGAGGGTCAAAGGATCCTGAACACGCTAAGAGTGACTGACAGCTATGAGGACGTGGTGGAGCTGGCGTGCTACTTTTGCGCCCCAGAAAACGTGATAGTCTGGCGAATTCAGTTTTGGCAGCGCCACCAGCGGACAGGAGACGGTGCAACGTTATGTTGCGGAGCTACGTCAGCTGGCGGGGGGTGTGCCAATTTGGAGCCCTTGAGGAGGAGATGATCTGTGACCAACTGACAGAGCACACTCTCTGCTCAGCAGCACGCTCGAGACTCCTGACATTCGCGGGTGAATTAACGCTGGCCATGGCTATTGACATAGTGCAGCAGGTTGAGGCAGCGGAGAGGCTGTCTGAAGATCTCGGTGAGAGAAGCACGCTGCAGGATAGCGAACCATAAGTGAAAGCGCTGGCCGTGGACCCAGACAGTGAAGACAGCGCAGATGAAGAGGAATACGCCACCGCTGTAAGAATTAGCTCCGCCCCGGGAACGCCAAGATGTTACGGCTGCGGGTCCACCAGGCACAGGTACAAGGCAAGAGAGTGTCTGGCGAGGAGCAAGCGGTGCGGGAAATGTGGTCTTTTGCATCAATTCGCCAGAGCCTGCAGTAATTTTGAGCAGGAGGACCGAAGATATGGAGCGGATCTCCCTGCTGTGGATCCTACGGTTGTTCATACCGTCTCTCCAAGTACAGATGGGCACATATTCTGCAACATGTTGCTGGACGGCGTGGAAGTGTCGTTGCTGGTGGACACGGGATCGGTGGCCTCAGTGTTGAGCTTGCCCACTGTGAAGAAGCTGTTTCCACACTACCGCCTGAGGGAGTTCATGGCTATGGAGGAAGTGAGATGAACGTCGTGGGTTTGCTGGAGTTGATGGCGAGGTACAAGTCGGCATTGATGACCAGAGTCCAATTCGTGGTGACTGCCTCTGGGTCGAACATCTTAGGATGTGATTTGTTCTACGGCCTGGTGGTCGGGCTGTGGATTATGGGACCAGCCTGCTCCACACGTGGAGGAGAACGCAGTTTGGGACAGCGATTAGCCTGGTGATTTGGGAGGTGATGAAGACTGGCGCTGCGGAGACCCAGCACGGGAGGGTTCCAATGCCAGTGTCCAAGTGGCCCTGGATGTGGGAGCTGGACAGCACAGCGGAACCCCCAGGACGGCTGCTGGTGTCAGGATGAAGAAGAGAGGGGCAGGAACTGCCAGCACGGTTCTACGGAGCACTGGACATCATCATTCAAAGGGGGCTTTGCATCGGGTTGGCGGGACGGCTCAGCCCAGGAAGGAAACCCGGTCACGACGTTGTGAACACACAAGACCGAGTCAGGTTCCCCTGCGGGTTGGGGACGAGGTCCGGCCCAGGGAGGAGGCTCGGGCGAGAGGAATGCATGAGTGACGAAAGCGATGTGATGGCCAGGGGTGGCTGCGAGTGGTGGCTACCCGGGTAGACAGCTACTTGGGGCTGTGCGATGAGTCTTGGAGGCACCCTAATGAGCTGCAGCATGTGGATAAGAGGAGGCGCCAGCGCGGCTCGTCCTCAGAGAAGAAGAGGTGAAGATGCTCGGGGTGGGATCTGCGAGACGAGAATCCAAGAGGTGAGCCTCGAGTGGGGACTAAGAGATGACTTTAAAGGGGGGGGTTATTGGCATGTTGTTTTGCTGTTTGGTTTATGTGCCATTTTGCTCCCTGAAGTTACAAAGTTAATATGTACGTATTGCTTTTGCCCAGTGTGTTAAAAAAAAAAAATGTTATCCCTCAACACTATTTGTATCACATTATCTGTTGTGAGTTGCCCGAGTTCTGGGGTGGGGGATAGCAATAGAAGAGAATGTACATGTTAACTGTTATATTCCTGGTTCTTTGTGTATATAATTTGGTATGTTATGGGATTAATTTAATTTTAGGAACACAGCTGATTTTATTTTATGGTCTTTTTCTAATTCCAAAGACAGCAGAATAACCCGTCTGGCCGTGTGAGGTAGGTCAGCAGTCTACCTGGCCCCCTCTCGTTTATTTTGGTGTGAATGGATGCGCCTGTTTATTTCTGTACATAGGTGTTTTGCTGTTATCGTATGAGTCAGGTTTATATTTGGGAGGGCCTAATTGGTGTGTTTGACATTTTTCTAAGGGGAGGGGAAAATGTAGTGTATAAAGATGGCGCTGGGTGTAGTGGGAGGTGACGGCCTGCCTTTCGGGTTCCGCCGTCACCTGGGGTATAAAGGACACGGCCGGAAGAGACAAGGTCTCTTCAACCGTCGACCATCTTATTGTACGGAGCGCTTGGTATTGTCATGTGCGCCCCTACAGGGCAGAGAGACATACCCAAGTGCTGAATCATATTAGTGACATTTATTAACAGAAAAAAAAATAAGAGTCCAAAATAGTGCAGACAAATACAAAAAAGGCAACAAATAATAAATTACAGGGATAAGCCTCAGAGCGGGGTGTGCTCTGGAGAAGTAGCAAAAACTTCAGAGGCTGGGAGAACAGGAGTGAAGAGTAAATGATCCAATGTAACCGCAAAGAAACAGTGAAAAGCAGTACTTAAATGCCATGCTATCTAATGAGCTGCAGGTGTGAGTCAATGAGTGAGCCAGTGACCTAATTAGACCCACTGCACCACAGCTGAGATGGCAGGGAAGTAGCCTGTGGGCAGTAGTGGGAGTCTCTAGGAAGAGGAGGCACAAAAGAAAACAACCTAAAATACATATACAGAAATAAACAAATTAAACGAACAGACAAACAATACTTAGAAATAAAGTTAAGGTCTGAGCTCACTAAAAACATGAGCTTAGACACATGACAGGTATTATCTGTGTGGTTCAATCTACGGCCTCCTCCTTGAGTACCAAGATTAAGACATAACACCCTGGTGAAACAGGTTTCTCCTACACTCCTGATGGGACCCTGAACTACACACCTGGGCTCCTGCAGCTGCTTTGCATCATCAACCCATTGCCGAGCAGCCTATCTGAAGATCCTGCATCCAGAGTTCTTCGCCATTTGGCCACTGGGCTTTAGAGTGTGTGGACTGCTTTGGTGTATTTTTTTTTTTTTTTTTTTTTAATATAACCAGTGCATTAGGCTTTAGTATTTGCTGGCCTATTTAGTGGCTATGCACCTTGAAGTGTTTATTGTAAAAGGAGCGACTGTAGGGGTTCTCTGCCTTTTCTTTTTGATTCACTTTTTTTTCCTGTTTTGTGGCAAGCCTGGTAGGTAAGCTTTTGTATTTTATTTCACTAGGGCAGTTTTCCTTTCTAGAAAGAGTGGGGGGTTTTGTTGGTTATTTTTGGCCTGGGAGGACCCTGAATCTGTTGTCGCCTCCTTATTCTGAGTTCTCCTCTGTTAGTTTTGGTTCTCACTTGTAAATAAATCTGCACTTATTATTTTGACAACCAGCAGTCCCATGGTGCTTATTTTATGAGTTGATTCTTTTTTTGTGTGCTGTAGCCAGTTGTTGTGTTATGTCCTTTTATCTCCCCTGGCAATCTTGGTTAATAAGGTTCGTAATAACTGACATAGTGTGGTTGGACATCAACGTAAACAGCACCAATTTCTGGGCAACCACAGTGTGCCATTGATGAAGACACCATCTGGCAAGTGGGAACCACCATTTTGGAGGATTGCCGCATAACCTTTCGCCAACTAGTCCAAGATGTCAAGATCAGTGTGGGGCCTGAGAATAAAATCATCTATGACCATTCACACATGCGGAAGTTGTCTGCACAATGGATCCCTTGGTTGCTCACACCTTTCCAGAAGCAGCAACGACTCACATATTTCCAGGCTCTTTTTCCATGTCCCAAGAAAACCAGGAGGACGTCTTCAACAGACTAATCACACAGGACAAAAGATGGGTCCGTCACTATGATCTGGAGACTAAAGCCCAATCAAAGCAATGGAAGCATTAGGACTCACCATCTCTGAGGAAGGCACCTGTCCAGTGTTGGGAGTAAAGAACGCATTACTGTAATTGTTGTGTCCGAATTAAAGAGGAGGCGAGGTGACGTTTTATGAGTTTTATTATAATAAGAACTATAAACACAGGAGTCCCTACCGTGAGTGCAGGAGCCACAGCAAAGAGACAATATGTCTCCCGCAGCTGGCTTATATACTCCAGGTGATGCCACCCCCCAGAGGCGGGGCGTCACCCCTCCCAAGCCTAGGGCACCGCCATAATAATATAATATATACTGTATAATATACGATTCTACACACCCCCCCTTTTGAAAACCGCAAGCACACAAATTCTCCCAACCATAAAATTTACACCCGATTCACAAAGGGATATAGGCCTACACATTCACACACCACACTGGCCCAGCGGAGCTCTCCGCCATGTAAACAAACAGTCACTGAAAAGGAAAAAGGGCCACACACCAAAATAAATTAATCCCAAGGAAAACAGTCCTATACACACAAATAAACAACAATTACAGAAATAAACAGTGGCGGTACCCGATCCCATAAACTCGCAGGATATACATAAGTAAACACAGAGATTACTGATAAAATACACAAGTTACACAATATAGGGCGATGAACACATACAGACACCCCACATGCACTTTCACACCCAGGTGTTAGTGCACCGTCAACACACACACAACGTTCAGTTACCAGGCATTCACACACACAACGGTGGTCCAGTGCATATAAACAAATAGTCAAACAGGCAATATCACAAAATTCACGTTACCACATTGACAAAGCTGTCTCTCTTTTCTTTTTTTTAACCCCAGAACATATCTTGAACACTATAACTTCAACTGTAACAGAAACATTTTAAATGCACTAAATCAGACACACCATAAGCCCCATTCAAACCTAACCCAGGTCTCCCGAAGGCCCCCCTCTGGAGTGCCCATCCTGCGGCCCACTCCCAGAGCGTCTCCGGTTACTCGTGATAGGCGACAGACTGCATTGACGTCCTTTTCTGCTCAAACGCCGCAGCTCGTTGGGATGCCGTCTCGACCCATCAGTCAAATTCAGGTACCCATCTCCGTCGGACTGGAACACCCGCAGATCATCCTGTCCAACTCTCAGTTCTCTCGAACTGCGCACCCGACCAAGCCGAGGCTCGACCCTAGGGCGGACGTCATCACCCTCACCCAGGGGAGTGCTCGCTGGCTTCTTCCGTCGTCTGCGTCGCGATCTGGCACCCTTATGGCTCCTCAGCGGTCCGCCAAGTTGACTCGAGCCAAATCCCTCATTTTTATTTTCGGCACGGCTAGGGATCGTGCCGTCTGATGTTAACCCGGTTGCTAGATGTTGATGTTGTGTTGGAGTGGCACCAGCAACTGTTGGCTCAACAGTGGTATCCAGCCGGCCACCAGAGCCCTGTAGCTCATGCTCTCTGGACCTTTCTGCCACCGCGGGGGTCAAACCATGCCGTTCGAGTCCACCGTCCACAGGACCACGAACACTGGCATGGGACCCTCGCCTCGTCGGCGTATTATGGTGCTGGTGGCGTCCCTCTTCACCCACAATGGGCCACCCAAAGTCCCACACTTCATTGCCACTTCTCACGTAAAATGGTCGGTCCCACAGGCCACCACCTGACCACTCCTCCACTTCTCCACAGGTGATGGAGAACCCAAGCCCATAAAATAAGTCACAGCCCATCAGGTTATTTCCATCCCGAGACACCATGAACTCGGCTGCGCACATAGAGGCTTCCTTGTACCTCACCAACAGCCACACCGAACCCACAATGTCCAGGGGGTTGCTGCCATAACTGTAACAGGCTATGCTAGTCTTACTCACTGTGTAGTGGGGAAAACACCATCTTACTCTTTCCAAGTTCAGAATGGAGACCGCTGACCCCGTGTCCACCAACAGCGGTGTCGGTGTCCCATCCAACAAAATGTTGCAAATAATACGACCGTCCGTGTTGGGCGAGACAGTATGGACCACCATAGGGCCTTCTTTTTTTACACTGTCCTTAGCGGGTCTCCGTTCCTCCTTGTCAAAATTGCGGCAAACTCTGGCGAAGTGGTGGAGCAAACCACACCGTCCACAACGCTTGCCCCTCGCTGTGCACTCCCTGGCTCCATAGCGGTGCCTGGCAGTGCCTGCTGGATCTGCAGCCATAGCATCTCAGCATCCCCAGGGCAGACCATATTTTAACGATGGCTGCGTACTCATCGTCGCTTCCATCATCCGAATCCAAGGTCAGGGCCTTCCACCATGCGTCGTTCTTGGGCAGGGCTTCATTATCACCAAGGTTTTTTGTCAGCTGTTCTGCTGCCTCGTGTTGCTGCACTAGCTCCAAAGCCGCTAGCAAAGATAGCTCACCAGTGTGAGTTAGCAGGCAAACCCTCGCCGAGTAGTAGGCCACATGCTCGGCCAACTGGTCGCAGACCATCTCCTCCTCCAGGGCCCCAAATCTGTACTCACCCGCCAGCTATTAAAGGTCTGCCACAAACTGCTGGACCGACTCTCCGGGTCGCTGGCGCCGCTGTCTGAACTGAATGCGCCGCATGATGATGTTTTCAGGGGCACGAAAGTAGCCGGCCATGAGCCTTGCGACGTCGTCGAACCTGTCACCTCCTCCAAGCGTGCTCAGGATCCTCTGGCCCTCCATACCCAGGTTATGGACCAGAATAGCCCTTGCTCTCAATTTATCCAGGTCGCCGAGGTCTAACGCCAACAGATAGTTTTCGAAGGCCGCAAACCACCTGGCCCAAGGGACCAGCGGCTCACCCGGAGCCTCCAAAAAAGGACGAAGCGTGGTCGCAGCCCTCTCCATCTCAGTGTATCCTCATCGCCAAATGTTGTGTCCGAATTAAAGAGGAGGCGAGGTGACGTTTTATGAGTTTTACTATAATAAAAACTATACACACAGGAGTCCCTACCGCGAGTGCAGGAGCCACAGCGAAGAGACAATATGTCTCTCGCAGCTGGCTTATATACTCCAGGTGACGCCACCCCGCAGAGGCGGGGCGTCACCCCTACCAAGCCTAGGGCACCGCCATAATAATATAATATGTATAATATACAATTCTACAGTAATGCCACTACTTTTGCAGTAACGTGCTGTGTAATGAAATTACTGTTTAAAAAATTCAGTAAGGCATTATACTTACTGAAATTTGATCAGATGCGTTACTCATTTTATTAACATGGATAGATATTTTAGCACAAATAAATACAAACTGACCCTACCTAGCTAACGAGCCGCCAGTCAAAGAGCCTCTTTACTGCTGCAGCTACAAATGGAGCTTGCTCCTGCTGGGAAAGATGAAGCTACTTTGTTTTTGTTAAATAGATTATTTTTCCTTTGTCGCGGTTAAAGATAAAGACATATTGGTGGGTTGCAAGCTAAATGCATTTGAGACCGACTGTAATCTCCAGAGGCATCTAAGAACAGCAACAAGGTCCTGCAAAGCTAGTGTTATGCTATGCTAAGCTAACACCGTGTTAGTGGATTTACGCTATCTGAACAGCGGCTGGATTTCGAGCACAGGTATGATCTGGATTGTTGGTGACCCAGCAAGAATTAAACTGACTGATTGCCAGATACGTTGTTACAGAATGAAGATCCGTTAACAGTCATTTTCCATCAGACAGCTGTTATCCACCGAAGTTAAAACACGTTTACTTGCTACCTGGATAAAGATTATTCAAAAATGGATTTGATCTCCAAAAGGACTGGATCATGTCTCTGTCACAGGAGACATTTGGACTGTGGATAATGGACATTTTCTTTGGAACACTGCACATCAGATTAAATCCATAATATTAAAGGTAAGAACTGACAGCTTTATGCAGTGTTGCCAGCTCACTCTTTTTCCCTCTCTCTCACTCCACAAATCCTATTTATCACTCCAAAATGAGGAAATAACAATTTTGTGTTGATTTTCTTCAGATTTTTCCCACATTAAGAGCTCTCAAGACAGGATAAAGCAGACTGAACATGTTCGAAAAACTGTCTGAAACAGTCTGTTTTCAGCCTGACATCAATAAGCCCCTAATGTAATCCAGTAATTAAATTATCTTGCTATGTGTGCAAGATGATTTAAGTGTGCATTTAAAAGTAAGGTGAAAGTTACTTTTCCAAGTAACTAGTTACTTTAATCATGCAGTTACTCAAAAGTAACTCAGTTACTTTTGAAAAGAAGTAACTAGTAACTGCAACCAGTTAATATTTTTTAGTAACTTGCCCAACACTGCACATGTCTAACCTTTGGCGTGCAAGGTCATTGTCACTGTCTTTTAGGACCAACATGGAGTACTGATGATGGATTTCCTGGCCAAGTGTACCACAATTACCAGGACTTACTACGTTTTACTGCTATAGAAATTGTGGAAGGTAATCAAACTGAGAGGCATGGAATGCTGACCAAAGGTGTCAACATCCTGCAAGACAACTCACATGTTGCCCAGATGGAAGCACAGTCCTGTGGTTATGAAACCATTTCTCAGCCCCTTTACTCTCCCGACCTCACACCATCTGACTTCCAACTCTTACCAACCATGAAGTCATTTTCGAATGGCAATCACTTACAAGACAATGAAAGGCTGATTTCTGAGGTCAAGTCGTGGCTTCTGACGCAACCTGCAGACTTCTACAGGTGAGGTCTTCTCAGCTGCATAAAGCAATGGGAGAAGTGTGTGAACCTTGGTGGTATCTATGTAGAGAAAGACTAATTACTGTGCCAAGTTTGGTTACTCTAAATCCATGGGAAATGAGTCAGGAGAAATCTTTAAAGAGCAGCCCTCATATACAAGCATTCCTACATGAACTATAGTCACAAACAAATGAAATGAATTATTTTTTTTAGAATTTTAAAAGTTTTTAAAATGTTCCACTTGTTCACACCTGCACACCACTTGGGTCTGCATGTGCTACACTTATAATTAACCACCTGCATCCCACTTGAATAACAGGTATAGAGAGGTAGGTACTCATACATACAGGTCTGTGTGGCTGAGCCTTCATGCTTAGCTCTCCTCCAAACATCTGGTTTCAGATTTTTATTGCCATACTGACTTTAGGGTCAATATGGCAATAAAAAGCGAAGCTATCCTACCCTTACCCCAGACGCACACCACTGGTTTTGAGCTCAGAAGCTTCTCCAGCCTGCTTTTAAAACCTTCTTCCTACACAAATCTTCTTCAAAAATTTGTTTTTTACTTTAATAACAACTAACTTTTAGATAACATGTTGTATCACTGGAACATTGAGCTGACCCGAGGTTTCCAATTCAAATAAATAATGGCAAATGTCATTCCAACACGTTTAATTCAATCCTTCAACGTAAATATTTGTTTAAAGCTGTTCTTGTGTTTAATCCTCCTTCTTTAACTCTGTCTCTTATTCTAACCCCCCCCCCCACACACACACACACACACACCTTTCACCTTTCCCTAGATATGCTGTTAAGTTTTGCTTTAGAACATGAAAAGAGAGACGAATTTCAAAGCCTTGACAAGAACACCAGCCACATCAAGGTGAAGAGAAATTACTCGGCTTCTAACATCAGGAGAACCAAGGCTGTGACTCCAAGAAAAAAGGTCAAAATGACAAGAAGTGAGGCAGTTTTAATGAGACCAAGAAGTGACAGCAACTGCACCACAATGGGAGGCATCTGTCAACCCAAACGATTCACCTGCCTGGGACGACACCTTAAAGATAAGTGTTCTGGAGCCAAGAAGCAGGAGTGTCGCATGCCAGGTACAGCTTAAATGCATATGGAAACCTCACAGATACTAACACTAGATAAACCCTCTGCAAACTTCTTCAGTCATTAAATCAGCCGTTCTTTGCCAAGTTGGGATTCAGAGGGTTTTATACTGCTCTTTCCGGTCTGACTCAAAAATGTTGTTGTGGGTGTTTGGCGGTATCAGTGCCTGACACACCGCTCATGGAAAAGACAGTAAATGACATTTGAATAGTGCCTTTCTGCTGTAATTGGCCTTATTTCCATATGAAAAGAGCATGACTCAGACTCGGTGGATATTAAAACATATTTTTTTTTAAAATCGTTCTCGACCTTTTAACATGCAGTTCTTAAGCTTTTAATATGGTGTGTTGTGGGAGGACAAACCTACTGCGGGCACCTCTTTCTGTAGCTCGTGCCTGCAGTGCCCTCTGTGGTGGACACCGCAACAGAGTGACAGCTTGTGATGCACACGGCTGTGGAGCGCTCAACTCCAAAAGGTGATTGTTAGCAGTATGATTTTTATTAGACTGATGATGTGGGCTGCTTGGGACAAATCAGTCAGGTGTTGATAATGCATTCCTTTTACACTCTACACTGGAGCTCAATCAATATCAGGCTGACTTTGTCTGAATGAAAGGCTGGCTCTCTGTGGGCTGACATGTGCTGTATTCATAATCACACATTGAAATTTCTGTTGGGCAACCAGAAATATGAGTAATTGAAAACCGTCTTGCCCTGCGATGTACTGGCGATCTGTCCAGGGTGTACCCTGCCTCTCACCCAAAAGATGTTCGGATAGGCTCCAGCACCCCCCCACCCCCCCCGTGACCCGAAAAGGATTAAGCAGTAGAAAATAGATGGATGGATGAAAACCGTCTTTTGAGATGACAAAGTAATAAAATTCTTCTCCTGTCACCACTCTCACAGAGATAATGGCCTGCATAAAGCAGTGGACCTCATCTGTGATGACTACGCCATCATTAATGCACCATTTTCTGGTTCTCTCTCGGGTCCAGTGAGTCAGAAAGACCCAGGTGATAATCAGTATGATGGAATCAGACTTATCAGTGATGGTAAGGACATGATGTCAAGACAGTTCCCAAAAGTGAGAGCAACTTTGTAATATGATTAATCGGAATTTAAGAGATAGTGTTCTCCAACAGAATATTCCCCAAATAATTGTTTTTACCTGCAGATTGCTTTAACACAACAGTTCCACGTGCACAGTATATTACTGTAAATGTCAGCAATACAGGACAAAATATTATTTTGTTTGGATAGGCCTCTTGTCATTTCACACACATGTAACCAAATTAAATATTGTCCAGTGTAGAATACAGTGTTTATAATACATACCTCTACCTGTTCAGTAATGTTTGTAGGTCACGTTACTCACACTGGCTGCTAGTTAGTAATTTACCTTCAGTACATTTCCATGTTAGTTTCTGCGCACTTTGCTCACTTTTTCTTGGCATTTTCAGGTGAAATAAAGAGTTCATCACCACAAAGGTATTATGGTTGGCTAGTCGAAACAATAAATCCATCTCTGGCTTGTCTATTTTGTTGTAAAAAAAAATGTGAACTATCTTGCCAGATGATAAAAAGGGCGGGACTTCCAGGTCACAGAAGTCTTGCTTTCTAGGACAGTGTCTTTTCGAACAGCGCCTCACTGTGGAAATTAAAATATCCAGCACAGTATTACAATTCTCACATATAAGAAGCCACTGTTATTAACTATAATTTAAAGATTATTAGAACATCACTGAAGTGGAGTGATACATAGTCTGTGAAATGTCCTAGTGCAATTAACGGGAATATAGTAACTCCAGGAATCCATATTGTCCACTCAGATTGCTTGGTCGGAACTAACTGTAACTTTTGGACGCATGCGCACGCAGCGACCGGCAGCGGGTGAAAAAAGTTTGATGTCTGTGTCTCTGTTTTTATGCACTTTAATGTGTTTTAACGTAATTCTCTGTGCCATTTTTGTCCTTGAATGTTTGTGGACTATATAACGAAGAGCTCCCTGGTTCCATTAGTATGGATTTCCTTCTTGTTTTTGCACATCATTTTTGCATATCATTTCTCTCTTACCGGCTCTTTGTCTTGGAGGTAAGCACGATCGCGATCATGCTGGGAAGAACGCAGTATTCCAGAGAAATGTTACTGCATTTAAACATGGATAATGCAGCATCTGTGTTTGAGTCTGTGCCGCAACTGCCGGACTTTATTTAAAGAGATTTTCATGGACACAGCGATGAAAAGAGAGACAAGAACAGGAAACGCGGAAAGCGTGGCGGCGTAAGATTAAACCTGAGGAGGCATCAGCTTAACCGCATTCCTCTTCCTTCCATGACTATGGGGAATATACAATCCCTGAGAAATAAAGTGGATGAAATTCAAGGAAATGTACGATATCAGAAGGATTTCAAGAACTGCTTTGTCATGGCTTACACAGAGACGTGGCTTACGGCGCATGACCAGGATGTGGACCTGTGGATTGACGGCTTTGGAGCCCCACTTCACTCGGATCGGCAGGAAGAGGTAATGGGGGAACGTCAGGGGGGCGGCGTATGTTTGTATATTAATAAACAGTACTGTACATCTGTCACGGTCAGAGAGCGCATCTGTACACCAGATGTGGAGCTTCTGTCCGTGTCACTACGCCCCTTTTATCTGCCCCGCGAGTTCCCCCAACTTTTCATAACAACTGTGTACATTCACCCGAGGGCGAACGCTGACTCCGCCTCCAGCACCGTCTTTGATGTGGTACAGCGGTTGCAGTCGATTTCCCCAGAGGCTCCAAATTTTACCATTGGGGATTTTAACCATGTGTCTTTAAAGAAGACACTTAAAAACTTTTATCAGTATGTCTCCTGCCCAACCAGGCGAAAAAAGACATTGGACCTGTGCTACGGATCCATAGAGGCGGCCTTTAAATCACTTCCCCTTCCTCCTTCAGGATCCTCAGATCACAACTGTGTACATTTGCTGCCCACATAAAAAACTGCTCTCAGAAGAGGCAAGGCGAAGACCAGAGACATAAACGTGTGGTCAGAGGATTGAGTGCACTGCCTCCAGGAATGCTTTAACTGTACGGACTGGCAGGTGTTCACGCTCGCCTACGGAGAAGATTTGGACTCTTTAGTGGATGTGACATGCTCATACATGGCTTTCTGCAGAGACATGATCGTTCCACGTAAACGTGTCAATCAGTTAAATCCTGCTTACAGAGGAATGAATGAATGAATGAATGAATGAATTTATTCGGTAATAATAGTAATAAACACATACAATACATTAAGAACACACAAAAGAACAACCGAAAGGGTGTAGGCTGAAGCTAGTGCTTATATAATGCCTACCCCATTACAATTTTAAAATCAATAGCATAAAAATTTAAGTCTTTCCCAAAATCAACAAAGAAAATCAAATAGAACAAGTAGACAAAAAAAAAGCACTTGCCTTTAAACAGGAGGTTGTTTCTGAACTGCAGGTTGCCACAAAAGAGCTGAAGGCCGAAATTTTAAGAGCAAAACAGAATTATAAATCAGAGTTGGAAAGCAAGATGGCAACAAGGAAGATTGGTTCAGCCTGGGCCAGTATGAAAACTACTGCAGGCCTTCAGAGCACAGAGCACAGTAATCGTGTGTTTTTAGATGGTTTTAGTTCAGACACAGAGCTGGCTAATGCTCTCAGTTGTTTTTATGGTCGTTTTGATTCCTTTGATTTTAGCACAGAAACCCATGATTTGAAACAGAAACTCAAAGACAATCAGCACTTTAATATTGAGGTGCAGGATGTTAAAAGGGCGTTCTGTGCTGTAAAAGTGAACAAAAGTCAGGGCCCTGATAATATATGTGGGCGCTTGGTAAAGTCCTGTGCACATGAACTGAGTCCTGTGTTTCACTATATTTTCAATAAGTCCTTACAGACACAACATATGCCTAAGATCTGGAAAGATGCCGTGGTTGTCCCCGTTCCAAAATCCAGCTGTCCTAAAACAGTAAATGATTTTAGACCAGTTGCTTTGACCTCAATTTTAATGAAAATTTTTGAAAAACTGGTCAGATTTGAAGTCCTAAAGCAGACTGAGCATGCATTGGATCCTTTGCCATTTGCCTATAGGCCTCACAGAGGAGTGGAGGACGCCACTGTCACTCTGTTTAACATGCTTTTTAACATGCTTTTTAAACATCTGGATTTTAATGGGACACACACCAGGCTTTTATTTGTGGACTTTTCTTCTGTCTTTAATACAATCCAACCTCATATTTTAGTTGAAAGGCTCTTGCAACAATTTGATTTGAGTAATAATCTGGTGGGTTGGATTCTGGATTTTTTAACCAACAGGACACAGAGAGTTAGGGTCAATGGTAAATTGTCTGACCAAAAGTGTTCTTCTACTGGCTCCCCTCAGGGGTGTGTGTTGTCACCACTACTCTTCATCCTGTACACAAACATGTGTCGGAGCAGACATGACAACAGACACATTATAAAGTATGCTGATGACTCAGTTGTCAGTCTCCTCCAGGATGGTGAGAGTGGCCACGGCCCAGTAGTTGATGATTTTGTTCACTGGTGTGAGGATTCCTACCTGCAGCTGAATATGACAAAAACTAAAGATATGATTATTGACTTTAGGAGGAAAACTCCCAGGCACAAAGTCACTGTACTAAAAGGCCAGACCACTGAATGTGTACAATCCTACAAATATCTTGGGACAATTATTGATAGTAATTTTAACTTTGAAGAGAACTGTGAAAGGGTGTGCAAAAAGGGTCAGCAACATTTGTATTGTTTAAGGAAACTTGCACGCTTCCAAACTGACCAAACCATAATGACAATGTTTTATCAGGCTTTTATTGAATCCGTTTTATACTTTTCTTTAGTGTCATGGTTTGGTCAGACAAAACTGAAACAGAGGAAATCCTTGGATCAGGTTGTTAGATGGTCCAGTCGTTTGCTTGGTGAGTCACAGCTGAGCCTGACATCCCTGTACACCAGACAGGTACAGAGGATGGCTACCTCCATTTTAAATGATGACTCCCACCCACTTTCAGCTTCTTCCCTCCAGACGGATGTTTGCTGTCCCAAAAAGTAAAACCCAGCGCTACAAAAACAGCTTTGTTCCTGCTGCTGTTAAAGAGTTGAACAAGATGTAACAATATATTGCACATAATTTAGTTACCTATTTATTAATCTTATTTTATATTTACTTATTTTTGTAGGTTTTTTATTTGGGTTCAAAATCTTTTATTGAGTTTTAGACTTTTGAGTTTTTAACCTCTTTGACTAGTCTAACTTTTTAATATGACCCTTCTCTCTTATCTCTGTTTTTTCTCTTATCTCTTTGTCCTATGTCCTGATTGGTGGAGACTTGAGTACTTTTATCATGTTTATAGTCAGCTTCATGTGTGCCTGTGTTTGTGTTCATGTTGAATGTAATTGTGGTTTGTAAATATGGATATTACCTGACTGCAAAACAAATCTACCTACGGGTACAAATAAAGTAACCTGAACCTGAACCTGTTGTATAATACACTGTAAATTGTTATTTGAGGGCTATCAAATGTTACCAGGCATTCCTAATGAGTAATAACTGTATAACAAATAGTAGATATTGATTGACCACTGGGATTTATTCTCTAAGAATTAAGACTTCTGGGCACAGGCTACCATTGTGACCCCAAGATGACAATTCTTAATGCGGTTAAATACACCTTGTCACAGGCAGCGAGAGCACGCCCCTCCCCTCCTGCCGCACGTTCGTCAACTCATCACTGCACCTGAGGCAGAGGACACACCTGCGCCCGCTCATCAGCCAGCGTACTTAAGGAGGCTTCCTCCGCGCAGTCAACGCTGGCTCGTCTGGGTATACTGCCCTAATTCAGGCAAGCAGGTCATTTTAGAACTAGTGTAGACACATTGTCTAACAGTTCTCTACTTTTCTATTTCATGTTGCTGCCAACGTGTGGGTGTGTCTCGGGACTGCGTGAGCTCTCCTGCCACCTCATCACCTCTCCCAGCAACAAAACTTCGCCCGGTCAGGCACTCCAAGCTCATCCCCCTCCCCTACTGGTTCGTCTATTCCCCGCTGGAGTTCTGCCGGTCCTCTTCCGGAGTTCCAAGTAAGTGATAATTTGGCTCGCCCATTTTCCCTTCTCTGCTTCTCCACTGACAGCTCTCGCTTTTCTCTCCACAGGCGGATTGAATCTTCTGGCGAGAGGGCGTTCCCTTAACGAGGTGCTGTTTTCTCTATTTAATAAATAAAGCTTTGGTCTCGGTCGTCTCCCCCGGCTCTGCCTCCTCAGCCTGCTCCCCGCGCTTCAGTGTGGCGTACCACCTCCATTCCCATGCCTTCCCTGTATGCGGGGGAGGTGGGGAAAGGTAAGAGTTTTCTTATCCAAACACATATGTATTTAGAGCAGGTCGGGGAGGAGTACCCGGGAGATATGGCTAAGATACAGTTCTTTACACTGTTGCTTAGGGATTGAGCCCTTGATTGGGCACGCTCCACGCTTGGCAACCCCGAGGGGCGGTGCTATACGTTCAGCCAATTTGCTGACGCCTTCACATGCGCGTTTGACCGGTCTGAGAGCTAGGGCAATGTGATGAGCCGCCTATTGACGCTCCTCCAGGGTACCCGGTCAGCAGCCAAGAACTCAGTGGAGTTGTGAGTTGTTGCTGCAGACTCGGGTTGGAATGAGATTGCCCTGCGCAGCGCATTCCTTCACAGGTTGAACGAACAGCTGCGGGACGAACTGGCAGTTCACCCTGTCCCGAAGACCCTCGACGAGCTTATGGCTCAAGCTGTCAGTTTGGACAACTGGCACCATGAGCGTGTGAGGGAGCGTGAGGCCTCCTCTCACCCGCGTGCCCCACGCGGCCCTGCCGTGACTACTGACACTGGCAGCGTCATCTCTTCACCCTAGCCGATGGAGCTCTCTCGGCACCTTACTGATGATGAGCGCCGGTGAAGGCGAAGAGCCGGCGCGTGCCCACACTGTGGTTCGCTGAACCACACTTGGGACGAATGCCACCAGCGGCCAAAAAGATGCAGCCCGTCAGTAACCATGCGGGGTCTGGCGGGCGGGACCAAAGACACTACCCCCAGTAATTTTTATATCCCAGCCCTCGTGCAGCTGCCGGGGGTCGAGAGGAGGGTTAAGGCGCTGGTTGACTCAGGGTCGGAGGGCAATTTCATTTCTGCTGAATTTGTGAAGCAGGTGGGCATTCCCACACGTAAATTGCCCCGGGATCAGAGAATCACAACCATATCTGGCCGGAAGGTCGCGGTAGTCTCACACAGCACGGTGCCGATCTCCATCCTCCTTTCCGGGAACCACCGGGAGGAACTAACTTTCCTAGTTCTCCCTGTTTCCTTTTCCTCAGTGGTCCTGGGGTATCCATGGCTCCAGAGGCACAGCCCCCAATTTAACTGGGCTCGTAACACCATCTCCTCCTGGAGCCCCTTTTGCATGGCCCACTGTATGCGCTCAGCGGAGTGCTCCCCCTCTCTATCTGTCTCCCTCTCTCCAGTCGAGCCGCTGGACCTTAGCCTCGTCCCCTGGGCATATCACGATCTTGGAGAGGTCTTTAGCAAGTCGGGAGCATTGTCACTGCTGCCTCACCGCTCTTACAACTGTGCCATTGACCTCATCCCGGGGGCGAGGCTGCCGTCCAGCAGGCTGTACAGCATTTCTGGGCCGGAGAGGGAGGCGATGGAGAGGTATATCAAGGAGTCCCTGAACGCCGGCCTAATTCGGACATCTTCGGCCGGGTTCTTCTTCGTCAGAAAGAAGGATGGCTTGCTGCGCCCGTGCATAGACTACCGGGAGCTCAACATAATTACCATTAAGGACAAGTACCCTCTACCCTTAATCAATTCAGCGTTCGAGCTCCTTCAGCGCTCACGGGTGTTTACTAAATTGGATCTGAGAAACGCGTATCATTTGATCCGCATTCGTGAGGGTGATGAGTGGAAGACGGCATTTAAGACACACCAGGGGCAGTTTGAATACCTGGTGATGCCCTTTGGGCTCACTAACACCCCCGCCTTCTTCCAGTGGTTAATAACGATGTCCTCCACGATATGCTGTATCAATTCGTGTTTGTGTATTTAGACGACATTTTGATTTTCTCCTGCTTGCCAGAAGAACATGAAGCCCATGTTAGGGCTGTTCTACAACGGCTCCTGGAGAACTGGCTCTACGTCAAGACCGAGAATTGTGAATTTTCAACACCATCCACCACCTTCTTGGGCTTCATAGTAGCCAAAAGGAGACTGATTGCCAACCCGGCCAAGGTGAAGGCAGTGCTGGATTGGCCAACTCTTCACTCCTGCAGGGAGCTCCAACGTTTCCTCGGGTTTGCAAACTTTTATCGCCGGTTCATAAGGAGCTATAGGGGGGTGGCACTGCCTTTAACTCAGCTGACCTCCGTTAAGGTCCCCTTTCGCTGGACCGAGGCAGCGGAACAGGCGTTTAGCAAATTAAGATGCCTGTTCACGGACACATCCATCTTGGCACAGGTCGACACACAGCTCCAGTTCGTCCTCGAGGTGGACGCATCTGACACGGGGGTTGGCACTGTGCTGTCACAGCGCACATCCTCGGATCAGAAGCTCCACCCGTGTGCTTTTTTCTCTCGTCGGCTCGCGCCGGCTGAGAGAACTTATGACGTAGGGGACAGAGAGCTGCTGGCCATTAAATTGGCACTGGAGGAGTGGAGACATTGGTTGGAGGGTGTCATTCACCCCATCACCGTGTGGACCGAACACAAGAATCTTGAATACTTGTGGTCGGCCCGCCAGTTAAACGCCAGGCAGGCTCACTGGTCCTTATTTTTCCAGCGGTTTAATTTCACCATCACTTACCGGCCTGGCGCCTGGAATGTGAAACCAGACGTGCTATCGCACCAGTTTGATTCCAGGGAGGTAGACCCCCGCCCCCCCAACCATCATCCCACCTTCGTGCGTCCTTGGTGCCCTTACTTGGGACATCCAGCGCAGGGTCCGGGAGGCCTAGCCCCGGGAGCCCGTGCCAGTAGGGTGCCCCAAGAATTGCCTCTACGCCCCGGGCCCCCTCCATGGCGATGTTCTCCAATGGGCCCACACCAGCCGTTTTGCCTGCCATCCGGGCATCGTCCGCACTGTGGACTTCGTCCGGTGGGCATTCTGGTGGCCCACGGTGCGGTGGGATGCACAGAAGTACGTCAGGGCTTGCCAGACCTGCATCAGTGGAAAGTCCAACTCCTCTCCTTCCTCGGGTCTCCTCCACCCCCTCCCCGTCCCGGGTCGTCCCTGGTCTCATATTGCCGTGGACTTTGTGACCGGACTCCCCCCCCCCTCCTGTGGGAAGACCGTCATCCTCACTATCGTAGCTCGCTTCTCCAATGCGATGCATTTGGTGGCCCTCCCGAAGCTCCCCTCAGCCTTAGAAACAGCGGTGCTGCTGAATGACCACGTGATCAGGGTCCACGGCATCCCCATCAACATCGTGTCTGACCGGGGTCCACAGTTCGCGGCCCAGGTCTGGAGGGCCTTTTGTCGGACACTGGGCACGACAGTGAGTCTCTCGTCCAGGAATCATCCCCAGAGCAACGGGCAGGCGGAGTGTGCCAATCAGTCCCTGGAGGCCACCCTGCGGTGCATAGCAGCCGAAGATCCGGCTTCATGGAGCACACACCTGACCTGGGTGGAGTATTCCCTTAACTCCTGGCTCCTTTTTATTTAAAAGATCTGATACTACCGTATTATCCTAACAGAGCACTACGCTCCCAAAATGCAGGATTACTTGTAATACCTAGAATCTCCAAAAGTACAATGGGAGGCAGAGCCTTCAGTTATCAAGCTCCTCTCCTGTGGAACCAGCTGCCAATCTGGATTCGGGAGTCAGACTCGATCTCTGTTTTTAAGAATAGGGCTAAAACCTACCTTTTTGATATAGTCCTACAATTAGGGAGGGATCATGTGTTTCTGAACCTCCCTTAGTTATGCTGCTAATAGGTTTAGTCAGCCGGGGGACCTCCAGTAATGCACTGGGCCTCACTCCTTTCCTCACTCTCAATGAAATATTTTTTTTGCTGGTCATTAACATTTGTTTGTTCTCTCCCATAGATTGAGTCCCCATCGTGCTGTTTGCTCTCTACATGTCTGTTCTTTTCATCTTCTCTATCCCTCACCCCCCAGCCAGTCGCAGCAGATGACTGCCCCTCCCTGAGCCTGGTTCTGCTGGAGGTTTCTTCCTGTTAAAAGGGAGTTTTTCCTCTCCACCATCGCCAAGTGCTTGCTCACAGGGGATCGCCTGATTGCTGGGTCTTCTCTGCAACTGTGGGGGTTCCCCCTACAGTTGAAAATGCTATGAGATGACTGTTGCTGTGAAATGGGCGCTATATGAATAAAGTTGAATTGAATTGAATTGAATTAACTCGGCCGTTTCCTCAGCCACCGGACTTGCCCCCTTCGAGACATCCCTGAGCTACTCCCCGCCCCTCCTCCCCATGACCGAGAGGGAGGTGGTGGGTCTGTCCGTGGTGGCCCATGCCCGTCGCTGCCGACGCGTCTGGAGGGCTACCCGGGCTGCCCTGGGACACACTACAGAATGCACCCGGGCCGCTGCTGACCAGAGGCGGGTCCCGGCCCCGAAGTACGCTGTGGGACAGAAGGTCTGGCTGGCAGCGAGTCAGGTCCCGCTGAAGGGGAAATCAAAGAAGCTGCTTCCCCGCTTTCTGGGCCCGTTTCCCATCACCCGGATTGTTAATGATGCGTCGGTTCAGCTGAAACTCCCTTCTTCGCTATGGATGAACCCCACCTTCCACGTGTCCCACATCAAGCCCCTCTCAGTCAGTCCTCTCTGCCCCCCCCCCCGAAGCCGCCTCCTCCTCCCCAAATCACTGACAACCATCCCGCCTACACGGTCCGCCGAATCCTGGATGTTCGCCGTCGGGGTCAGCAATTACAGTACCTGGTGGACTGGGAGGACTGCAGCCCAGAGGAACGATCCTGGACCCTGTCGTCACGGGTTCTGGATAAAGAGATGCTCCGGGCCTTCCACCGAACCCACCCGGAGAAGCCCTCTGGACCGCCAGGAGGTGCTCCTAGAAGGGGGGGCCCTGTCACGGGCAGCGAGAGCGCGGCCCTCCCCTCCTGCCGCACATTCGTCAACTCATCACTGCACCTGAGGCAGAGGACACACCTGCGCCCGCTCATCAGCCAGCGTACTTAAGGAGGCTTCCTCCGTGCAGTCAACGCTGGCTCGTCTGGGTATACTGCCCTAATTCAGGCAAGCAGGTCATTTTAGAACTAGTGTAGACACATTGTCTAACAGTTCTCTACTTTTCTATTTCATGTTGCTGCCATCGTGCGGGTGTGTCTCGGGACTGCGTGCGCTGTCCTGCCACTTCATCACCTCTCCCAGCAACAACACGTCGCCCGGTCAGGCACTCCAAGCTCATCCCCCTCCTCTACTGGTTCGTCTATTCCCCGCTGGAGTTCTGCCGGTCCTCTTCCGGAGTCCCGAGTAAGTGGTAATTTGGCTCGCCCATTTTCCCTTCTCTGCTTCTCCACTGACAGCTCTCGCTTTTCTCTCCACAGGCGGACTGAATCTTCTGGCGAGCGGCTGTTCCCTTAACGAGGCGCTGTTTTCTCTATTTAATAAATCATTGAACGTATCCCCCTTGAGTGGTTCCGTCTTGTGCTAGTATCGTGCACTTGAGCTGTCAGCTAATCATGACACACCTAAAATTACAGCATCTCAGTTTTCTGAAAGATGACATGTAGAACAGAGGAAATAAGCAAAAACTGGTTTCAGTTACTCTAACCTTCAATTACTCTATTCTATTCTATTATTAATATTATATAATATTAATGTTGTATTAATATTATTCTGTTCTATTCTATTACTCTTCAATTATTCAATTACTCTAATCTTCCACTGCTCCTGTAAATTCTCATAATCTACCATATTGTCATGGTTAGAGCAAAGGTGAGTTTATGTTATTATGGGAGGAATTACATGTGAAAGAAAAGCTCTGATTTTGTGGGATTAGTAAAGGTGTTTGGAATGGGCCCTGAGACTCGACTGACCTGCCGGTTCCCTCTAAAAATGCAAAATCCCATCGAAGGCCCCATGAGTAATGATTCCCCACTAAGGAGCATCATTACAGAACAAAACCCCATGTTTACGTGTAAAAATACCCATACATTCATCTTTAATGTATACCTCATTGTGTGTACATATGGGCTGGTGTGTGGGGTAATGTGTTTTGAGACCACCCTGAGTTGATAAGGAGTCAAAATGATGAGTAAACATCATTAGTGATCATTCTGCCTCTCCCCCAGTAATTGAACTGGATCTTCAGAAGAACACGTGTACTGTCGGCTCCTTTCATCTCCGGGTAAAATACAGACATGATTAGACATCATAGACACACATTACCTCGCCATGATGCCCACATTAATGCTGTGACAGTGATCATTAAGAGCTCTAATGATGGTGCTGAGTTTGCTGTTGACTAGCCTTGAGGCCTTTAGGTTGTTTCCTTGTAGGTTACTACCTTTCTTGTTGTCTCCTTTACAATGGTATAAAGCTGGTTTTATTCAGGGTCTTAATTCTGTGCTTGTGTATACTATAAGATAATGGCATACTAGAAATTGCTTAGACAGCACAAACCTTCACTATGTCTCTAAATTCTCTCCATATTATTTTAATTTTTCCTAACAGCCTGTTGATGAGTATCAACAAAATCCATTAAGTGTTGATTCAGATTATACCCAAAATAATCGATCAGTCCTGAGACCATTTCCAACCTCTTGTTACTCAGAATCAAAGTCTTTCAAAAACTGTATAGTGTTATTAGCCCTACTATGTAACAGGAATACTCAGTTTTTTAAATGATATTTTATTTTTTCCAATGGGTCAGAGGGCCGGAACAATACCGACATGGTCAGATATTCCATCTTCCTGTTGGGGGGGGGGGGGGGGGGGATAGGACAATAAACAGAACATTTTCTCTAGAGTACATATTGAGGGAACACGATCACGCTTAGTATTATTGTAATCAGTCACAAATTTAAGAGAAAAAAGTATACTTATGGAAAAAAGCTACTAATTTACAAGAAAAAAGTCACTTAGTTTATGAGAAAAAAATTGCAAGTTTACAATAAAAAGTTGCAACTTTACAAGAAAAAGCTCACAAATTTCCTAGAAAAAGGTTGCAAATTTACAAGAAAAAACTGCAGATTAAGATGCAAAACATAGCAGATTTAAAGATTATACCTGGAAAAAAGTAGCAAATTCATGAGAAGAAAGTGACAGATTTACAAGGAAAAAAAGCTGGAATTTACAAAAAAGTCCAAATTTGAGAAAAAGTTTCAAATTTAAGATTCAAAAAGTAGTTTTTACAAGAAAAAAAGTTGTAACTTTACTAATAAATGTAGTCAATTAATGAGAAAAAGGTATATATTTAACTGAAAATTTTCAATAAATGCATTTATGCTTAGCATTGGTGCTTAAAATGCATTTTGTTCAGCTGTGTAACATGATACGGATGGGTTTGTGATGATTTTTTTTTGGGGGGGGGTGATTCTTTTTTCCAGGTTGGGGGGACGTGTGTGTGTGTGTGCCCCCCTTATTTATGCCTATGGCATTTGTCATAAAGATACAGGCCACCGAACTGTCCATGCCATGGAAGCAATTGAGTGAATAAAATAACTTTCTATGGAGCCTTACTACTCATTCGGTGGCAGGCATTGTTCCTGTGTTGTAACGGGATGTTTTTGTGTCCTCACCATAGTATTCTGTGGATGGTGCAGTATGGGATGGCCATGCTTGGTCTCATGGGGACATTTTCCATGGCCACTCTTTGTGGTGGCAGAAAGCAACCATAAACCTCAGAAACGGAGAAGAGACTGCAAGCAAAATGAAAGCACCAAGGTGCAGCTGCCTCGGTGCGGCCTCTACTGGCCCAGCCTAGTTATTACAATACCTTTTTCCCGGCTCCACTGAGGGTATAATGGTGAGTTAAATTTGTGTTCATTTTGAAAACAAAGCCTTATCTCGAAATTCTGGCAAATTAAAAGTTGAGAAAATATGGCGATATAATGATAAGGCTTTAGTTCCGCTTGATTTTGACCGGGCATGCTAAAAAGCTGGTAACAGACAGATGCACACACACACAACCACACACAGACACATTAAGTGATTACCGTATGCCGCTGTTGCACACCGAGGCAAAATAAGCTTTATGCTGTGGGCGATCATTTTCTGGGAAACCATCACTTTTTGGCTCAACAGCTGTCAGGCTGCTGTGTGCTATTCGCGCGCTATGGTGTTGATCACTGCATACACAACACTGACATGTTCGGTCACTTTGGCAGTGCAGCAAAGTTGGTGGGCACAGCAAGGCACACGTAACATAATGTGGCACATGTCTGGGTCCAGACTGCTTTGTGGTTAGGTCTGCATGCAGACCTTGGACTGGAGTTTGAGAAGCCCAGCTACAGTGGAGAAAATAAGTATTGAACATGTCAACATTTTTCTCATTAAACTTATTTATGATGGAGCCACTGACCTGAGATTTCCCCTAGATATCAGTAACAACCCAAGTAATTCATACATACAAAGAAATCAAGGCAATTGTGTTCATAAAACAAGTTATAATTAATAAAGTGGAATGACAGAGAGAATAAGTATTGAACACAAGAAAAAGAGGTGTAAAAAGGCATAGAAAGCCAAGAAACCAGTTGAAATCCATCAGAATTTAGGAAGCCATCCCATCCCCATCAGTGCAAATTAATTTCAGCTGGTTGGGTCATGACTGATAGCCTTTAAAAAGGCCTGTGAATATCAGATTGTCACACCAAAAAGAACTCATGATGGGTGAAAGCAAAGAGCTCTCTCTAGACCTTTGCAGCCTTACTGTTGCAAAACATAATGATGGCATTGGTTACAGGTGCATTTCTAAACTGCTGAATGTTCCAGTGGGCACTGTTGGAGCCATCATTCGGAAGTGGAAAGAACATCATTTTGCCATAAACTGGCCATGACCAGGAGCTCCTCACAAGATTTCTGACAGAGGAGTCAAAAGAATTATCAGAAGAGTTATCCAAGAGCCAAGGACCACTCATGGAAAGCTCCAGAAAGACCTGGAGATAGCAGGTACTGCTGTTTCAAAGAAAACAAGAAGTAATGCACTCCACCACCATGGGCTCTATGCCCGCTCACCTTGCAAAACTCCATTGCTGAAGAAAAAGCATGTTGAAGCTCATTTAAAGTTTGCTGCACAGCATTTGTGCAAACCAGTAAAATACTGGGAGAATATAGTCCGGTCAGATGAGACCAAAATTTTACTTTTTGGACGTCACAAGATAAGATAAGATAAGATAAGATAAGCCTTTATTAGTCCCACAATGGGGAAATTCCAGGATTGCAACAGCACAGGGATAGCAACACTCAGAGCAACAATCAGAAGGCAAGAAAAAACAAGAGCAGCAAGTATACATATGTACATATAAATATAAATATATATATGTATATATACTGTATATAGACACACAGTGCGGAGCATTGTAGCTAGATGGAATAAATATATGAATATATAAACACAGTGAGGAGCATTGTAGCCAGATGGAATAAATATATGAATATATAAACACACACAGTGCGGAGCATTGTAGCTAGATGGAATGAAACAGCACAACCATCTACTAGTTATCCTACATGGTATGATTATGTACCCATACATATTCTCACCCTCCATAGCGACCGGTATTTTCCTAGTTGTATACCGGAGGGGACCATTGTGTAAGTCTATTGCGTCTTTTGCATTCAATACTATTAGGTTGCCACGTCTTTTTGCTATCTCTGCGAGCAGCCCTGCTTAGGTTGCACAGTCTGACAGCCGTAGGTAGGAAGGACCTGCGAAACCTCTCGGTTGTGCACCTAGGATGATGTAGTTTGCTGCTAAATGAACTCCTCAGTGCATTCAGTATGTCCTGCATAGGGTGGAACTCGGACTCCAGCAGAGATGACAGTTTAGCCACCATCCTTCTCTCTCCCATCTCCTCCACTGGGTCAAGGCGCTGCTGCAGGACAGAGCTAGATTTCTTGATCAGTTTGTTCAGTCTCTTCCTATCGGCTGCTGTAATGCCACTGCCCCAGCAGACCACTCCAAAAGTGATGGCTGATGCCATAAAAAAAAAAAAAAAAACACAACACAGCATGTTTGGAGGAGAAAAAGCACTGTACATCCCATCATGGTGTGGGGGTATTTTTCAGCACATAGTACAGGCAGACTTCATATAATTGAAGGAAAGATGAATGGGACAAATATATAAGAGACAATCCTTGATAAGAACCTGTTGCCATCTGCAAGATGCTGAGATGAAATGCGGGTGGACATTTCAGCAAGACAGTTTGATCCCCAAACACACAGCCAAGGAAATTCCAACTGGCTCCAGAGAAGGAAAATAAAGCTGCGAGAATGGCCCAGTCAGTAACCTGACCTGAATACAATTGGAAAATCTATGGAACGAGCTGAAGATCAGAGTTCATAGAAGACAACCTACGGAACCTTCAAGACTGACAGTTTGTGTGGAAGATAGGCTAAAATTCACTCCTGAGCAATGCCTGCACCTAGTTTCTCCATACAGGAGGTGTCTGGAAGTTGTTATTACCAACAAAGTGTCATGGTCTGGCTGCACACTGCTTTTATCCTTCACTAATTAATTTCATTCTACACAGCTGTACTCACCATCTGCAAGAAATCAGACCAAAGTCCTTAAATATCCCCAGCATCCTCCACTCTTCAGGAGATTGTTGATGACTTCGTGCCACCTCTAGACGCAATGTGCAACCAGTACCTCTCCTCCAACACCTCTGCAAAGAAAAGGAAAGTATTCACTCAACTACTGTTCCCTCTCCTTCTCCAGGACTCCCCCAGGCAGACAGTGGACCCAACCTGGTGGATTAGACCCCTGAGCTGTGGAGGCTTCACCTGGAACCTTTACCCATACCCTGTAAGTGCACTTACTAATGTTCCCTAACTTGTCTCCTTTTTCCCTCAAGCTCCTCAGTCCCCCCCCCCCCACCGCATGCGCTTACCTACTGTGCTGTGACACTGAGGGTTCCAGCCTTTTCTTCACTGCCCAGCTCCCTCACAGCTCCTGTAAGCAAATAGCAATCATTAGTACGGTGAATAAATTCTCTGTGACTGCTATACTTACCGTTGGTCTCCTCTCTCTCTCCGTAGGGTTTCCAGACCTCTCGCCACAGCTCATTCTCTGCACATTTATCAATGAAATTATTCTTAACTCGCCACCTGTTCTCTCTGTTGCCTGCTTTTGGGTCTATCGCTATTGAATCATGACAGAACAATCTCCCGCAGCAGACCCAGCAGCTGCAGATGGAACCGGGGCGGCCCTCACAGGGAGTGCCGTCTCCTCCCACACTAGCCCACTCGGGCCGTTCAGTTGCCATCTCCACCAGCACTCGTTAAAACGGGAAATCGGTTGGGGGGGGGGGGGTATCCTACAGTGTAGCTTGATTTTTCAGAATGTCCCAGAGGATTTTCCATCTGAACACAGTAAAATTAGCTAAGTGATAAATCTACTGGACAGACGAGCATTTTCGTGGGCTCGCACAGTATTGACTCACCCAGAATATCCCACTTACTCTAATCATTTTTCTAGCAAGTTTCTCAGGATTTTTGATCATCCAGACCAAGAGGGAAGCACATCAGCTCGGCTTAATAACCTTCACCAGGGTAACCGGTCAGCCACTGAACTTCCGGGTACTCGCAGCCGAGGCGGGTTGGGACGATACTGCGCTGAGGTCAACATTCATCAGTAGCCTCAGTCCCCAGCTTCGGGATGAGCTCGCCCGCCGGGATAAGCCCGACCATCTTGACACTCTAATTAATCTGGTTATTTGCTTTGACAACCATCTCAGGGAACATATGCACGAATGCCAACATGGCACGCAGCACCCGTCCCCTTCACCTCCTCATCGGCCACGCGCCTCCCAGCTCTCCCCGCCCCTTCCTCCCCTGACTCTCCTGAGCCCATGATGTTGGGCTGATCTTAAGATAAGATAAGATAAGATAAGCCTTTATTAGTCCCACAACGGGGAAATTCCAGGATTGCAACAGCACAGGGATAGCAACACTCAGAGCAACAATAAAAAAAAAAACAAGCAAGCAAGAGCAGCTAATATACATATGTACGTATTACTATAAAATATATATATATACACACACACACAGACACACAGTGCAGAGCATTGTAGCTGGATGGAATAAATATATGAATATATGAACACACAGTGCAGAGCATTGTAGCTAGATGGAATAAATATGTAAATATATAAACACCCACAGTACGGAGCATTGCAGCTAGGTGGAATAAATATGCAAGTATATAAACACACACAGTGCGGAGCAGAATGTAGCTAGATGGAATAATATGTAGATATATAAATATATAAACACACCCAGTGCTGAGCATTGTAGCTAGATGGAATAATATGTAAATATATAAACACACACAGTGCAGAGCATTGTTGCTAGATGGAATGAAACAGCATAAACCGTCTACTTAGTTATCCTACATGGTATGATTATGTGCCCATACATATTCTCACCCTCCATAGCGACGCGGGTAAGTTCCTAGTTGTATGCCGGAGGGGACCATTGTGTAAGTCTATTGCATCTTTTGCATTCAAAAAAACTATTAGTTTGTTACGTCTTTTTGCTATCTCTGCGAGCAGCCCTGCTTAGGTTGTACAGTCTGACAGCCGTTGGTAGGAAGGACCTACGAAACCTCTCGGTTGTGCACCTGTCTGATGTAGTCTGCTGCTAAATGAGCTCCTCAGTGCATTCAGTATGTCCTGCATAGGGTGGAACTCGGACTCCAGCAGAGATGACAGTTTAGCCACCGTCCTTCTCTCTCCTATCTCCTCCATCGGATCAAGGCGCTGCCCCAGGACAGAGCTAGCTTTCTTAATCAGTTTGTTCAGTCTCTTCCTATCGGCTGCAGTAATGCCACTGCCCCAGCAGACCACTCCAAAAGTGATGGCTGATGCCACCACCGTGTCATAGAATGACTTCAGCAGCGCCCCCTTGTACACCAAAAGACCTGAGTCTCCTCAGCAGGAACAGCCTGCGCTGTCCCTTCTTGTAGAGTGCATCAGTATTGTGTGACCAGTCAAGTTTATTGTTCAGATGAATACCCAGGTACTTATAGGATGTCACCATCTCGATGTCTGTTCCCTGTATATTTACTGGTACTGTGAGGGGCTGCCCATGCCTGCGGCAGTCCACCACCAGCTCCTTAGTTTTCCCTCGCGTTGATCTGGAGGCAGTTCCGATGGCACCAGTCCACGAAGTCCTGGATAAGCCCTCTGTACTCAGCTTCATCTCCATTGGAGATGAGGCCAACGATCGCAGAGTCATCAGAGAACTTCTGTAGATGGCAGTGTGTTGTGTTGTGTGAGAAGTCCGCAGTATAAAGAGTGAACAGGAAGGGAGCCAGCACCGTTCCCTGGGGGGCCCCCGTGCTACTGATGATCGTGTCGGACACACAGTCCCGGGTTCTCACAAACTGAGGCCGGTTCGTGAGGTAGTCCAGGATCCATGATGACAGGTGCTGGTCCACCCCTGCGCGCAGCAGCTTGTCCTTCAGGATCATCGGTTGGATGGTGTTGAAAGCACTGGAGAAGTCAAAGAACATGATCCTCACCATATTCCCGGGCTTCTCCAGGTGGGACAGAGAACGGTGAAGGAGGAAGATCACCGCATCCTCCACCCCAATGCCATGCTGGTAGGCGAACTGGAGTGGATCCATCGCTGGTTCCACCAGGGGGCGGAGGTGAGCAAGGAGCAGTCTCTCCAGGGTCTTCATCAAGTGGGACGTCAAGGCCACTGGTCTGTAGCTGTTCAGGTCTTTGGGGTGGGAAGTTTTTGGTACAGGTACCACACAAGATGTTTTCCACAGCTGTGGTACCCTCCCCAGTTTCAGGCTCATGTTGAAGATATACGTCACAATCCCACACAGCTGGTCTGCACAGGACTTGAGGAGCTTTGCGCTGATGCCGTCCGGTCCCGGCGCCTTCCTCGCCTTGATCTTCCTCAGCTCCGTCCTCACCTGGGTCCTGGTCAGGGTCAGGATGGGGGGCTGTGTGTTGGGAGTGGGGGGGTGTTGGTGGAGTGGGGAGTGGGCAGCAGGACTTGATTTCTTTAGAGGCAGCAGTGGTTGTTGTGCAGTCAGGGGGGAGGGCGGTTGGTCAAATCTATTGAAAAAACAGATTCAGGTTGTTCGCCCACTCCCTGCCCCCTGTGGCCTGGGGGGAGGTATTCTGGAGCCCCGAGATGGTTTTGAGGTTTCTCCAGACCCCGCTGATGTCGCTCTGTTGCAGCTTGTCCTCCATCTTCTTCCTGAAGCTGTCCTTGCCTTCTCTGATCTTTCTCCTCAGCTCCCTCTGTACGGACTTCAGCATCTCCCTGTTCCCTGACCTGAAGATCCTCTTCTTCTCTCTCAGAAGTGTTTTTATCTCAGGGTTGATCCAGGGTTTGTTGTTTGAGTGACGCCGTATGGTCTTGGTGGGAACGGATTTGTCCACACAGAAGCTGAGGTAGCCCGTGAAGGTGTGAATGAGGCCATCGATGTCCTCACCATGTGGATCGCAGAGCTGCTTCCAGGCGGTGGCTTCAAAGCAGCCCTTTAGGGTGTCCATTGTCTCCTCAGACCATAACTCCACAGTGTGCATGGCCGGAGGTTGTCTGTGCACTAGGGGTTTGTACACCGGCCGGAGATGAACCAAGTTGTGATCCGATCTCCCGAGTGGGGGGAGTTGTGATGAGGTGTACGCCTCCTTAGTGTTTGCGTAGAATAAATCCAGTGTTTTATTGTCTCTAGTGTGGCATGTGACATACTGGGTGAACGTGGGTAGAATGGGAGACAGTGAAACATGGTTGAAATCGCCTGAGATGAGGAGAAGAGCATCTGGGTGTTCTGTCTGCAGCCTGCTGGTTACTGAATGGATGACGTCACGTGCTGTCCCAGCGTTCGCCGTCGGATTTGCATAAACAACAATGCAGATCACGTGTGAGTGTTCTCTCGGGAGATATGTAGGCCTCATGCTAACAGCTAGCAACTCAATGTCTTTGCTGCAGTGTCGTTGTTTAACAGTGATATGTCCCGGTCTGCACCAGTTGTTGTTAACATACATTATCACTCCCACCGCCCCTAGCCTTGCCACTGTCTGGTGTTCGGTCAGCTCGTATCATGTGAAAACCCTCCAGCTCAATGTTAGCATCTGCTGCTAGTTCAGTTAGCCACGTCTCAGTAAACAAAAGGAGAGAGCACTCCCGGTATGTGCTATCATAACGGGAGATAGCCGCTAGCTCATCTAACTTTCCCAGTATCGACCGTACATTTCCCATGACAACAGATGGAAGGGAGGGTCTGTACCTTATATTTTTTGTCCTCCGCCTTACTCCAGCCCGGCAGCCGCGGCGTTTTCGCCTCAGTTCTCTCGGTATGTCGAGTTTTTCCAATGGGACCGGGTGGCGGTTGAATGCTAGCAGCTGTTCTCTGCTGTATCGTATCCTGCTATAAACAGTGGCTCCGTCCACCGGCTCAGGAGACATTTAGGACGATCTGTGTGTCCGTGATATAAGTGGGGTGAAAAAAAAAAAGACGGATCAAAAGAGAGAGGAAGGGAAAAAGACTCGGAATCGAGCCGCTGTTGCAAAAGGCAGCCGACTGGTGTGGCGCCGAGAGAAAAAAAAAAAAAAAAAAAAAAAAAAAATCTTGAATCTCAGTTGCTGAGTGGTGTTGTTGTTCCGTGTGAGGCTTTGCCTGTATTGCACAGGTGATGGTCATTCTGGAGAGGCATGTCCCATTAAGCCAAAAGGGCCAGCCCATCCATCACAGTAGGGGGGCTGGCGGGCTTTTTCTCCAAACCCTCTCAAAGTGTCCTGCTTCCTGCTTTTATGTTTTCTTGCTGTACAGCACTTTGTGTAGCGAGTGTTGCTTTTAAAATGCTTTATAAATAAAGTTGATTGATTGATTGATTGATTGATTGATTGATTGACCATTGGCAGCTCAATGATATCACCATCAAGGACAGGTATGCTCTCCCAATTATTAATTCTGCCTTTGACCTGCTCTAGGGCTCTACCATCTTCACCAAGTTGGACCTCAGGAACACCTACCATCTGATCAGGATTCGCGAGGGCGATGAGTGGAAGACAGGATTCCGCACACCTAGCGGCCACTTTTGAGTATTTTGTAATGCCCCTTGGCCTGATCAACGCCCCGGCAGTCTTTCAGCGACTCATTAAGGATGTATTCAGGGATTTCCTTAACTCTTTCGTTTTTGTCTACTTTGACACTATCCTGATCTCGCATTCTCTAGTCAAGCACCAGATCCACATTCACACTGTCCTCCAATGCCTGCTGGAGAACCAGTTGTATGTCAAAGCGGAGAAGTGTGAATTCCACACCCTTCCACCATGCTCCTGGGGTCCATCGTAGCCAAGGGGCAGATCCTCTCCGACCCTCAGGAGGTCAGAGCTGTTCTCAACTGGCCCACACCATCCTCTCACAAACATCTACAGCAGTTCTTGGGTTTTGCCAACTTTTACCACCGCTTCATATGTCATTACGGCTCCTTAGCCCTTCCCCTCACCAGCCTCACATCTACCAAGACCCCCTTCCATTGTTCCAAGGAAGCCGAAGAGGCCTTCTCACTCCTCAAGGTCAAGTTTTCTGACACACTCATCCTGGTGCAGCTTGGTCCCCACCATCAGTTTATTGTGGAGGTTGACGCCTCCAATTTAGGGGTGGGGATAGTCCTGTGCCAGAGGTTGACCGCCAATGGGAAGCTCCACCCCTGCACCTATTTCTCTCAACAATTGAGCCCCACTGAGAGGAACTAAGACATCAGGGACCAGGAACTACTGGCCGTGAAGCTGGCCCTAGAGGAGTGGCGCCACTGGCTTGAAGGCTCTTCCTTACCCTTTTTGGTATGGACTGACCACAAGAACCTGGAGTACCTCAGAACTGCCAGACGTATCAACTCCCGGCAAGCCAGATGGTCACTGTTCTTCGGTCGCTTCCAGTTCACCATCCCCTATCGTCCCGGTTCCTGTAACACCAAACCTGATGCCCTCTCCAGGCAGTTCTCCAATGGATCCACAGAGAGTCACCCCGAAACCATCATCCCGGCCAAATGTGTAGTAGGGGCACTCACATGTGAGATTGAGCAGAAGGTTCGGGAATCACTCAAGACTCAGCCCTATCTGGGGAGGGGGGCGGGGGGGGGGCGGTGGAAGGCTGTTTGCTCGTACCTCCTACACTAAGGGGAGAGGTCATTGACTGGTTGCACACATCCCGGCTTACCTGTCATCCAGGGGTGGCCAGAACCCTGGCTCACCTCAAGTGCACCTTTTGGTGGCCCTCCATGAGCAAAGACATCCAGGAATACATCAAGGCATGTCCCCAGTACTCCACAGGGAAATCATCCCCCCCGCTGGGCTGCTCTTACCCCTCCCTACGTCTGGTCGTCCTTGGTCCCACATAGCCATGGACTTCATCACTGGTCATCCCCCGTCCAATGGCCATACTACCATCTTGACCATCGTCAACAGGTTCTCCAAGGCTGCCCGCTTTATCCCCCTTCAGAAGTTGCCATCCGCCAAGGAGACAGTAGACCTGTTAACGACATACATGGTAAGGCTGCACAGCATACCAACTGACATCGTTTCTGACCAAGGCCTCCAGTTTTGCTCCCAGATCTGGTGCACCTTTTGCAAAGCCATCGGGGCCACCGTCAGCCTTACCTCTGGCTACCACCCCCAGTCTAATGGTCAGTGTGAGCGGGCCAACCAAGAGCTAGAAGCGACCCTACGCTGCATCATCACAGCACCTGTAAGCAAACAGCAATCATTAGTACGGTGAATAATTCCCTGTGACTGTTATACTTACGGTTGGTCTCCTCTCTCTCTCCATAGGGTTGCCAAACCTCTCACTGCAGCTCATTCCATGCACATTTATCAATAAAATTATTGTTAACTTGCCACCTGTTCTCTCTGTTGCCTGCTTTTGGGTCTATCACTATTGAATCAGGACACAAAGGCTTTTCTACTAAATATTAAATGCATTTCACCAAGCGTGTTCAATACTTATTCCCTGTGTGATTCCACTTTATTAAATATAACTTGTTTTGTGAACACAGTTGCCTTGATTTCTTTGTATGTATACATTACTTGGGTTGTTACTGATATCTGGTGAAAATCTCAGGTCAGCGGCTCCATCAGAAATATGTTTAATGAAAAAAATATTCTCCTCATTCTCCTCATGGATCGTCACCTTATCGTTGTGTGTGTGTGTGTGTGGGGGGGGGGGGGGTGCATGCCCTAGTGATTCCAGGAGCTATGCTGTCCGGGGTAATTTGCCTCTGGTAGGGTCACCCAAGACAAACTGGTCCTGGGTGAAGGGCCAGACTAAGAACGATCCAACAGACTCTCATGATGAATGCTAGAACAAGGATTCAGTGTACTCCACCCGGTATGGGGTTACTGGGGACCCTCCCTGGAGCCAGGCCTTGGGGAGGGGCTCAATGGCTAGCATCTGGTGGCCGGGTTTCCGCCCATGGGACCCGGCCGGGCTCAGCCCAAAGGAGTTACATGGGTCCACCCTCCAGTGGGCTCACCACCTGCAGGAGGGACCATGGGGGTCCAGTGCTATGTGGATCAGGTGGCGGTCAAAGGCGGAGACCTTGGCGGTCTGATGCCACACTTCCTAAACTGTCTTTTGGGACGTGGAATGCCACCTCTCTGGTGGGGATGGAGCCTGAGCTGGTGCATGAGGTTGAGAGATACCGGCTAGATATAGTCGGCCTCACCTCAACGCACAGCTCTGGTTCCGGAACCAGTCTCCTGGAGAGGGGCTGGAGCTTGGCCTACTCTGGAGTTGCCCCGGGCGAGGGGCGACGAGCTGGGGTGGGTATTCTTGTATCCCCCCACCTTGCTGCCTCTATATTGGAGCTTTCCCCGGTGGATGAAAGAGTTGTTTCCCTGCGCCTAAGAGTTGGGAAACAGGTCCTGACCATCATTTGTGCCTATGCACCAAATGATGGTTCAGAGTACGCACCCTTTTTGGAGTCTCTGACTGAGGTGCTGGAAAGTGCTCCTCTTGGAGACTCCATTGTCCTACTGGGGGACTTCAATGCGCACGTGGGCAATGACAGTGAAACCTGGAGAGGGATGATTGGGAGCCCGATCTGAACCCGAGTGGTGTTCAATCATTGCACTTCTGTGCTAACCACAGTTTGTCCATAACGAACACCATGTTCAAGCATTAGGGTGTCCATATGTGCGCCTGGCATCAGGACACCCTAGGTCACAGGTCGATGATCGATTTTGTTATTGGGTCATCAGACCTGTGACCATATGTCTTGGACACTCGGGTAAAGAGAGGTGCAGAGCTGTCAACTGATCACCACCTAGTGGTGAGTTGGATCCAATGGCAGGGGAGGATGCCATTCAGACCTGGTAGACTCAAACGTATAGTGAGGGTGTGCTGGGAACATCTGGCTGAGGCCCCTGTCCGGGAAGTCCTCAACTCCCACCTCTGGAAGAACTTCAACCACATTCCGAGGGAGTCTGGAGACATGGAGTCTGAATGGGCCATGTTCTCCACCTCCATTGTTGAAGTGGCTGCCCAGAGCTGCGGCCACAAGGTCATTGGGGCATCTCGTGGTGGCAACCCCCAAACCAAGTGGTGGGCACCAGTGGTGAGGGGGGCCATTAAGCTGAAGAAGGAGTCCTATCAAGCTTGGTTGACTTGTGGGACTCCCGAAGCAGCTGAGGTGTACCGGCAGGCCAAGAAAAGTGCAGCTCGGGTGGTTGCTGAAGCAAAACTCGGGTATGGGAGGAGTTTGGTGAGGCTATGGAACAAGACTTTCAGTCGGCCTCGAAGAGATTCTGGCAAACTGTCCGGCGGCTCAGGAGGGGGAAGCAACTCACTGTCCACACTGTGTATGGTGCAGATGGGGCACTGATGACTTCCACTGGGGATACTGTTGGGTGGTGGAAGGAATACTTTGAGGATCTCCTCAATCCCACTGGCATGCCTTCAACAGAGGAAGCAGGGCTTGTGGACAAGGGGGACGGCTCGCCTATCACAGGGGCAGAGGTCACCAAGGTGGTTAAAAATCTCTTTGGTGGCCAGGCCCCAGGAGTGGACGAGATTCACCCTGAGTACCTCAAGGCCCTGGATGTTGTAGGGCTGTCAAGGTTGACACGCCTCTGCAACATTGCGTGGAGGTCGGGGGCAGTGCCTTTGACATGGCAAACCGGGGTGGTGGTTCCTCTCTTCAAAAAAGGGGACCGGAGGGTGTGCTCCAACTTTAGAGGGATCACACTCCTCAGCCTCCCTGGGAAGGTCTATTTCAAGGTACTGGAGAGGAGAGTCCGGACAATGGTCAAACCTCGGATTCAGGAGGAGCAATGTGGTTTTTGTCCTGACCGTGGCACATCGGACCAGCTCTTTACCCTCTTGAGAATCCTCGAGGGATCGTGGGAGTTTGCCCAACCAGTTTACATGTGTTTTGTGGACTTGGAGAAGGCATTCGACCACGTCCCTCGTGGTTTTTTGTGGGGGGTGCTTCAGGAGTATGGGGTATCAGGCTTGTTGTTAAGAGCTATTCGATGTCTGTACGACTGTTGTGAGAGTTTGGTTCATATTGCCAACACTCAGTCGGACTCATTCCCAGCGAGAGTTGGACTCCGCCAGGGCTGCCCTTTGTCACCGATCCTGTTCATAATTTTTATGGACAGGATTTCTAGGCACAGCCAGAGAACAGAGGGTGTCATACTTGGTGACCACAGGATCTCATCACTGTTGTTTGCAGATGATGTTGTCCTGCTGGCTTCATCCAGCAATGACCTACAGGTCTTACTGGGATGGTTTGTCACTGAGTGTGAAATGGCTGGGATGAGAATCAGTACCTCCAAGTATAAGTCCATGGTCCTCAGCCGGAAAAAGGTGGATTGTCCTCTCCGGGTTGGGGACAAGCTCCTGCCCCAAGTGGAGGAGTTTAAGTATCTTGGGGTCTTATTCACGAGTGAGGGGAGAATGGAGCGAGAGATTGACAGACGGATCGCAGCAGTATCTGCAGTGATGTGGATGTTGTATCGGTCTGTTGTGGTGAAGAGGGAGCTAAGTTCTAAGGCAAAGCTGTTGATTTAGTGGTCAATCTACGTTCCTACCCTCACCTATGGTCATGAGCTTTGGGTAATGACCAAAAGAACAAGATCGCAGATAAAAGCGGCTGAAATGAGCTTTCTTCGTAGGATTGCTGGACTCGCCCTCAGAGATAGGGTGAGGAGCCCAGTCATCCGGGAGAGGCTCAGAGTAGAACCGTTGCTCCTCCACATTGAAAGGAGCCAGTTGAGGTGGTATGGGCATCTGATCAGGATGCCTCCTGGACGCCTCCCACTTGATGTGTTTTGGGCACGTCCCTCTGGGAGGAGACCCCGAGGGAGACCCAGGACTCGCTGGAGAGACTGTGTCTCCCAGCTGGTCTGGGAACGCCTTGGTATCCTCTCTGAAGAGCTGGAGCATTTAGCTAGGGAGAGGGAAGTCTGGGCTTCTCTGCTTGAACTGCTGCCTCCATGACCCGGACCTCTGAAAAAGCGGTAGAAGATGGATGGATGGATGGATGGTGAAAAATATTGATGTGTGTACACTGGCAGAGGTTAACAAGCAATTTCAAGTGAAATATGTATGTTGATATTTTGTATTGAATCAATATCAGCCTTCAGCAATTTTTAAATTTTCTTAAATTTTTCTAAGAGGGTGACTCATACAGTGATTGTGAGATGTTTTGACATTCACCAGCAGAGAGACTGACAGTTTACAGGCTCTTAAGCAAAATTAAATTGCAAGGAAAAAAATGAGCTGCCTTGGTGAACGTTTGCAATCTCTGGATGCTTTTAAGATATCAAGTTGGGCGGTGCGGTGGCGCAGTGGTTAGCACTGTGGCAGCACAGCAACTCATCCTTGGCCATGGGATCCCTGGTTTGATCCCAGCCCCTGACCAACAGTGATCTGTGTGGTGTTTGCGTGTTCTCCCCATTTCTGCGTGGGTTTACTCTGGGATTTCTCCTGTTTCCTCCCACAGACCAAAAACATGCAGGTTAGGTTAATTGGAGACTCTAAAGTGGCCCTAGGTGTGAATGGTTAAGGGATAGCGCCGTACTGTGGCTGCTTCATCCATCCAGGTGGATGCCCTCAATTTCCCCTCTGGGGATCAATAAAATATACAAAAATCAAAATCAAAGTATGTCTATACAAGTTTTGTTTTTAACAACAATTCAAGTGTAGAGACACCACCTCTTATTGACAAAAAATTTCTGTTATATTTAGAATCGTACGAAACTTTTAAACATGAAGATAATGTGGTATTAATATAGTTTGTAATATTATGCTTTTGCACTGTGTAAAGATCTTCAACATCTGTCCTTACCATGACTTTGGCCCGGTGGCTCAGGAAGAAGCCATGGGATATCTGTTGCCTCCACAGGACCACTTCTCTGTCATCACATCACACCTGGAGCTCAAATGTGTGATGGTAATGACCCTTCACCTTTCATATGACCGCCGATCCAGGTCTTATGAATACTCTCTGATTCTTCACCTTTGTGGCAATTTCCCCATTCCACTTGAACAATAAGTAAAAATATAATTACTCATGGCACTATGGCCTAAGTTACTTAGCCACAAAAAAGTACATTTTAATTTGCAAGCAAGTTCCAGAGCATTTTTTGTGTGTTCTTTCACAGTTCTTTTTCTTTTGGTGAAGTTAAATGATCTGTTTATGTATCAACATGTGTCTCAGTTCTTGAAAATGACTATATTTGCCTGTAATGGCAAAAATATATTTTAACAAGTCACTCTAAAGGCTCTGGATGACCAGTTTTTGTGTAACTGATGACTCACTGTCTCCATGTGTCACACTAATTATTATTTTCTACTGAAATGTCTTCTCTTCTATAAAAATAAGTGGAAGGACTGTAATCTTTTCATGGAAATGTTCCACCTCACAAGACACAGATTGAAATTTCCAATTAAAATGATTTTCAATCACACTCTAAATTTATACTTTCTTTTCTACTTTTGGTTAAAATACGTTTTTAGCCAAATAAAAATATATATAATATAGTAAGTTTAAATAAGAGCTTCTAACTTAGTGTGCTAAAATTGATAGATTCAGATAGCCACACATATGTGTTTACCTTATTCTGATGAAAATCACTTGAGGACTTTTTTTGCTTCCAGGTTTCGGATGGTCAGACTGAGCCCTTATGTAATGAATTCAGAACACCAATAGGTGGGGCTATATGACAAGAAAAATGTCTATCAACTACCAGCCTTTATCATATAGGATTTATGTATAAATCAGAAATATGATTTAAATAATGTTCAGTTGTTGATTTATAACAGTCATATATAAACCTTAAAACTATCATACTGTGTGATAACAACAGTTCCGGTTTATTAGCGCACATAGTGTGAGTGACAGACATTTAGCTCATGCACTGTGACATAATGTGATGCACTGAACCATGTTAGTTTTCCCAGTCTGTGACCCTAACTTGCTTAATAGCACAGAACTAATTTTCCATTTCTCAGATTATTATACAGCAATATTCTATCCTGAGGGAGAGGTTTTTGTGTCCTAATCTTCCCTTGTTGGGGACAACTCTCCCCTGATACAGTCTCCCAAGGCAAATTGTTAAAGGAGAAGAGCAGTCCAGAGGATCCCCATGAAGAAGTTACAAGGATCCAGTGTACCCCACCTGGTATGGAGGTTATTGGGGCTCCTCCCTGGAGCAGGCCAGGAGAAGGGGCTGGACAGCAAGTTCCTGGTGACCGGGTTTCAGCACAGAGGACCCAGTTAGGCTCACCTTGAACGAACCACATGGGTGCACTTCGGGCTCATCAACTGCTCGGTGTGGATCGGGCGTTAGTCTGGGCTTCTCTGCTTAAAGTGCTTCCCCCATGACCCTGACAACAGGATGGATGGATGTTTTATATTCCTTTATACATTCAACCCCCTCATTTACTTTTACATCTCAGTTCAATTTTAACCATAGATAGATCGAACAGTTAAAAATGATACACATTTGCTTTAAAGGTACTGTGTGTAATTTTTTAAAAGTCATTTTCCATTATAGTGGTCATTCCTCACTCTCAAAGCATCACTCTATAAATTCAAGAAATCTGTTTGGGTGTGTGTGTGTGTGTGTGTGTGTGTGTGTGTGTGTGTGTGTGTGTGTGTCTGTCTGTGTGTCACGATCATAGGACATAATAGGATGGCCTATGATGTCCCTATGATGTCTGCATCATAGGACGTCAAGCCTGCCTTCATGTCTTTATGATGACAGTGATGCCTGCCTGACACCGTTATGATATGATCCTGTCCTTGATGTCTTTGTCATATACAGTGAACATCAGGACTCACAATGCCGTCATATAAACAAAAGGACCATGCCGTCATATACACAATAGGGGACAGCACTTTAAACCACACCCACTGGAAGCAGTAAATCTGTAAATCTTAAAAAATATCACTCGATAAGTTCAAGAAATCTCTGTCAGTTTGTGTAAATCTGGAAATCTTACACCCATTCGAAGCAGTACGTCATCGCTATGCCATCATCAAAGATCATAGGACACAGGACATCTTCAAAGATCAAATGCAGGCATGACTCACGATCATAGCACTCACTATGACATCATCAGAGATCAAAGGCAGGCATCACTGAATGAGTGGGGACATGCTTGCTTACACCCTTGCTTACACCTCCTTTCTACGGGCATGCAGGAATACTTGCTTATACTTGGTTTCTATGGGCATGCACGGGCATGCACGGATATGTACTAGTTTAGGATAAATGCAATTAGAGATGAACTTTGATTAGGAGAGTCCAAAATGGTCACCTACATGGAAGCAGACCCTCCTGTGTATAAAAAAAACTAATCTTAATACAGCAACCTTTACTCAGAAATTAATGTATCAATCAATGGAAACAAAATAATGACTTCAAGCTGCATCAAATTTCAGAATTTGGATTACTCAAAATACTACATACTGCACCTTTAATAGGTCACTAGTTTGATTAGGTGTACTACACTAAATTCCTGAAATAGACTGCTGCTGTTCAGTAAGCTGGTTAATATCTCAAGTTCATTTCTGAAAGTTATTGAAAAGTCTACAACAGAGACTAATGGATTAAAAGTTGAGAGCCAAGCAACCACTGGTATAAAAAATGGTAGCAATCCCAATTTTTGGCCTAAATGCCATTCTAGTGCCTCCTTTGCAGAGGCCAGTTGTAACATTTGACTGATCAGGCGTCTGCAACTAAACAACAATGACAGGCAAATGAAGGTTCCCTTGAGCAATCCACTTGCCGACACAGTAAAGAAATGCACACTTCAGCTTTGCAAGTGACTGAAGCCCCGGCTGGTGATCCTGCAGTCTGTGGCTTCCTCTGACGCTGGAGGGCTGGTCCTTCTGGAAGAGTCATGGAGCGTCCCAGCGGCTCAAATGTGAGTGGGCGAGCTGGGATAGGCTGGGAGTTTGGTCGGAGCAGTCACCGGGCCGGGACGACAGCAGCGGGCACCGCCGACTGTTAACTTCTGCCTTCTGATCGGCATTGATGTCGGACATAAAATTCCACATTAGCGCAAAACTGCATCCGTAACACCCGAGGTGACGGATGATCGAGAAGCGTTTCGCTGCAAACTTTTCTCAACCCGTGGTCTAATCGCTCGCAAAAATCACCCCGGGACATTTTTTTTTTTTTTTTTTTCCCTCCTGTAACCGGGAATAAAGGAGAGGGGACATCATGCCACGGCGTACCGTGCAAGAAGTCACCGTGCAAGACGTCCAGAAGAGAAGGACTCCGAGCAAACACTATGTAAGTCTTCTTCTTAAATAACAGCAGCGCTTTTCTGCACGGAGAGAGCAACAGGGTTGAGATTTTGTTCTGCGGTTCTTCTCGTCCTGTCGGCAAAAGTAAAAACAAAGAGAGTATCAGATTACAGTTGACCAAGGCAGTCCAAGCGGAAGTAGTTTTAATAGCTTGAGATACTGAAAACAATTAAGATTTTGCTCTTAAGATACGAAATGGGACCCATGGTGACTGGATCCTTCAATGTAGACGGAAAGAAACGGCTTCGCGTCATCTCCACATTGGTTGGTATGATAAAACAACTGGGGGGAAGAAAATCAGGTTCCTCCGTTATTTTTGGGGTCATTGGTGGATCTGATTCTTGAGGCCTGACCTTCCTTCTTAATATGTTCAGATATCCCATTCAACCACCAAAGTAACACTTTGAAATAGTTTCAAGTGTAACTCTTACAGGCCAGTGTCATTTTGGGTGCCACACCACCATTGCCGAAAGGCGGTGGCTATGGATACGGTAGCTGTATCTCTATACGAAATTTCTATTGGTACGAAAGAGGTGACAATCCAACAAAACCCTTTGAGGGCAACTTCAAGCCAAGTGCTGCTGTGGCTTAGGCAGATGGTGATCCTGTGATCAGAAGGTTGCTGGTTTGTGTCCTGCTATCGGCACCTTGTTCAAACCATTTTACTTGATAGGAGATGAAATTTTCACTTAAAATTAAGAGGTTAGCTTTAAGGTGCGTTCAAACCAAACTTCTTTTAGCTGCTCCCGTGAGGGGTCGCCACAGCAGATCATCTGCCTCCATCTCATCCTACCTCTGGCATCCACCAACCCTCTCCATGTCCTCTTTCACGACATCCATGAATCTTCTCTGTGGTCTTCCTCTTTTCCTTCTGCCTGGCAGCTCCATCTTCAACATCCTTTGTCCAATATATCCACTATCCCTCCTCTGCACATGGCCAAACCATCTCAGCCTTTTTTTTTTTTTTTTTTTTTTTGTTACTTATTTGTACCCGTAGGTAGACTTGGTTTGCAGTCTGGTGACAAGCCACCGGCTGCTGGTCGCTGCGTGCGCGAGCGCCCTAAACCTACATGTTTTTGGTGTGCGGGAGGAAACCGGAGAAATCCCGGAGTAAACCCACGCAATACGGGGAGAACATGCAAACTCCACACAGCTCACTGTTGGTCGGGGGCTGGGATCAAACCCACGATCTCATGATCCCCGCGATCCCCCGGCCGAGGGTAAAACTGTGCTGCCACAGTGCTAAACCACTGCGCCACCGTGCAGCCACCGTACAGCCTTGCCTCTCTTACTTTGTCTCCAAACCGCTCAACCTGAGCTGTCCCTCTGATATACTCATTTCTAATCTTGTCCCTCCTAGTCACTCCCATTAAAAATCTTAGCATCTTCAACTCTGCCACCTCCAGCTCCATTTCCTGTCTTTTTGTCAGAGCCACCGCCTCCAAACTATACATCATCGCAGGTTTCACTACTGTCTTGTAAATCTTCCCTTTCACTCTTGCTGCTACCATTCTGTCACAAATCACCCTTGATATTCATCTCCATCCACTCCACCCTGCCTGCACTCTCTTCACCTCTCTTGTGCATTTTCCATTGCTTTGGATGGTTGACCCCAAGTATTTAAACTCATCTACTTTCACTACCTCTACTCCTTCCATCTTCACTGTTACACCTGCCTCCCTCTCATTCACACTCATCTATTCTGGCTTGTGTCTACTGACTTTCATTCTTCTTCTCTCCAGAGCATACTTCCACCTCCCCAGGTTCTCTTCCACCTGCTCCCTACTCTCACTACAGATCAGTGTCGTCTGCAAACATCATGGTCCATGGAGACTCCTGCCTGACCTTGTCTGTCAGCCTGTCCATCACCATGGCAAACAAGAAGAGGCTCAGAGCCAATCCCTGATGTAACCCCACCCCCACCTGCCACTCCTATAGCACACCTCACCATTGTCTTGCTGTCCTCAGACATGTCCTGTACTACCCTCACATACTTCTCTGCCGTCCCTGACTTTTTTTATACAGTACCACACTTCCTCTCTTGGCACCCTATCATATGCTTTCTCTAGATCCACAAAGACAAAGTGCAACTCCTTCTGACCTTCTCTATACTTCTCCATCAACACTCTTAAAGCTAACATTGCATCTCTAGTACTCTTTCTTGGCATGAAACCGTACTGCTGCTCACTGATGGTCACCTCCCCTCTTAACCTGACTTCAACAACTCTTTCCCATGTCTTCATAGTGTAGCTGATCAACTTTATGCTTCTGTAGTTACTACAGCTCTGAGCATCACCCTTGTTCTTGAAAACTGGTACCAAAACACTTCTTCTCCACTCCTCCGGCATCCTCTCACTCGCCAAGATTGTGTTAAACAGTCTAGTTAAAAAGTCCACTACCATCTATCTTTCCTAAACATCTCCATGGTGTGATGATGGTATGTCATCTGCACCAACCACCTTTCCATTCTTAATCCTCTTCAAAGCTGCCCTCACTTTCACATTGCTAAACCTCTGGACTTCCTTGTTCACCGTCTTTCCTTCATCTATCCTCCCTTCTCGCTCTCATTTTTTTTATTCATCAACTCTTCCAAAGTACTCCTTCCACCTTCTCAGTACACTCTCATCATTTGCTAGTACATTACCTTTTCTGTCCTTAATCAGCCTAACTTGCTGCACATCTTTTTCAGCTCAATCCCTCTGTCTAGCCAATCAATACAAGTCCTTTTCTCCTTCCTTAGTGTTTAGCCACTCATACAACTCACTATATGCCTTATCCTTTGCCATCTCTCTCTTTGCCCTATCTACTTTCTTCATCTCCGTGACTATCCCACTTTTTCTTTGCTAACCTCTTCATTAGGACACTTTCCTGTACCTCCTCATTCCACCACCAAGTCTCCTCATCTTCCTTCCTTTGTCCACTGGATACATCACATACCTTTCTACTCGTTTTCCTCAATAGTTTTGCTGTACGTTCCCAGTCATCTGGTAATTCTTCCCTACCGTCCAGAGCCTGTGTAAACTCCTTCCTGAACTCTGTAGTCCACCTTTGTGCACCTTCCCCCACTCTTGAAAGTCACCCTATGTTCCTCTCTCTTCTTGAAGTTATGTGTTCACCACAGCCATTTCCATCCTTTTAGCAAATTCCACAACCATCTGTCCTTCCACATTTCTCTCCTTACGACCATACCTACCCAGAACCTCCTCATCACCGATGTTCCCTTCACCTACATGCCCATTAAAGTCCGCTCTAATCACCACTCTCTACCCCCGGGAACACTCTCTACCACTTCATCCAACTTACTCCAGAATTTCTCTTTCTTTTCTACCTGACATCCCACTTGTGGGGCATACGCACTGACAACAGCTTAAAAGCAGCAGGCTACAGGTATTGAAATCTGAGGCATTTAAATGGAAAGCGAATTTTTTACGTGGTGCGATTCCATACAAAGTTAAAAGAAAGAGACAAGCACACGCAAATCTTGCACGTTCACGTCCAAGGGATAGCACTAGCTAGTAATGCCCTTGGCATTCTGCCATCACTGGAGTAAAAGTATCAGCATTGGAGAGTAAACTAGTTTGAAAATGAGACTGACACTCACCTGGAGACAGATGGACCATGAGCGCTGCAGCTGAATCTGAGTTTTTTAATCCATGGGCTCTTGCATGGATGTGCTAACAAGGCTAGCAGACTAGCAATGTAAACAACACATCATCCAGATGAAATTTTGGAGGCAGGGACAATTTTTTTCAGGTGAGACTCCGTGAGATACCGTAAACCTAAAGGCATGACGGTGACAAACACAGCTACAGAAGTTATAAAGGCAACTTTGCCTGTCTGCAGTTCACTCAGACAGTGAATTCATGTTTATTCACTTTGCGTGTTTACATTGAGTTATACTGTAATCGCGCTGTGCGAAAAATTTGCCTGGTCGCGTTTGGTCTGAACACACCTTTAGGATTTGGGAGTGGGCAAGGTTAAAAAGGTAGTAAATAGATATTGATTAAAATTTTGAAACAAATAAATGCCTCAGATTTCCATACCTGTAGCCTGCTGCTTTTAAGATACGCATTAAGAGAATGTACTGGCCAGTGAGATTCAAACCGTCTCTGTACCAAGAAATCTATGGGTACGGTTCTGTATCCATAGCCACTGCCTAAGAGAAAACCATGGAAAACATAACATTAGGGAAGTAAATCTGGTTTGCAAAATAACTAGACTCTTCTGTACCAGTATGTGCACAAAGCTCAGTTTCAGTATTTTTCAGGCCTCTGGCTCTCCAATTTAGGCTACTCAGAAAGAAAGAAGAAGAAGAACATACTGACAAGGAAGTTTACAGAAATTTGCACCCTTTTTTTGCAGTTCTGCATAAACTCAACTGATCAATAGAAAACTGACAAATAAAGGTGATAATGTCAATTTTTGTGAGAGATGCCAGGCGATATTTCTACAGTAATCCAATTTATGAGTGTTCTTAGCGGTCAGAACATTACTATTTTCATCTGGTATGTGTCACAAATGGACGAAATGGGGCCCCAGAGCCAGAACTGAATTTCGGCGCAAATGTAGTTTGTATACCACTATCATTTATTTACTTATTTTTGATCAATATTTTAAGTTATAGCTATGTATGTTAAATGTTTGCCACCCCGCTCAATTATTTTTGGTTAGAAGAAAGGGAGGGAATGGAGAAGATTCAGAATGCGGGAATACTTTTCGTTCTCTCACATGAACTTGTGTGGGAGACAAAATCTCAGGAAAAAAAAACACAAAGACTCAATTCAAAATCTTCTGCAGCTCATAAACAATTGAGCTTTATTTTTTTTTTTCTCCCAATAGAAGTTGTGAGACCTGAAGGTGGGCAAACTCACTGCAAAATTGCACTCACTACGAAGTAGGCGAACACATGCAGTATGACATCATGTGGCTGGGAAGGCCAACACTGAGAGCCAAAGCCCGAGGAGGTGTTTGTTCAGTGTGTGTGTGTGTGTGTGTGTGTGTGCGCGCGTGGTCATATGCTTACACCATGTTGGTTTGCTTCCAGATACGTGTAAAAATTAAACCGGGGTGGTGGGACCAGTGGACCCTGTACCGCTGTGCGTGTTAGTGGTCAAGGGCACAGAGTTCCTGTGCTCCCGTGTCTTCTCCATCTGCCTGTGAGCGCTCTGCTGCGGCTCATGTTGTTTTGTGCTTTTGGATTTCTCTCCCTTGCCACCCTGACACTGTCAGTCCTCCAGAACCCTAAGGTGAACAAAAAGCAGCTTAAAGCTGATATAAATATTTTAAAGTTTTAAGTTTTGCCATCCTGAAGGACATACAGTATATAATTTAAAATAAAAGGATTAAGCGGAAGAAGATGAATGAATGAATAATTTCTGTTATGCAGATCATTAACTAAGGCTGTGCTCACATTTTAAGCTAGTATTCATTTTCTTTCTTTCTTGATCAGATTTGCCTGTCATGACAGTTCACATCGATGATCAAGTGACTTTGACTTGATTTTAACATGCCTATAACGATACATGACTGCGTAATCAAGAACAACAAAATGCATCACATTTTTGCAATCACTTGTTCACTTTAAACTGTAAGAAATTGGTACAGTTTTAGCTGCGATATGCTTTACACTTTGCTCTGGAGGATAGTTAGTTAGCTGTATATGATGGCGTTTTTAAGAAGAAATGAAGTCACGTGCTGGTGCCGTGAGCTGTTTGAGTTGTAACTAGCACCAGTGCTAACAATAGTGCTGACTGCATGCACCAGAAAAGTCTCATGAATTCCAATCTGATCTTTCTTAGTCAAGTTGCATGACATATATGATCTCTGATTACATTATAAAGAATTAAATTTGTGAGTTCAAACGACTCTAAAAATCTACACGTGTCACTTTAGGATAATAACATGAACATGTTTTCTGAGTGGGCCAATCACAAGTTACAAGACAGTTGGGATACTTTTGTTTTGCCATCTTATTAGAGAACTTTGCCTGATAGAGGGTATGTGTATGATGTCACAGAACAGAACTCATCTTAGTTACTATAGATACACAGCACGGAGTGGCAAAAAATGAGTGCCAGCTAGGGGTGTGCCATATCGTATTGTTCACGATAATACCAGTATGAATTTTGATACCGGTGTAAAATGAATATCGCGATACTTGGGGTCTGCTGCGTGATGACGTCACACCGTTACACTGCCGACTGAAGTTACGCATTAGAATAGAAACGGCAAAACAGACATGGCGTGGGAAGCTGCTGCTCCAGTTGAGTGGAAATATTTAAGTTTCAGTTTCTGTTTCAGACTGCTGCCATGCAAAAAACCAAAAAACAAAAACAAAAACAGTACAGCAATGTAGATAGTCTGCCTGCATTTTTTCCGCACGTCAACAACACCGTTGAAGCGGTGTTAACATCCAGTAATGTGCCGGTCAAAGTGTTTGTAGTTGTATTATTGTTCTGTTTTGGCTGTTTCATCTTGATTTTATTCAGCCACCCAAAGAGGGGGGAAAAAAAGCATCCGTTCAGTGCGATGAGAGCCAAAAAACCCCAGGAGAGGTCCATGTAGCAAGCATTACAATGCAGGTAAAGTGATTCAGCATAAAACCCAACATCTGGGTGCACTTAAGATGTAACGGGTTATATTATTTTCTTGTAATATTTGATACAGAACAAAAAATATTTTAAACTTTTATTTTAAACTAAATCTGAGCTGTTGTTTATAAACTGGAGAAAAGAGTTTTTGTTTTTCCTGAATATGTTGAAGGTAAGTAACGCTGGCCTGTGAAACTGTCCGTTTTGCGTAAATTTAAAAGAAAAAAAACCTGTGTTCTGTAATATTGTGAAAAATATTGTTATCATGAAAACTCACATAAATATTGTGATATCGTTTTTAGGCCATGTTGCCCACCTGTAGGGGCAGCTTTAGTTTTTATGAAGTAAAACAAAATCCAGACACAATATTTCATCACAGCAGTACACAGAATGGCCACTTGCATTTTGGAGAAGTTCCTATCATTGCATCAGGTACTAAATGGCCAAAAATAAAAATGCTCAGAACTAGTTCTTGTTCTTTACCCACACATCACTACAGCCAAGTCAATGGTGTGGTATTAAGATAAGATAAGATAAGATAAGCCTTTATTAGTCCCACAATGGGGAAATTCCAGGATTGCAACAGCACAGGGATAGCAACACTCAGAGCAACAATCAGAAGGCAAGAAAAAAACAAAAAACAAAAAAAAAAACAAGCAAGCAAGAGCAGCTAATATACATATGTACATATTACTATAAAATATATACGTATATACACACACACAGACACACAGTGCAGAGCATTGTAGCTGGATGGAATAAATATATATATATATACGTATATATATATATATATATATATATATATATATATATATATTTATATATTATATATTTATATATTAACATCTAAAGTAATAAAGGCTCTCCGTGTACTGCTGTGACAATATTGTGTGTGATTTTTTTTTTTTTTTCCTGCATACAAACTTAGGCAGCATGTACAGAGTTTTTTCCACTGGGAGCATCTATTTCCTGTCCATTTCCTATCCATTTTCTGTGTAGCTCTTGGTGGTGAATGGTCCTTTTTTTTTTTTCTTTTTTTTGTGTCGCTGCTCCCACTGTGCTTAAAGTTGAACTTTTGAAGCACTGCAGCACTCATCAGTGACACAGCTCTCTCTCTCCAGCCCATAAGAATCAGGCTAAAACTATACCATGATCAATATATAACATCGAAAGCTTGGAGGGATGCATGTTTTCTTACCAGTTTTATGTGGATTAGTGGAGTTAGTAGAGAGTTTCAATGTGCAAAATGTGTGAAATGCTAATGTCGAGCTGTGAGTGACAGGTCAAGCGGTTGCTAGGATACGGAACAAAAAAAAGACACCCAGAAAAACATGTCCAGGGCATTTTTACGTGCTCTGTGGACACATAGCCTAAAGCTGCCACTTGTTTTTGCCACTCAGTGCCCTGTAACTATGGTAACTGCCATGAGTTCTGTTCCAGTCCATAGCCTCCATATTAGACCTTTAAATGAGCGTTTTGTTGCCAAGAGTAGGAGCCTTGATAGGCACCTTTTTACAGTTAAACATGATAGATAATGTTATTGGCTTCTGTCATATTACATGTTCCCTATCTAGTTCTGAGAGAATATTTGTCCCATCATGTTTGTCTGTAGCCAACACTCCAAAGCTCAGTCTAGGAGTTCCTCATCAAATATTGTCTCCTCTTAATGGTGAAAAATTTTGCCCTTGTGTGGGAGAATGACTCTGAAATAGTCCTCAACTATATAATGATTACTGTGTTTTTCATCTGCCACACATCATACTGTACACAAAAAAGACCAAATCCATTCTGCATTATTTATTTCTTATTCTTTTTACTGTAATGAAGATGAGTCTCCCTGTTTGGAGAGCTCCTGTAGTGGGTCTGTCTGTGGCCAGTATGTGACGTTGCCCTGAAAGGGAGAGCAAGGCCAGAGAAGGTCTGGGAGTGGGGCCAGCTGTTTGCAGCCAGACAGGGGCAAGCCACCAGGGATTTTCCAGTCACCCCCCTGCCTCTCTCTTCTTTTTCTTTTCTTCTCAAAATACAAACCTATGTTTTTTTTCCCCTAGGACTTCAGACTGTATTTGTTAGGTTTGCATCACTGTATTATTTTAGAGTTATGATAACATAGTGTAACGTGCTGCTCGACATGGCGACGTCCCACCGGGAGATTCGAACTCACGCCTCCCGCTCCGGAGTCCCACACCCTACCTGTGTCGCCAATAGGGTCAACCCACTTGGCAAGCCAAGTAGGGTGCTCATATTGAGTTCGCTACACTACTCCCCTCTGGTTCTCGACATCGTCCCGATGTCAGCGCCCCATTACTGCTTTGGACAGGAGATCCCACTTCTGACACCAAATGTAACGTGCTGCTCGACATGGCGACGTCCCACCGGGAGATTCGAACTCACGCCTCCCGCTCCGGAGTCCCGCACCCTACCTGTGTCGCCAATAGGGTCAACCCACTTGGCAAGCCAAGTAGGGTGCTCATATTGAGTTCGCTACAATAGTGATTGATGGTGCAGTGCAGATGGCTCAATAAAAATGCACAAACATTATGTAGCTAACAAGTTGCGAGTGTATTTCGCTCTATATATTTCTTTCTTCAAGCAAATATATTGTCAGTCAGCTGCTTTCAAACAGGATATGATTCTCTTTTGCAGGAAGTGAGGTAAATACCTTAGGAAATGAACTAATCAGATATTCCTGTTGCTTTTTATTTGAGTGGGTCGTTCATACATAGTGAGATTAGCCTGGAGGATAACGTCAGTTAGGCCAGAGTGTCCTGATTGGCTCAACAGTATCCATGTGCCAGCACCACGAATATTTGTCACCAGAAACGTTCCGTCTCAACTTGCTTTTTTTGCAGGGGGCGGGGCTTAAATGAAACTTTACAGCAAAAAAAAAAAAAAAAAACAGAAATATGAGACATTTGAGCGATTTTGCTCTTGATATGTCTTGTATGTCATAAAAAATGTGTTACAGACATGTTGGCAAGAAAAAAAATGTTTTTTGGGGGGTGGAGTGTCACTTTAAATTTGTTACTTTTTCTCAAACAAAAAAAAGACAAACAAAAACTGAAAAGCCTCATGACTAAATTTAATTACCAGCAAATGATCAAAGGACCCACCAGGATAACCAAACAATCCAGAACACTTATTGACATGGTATTTACTAATAAACCAGAACGAATAACCAGAACCTATAATCTTGTAACTGGTCTCTCAGATCATAACATGGTTCTTGCTGTCAGGAAACTTACTAAAAAGCGACTACAGTATTTTGGGGGAGTCGATATTGACAAATCAAATTTTATTATCCCCAAATCAAAAAATGAGGAGTTTGAACATTACTTAGAGAATCAAAATTGGGAGCAGCTCATGTCAACATGTGAAGTAGATGATTGTTGTAATTTTAGAACTGCAACAATCACAAAGTCTATAGAAAAATTTTCAAAGCAAATTAAAAGTAGACAACAGAAGATTAGCCTACCATGGTTAAATAATGAAATAAGAAAACTTATGAAGAGGCGAGACTATGCACTGAAAACATCACTAACCTCCAAACTACAAAATGATCACCTTGTGTACAAAAGTTTAAGAAATAAAGTGGTACATGAGCTGCGAAAATCAAAAATATCTTATTACAATAAACTGATAGATCATGCAAAGGGTAACAACAGTTCCCTATGGAGGCATTTAAATAACTTAACTAATAAAAAAAACGATCAGAAGGGGGTAAAGGAACTTAGAATCAATGGCAAGACCGTCAGTGACAAGGCTACTTTGGCAAATGAATTTAATTCACACTTTGTGGGCTCTGTGGAAGACTTAACAAAAAATTTTGTGCTGCCAAATGTGCTCAACAACACAAATTCCATACTTCCAACAGATACTTTTCACATCGATGAGGTAAATGAGAAGTTAATTGCTGGTATTGTTAAAACACTGTCAAACTCAAAAACTAATGATATCTACAATATGAGCACCTCCTTTCTCAAAATGCACAGCAAAATATTAATCAAACCACTGACTCATCTCATTAATCTCTCCATTAGGTCTAGTACATTTCCATCTGGCTGGAAAAAAAGCTGTCGTCATACCAGTTCATAAATCAGGCAGTAAAGACGATATATGCAATTACCGCCCAATCTCTATTTTACCAGTCCTATCTAAGGTTCTTGAAAAAGTTGTAGCTACACAGCTGATAGACTACTTACAAGACAGTCAACTTCTTCATCCACATCAATTTGGTTTTAGACCAGGATACTCAACAGAAACAGCAAATTGTTGCCTTATTGAAAACGTCAAACAGTCCTTGGACAGGGGTAATGTGGTAGGAGCTGTTTTTCTAGATCTCAAAAAGGCTTTCGATACTGTAAACCACAGTTTGCTTTTATCCAAAATGGTATCTTTTAACTTCTCCCCAAATACATTAGAATGGTTTGCATCTTATCTCCAGAATAGAGAACAGTGTGTAAAAGTTCACCAGGATAAATCCTCATTTTTAAACAACCGCATGGGTATCCCACAAGGGTCCATTCTTGGTCCTTTACTTTTCAGCATTTTTATTAATGACTTGCCGTTACACTGCTCAGCTGCAACATGCCAACTTTATGCAGATGATGCAGTTATTTACACAGCTGCCAAGACTCCAGCACAGGCTGCAGATGTACTGTCTACAAGTATGGTTGATGTCCAAGAGTGGCTCCTCAAGAACCATCTATTGCTGAACCTTCAGAAAACAGTCTCAATGTGCTTTTCAATCAAAAAATGTAACCTGCAACATTTTAAAGTTAATATACATGATCATGACATCAGTTTAGCTACAGAATTCAAATACCTTGGCATTGTACTAGATCCTCAACTCAAATTTAATCTTCATATAAAGAAAATTTCAAAAACAGTAAAAAAAAATCTGAACTGCTTTAAATTAATTAGATATTACATACCTTACGAAGCAGCTGCACTGTATATGCATTCTATGGTTTTTTCTCATATATCATACTGTTTGACAGTCTGGGCTCAAGCAGCCCCTTCCACAATAAGACATATAGGTTCATTATATAATCAAACCCTAAAAATCTTGGACAAAAAGCCCATTAGGTGGCATCACTGTAATGTTTTAAAAAAATACAACCTATTGAGTTTTGAGAGCTTCATTGACCTCTGTCTTCTGAAATTAACGTTCAAATGTTTCCATAAATCAGCACCCGAGCCACTTGCTGGTTTCGTCCAAAGACAGGACAGCAGCAGAGCCACCAGGAGTTCTGTTAACAATAACTGTAAAATATTCCACCGCAGAACCACATTTGGACAAACAGCTTTCTCTATAAAGGGCAGTCACATCTGGAACACAATGCCAAATGAAATTAAAATAATAACGGACTTTAAAACATTCACTAAAAATGTTAAAAACTGGCTGAAAAATAAACAAGAATGTACTCATGTATGAATTAATTGTCTGCAAAGTGAGAGTGAATGAAGGGAAGGAATAAATGTGTTTGTTTATAGTGAGTGACGGAGGGAGGAAGGCCTGAAATAGGCAAATGTGAGTTATGTTATATGTGTTAAATGTGAGTCAGGCTGTTATATTTGTGTATTTATAATATTTATAATATTTATGTTAAATGTGAGTCAGGCTGTTATATTTGTGTATTTATAATATTTATAATTGTGTATTTATAATTTTTCTGCATTGATGTATGTGGTTATTGTGTATATTTTTTATCTTGATTCTTTTTTCTAAAGCCCATCCAGGGACAAGAGTTGCAAATTAGCTAATAGCTATACACTCTATGTGCAACACATCAGATTGATTGTCTTTGATTAATTGTCTATGTTTATTGCACTGTCCCTGTCAAATAAACTAATCTACTACTACTACTACTACTCATACGCTCACAGGTTTTTTGCTTCTAGTTTTGCATTTTTCTCATAAGTGCAACTTTTCTCTTGCAGTTTTGTGCTTTTTACTGCTTTTTACTTTTTCGGCTAAATCTGTGAATTGTGCATTTGCTACTCTTTCTTTATTCAAATGACCCTTTTGCCCTTTAAATGGGTGGGATTTTTGTTTAATTTTGTATCTTTTCCTGGAAATTATAGTTTTTTTTCTGTTTGTAGTTGAATTTTCATACATTTGTGTTTTTGTTTCATTGCTTATTAAAATTTTGGGCAAAAAAAAAAAAAAAGTCACACGTAGCTCCAGGAGCCACAGGTCTTAGACCCTGGACTAAAGTTTAAGTGATGGGAAAAGCCTCTGTGGGCATATTTGTCTAATGTCACCAGACAAATATGCACTGTGTCTTTACTCATGCAGCCCTCAGACTATGCCAATTACCGTTACTGTGAGTCGGGTGTGATGCCCCATAGTGTGTTATCAGGTCAAAGTTGCTGGAAATAATGGGTGTTTATAGAGTTAATCTATTAATTTCTGTCTTTTGCTTTGCCAGGTTTATATCATCAAAGTGTCCTGGAGCGATGGGAGCACGGAAATCATTTATCGGCGCTACAGCAAGTTCTTTGACCTGCAGGTGAGTAAGCCTGTTACTGTCTTTGGTGTCAGATTTTCTTTTGGGCTGAAAGTATATGTTGATGCAAAGGAAATACATTGCTCCAATTTATATATTATAAATATTTAAGTTATATATGCCAAAAAAACATGGGCAATGAGGACGGAGAAGGCACTGCCTATCCCTGCTCCACCCATAGAACTGTTGTAATTATACTGTGTGAACTTAATAGAGGACAGTGATAAATGCGGATACCGCGATGACCACGGAAATGTCTGATTCATTCTCAGACGTCATGCTATTGCGTGTGTGTGTGTGTGTGTGTGTGTGTGTGTGTGTGTGTGTGTTGCACAAGGCTAGACTCTCATTAATACCATCCTGGTTTCCTTTCCTCTGTGGAAGGTAATGGGTTGGGGGGGGTGGGGTGTCTGGCCCACTATTGAACTCGGAGAGCATGGAGTCCAGGAAATCCACAAAGCCAATTGCTTTTAATGAGCATGTAGTCAATTTAGTCCTAGGATCCTGTCAGCTGTAATTGGATTAAATTCCTTTTAATTGATTAGGATGGTCCAAGCATGAGCGAGGAATTGACTAAATATAATGCCTAGCTAAGGTTTTCCGAGGCTGCAAAATGTAATGTTGAACATGAGACTGTGAGGCATTTTATTCCAAATTTCATTAATCTGACTTGAGTCAATAAAGACTGCCAACATGTATAAATCTGCTTAAATCAATTGCACACCATCATACATATAAATTGTTTTCTGTGTATAACACCTCACCAAAAGGAAATGGCATCTGTGACTATGAATGGCATTATTCATAGTGTTATAACCACAGAATGATCAAATGATGATTAATAGTCTACTCTTTCTGAGAACCTCATTACTCCTACTCAGACATAGACTCTGTTCTTTTTTTTCCTCTCATGAAATACTGTGTAATAGATTTATGAGTCTAGACAGGTGGCTAATTTGGACGATAAAGTTGTCTTGTACATCTTTGCTTAAATAATATTTTGCTAAACGATTCCTTCAGTGGCATCTTGGAGCAGAAGTGATCACAAAATGCATTTTAAACCATCCCTAGTTATATTAATTAGCTTCTTCTACTGATGATGAAATGAACTTGTGCTATGGTGCTGCAACTGTCTGTCCATCTAATTCATTAGAATTGCGGCACTCTTCTAGGTAATTGCCCGGATGCTCACCAGACGCACAGACAGTGATTTTACATCCAGGTTATGCTTAAGGTCAGAGTAAAAGGTAACAAATATGAACTTTCACTCGGCCTATGTTTTATTTATGTGTATGTACAGTGGTGTGAAAAAGTGTTTGCCTCCTTCCTGATTTCTTATTTTTTTGTATGTTTGTCACACTTAAATGTTTCAGATCATCAAACAAATTTAAATATTAGACAAAGATAACGCAAGTAAACACAAAATGCAGTTTTTAAATGAATCTGTTTATTATTAAGGGACAATAAAAATCCAAACCTACATGGCCCTGTGTGAAAAAGTGATTGCCCCCTAAACCTAATAACTGGTTGGACCACTCTTAGCAGCAACAACTGCAAACAAGCGTTTGTAATAACTGGCAATGAGTCTTTGACAGTGCTGTGGAGGAATTTTGGCCCACTCATCTTTGCAGAATTGTTGTAATTCAGCCCCATTGGAGGGTTTATGAGCATGAACCGCCTTTATAAGGTCATGCCGCAGCATCTCAATGGGATTCAGGTCAGGACTTTGACTAGGCCACTCCAAAGTCTTCATTTTGTTTTTCTTAAGCCATTCAGAGGTGGACTTGCTGGTGTGTTTTGGATCATTGTCCTGCTGCAGAACCCAAGTGGCTTCAGCTTGAGGTCACGAACAGATGGCTGGACATTCTCCATCAGGATTTTTTGGTAGACAGCAGATTTCATGGTTCCATTTACCACAGCAAGTCTTCCAGGTCTTGAAGCAACAAAACAGCCCCAGACCATCACACTACCACCATCATATTTTACTGTTGTTATGATGTTCCTTTTCTGAAATGCTGTGTTACTTTTAGGCCGAATGTAATGGGACGCACACCTTCCACAAAGTTCAACTTTTGTCTCATCTGTCCATAGAGTATTTTCCCAAAAGTCTTGCAACATCAAGTTGTTTTTTTGGCGAAACTGAGACGAGCCTTTATGTTCTTTTTGCTCAGCAGTGGTTTTCGTCTTGGAACTCCATTTTTGCCCGTCTCTTTCTTATGGTGGAGTCATGAACACTGACCTTAACTGAGGCAAGTGAGGCCTGCAGTTCTTTGGATGTTGTTGTGGGGTCTTTTCTCACCTCTTGGATAAGTCGTCACTGCGCTCTTGGTAATTTTGGTCGGCTGACCACTCCTGGGAAGGTTCACCACTGTTCCATGTTTTCACCATTTGTGGAAAATGGCTCTCATTGTGGTTTGCTGGTGTTCCAAAGCTTTAGAAATGGCTTTATAACCTTTTCCAGACTGATACATCTCAATTACTTTTTCTCATTTGTTCCTGAATTTCTTTGTATTGCAGCATGATGTCTAGCTTTTGAGGATCTTTTGGTCTACTTCACTTTGTCAGGCAGGTCCTATTTAAGTGATTTGTTGATTGAGGACAGGTGTGGCAGTAATCAGGCCTGGGTGTGGCTTGAGAAATTGAACTCAGCTTTCCAAAGATGTGATAAACCACAGTTAATTTATATTTTAACGGGGGGCAATCACTTTTTCACACAGGGCCATGTAGGTTTGGATTTTTTTTTCCCCCCTTAATAATAAACACCTTCATTTAAAAACTGCATTTTGTGTTTACTTGTGTTGTCTTTGTCTAATATTTAAATTTGTTTGATGGTCTGAAACGGTTAAGTGTGACAAACATACAAAAAAAAATGAGAAATTAGGAAGGGGCAAACACTTTTTCACACGTGTGTGTGTGTGTAAAAAGTCTACACACCCCTGTTCAAATGCCAGGTTTTTGTGATGTAAAAAATGAGATCAAGACAAATCACTTCAAAACTTTTTCCACCATTAATGCGACCTATAACCTGTACAACCCAATTGAAAAACAAACTGAAATCTTTGAAGGAGAAAAGTAAAAAACTTACAATAACCTGGTTGCATAAATATGCACACCCTTAACCTGTTATCTGTCTGTGGCGCAGCAGTGCTCTCGTCAGCTCACCTCCCTCTGGCGGTCAAGTTTTTTTATCAAGAAAATATTCAGTTTAGATATGACAAATTCCAAAGGCTCTAACTTAAATGTGGTAAGAGATAATGGCTTATTGTCAATTAGAAAGATGTAGAATATGATCCAAATTTGAGATAGGAGTAAATTTATGCATCTAATTTGCATAATGTGACGGCAGCCATATTGAATTACATAACTTTCAGTCAAAAGTGGACTTTGGACATATTTAAACAAAGGATGGTTTTGTTTTTTGTCACCATTTTTGTTTTTGTTTTTTTGTTATCTTATCTTCAAAGTATATGACCCAGAAAATCAGTAGAATGTACACAAGCTGATAAAAATCAATCACACCTACCGCTCGTCATGTCTTCATTTGTCCATTTTTGTCATCCACGGTCCTTGTTTCGTCTTCTGCCAGTCATTTTCACTTTCTCTCCCACATCCAGAAATGCTCATATTTATCTTATGATTTATTGCACCTCAAGTTCAGTTACATTACGCTGCCGAACTGGTGCTATTGTTCTGTCGTCACGTGCAGCTCCGTTGATGGCAGATGAAAGTGTACACTCTGCAGACCATCTTCTGTTGTCACAAAATGTAAATATTTCCATTCAGAAGCTAAATAATCTTTTTAGAATCATAGTTGGCAAAATTTGGAACAAACACTTCCTCCGTGTGGAAATATATATTGGGATGGACCCTTTGTTTACATTCCCTTTTTCGCGTTTCTGGAAATGATGTTTTGAGGTAGCTCGTTTGGGTGAAGTCCTCCAGTGAAAAGCAGTAAGCTATATGTGTCTGACATTTTGTGATGTGAAATGTTTGTTACAACTGGGTTTTCTGTGCTTTTAGGACACATCACATGACAGGTGCGGACCTGCGACATAGGCAGCAGGTGACGCACATGTTTTATGACAACCGGAAAGTTAAAGGGTTAAACTAATACATTGTTACAACACCTTTGGCTTTTATTACAGCACTCAGTCTTTTTGGGTAGGAGTTTCAGTGTGGCACATCTTGATGTGGCAATATTTTTTTTTTTTTTTTTTTTTGTACTTATTTTGTACCCGTAGGTAGATTTGTTTTGCAGTCTGGTGACAAGCCACCAGCTGCCGGTCGCTGCGTGCGCAAGCGCCCCGTATCCCTAACCTGCATGTTTTTAGCATGTGGGAGGAAACCGGAGAAATCCCGGAGTAAACCCACGCAACACGGGGAGAGCATGCAAACTCCACACAGATCACTGTTGGCCGGGGGCAGGGATCGAACCCACATTCTCATGATCCCCGCGATCCCCTGGCCGAGGGTAAAACTGTGCTGCTGCAGTGCTAACCACTGCGCCACCGTGCAGCCCACTCTTCTTTGCAAAAATGCTCCAAATCTGTCAGATTGCGAGGGCATCTCCTGTGCACAGCCCTCTACAGATCACCCTACTCAATCGGATTCAGGTCTGGACTCTGGCTGGGCCATTCCAAAACCTTAATCTTCTTCTGATGAAGCCATTCTTTTGTTGATCTGAATGTGTGCTTTGGGTCATTGCTGTGCTGAAAGATGAAGTTCCTCTTCATCTTCAGCTTTCTAGCAGAAGCCTGAAGGTTTTGTGCCAGCATTGACTGGTATTTGTAACTGTTCATATTTCCCTCCACCTTGACTAAGGCCCCAGTTCCAGTTGAAGAAAAACAGCCCCAAAGCATGATGCTGCCACCACCATGCATCACTGTAGGTACAGTGTTCTTTTGGTGATGAGCAGTGTTGTGTTTGCGCCAAATATACCTTTTGGAATCATGGCCAAAAAGTTCAACCTTGGTTTCATCGGACCGTAACACATTTTCCCACATGCACTTGGGAGATTTCAAATGTGTTTTTGCAAAATGTAGCCAGGCTTGGATGTTTTTCTTCGTAAGATAAGGTATCTGTCCTTGCCACCCTAGACGGGAGATTGTTGTCACATGTACTTAACGGCAAGTACTTGCCAGAAATTCCTGCAGCTCCTTCAATGTTGCTGTCGGCCTCTTGGCAGCCTCCCTGACCAGTTGTCTTCTCATCTTTTCATCAGTTTTGGAGGGACGTTCAGTTCTTGGTAATGTCACTGTTGTGCCATATTTTCTCCACTTGATGATGACTGTCTTCGCTGGGTTCCATGGTAGATTTAATGGCTTGGAAATTCTTTTGTACCCTTGTCCTAACTGATACCTTTGAACGATGAGATCCCTCTGATGCTTTGGAAACTTTCCGTGGACCATGGCTTATGCTGTAAGATGTGACTATAAAAATGTCAGGAAAAGCCTACCAGAACAGCTGAACTTTATTTGGGGTTAATCGGAGGCACTTTAAATGGTGGCAGGTGTGTGCTGACTCCCATTTAACATGAGTTTGAATGTGATTGTTTAATTCTGAGCACAGCCACATCCCCAGTTATAACAGGGTGTGCATATTTATGCAAACAGGTTATTGTAAGTTTTTTTATTTTATTATTTTATTATTTTATATTTACCTCCGCCAGGCCGCAGGCCAGGAGGAGGTTATGTTTTTGCCAGCGTTTGTCTGTCTGTTTGTCTGTTGGTTAGCAAGATAACTCAAAAAGTTTTGGACGGATTTCAATGAAACTTTCAGGCGTTGTTGGAAATGGTACAAGGAAGAACTGATTTAATTTTGGAGATGATCCGGATCACCGTCTGGATACAGGAATTTTTTAAAGGATTCTTTAACATTGTGAAATACGGCCATTTTCAACATGTGTGCAGGCGCAATGGAGGGCGCTGGTCGTCGTGCCTGACAAACACGAACTCCGCGTTCTTCAAAGTTTTAGCCACAAAAGCACGCGCAAAACAGTGGTGGGCCGGGCCCGGCAGCGTGCCTGTGTTTGCGCTACGCTGCAAAAGCTGAGACAGGCAGCTGTCTGGAGCGGGATTATTTGGCAGAAATTCGCCGGGCAGCCATAGTGGCTGCGCAAAAACAAGCTCTCTGCCGGGGAAGCTTCCAAATCCTCTTTTGCCATGGAGCGCAACCCCAATATAAAACCCATGGCAACCTGTCTACCCAATTTGCATCCGTCAGTGAACCCCTGAGTGGTGCTTTCAGTGATCTATGAAAACGCTCGCATAACCCATTGGCCTGTGGGTTGTACACGGTTGTGCGATGAACCACTAATCCTATCATTGTGAATCCAATTGCTAGTCATATGTTTTCATGGTCAAGGAATCTGAAAACATACACACAGACACTGTATGGGGGGGAACTGTGGCGCTTGGCGGAGGTCTGCGCTCTCCGAGTGCTTTTCTAGTTTATTTTTATTTTATCCTTAAAAGATTTCAGTTTGTTTTTCAATTGGGTTGTACAGGTTATAGATCACATTAATGATGGAAAAAGTTTTGAAATGATTTATCTTGGTCTTATTTTTTTTACATCACAAAAACCTGGAATTTGAACAGGGGTGTGTAGACTTTTCCACTGTATATACACACTACTCACAAAAAGTTAGGGATAGTCAGCTTTCAGGTGAAATTTCGGGATGCACCTAAAATGCACTGTAATCTTTACAGGTGAACTTAATTTGACCTTCACTAACCTTTTGAATGCACATGTCCAGCTGTTCAATGTTTCAGTACTTTTTGCATAACTTGCTGTTTTCTGACAAGGTGCTTAACGGCAAAATTCACAGCAGGTGTTTGATTCATGAATCGTCCACTAAATGTTCTGGTTCAATTACAGTTGGTATTTAAACAGTCCTCTTCATCATGCTGTTCACATTTTGACATCATGACACCAAGATGACACCTAGCAATTGATCAACAGTACCTCACCACTGAGAGGCTTCAAACAGGATGTTCTCAGAGGGAAGTGGCCACTGAGCTTAGAGTGCCACAGAGTGTTATCAGCAGATTGCAACAGAGATACAGAGAGACTGGAAGTCACAGAAAGGCATAGAAGTGGACATCCTTTGGCCACATCCCACGCTGATGACCGCTTCATTGTGAACAGTGCCCTGCAGAACCGGATGATGAATGCTACTCAACTCCAAGCACATTTAAGGAAGGTGAGAGGCACCAAAGTGTCATGTCAGACCATTCAAAACCATTTACGTCAGCATGGTCTGCGTGCAAGACGACCTGCAAGGGTACCTGACCACACCACCAGGGACAGGTGCCTGGGAAAGGGAGCATTTATGCTGGACAAGGGACCAGGGGCCTCAGTGCTGTTCTCTGATGAAAGTTGGTTCACGTTGAGCAGAAATGATGGCCGCCAACAATGTTGGAGACTTCAAGGAGAGCACTATGCATCAGCCACTGTTGTCACCAGATGAGTCTTTGGTGGTGGTGGTGTTACAGTCTGGTCAGGTGTGTCTAGTCAATAAAGAACTGCCCTACACCTTGTGAATGGTACAGTGACAAGCTGATACTACCTGAATAACATCATTAATCCAGTCATTGTGCCCTGGCATGAACAACACAGGCCTAATTTCATCTTCATGGACGACAATGCTCCAACTCATCGAGGTCGCATCATTAGGGAATGGCTGCTGGAGGCTGGGGTACCTCAAATAAGGGACCTGTACTTATATACAGTGGTGTGAGGAAGTGTTTGCCCCCTTCCTGATTTCTCTCTTTTTTTTTTTTGTATGTTTGTCACACTTAAATGTTTCAGATCATCAGACAAATTTAAATATTAGACAAAGATAATGCAAGTAAACATAAAATGCAGTTTTTAAATGAAGGTGTTTATTATTCCACGTACCAAAAGCCAGTTTAGAAAGCTTGGGATCAGTCCGCCAAGGTCTCCGCCTTTGACCGCCACCTAATCCACATAGCACCGGACCCCCATGATCCCTCCTGCAGGTGGTGAACCCACTGGAGGGCGGACCCATGTAACTCCTTCGGGCTGAGCCCGGCCGAGTCCCATGGGTGGAAACCCGGCCACCAGACGCTAGCATTCGAGCCCCTCCCCCAGGCCTGGCTCCAGGGTGGGGCCCCGGTAACCCCATACCGGGTGGGGTACACTGAATCCTTGATATACAATTTATCATGAGAGTCTGTTGGATCGTTCTTAGTCTGGCCCTTCACCCAGAACCAGTTTGTCTTGGGAGACCCTATCAGAGGCAAATTGCCCCCGGACAACATAGCTCCTGGGATCACTGGGGCACGCAAACCCCCCCACCACGATAAGGTGACGATCCGTGAGGAGCCTCCCTCAGCCTCCCTGGGAAGGTCTATGCCAAGGTACTGGAGAGGAGAGTCCGGCCGTTGGTCGAACCTCGGATTCAGGAGGAGCAATGTGGTTTTCGTCCTGGCCATGGGACATCGGACCAGCTCTTTACCCTCTCGAGAATTCTTGAGGGTTCGTGGGAGTTTGCCCAACCAGTTTACATTTGTTTTGGAGAAGGCATTTGACCGCGTCCCTCGTGGATTTTTGTGGGGGGTGCTTCGGGAGTATGGGGTATCGGGCTTGTTGTTACGAGCTATTCGGTCTCTGTACGACCGTTGTGAGAGTTTGGTTCGTATTGCCAACACTCGGTCGGAGTCATTCCCAGTGAGAGTTGGACTCCGCCAGGGCTGCCCTTTGTCACCGATCCTGTTCATAATTTTTATGGACAGGATTTCTAGGCGCAGCCAGGGAATGGAGGGTGTCATGCTTGGTGACCACAGGATCTCATCTCTGTTGTTTGCAGATGATGTTGTCCTGTTGGCTTCATCCAGCAATGACCTACAGCTCTTGCTGGGATGGTTTGCTGCTGAGTGTGAAGCGGCTGGGATGAGAATCAGCACCTCCAAGTCCGAGTCCATGGTCCTCAGCCGGAAAAAGGTGGATTGTCCTCTCCGGGTTGGGGACAGGCTCCTGCCCCAAGTGGAGGAGTTTAAGTATCTTGGGGTCTTGTTCACGAGTGAGGGGAAAATGGAGCGAGAGATCGACAGACGGATTGGAGCAGCATCTGCAGTGATGCGGACGTTGTACCGGTCTGTTGTGGTGAAGAGGGAGCTTAGTTCTAAGGCAAAGCTGTCGATTTACCAGTCAATCTACGTTCCTACTCTCACCTATGGTCACGAGCTTTGGGTAATGACCGAAAGAACGAGATTGCGGATACAAGCGGCTGAAATGAGCTTTCTCCGTAGGATTGCTGGACTCACCCTCAGAGAGAGGGTGAGGAGCTCAGTCATCCGGGAGAGGCTCAGAGTAGAACCGCTGCTCCTCCACATTGAAAGGAGTCAGTTGAGGTGGTATGGGCATCTGATTAGGATGCCTCCTGGACGCCTCCCACTTGAGGTGTTTCAGGCACGTCCCACTGGGAGGAGACCCCGGGGCAGACCCAGGACTCGGTGGAGAGACTATGTCTCCCAGCTGGTCTGGGAACGCCTTGGTATCCCCTCTGAAGAGCTGGAGCAGGTGGCTGGGGAGAGGGAAGTCTGGGCTTCTCTGCTTGAACTGCTGCCTCCGCGACCCGGACCTCCGGAAAAGCGGTAGAAGATGGATGGATGGATGGATGGTGTTTATTGTTTGGAAAAGGTATAGAAGACATGGAAGTATATTCATTTTGACTGCTTCAATTCTTTGTGCAGTACACAAGAATGGTATCCTATTCCATCTTGCTAGATCAGATTTTATTTTTGCCATCAGTGGATTATAGTTTAGTATTATAATTTTGTTGAGTTGTTTCGGGATATTGACCCTCAGATATTTCATAGATTTCATCTCCCAGTTAGTTTTGAGTTTGCTTAGTAAATATTGATTTGGGTCATAGTTGAATGTTAAAATTTGGGTTTTATGCATGTTTAATTCGTACCCCGATAACTCTCCATACTCTGAAAAAACTGAGATTAGTTCTGGAAAAGAGGTGTCCGGCTGCCCCAGGTATATTAAGATGTCATCGGCAAAGAGTGCTATTTTATGTTCCTTCTGACCAAGTGTAATACCTTGAATTTTTTGATTCTGTCTTATCCATTGGCTCAGAGGTTCTATGAAGATTGCAAAGAGCAGTGGAGACAAGGGGCAGCCCTGACAACATCCTCTTTCCAGTTCAAAAGATGATGATAATTTACCGTTAATCCTTATTTTAGCTGTTGGTTTTTTATATAATGCCTGGATAGTTCTAATGAAGTTATTGTGAAAATTAAACCTGGATAAGATTCTATATAGGAAAGACCAATCATCCGAATCAAATGCTTTTTCAGCATCTAATCCCAATATGACTGCATTTAAATTATATTTTTTTATATGATGAATTATGTGTAAAGTGCGTCTAATGTTATCTTGTGTCTGTCTTTGTCTTATAAAATCTGTTTGGTCTAAATGAATTAAGCCTGTCAGTATATTTTCTAACCTTTTGGCAGGGATAGCGGTAAAAAGTTTATAGTCCTGATTTAACACACTGATTGGTCTGTAGTTGGAGCAGTCTAGTTTATCCTTTTCAGGTTTAGGTATGACTGCAATGACCCCTTCTCTCCAGGAGGGGGGGATTTCCCCTGTGTGGAGGACATAGTTAAATGTTTTCAGGAGGAGAGGAGATAGTTGCTGTTTAAAGGTTTTGTACCACTCTGCTGTATAGCCATCTGCTCCTGGGGATTTGTTAGCTTTAAGTTTCATAATTGCTTTTTCTAATTCTTTAGGTTATATTTCTGACAGTAGTGTTTTATTTTGTGACTCAGTAAGTTGGGGAAGATTTAATGTATTTAGGAAGGCTTTGGATGCGTTTTTGTGTTTTTTGAGGGAGTATAAGTTCTTGTAGTAATTCTCGAGGCTTTTAAGAATTTCCTGAATTCTAAATTTTATTTCCTTTGATACTGGGTCTCTGATTTTGTAGACTGCTCTCTCCGTTTGTTGTTTCCTCAATTTGTAGGCTAGTAATTTTGCCGATTTGCTACCTGTTTCATAGTATTTTTGTTTCAGAAATGTAAGTTTCTTCTGGATTTCTATTGTGTAGATCTTGTTTATTTGTTTTTTAATTTCCTTAATTTTGAGCAAGTCATTAGAATGAGTGTTGTCTTTGTGCTCTTTTTCTAGTTTAAGTTCTGACTCTAATGTGATTAGTTTTTTCTTGACTGTTTCTTTTGGGTTGCCAGTTTTGAGATAATCTTTCCCCTTATTACAGCTTTGCATGTGTCCCACAGTATTAAAGGGGATACTTCTCCATTATCATTTTCTTCCAAATATCTGAGAATATCTGATTCCAATTCATCTTTCAGTGGTCCTTTCAGCACATTTGAATTTAACCTCCAAGAAAATGTATTATTTGTGTATTTTTGGATATTTAAGTCCATATAGGTCGGACTGTGGTCAGAGAGATCCATCAGTCCTATTTTACATGTTTTTTCTCTTCCAATGTCTCTATTAAACATAAAAAAATAGTCAATCCTTGAGTATGATGAATGTGGTGCGGAGTAAAATGTATAATCTTTTACACTGGGGTTGAGCTCCCTCCACACGTCACAGATTCCCATTTCTTTTAGTAGCATCCGAGTTTTTCTACTTTGAGTGTTATTTTGATGTGGAGAATTACCTGATGCATCCCAGTATGGGTTCAGTCTTAGATTGAAGTCTCCACCACATATCACTAAACCTTTGGCTTTAGTTATCATTAGGTCAAATACATTTTTATAAAATTTCCAGTTAGCCCCTGGAGGTGCATATACATTCAGCAGGGTGATATCTTCTCCCTCTAGCCGACCAAGTACCATGCTAAATCTTCCTTCTTTATCTTTGTGTTCTGAATTTTTTTCAAACATAATTTTGGTTGAGATCAATGTCGCTACCCCCCTCCTCCTCCCTGACTTTTATGAGGATGAAGAGATCAGTTTAAATGCTTGTCTATTAAGTTTAGTGTGCTTCAAGTCTGTTAGGTGGGCTTCCTGTAAAAATATTATTCCTGCTTTGTCTTTTTTCATTTTGCCAAGAATCTTGGATCTTTTAACTGGATTCAGGATCCGTTTTACATTATATGAGATTATTTTGGTTACACCCTGTTTCTCCATTGTATTGTCTTATTTAGTATAACAGTGTAGTGGCCCTCTTTTATGCTACTCAGAAACTGAAAGAACATTAAGAACATAAAAAACATTAAGAACATAGTATATAAAACTTTAAAACAAAAAACTGTCAAAAGATCTTACTGAGCTGAGGTCTTTTTAGTGACCTTAGAAGAGCCTTGCTGGTGTGTTGGCTCTGAGGGAAATTCCTCAAACTCTGTTACGTGTTGAGGGCCCTCTCTTACCTCTGTAAGTTGTCCCATGTTAACGTGAATTTCAGATCCCAATCCGAACTTGTAATGATTTTTTCTTTTTTTTTTATGCCTATACCCTATGAAATTGTGCGCAACCTCCCACCACCGTCACAGCAAACAATCACGTTAATACAGTATTTGTTAGTGTGGAGAGTTCATGTGGTTCATTGTCACATTTCTATTTCAACAATTTTTTTTTTTTTTGAAGACTTGCTTGTTTCTAATATTATGACCGTTCCATGAAATGTTTTACCACTTGCTGATTCTGCATCTCCTTTAATGTCTGTTACCTTGTAGGAGGAGGGTTGGATGCGCAGATTGACTAAAAATATCGTTATTCCCTCCTGAAAGCGCTCAGTTTTTCCTCATAGCCCTGGCGCTGGGTTTCCCGTTGCTGGCTCGTGGATTTTGAGGGTCTCTGTGTGCACCACGTTTGAGCCTCGATTCTTTCGATCGGGTCTGCTGCGGGTTTATACACCGTTACCTGGAGCCCTCTTCTCGCCATATCCCTGGTTGCTTCTTCCGCCGAGTTGTAGAGACACGTCTCATCCCCGTAAAAAAAAAACCTCAGCTTCGCCGGAAATGGAGTTTGAAAGCGCAGTTTCTTCTCTCTTAGTACCTTTTTAGCGTCGTTGTATTCCCGACGCTTTTTAAGGACCTCCGGGGTATAGTCGTGTTCCACAAAAACTTTTCTTTCTTGGTGCATAAATCCTTTTTTCTGCCAAGCCAGTCTCAAAACCTCTTCTTTTGTTCTGAAGTTGGAAAACTTCACTACCACCGATTGTGGAGGCGCTTCCGCCAACGGCCTTGGGGCTAATGAACGGTGTGCCCTTTCTATCTTCAAGTCGGTGGATTGGGGAATTTCCAACTTCTCTCTCAGTATGGATTCCACGCATGCAGTCATTGTGGTGAAACAGTCCTCGACTCCTCCTTTCAGACCATGAATTCTTATGTTGGCCCTTCTTAGTCTTCCTTCTTGGTCGGTTAGCTTAGCCTCCAGTCTTGTCTGTCGTTTAAGTAAATCCAGCACGGTTTCTTCCAGCCCTTTTATTCTTTCCTCTGCTTCCATGATTCGGTCCTCAGCCTGGTCCACTCTGTTGTTTGTCCTTTTTTATTTCGTCTTTAATTTCACGAAATTCGGCCCAACACTCTCGGCGAAATTCTCTTAATTCTTGAATTATTGTTTTAAAGCTAACCATGTTGCTAGCCTCATTCAGCTCCTCTGTTTCCGAGTGGATGTCGTCCAGGTCAGATTCTCCGGCCGATGCGCGTCTTGGCCTGGCAAATGTCGATCTCTTCTGCTTTCCTTTAGGCATAATGACTTTGTCTTTTGATTTTCACTCTTCCAAAAATCCGTTAAATCTGATTTTCAAGGTATTTTCACAGATGGGGTCTTGGAGCTTCAGCGTTAAGCTGCCATCACCATGGTGTCCAGACCGGAAGTCCGGTGTTTATTATTAAGGGTAAAAAAAAATCCAAACCTACATGGCCCTTTGTGAAAAAGTGATTCCCACCCCCCCCGTTAAAACATAAATTAACTGTGGTTTATCACATCTTTGGAAAGCTGAGTTCAACTTCTCGAGCCACACCCAGGCCTGATTGATGCCACACCTGTTCTCAATCAAGAAATCACTTAAATAGGACCAAAAGATCCTCAAAAGCAAGACATCATGCTGTGATCCAAAGAAATTCAGGAACAAATGAGAAACAAAGTACATAATTGAGATCTGTCAATCTGGTAAAGGTTACAAAGTCATTTCTAAAGCTTTGGGACTCCAGTGAACCATAGTGAGAGCCATTATCCACAAATGGCGAAATCATGGAACAGTGGTGAACCTTTCCAGGAGTGGCTGGCCAACCAAAATTACCCCAAGAGTGCAGTGATGACTTATCCAAGAGGTCACGAAAGACCCCACAACAACATCCAAAGAACTGCAGACCTCACTTGCCTCAGTTGAGGTCAGTGTTCATGACTCCACCATGAGAAAGAGACTGGGCAAAAATGGCCTGCATGGCAGAGTTCCAAGACAAAAACCACTGCTGAGCAAAAAGAACATAAAGGCTCGTCTCAGTTTTGCCAGAAAACATCTTGATGACCTCCCAAACTTTTGGGAAAATACTCTGTGGACTGACAAGACAAAAGTTGAACTTTGTGGAAGGTGTGTGTCCCATTACATCCAGTGTAAAAGTACCACAGCATTTCAGAAAAGGAACATCATACCAACAGTAAAATATGATGGTGGTAGTGTGATGGTCTTTGGCTGTTTTGCTGCTTCAAGACCTGGAAGACTTGCTGTGGTCAATGGAACCATGAATTTTGCTGTCTACCAAAAATTCCTGAAGGAGAAAGTCTGGCTATCTGTTTGTGACCTCAAGCTGAAGCCACTTGGGTTCTGCAGCAGGGAAATTATCCAAAACACACCAGCAAGTCCACTTCTGAATGGCTTAAGAACAACAAAATGAAGACTTTGGAGTGGCCTTGTCAAAGTCCTGACCTGAATCCCATTGAGATGCTGTGACATGACCTTAAAAAGGCGATTCATGCTTGAAAACCCTCCAATGTTGCTGAATTACAACAATTGTGCAAAGATGAGTGGACCAAAATTCCTCCACAGCGCTGTAAAAGACTCATTGCAAGTTATTGCAAACGCTTGATTGCTGTTGTTGCTGCTAAGGGTGGCCTAACCAGTTATTAGGTTTAGGGGCAATCACTTTTTCACACAGGGCCATGTAGGTTTGGATTTTTATTGTCCCTTAATAATAAACAGATTAGTTTAAAAACTGCATTTTGTGTTTACGTGTGTTATCTTTGTCTAATATTTAAATTTGTTTGATGATCTGAAACATTTAAGTGTGACAAACATACAAAAAAATAAGAAATCAGGAAGGGGCAAACACTTTTTCACACCACTGTAGTGCTTTTTTAGTCACAAAGACCACTCAACGTGCTTAACTAGTAGGTACACTAACCCTCTCTTCTAAGGGCCTATTGCAGACAAATACCTAGGGATAATTTAGTCACCATTTAACCTAACATGCATGTCTTTGGATTGTGGGAGGAAACCAAAGCCCCCGGAGTAAACCCACACAGCACAGGGAGAACATACAAACTCCACGCAAAGGTTCCCACCCCTTCCAGCCTGGGGATTTGAACCCGGAACCTTGGAGCTGTGAGGCAACAGTGCTAACCACCCTTTCACCGTGCCACCCACAATGGAGTGGCCTGCACTTTCTCCAGACCTGAATCCCATAGAAAACCTATGGGATCAGCTGAGTCGCCGTGTAGAGGCTCGTAACTCTGCACCCCACAACCTCAATGACCTGAGGGCCGCCCTTCAAGAAGAGTGGAATGCCATGCCTCAGCAGACAATAAGTCAACTTGTGAACAGTGTGAGATGTTGTTGTGAAGCTGTAATTGATGCTCAAGGGCACATGACAAGTTAATGAGACACTGATATTTTTTGTTGTGATATACCCACCACTGTTGTTGGCTTTTGTTTCAATAAATTGTTTGAGTTGAGGAAATTACCATTACATTCTTCTACTTCAGTGCCCTACTTTCATGATATAGTATCACTGTAACGTGAACTTTTTACATTTCCCATAAAAATCACCCAGAAGCAAAATATCCCAAACTTTTTGTGGGTAGTGTATAGATGGATAGATGAGTGAGACTGATTTTCATCAGGCTGGATTTGGCTGCTCCATCATGACAGTCTGGTTCTAAATTTAACATTATTCCCTACAAGCTTCATTCATTGTTCCCTTCTGCATATAAACAACTTACATAGTTGCTGCAGTAAAACACACTGTCTCATATGAGGTGATTTCAGTTGGGGCATTCCCTGCTGGAGTTGAACCGCACCACACCATTATGCTGCTTCCTGCTATGCTGACAGCCTGTGAGTGGGCTCTCATTGGTGAGGAGGATGTTGATACGTTTAACAGGATAGATAGCCGATGGGTCTCTTATCTTCTGTTAGGTTTGGCAAGGATACATTCAAAACAACCTTGAAGCTATGGCACTTAAGAAAAAAAAGCTGTAAAGTGATTCATCGTTCATGTGCCAGTGTCTTATACTCTTCTTCGTCTTTTGGCTGCTCCCTTTTGGGGTCACCACAGCAGATCATCTGCCTCCATCTTGCCCTATCCTTTGCATCCTCTTCTCTCACATCAGTCCTCTCCCTGTCCTTATTCCTTTACCAGTCATAGTCCCTACATTTAAAGACCCTACTCTCACCTCTATAATCCTACCTTTCCTTTTCTCTCTCTGCCTTCAAACACGTGTTCCCTCTCTCCTCCTCCATGATCTTCAACCAACAGTAGCCTGATCCGGTGTGGAAATCTCATTCGTGATGATCTGCATGTTTGACTTGGCAAAGATTTTACGCCGGATGACCTTCCTGATGCCACCCTCCCCATTTATGTGGACTTGGGAAGCCATTGCACTAGCTGGGTTGTGCTGGCTGGGTTGTGCTGGTGTCTTAGGCTGCATTCAGACCTGGGTAATCCGAGGGTCTCAGTTCAACTGGGCGGGGAATGCCGAGAATTTTCACACCTTCGTTTAGTTTGGTTTGCATCACGCTACATCTCATTCACACTCATTCTCATTCTCACTGCAGCGGACCAAACTGCCTGGACAACGTCACACAGTTACAACAACTGCTCGTTTGGGGCGCTATAGCCGAAACCACCACTGACCAGGAAGAAAAAATCTCTGCGAAGAAGAAAAATCAGGCTCAACGATTGGCCAGGACCAAAAACGGAAATCTGTTCCCTTCAGCCGGGTTGTTTGTTTACCACAAACAAGACATTTATTAATTTTTCTCCTTGGCTTTCATCGGTGAAAAGATTTCTTGGATTTGCGTGGTTGTCTTTATTTTCTACCCAAAATGCACTACGGTAAATGCCACTTCCTCTTCTCAGACTACGTGTTGCTATGGTTATACAAACGCCAAGGGGCACTTCCGCCCTTTGGTCCGCTGGATAGTCTGTTTGGATTCACACTGCATGCGGAGCGCACCAGACTTCGTTTGCAAGAGAACCGAGACCCCCGTTTTCAGGGGGGTCCAGACTTTGCTTGTTTTGGTGCGCACCAGAGTTCCAACACGCATTCAGACTGCACCAAACAAACCGAACTATCCGCAGAAGCCACTGTTTGGTCCTTTGGTCCCGACCAAACCGTGGCCGTCTGAATGCACCCTATGTTATTTCATACATTTGACCTGTTAAACATGTATGTCAGGTGAACTCCCCATGGCCCTGATCTCCTGTCATCATGTGGCTGGCACATGAAGTGTCTTTGGTCATTTCAGAAACTCAAAGCAAAGACAGGAAGTGTTACTGACCACATCCTGCCAACACAGCTGGCCCAAGTAGCTGATGCTGTCCTTCAACCACACCGGCATGTGCTTTATGCTTGGTCAGTATTACGGAGTGTGTGACTTAGCTCCACTTAGGTGTTTGGCAACTACTGTATGTGGAGGAAAAGTATGCTCGAAGAGACAAATCTTTGTCAGATTGGACGTATATGACTGGTGGTTAGCTTAATTTTAAGATGATAGACCAACATTTTTTTGGGAAAAAAAAAAAACTCAGACCAAGTAAAAAAGAAGTCCTTCAGTGGGAAAAAAGAATGATGTTATTCTACAGTTGAAACCAGAAGTTTGCATACACTCTATAAAAAGACACATAACCTTTTCTTTCCCCCTCACTGCCTGATATCAAATCAGACTAAACTTTTCCTGTTTTAGGTCAGTTAGGATTGCCAAAATCGTAATAAAGAGTACTGTATGTAAACATCTGGTTTCAACTGTATGTCAAGTGAATTAAAAATGGTTACAAGACCTGTGTTCTGACTTTTTTTTGGTCCTATCATTAAGACTGAAGCTAGAGGCCATTTTATCCTCTTATAGATCACTTCACTATATCGCTGGTGGAACCAGCGATGGATCCTCTCCAGTTCGCCTACCAGCATGGCATTGGGGTGGAGGATGCGGTGATCTTCCTCCTTCACCGTTCTCTGTCCCACCTGGAGAAGCCCGGGAATATGGTGAGGATCATGTTCTTTGACTTCTCCAGTGCTTTCAACACCATCCAACCGATGATCCTGAAGGACAAGCTGCTGCGCGCAGGGGTGGACCAGCACCTGTCATCATGGATCCTGGACTACCTCACGAACCGGCCTCAGTTTGTGAGAACCCGGGACTGTGTTTCCGACACGATCATCAGTAGCACGGGGGCCCCCCAGGGAACGGTGCTGGCTCCCTTCCTGTTCACTCTTTATACTGCGGACTTCTCACACAACACAACACATTGCCATCTACAGAAGTTCTCTGATGACTCTGCGATCGTTGGTCTCATCTCCAACGGAGATGAAGCTGAGTACAGAGGGCTTATCCAGGACTTTGTGGACTGGTGCCATCGGAACTGCCTCCAGATCAACGCGAGGAAAACTAAGGAGCTGGTGGTGGACTGCCGCAGGCATGGGCAGCCCCTCATAGCACCAGTAAATATACAGGGAACAGACATCGAGATGGTGACATCCTATAAGTACCTGGGTATTCATCTGAACAATAAACTAGACTGGTCACACAATACTGACGCACTCTACAAGAAGGGACAGCGCAGGCTGTTCCTGCTGAGGAGACTCAGGTCTTTTGGTGTACAAGGGGCGCTGCTGAAGTCATTCTATGACACGGTGGTGGCATCAGCCATCACTTTTGGAGTGGTCTGCTGGGGCAGTGGCATTACTGCAGCCGATAGGAAGAGACTGAACAAACTGATTAAGAAAGCTAACTCTGTCCTGGGGCAGCGCCTTGATCCGATGGAGGAGATAGGAGAGAGAAGGACGGTGGCTAAACTGTCATCTCTGCTGGAGTCCGAGTTCCACCCTATGCAGGACATACTGGATGCACTGAGGAGCTCATTTAGCAGCAGACTACATCATCCCAGGTGCACAACCGAGAGGTTTCGTAGGTCCTTCCTACCAACGGCTGTCAGACTGTACAACCTAAGCAGGGCTGCTCGCAGAGATAGCAAAAAGACGTAACAAACTAATAGTTTTTTTTTTGAATGCAAAAGATGCAATAGACTTACACAATGGTCCTCTCCGGCATACAACTAGGAACATACCGGTCGCTATGGAGGGTGAGAATATGTATGGGCACATAATCATACCATGTAGGATAACTAAGTAGACGGTTATGCTGTTTCATCCCACCTAGCAACAATGCTCTGCACTGTGTGTGTTTATATATTTACATATTTATTCCATCTAGCTACAATGCTCAGCACTGGGTGTGTTTATATTTATATATCTATATATTTATTCCATCTAGCTACAATGCTCCGCACTGTGTTTTTATATATCTACATATTATTCCATCTAGCTACATTGCTCCGCACTGTGTGTGTTTATATACTTGCATATTTATTCCACCTAGCTGCAATGCTCCGTACTGTGGGTGTTTATATATTTACATATTTATTCCATCTAGCTACAATGCTCTGCACTGTGTGTTCATATATTCATATATTTATTCCATCCAGCTACAATGCTCTGCACTGTGTGTCTGTGTGTGTGTGTGTATGTATACTGTATATTTTATAGTAATATGTACATATGTATATTAGCTGCTCTTGCTTGCTTGTTTTTTTTTTTCTTGCCTTCTGATTGTTGCTCTGAGTGTTGCTATCCCTGTGCTGTTGCAATCCTGGAATTTCCCCGTTGTGGGACTAATAAAGGCTTATCTTATCTTATCTTATCTTATCTTATCTTATCTTATATGATAAAACAACATTGCAGGTGTACATGGTTCACTCACAGGTACCAGTCCTATACCTGTGACATTGTAAAACAATAAAATCCTTCCATTGCTTTGGCAAATGTATAAAACATTAGTTAAAAGCTCTCATCTAAAAGTTTAAAATTCTAATTCAATAGTCAGCATTTTAGCATGACACCTGAACTATGTGTTCACTTCTTTTTTAAGTGATACTATTAAAAACATAAAAGCAGCCTGTAATCCTATTTCATAAAGATGAAAAGTGGGTGGAAAATGCAGTTTGTTTGGGGTTTTTTGCCATGGTGTCATCATAGCAGCTTTGCAGCCTTATTTCCATGTCAGTAAGAACAGTTTCCACACTGTACACGTGTCCATTCAAATCCTCTGCAAACTAAGATGTCCTGTAATCCCAATCAGTTTCTGCTGGGAAAAAAAGCAGTGCTTCCTTTACCATTTACTGTAACATTTTTATGATGAAATCACTGCCTGGAGATGTAATTGGAGAACTTGTTTCTAACGCTCTGTCAAAACACTGGTTGACTACTTACTGCTCAGATGTGACACATACTCTTCTGCAAACGGAGCAGAAAATATTGTAGTCAGAGCCGATATGGTCGACAAGGTGGTTACCAGGGTTTTAAACCACCACGATTAATCTGTTTGGGTTTATAGTGCAATAAGAAAAAGGAAATAAAGTTGGTGTGCACCACACAACTTTCACTGTATTGTATGGTGAGACTGATTTAGCTTTGATTCTTCAGGCTTTTTAGGCTGTCTGGATCACATCACCAGACAGCCTTGATTTCAAATGCAGTCCGCCATCCTTCATTTTCTGGATTTCTTTGGCGCCTGAATGTCTGTACAGAATACTGCCCCAGAATATCAATGTAGTGAAGGAAATGCACTTGGTGAATGCAAAATACTTGATATAGTTTTGTTATTTATTTTCACCAAAGGTGAATTAGTTTATGCCATGGGGCTGCATCCATCAATCTGTCTGTCCGTCCATCCATCTATCCACAATTTATGAGAATCTTTCCATTTCAGAGGTAATTGCTGGGATGCTCATCTTCTCCTTTCAGCTGCTCCCTTTAGGGGTTGCCACAGCGGATCATCTGCCTCCATCTCACCCTATCCCTTGCATTTTCCCCTGGAACACCAACTCTCATGTCCTCCTTAACTGCATCCATGAATCTTCTCTGTGGTCTTCCTCTTCTCCTCCTGCCTAGCAGCTCCATCTTCAGCATCCTTTGTCCAATATATCCACTATCCCTCCTTTGCACATGTCAAAACCATCTCAGCCTTGCCTCTCTTACTTTGTCTATAAACCACTCAACCTGAGCTGTCCCTCTGATCTACTCATTACTAATCCTGTCACTTCTAGTCACTCCCAATGAGAATCTTAGCACCTTCAACTCTGCCACCTCCAGCTCCGCCTCCTGTGTTTTTGTCAGTGCCACTGTCTCCAAACCATACATCATAGCAGGTCTCACTACTGTCTTTGAGCCTTCCCTTTCACTCTAGCTACAATTCCTCTGTCACAGATCACCCCAACACTTGTCTCCACCTACTTCACCCTGCCTGCACCCTCTTCTCACCTCTCGTGCATTTTTTTATTGCATAGGATGGTTGACCCTAGGTATTTAAACTCATCTACCTTCACTACCTTTACTCCTTGCATCTTCACGGTTACACCTGCTCACCTCTCATTCACACATGGATGGTCATACAACTCCCAATGTGAAAGGTCTGAAGATCTAAGCAGTTATGAGTTTACAAAAGTCGCTACTCCTCCTTGGCCATTGCCTGGATGATTACCAAACTCGTACTTGGTGATTCTTTGATGGGTCTGCTTCCAGCTTGCAGGTTGTGCTCAGGGTCAAGATCGAGATTAAAGGTGCGGAGATCCTGACATTTGTGAATTTGTTGTTCTCACCGTTTACTAGAAGCAGCAGCAGCTGTGCCTCAAATTTGTGTTGTGGCTGTGACCATCTGTTGAAATAGTAGTAGTAGTAGTAGTAGATTAGTTTATTTGACAGGGACAGTGCAATAAACATAGACAATTAATCAAAGACAATCAATCTGATGTGTTGCACATAGAGTGTATAGCTATTAGCTAATTTGCAACTCTTGTCCCTGGATGGGCTTTAGAAAAAAGAATCAAGATAAAAATATACACAATAACCACATACATCAATGCAGAAAAATTATAAATACACAATTATAAATATTATAAATATTATAAATACACAAATATAACAGCCTGACTCACCTTTAACATAAATATTATAAATACACAAATATAACAGCCTGACTCACATTTAACACATATAACATAACTCACATTTGCCTATTTCAGGCCTTCCTCCCTCCGTCACTCACTATAAACAAACACATTTATTCCTTCCCTTCATTCACTCTCACTTTGCAGACAAATAATTCATACATGAGTACATTCTTGTTTATTTTTCAGCCAGTTTTTAACATTTTTAGTGAATGTTTTAAAGTCCGTTATTATTTTAATTTCATTTGGCATTGTGTTCCAGATGTGACTGCCCTTTATAGAGAAAGCTGTTTGTCCAAATGTGGTTCTGCGGTGGAATATTTTACAGTTATTGTTAACAGAACTCCTGGTGGCTCTGCTGCTGTCCTGTCTTTGGACGAAACCAGCAAGTGGCTCGGGTGCTGATTTATGGAAACATTTGAACGTTAATTTCAGAAGACAGAGGTCAATGAAGCTCTCAAAGCTCAATAGGTTGTATTTTTTTAAAACATTACAGTGATGCCACCTAATGGGCTTTTTGTCCAAGATTTTTAGGGTTTGATTATATAATGAACCTATATGTCTTATTGTGGAAGGGGCTGCTTGAGCCCAGACTGTCAAACAGTATGATATATGAGAAAAAACCATAGAATGCATATACAGTGCAGCTGCTTCGTAAGGTATGTAATATCTAATTAATTTAAAGCAGTTCAGATTTTTTTTTACTGTTTTTGAAATTTTCTTTATATGAAGATTAAATTTGAGTTGAGGATCTAGTACAATGCCAAGGTATTTGAATTCTGTAGCTAAACTGATGTCATGATCATGTATATTAACTTTAAAATGTTGCAGGTTACATTTTTTGATTGAAAAGCACATTGAGACTGTTTTCTGAAGGTTCAGCAATAGATGGTTCTTGAGGAGCCACTCTTGGACATCAACCATACTTGTAGACAGTACATCTGCAGCCTGTGCTGGAGTCTTGGCAGCTGTGTAAATAACTGCATCATCTGCATAAAGTTGGCATGTTGCAGCTGAGCAGTGTAACGGCAAGTCATTAATAAAAATGCTGAAAAGTAAAGGACCAAGAATGGACCCTTGTGGGATACCCATGCGGTTGTTTAAAAATGAGGATTTATCCTGGTGAACTTTTACACACTGTTCTCTATTCTGGAGATAAGATGCAAACCATTCTAATGTATTTGGGGAGAAGTTAAAAGATACCATTTTGGATAAAAGCAAACTGTGGTTTACAGTATCGAAAGCCTTTTTGAGATCTAGAAAAACAGCTCCTACCACATTACCCCTGTCCAAGGACTGTTTGACGTTTTCAATAAGGCAACAATTTGCTGTTTCTGTTGAGTATCCTGGTCTAAAACCAAATTGATGTGGATGAAGAAGTTGACTGTCTTGTAAGTAGTCTATCAGCTGTGTAGCTACAACTTTTTCAAGAACCTTAGATAGGACTGGTAAGATAGAGATTGGGCGGTAATTGCATATATCGTCTTTACTGCCTGATTTATGAACTGGTATGACGACAGCTTTTTTCCAGCCAGATGGAAATGTACTAGACCTAATGGAGAGATTAATGAGATGAGTCAGTGGTTTGATTAATATTTTGCTGTGCATTTTGAGAAAGGAGGTGCTCATATTGTAGATATCACTAGTTTTTGAGTTTGACAGTGTTTTAACAATACCAGCAATTAACTTCTCATTTACCTCATCGATGTGAAAAGTATCTGTTGGGAGTATGGAATTTGTGTTGTTGAGCACATTTGGCAGCACAAAATTTTTTGTTAAGTCTTCCACAGAGCCCACAAAGTGTGAATTAAATTCATTTGCCAAAGTAGCCTTGTCACTGACGGTCTTGCCATTGATTCTAAGTTCCTTTACCCCCTTCTGATCGTTTTTTTTATTAGTTAAGTTATTTAAATGCCTCCATAGGGAACTGTTGTTACCCTTTGCATGATCTATCAGTTTATTGTAATAAGATATTTTTGATTTTCGCAGCTCATGTACCACTTTATTTCTTAAACTTTTGTACACAAGGTGATCATTTTGTAGTTTGGAGGTTAGTGATGTTTTCAGTGCATAGTCTCGCCTCTTCATAAGTTTTCTTATTTCATTATTTAACCATGGTAGGCTAATCTTCTGTTGTCTACTTTTAATTTGCTTTGAAAATTTTTCTATAGACTTTGTGATTGTTGCAGTTCTAAAATTACAACAATCATCTACTTCACATGTTGCCATGAGCTGCTCCCAATTTTGATTCTCTAAGTAATGTTCAAACTCCTCATTTTTTGATTTGGGGATAATAAAATTTGATTTGTCAATATCGACTCCCCCAAAATACTGTAGTCGCTTTTTAGTAAGTTTCCTGACAGCAAGAACCATGTTATGATCTGAGAGACCAGTTACAAGATTATAGGTTCTGGTTATTCGTTCTGGTTTATTAGTAAATACCATGTCAATAAGTGTTCTGGATTGTTTGGTTATCCTGGTGGGTCCTTTGATGATTTGCTGGTAATTAAATTTAGTCATGAGGCTTTTCAGTTTTTGTTTGTCTTTTTTATCAGACCAGTTGATATTAAAGTCACCATGAATTATTGTTTCTCTGTTCTTCTCAAGTTGTTTAACCAGATCACTTAATTCATTATAAAAGGAAGAGTTGTGTGACGGTGGGTTGTACACTACTGCAATGTTGAAATTCATTACCGGAGAGAGACATACATTAACAGCTAAACATTCAAGTGAAGTATTCAAATCAACCAGTTGACATTTATATTTCTCTTTGATGTAAATTAAAACACCTCCTCCCCTCCCTACCTGCCTGTCTTTTCTAAAACACTGGTAGCCCACAATATCGATCATATTAGTGTCTATGTTACTGTGTAGCCAGCTTTCTGAGAGACAAAGGTAGTCCAGATTTGAGTCCAACAGCAACACCGAAATCTCATCTCTTTTGGGGATTATGCTCCGTATGTTTAAATGACCGCCGAGGATCCCCTTTGGTTTAGCCTTGGTGTCCCAAAGAACTCGTGCATGATTAACAGTTTGGAAAAATAAATGTTGTTTTTGCCTTTGTACAGCTCGGTTTTGTGCTAACCCAGTGGTCTGCTGTTTAATAGTGGCAGGTCCAGGGTTAAGGTGAATATCTCCTGCCAGAAGTAGCAGAACTAACAGAACTTTAACTGTATATCCTCTGCCATATTGTGATTTTTGCTTAACAGCCATGTTTGCCTTAATTTGGAAGTTTTTGCTCAGGGCTTTTAAAGACCACATAGAGTGTAGGGTGAGATGTCCAAGCCTGAAATGACCTCAGACATGAATGTGCACAGAACTGAGTGAAAGAATCCTATACTATTACAGACAGATATGTTGCAAATAGAGGAACCATTGTTCTTGGGCCTTTTTTGTGCTTTTATTTTCATTTTCATTATGTCTTCACTTGAATGCTGATGATGCAGTTACAGCGGATATAGAGCAGACAGATTATAGCCCTTTAGACAGTTGTGTAAGCAAGAACATGTTAGGTGAAATAGCAGCGTTTTATAGACATATTAGCACACTACTAATGCAGGTTCCTAGGTTTCTTTATTTGAAAAAGTATAGGTTTTTTTTTTTTACTGTTTTAAAGGACATTAATATGCCATGATCAGGTGCTGTTGACATACAGTAAATATTGCACGTATGAAGCCACTAAGCTTCTAGAGAGAGAAGAAAGTGACGGTGCATATTTGGGATTAATTGGACTAATTTTAGATACTTGACACAGATTTAGCACAGAAGTAAACGTTTAGGCATCAGTGGATTATTTGATTTTGTTCATACTGTCTATATACAACCAATTTTACACAGATTCCAATGTAACCTGGCTGAACTCTACAGCATATAATTTAACGTGGCACTTGAGAATAGCATTGGAAAACCATATGGAATTTGTCAAAGTCCTCCCTGTCAAGTGTGGATATTTGATGTTAAGGGCATGGTGTCAATGGTATTTTGAAGAGATGACTTTACTCTCTCCATATGTCCTTTCTTGTTTGAGTGGCTGTGATTACAGAGCAGATGCACGTTTTAAAGTCAGCATGGAGACTGGGGTGTGTCTGCATTCAGTCAGACACATGGGACTGATTACAGTGTGTGGCGTATGGGCTGCTCTGTGTTGGCCTCTCATCCCATTGTCTGGTCATCTCTATGTTTATGCTCTTCCTCTTGAAGTGTTGCTGTCATTGACAAAGTATTTGGCTCTTAAGCTGAGCAGATTGATACTTTCTGAATTTAGGGCTCCTCTTTACTCTGTTAAATTGCTTCCATGACTGTTGTTTTAGTAAGAGGAAAAACTCGTATCATGACAAGGGCAAACCTCATATCTCCAAAACATTGACATTTTTCATAAAATGACAAAAAAAACCCAACATATTTTCTGATTGAGCAGCTATGAAATTTATTCATGTTTTTTCTAATACTTGTGATTGGTTTGATATTATTATTATTAAAAAACATCAAAAGACGTAAAGGGTGACAAATAGAATGATTTTATACAAAAAAAAACCCTAAAAAAAATATGTGAAATATGGAGTTATGCGGTTTGGGCCCGACAGAAAAAGTGTGTGATTTTTAAAAAAAAAAACTCAGCTTCAGTGGGATCCTAAACTTTTTTTTCTCTACAAGGAGATGGTCCCATCTCGGGGTGCTGGGAGAGAGTGACACCCAGAGTGTGCCGCTGATATCCAGTCTATTCCGACACTTTGTTTTGGTTGTAGTTAAGGCCGAAAATCCATCCATCCATCCATCCATCTTCTACCGCTTTTCCGGAGGTCCGGGTCGCGGAGGCAGCAGTTCAAGCAGAGAAGCCCAGACTTCCCTCTCCCCAGCCACCTGCTCCAGCTCTTCAGAGGGGATACCAAGGCGTTCCCAGACTAGCTGGGAGACATAGTCTCTCCACCGAGTCCTGGGTCTGCCCCGGGGTCTCCTCCCAGTGGGACGTGCCTGAAACACCTCAAGTGGGAGACGTCCAGGAGGCATCCTAATCAGATGCCCATACCACCTCAACTGACTCCTTTCAATGTGGAGGAGCAGCGGTTCTACTCTGAGCCTCTCCCGGATGACTGAGCTCCTCACCCTATCTCTGAGGGTGAGTCCAGCAATCCTACGGAGAAAGCTCATTTCAGCCGCTTGTATCCGCAATCTCGTTCTTTCGGTCATTACCCAAAGCTCGTGACCATAGGTGAGAGTAGGAACGTAGATTGACTGGTAAATCGACAGCTTTGCCTTAGAACTAAGCTCCCTCTTCACCACAACAGACCGGTACAACGTCCGCATCACTGCAGAGGCTGCTCCAATCCGTCTGTCGATCTCTCGCTCCATTTTCCCCTCACTCGTGAACAAGACCCCAAGATACTTAAACTCCTCCACTTGGGGCAGGAGCCTGTCCCCAACCCGGAGAGGACAATCCACCTTTTTCCGGCTGAGGACCATGGACTCGGACTTGGAGGTGCTGATTCTCATCCCAGCCGCTTCACACTCAGCGGCAAACCGTCCCAGCAAGAGCTGTAGGTCATTGCTGGATGAAGCCAACAGGACAACATCATCTGCAAACAACAGAGATGAGATCCTGTGGTCACCAAGCATGACACCCTCCATTCCCTGGCTGCGCCTAGAAATCCTGTCCATAAAAATTATGAACAGGACCGGTGACAAAGGGCAGCCCTGGCGGAGTCCAACTCTCACTGGGAATGACTCCGACCGAGTGTTGGCAATACGAACTAAACTCTCACAACGGTCGTACAGAGACCGAATAGCTCGTAACAACAAGCCCGATACCCCATACTCCCGAAGCACCCCCCACAAAAATCCACGAGGGACGCGGTCAAATGCCTTCTCCAAGTCCACAAAACACATGTAAACTGGTTGGGCAAACTCCCACGAACCCTCAAGAATTCTCGAGAGGGTAAAGAGCTGGTCCGATGTGCCACGGCCAGGACGAAAACCACATTGCTCCTCCTGAATCCGAGGTTCGACCAACGGCCGGACTCTCCTCTCCAGTACCTTGGCATAGACCTTCCCAGGGAGGCTGAGGAGTGTGATCCCTCTAAAGTTGGAGCACACCCTCCGGTCCCCTTTTTTGAAGAGAGGAACCACCACCCCGGTTTGCCATGCCAAAGGCACTGCCCCCGACCTCCACGCAATGTTGCAGAGGCGTGTCAACCATGACAACCCAACAACATCCAGGGCCTTGAGGTACTCGGGGCGAATCTCGTCCACCCCCGGGGCCCGGCCACCAAGGAGATTTTTAACCACCTTGGCGACCTCAGCCCCTGTGATAGGCGAGTCATCCCCCTTGTCCCCAAACCCTGCTTCCTCTGTGGAAGGCGTATCAGTGGGATTGAGGAGATCCTCAAAGTATTCCTTCCACCGCCCGACGATATCCCCAGTTGAAGTCAACAGTGTCCCATCCGCACCATACACAGTGTGGACGGGGAGCTGCTTTCCCCTCCTGAGCCGCCGAACAGTTTGCCAGAATCTCTTTGAAGCCGACCGAAAGTCTTGTTCCATGGCCTCACCGAACTCCTCCCATACCCGGGTTTTTGCTTCAGCAACCACCCGAGCTGCACTCCGCTTGGCCTGCCGGTACACCTCAGCTGCTTCGGGAGTCCCACAAGCCAACCAAGCTTGATAGGACTCCTTCTTCAGCTTAATGGCCCCCCTCACCACTGGTGTCCACCACTTGGTTCGGGGGTTGCCACCACGAGATGCACCGACCACCTTGCGGCCGCAGCTCTGGGCCGCCGCTTCAACAACAGAGGTGGAGAACATGGCCCATTCAGACTCCATGTCTCCAGACTCCCTCGGAATGTGGTTGAAGTTCTTCCGGAGGTGGGAGTTGAAGACCTCCCGGACAGGGGCCTCAGCCAGACGCTCCCAGCACACCCTCACTATACGTTTGGGTCTACCAGGTCTGAATGGCTTCCTCCCCTGCCATCGGATCCAACTCACCACCAGGTGGTGATCAGTTGACAGCTCTGCACCTCTCTTTACTCGGGTGTCCAAGACATACGGTCGCAGGTCTGATGATACGATAACAAAATCGATCATCGACCTGCGTCCTAGGGTGTCCTGGTGCCAGGTGCACATATGGACACCCTTATGCTTGAACATGGTGTTCGTTATGGACAGACTGTGGTTAGCACAGAAGTCCAATAACTGAACACCACTCGGGTTCAGATCGGGCAGGCCGTTCCTCCCAATCACCCCCCTCCAGGTTTCACTGTCGTTGCCCACGTGCGCATTGAAGTCCCCCAGTAGGACAATGGAGTCTCCAGGAGGAGCACCCTCCAGCACCCCAGTCACAGACTCCAAAAAGGGTGGGTACTCTGAAACATCATTTGGTGCATAGGCACAAATGATGGTCAGGACCCGTTTCCCAACCCGAAGGCGTAGGGAAGCAACCCTTTCGTCCACCGGGGAAAACTCCAATATAGAGGCAGCAAGGTGGGGCGATACAAGAATACCTACCCCTGCTCGTCGCCTCTCGCCCGGGGCAACTCCAGAAAAGGCCAAGCTCCAGCCCCTCTCCAGGAGACTGGTTCCGGAACCGGAGCTGTGTGTTGAGGTGAGGCCGACTATATCTAGTCTTATATCTAAATCCTGCTTCACAAAGACTTGCTTCTGTCCTCGTTTACATTTTTCTCGCTCCAAGAACTCCAAAGGCTCGTCTTTCAGTGCAGGGTGCTTGGTTTCCATGTGCTGAAGTAGTTTTGAAGGCTTCATGGTCTCATTTGCTAGCTTGTCGCTGCATGTTATGCAGAGCGGTTTTGGAGCATCTGCGCCACCTGTCATGATAAAGGCGTATTTTAAATCGGATTCATCACACCATTTTTTATTTTTTTTTTGACAGTCTCAGGATCTTCTGCCGTCTCATCATTGGGCCTTTTCCCCTTTCCAAAGAAACTGCATCTAATGACAGTTTTTACTATTATTTTATGTCGTGACGCGGTCCCTCTGTCCGTCCGTCCGTCTCTCCCACTTTTGTGAAATCAGCTCCTCCTACAGTTTTGTTCAGATTGTTTTGAAAGTTGGTGCCAGCGTTTGATATACACTGATGATGTGTATATGGCAGTTTGGCTTCTATCAGCTGATTTTTTTTTTTTTTTGCAGGAGTTTTGGGGCAAAAGGTCAAATGTCAAGGTTGGCATTTCCTATGCTCTATTACTACAGAACGATTAAAGCTACTGTCACCAAACTTGGTACACATGTTCACCCTGAGATCCTGACCTCTGACTATGGGCTTGGGGTCAAAGGGTCAAATTCCCTATACCCCATTACTATACAGTGAGTAAAGCTAGGGTCACCGCACGTGGTACACAGGTTCACCCTGTGACTCTGAACTGTCGGTTTGGGATAGCAAGGTCAAAGGTCAAGGTCAAAATGCCATGTGAAGTATATCTCAATAACAAGAAGGTTAGGGTCACCAAACTTGCTACACAGGTTCACCTTGTCAAAAGTTCAAAGGTCAATGATGACATTCTCGGGTTCACCCTGAGCCTGTGACCGCTGACTATGGATTTGCAGTCAAAAGGTCAAAGGTCAAGGTTGGCCTTTGCCTATGCCCTGTTACTATATGGGTGTTTTTTTTGGGGGGGGGGGGGGGGTCCAGTGCACTATATCAGGGGTATCCGACTTTCAAGCGCTCTCTCTTTTTCTGTAATTTGCAGATGTCGGTTTCATTTTTATAATATGCAAGGGAACATAAAAGAGTTTCAGACTTGCATTGCAATTTTAAAAAAAAAATCATTGATTTTGCCGTTAGAATCGAAACTATTGGTCGTGTCCCCTCATTTTTCCCAGTTTTTGTGTGACATGAAAATCGCATCAATTTCAAAGTACTGTAACGTGATCTCTGAGTAACTCTTTCTACTCAAAATGCAAGAGATAACAGAGTTGTAATGCAAATTCAAAATAAAACATTCCCCAATGTGATCGGATCTATGGTTTTTGTACGGCGACCCCTGCAAATTTACTCGTACGACGTGTCCCCAAATTTACGCAGCAACATGCAAGTTATTTGGTAAAGTAACCAGAAAACAGGAAGTGCTGATGCTTTTCACTTTGCACCTTTCAAATCCCAAACCATACACGTAAAAAGGAGATCAGTCTTTGTGAAGCTCAGATGTAGAATATTTCAATAAAATCTCAAACATTTATGACACATCGAATATGGTGTCCTTTAAAAAATTTACGTCTTCGGTCTTGGTCGGCTGCGCGCAGCCCCGTCTGGCGAGGTGACCGCCCTGGGAAAGCACTTTTATTTTCTCTACCCCGGATGTGCTCAACCCATGTGGAGAGGATTAACCGTGGTCACTTTATATTGAAGTTATCAAAGGTCCAAACTTACGTGTCCCGCATTTACGCCTTTTGTGATTTTACGTCTTATCCAACAAACAGGGAGAATTTGAAGGTATGTATACACGTTATCACATCTTAATATGTCATGAAAATGTAGCTGTTGATGAGTTTTTTTTTTCTTCCACAATATCTTTATTGAACCTTTTTTTTTTTTTTAACAAACATGATACAAACAATCAAACACTAACACTAAAGTACTACAAAAAAAAAAAAAAAATGCACTAAAAACACCAACAACCACCAACAAAATCAAGTCTTCAACAATGCTCCTCTGTTTAGTCTAGACAATCCATTACATAAGTATACATATTATGTTCACCAGTTTGGAATTTACAAGGTCCACACACATCATTCACCTTCTTCTTCAAGAGTTATGTTTAAATTTTTTACATAATCAATAAAAGGTCTCCATATATTCTCAAACACAATTTCCTTTGATTTTAGTATATATGTTATTCTTTCTAATGGAAGGTTTGTTAACATCTGTCTTAACCACTGAGTCACATCTGGTCTATGAGTCTTTTTCCATAATAGTGCAATACATTTTTTGGCATTAAGCAAACTGAGGTCTATGAATGTTCTTTCACTTTTATTAAAATTATGCTTTTCTGGGTACAGACCCAACAAAAACAGTTTAGGATTCAATATGATTTGTTTTGAGATTATTTTTTCAATTGTTACCCTCACCTCTTCCCAAAACATTCTTATTAATCTACATTCCCATAAACAATGAAATAGGGTTCCTTTACTTTCCATGCATTTTGTGCATGTATCTGGTATATTTTTGTTATATCTATTTAACTCCTCCGGTGTAACATACATCCGCATTAACCATTTGAAATGTATCAATTTAAGGCGTGCATTTATTGATTTGGTTTGAGCTTCTGTACAAGCCAATTCCCATTGTTCCTCTGAAATTTCAATTTGCAGATCTTCTTTCCAGTAGTTTAATCTTTTCAGTGAATTTTCACTTGAAGATAGTGTCAGTGAGTTATAAAACTCTGAAATAATACCCTTTCTTTTACTATCTTTCATCATCATTTTTTCCAAGGATGAATAAATAGGTCGAGTGAGAGCTTTATTTTGATTTGATCGAATAAAGTTTCTAAGTTGAAGATATTTAAAAAAATGTGTTCTATTGAGATTAAATTTGATCCTCAGCTCTTCAAAAGACATTATGTTGTCTGCACATGGCAAATATAAATCCTGAATCTTTTGTATCCCTTTTAAATTCCATACTTTAAATACAGCGTCCGCTCTCCCTGGTTTAAAATATTGATTACCCCATATTGGACTAAATTGTGACAATAACTGTGGTTCTTTTAAATAGTTTTTAGCTTCACACCATATTTTGATCATATGCTTTACAAATGGATTTTTAACTTGTTTTTGTAATTTTTTTGCCGAATCTGAGTATATGAATATGGGAAGAGGTAAAGGTAAATTGTATGATTCCATTTCAGTCCAGTGAGGGAGATCATTTGATGAAAAATAATATGTCATAGACCTCAGTTGTGCCGACCAATAATACAACATAAAATTTGGACATTTCAGACCTCCACGATCAAATGGTAAATATAATAAAGACAAACGTAATCTAGCCCTCCTGTTGTTCCATATAAATTCCACTAACTTTTTTTTTTTTTTTTTTTTTTTTTTTTTATTCTTGAGAATAGATCTAAAGGTGGTGATAAGGGAATGTATTGAAATAAATAAAGTATTTTAGGTAAAATATTACTTTTAAGTATATTGATTCTCCCGATCATCGACATTGGTAGTGACATCCATCTCTGAGTTAACTCATTGATATCTGACATTAAGGCTTCATAGTTGACACTGGCGACTGATTCTAGCTTAGGCATAATTTGGATTCCTAAATATTTAAACTGATTTACAACATTGAATTGATTTACCTCAGGGGCTGGGTAATTTCTCTGGGTCTCATTTAGCATTAATATTGAAGATTTAGTTTTATTTATTTTATATCCTGATATTTCCCCAAAATTCTTTATTAAATTCAACAAGGTTGGAATTGATTTTTTTAGATTCGACATAAACAAAATTATGTCATCGGCGTACAGGGAGATTTTATGTTCTGTTGGTCCAACTTTAATTCCATATATTTGTGAATGTAAACGTATCGCTATCGCTAAAGGTTCAATTGCCATAGTAAACAGTAAAGGTGAAAGTGGACAGCCTTGTCGACATCCTCTATTGATTTTTATTGGTTTTGAAATATTGTTATTTGTTAGGATTTCTGCTGTAGCATTATTGTATATTATTTGAACCCATTTTATGAAATTATTTCCAAGTCCAAACCTTTGTAGGACTTCAAAAAGAAAGGGCCATTCAACTCTATCAAAGGCCTTTTCGGCGTCCAATGATAGGAGAGCTGTATCCGGTGCTTCTTTATTAAAATAAATAATATTAAATAGTCTTCTTACATTATGGAAGCCTTGTCTACCCTTTATAAAGCCATTCTGATCTCGATTAATAATATTTGGTAAAATTTCTTGTATTCGTCTTGCTAAAATTTTACAGATTATCTTAAGGTCGGCGTTTAATAGGCTTATTGGTCTCATATTTTCACATTTATTAGAGGGCTTACCTGGTTTTGGCAGCAGTATAATTAAGGCATTATTTATGTATGATGGTAAATTATTATTTTGAAATGCTTCTAAAACCATTTCCAAAAAAGGTTTTATTAATTTATTCTTAAATTTTTTATAAAGGTCAACTGGAAGACCATCTGGTCCTGCACTTTTTCCTGATTTCATATTATCAATGGCTAGCCCAACTTCTTCTTGACTAATTTTAGACTCCAATATCTCCCTGTTTTCATTTGGAATACACGGTATAGATAGTTCGTTCAAAAACCCATTTAGTTTTGTTAAATCAGGTTCATTTTTGGTATCATATAATTTTTCATAGTAATCTCTAAAGGCTCTATTAATTTCTAAAGGATCTATAACTACCTGTCCATTACTTATAATACTGGTAATTGGTGTTTTAATTTCCAATTGTTTAATCTGCCATGCTAATAATTTTCCTGATTTTTCACCTTGTTCATAAAAAGATTGTTTCAATCTTAGAAGACTCGAGGCAGCTCTATTCGCTGATTTTTTGTCGTATTCAGCTCTCAAAATCAGTAATTCATTCTCCAACCTTGGGTCACTTCCTGCATACACTTTTTCCTGAAGATTTTTTATTTTATGTTCCAATTTAGCTCTCTCCTCTCGAGTCTTCTTAGATTTTGATCCTGTATAACTAATAATATGTCCCCTAATAAAAGCTTTGAAAGCCTCCCACTTTACACATGCTGATGTTTGTGTAGTATTGATGTCAAAGAACTCGTCTATCTGTTTTTCTATATACTTGACAAATTCCTCATCCTGAAGCCATTTATGCTGAAATTGCCATCTACCTGATTCCTTTGTCAATTTTTTATCTACATATATTAGACAACAGGGTGCATGATCAGAGATCACGATGTTATCATAAAAGCAGTTTTGAATCTTGGACCTTAATTCTGTGGAAATCAAAAAATAATCAATACGTGAGAATGTCTTGTAGGTACTGGAATAACAAGAATAGGCTTTAACTTGTGGTTTCATTTCTCTCCATATATCTAACAATCTCAATTCTTTCATAAAATGATTAATAGTCATCCTACATCCAATGTGCGTACAATCCAGTCCTGTTGATCTATCCAGACCTGGATTCAATGTACAATTAAAATCCCCTGCTATTATATGTTGCCCTGTAAGTGATGATAAGATGAGAAATAAATTAGCAAAGAACTTCTGATCATCTATATTGGGACCATATAAGTTCACAAGATTTATATTTTCTAATAGCAAAGAACCTTGAATGATTACATATCTTCCAAATTTGTCTCCAATTACATTTTTCACTTGAAAAGGAACTGATTTATGTATGAGAGTCATAACTCCCCTGGCTCGGGATGAAAATGAAGAGGTGAATACACTTCCCTGCCATCTACTCCTAATTCTTTTAACATCCTCCTCTATCAGATGAGTTTCTTGTAAAAACACAATTCTTGAACCCATGTCCTTTATTTTATTCATAACTTGTTTAAGTTTTTTTAAATTTTGTAGACCTCTGCAATTCCATGAAGTTAAATTAAGGTTAACACTTTGGTCCATGATCAATAGAGAGTTTGGGATTACCTTGCAGTGTAAACATGCTCATACAGAGAAGCAAAAACATGAGTGGTTGAACATTCATCCTACAAACTACACACAAACAAATTTCCCCTTCCCACACTTGTGGCAAACCTCCCAAAATCAAAAGAAAAATTCTGTCTCCCGATATAGCCATCGACCGTTCCACACCCACGGGGAACAGCCTAAGCCACTCCTTCTTCATCCTCCCAATCACCCTAACTCTACTGCTTTTAATGACGTAACATTAACTCTCCTCTGTAGTTTTCCAACTTAACTCCAAAATTTTTAACAACTTTGTACATCATAGTTTTTTTTTTTGTTTGTTTTGTTTTTGTTTTGTTTTTTTAATATATAATACAATCTATATTTTGTAAACTTACTATTTACTTCAAGTCAGTCAGATGCCTGTGCAAATGCTTAATTATTCTACCTTATATTTTGTTCATGCTTAGCTCCCACCAGTCTCTTCTTCTTTTTTGATCTTCTTGATGAACTCCTGCGCCTCCTCTGGGGTCTTGAAGATGTGGGTTCTGCCCTCATACGTGGTCAGCAGTCTCGCAGGATAGATTACACCATGACGAATCCCAAGGTTGCGCAGCTCCTTACGTACGGGATCAAACTGCTTCCTCAATTGCTGGATTCCTGTGGCCAAATCTGGGTAGAACCGCACCTGCTGGTCCTGGTGTTTAATCTTTCCTTTAGCACGTGCAGCGTTGAAGATCTTCATCCTGTCTCTGTTGCTAAGAAACTTCATAATTAAGGTCCTCGGCGGTCCCTTATCTCTCCGTGGGCCAATACGATGTGCTTTTTCCAGAACCACTGCTGATTGCAACTCCTCGCTGCCCAGCACCTCCGGAATCCACTTTTCCAGAAAGGAACATACGTCCCGACCTTCTGATTCCTCTGGAAGACCCACCAGCCTCAAATTATTCTGTCTCGACCGAGATTCCAAATCCAAAATATTATCTTCCAGAGATTTATTTTTTTTTTCCAAAGTGCGCACCTTTAATTGAAGACGGGTGACGTCATCTTCAGCACTAGCGAGACGGAGCTCCATCTGCGCCGTTCGTTCTACACAGTCACCCAATTCCTTTCTTATTCCTTCCAGCGCTGTCATAATCCCATCAAATCTAGAGGAAAAGTCCGCTCTCATTGAACTCATGGCAGCCATCAGCGCTTCTGCGCCATTCCCCGCAGAAATCGCACCGCCGCCAGCCTCCTCCGCCATATATGGAGCCTTGTTTGCTGCGTCACAGACCTGAAAGTCCGTTAATTTGGACTGTTTCGGCGGCTCGCTTTTTCCTTTTCCTGGTTTTCCAGCCTTAGGCTTCGCCGACATATCCTCGCCCAAATGCTGGGATACGTTCTGTCCCAAATGAGAGAGTTATTTGCCGATTTTTTTCTCCAGGAGCAGAGCAGAGCGAGACACGTCCGTCCTACGTGGCAGCCATAACCGGAAGTCGCTGTTGATGAGTTTTGATGCGTGAAAAATACTGGAAGTGTTGAAGTTGTTTAGTGTAAAACGTGTGCCATTGCAAAGTGCATCGGCACACGGGGAAACAAAAGCCCGAGTGTCCCGTTTACGTCTCCATTTACAAGTAGTTGAAGTGAGCGTTCATCCTCAAGAGTTCCTGAACGCGAATGCCGTTACGAAAATAGTTAATAGTTTCATAAACCTGACACAATTGGATAGTGATTAGTCAATTTCATGTGCAGATTTGATCAATTTTAAATTTTGCCACCAATGTCACACATTGGACCCCTAATAAATAAAAACACCCATATGAATGAATGAATGAATGAATGAATGAATTTATTTCGGATAGTACATTACAGGTTAAAAGAAACTGTATAATATAACAACAAGGTCAAATTAGACAAAGACTCCTTCTACTATACAATTCCACGTGAGTTATCCGAAATGGGTGATGGCTGAAGCCGCAGCTTATATTGCCCACCCATATTCCATCCAAGAATTCAAAGGAGAAAAAAGAGAAAACAAGACAAGAGCGATTACAATTTAAAACAAGGCTAAGACAAAATATGACTGAGAGAAAAAGAAAACTGAGCTAGTCTAAGTTAAGCGGTTACTATTCAAAAACAAATCTAAGACATAGTGTCACAGAGAAAAAGAAAAAACTAAGCTATAACACAACACAGGCTGGAAATGTCAATCATATATATATATACATATATATTCTCATATATAGAATGAGTAAAGCTAGGGTCACCAAACTTGCTACACAGGTTCATCTTGGGATCCTGACCTACAACTATGGGTTGTATTCAGCTATTTTTGCTGTCCATCCATGGGGATGATCGGCTTATCATAATTTACTGTAGTTCTGTCCCAATAATTATAGGAAAAAGTTGAAAAGTGCTCTCTTTCAGTGACTTGCGGGGTATTTCAAGAAAACAGAGGCCGGGGATATTGTACTCGCCTCAGTGTGCTCTTGTTATTCATTTTGGCTAGCTAGCTTTTGGGTTTAATTTCCGCACATCACCCCTAATTTTTGTGTGTGTGCGCGTGCATGTGTGAAGATGTCGGAGACATGACCGGCAGGAAGTGTGGCAGGTGGGAAGAGAGAATATCTTGTACTTTTTCAAAATGGAACACAGACTTTAAGAGTCAATACAGAGGAACAGAATGAATACGTATATTTTTTTTCTCTCTGCAGCTCTCTATGGCCAGTCTTTGGTCCAGGGGCTGGGGACCACTGCTCAAATGGCTTTGTTTTTTTGTTTTTTTTGTTTTTTTTTTTTATAATCCTTCCAGTTTGGTGCACTGCTGAAAAGCACTCAGCCTAGTCTCTAAAGGTACACTAAGTACAATTTAGTTTTAGCGTTACTAGCCGCACCTGCGGTGTACTTGGTAAAGCGGCTGGATTAAACATAATCATATATTCTGAAACAGAAATTGCAACTCCCAGGCTGCTTATATTAACTACTTTCATCCCACTTAAATTCAGGTATCTTGCCTTTGACGCTTTTTACAAATCCTGTTAAGATTGTGGATATAATTGATCGATGAATTATCATAGTGAGTGTGCAGTTGTCATTGCAAGGATCCACGGGCTTTTTTAAAATTTTCTTTCCTAATATTCACGTTTTGTTTTTTTTTTTCCATTGATATTTTGGCTTAGGTTTTGTTGTGTATGTAACATGGCACCTGTTTAAACTCTGTATTTGTAATCACTGGAATTCAAATCAGTTTACACCTGATAAATAAGAACTTCATAGTGTAAATGCAAAGTCTAATCAGAAGAGTACAAATCATGACCACATGGTATGATACATTATTACTTTATACAATGTATATGCATATGAGAAACCTGAACAAAAGGCAGATTACTCAAGTAGAATTGCATTAAAAGTAAATAAAATGACAAATTAATAAATGCCAAAGAATGTGTTCAGCAGAAATAGCTATTGCTGGCCTTTTAAAAATGATGGAAACAGAATGTTCCACTATGTCAGCGGTGCCTTGCTGCCATCGGCCCCTCATCTACAGCAACGTACAGCATGAAGTGGAGGGGAAAACCATACCATCTGCTCCGCACATTCACAGTCATTGGCAGATCTGCCTTCAGTGGCCCACTTTCTTGTAGGAAATGCTGATTTGTGAAAAAAAACAGCAGTTCTTCCAAATCACCCTCAGCTGTCCTGCATATTTATATCTCTGTGTGTGTGTGTGTGTGTGTGTGTGTGTGTGTGTGTGTGTGTGTGTGTGTGTGTGTGTGTGAAACAATACATGTGCTAACAAGTTTAATTTTGCAATTTCAGATGGAATTGTTGGATAAATTCCCAGTGGAGGGAGGCCAGAAAGATCCCAAACGCAGAATTATTCCATTCCTACCAGGTAAGAGTTAAACACACAAGAATTGCATGTAATAATACAACTACAATTTCACTTTCATATTTGTATCACTTTATGTTGGGTTTTGTACTGATGTCGGTATAAGACAGGGTCAGTTTAACTGAGAGGACCCAGTGAACATTTTCTGTGGTCTCACCAAAAACTGAAATTAATGTTGACTGTATATAATTTCAAGTTATGCAGAACAGATAATAAATCGATTTCCCCATATACTTCTAGATCCTGCTCTCACTTTATACTGTCTTTGATATCTCTTGTTGAAATGCTGCAGCTATTAACTGATAACCTATGACTGACTTATAGTCGCCTTTTTCCCATCCTGTTCTTCTTTAAAAGGGTCATTGACTGAAAAATTGTGGGGGGGGGGGTAGGTTTTAGCCTTCTTAAATGCATCTATTGGTCACGTGATATTAAAAGTAAATATCAAAACACTCACTTCTCTTAAAAATAAACGCACAGACTTTATATAGTTTTTTTTTCTCTCCGAGAAACCATTTTGACTCTTTTGGGTATTTTCCTATAGAAAGAAATGAGAACGTCACTAGTCTTGATGCCTGCCTGCTGTTCCATTTTTCGTCAGCCTTGCTGTCTGTCATGTAGCTGGGCAGGGAACCAAAGGTGTTAGCTTCGAAGCTAACAGTGTTACAAGGAAGCTGATTTATATTATTTTCTTTGGATTTTAGTCACAGTAATAGACATAAGCTTCCCCGTGGTTCACTAATCCACAGTCAGTAATATATCTCACGTCATCATGGATATTTTGTTATATTTTCACCGCTAGCAATTTAGCCTAGAATACAGCTTTAGAAATTTAAAGAGACATGCACTGAAGCCAGCCATTCTCAGAAGGCTGCAAAGAAAATTTCAACAAAATATGTCACAAACATTTTATAAAGACGTGTGTGTTATGTATGAAATTACCTTTTGAAGGACTAGGCCAGGTGCACGGTAGAACTCGGCTTTATTAATATAAGTAGGCGCAATACAACCGTTGGGCAGGAGCATCGGCAAAAATGAGCCCGTAACATGGATGCCCCCTGGTATTTATGGGGCGGTGCAGTGGTGGAAGAAGAGGTGGCCGCCACTACACCGCACTTCACAATAAAACATAAAATACATCATCACCCCCCCTTCCCCCCCCCCCCCAGAAAGTCCAAAAACACACACAATCAAGACCCTCCCCAATTTAGTACCCAAAGCACACACTAAGAAAATGAAAACTGAAATCACTAAATGGCCTCTCACATTCACACAACAAAACCTAAAACTAGGGAGGACGGGTGGACTGCCGTCCTACCCCACACGGCAAGGTGGGTTATTCTGCCACCTGTAAAATGGTCCAAAAGTCCATCTATAACGAGAATATTGCCATGTTCCTAAAATAAAACTTACCCAGAAAAATAACAGTTTAGGCACGCAAAGCAAAATTAGCAACTAAAACCACATAGACGATGACATTTTCTCAAACTTATAGTACAAAACAATTCCAAAATGGGCTGCTTCTTCTTATCTGTTTTTTTTCTTCCTTTTTTTTTTTTTTTTTTTTTTACATATGAACATTGGAACATTAGAACTTTTTTTTTTTTTTTTTTCAAAACTCACACTGCTGTCCTTCTGGCGGAAAAGGGGGTAGAACCGGCTTGTGGGGGCCCAGGGCAGCCCCTCAGTCGACCCGCCCCTGGAAGCGGCATGCCACCAGGATCGCAGTTGCCCTCATAGACAAGAATGCTTCTGTCATCCGGACCCACCATCCGAAGCCTCCTCCCGGGCACGCTGCAGCTCGTTGGTGTGCCTCCACGAGCCATCCGACAGCTGGAAGTAGGCTGCGCCCAGCTTAGCCACAATGCACAGCCGCTCCTGGTATTCCTCTGGCTGTCGTTTGGCCCACATCCACCGTGGACGTCTCTCCCCTCGAGCCCGGACCAGGTCCGTAACTCTGAGGAGCTCTGCTCAGCCTGCAGTGTTGCTGATCGGCACGCAGTCCCTCCGTGCCTGTCAGTCTGGCCCCGACTCCTTGTAAAGCTGCTGCAGTGGTCGCCGTTGTAGCTCCAGATCCTCCAGCACACTGTGGCCGAGCTCCGGAGGAAACTGAGGCTAGCTCGTCGGCAGGCGCCTTGCTACCATGCTCGATACCCTCTTCCCCAGTACCCGAGCGCAGGCACTGAGACCCTCCTGCGTCGAACCGGAGTGAGGCTGGTCTTGCTTGACTGCCGGGGTGCCCGGTAAATCTTCGTCCCACACAGCTTCGTCCACCACCGCAACTGGACAGTTCCGCTGGCCACAACCAGTCCACTCTTCCCCAGCGTCATCTTTAATGGAGAACCCCAGTCAATAAAACAGGTCACAGCCCATGATGTTGTTGCCCTGGGCTATCACATGGAACGTGAGGTCAGCCATCACCGCCACTTGTACCGAGCCATTAACTCCAGTGTTCCAACCGTGCGCAGCCTTCCACCTCCATAACTGTAGAGCGGTGCTGGGTTTCCCCTTATTCTGTAGTGGGGAAAAAATTTCCTCACTGTGGCCTAATTCAATAATGATCCCTCCGCCCCCGTGTCGACCAGCAGCAGGGACACCGCATGGACATTTGTCTGGTGGGTGAAGTTGTTTTTCTCCATGGGCTCTCTGGCTCGGACATACGACGCAACCTAACATAATGGTTCAAGCGTCCACACTTGCCACAGTGCTTCCCTCTCGCCGGGCAGTCCCTGGCCTTGAAACAGTGCTTCACTGACCCACAGCCCATACACAAGGGCTCAATAGCTCTGGCTAGCGTTAAGTCACCCGGCACTGTAAGCAGCTTCATCCGTATGGCGGCGCTGTTGGTGTGCTCCGCCAGCTGGTCGCATACCATCTCTTCCTCCAGCGGCCCAAAATGACACTCACTCGCTTACAGCCTCAGGTTGGCGACAACCTGGTGGATAGTTTTGCCCGCTCATTGATGTCGCTGCCGAAACCTAATCCTCCGGACGGTCATGCTGTCCGGGGCGCGAAAATGGCGTGCTAGCAACTCAACCACGTTCTCGTATGAGTCCAAAGCCCCGAGTGTGCTCAGGATCTGCTGGCCCTCAAATCCCAAATAATGAGCCAGAAGCGCACGTGCCCTCAGTTTATCTAGCTTGCCCTGGTCGAGTGCCACGATGTAGTTTTGAAGAGCGGCAAACCATCTTGGGCAGGGGACAGGTGACTCACCCGGGAGCTCCAAGAAAGGCCGGAGCGGTGAAACGCAAGCCTCCATTTTTCATTCTCGTCGCCAAAATGTTATGTATGAAATTACCTTTTGAAGGACGAGGCCAGGTGCACGGTAGAACTCGGCTTTATTAATATAAATAGGCACAATACAACCGTTGGGCAGGGGCATCGGCAAAAAAGAGCCCGTAGCATGGATGCCCCCTGGTATTTATGGGGTGGTGCGGTGGCGGAAGAAGAGGTGACCACCACTACCACCGCACTTCACAATAAAACATAACATACAACATCACAGTGTGAGCTGTCAAAACGTGGGAAAAGTGCAGTCAGTGGCCCCTTTAAACCCTGTTCTCCAGTCCTCACCCTTTACCTAAAAAACTCCACTGACCCCAATCTCTCACAACATCAGACCGAAACATGTATGTGAAAATTACAGTGGGGTAAAAAAGTATTTAGTGAGCCACCAATTGTGCAAGTTCTCCCACTTAAAAGATGAGAGAGGTCTCCAATTTTCATCATAGGTATACCTCAACTATGAGAGACAAAATGAGAAAAAAAAATCCAGAAAATCACATTGCCTGATTTTTTTAAAGAATTTATTTGCAAATTATGGTGCAAAATAAGTATTTGGTCAATAACAAAAGTTCATCTCAGTACTTTGTTATATACCCTTTGTTGGCAATGACAGAGGTCAAACATTTTCTGTAAGTCTTCACAAGGTTTTCACACACTGTTGCTGGTATTTTGGCCCATTCCTCCATGCAGATCTCCTCTAGAGCAGTGATGTTTTGGGGCTGTCGCTGGGCAACATGGACTTTCAACTTCCTCCAAAGATTTTCTATGGGGTTGAGATCTGGAGACTGGCTAGGCCACTCCAGGACCTTGAAATGCTTCTTACGAAGCCACTCCTTCGTTGCCCGGGCGGTGTGTTTGGGATCATTGTCATGCTGAAAGACCCAGCCACGTTTCATCTTCAATGGCCTTGCTGATGGAAGGAGGTTTTCACTCAAAATCTCACGATACATGGCCTCATTCATTCTTTCCTTTACATGAATCAGTCGTCCTGGTCCCTTTGCAGAAAAACAGCCCCAAAGCATGATGTTTCCACTCCCATACTTCACAGTAGGTACGGTGGTGCAGTAGTTAGCACTGTTGCCTTACAGCTAGAAGGTTCCTGGTTCAAATCCCCAGGTTGGCAGGGGTTGGAACCTTTCTGTGTGGAGTTTGCATGTTCTCCCTGTGCTGTGTGGGTTTACTCCGGGGGCTCCGGTTTCCTCCCACAATCCAAAGACATGCATGTTAGGTTAATTGGCTGTTCTAAATTGTCCCTAGATATCTGTTTCCTATAGGCCCTTAGAATAGAGGGTTAGTATTAGTGAAAGCGCTTTGAGTGGTCTTTGTGATTAGAAAAGCGCTATATAAGTACAGGTTAGTTAGTGTTCTTTGGATGCAACTCAGCATTCTTTCTCCTCCAAACACGACAAGTTGAGTTTTTACCAAAAAGTTCTATTTTGGTTTCATCTGACCATATGACATTCTCCCAATCCTCTTCTGGATCATCCAAATGCTCTCTAGCAAACTCCAGACGGGCCTGGACATGTACTGGCTTAAGCAGGGGGACACGTCTGGCACTGCAGGATTTGAGTCCCTGGCGGCATAGTCTGTTACTGATGGTAGGCTTTGTTACTTTGGTCCCAGCTCTCTGCAGGTCATTCACTAGGTCCCCCCATGTGGTTCTGGGATTTTTGCTCACCGCTCTCATGATCATTTTGACCCCACGGGATGAGATCTTGCGTGGAGCCCCAGATCGAGGGAGATTATCAGTGGTCTTGTATGTCTTCCATTTTCTAATAATTGCTCCCACAGTTGATTTCTTCACACCAAGCTGCTTACCTGTTGCAGATTCGGTCTTCCCAGCCTGGTGCAGGTCTACAATTTTGTTTCTGGTGTCCTTTGACTGCTGTTTGGTCTTGGCCATAGTGGAGTTTGGAGTCTGAATGTTTGAGGTTGTGGACAGGTGTCTTTTATACTGATAATGAGTTCAAACAGGTGCCATTAATACAGGTAACGAGTGGAGGACAGAGGAGCCTCTTAAAGAAGTTGTTACAGGTCTGTGAGAGCCAGAAATCTTGCTTGTTTGTAGGTGACCAAATACTTATTTAACACCATAATTTGCAAATAAATTCTTTAAAAATGAGACAATGTGATTTTCTGGATTTTTTTTTTCTCATTTTGTCTCTCACAGTTGAGGTACAGTGATCCCTCGCTACTTCGCGCCTCACCTTTCGTGCCCTCAGTGCATGGCGGATTTTTCAAAAATATTCATCAAAAATTCAAAATTGAGAAAAAACATCAGGTATCAACACGGAGAGCCCGCACAACTCAAAATCCACCTCTCTGATTCGCTGGCCAGCACCCCCCCCCCCCCCCCAAGAGATCGCTCCCGACTCTAGATTTTGTTCTCGTGTTGGCTCGGCTCGGGAATCTCACGATGTTTAATGAACATCGCGAGATGTCTCAGAGAGAGAGAGAGAGAGAGAGAGAGAGAGAGAGAGAGAGAGAGAGAGAGAGAGAGAGAGAGAGAGAGAACGTACGTATTATTTATATTATTTATACATTATTTTATGTATATTATTTATATTAATATTTTATTTACATGTTTCAAACTATTCTTTAATGTTCTAATGATAACATATGCATTTATAGGGTTAATATACACATATTGATATTATATATACACAAAAAAAATGTATGTAAAAAATGGGGGGGGGGTGACGCTACTTCGCGGTTTTTCAGTTTTCGTGGTTGGTTCTGGACCCCATTAACCGCGATAAGTGAGGGATCACTGTATACCTATGATGAAAATTGGAGACCTTGCTCATCTTTTAAGTGGGAGAACTTGCGCAATTGGTGGCTGGCTAAATACTTTTTTGCCCCACTGTATGTATGATTTTCTTTTTCTACACTTCACAATGTATCATTGTCTCTTTTCAAGCTACATATCTAGTCCTTTAGTATGTGTTGATTGTAATATGAGCGAATTTATTTGGCAACAGTCACTTCACTTCCACCTTGACTGGAACAAGTTAGAAAACTGTAACTTTCTTGTTAGCCATTGTTGGCAATGCAGTAATTTGCATATAAAACACCATGTTCAGGGATGGAAGTTGGACAGTAATGTGTGTATGACTTAGAGCTGTGCAATATGACCAAAATTTCATGTCACAATATGTCATCTTATATCACAATAATGATATCATGTCGTATTCTATATCATATTCTACAGTTTAGATAATCACATAAAAAGGACCATCTTTTTTTTTCTTTTTTTACATTTTAAATTGCATACTGAAAAAAAAAATCAGTTGTACAAATTGAACAAGTGGCAGCCTGAAGACTGCCATTCTGGTCTGATTTAACCTGTATGCATTTTTTTAAAACTATTTCAGATTGGCTATGATCTGAAAATTAAAGGCACAAAAGGTAATGTAAAAAATACATGTGATCACTTCAACTTTATTCATTATCGCTACTTGACTAATTAAAATTATTAGAAATCAAATAAATTAAACTACTTTGCTCCGCCGACACGTTTTAATTTAATGATTATTTGTTTCATTTATGTGCAGCTATCATAAACTTTTGCCGCTTTAACAAAAATTTTCCAGAAAAAAACTAAGAAACTCAGTAGCAATTTAAACCAAAGAAATGATGGTCTGTCTCTTCGTGACAACCTAGCATCGTCATTTAGCATTTGCTGCTTATTAGAGTGAGATGGTTATAATGTGACTTGCCTCCAAGTTTCCACAGCGGGAACCAGTTCAACACCCCTGACGCACAGAAATGGCAGCTATCTCACCTAACCATTACTTTCAAGCTAGTTACTGTGCTACTTACTGGAATAAAGCCCGGCCACCACCCACACAGCTGTTCTGCTGCGAGCACTGGGGAGAGAGGCAGGGCGCTGACTTAGTAGTGTATGAGGAGTTTTGCTGAAGAAATGGAGTAAATGCATTTTAAATCCCAATATAAACGATGGTGTTAGATGAAACAATAGACATTTTTATTTCATCATCCGATATACAGGGTGTCCATAAAGTCTCTTTACAATTTAACAAATTTATTACAAAAGCAAATGAATAGACAAATCTGTGGAAATTATTACAAAATGAGGAGCAGATATTGAAGTTTTTTTGCCTTATTTAATGCACCTCTATATGGGCACCATTAGTTGCACGAAGCACATCAAGACGATACTCGATTTCTTGCCATGTTCGCTGTAGCATAGCCTCATCAGTGGTGGTAATGGCATCAGGGATCTTTTGCTTCAAGTTGTTGATGTACCGTATCTTTGTTCGATACACAATATCTTTGACATAACCCCATAGAAAGAAGTCCAGGGGAGTGATCTATGGTGAATGAGGTGGCCAGGGAATTGGGCCATCCCTTCCAATCCACCGGTCTGCAAATGTTTGATTTAGGAACCCACGAACATTGAAATGCAGAAATGCTATGTGATTTAAAAACTCTGATAACCACGGAGTGCATAGAACTAATCTGATTAACATATCTCATAAATTGCTTTTGTAATAAATTTTTTTTAAATTGTAAAGAGATTTTGTGGACACCTTGTATATTGTCATATCGCACAGCCTTGGCATGACTGAACCAAAGAGACATAAAATAGAAACATAGTTTGTTGAAGTGCGGCACATCGGTGCAGCCATCTTCAAAAGAGAAATGGTGAGGGATGGTTGACTTTGAAATCAGGAGAACTTTCCAAGTGAAACTTCTGGTTGGGAACTTGAGAAATACCAGCATGAGCAAAAGCTGTGATCTTATCATGGCCATCTGATAGCATCATAAACCCCAGGTTGGAAACCACCGAGGACTATAAGTAGAGGAAAACTGTATTTGTTTTTGTTGCCATTGCATAATGCACAAAACGAAGACAGCCAGAAAAATGATTGGTCCTAACTGAATGTTTCTGTAACTAGAGGACACTCTCTAGAGATGCAGACCCACATCCCAAATGCCCAATAACTTTTTGAGAAATGGATTAGCAGTGACAATTTTTGACCTTGTGATGTTGACCTCTGCCCCTAAAGCAACAGGTTTCCACTGTGTGTCTTGGTCTACCCCTGTACCAAGTTTGGTGATTGCATCTTCAACTGTTCCTATTTTATTCAACGGACAAACATGCATGCATGCATTCATACTTACACAGATGCGGATAAACGCTCTACCCACACGCCAACTATTGCCAGCGTGGGCAAATGGAGCAGGAATACGTTAAACTATGAATTGTTCAAACACTGGCCCAACCCATCTGCTCCCCCTGAGTCACACATATTTGCAGTTATTTAGATAATCTAGAAAGTTTTGCGTGCAAGTCCAACGTTGCTGCAGCAGTATCCTGCCTGAATCACCAGTTTGTTTTTGCACAATATAACAATTTAATCTCTTTAGTTTCCATCACTCTCCTACAAACACAAGTGGCAATAACATTTGTTTAGAAATGAGACTGTGTGCCAGCTCAGGAAACTTTTGAGATCCTACTGAAAGTAGTCCTTCATGGGAGGAAGAAAAGCCTCACCCATAGACCCCACCCACATCCCCCCACCAGGGTTGGGATGACAAGGGAAAAGGGTTTTATTTTTTCTTCATATAGGTCTGGAACTCATTGAGAGAACACATTTACAAATGCTTGCTCTGCTTGATAAACTCTGAGTAGGAGGAAGGAAAAGAGGAAAGATAAAGTAAAAAAATGCCCTTCTTGGAGCGAGACAAATCTTGGTGACCATGATTACATTGCATCTTTTATTTACATTATACATTCACTACTTCATTCTTGAAATTCTTGTATTCTTCCATGCTGGATTTTTATAATTTTCAGGAAAGCCGCCAAATTATTTGTGTGAAGCAGCTTAAAAACAGCACCCTCTAGGAATGCTTCCATAGAACACTTGTTTTTTTGATAGTAACGTGTAGATTTTTGAAAACAACCATCACGAGTGTCAAATTCCTCATGAGATCAGACGCCTCTCTTGAGGGATTTCAAGCCAGCATTCACCAGAGTTGCTGATGTTTTCATGACAACCAAAAATGTCATTCACTTACAAAGCTGAAGTCAGGAATATAAATGGAAGCCAGAAGTGGTTTTCCCTTTTTGGTTTGTTTAACAACCTGAGTTGTTTTTACTTGTATGGTATCTAAGAATCAGCAAATTGGCTTGTCTGTACTGTACACATATCCAGTTTGGGTTTTTTTTTTTTCTAATGTACAACACAGTATCTCCACTCCATTAGTCCTCCTTCAGTTTTATATTGGTTCCTTAGAATAGTTTATACATGACAGACAGATACAGAAATGGTCCGTTTATTCCTGGGAAAATGCTTTCTAGACCAGTGTCGGCATGTTGGCTTTTAAAAACCTCAAGACCCACCATGGGATGTAGGTTTGTTTCTTTATGCCTTCATAATGACAAAAGAGGTGAGATTTTTTTTTTTTTTTTCAAGAAATGGGCTATGAATTTTTCAGTTTCCTTGTCGTTTCATTCACAGATGATAGATCTACATGCTCTGTGTTTAGCTACTCTTTGCTGGGGATCTCTCTGCCTGACACAGTAGGAGGCACAGCACATTGCACGAGTCAAACGGGATTCTGTTGAGATGAATAACTTACACTCCCTAGTCTGTTCTTTTTGAAGGGCAGAAAATACCTGAGCGGTTACGATGACCTTGTAACTAAAACTGTATTCATGTTGTGTTCATCTCCCTTTTTTTTCCATAGAGGGTAAAAACTGTCTTTTATCTGGACTTACACTATTGTCCAAAAGTCTCCTGATTTCCTTCTATTGCTAGGATAACAGGAAATCAGTGGAGTGATTTATTGAAACTTGCAAACATGAATGGGGAAAAATTCAGGATATTGTACAATTCTAAGGAGCTATGAAGCCAGTATTTGGTGTCATCAGAGTCTGAACTCTCCAGGAGTTTTCTTGGAATTCCTACAGAGTCTTTGAGAATAGCTCTACAGGCTTCTTGAGGGAAGCGCTTCTTTGGATGTTGGCTGCCCTTTGTTCCATTCTGTGTCAATGATCCCACTCCATAAGACGTGTTGCTACTGATTTTCAGCCCAGTTCTTGTGTAATTTGGCAGAACTCAGTCTTTTGTCCCTGTTCCCCTTCCTTAAGAATGACCTATTGATAGACATCCTTCTATTGAGACCATTCTGATGTCTTCGCCAAGCAGTAGGTGGTTCAACCAAAGGGACAGGTGCGTCACTCAGGTCTTTTGTCAGGTCTAAAATGGTTCTGATGGATTTTTTTTTTTAAACTATTTTTAGGAAAATTATTTTCAGACACTGTTGGTCTGCTGTAGATTAGTAGTTTGGTTTTTTTTTTTTTTTTAAAGCCTGCTACTTCTTCTCCGCTCCTTGGATCCTTACCTTATCATGGTGAAGGGGTTTGAGTGCCCGAATGATACCAGAAGCTATGTTGTCGGGGGGTCTCACAAGGCAAATTGGTCCCAGGTGAAGGGCCAGACTAAAGTTGTGGTCAGACCAAATGTGAGTAAATTTAGTCGCGTGGCCAGAATATATGTTAACTCAATGTATTCATGCAAGTAAATTTAGTGACACAAATTTACTCACGCAAATGAATTGAGTTAACATGTGTTCTGGCCGTGCAAATAAATTTACTTGTGTTTGGTGTGAACACAACTTAAGAGCGGTCCAGTGGATCTCCATGGAAAAACGTTATGTTAAGGACTTAGTGTACCCAAAGGAGGGGCATGGGGCCGCCCTCCAATGGGCTCACCACCTGAAGCTGGGATCATGGTGCTGTGTGAACCGGGCAGAAGTCTGGGCTACTCTGCCTGGACTGATGCCCCCGCAACCTGGATCCCCGGATAAGTAGCAGAAGATGGATGGATGAATGCTGCTAGGGTTGGCTTCTTTTGGCTTCCACTTGTCTAGTGGAAAGTAGTCAGTTACAAGGTTTTAGCTTCATTCATCATAAATTATTACCTCCGCCAGGCCGCAGGAGGTTATGTTTTTGCCAGCGTTTGTCTGTCTGTCTGTCTGTTGGTTAGCAAGATAACTCAAAAAGTTTTGGACGGATTTCCATGAAACTTTCAGGCGTTGTTGGAAATGGTACAAGGAAGAACTGATTAAATGTTGGGGATGATCCGCATCACCATCTGGATACAGGAATTTTTTAAAGGATTCTTTAACATTGTGAGATACGGCCATTTTCAACATGTGTGCAGGCGCAATGGAGGGCGCTGGTCGTCGTGTCTGACGAACACGAACTCCGCGTTCTTCAAAGTTTTAGGCACAAAAGCACGCGGAAAACAGTGGTGGGCCGGGCCTGGCAGCGTGCCTGTGTTTGCGCTACACTGCAAAAGCTGAGACGGGCAGCTGTCTGGCGCGGGATTATTTGGCAGAAATTCCCCGGGCAGCCATAGGGGCTGCGCAAAAACAAGCTCTCTGCCGGGGAAGCTTCCAAATCCTCTTTTGCCGCGGGGCGCAACCCCAATATAAAACCCACGGCAACCTGTCTACCCAATTTGCATCCGTCAGTGAAGCCCTGAGTGCTGCTTTCAGTGATCTATGAAAACGCTCGCATAACCCATTGGCCTGTGGGTTGTACGCGGTTGTGCGATGAATTGCAACGCCCGCAGCCTGGGAGTTTGGAGATGGAGGAGATGGACACAACACCAACACTTCAGTTTATTACGTCTGCCAAGGAGGTAATGCTTTTACTACTGAACCACTAATCCTATCATTGTGAATCCAATTGCTAGTCATATGTTTTCATGGTCAAGGAATCTGAAAACGTACACACAAACACTGTATGGGAGGAACTGTGGCGCTTGGCGGAGATCTGCGCTCTCTGAGTGCTTTTCTAGTTAACAATGGGATCAGCACAAACTTAAACAATTAAATTAAAGTTGGATTTTTTTTCTAATTAATTAAAAACCTTATATAGCATGCTAGCAGTTGCCTATAGGATTGGCCATATTGTGGATTGGTGACCTAGTGGTAAAGCATCTGCCCCACAGCTGGGAGGTCGTGGGTTCAAGCCCTGGCTGGGTCATACCAAAGACCATATAAAAATGGTACTTCCCGCCTTCTAGCTTGGTGCTCAGCATAATAGAATGGGGGAAGGAAAAAGTTGTTTGTGGCGGCGCCTTGCATGACAGCGACCCCTCTGACTCTAGATGTGATGAACATTGTAGATAGGAGAAACGTAATTTCGTTCTGCTGTACATGATTGGCTGTATGGATTGAATGACAATAAAGTTGGCTTCTCCTTCTTGTATTAAAGAGTCATTATGGACACTGGCATTTGATACTGTATGCCAACCATATCTCTCCATGCAGTAGCCTTCGAGTGTTGCTCCAGATTGAAAAGCTTTTCCAGTCTTTTCTTGTACTATTCTTTTCTTTTCTTGTCCATAGTTGTGGTTTTATGTAAAAGCATTAGCTCCTAAAACCTCGAGAAATGCAAAAGGGGTGATGAATGTACTGATTTCTGAGTACAACTTTGTCTAGGAGGTGAAAAACAATGCCCCCCTTTGTGTTAGCCTCTCTGAGCCGTCTGCTCTTTCATCTAAAACACAAAAGATGTTTAACACTTATGGTCACTGCTGGGTCTGAGCTGTGCCATTAAGTCCACCGTGCCTCAGCCATGGCTCCAGGGCAGCAGCTCTATCCCCCCCCCGCCCCAACAACAAGCCCTTTCATCGGCTGCACCCATGAGCTGCTGTGCATACAAAGTGGGCAGTGTTGAGTCAGTGCCTCTCTGCTAACCCCAGAGAACATTTTCTACTTAAGGAGTTGGGATGACGGGAGGTGTGCAGACACCAGAATGGAGGAGAGAAATATTTTCTGAAGGTTGACTTTCAAATGTCTTTAGCTTTTGGGAGTTGTATAAGTGGCTCATCCTTTTGGCAGCTGTGGCAAGATGTTACCAACACCTTAGAGATTTGGAATGTCGTCTCTAACCATGCATCTAGTTAGTCTTTGCAATGGCCCCGGTCATGCAGAACAACAGAATGGCCACAAAGAATTTAGACTAAGCAGACCATTAACATTCACCTGAAATTCTTTCTGCTTGGATGCAATAAGATGGCATGTGAAATAGTTAAGAACATAGTAAAGCACAACCATTCCACAGCTTTAAGATTGTCTTCATTGTTTTTTTTAAAGGATATCATGTGACCTACTGTAACCTGCTGGTGGAGCATGGCAAATAGATCATCAATGTCATTAGACACTCAAGGGGCTATTACACATTTATGCCTATGTGTTGGAGCCTGTTTCAAGAGCATAATGAAAAAATCTGCTTGCAGATGGATTAGAAAGAAAACTTCCTTTCGCCTCATAGTTTTCTCCCACTCAAACAATTGATATTTATGTAGACAAATCAAGAAGATGATATTTAAGCCCCTTTTCCACTAGTACCTACTTGGCCTGATTCATCTTGACTCTACTTGAAGGATGTATCATATCAATGAAAGGAAGAAAACCTTAAGCACCTTAATCTCAATGCTGCCATCCTTGTATACACATATTGAGTATGTGTACCTTGGTGCTAGTTAAAAAGGAAAATAAATGCACCTTCTTCTTTATCACTGTAAAAAAAAAATTGGATTTAAATTAGGGATACATGTTATCGATTTATTCATTAATTGATAACTGATTCACCTTATCGATCAATTAACGATTAATCGATGAGCAGCATTTTTCCTGAGAATCTGAATTTCCCTCATACAATACGGTATATCTTTAACATGTAAAAAGTTGCTGTTTTTTCATATACTGAATTAAACATGAACATCATATTCCTCAATGTTTTGTTGTACCATTTGTATTTTTTTTACTACAGACAATAGCAATTTTTGTAGTTGTACAAATTTTGCACTGTATAGTGTTGTACTATGTGCTGGTACAGCTCAGTAAAGTACAAATATCATGATTTTTTAATTTATTTTAAAAACTATTACCAGTATCATAAAATTTTATCATTTTTAGTTATATTAAAAAAACACTTTCACATTCTAATTTACTGAGATGCACTGGTAGACTGTTTTAACAGGGAAATAAATTGTGTGAGCTGCTTCATCTGTTGCATGTTAAATATTATCACAGTATCCCGGAAATCCAGGCAAACCCAGTACGATCTGGGGTCCCTCTGTTGTCTGTTACCTCAGGGGCAACTTGAGTCCGGTCTGCTTTTCCATCTAGCGGCAGGTTGAACACAGCGGGGATAGGTTTTTGTGCTCGTGTAGCCTGCTGCAGTCCGTTTCTTCGCCCTGTTGATTTGAAGTAGTCGGGTGGACATTGGAACGTGCCATTGGAACTTGTTGTGGCTCTCCAACATAACCCAGGAGGGCGAGTTTTTTCGCTCTGCACAGTGCATGCGCTCTGGGGGCTTAGCGTCTTCTTCTGCTTTTTTGGTTGAAATGTTAAGTTACAGAATTTACAGTGGGGAAAATAAGTATTGAACACGTCAATATTTTTCTCATTAAACATATTTCTGATGGAACCATTGAACTGAGATTTTCACCAGATGTCAGTAACAACCCAAGTAATCCATACATACAAAGAAATCAAGGCAACTGTGTTAAAAAAAGTTATATTTTAAAAAAGATGTATTTAATAAAGTGTAACAACACAGGGAATAAGTATTGAACACATGAAGAAAAAGAGGTCCACTTTATTAAATATAACTTGTTTGGTGAACACAGTTGCCTTGATTTCTTTGTATGTATGGATTACTTGGGTTGTTACTGATATCTGGTGAAAATCTCAGGTCAATGACTCCATCAGAAATATGTTTAATGAGAAAAATATTGATGTGTTAAATACTTATTTTCCCCACTGTAAATTCTATAACTTAGCATTCTTGGTTTGACAGTTAAGCTTGGCTGGATACAGCTTTCATTCGATAACTAAAGAAAAAGTATTGTCCTGGTTAGGTGTTTTTATTTTCAGCCTGCAAGCCGAGCAAACAAGAGGAGTACCGGTGTCCTTACCGTGACACCCATGTACTCAACGTGGTCACATCTGGACCAGCAGAAGCCACCCTCACCGCCCAGATCCCAACCCAGGGCAAACGGCACCAAGCTGTGCAACCCAAGGCCCACCTCAGATGCACCACCAGCAACACAGGCCGGCGACCTCCCACCCCAACCTCGGGGGCTGGGGGGCTAAGCATGCAAACCTACCCCAGATCCTGAGGTGTGTCCACACACCAGTCCCCGTTTCTTCCACAGCCATAGTCTCAGACACAACGGCACACCTACACATACAAACACGCAAGCACACACCCCTACCCACACACGGAGTCCCTCCCTCTGCATGCACACCCTCCAGGCACCCACTCAAAGGCACATGGACACACACACATCTATCTGTTCACTTTCAGGTGCAGATATCAGGCTTCTGCTGCGATCCTCTCAGAAGCAGCAACTGTTTCTTGTGTTTTCTCTCATTTGTTTTTCTTTTCTTTTTCTTGCCCTCCCCACTCCTTCACCCCCACTCCTTCCTACTTCATATCCCCTCAATTCCCTCCCCCATTCCTCCCTGTCAGATCCAGCATAAGTAAGACAATATAAATAAAGTATTAGTCTATAAATACTGTTTATATACAGCATGCATTAAATATGAGCAGAGCTTCTTTTGGCAAAGTAAATTCAATTCAGCTTTATTTACATAGCACCATTTCACAACAACAGTCATGTCACAGCATTTTCAAAATGTAGGGGAAAACCCCACAATTGCAGAAAGACCCCAGCAATCAGACGATCCCCTGTGAGCAAGCACTTGGGAGAGGGGAAAAACTACCTTTTAGCAGGAAGAAACCTCCAGCAGAACCAGGCTCAGAGAGGGGCAGTTATCTGTTGCGACTGGCTGGGGGGTGAGGGGATAGAGAAGAAGAAAAGAACAGACATGTAGAGAACAAACAGCACGACGGGGACTCAATCTGTTTGGCACAATAAGGTGAGCAGATATTGTTTCTGCTTGCCAAGCTGCTGGACAGAACAGGATATTAAAAAAAAAAAAAGGACCAGCTGGGGGTAGACACACTAAGCTGCTCTGAGCTAAATTAACTACTGTATTGTTTGCACTACTTAGCCCAGCCACAGGGGGGTGCACAAGCCAGTGTATTCCTAGTGCTGGTCCCAAGCCCGGGTAAATGGGGAGGGTTGTGTCAGGGAGGGCATGCAACGTAAAACCTTTGCAAAATCAAACATGCGGATCATGACAAATGAGACTTTCGTACCGGGTCGGTCGAGGCCCGGGTTAACAACAACCAACACCGGTGCTGTTAACGACAGGGTGCCGGTGGAAATTGGGCTACTGTTGGTCAAAGATCGAGGAGGAGGAGAGGGGGAAGACATGTTAGGAAGGAGAGAGTGAAAAGGAAAGGTAAAAGGGTGGCAGTGAGAGTTGGGACGTTAAATGTAGGGATTATGACTGGTAAAGGCAGTGAGTTGGCTGATGTGATGGAGAGAAGAAAGGTAGATATACTGTGTGTTCGGGAAACCAGATGGAAGGGAAGCAAGGCTAGGAGCAATGGAGGGGGATTTAAACTATTATGTCATGGTGTAGATTGGAAGAGAAATGGAGTAGAAGTAATCTTGAAGGAAGAGAATGTGAAGAGTGTTCGGAAGGTAAAGAGGGAGTCGGACAGAATCATGAGTTTGAAGCTAGAAGTCAAAGGTGTGATGTTGAATGTTTTCAGTGCTTATGCCCCACAAGTTGGATATCAGGTAGAAGAGAGAGGAATTCAGGAGTAAGTTGGATGAAGTAGTAGAGCATGTTTGCAGGAGGAGAGAGTGGTGATTGAAGCGGACTTTAATGGACATGTAGATGAAGGGAACAGAAGTGATGAGGAGGTTCTGGGTAGGTATGGTCTTTAGGAGAGAAATGTGGAAGGACAGTTGGTTGTGGATTTTGCTAAAAGGATGGAAACAGCTGTGGTGAACGCATGCTTCAAGAACAGAGAGGAACATAGGGTGACTTACAAGAGCGGAGGAAGGTGCACACAGGTGGACTACATCTTATGCAGAAGGAGAAATCTAAAAGAGATACTGTAGGAGAGTGCAATGTGGTGGTAGGGGAGAATGCTAGACAACATCTGATGGTAGTCTGTAGGATGACTTTGCAAAGCAGGAAAAAGAAAACAGTGAAGGCAGAGCCAAAGATTAAGTGGGGGAAGTTACAGAAATAAGAAGGTAGCACAAAGTTCAGGAAGGAGTTGATGCAGGCTCTGGGTGGTAGGGAAGAATTCCCAGATGACTGGGAAAATACAGCAAAAGTATTGAGGAAAATGGATAGAAAGGTATGTGGTGTATCCAGTGGACAGAGGAAGGAAGACAAGGAGACTTAGTGGTAGAATGAGGAGGTACAGGAAAGTATTCAAAATAAGAGGTTAGCAAAGAAAAAGTGGGATAGTCTGGGAGATGAAGAAAATAGACAGGAGTATTTGGAATCTAGGCACATGGCAAAGGGAGAGGTGGCAAAGGAAAAGGCATATAGTGAGTTGTATGAGAGACTGGACACTAAGGAAATGGTAAATGGCGTTCACTTATATAGCGCTTTTTCTCATCTCTGGATGACCAAAGCGCTTTACAGATCCTGCTATCCACCCATTCATGCACACATTCACACACTGATGGCGGCAGAGCTGCCATACACACACAGGTGCTAGCCTGGCCACCAGGCTAGCACCTGTGGAAAGGAAGGAGAAAAGTAGTTGTCGTCTGGCTAGACATAGAGATCAAGCTGGAAAGGATTACAGCAGGTTAGGTTGATTAAGGACAGAAATGGTAATGTACTAACAAATAACGAGAGTGTGTTGAGAAGATGGAAGGAGTACTTTGAAGAGCTGATGAATAAAGAAAATGAGAGAGAGAGGAGGATGGATGAAGCAAAGATATTGAACAAGGAAGTCCCGAGGATTAGCAAGGTGGAAGTGAGGGCAGCTTTGAAGAGGATGAAGAATGGAAAGGCGGTTGGTCGAGATGACATACAGTACCTGTGGCGGTATGGAGATGTTTAGGAGAGATGGTAGTGAACTTTTTAACCAGATTGTTTAACACAATCTTGGAGAATGAGAGGATGCCAGAGGAGTGGAGAAGAAGTGTTTTGGTACCAATTTTCAAGAACAAAAGTGATGCTCAAAGCTGTAGTAACGATCGAGGTATAAAGCTCATCAGCCACACTATGAAGATATGGGAAGGAGTTGTTGAAACCATGTTAAGAGGAGAAGTGACAGTGAGCAGCAGTATGGTTTCATGCCAAGAAAGAGTACTACAGATACAATGTTTGCTCTAAGAGTGTTGATGGAGAAGTATAGAGAAGGTCAGAAGGAGTTGCACTGTGTTTTTGTGGATCTAGAGAAAGCATATGATAGGGTACCAAGAGAGGAAGTGTGGTACTGTATGAGAAAGTCAGGAGTAGCAGAGAAGTATGTGAGGGTGGTGCAGGACATGTATGAGGACAGTGAGATGGTGGTGATGTGCACTGCAGGAGTGACAAATGGATTCAAGGTGGGAGTGTGATTGCATCAGGGTTGGCTCTGAGCCCCTTCTTGTTTGCCATGGTGATGGACAGGCTGACAGATGAGGTCAGGCAGGAGTCTCTGTGGACCATGATGTTTGCAGACGACATTGTGATCTGCAGTGAGAGTAGGGAGCATGTGGAAGACAACTTGGAGAGGTGGCAATATGCTCTGGAGAGAAGAGGAATAAAAGTCAGTAGAAGCAAGAGAAAATATGAGTGTGAATGAGAGGGGGGCAGGTGCAACGGTGAAGATGGAAGGAGTAGTGGTAGTGAAAGTAAATGAGTTTAAATACCTGGGGTCAACCATCCAAAGCAATGGAAAATGCACAAGAGAGGTGAAGAAGAGAGTGCAGGCAGGGTGGAGTGGGTGGAGACAACGTAAGAGAGGCAAGGCTGAGATTGTTTGGACATGTGCAGAGGAGGGATAGTGGACATATTAGACAAAGGATGTTGAAGATGGAGCTGCCAGGCAGGAGGAAAAGAGGAAGACCACAGAGAAGATTCATGGATGTAGTAAAGGAGGACATGGAGAGGGTTGGTGTTACAGAGGAAGATGCAAGCAACAGGGTGAGATGGAGACGGATGATCTGCTGTGGTGACCCCTAAAGAGAGCAGCCAGAAGATTTGCACTACCTACCATTGTCTTGCTTTCTTTTCTCCTCTTCCTCTTTTTTCTTCTTTCTTTTGTCACTGTCAGACTTTGCTTCATTTTGATACAGCCACTCTCACTTGTTTGCTTACATAAGACGTGCACCAGTACTTGCTTACAGTGAGAGGTGGTTGTGGGGCCCCCTGCTGTAGCGATTCAAAGTTGGTCAGCCCTCAAGGGGGCCCTCTCCTGGCCTGGGCCCCAAGCATTTTCCTGTCCTGCCTGCCCCAATGCAGCACCTCTGGGCATGCATGATGACCATCCAATCAAAGGACATGAAACTGCAGATGTTATTGTGCCCTTGCAAGCTTGCCCCCGTATGGCAAACTCAAAATCTGATTGGTTGAAGTAAGAGTCTCATTACCGTTTATTTTAAGCTACAAACACCTGTAACCATGATTCTGAAGGCCTCAAGGTTTTTTCTTTTTTTCTTTTTTACCCCAGCAGCACATGATGGTTGAAATATGTTGGGACAAAAACTCTAACATACACTGCACTACTGGAAGTGGTTACCATAGTTACAGATGAAATGATTATCCATAAATGTTTCTACAAAAAAGCAGGAAGTATAGAAGTGTTCCTTTTGACCGACTACCTTGACTGACTGATTTTGTGTGGGTTCACTTTTTTTTTCCCCCAACCACCTGAGTCAGCTTGGAGGTTGCAGTAGGAGCAGCCATGTTTGGATAGAGTGCAAAGGTTTACCTTTTGAACGTAGGGTGCTGCTTGCCAAAATATACATCTATCGACTCTATTCAGCAGTCTGGAATATTTCTAAATTTTTTTGGTCACCACCTTCTCTCCGTTCATACTCGCATAATGTTAGCATGTGTAGTTTTGAGCCACATGGGTTTGCAAATGACAATTTGAGACGGATTCAAGTTACCCGCAACTTTTCCTCAAAATCACCATAACATAAACACCGTAGCGTCTGATGAAGAAGATGCAGCAACTTTTAAGGGCGTCCATTTTTAAGTTAGCATCTTGTTGGTCCTTCCTGCCCAGCTTGTGAGTTTTCATTAAAGTAGCTTCACTGAATATATTAGAAAATTTGAGCAGCCCAAACAAATGGAAAGTAGATGGCATTTGTGCAATTTCCTGCAAAGCAGTAAGTTGGAACTGTGTTTTTAGAGCTCTATTTGCAGCCCTTTCATGTTATTGTTATGGCGGCAAGACTTCTCTGGGGGTTTGGTTATATGCGTCTGGAGATAAGAACGGGGAAGCAGTTTTTAGACTGTCATGCAGATATAACTTGCTTTCCCAAAATCATTTATTCATGACTTGGAAAAGTGAGCTAGTCTGCCAGCTCCCTTCTCACCTCATTGTGCTGTCAGCGTTATTGATGACGTCGCCATGCCAATTCATTAACAGCGCTCTGTAAAAGTCACCATGTCTTCACTGTCTTCCAATGTACCCGAGGGACAATAAAGACTTTTGTTGAGGTGTTTTTAAGGTTTTCTATTCATATAGCTGTTTGCTTTTTGCTTCATAATTTTCTCCCACTGCAGCCAGATGCAAACAGATGTTTTTTTCAAAAGTAGTGCACTCCAAAAATTATTTAAAAAAAAAAAATAATTTACCCAGTAGACATTCCAATGTGTTTCTTCGGGTTAGGGATGATTCTTGGGAGAGGTCTATTGTTAATTTAAAGGAATGGGTTTGTGTTGGCTGAATGGACCTGAATGTACAGTATGCAAGGTCCTACTGTTTATTAGCCGATTTCAGGAGAGGCGAAATCAGGCAAGTGCCCAGAGAGTACATAACTCCACCAAGGTTTTCTGTCCACCAGTTAAAATCATCATAATTGATCTGTGCCTGTGTGTTTTAAGGTTTATTAGGTCATTATTTCTCATGATATAGCAAACATTGATAGAGAAGCCCTGTCTCACCATGTTGAAAAAGGTAATAATCCAGAATCGGCCCCAAATGCATGAGGGTCACCGACGATGTATTTATTTTTTAATCAAAATCTGTGCAGTAGTTTTTGCATAATTCTGCAAATAATCAAACAAGTTCTAATAATCGCACAGACCACCGAGGCAGAGGTAATATCGTCGGCATGTATGGAATGTAAAGGGGGGTGTGGCTCGGGGGCCGGCGGGCCTATAACTGATCATTGGGCGGGTCTTCATCCAGGTTATGCTCAAGGTTTGGGTCAAATGTCAGGGGATCTGGACACTTGTGTGATTACAGAAAAGCGCTTCTCCTCTCAGGGAGCTGCCTGGATGCTCACCAAACTCACACACAGCGACGCTCAGGTACGTCGAGGTCAAAGGCGAACGTCACAAGCAATGCGTACGTGCCATTTCAACTTTGAGTAGGCTTAGGTCGTATACATGTGCAGAGAGAAGCAAAGGGAGCTGGTGAACTCTGGCTGGGTTCATCACACCGGAATGAGTCATTAGTCTGGTTCATTATACTGGTGAGGTGGTTTTCCTTTAACTTTGGCCAAAAAAATCCATGGATACACCAGAAAAAAAAATAATCTGTGGAAGAAACACCATGACATCCAAGGCAAATGCTCACTTTCACACTTTCTATTGTCTTTTGCTCAGCGAGCTTTTTTTTTCTTTTTTTGTTTCAGGGAAGATTCTGTTTAGGAGGAGCCATATTAGAGATGTTGCAATGAAAAGGCTGAGGCCCATCAACGAGTACTGCAGGGTGAGTACGCTGACAAACCTTAAACTTGTAAATCTATTATATTGCTATCTCATTTCTTAATATAATTCATGAAAGCTTTGTCAAGAGTGCATTAAGTCATAAGAACAACCTTTATAGGATGTCCCCAAAAAAGTGATTTACAGTAGGTGTGATCTGGCACAGGTAATGATATTTTTTTTGTCATCTGTGTTTATACGGCAACATGGTTGGCTGTCTCTCTTTTGTAGGATTGCACTAAAGGGCCTGTTTATTCAGATAACATGGCTATATTGCCTAGAATTGACTTCTTGGCTAGACTGCAGCTTTTGCATAACAACGAGATTTATATGTGCACTCTATGAATGATGTTATTGTCCTTGGCTTCCAAATTGCCATCGTGTGGTGTGTGCCATGCTAAACTTTGTGACCGCAGGCATGCACCCTTCTAGTGTCTTCTGAAAGCTCCCCAGAGTCTCTTTTGCAGATTTTGACCTCCCTGTAAAGAGAAATTCACTAAAGGTGATATTTTTTTCCCCCCTCAGGGGACCCAGGGTATGTGAGGAGGGGAATGTTTCTGCAGCTACGGGGGAAAAATGATGTTGCTGCTTTCTGTAGTAAAGGGCTCCACAACCCAGAGGCAGCATTGACTGAATATTGTCTGTCATTGGCAGTTTTTTTTAGCAGTAGCAGAAAGAATCTGAAGGCTGTCTGTCATTTAGGCACATTACACTAAGCATGATCTATTGTAACTTGTAATTCCCACCCGTCTACGTAGCACATATTAAATAGCAAATATCTAGTATTGGCTCACCAGTCTGTTCGTCAGTTCAATTAATGAATAAATTTAAGCATAATCTGCGTGCTGTGTTCTGCAGGGTCATGATTAAAAAATTGATCATGTGGACAAAAAAAAAAAAAAAGTTATTCAGCGGCTTGTTGTAGGAAAATTAAATTGACGGATAATGGTGGGTGATGTCAGAATTTTTAAAACCCCGTCTGTCAAAATGGCGGGTGATGAGGCAGCGTAGCATAAACTCTTCTACAGCCTTTACTGCGCAATGAAGACTTTGAGCAATGTTTTGTCAAACATATCTGCATGCTATTGTAAGGCATTTTTAAAAATTTGCGACTATTTTATGATGAATTTGTAGCTTTTCCTAAATTCGTGAGATTTTACTGATAAATGTATGATTTTAAAAAAATAAATACATTTCCATGCTGCAAATTTTGACTTTATTTTCTTAGCTATTTTGGGGAGGCTTTTGTATGAATTTGTGATTTTTACCTTAGTAACCACTTTAATTTATAAGTTTAAGAATAATGGTATAAATCTGTAGTTTTTTTTAACCACTTGCACTCCGTTGTTCTGCGGGCGGGCAAGTCTCTGCGTCCTAGGGCGCACGAGGGCGCACGAGAGCGCACTCGTGCGCATGACGCATGATAAGGATATTGATGGTGGTGGTGTAGGTGGTGTGGCCTCCAAGCGCCACTGAAAAAAAAATCTGCAAACACAGCTGCGAACAGATTAGTTCATCTGATTGACCTCTCATTCGACTAATAAGAGCCTTGAATTGGGTTTCTGAAACCTTGAAGAACCAATGAATGAAAACCTAGGAAGGAGGACCCGCCTCCCATCGCTTTGAATGCAGTGAGCCAATTGAAGCAGAGAAGTTCGTGAGCTGTTTTTTTTTTTTAAGGCTGGGTGAAGACTGGCTGCTGCAGCGGATCAAAAAAGGACACAGGAAGAGCTCCACAGACCCAGCAGCATGGAGACCATCCACAAATGCAACCTGTGTGACAGGGAGTGCCATTCGTGGATCGGCATGTTCGGCCACAGGCGGTGCTTATTTTGTATTGGTTTCAGCAGAGTAGACGTTATAATTTCTTCCATGGTCATTATAGACCGACGGAGGCTGACGACGAAGGCTGAGTGACACACACGCCTTCGCCAGTCTTTTTTTAATTACTACTGTTATTTGTTTTGAAAAATCGTTCGCCAAAAACCGCAATCATGGAAGCACAAAACCGCAATAATGGAATTATGTTTTGATCGAGTCGCGAGACCAGAACCAGAGCGGACCAGCGTCGCGTTCGTCTGACAATGAGGAGACAAGTTCGCCAAGACTCCGCTGTGAAGAGGTAAGGTGTTATAAGCTAAATTATTCTCTATCCCTGAAAATTGTAATCCAAAATGACTTTTGACCGATCAGTAAATTACAGCTGTGCGGTTCACGAAGTCTGAAATTTGTGCGCCGCGGTACAAGGGGTTGCTCGCAGTGTACAGGCTGTGAACGCCCCCCCACCCCCGCTATTCTTCTGCAGCGAGGGGGGGGGGAGCCGCGGTGACTGCACTGCTGTCCTACATCACCACATAAGGCTAATCCGTTGTGTAGCGATGGCTAAAGTCCATCCTCTGTAGCGAGCGGGGGGGGGGGACAACCCCCCCCACACACACACACAGTAGCGAGGGTGGGGGGGCCGCTGTGACAGCGTTGCTGTGGAAACATGCAACGAGTGTAATCTGTCATGTAGCGAGGGCCGAACTCTGTCCTTGATAGCGGGGGGGGGGACGACGACCCCCCCCCCCCCACACACACACACACACAGACACAGCCCTGAGTGTAACCTTTCCTTTGAGCCTAAAATGAAGCTTCTACTTTGAATCATTCAAAAGTTACAGACGTTTTTCCAAACTGTGCCATTTGGCACAATTTGGCACAGTTCCAAAACGCCTGGGAACAGCCTGAGAACAAAGCTGTGTAAAATATTCATTTTTTGTGGTATTGTTACCAAATTTGGATCTCAGCTGGATAACACTTGGTTCTACATTTCTGTTGCGTTTTCCAGCCGGATCGGACACCTGTGTGTTATTTACAAGCATTTGTATCCAAAAAAACACTGTGTCCAAATTTTTTTTCTTCAAGTTCAGTATGTGTAGATGACTGTAACTCAGTGGCCGGAGCACGTAGAGAGATTATGGTTTTTTTGCCGAAAAATTCAAAGTGTTTTCTTTTAAATGAGACCAACCCCATGAAGATGCTGCAAAGGGTTGAAGAACAGCTTTCGATTTACTTTGGGCACGTTATTTTTTGGCATTTTTAGGAAAATTGCCCGGAGTGCAAGTGGTTAATTATTCCTGTAAATTTCTCACATGTAAATTTGAGAATTTGACTGTAAATTTGTAACTTCTTTGGGAAAATTTGTCATTCTTGTAAATTGGTGATTATCTCATATAAATTTATAACTTTATTCTCTTGCTGCTTTTCTAACAGCTTTTGGAAATCTGTGCCTTTTTTGTTGGTAAATTTACCAGTTTATGAATTTGCCTTTTTTCTGAGAATTGAATTAAAAAATGGGACTTTTATCTAATGAATTAACACTTTTTTTCTCCTGAATTTATGGGACTTTTCTCTTAAATTGTAAAATTTTCTGAGTTTCATCTCTTATATATGGGCGGGTCAAACAGGTGGCTATGGCCAAACATTGCTCTGAGCCAATCGGCTATGAGGAAAAGAGCTGCACGCTTCAGAGCCACAGGTTACAAACCCCAGGCCTATATAAATTAAGATGTTTCTGGTCCCCGCCATTCCATATTTGGTAAGAAAATTGATAAATATACTTTTGTATTGGTTGCTACAGTAAAGGCAAAAGAGCAACAACCAACACATTACCGCTCACTTCTTCCACATGAACGACCACAGTTTTCCCCTGTCAAGATAATGCAAAGACAGATGATGCACACAACCTGCACATTATGCAGCCCATTACTGCTTACTGAAGAGATTAATCACTTGGCCTCAAGCAAAAGGAGGAAAAATGCAACAGTGCATTGTCCAGCCCCACCGCAGCACAAGTTCAGCCATAAAACTGTCAATAGCTAGCAGCTGATTCCTCCAGTGTGACAGAAGCGGAGCCACGGCAGTGCCACTGAAAATATCGTGATGCATGTTAACATTCTTAGCAATAAGTTTAAATTAAAAGTGCACTATAAAGATTTCAGTTTTTCAGTAATGAGGTTATTTTTTCATAATTATTTTGGAGAGTGTGTCGTATGGGAGCAAGCTCTGAAGATTTAGGATTAAATTAGTGTTCTGATGGGAATACCAGAGAGGCGTCGCTGCATCTCGAGTTGCGATGTTTCATATCAACAGAGTTGAGCCGCAGGCGAGGAGCGATGGTTGCTGCTGAGCTTGCTCCATTCAGCACTTCCCCAACCCCTGAGCTGTGTTTTTGTTACATTTTCCAGACTTGACTTGGGGCTTCAAACCATACATACCTCTTTTTGTCTCGCTGAGAAAGAAAATTTACTGCTGACTTGGCCCCGGCTTGTACCTTCTTGTGTTTTCAACTGTCCTATATTATGATTGGACCTCTTCTCTCCGCCGCTGCACGGATTTTAGCATATAGCTCATGGACGGCGTACTCCTGAGCAAAAACAACTATTTATAAGGCATCAAAGCAAAGAGAAAGGCTTATGATAAACTGCGTGGAGGACTTGGGGGGGAGGGGGGGTTCTCTGTCATCTGGGGTTAAAGGAATGTACAGCTGGAGCGGGCAACATCTTTAACCACTTAAGTGAAAAATAAGCGTGGGGGGAGGGAGTGGATTGAGTTGCCAGTTCTTGTCTGTGGGTGTGGATATTTATGGGAATAGCCGGGCCAATTTTTTACACAAGTGGCATCTCTGCTGTCACGGTTGCTTTGGTGGAAATGTATGAAAAGATGTTGAGAATTTTGTTAAAGTGTTGAAGGGTTGTAAATTGTTATGGTAATATCTCAAGAGGTTGCCGTTCTGTGCACCATTCTTTCGAGATGTTTTATTGTTTTTAATATTATTTGGAGATCTGGCATCTTACTTGGCAATGGACCTAGAAAACACCACTCAGTTCTTTGATGGCACAAGAGTTCAGCTTAGTCAGTGAAAACATATAAAGGTAACGCCAGGGTTGTTGTTGTTTTTTTGTTTTTTTAAATCCATCCCCTCAAGGTTGAGAAGGTGAAACTTCATGTTTTTGCTTGTGGAAGAGTTGAGTCAGCTCTTCTCTTCTACAGCTGAGGCTTTAACCTGACTCATATGGAATTTCCACAGTTTGTGAAGTCCTATGTTTTTATTCATGTCAGGAAACACAGTTGGCTTAAAGGGGGGGGGGGGGGGAGGTTAGAGGGAAAGAAAAAAACAGTGCTGAACCCAGATCGCTCCCAAGGTCATGGCGCTAATGAAATGAATCCATTAAGAAGTCCATTAAGTAATGCGTTAAAACATTTCCACAGCACCTACAGTGCTGTAAAAAAAAGTATTTGCCCCTTCCCGATTTCTTATATTTTTGCATCTTTGTCACACTTAAATGTTTCAGATCATAATAAATTTTAATATTAGACTTTTTTTTTTTGCCTTTCAGCTGCTCCCTTTCAGGGTCACCACAGCGTATCATCACCTTATATCGCGATGGTCCACGTGTTGATTTGGCAAAGATTTTTACGCCGGATGCCCTTCCTGATGCAACCCTACCTATTTATCCAGGCTTGGGACCGGCACAGGGAGTACACTGGCTTGTGCACCCCCTGTGGCTGGGTAATATTAGACAAAAGATAACCCGGGGAAATACAAAATACAGTTTTTAAATGATGATTTCATTCATTAAGGGAAAAAAGCTATGCAAACCTAACCTACCTGTCCCTATATGGAAAAAGTAACTGCCCCCCTTGTTAAATCATGAATTAACTGAGTTTAGTTTCACAAGCCACACCCAGGCTTGATTACTGCCAGACCTGTTGAATCAAGAAATCATTTTAATAGAACCTGTCTGACAAAGTGAAGTAGGGTAAAAGCTCTCAAAAAGCAGCACATCATGCTGCCATCTAAAGAAATCCAAGATCAGATGATACACAAAGTCACTGACATCCATCAGTCTGGAGAGGCTTATTGAGTCATTTCTAAGGCTTTAGGACTCCAGCGAATCACAGTGAGAGCCATTATCCACAAATGGAGAAAACTTGGAATGGTAGTGAACCTTCGCAGGAGTGGCCAGCCTACTGAAATTATTCCAAGAGAGCATTGACAACTCATCCAGGAGGTCACAAAAGAACCCAGACAACATCTAATGAACTGCAGGCCTCACTTGCTACAGTTTGGACGCTGGTCCATGATTCAACAATAGGAAAGAGACTGGACAAAAATGGCAAACATGGGAGAGTTCCAAGTCAAAAACTACTGCTGACCAAAAAGAACACAAAGGCACGTCTCTCATTTGCCAAAAAAACATCTTGATGATCCCCAAGACTTTTAGGAAAATATTGTGCTTACTGATGAGATAAAAAGTGAAGTGGTGGTAGTGTGGTGGTCTAGGGCTGCTTTGCTGCTTCAGGACCTGGACGACTTGTTGTAATTGATGGAACAATGAATTCTGCTCTCTACCAGGAAACTGAAGGAGAATGTCCGGCCATCAGTTTGTGACCTCAAGCTCAAAAATAAAATGATTCGGCAAAGAAGAGTGGCCCAAAGTTCCTCAGCAGTGATGCAAAAGACTCATTGCCAGCTATCACAAATGCTTGATTGCAGTTGCTGCCGCCAAATTGTAAATGCATTTTGCATTTACACAGATTTTATTTGTCTGCCATTAAAATTTGTTTGATGATCCAAAACATTTAAGTGCGACAAATACGCAAAAATACAAGAAATGAGGAAAGGGGCAAATACTTTTTCCACAGCACTGTATGTAAACGATCTGCAAAGAAGAGCTCTGCAGTCACAAAGCATGCCATTCAACATAACCATTGCTTTCATTCTTTTTTTTGGGGTGGGGGGGGTTAAACGCTCTTTAATTGATTGTTTTTTAAAAGTAGTATATGCAAAACAAAATCATAACCCATATATGTATACAAAACCACAATGTTCTGTTTCTCTTTTACGAGCAGACAATCTTTCTATTCCACTCCATACTGTTCCACTGAGAATACAAATGTGCGTGCGCGCACACACACACACACACACACACACACACACACACAAACAATTACCTTAATGCAGCCCTCTATAAAGAACACCCATAAAGTCCATTTGCTGTAATGCACCCTGAGCCTCTCTCTTGTCTCCTCCCTGGGGAGAATCGTAATGAGCGGCCAGGCCACATGCTCACACGTGGGATGAAATAAATCGGAGGAGAGGACAGCCAGCTCACAATGCTCTCTGACCCCCGGTGACGGCTTAGCACTCTGGATCACATGACTAAACGCTGCCCAACTCCGTAGGTAAAATAACCTTAAAAACACTTATGCATCATAAATTAGAAATAATGCATGTCGACACATATGCTGCTGAGTCAAAATCATAATTTGTGCAGGGTGAAAAGCGCCATCACTTCCTGCTCACAGGGTGCGGTTGTCATAGAGCTGATGAGGGAAAATGGGACAAGGACACTCGGGCTGGGTCTCTGGCTTGGATTCCGTCTCTGTCAGCCCTGATGTTACGTCATCATGTGTCAGAGGAGGGCAAGAGATGGGCTCTCCCCTAAAAGGACAAAACTGAAAACACTTAAGAGTATTAAAATCAAAGGTTGAGGCCAGCAGAGGAATCTTGATGGATGTGAGTGAGCTTTGCCTGCCAGCAGAGGACTGGTCTTGTTCTCTCTGAACCTTTTTTTTTTCTGGTTTGGAGTGTCAACCTGGTGAGGTGATCATCTGTTTTCCCAGCTTCCCTTTAGAGGTTTGATTAAAGCCAAGTTAAAATAATCAGGCAAGCTAAATAATCACAGTATGATTTAAAAAAAAAATAGTAAAAGCACTTAAACGTGACAATGACTTGTTTATCGGTTTGACTTTTTTCTCATAAATTTGACATTTTTTAATTATATTCCCTATATTTTTTAACTATTTTCTTATAAATTTGCAACTTTTGTGATAAATTCATGGATTTTACACACACAAATTTACAACTTTTTCTCCATAAATTTGCTATTTTTCTCCTTTTTTCTCTCCTAGATGTGTTTTCTGAAGCAAAATAAACTAGAGCAGTGTTTTTTAACCGGAGGTCCCTGGAATGAGGTTGAGGTTTCCATGGGAAATTTTCTAATTTCACTTCGTAGTTGGTCCCAAAAAATTGCACAAAATCTTCCTTTGTTGTGCATTGGTTCTGTAGGCACGAATAAACAACGACAAATTATTTTAAATTCTTTGGACCAATTAAGAAGGGAAGTTAGAAAATGTTCCATGGAAACATCAAAACACTGAACTAGAGGGCACTCAAAGGGAACACAACTCCACCAAGGCCATATCTTGCAACGTTAAAGAAAGTTAAAAAAAAAAAAAAAAAAAGTGATCCAGGATCTGCATCCTGATCTGGATCATCTCCAGAATGTAACAGGCTCATCTGTAGACCAAGGGCCACCATGGTGAAAATTTCATCAAACTTCATGGAGGAGTTTTTCTATAACCCTGCTAATAATCCAACAAACCAGCATGAAAACATAACCTACTTGGCAGAAATAATGATAAACTATCCACATATACAGTGGTGTGAAAAAGTGTTTGCCCTCATTCCTGATTCCTCATTTTTTTGTATGTTTGTCACATGTAAATGTTTCAGATCATCAGACAAATTTAAATATTAGACAAAGATAACACAAGTAAACACAAAATGCAGTTTTTAAATGAAGGTGTTTATTATTAAGGTTAAAAAAATCCAAACCTACATGGCCCTGTGTGAAAAACTGATTGCCCCCTAAACCTAATAACTGGTTGGGCCACCCTTAGCAACAACAACTGTAATCAAGCGTTTGCGATAACTGGCAGTGAGTCTTTTACAGTGCTGTGGAGGAATTTTGGCCCACTCATCTTTGCAGGATTGTTGTAATTCAGCAACTTTGGAGGGTTTTTGAGCATGAACCGCCTTTTTAAGGTCATGCCACAGCATCTCAATGGGATTCAGCTCAGGACTTTGACCACTCCAAAGTCTTCATTTTGTTTTTCTCAAGCCATTCAGAGGTGGACTGGCTGGTGTGTTTTGGATCATTGTCCTGCTGCAGAATCCAAGTGCGCTTCAGCTTGAGGTCATGAACAGATGGCCAGATATTCTCCTTGAGGATTTTTTGGTAGACAGCAGAATTCATGGTTCCATTTACCACAGCAAGTCTTCCAGGTCCTGAAGCAGCAAAACAGCCCCAGACCATCACACTACCACCACCATATTTTACTGTTGGTATGATGTTCCTTTTCTGAAATGCTGTTACTTTTACGCCAGATGTAATGGGACACACACCTTCCAAAAAGTTCAACTTTTGTCTCGTCAGTCCACAGTGGATCTTCCCAAAAGTCTTGGGGATCATCAAGATGTTTTCTGGCAAAACTAAGACAAGCCTTTATGTTCTTTTTGCTCAGCAGTGGTTTTCATCTTGGAACTCTGCCATGCAGGCCATTTTTGCCCAGTCTCTTTCTTATGGTGGAGTCATGAACACTGACCTTAACTGAGGCAAGTGAGTCCCGCAGTTCTTTGGATGTTGTTGTGGGGTCTCTTGTGACCTCTTGGATGAGTCGTCGCTGCGCTCTTGAGGTAATTTTGATCGACTGGCTACTCCTGGGAAGGTTCACCACTGTTACATGTTTTCCCCATTTGTAGATAATGGCTGTCACTGTGGTTCACTGGAGTCCCAAAGCTTCAGAAATTGCTTTATAACCTTTTCCAGACTGATAGATCTCAATTACTGTGTTTCTCTTTTGTTCCGGAATTTCTTTGGATCGCAGCATGATGTCTAGCTTTTGAGGATCTTTTTGTCTACTTCACTTTGTCAGGCAGGTCCTATTTAAGTGATTTGTTGATTGAGAACAGGTGTGGCAGTAATCAGGCCTGGGTGTGGCTAGAGAAATTAAACTCGGCTTTCCAAAGATGTGATAAACCACAGTTAATTTATGTTTTAACGGCATGGGGGGGGATCACTTTTTCACACAGCGCCATGTAGGTTTGGATTTTTTTCCCCTTAATAATAAACACCTTCATTTAAATACTGTATTTTGTGTTTACTTGCATTATCTTTGTCTAATATTTAAATTTGTCTGATGATCTGAAACCTTTAAGTGTGACAAACATACAAAAAAAATGAGAAATCAGGAAGGGGGCAAACACTTTCTCACACCACTGTATATAAGTACAGGTCTCTTATTTGAGGTGCCCCAGCCTCCAGCAGCCATTCCCTAATGATGCGACCTCGATGAGCTTTCAGAACACTTTTTCACACCACTGTACCACTAATATAATCCAAATGGAAATTTCAGTTTGTGGAGGAAAAACAAGAGGGAAAAACATCCGTCCAAATCAGTTAAATCAAAAGTGACCAAATAATTCAGTGAAAGTGTAGATTTTTTTCCCCCTCAAATGCATTCTCAAGTGAGAATAAACATATCCTACAATAAAACTACTCATGAAAGTACAAAGTAACTTGAGTACATGCCCTTTAGTGAATGTAACTCATTACTACCCACTTATGGAAAAGACAGTCCATTTACTATTGTTCTCAGCAGTCTGTGGCATTACCTCAGGATTAACAGTCTCTTGTGCCTACAGGCTCTCATTCAGCTGCCGGTCTACATCTCCCAGTGCGAAGAGGTCAGAGTGTTTTTTGAGACCAGACCTGAAGACCTTAACCCACCAAAGGAGTAAGTCCCACACTTTTAACACATGTCTCTTCAGTTTTTAAAAAGGCCCCTAGCTTGCACACACTAGCAAATCATTGTTCCTTGGCTCCTGTCATGTCATGTCCTGCCAGCATTCTTCTGAGTATTCATTATACCCTCTAATGGATGTGATTTCATACTGTTGCACTGCTTCCTGTTTTTGTTTTTTTTTTTCCAAGAAGAAACACACTTAATGGGTCCTTTTTGAGTGCTGACTTTGCATTCCGGCATGTAGCTGTGGCCCGGTTCAGTCACCAGGCCCTAGACAGCTGAGACTGCATGACTGCATGTGCGCTCTTGTCTCTTGTAAATCTCAGTGAAAACATTTAACGTCATGTCCAGCGTTGACTGTAGCTGTGAGCCAAAGTGAACGTGGATGCCGACATCCACAGCGTGATTCTATGATTGATACCATCTCTGCAGCCCATTTGTAAGAATTTAAAGCTTGTCAGTTGGCTGCTTATCTATGTTCTGATTCCTAGATTGCTCTGTCTCCAACTTTTTATCCTTTCACTCTTAGTTTATCTTCTGGCCTCCCTGTGTGGAGGTTGCCAAGGACACATACCTCCTCTTTCCTTCCACAAAAACCCCAAGCATGTATTGGGAACATCAGGAAAGACTGGGAGCCTTTACTGGAGGTGGATGCGTATAGGAAAGACCTTGGTTTGTCTTTATTGCAATTGGATTAGTGCTGTCTGCTAGTGCTGACTGACAGCGATGATTGTGTACAGCCACTGCAGGAGGAGATTTATCGTCAGCCATAAATCTGCATCTACGTAGAGTGGCATGTTACAGTTTCTCCTTTAAGAGAAGCAGAGAAGAAAAGAGAAGGGAGGAGCAACCAGAGAAGAGAAACAGGAAAACTTGATTAAGAGTTCTAAAGAGGAAGTAGATGGTCACGGAGCCAGGAAAGAAAAAAGATGAGTGAGAAAGGAAGACATGTCCAAAAGAAGTGTCGCAACAAGGATGGAGCATAAAAGAGAAAAAGAAAAATAGGGAAGATTATAGAGTAAGGAAATTGATATAGCAGCATCAGCATGCACTGAAATGAATATGAAAAGGTTGTTAATTCAAAATGCATCAAAAGAAAACCTGCCTTAATTTACAGTGCTGTGAAAAAAGTCTTTGCCCCTTCCTGATTCTTATATTATTGCATATTTGTCACCCTTGAATGTTTCAGATCATCAAACAAATTTTAATATTAGACAGAGATAACCCGAGTAAATACAAAATGGAGTTTTTAAATGATGATTTCATTTATTAAGGGGAAAAAAGCTACCCAAACCTACTTTGCAACATTTTTTTGAAAGTTGACTTCAATTTAACTTGCCACACCCAGGCCTGATTACTGCCAGACCTGCTGAATCAAGAAATCACTTAAGTAGAAACTGTCTGACAAAGTGAAGTAGGCTAAAAGATGTCAGAAAGCAACACATCATACTGCAATCTAAAGAAATTCAAGAACAGATGGGAGACAAAAACCCAGAACAACATCTAAACAACTGCAGGCCTCATTTGCCTCAGTTTGGACACTGGTCCATGATTTTGATAATAAGAACATCTACTGAAAATGGGATCCATGTGAGAGTTCCAAGGCAGGAACCACTGCTGATCAAAAAGAACAAAATATTCTGTGGACTGACGAGACAAAAGTTGAACTTCTTGAAAATGCGTGTGTCCTTATCTGGCATAAAACTAACAGCATTTCATAAAAAAGTCATACCAACAGTCAAGCATGGTGGTGGTAGTGTAATGGTCTGAGGCTGCTTTGCTGTTTCAGGACCTGGATGACTTGGCAAAATTGATGGAACCCTGAAATCTGCTCTCTGCCAGAAAATCCTGAAGAAGAATGTCCGGCCATGAGCTCGTTACTTCAAGCTGAAGCAATCCAATGTGTCTAAACAAAAACAATTTTGCAAAGCACAGTTGCTGTGAAATGAGCCTATATACTGTAAGTAAATTTTGAATTGAACTGAAATGAAAATAGAGTGGGTCAAAATTCTTCAACAGCAATGTAAAAGACTCATTGCCAGTTATTGCAAACGCTTGATTGCCGTTGGTGCCGCCAAGGGTGACAACCAGTTATTAGGTTTAGGGTGCAAATACTTTTTCACATAGGGCCAGGTAGGTTTGATGGCTTTTCTCCCTTAATAAATGAAATCATTATTTAAAAACTGTATTTTGTATTTACTCAGGTTATATTTCTGATATTAAAAATTTGTTTGATCTGAAACATTTAAATATGACAAATATGCAAAAATATAAGAAATCAGGAAGGGGGCAAATACTTTTTCACAACACTGTAGGTGAGTGCATGTTTTTGTCATTTCTGAATCAGCATTTTTTTTCTAGACATTGTAAAATAAATTATACAAAACGAAAGGACAAAACCCTCATGGATCGTCACCTTATCGTGGTGGGGGGGTTTGCGTGCCCCAGTGATCCCAGGAGCTATGTTGTCCGGGGCAATTTGCCTCTGATAGGGTCTCCCAAGACAAACTGGTCCTGGGTGAAGGGCCAGACGAAGAACGATCCAACAGACTCTCATGATAAATTGTATATCAAGGATTCAGTGTACCCCGCCCGGTATGGGGTTACCGGGGCCCCACCCTGGAGCCAGGCCTGGGGGAGGGGCTCGAAGGCTAGCGTCTGGTGGCCGGGTTTCCACCCATGGGACCCGGCCGGGCTCAGCCCGAAGGAGTTACATGGGTCCGCCCTCCAGTAGGTTCACCACCTGCAGGAGGGATCATGGAAGTCCGGTGCTATGTGGATTAGGTGGCAGTCAAAGGCGGAGACCTTGGCGGACTGATCCCAAGCTTTCTAAACTGGCTTTTGGTACGTGGAATGTCACCTCTCTGGTGGGGAAGGAGCCTGAGCTGGTGTACGAGATTGAGCGATACCGGCTAGATATAGTTGGCCTCACCTCAACACACAGCTCCGGTTCCGGAACCAGTCTCCTGGAGAGGGGCTGGAGCTTGGCCTTTTCTGGAGTTGCCCCGGGCGAGAGGCGACGAGCAGGGGTAGGTATTCTTGTATCGCCCCACCTTGCTGCCTCTATATTGGAGTTTTCCCCGGTGGACGAAAGGGTTGCTTCCCTGCGCCTTCGGGTTGGGAAACGGGTCCTGACCATCATTTGTGCCTATGCACCAAATGATGTTTCAGAGTACCCACCCTTTTTGGAGTCTGTGACTGGGGTGCTGGAGGGTGCTCCTCCTGGAGACTCCATTGTCCTACTGGGGGACTTCAATGCGCACGTGGGCAACGACAGTGAAACCTGGAGGGGGGTGATTGGGAGGAACGGCCTGCCCGATCTGAACCCGAGTGGTGTTCAGTTATTGGACTTCTGTGCTAACCACAGTCTGTCTATAACGAACACCATGTTCAAGCATAAGGGTGTCCATATGTGCACCTGGCACCAGGACACCCTAGGCCGCAGGTCGATGATCGATTTTGTTATCGTATCATCAGACCTGCGACCGTATGTCTTGGACACCCGAGTAAAGAGAGGTGCAGAGCTGTCAACTGATCACCACCTGGTGGTGAGTTGGATCCGATGGCAGGGGAGGAAGCCATTCAGACCTGGTAGACCCAAACGTATAGTGAGGGTGTGCTGGGAGCGTCTGGCTGAGGCCCCTGTCCGGGAGGTCTTCAACTCCCACCTCCGGAAGAACTTCAACCACATTCCGAGGGAGTCTGGAGACATGGAGTCTGAATGGGCCATGTTCTCCACCTCTGTTGTTGAAGCGGCAGCCCAGAGCTGCGGCCGCAAGGTGGTCGGTGCATCTCGTGGTGGCAACCCCCGAACCAAGTGGTGGACACCAGTGGTGAGGGGGGCCATTAAGCTGAAGAAGGAGTCCTATCAAGCTTGGTTGGCTTGTGGGACTCCCGAAGCAGCTGAGGTGTACCGGCAGGCCAAGCGGAGTGCAGCTCGGGTGGTTGCTGAAGCAAAAACCCGGGTATGGGAGGAGTTCGGTGAGGCCATGGAACAAGACTTTCGGTCGGCTTCAAAGAGATTCTGGCAAACTGTTCGGCGGCTCAGGAGGGGAAAGCAGCTCCCCGTCCACACTGTGTATGGTGCGGATGGGACACTGTTGACTTCAACTGGGGATATCGTCGGGCGGTGGAAGGAATACTTCGAGGATCTCCTCAATCCCACTGATACGCCTTCCACAGAGGAAGCAGGGTTTGGGGACGAGGGGGATGACTCGCCTATCACAGGGGCTGAGGTCGCCAAGGTGGTTAAAAATCTCCTTGGTGGCCGGGCCCCGGGGGTGGACGAGATTCGCCCCGAGTACCTCAAGGCCCTGGATGTTGTTGGGTTGTCATGGTTGACACGCCTCTGCAACATTGCGTGGAGGTCGGGGGCAGTGCCTTTGGCATGGCAAACCGGGGTGGTGGTTCCTCTCTTCAAAAAAGGGGACCGGAGGGTGTGCTCCAACTTTAGAGGGATCACACTCCTCAGCCTCCCTGGGAAGGTCTATGCCAAGGTATTGGAGAGGAGAGTCCGGCCGTTGGTCGAACCTCGGATTCAGGAGGAGCAATGTGGTTTTCGTCCTGGCCGTGGCACATCGGACCAGCTCTTTACCCTCTCGAGAATTCTTGAGGGTTCGTGGGAGTTTGCCCAACCAGTTTACATGTGTTTTGTGGACTTGGAGAAGGCATTTGACCGCGTCCCTCGTGGATTTTTGTGGGGGGTGCTTCGGGAGTATGGGGTATCGGGCTTGTTGTTACGAGCTATTCGGTCTCTGTACGACCGTTGTGAGAGTTTAGTTCGCATTGCCAACACTCGGTCGGAGTCATTCCCAGTGAGAGTTGGACTCCGCCAGGGCTGCCCTTTGTCACCGGTCCTGTTCATAATTTTTATGGACAGGATTTCTAGGCGCAGCCAGGGAATGGAGGGTGTCATGCTTGGTGACCACAGGATCTCATCTCTGTTGTTTGCAGATGATGTTGTCCTGTTGGCTTCATCCAGCAATGACCTACAGCTCTTGCTGGGACGGTTTGCCGCTGAGTGTGAAGCGGCTGGGATGAGAATCAGCACCTCCAAGTCCGAGTCCATGGTCCTCAGCCGGAAAAAGGTGGATTGTCCTCTCCGGGTTGGGGACAGGCTCCTGCCCCAAGTGGAGGAGTTTAAGTATCTTGGGGTCTTGTTCACGAGTGAGGGGAAAATGGAGCGAGAGATCGACAGACGGATTGGAGCAGCATCTGCAGTGATGCGGACGTTGTACCGGTCTGTTGTGGTGAAGAGGGAGCTTAGTTCTAAGGCAAAGCTGTCGATTTACCAGTCAATCTACGTTCCTACTCTCACCTATGGTCACGAGCTTTGGGTAATGACCGAAAGAACGAGATCGCGGATACAAGCGGCTGAAATGAGCTTTCTCCGTAGGATTGCTGGACTCACCCTCAGAGATAGGGTGAGGAGCTCAGTCATCCGGGAGAGGCTCAGAGTAGAACCGCTGCTCCTCCACATTGAAAGGAGTCAGTTGAGGTGGTATGGGCATCTGATTAGGATGCCTCCTGGACGCCTCCCACTTGAGGTGTTTCAGGCACGTCCCACTGGGAGGAGACCCCGGGGCAGACCCAGGACTCGGTGGAGAGACTATGTCTCCCAGCTAGTCTGGGAACGCCTTGGTATCCCCTCTGAAGAGCTGGAGCAGGTGGCTGGGGAGAGGGAAGTCTGGGCTTCTCTGCTTGAACTGCTGCCTCCGCGACCCGGACCTCCGGAAAAGCGGTAGAAGATGGATGGATGGATGGATGGAAAGGACAGATTTGTATGAAAGTTTTTAAAAGAGGAAGAATTTGTCCCAAATTAAAAGGGATTAAGTTCTGGTGGTGAGCTGGATTTGGATCAAGGAATTACAGTTACTAGTCAATATTCCAAAGACCCATTGGTCCAAAAGTCCAGTTTTTAAAAACTGTTATATGCATTCAAACAACGTCTCAAACAAACCAGTTTACTACCGCCCAACCATCCTACATGACATCCTCCCTTCCCATCCACCACACCACAGAGGTATGTTCACACTTTTCATTTACTGCATTCATGTGGATATGCTTAATAATATGGCTAATAAAAATTAAATTGGAGTCTTTTCTTATGTCTGCCATAAATAACATGTTTAATGGACAAACGTATCCCCATGATGGTTAAGACATACAGTGCATCCGGAAAGTATTCACAGCTCTTCACTCTTTTCCACATTTTGTTATGTTACAGCCCTTTTCCAAAATGGATTAAATTATTTTTCCCTCAAAATTCTACACACAATACCCCATAATAACAATGTGAAAAAGTTTTTTGTTTTTTTTAGATTTTTGCAAATTTATTAAAAATAAAAAACTTAAGAAATCGCATGTACATAAGTATTCACAGCCTTTGCTCAATACTTTGTTGATGCACCTTTGGCAGCAATTACAGCCTCAAGTCTTTTTGAATACGATGCCACTAGCTTGGCACACCTATCTGTGGGCAGTTTCATCCATTCCTCTTTGCAGCACCTCTCAAGCTCCATCAGGTTGGATGGGAAGGGTCGGTGCACAGCCATTTTCAGATCTCTCCATAGATGTTCAATTGGATTCAAGTCTGGGCTCTGGCTGGGCCACTCGAGGACATTCACAGAGTTGTTCTGAAGCCACTCCTTTGAAAGCTTGGCTGTGGACTTAGTGTCGTTGTCGTGCTGAAAGATGAACCGTCACCCCAGTCTGAAGTCAAGAGCGCTCCAGAGCAGGTTTTCATCCAGGATGTCTCTGTACATTGCTGCATTCATCTTTCCCTCTGTCCTGACTAGTCTCCCAGTTCCTGCCGCTCAAAACATCCCCACAGCATGATACTGCCACCACCATTGGCGTGGTTATGAGCTATGCCTGGTTTCCTCCAAACATGGTGCCTGGCATTCACGCCAAAGAGTTCAAGCTTTGTCTCCTCAGACCAGAGAATTTTGTCTCTCATGGTCTGAGAGTCCTTCAGGTGTCTTTTGACAAACTCCAGGCGGCTGCCATGTGCCTTTTAGTAAGGAGTGGCTTCCGTCTGGCCACTCTACCATACAGGCCTGATTGGTGGATTGCTGCAGAGATGGTTGTCCTACTGGAAAGTTCTTCTCTGTCCACAGAGGAACACTGGAGCTCTGACAAAGTAACCATTGTGTTCTTGGTCCTTCTCCCCGATCGCTCAGTTTAGACGGCCGGCCAGCTCTAGGAAGAGTCCTGGTGGTTCCAAACTCCTTCCATTTACGGATGATGGAGGCCACTGTGCTCATTGGGACCTTCAAAGGAGCAGAAATTTTTCTGTACCCTTCCCCAGATTTGTGGCTCGAGACAATCCTGTCTCGGAGGTTTACAGACAATTCCCTTGACTTCATGCTTGGCTTGTGCTCTGACATGCACTGTCAGCTGTGGGACCTTATATAGACAGGTCTGCACCTTTCCAAATCATGTACAATCAACTGAATTTACCACAGGTGGACTCCAGTTAAGCTGTAGAAACATCTCAAGGATGATCAGTGGAAACAGGATGAACCTGAGCTCAGTTCTGAGCTTCATGGCAAAGGCTGTGAATACTTATGTACATGTGATTTCTTAGTTTTTTATTTTTAATAAATTTGCAAAAATCTAAAAAAAAAATAAAAAATATCACATTGTCATTATGGGGTATTGTGTGTAGAATTTTTTTGAGGAAAAAAAATTATTTAATCCCTGTTGGAATAAGGCTGTAACATAACAAATTGTGGAAAAAGTGAAGCACTGTGAAGACTTTCCGGCTGCACTGTAAATGTAACTGAGGCCTGCAATCGTGTTCTGTGAAAAACTCACTGAACATAACCTCCCTATCCAAGCATCTTTTAATAATTACCATCTAGAAAAAAATAATTTTTGCAGTGGAATTTTGTTCGGTTCCAGTTGAATTACACACATCTGATCATTTCTTCATGCTCAGATAATTTAATATTACTACAGCTACAGTATAGTGTTTTGAGCTTAAAAGGTGATAGTGTTTTAAAATGTGATCCAGCCCCAGGAATTTAAAAAAAAAAAAGGAAAGATGGAAAAGTGCTGCCTTAGTGGAGGCGAGTGCTCTGTTATATATCTGGTAGTTTGTCCTGTTTTCTGTGCCATGTGACTTGTTATTGTTGATTGACATGATTATTACCTAAAATATTTGTATTGCAATTGGCTTTACTTTTCCTGCAGCCAGTCCCAGAATAACAATATAAAGGTAAGGTAGGAGTATTATTCGATTTCTCCCTGAACTAGTTAAAAGCCAAGGATCCACGTCACTGGAGCTGAATTGCTTGACCCCAGTTTCCCCTCACTTAAAACAATAAATAAGGAAAGCATGAAGAACACACATTTCTGTGAAGATCAAAATCCTTTCTTTGGTCCCGTTTTAATTTTCTGCCCAGATATTAACCCATATAAAACACACTTATAGTGAAGAGGGTTTAAGACTCACAGCTCCACAATTAACTCATCTACTGATCTGACGGTGCAGGGAACGAGGACTTGCTGCCAAGGAAAATGATCAAGGGAGATGAAGGAGGGAGTTAAGTAGCGGTGGAAAGAGGAAGGCGACGGATGGTCATAAAGTAAAGGAGCAGTATTTAGATAACAAAGAGGGCGGGGTCGAGGGGGAGTAAAGTGCTGAGCATTAGCCAGCAATGACGTTTCAAGGCATCTGGATGTTGAACCAGATCCCGGTGCCGCTGTGGAGTGATGGTCTATTTATCTGGCTAATGTCTGGACCAGACACAGCAGATGCTGTATTGAATTTAACATCAGTCCAGATTTTATAGATTGGCCACCACATGGCTCTTTACTCACATTGGCCTAAAGCTGACAGAGAAGGAGGAATTATCTTCCTTTCTTCTGTGTCCGTCTTAACTTAAATGTTTCATTTGTTGCCATTTCCATGTATTTTAAATTTTGACATCTTCAGTGGCATGTAGCTTTCAGCGCACAAATCATTCTTGTTTAGTGCTGAAAGTGGATTGATATTTTTAATCGTGATTAATCTTTTTAAGGGATGATTAATTGTGATTAATCGTGCTTTGATCAAATTTTTAAAAAATAAATAATGCACCTTAAATTTGTCATTTTTCATACTCTTGTTAACATGAGAGTGGACAAATGTGCTTGCTCTCTACAACTGCAGGTTTATTATTATTTCACCGTGTCAACATATACAGTATTCTTCTCGAGCTCGGGGCCTGGCCATCTCTTGCGGAGTGTATGTGTGGAGGGGCTTGGCAGTGGGCCGGTCTGGGCCGACCGGAGAGTCACTGGGGACCTGTGCAGTGTGCATGAGGGCCGTGCTGGGTACTCACTGGGGGAGCAAAGGGGTGCACATCTTCACCAGTAGTTGAAAATGAGGGACACGGAAGCCATTATTAATAACCTGTAAAATAAACACTCCATTTTCTGCCTGCTCATTAATATTCATGAGCCCCTTATCTGATTGGACATTCTTTTTTTTTTTTTTGAGTGAACCACAGTAAAGGCCAATCAAACACTGCTAACTAAACTAATTGCTGATACTGTTAACAAGTTATAGTTGGGCTGTTAATGTCCCATCTCACCACAGTTTATGGGTTGTGGGTGTGAAACAAGGCTCAACAGTATGGAGGCAGCAGCATTCCAGAAGTAGCTTCACAACGAAACCCAAACTTTGTCCACTTGGTCAAGCCATTACCTATAACATAAGCACTGATGCTCAAGTCCATCTGAGTGGGAGTGATGGTGGAGCAGATTACCTGGACCCCCTTTGGTGGGGGGGGGGGGGGGTCACAGTGTTTGTGAACACTCCTCAGCATTTATTGCTCCTCGAGATGGTACCCTTGGCCGTTCACTTTGATAGGGAATGCTTTAGAAAATATCTCTCTCAGTGCTAGTCACTCAATTATGTGAAGTGACAAAATTATATAAATGAGGCAAAAATATTTTACTCTTTAAGGTAAAGGTAAAGCCAACTTTATTGTCATTCAATCCATACAGCCAATCATGTACAGCAGAACGAAATTACATTTCTCTTATTTACAATGTTAATCACATTAACATTTACTGAGGAAAATGATCCAATATAACATCTGTGAGTGGCAAAAGTTTGTGAACCTTTCATTTCAGCATCTGGTGTGACCCCCTTTTGCCACAGTAACTGCAACTAAATGTTTCCCGTAACTTGATAAGTCCTGCACATCAGCTTGGAGGAATTTTAGTCCATTCCTCCATAGAGAACAGCTTTAACTGTGGGATGTTGGTGGGTTTCCTCACATGAGCTGCTCACTTCAGGTTCTTCCACAATACAGCCGTGGACAAAATTGTTGGTACCCCTCTGTTAGTGAAAGAAAAACCCACAATGGTCACAGAAATAACTTGAATCTGACAAAAGTGGTAATAAATAAAAATTCTATGAAAATTAACCAATGAAAATCAGACAATGCTTTTGAATTGTGGTTCAACAGAATTATTTAAAAAAAAAAAAAAACCTCATGAAACAGGCCTGGACAAAAATGATGGTACCCTTAACTTAATATTTTGTTGCACAATCTTTTGAGGCAATCACTGCAATCAAACAATTTCTGTAACTGTCAATGAGACTTCTGCTCCTCTCAGCAGGTATTTTGTCCCACTCCTCATGAGCAAACTGCTCCAGTTGTCTCAGGTTTGAAGGGTGCCTTCTCCAGACGGCATGTTTCAGCTCCTTCCACAGATGTTCAGTAGGATTTAGATCAGGGCTCATAGAAGGCCAGTTTAGAATAGTCCAATGTTTCGCTCTTAGCCATTCTTGGGTGTTTTTAGCTGTGTGTTCTGGGTCATTATCCTGTTGCAAGACCCATGACCTGCGACTGAGACCAAGCTGTCTGACACTGGGCAGCACATTTCTCTCTAGAATACCTTGATAGTCTTGAGATTTCATTGTACCCTGCACAGATTCAAGACACCCTGTGCCAGATGCAGCAAAGCAGCCCCAGAACATAACAGAACCTCCTCCATGTTTCACAGTAGGGACAGTGTCTTTTCTTGGTATGCTTCATTTTTGCATCTGTGAACATAGAGCTGATGTGCCTTGTCAAAAAGTTCCAGTTTTGTCTCGTCTGTCCATAGGACATCCTCCCAGAAGCTTTGTGGCTTGTCAACATGCAGTTTGGCAAATTCCAGTCTGGCTTTTTATGATTTGTTTTCAACAGTGGTGTCCCCCTTGGTCGTCTCCCATGAAGTCCACTTTGGCTCAAACAACGACGGATGGTGCGATCTGACACTAATGTACCTTGACCTTGGAGTTCACCATGAATGTGTTTAGAGGTTGTTCTGGGCTCTTTTGTTACCATTCGTATTATCCGTCTCCTCCTGCGGCCATGTCCAGGGAGGTTGGCTACAGTCCCGTGGATCTTAAATTTCTGAATAATACGTGCAACTGTAGTCACAGGAACATCAAGCTTCTTGGAGATGGTCTTATAGCCTTTACCTTTAACATGCTTGTCTGTAATTTTCTTTCTAATCTCCTGAGACAACTCTTTCCTTTGCTTCCTCTGGTCCAGGTTTACTGTGGTAAACACCATGTCACCAAACGGCACAGTGACTACTTGACTATGGTCACATTATTTTCAATCTTTTCTAGGGGTACCATCATTTTTGTCCAGGCCTGTTTCATGAGTTTTTTTTTTTTAAATAATTCTGTTGAACCACAATTCAAAAGCATTGTCTGATTTTTCATTGGTTAATTTTCATAGAATTTTTATTTATTACCACTTTTGTCAGATTCAAGTTATTTCTGTGACCATTGTGGGCTTTTCTTTCATTAACAGAGGGGTACCAACAATTTTGTCCACGTGTGTATCTCAATTGGATTAAGGTCAAGACTTTGACTTGGCCATTCCAAAACATTAACTTTATTCTTCTTTAACCGTTCTTTGGTAGAACAACTTGTGTGCTTAAAGTCATTGTCTTGCTGCATGACCCACTTTCTCTTGAGATTCAGTTCATGGACAGATGTCCTGACATTTTCCTTTAGCATTTGCTGGTATAATCCAGAACTCATTGCTCCATCAAAGATGGCAAGTCATCCTGGTGCAGATGCAGCAAAACAGGCCCAAACCATGATACTACCACCACCACCATCTTTCACAGATGGGATAAAGAGCTTGTACAGAAATTCACTGTCTTCCTTTCTCCAAACATAACGCTTCTCATTCAAACCAAAAAGTTCTGTTTTGGTCTTATACGTCGACAAGACATTTTTCCAAAACCATTCAGGCTTGTCCACATGATCTTTAGCAAACTGCAGATGAGCAGCAATGTTCTTTTTGGAGAGCAGTGGCTTTCTCCTTGCAACCCTGCCATGCACACCATTGTTATGCCTCGGTGAAAACAGAGGCATATGGTAATCAGAGTGTGTGTGTGTTATACCAGCTTTTCAGCTCGCCCAGTCAAAATTAAGTGCAACTAAAGGCTTGTATCATTGTATGGCCATATTTTCTCAACTTTTAATTTGCCAGAATTTCGAGATAAGGCTTTGTTTTCAAAATAAACATAAAAAAGCCTCACCTTTACCATCAATGGAACGGTGTTGTAATAACTATGCTGGGCCATTAGTGGCGGCAGTACAAGTCCCAACATTCCTCGCCCACAAATAGTCGCAGTGAACTGCGCATGCACCTGGAAACTCCCACCAGAGGAAAGTACTAAGCAGTCCACCAATACTGGGTGAACAAATGTCCGTCTTTTTGTCTGTCTGATTTCTTCCTCTGCCACTAAACAGTAAAAGCTCCTGTTCGTCTTGATTGTCATTGTATTCACGTACCTCCATCACTTCCGCCATTTAAAACATCTGCCACCGTACTCTTGTTTGTGTTTGGATTGCAGTTGTTCAAATCAGTTTGGTGGCTCTTGGCTGCCGCCAACAGTACGGGCATGTGAACTGCAGATTATTTTCACTGCGCATGCATGTACTCCCAAACTACTGTATGGATTTGGATGAAATTTTTACCACAGGTGGTCCTTGGGCTAGACAGCAACCCATAGCATTTTGGTGATGATCCCAGAATGCATACCTCCGCCAAGGTTCTGGCACCGAGGCGTCAGCACCTTGGTGCTTTCACTGTTCAGTGTTCTCCTGATGGTGGACTCATGAACATTAACATTAGCCAATGTCAGAGAGGCCTTCCGTTGTTTAGAAATTACCCTGTGGTCCTTTGTGATCTCGCTGACTCTTACATGCCTTGCTCTTGGAGTGGTCTTAGTTGGTCGACCACTCCATTTATTCATTTCAATTCAATTTTATTTATATAGCGCCAAATCACAACACAGGTCATCTCAAAACACTTTACAGAAAAGAGTGGGTTTAGGCCACGCTCTTAGTTTATAGAACCCAGCAGAGACCCCTAAGAGCAAGCACTGCGGCGACACAGGCGAGGAAGGACTTCCCTTTAACAGGCAGAAACCTCAGGCGGAACCATAGCTCATAGAGGACGGCCATCTGCCTTGACCGGCTGGGTTGAATAGCTACATTCAAAACAAACATACAAATACAACATTCAAAGCCAAACAGTCCAGTACCAAGTCTGGCCAGGTAGCACATGCGAGCGAAGGCCTGGCAGGAGCAGCATTTCTAACTAAAGGCCTTATCAAAGAGAAAAGATTTCAACTTGCTCTTGAATAAAGAGAGAGTGTCTGTCTCCCGAACTGAACTGGGAAGATGGTTCCACAGAAAGGGAGCATGATAGCTGAAAGCTCTACCTCCCAATCTACTTTTAGATACCTTGGGGACCACTAGTAGTTAGGATTTTTGGGAGTGCAGAGCTCTGGTTGGATTATAGGGAACTAAGAGTTCTTGCAGGTAAGAAGGAGCCATACCATTAAGAGCTTTATAGGTTAAGAGCAATATCTTGAATTCAGTTTATGCACAATCTAACTGTGGATTGGTGGAGTCCAAAGTCTTTAGAGGTGGCTTTGTAACCTTTTCCAGCCTGATGAGCATCAACAATCCTTTTTCTGAGGTCCTCAGAAATCTCCTTTGTTCATGCCATGATACACTTCCACAAACATCTGACACTTTGGCCGATCTTTGAATAAAACAGGGTACCCACTCACACCTGATTGTCAGCTCATTGACTGAAAACACCTGACTCAAACTTTGCCTTCAAATTACCTGCTAATCCGAGAGCAGGGCTATTCAATTACAAAATCATTTGGGCCACAATTTGAAATCAAGACATGTAACTGGGCTGCACATGTTCAGCCATCTGTTGAATATGACAAATTTCAAACCAACACAGATCAATATGAAAAATAAAATTCTGTAAATAACCCTTTTGGTCACATCTTACTCAGGCATATCTCAAAGTGCACAAAAACTCAATGTGCACTGTTAGTAGCATTAACATTTGTTTCCCTTTTGAAATAAAATATACTACATCCTGGTCATAACTGACCTTGGCACTTCACAAAGTGCATTTAGCTGAATAAAAATTAACTGTCAATGACAATGTTTGACCCCCCCCCCCCCAAGAAAAGATTGATAACATTAACAAACATTGCACATCCACTATTGTGGTTTGTTTTGTTTTAAATCACCACATATCCACACACACATCCGTCCAGGCAGGGTTAAACTGATGATTTTCATCATCAATTTCACACTTCAGAGTTGACAATGACATGTTTTAAGGTGCCTTCACACCATATGCGAATGGCCGAATTTTTCACGCAGTGTGATTACATTATGACTCAATGTAAACACGCGAATAGACATGAATTCACCATCTGAGTGAGTTGCAGACAGGCGAAGTTGCCTTTATAACTTCTACAGCTGTGTTCAGCCTGCTGTTGAAATCCCCAAAATAACGTCATGCTTAGGTTTGAATTGTCCGACGGGGGACTCACTTTGGGGGGGGGGGGGGGTTGTCCCTGCCTCCGGGCTTTGCGGGATGGTGGACATTTGAATGCAAAAGATGCAATAGACTTACACAATGGTCCTCTCCGGCATACAACTAGGAACATACCGGTCGCTATGGAGGGTGAGAATATGTATGGGCACATAATCATACCATGTAGGATAACTAAGTAGACGGTTATGCTGTTTCATTCCATCTAGCAACAATGCTCTGCACTGTGTGTGTTTATATATTTGCATATTTATTCCATCTAGCTACAATGCTCCGTACTGTGGGTGTTTATATATTTATATATCTACATATTATTCCATCTAGCTACATTGCTCCGCACTGTGTGTGTTTATATACTTGCATATTTATTCCACCTAGCTGCAATGCTCCGTACTGTGGGTGTTTATATATTTACATATTTATTCCATCTAGCTACAATGCTCTGCACTGTGTGTTCATATATTCATATATTTATTCCATCCAGCTACAATGCTCTGCACTGTGTGTCTGTGTGTGTGTGTATATATATATATTTTATAGTAATACGTACATATGTTTATTAGCTGCTCTTGCTTGCTTGTTTTTTTTCTTGCCTTCTGATTGTTGCTCTGAGTGTTGCTATCCCTGTGCTGTTGCAATCCTGGAATTTCCCCGTTGTGGGACTAATAAAGGCTTATCTTATCTTATCTTATCTTATTTGCATTGCTGGCCTACTGGCCTTGTTGGCACATCCATGTCAGGAGTCTGTGGGTGGGTGGCAGCGGCATCCCGATTCGGCTGGGGAGCTCCCAGTCCTTATTTCTCTGGGTGGGTAGCAGTCTCATTTTCAAGGTGGTTGGCTGTCAAATGTTGATGCTTTTGCTCCGATGATGGCAGAGTCTCGGAGCTGGCACTGTCCCTCAGACGCGAGTGCACGATTTTGCGCGTGCTTGCCTCTTTCCATTGCCTTTGTGTGCATTCACCCCACCCATTCGCATTTGGTGTGGGCTTGGTGTCTTGCCGCTGGCACGGCCACAGTCATAATAATAGAGCCCACGCTTCGGGGTAGGTGTGCTGCGTTGTGGGTTGACGGTTGTTGGGCTGCGCAGAGTGTTGCATTTGTGGTCTGGTGGTAATTGATGGATTTCTGCAGTTCTGTAGGGCGTCTTGGCCTTTGCTTCTCTGGCAAGGCCACAGACTGGACCTGGGCCTCTCAGGGGTTGGTTCTGGGCTGCATGTGGCCCACGGGCCACTAATTGAATAGACCCGTCCTAGAAGTTCACAAACCTTTGCCACCCACAGATATGTAGTATTGGATCATTTTCCTCAATAAATAAATGAAAAAGTAAAATGTTTTTGTCTCCTTTATTTAACTGGGTTCTCTTTATCTACTTTTAGGACTTGAGTGAAAATCTGATGTTTTAGGTCATATTTATGCAGAAATGTAGAAAATTCTAAAGGGTTCACAAACTTTCAAGCACCACTGTATGACGGATCCCTCCATGGATCCTGTCGGTCCCCCTCAGCTGCTGCTGTCTTCTTTCTTCTCTTCTTCTCCCGAGCTGGAGCAGGCTAGGAGGCTGTGGAAGCCTCTGTGTCCTCATCATCAGACACTGGGTCTGGGGCCCCCTTCCCCCCACCCCTTGCCTTATCTTTCTTGCCCTTGGCTGGCATGGTGAAACTGTTGGTTGCAGTTGTGCCAGCGTGAGCTCGAGAAAATGGCTGTTCCAGGGCCGTCACACCCGTGCCGCACCCGGAATGGCTGATTCTCATTTTTGTCTCAAATCGGTCACAATTTAGTTTCATAGGTCGCCAACCCCTCACAAACTTTTCTCACATTTCTCGCACTTTGGGCCTCATAGAAACTAAATTGAGAAGGGTCTGAGACGGGTTTGAGATATCTGTGACAACTCTGATTATTTTGAGAGAAAATTTGTTGCACAAATTTTTTGACCACGTTCAAAATTCTAGTGACACCAGAGCGAGGCCCTGCGACTGACGTGAAGAAATTCAGAACCCCCGCAAACATTTTAAGACATTTTGGAAACAGCCTCGTAAATGCCGTTTGGCAATTTTTTGCCAGCAGTCGGAGCTAATATAACAAAACCTTGTATTGCATTAAAAAGACACATCTCATTTTCTTGAGATCACAGGATAGATGAATGTATTTTCATGCAATAATGGCCAATTTTCTCAAGATAATAGGACAGATTATTGTGTTATTTATTACAGGACAACAGCTCGTGTTCTCAAGAAAAGAATGGGGGCAAACAAAAGACAGTAGTGACCACGGCTGCTGTTGGCTTCCTTCATGTCAAATCTTCTTTAGTTGAATGAACACGTGTTTAAGAAGTGTAATTAATGTTGATTTGTCAAACCAAACTTGTAGCTGATTGCCAACTATTTATATGATTTATAATGTGAATGCACTTGTTGTTATTATTAAGTTATTATTAAGTAAATGCATCAATAGTAGCCAAATATCCTCTAGCAACATAAAAGTGATATATATATTTTTTTAAAGCAGTGTAAAGATTTGATTTTTTTTCTCCGTTATATTACATGTTGGGAAGGCTTTAGGGTGTCCTTAAGTTGACTGCAGTATCAGAAATATTCATAGTTGTGTTTGGTGGTCAAGAGTGTTTTTCTGCTTTGCAAAATAATTTCATATTTCCTATTTTCTGTCCTTTTTTTTTATCAGGGACCACATTGTAAAGAAGAAATCAGGTAAGACGCAACGTTACTTGTGTAATTAAAAATAAAAATGGGGTTAGAAAAGCACTCAGATTATGTTTTATTTTATCACTGTTTTTAGTCTTTTCTTTTTTTGGTCCCATTAAGAATATACAGTAAGTCCTCTGTATATACACCACAGTTAATAGTAAGTCATTATCCCCACCTAGTGGTCAAATATTTAAGGGTAAAATAAGTATTTCACCCATAATCTTTCTATAGTAAAATGTCATGAATATTTCAGAATTTTACTGTAAAAGCGTAAGAGGTTCCTTAATATTGCTTTTCATACTTTACATACTTTGTACCCTCTCAATTCATCCATTGTTCTTTATTCTTTATTTGCATCCATGTTATTTTTTTTTTCAGTTTTCTTCTCCGTTCACTTTCCTTTCCCTCAGGGTTTGTGGAGAGAGCAGCTACTTTCCTAAAGCGAGGTAGTAAACACACTGTCATGCTTGGCCGTGCTGTGTGTGTAACTCGGCGGGTTTGCCTGCCTCCCCCTCTCCTCCCCTGGCCTGGGCAGGTGGGACGTGGCTCTGCTGAAGGGTGTGGGGGCTTGCACAGCTTCTGTGTAGGGGGCAAAAGAACCCATTTGGCTGCATTTATATTCATTGCATCTTTTAGAAACCCTTAGGATCCTTGACTTTTTTTTTTTATTACCTCACTTTATTTGGTTCAGTGAACGCTGCTGACGTAAATTTAAAAAGTTTGGACCTCTTTTGTACCATTTAACATTAAGGATAAAAAGAGAAGTGTTTTTTCCTAAATACCATTATCATGGTATCGATGACACATCTATTTATATAAATTTCATTTTAATAACCTATTATTCTATATAATCTGGATTTTTTTTAAGGCTAACTAAAGCTAGTGGTCCTCCAGGTATACTGTAGATTTCTCATAAAACATGTAACATATTGAAAATTCTAGGGTTGTCCCAAATGCCAGTTCTGGGCTCTGAATATTCTGGAGCAGTCCAGACAGAACATCTGACTGTTCTGTCCAGTCTTTCTTCTCCCTCAGTGGACAACATCGGTATCGGGGGGGTTTTTTTCCCCTTAAAATGTGACTTTTCATATAAATTTGGAACTCTTTCATGCAAGATTGCAACCTTTTCTTGCAGTTTTTTCCCTCATAAATTTGCAGCTTTTCTTCTAAATCTGAGATTATTTTCTTATAAATTTACATTTCTTATAAATACAAATTTGTTGCTTATATTTTCAAGTTTTTTTATTTAATAAATTTACAGATTTTCTTATAAATGTAATTTTTTTCCATAAATTTGTAATTTTTTCCCCTTAAATCTGAACCTCTTTTACTTATGTATTTGCAGTTTTATTCATGCAAATTTTGGGGTAAATTTTGTGACTTTATCATCAAGTTGCTACTTTGTTTTTCTTATAAATTTGTGAGAGTTTTCTCCTAGATTTGGTGACCTTTGTAAACCTTTGTTAAAGGTTACAAATTTACCTTCATGAAAATGGAGCAGTTTGAGGGAAACTGTGAATATCTGAATACCAAAACTGAAAAAAAAAAATACCAGTTTAATGAATGAGTGTCTGGATAATTGAGTATTTGGATGCAGCTCTACAAAATTCACTTAGGGTAGCATCTCATGGAGCGGCGAATGCTGGGGAACATTTGCGAACCTCGCGATTGTCGGGGTTTCATAAAAGGTTGCACCACAGTTCGCAAAGAGTTTTTTACGGTCACAACCAGTTTTTCTTGCAACCTTTTAATTCAATTCAATTCAATTCAACTTTATTTATATAGCGCCATTTCACAACAACAGTCATCTCATAGCACTATCAACTGTAGGGGGAACCCCCACAGTTGCAGAAAGACCCCAGCAATCAGGCGATCCCCTGTGAGCAAGCACTTGGCGACGGTGGAGAGGAAAAACTCCCTTTTAACAGGAAGAAACCTCCAGCAGAACCAGGCTCAGGGAGGGGCAGTCATCTGCTGCGACTGGCTGGGGGGTGAGGGGATAGAGAAGAAGAAAAGAACAGACATGTAGAGAGCAAACAGCACGATGGGGACTCAATCTATGGGAGAGAACAAACAGATGTTAATGACCAGCAAAAAAAAATATTTCATAGAGAGTGAGGAAAGGAGTGAGGCCCAGTGCATTACTGGAGGTCCCCCGGCTGACTAAACCTATTAGCAGCATAACTAAGGGAGGGTTCAGAAACACATGATCCCTCCCTAATTGTAGGCTATATCAAAAAGGTAGGTTTTAGCCCTATTCTTAAAAACAGAGATCGAGTCTGACTCCCGAATCCAGATTGGCAGCTGATTCCACACGAGAGGAGCTTGATAACTGAAGGCTCTGCCTCCCATTGTACTTTTGGAGATTCTAGGTATTACAAGTAATCCTGCATTTTGGGAGCGTAGTGCTCTGTTAGGATAATACAGTAGTATCAGATCTTTTAAATAAAAAGGAGCCTGATTGTTTAGAGCTTTGTAAGTAAGAAGAAGGATTTTAAACTTAATTCTAAACTCTATGGGAAGCCAATGAAGGGAGGCCAGAACCGGAGAGATATGATCTCTCTTTCTAGTACCTGTTAAAACTCTTGCTGCAGCATTTTGGATCAGCTGAAGACTTTTTAAAGATGTTTTAGGACAGCCTGATAATAAAGAATTACAATAATCTAATCTCGAGCTAACAAAAGCGTGGATCAGTTTCTCAGCATCACTCTGAGACAAGATGCTCCTAATCTTGGCAATATTACGCAAATGATAGAAGGCAGTTTTAGAAACAAATTTAATATGTTTATGAACCTTGGTGAAGCTCCAGCAATCACAATGTTTCTGAACGCTCCTCGGCATTTACCGTTCCATGGGATACTACTCTTAGACGTTCACTTTGATAGGGAATCGTTTTAGAAAATATCTCAGTGCTGGTCACTCGATTATGTGAGTTGACAAAAAGGTGCTGCTGTGTTTCTGAACTGCTCATAAAGGGTCACTTTACCCCAAAATTAAATGCAACAGACAGATTTCTGGCCTGTCTATTTTTTTGGCAGCTGTTTCCCAATTCTTGAGATACTTCATTGCATATTACTTCCAAGATAATGTGCAAAGTATTGACAGATGTTTTTTTTTTTTTGCTGCAGCTGTAGATTCTTTCTTCAGAAATCATGATCCAGACATTCAAGATGTCATAAAAACTTGTGTTCAGTTTCATGTAGGGACATTTAATCATCCCCGTTACTTGCAGTGCAGGAAAGTGTGCAGCTGCCCGTGTTCAGAGGCTCGTGACACTTTAATAGGATGTAAAACTAGCGGGTCGTGAGCGTGACACTTCCTTTGGACTGCCGGATTATATTAGCAGAGAGAACAAAAGGGTTCTAGGTAAATCTGAGGAAGGGTGGTGTTGCAAGCCCTTGTGTGTTCAAGTTGATTTATTTCATGCTGAATTAGTCTAACATCGGTGGTGGGTCCAAGAGGTGCTGGTGTGTTTCCATGGTAACCTCACAGCTGTGTTGATCAATAGATTAACCAACTACTCTTTTTTTTTTCCCATCAATCCATACCTTTCACTCCCAATCTTAAAATCAGTCTTCCTTCTTCTGTCGGCTCATTGTTTCTCCCTCACGCCATCTCTCCAATCACGTCCTCAACCTCCTCTAGCTGCTGTCTGGGGGAAATCTTCATAATGTTGATAAAAGCCTCCTCCTACTTAAACTTTGTACTGAAAGGCTTCTGCACACACTATGGCCTTGGTAGTCTCTCTTGGCATTTTATCCAAAATGAGTTGTTCACTTTCTTCTCACAGCTGTGTAAAAGACTGTGTCTAAATTGGGTTTTAGTCCTTCAAGTGCATATGAAATGTGACATTTTAAAAGGTTATATTACATTTGGTCAATGAAATGCAAAACCTTTAAAGGTCAATCCCTCAAAAGCACAAAAATCCAATCTTGTGATTCCTACCAGTTCAGGGGAATTTCTTTAATATTACATCTGCAAATGTGAACATAAAATAGCAAAGCTTAGGAGGCTTTTTTTTTTTTTACATTATTAAGATTTCATTCTGTATTTGCCGAAGTAAGAGCAGAAAAGAGTGAAAGCACTTGTATTATGATTGTTTCTCCCCCACGTTAACAGGAGATTCCACCGCAGCGGACCCTCTCCTCCTTGACCAGTATGTGGCAGTAACAGACTATGAAAAGCAGGAGAGCTCTGAAATCAGCCTGCACGTTGGTCAGGTGGTGGAGGTCATTGAGAAGAATGAATCTGGCAAGTCCTAAACAGCATGCTGCATTACGTACAGTGGTGTGAAAAAGTGTTTGCCCCCTTCCTGATTTCTCATTTTTTGTATGTTTGTCACACTTACACGTTTCAGATCATCAAACAAATTTAGACAAACACAAGTAAACAGAAAATACGGTTTTTAAATGAAGGTGTTTATTATTAAGGGGGGAAAAAATCCAAACCTACATGGCCCTGTGTGAAGAAGTGATTGCCCCCTAAACCTAATAACTGGTTGGGCCACCCTTAGCAGCAACAACTGCAGTCAAGCATTTGTGATAACTGGCAATGAGTCTTTTACAGCACTGTGGAGGAATTTTGGCCCACTCATCTTTGCAGAATTGTTGTAATTCAGCCACACTGGAGGGTCTTGAGCATGAACTGCCTTTTTAAGGTCATGCCACAGCATCTCAATCGGATTCAGGTCAGGACTTTGACTAGGCCACTCCAAAGTCTTCATTTTGTTTTTCTTAAGCCACTCAGAGATGGACTTGCTGGTGTGTTTTGGATCATTGTCCTGCTGCAGAACCCAAGTGCGCTTCAGCTTGAAGTCACAAACAGACGGCCAGATATTCTCCTTCAGGATTTTTTGGTAGACAGCAGAATTCATGGTTCCATTTACCACAGCAAGTCTTCCAGGTCTTGAAGCTGCAAAACAGCCCCAGACCATCACACTACCACCACCATATTTTTTATATATATATATATATATATATATATATATATATATATTTTGCTGTTGTGCCAGTTGTGCTTCATTATGGTTGTGTAACAGTGAGAAATACCACATTCTCATTATAATCTCTTGTATACGTGTTTTTGTTGTTGTTTTTTTCAGGGTGGTGGTTTGTCAGCTCAGAGGACGCCCAGGGCTGGGTCCCTGCCACCTGCCTGGAGGCACAGGATGACCCAGATGACTTTACCATTCCAGGAGAAGAAGGTACATAAAGCTTCACATCTGGGTACTTTTTGTCTTTCTGTTGATGTTGCAAACACACAAAACACAACAGTAGTGTTTTGCTATACGCTATAAAAAAGTGACATAATTTGTCACTGTGAATTTCTATGAAGAATGGCAACCAAATATCTTTTATATACATGGAATATTGTATTTCAGTCTTCATGTACTGCATATCTTTAAAAGGGGTACTCAGCCAACAAAGACCTAAAGATCACATTTTGGGTTGCGTATTTCCTCTGATTTTTGGGCAATTGAACTTTGACATCAATTCAAGATTATCAGAAGCAAAGCAAGGAAGGAAGTTGAAGAAATTCCTGAATCCAGATGGTGCATTTCCCACTTTTCCTGAAAATCTCAAAAAATTTGTGAAGTTGTTAATACACACAAACAAACACAAAAACTCCGTTTGGCTGAGCTTAACGGTAGAGTGCCTAAGATTTGTGAAATAAATGTTTATATACCACATGCAGTGCACATAGATACTGTGGTGTGAAAAAGTGTTTGCCCCCTTCCTGATTTCTCATTTTTTTGTATGTTTGTCACCCTTAAATGTTTCAGATCAAGCAAATTTAAATATTAGGCAAAGATAACACAAGTAAACACAAAATGCACTTTTTAAATGAAGGTGTTTATTATTAAGGGGAAAAAAATCCAAATCTACATGGTCCTGTGTGAAAAAGTGACACCCCCCCCCCCCGCCGCCGCCGTTAATACATAAATTAACTGTGGTTTATCACATCTTTGGAAAGCTGAGTTCAAGTTCTCTAGCCACACCCAGGCCTGATTACTGCCACATCTGTTCTCAATCAAGAAATCACTTAAATAGGACCTGCCTGACAAAGGGAAGTAGACCAAAATATCCTCAAAAGCTAGACATCATGCTGCAATCTAAAGAAATTCAGGAACAAATGAGAAGCAAAGTAATTGAGATTTATCAGTCTGGCAAAGGATATAAAGCCATTTCTAAAGCTCTGGGACTCCAGCGAACCACAGTAAGAGCCATTATCCACAAATGGCGAAAACATGGAGCAGTGGTGAACCTTTCCAGGAGTGGCCGGCCGGTCAAAATTACCCTGGGAGTGCAGCGACGGCTCATCCAAGAGGTCACAAAAGACCCCACAACATGCAAAGAACTGCAGGCCTCACTTGCCTCAGTTAAGGTCGGTGTTCATGACTCCACCATCAGAAAGAGACTGGGCAAAAATGGCCTGCATGACAGAGTTTCAAGACAAAAGACACTGCTGAGGAAAAAGAACAAAGGCTGGTCTCAGTTTTACCAGAAAACATCTTGATGATCCCGAAGACTATTGGGAAAATACTCTGTGGACTGACGAGACAAAAACTGAACTTTTTGGAAGGTGTGTGTCCCATTACATCCGGCCTAAAAGTAGCACAGCATTTCAGAAAAAGAACATCATACCAACAGTAAAATATGGTGGTGGTAGTGTGTTGGTCTGGGGCTGTTTTGCTGCTTCAAGACCTGGAAGACTTGCTGTAGTAAATGGAACCATGAATTCTGCCGTCTACCAAAAAATCCTGAAGGAAAGTATCTGGCCGTCTGTTTGTGACCTCAAGCTGAAGCGCACTTGGGTTCTGCAGCAGGACAATGATTCAAAACACACCAGTAAGTCCATCTCTGAGTGGCTTAAGAAAAACAAAATGTAGACTTTGGAGTGGCCTAGTCAAAGTCCTGACCTGAATCCGATTGAAATGCTGTGGCATGACCTTAAAAAGGCGGTTCATGCTCAAAAACCCTCCAGTGTGGCTGAATTACAACAGTTCTACAAAGATGAGTGGGCCAAAATTCCTCCACAATGCTGTAAAAGACTCATTACCAGTTATCACAAATGCTTGATTGCAGTTGTTGCTGCTCATGGTGGTCCAACCAGTTATTAGGTTTACGGGGCAATCACCTTTTCACACAGGGCCATGTAGGTTTGGATTTTTTTTTTTTTTTTTTTTTTTTTACCCTTAATAATAAAGACCTTCATTTAAAAACTGCATTTTGTGTTTACTTGTTATCTTTGTCTCATATTTGAATTTGTTTGATTACACAGGGTTACAAAAATAATTTTTTTGTAAGTTGTCTGTGTTTTTAACTGATTTAAGACAATTTTGCACCGCTGAATCCGAAAATGACATAGTACTGTGCATGTACTTACCCTTATATAAAGGTAAGTACATGTAAATTGAATGTTACGTCATCATTGTTCAAAATTCAGAAAATTTCAAGACATAAAGAATTTTGCATCATATAAAGCGAAAATACCCATACATGTAAACAAAAACGTATAAAAAAACGTGGCCATAATTCAAAAAGTTGACCTGATTGAGCAAAACCAATGTGATTTTTGGATTCAGCACATCAAAATTGTCCTAAATCAGCTAAAAAAAAAACTTGGACAATAAATTTGGTGTTGACCAGTGTTATCTGAAACATTTTAAGTGTGACAAACATACAAAAAAAATGAGAAATTGGGAAGGGAGCAAACACTTTTTCACACCACTGTATGCTCTGGAGGAGCAGTTTGTGTAGAGGGAGAGAACTCTGTGGGCTGCGAGATTTGAAAACAAAGCTGTCTTCTCTCTCTGCAGGAAATGAGGCACCCTACCTTTAATAATTAGACATGGTCAAGTTACATGAGATCAGTAGTCTTATAAGTTTACCAATAATGAGAAAAAATTAAATGCATGATTTTAAGATGTGTTCAATGCAAATATATTATAATGCAAATTAACAGAGTTTCACTTATTTTCGGCTCTAGTAAAAAGTTGTAAAATATGTAAAATGTAAAGCATACATTTAAAAAAAACAACATCAGGTGACTTAGTACTTAAGATTAATAAATATACCCTGTAGATGGCATGTGTAATGTTCACTTCCCATTTTGCCTTAATTACTGTGCTGGGATGTCAGTGCCTCGAAGATTCTGGTCACTGCCAAGGCACGTGGGTCGTCGCAGAACTTTAGGGGATCTATTCAGCACAGGCTTTGGGCAAGGTGGAGCGCACGACTTTTCTTCCCCCTCTATGCTCTGCGTATGTGTGAGACCCCCACATGCATATGCAGCCGTGTGCCTGTGCGTCCATGTGTGCGCATGAAACGTATGTTGCATGGGTGACCCGAGCATGTACATGATACCCTTGCATGCATAGACGGATGTGTATTTCCATGCAGTTATGTCCTCTTTATCAACATATGATAAGGAGTATATTTAACCAGCATAAGAATGGATGCACTCCGAGTGTCAGAAATTGTGTAGAAGAATAACTGTAGAGCATTGTTTACTTGAGTGTAACAGTTTTGTGGTATTAGTGGAGGATGTGTGCGTGTTTTATGTTATATCTTCTCTCTCCACAAGGTGCTGCTCAAGCCTTGCCGCCTTGAGTTAGATAATGTACAGACATTGTACGGTATGAAAACTATCATGGAAGATTATCAGGATGGAGACTGGTATTTAATCTTTTGGAACAACTTAGATTTGTAGAAATTTCAGCAACTCAAAGAGTGTAGCTTTGTGCTTTTCCTGCCCAGCTGTTACCCCACCACTTATCTGTGTTCATGTTAAAAATGGAGATTTTGTTCATACTGTGTGTAATATTTTGATTTCTCCCCCCATTTCTAGAAGAGAAGTATTCAGTGATTTACCCGTACTCGGCCAGGGACCAGGATGAGATCGATCTGGAGAGAGGCATGATTGTTGAAGTTATTCAGAAAAATTTGGAAGGCTGGTGGAAGATCAGGTAAATCTGTGATGATGCCCTCCGTAAATATTCCATCATCACAAATAGAGTTTATGAAAATGTTCAGGTTCACCCACTGAACCCAATAAATGCAATACATTTTAACTTCCCATGGTATGAAAGTTAAATTAGATTCTTAATGTAATTATGTAATGTTGGCTACATTTGTATGTGGTCAGCTGTGTTAATAAACACAATATATTGTGTCTCACTTATTTGGCTTTTTTCCACAATCCAATAAGAATTTTTTGTTCTTTGTGTACCTTTTTGTACAGTTATATTCAAAAAAAAAATATATATATATAAAAATGACTTCTTTTTTTTTACACTTTGAACAGATCTCACGTTAACACCATTATCCCAGTATTTCAGGGCCACGTTAATCATGTGGTGAAAACCTGATGATGTGACAGCCTTAATCTGAAGTGTAAAATTCTGCCTCGACTCGGCTGTTAGAAAAGCCATCTCAGAGCCCTGATCTCTTTAGGCTTCACTGAGACTCTTTGGATGAAGTGAGGGGCTTTTATGTTCCCCTAATTGAAAGGTTGCTGGACAGATCCCCGACTGCTTTTGTCAAACTGCCCCCGACTCATTCATCACAGTGTGAGCTGCAGATAAAGCTCTGTGTGATTGTAGCTTCTAGAGAAAAAGCAACTTGCAGGATAAATGCTGGTCACTTAACTGTTTTCTCCTGCTCAAATAGTTTGATAAGTCCCTAGTATTTTAGATGGTGAAATATAACAAATCTGCTAATTTCACAGACTGGCATTCTGTTGTGTATCTGTGCTCGAGCCACTGAATATCTCTTCCTCCATTCAGGTACCAGGGCCGAGAGGGCTGGGCGCCGGCATCCTACCTGAAGAAGGCTGATATTCAGAGCCAGAAGCAGTCCGCTGGTGCTGCTGCTCATGCCAGTACGAATGATCTGGATGGGTTTTCCAAACAGGGCCACCAGAGCAACGCAGCCAGAGAGAACCGAGACAACAACCAGAAAGAAAACAGGCTCTCAATTTTCTCTGATACCAACAAAAGTAAGTGGATTCAACTAAAGCTGTATAAAGACTGAATCATCACATTAGGAATCTCAAATATGCCTGTTTTATGTTATCAACGCATACATTCTTTGTATTCTTCTTAAGAAGTGGGATCAAGACACAGACCTCCACCACGCAGAGATCTTACCATTGTAAGAATTTACATATTTTGTTGTATGAAATGGCAGCATGTGGCGTTTCTCAAAGGTTAATTTGAGTTTCTGTAACGTCCCACAGCCACGAGGCACAAACCTCCCTAAACCACCCATTCCTCCTCAAGTTGAGGAAGAGTTCTACACCATAGCAGACTTCCAGACCACCATTCCTGATGGAATTAGTTTCCAAGCCGGACTCAAAGTTGAGGTGAGTCATGCATTTAAACTGTGTCAATACTTTAGTGTAAGTTTTGGTTTGCCTGAGAGCATCTTAGTATGTACAGAGATAATTTTGTATAATTTTGACTGACTAGGTGATTGAGAAGAATGCGAGTGGCTGGTGGTACATCCAGATAGATGACAAAGAGGGCTGGGCACCTGCCACCTTTATCGACAAGTACAAGAAGACCAGTAATGCCCTCAGACCCAATTTCCTTGCCCCGTTGCCCAATGAGATGGAGAAGCTGAAGCTGGAAGATGGCAGCTCAGCAAATGTTTCAAGCACAGACGACAACTGGTCCAAGCCTTTATCGGATGAGCCAGCATCAGCCACCGAGTCGTGTGCCCGGCCAAAGCTCAGAGATTGGAAGTCCAGTGGCACCAAGGGGGCCTCTGCCTTCTCCGGACCTTTGCCACCAGCCCCAGTGGCCCCTCCAGCTGAGGAGAAACCAGCTCTGCCACCACGAAGGGAGTCCATTAATAAGAGCTTTGAATTGGAAGTAGCAGAGAAATCGAGGTTGGACAACTCCAAATTTTTACCCACAAAACCCCCAGCACCCGGGGTCATCGTGCCACTGGTTACACCCAAGACTGCTCCCTTCAAACCCGACAAACCGCCAGAGGCCAAAAAAGAAGACAAGAGCAAAGCTCTTCACCTGCGGAATGAGATGGGTCTGGAATGTGGCCACAAGGTTTCCGCCAAAGAGGTGAAGAAGTTTAATCTCAAGCCTGTACCTAAACAGCCCCCCAGACCTAAGTCAGAGGTGCAAGAGGAGAAGCCTGAAGCGTCTGGTTCAGCAGCATTCATGAAGGCCAAGCCGGTGATCAGACCTAAACCCATTCCAGCTGCCAAGCCAGATCCCCCAGCAGAGAACAAACTGGACATCACCAACCTGAGAAGCAAGTTGAGACCATCAAAACCTTCAGATGGCAGCTCTTTGTCAGAGGCGAATACTCAGAACGATGCGTCAGCAGCAATAAATAGTTCCCACTCAAGTTCACCCACTAGCTCCTCCCCGATCCACATGCCTGCTCTTAGTAACGGTAAGTACTCTGATGAGCCAAAACTCCCCCCAAAACAAATGAATGGCCATAGCCAGGAGAGCGCCACATCCCCTGCAAAACCAGCTGTGCCCCCCCACAAAGAACCCCCACAGAGACCTCCCGCCTTGGCTCCGAGGAGACCACCTCCGCCAAAGAAAACGGACCCATCGAGTCCAACCGAAGCCAAGTCACAGCCTGCTTTCAAAGAAGCCCAAGATGCTCCAAAGCAGAGCAGACCCCCTCCCCCAAAACCTAAAGGGTTTATGCCCCCAAGCAAAGAGAAAGAAGAGCCAAAGGTGAATAAAGTCCCAATTCCTCCAAAGCCCCAGGTGAAGAGTGAGAAGCCTGGGCCGCCCAAGGACAAGCTCCCACCTTTACTCAAGGAGGGCAGTAAAGACGAGCTGTATCTAGCTGTAGCAGACTTCGAAGGGGACGATCAGACGTGCGGCTTCAAGATGGGCACGGTGTTTGAGGTGCTGGAGAAGAACAGCAGCGGCTGGTGGTTCTGTAAAAATGTAGGAGAAGAAGTCGAGGGCTGGATCCCCTCAAATTACCTTAACAAGAAACCTTAGGGAGTAAATGTGCTCTCACTGATCACTCTGAATAACTAACCAAACTAGGGTTTTATTTATAGTTACACTTTTTTTATGTTTCCTTTTGGTTGAAAAAAAAAAAATAGTGAACCAGCAATAACACATTACCTTATTGGGTTATGTGGCGTTTACTTATTTTTTATCCTATATCCAGATATTTCATAAAGTATTTTGTTGCCATACGCTAGTCCATGTCTGTGTCGGCCTTTCTATTACTCAGGCTTCAAACTAGAGCAGTGAAAAAAGGGGAGGAAAAAAAAAAAAAAGTATCTACACTCTTGCCTTTTGTAATCTGGTGCCTCAACATTATATGCAGATTGCTTCAGTGTTTTATGCAGCTGTAGAGGTAGTCCTTGTCAGAATCTTGAGGTTACATATTTAAATCTGGTCGGTCCGAACAGCAGTGGACGGCACACGAACTCACTGGAGGAGTTCATCGACTACATCTGGGCTTTGAAGTGCTTTAAGCAGTAACTACACAATGTCTTTCTGCCAAGTAGAAGCGCTGTTTGTTGTACTAGAAACACGCATACTAGTTTTTTCCTGCTCTTTAGATATCAACTGCATAATTAAGGTTGCAGGGAATTGTAATAGATGTGCACTTTTAGGCAGTTCAGTTTGCACACACAGAAGGAAGGAGGTGAATGCCTCTGTGTGTTTTATTGACTAACTAGCCGTTTTCTTAGCCGTGTTTTTTTTTTTTTTAATTCTCACTGTAGTTGATGTACACCACAGTCTACAATGTGCAAAGAGGCTTAATTATCCCAAGCTACTATGTTGGGAAAGATGCTTTATCTTAAGTGTTTTAACAGTTGTATTCTCACATCCAAACGTGAGATTTGCAAAAATGTGAATTACAGTGCATATGTTATTAGAACAACTGAAGATCCACAATGACTCGTGCAATGATTTTTACAGTATTGTCAGTGTACAATCTGTTCTTAACCGAAGTTTGGTGCTTGAATAACAAAAGAATTTCCATTTGTAAAAAAGAAAAAAAAAAGTTTTACATTAATGCTTGACTGGTCTCAAGTATGGAAAGTACAACAAAATATATTTTTTGTACAGTAATGAGACATATCTTAACTGTTGTCGCATTTCTTTGATGGTCCATCTATTTTTTTTTTTTTCCTTTGTACTGTTAAAGGGATTTAAAGAAGGTCAAGGAGGAGTTCGGTTGACTGATATGAAAGGATTTGCAAATTTTAGAAAGAGCAGATGTTAACATATGAGAAGTGGGTTGCTGATAAAACTACTGGTTCTTAATTACCCAATGGGTGATCCAGCATGTTTTAGTAAAGTTTACAGCTCTCCAGATCCAAAAGAATAATTATGAATAGACAAGGCTAGAAGCTTGAACACATTGAGCTTCTAGTTGCTACGATGTATTTTGTTCAGAAGTTACCAGTAATGAGGAAAAGTAAAGTTTGAATTTACCCTAATTGGTCAGTTTTTTGTAGGGAAGGGCAGAAAGGTACATTGCAAGAGAAATGGTTAGGTGAATGGTGTTATTCCAGTATTGTATTTTACATTTTTGCCATATAAGTTTGCTTTTTGCTTTAAGTCAATAAAAAATGATTTCTCACTGAAGGTGTCATTGTTAAAATCTGTGGTTCCTCTCCTGAAAACTTGTATATTCAGTTGTACTCTGATTTGTGATTTCAGCAGTTTGAATTAAGTGCAGTAAAGATTCTGCCTGAGTTTAGTTTTTCCCCCAATTCTGGTTCAAAGAAATGTCATCGGTTGTTTCTTTATGTAATTTTGATTATATTATAGGGCACATGTAAAAAGTTGATTTTCCTTAGATTAATATCTAATGAGAAACTCAAACTGATGAGTGGATTACAAATTCGCCAAAAAAGTTGCAAATTTTCAAGAAAAAAAACCCCCAATGCATCTAGTATAAGGGGGGAAAAAAGAGTTTGGTCAAACTTATGAACAAAACTGGTAAAAGTGAAATCAGTATTTAATAGCTGAATAACTTCAGTAGATCTTGCTCATGTCATTTTATTTATATGCAGCGGTGCCAGCTTTTCAAAGAAGTTTGGAGTGAGATTTAGATGGAATTTCTCATTTGTTAAAAAAAAAAAAAAAAAAAAAGTTTGAATTCTGTACTTACATGCTCACACCAACCCTACCTGCCAGTCTCCCCTGCCCATAGTTCCCTCTAAATCTCACTCCAAGCTTTTCTGAAAAGTTGGCAACTCTGATAAACTAATGCCTTGAATTCTGGATTTGCCAACTCTTACAGCCGTGGACAAAATTGTTGGTACCCCTCTGTTAATGAAAGAAAAACCCACAATGGCCACAGAAATAACTTGAATCTGACAAAAGTGGTAATAAATAAAAAATTCTATGAAAATTAACCAACGAAAATCAGACAGTGCTTTTGAATTGTGGTTCAACAGAATTATTTTAAAGAACAAACTCATGAAACAGGCCTGAACAAAAATGATGGTACCCTTAACTTAATATTTTGTTGCACAACCTTTTGAGGCAATCGCTGCAATCAAACGATTTCTGTAACTGTCAATGAGATTTCTGCACCTCTCAGCAAGTATTTTGGCCCACTCCTCATGAGCAAACTGCTCCAGTTGTCTCAGGTTTGAAGGGTGCCTTCTCCAGACGGCATGTTTCAGCTCCTTCCACAGATGTTCAATAGTAAGATTTAGATCAGGGCTCATAGAAGGCCACTTTAGAATAGTCCAATGTTTTGCTCTTAGCCATTCTTGGGTGTTTTTAGCTGTGTGTTTTGGGTCATTATCCTGTTGCAAGACCCATGACCTGCGACTGAGACCAAGTTGTCTGACACTGGGCGGCACATTTCTCTCTAGAATACCTTTATAGTCTTGATTTCATTGTACCCTGCACAGATTCAAGACACCCTGTGCCAGATGCAGCAAAGCAGCCCCAGAACATAACAGAACCTCCTCCGTGTTTCACAGTAGGGACAGTGTTCTTTTCTTGGTATGCTTCATTTTTGCGTCTGTGAACATAGAGCTGATGTGCCTTGCCAAAAAGTTCCAGTTTTGTCTCGTCTGTCCATAGGACATTCTCCCAGAGGCTTTGTGGCTTGTCAACATGCAGTTTGGCAAATTGCAGTCTGGCTTTTTTATGATTTGTTTTCAACAGTGGTGTCCTCCTTGGTCATCTTCCATGAAGTCCACTTTGGCACAAACAACGATGGGTGGTGTGATCTGACACTGATGTACCTTGACCTTGGAGTTCACCATAATGTGTTTAGAGGTTGTTCTGGGCTCTTTTGTTACCATTCGTATTATCCGTCTCCTGTGGCCACGTCCAGGGAGGTTGGCTACAGTCCTGTGGATCTAAAAATTTCTGAATATGTGCAACTGTAGTCACAGGAACATCAAGCTGCTTGGAGATGGTCTTATAACCTTTACCTTTAACATGCTTATCTATAATTTTCTTTCTAATGTCCTGAGACAACTCTCTCCTTTGTTTCCTTTGGTCCATGTTTAGTGTGGTACACACCATGTCACCAAACAGCACAGTGACTACTCGTCACCCTTTAAATAGGCCGACTGACTGATTACAAGTTTGTAGACACCTGTGATGTTAATTAGAGGACACATCTTGGTTGAACATGTCTGTATGGTCACATTATTTTCAATCTTTTCTAGGGGTACCATCATTTTTGTCCAGGCCTGTTTCATGAGTTTATTTTTTAAAGTAATTCTGTTGAACCACAATTCAAAAGCATTGTCTGATTTTCATTGGTTAATTTTCATAGAATTTTTATTTATTGCCACTTTTGTCAGATTCAAGTTATTTCTGTGACCATTGTGGGTTTTTCTTCCATTAACAGAGGGGTACCAACAATTTTGTCCACGGCTGTACAATTGTGAAGTGTACATTCAGGGAAACGGGTAGAAGGGTATGTGGTGTATCCAGTGGGCAGAGGAAGGAAGACAAGGAGACTTGGTGGTGGAATGAGGAGGTACAGGAGAGTATTCAAAGGAAGAGGTTAGCAGAGAAAAAGTGGGACAGTCAGGGAGAGGAAGAAAGTAGACAGGAGTATTTTGAAGTTTGGCGCATGGCAAAAAAGAAGGAAAAGGCATCTAGTGAGTTGTATGAGAGACTGGACACTCGGGGGAGAACAGGATTTACCGATTTGGCTAGACAGAGATCATACTCTAAATGATGTACAGCAGGTTAAGTTGATTAAGGACAGAAATGGTAATGTACTAATAGCAAGAAGGTGGAAGGAGTACTTTGAGGAGCTGATGAATGAAGAAAAAGAGAGGAGGATGGATGAAGGAAAGATGGTGAACAAGGAAGTCCCAAGGATTAGCAAGGCAGAAGTGAGGGCAGCTTTGAAGAGGATGAAGAATGGAAAGGCGGTTGGTCCAGATGACATACCTGGAGATGTTTAGGAGAGATGGCAGTGGACTTTTTAACCAGATTGTTTAACACAATCTTGGAGAGTGATACAATGCTTGAGGAGTGGAAAAGTAGTGTTATGGTACCAGTTTTCGAGAACAAAGGTGATGCTCAGAGCTGTAGTAACTATAGAGGCATAAAGTTGATCAGCCACACCATGAAGATATAGGAAAGAGTTGCTGAAGCCAGGTTAAGAGGAGAGGTGACAATCAGTGAGCAGCAGTACGGTTTCATGCCAAGAAAGAGTACTACAGATGCAGTGTTTGCTCCAAGAGTGTTGATGGAGAAGTATAGAGAAGGTCAGAAGGAGTTGCACTGTCTTTGTCGATCTAGAGCAGGGGTGGGCAATCGTGCCATGGAGGGCCATTCCATTGCAGGTTTTCTGTTCCACCCAGTCTCTTCAGCAGGTGTTTGCTCTTATCAGCTTCAAGGATTGAAGGGAATCAGCTCCAATCCCCTTCTTGTTTGCCATGGTGATGGACAGGCTGACAGACAAGGTCAGGCAGGAGTCTCCGTGCACTATGTTGTTTGCAAATGACATTGTGATCTGTAGTGAGAGTAGGAAGCAGGTGGAAGAGAACCTGGAGAGGTGGAGGTATGCTCTGGAGAGACGAGGAATGAAAGTCAGTAGAAGCAAGACAGAATACATGCGTGTGAATGAGCGGGAGGCAGGTGCAATGGTGAAGATGAAAGGAGTAGAGGTAGTGAAAGTAGATGAGTACCTGGACTCAACCATCCAAAGCAATGGAAAATGTACAAAAGAGGTTTAGAAGAAAGTGCAGGCAGGGTGGAGATGAGCGTCAGGGGTGATTTGTGACAGAAAGCTAGCGGCTAGAGTGAAAGGGAAGATTTACAAGACAGTAGTGAGACTTGCTATGATCTATGGTTTGGAGACGGTGGTGCTGACAAAAAGACGAGATGGAGTTGGAGGTGGCAGAGTTGAAGATGCTAAGATTCTCATTGAGAGTGACTAGGAGAGACGGGATTAGAAATGAATATGTCAGAGGGACAGCTCAGGTTGAGCAGTTTGGAGACAAAGTAAGAGAAGCAAGGCTGAGATGGTCTGGACATGTGCAGAGGAGGGATAGCAGATATATTGGACAAAGGAATGCGAAGATGGAGCTGCCAGGCAGAAGGAAAAGAGGAAGACCACAGAGCAGACTTGTGGATGTCGTGAAGGAGGACATGGAGAGGGTTGGTGTTACAGAGGAAGATGCAAGAGATGGAGGTAGATGATCTGCTGTGGTGACTGTGATATGTGGGTTTGGCCCTTGGGGCTTGCCGTAGCCATCTGGGGGGATGGCGTGCGACAGGCTGTGGCCGCTGTATATATTTTGTGTGTTCTCTCAAAGGGCAGTTGGATGTTTGGCATAAGATGACCTGCGTCTCACTCAATTCCATACATAATATTTGGTGATCGAGGATTAACTCATGGAGGCGTGCGGGGCACCTCTACGGCCGTTTCTGCAGTATCCAGGAGAACCAGCAATTCTGTGGCCTCGCTGGTTGGCTGTGTTTGAGGAGTACATTGCGGCGTTGGGCTTGGGTAAACTCGAAGTGCGGAGGTGAGCGCTTCTGGTTCACAATCTCAGGGTAGAAGGTCAGAAAGTTTTCCATCTGTTAGGGGAGACAGCATCTTATGCAGATGCTGTCGGGCTGCTCGCTGACTACTTTGCCAAACACACACGGAGCACGAAGCTGTGGGTTGAAAGGCTGTTGGCGCCAAAAGATGCTAAGCTAGCTAGCTCGGGGGAGCTAACAGCCCAGCTAGTAACAATGGAGAAATTGGCCACGGAGCTAGGTGGGCGCCTAACACGGAAGCTAGAAAGCTACAGGCTACAAGCTAGATAACACGATGGAATCAGAACAACAGGAGAGGGAGCCCCTGTCCATCGGGAACGACAAGACAGCCAAAGAGTACAGCACTAAGATTGACCGCAATACTGAGGGACAGCAGCGAAGTTTTCCCTGCAGCCAGAGCCGGAGCAGCGGGAGGGGGACCGTGAGCATGCTGAGAGCCCCGAAAAATAGCAGCGACAGCAGGGCATAGAGCCAGCATAGCGGATGACCTCGGATGACAGAGGAGATACTGGACTGCTTTGTACCCGAGACGAGCCGCAGTCAAAGACGGACACTGGGAACAAACAGTACAAAGAGCTAACGGGTGCCACAGCGGTCAAGCAGGGCCAGTTTAATTCAGGGTTGATGCGGGTGGGTCTCAGTGCCAGCACTTGGGACATGACAGAGGGGGTACTGAACGTGGCAGCAAGGCGCCTGCGTCGGCTAGTGACACCAAGGTGCTAGCCCCAGATGCCCCTGGTACTTTGCCGCAGAGGGATGGAGGATCTGCAGCTATGATGGTGAATGCTACAACGGCTTCAAAAGAGGAACGTCCACGGCGAATACAGGCCAGATGACGAGCCAGTGAAACACCAGGAACACCTTCGCATCGTGGCTAAGCTGGGCGCAGTGTGCTTCGAATGGTCTGACGGCTCGTCAAGGCACACCAATCAGTTTCGACATGTCCGGGAAGACGCTCCAGGTGGCGAGGCTGGACGGGAGTCGGTGATGGCGGTGTGGGATCCGGGCCCCACCATCCAGAGGTTCGGCCATCGCTCCGGGGGTCTGCGGTCTCCTGAGGCGCGCTTGCTGAGGGGCTGCCCTGGAGCACCATACAAGTTCCAGTTTTTCTTCACATAAATGACTGTGCGGTAGCACTTGGCTCATAGTTTTGTGTGTTTTCTGTGCATGTTATGTGATGTGAGATTATTTTGGGTATTTTTAGTTAGGAGCACAGCTGTGATTTTAGTTTAATAAAGGACTCTTTTAGTTACCAGTGGCAGAATAATCCACTGCGCCGTGCGAGCTGCGCGGTAGTCCTTCTGTCAGCCCTATTTTAGTTATTTTGTGTGAATGTGTTAGGCCATTTAGTGCATTGTTTTCGTTATCTTAGTGCGTGATTCGGGTCTCAAATTTGGGGAGGGTTTCAATGGTATGTGTGGTTTTGGACTTTTCTAAAGGGGGGGGTGTGATATGTGGGTTTGGCCCTTGGGACTTGCCGTAGCCATCTGGGGGGGGGGGGGGATGACGTCAGGTGGACCGCGGCCACTGTATATATTCTGTGTTCTCTCAAAGTTCAGTTGGATGTTTGGCATAAGATGACTCGCATCTCACTCATTTCCATACATAACAGTGACCCCTAAAGGAAGCAGCTGAAAGAAGACGACACTAGTGGTTTGCAACACAAAACAATCTTCCTTTTGACTTCAGGATTCCGCTCGTCCTTTCACAGCTAGCATTTAGCATCAGCATATGCTACATGGATGCGAATAATCAAAAACTTTGCATTTTTCTCCCCCTCTTCTGAATTCACCCCCCCCCAAGAAAATACATTAAAAAAAGAGCCTCATACTCTGACTTGTACAGACTCTCCACCACACTATAAATTAGAAAATGTGCATTTATTAGAAGCTTTTTACAACAGTGGTTCCTTCTGGTACAGTTTCACTCAGACAGTCATCCCAGACAAATATAATTATGTAAAGTGAAGCAGGAAGACATACTGGAGCAATTGAACATGGCAGGGAAACGTTAAAAATTGATTCAAAAAAATATTTTTCAACTAAGGTGTACCTGATAGCTGACTGGATTCAGTGTATGCATCCAACTTCAGGCCTATTGGCTCCACTGTCTCAGTGATAAAGGTACAAAATAAAAATAAGGCAGCTGCTGGGCTTTATGCTTTCAATATTAAACATGTTTTCTTCCACCACCAACCACCTAATTATTGCTTTTGGACTATTCAAAATTGTATAGAAAAGTTGACCAATATATATTTTTTACCCTTTTAGTTTATTATTGAATTAGACTCTTCATATTATCCCCCTTTTCAGTGCAAAGGAAGGCAAAATTTAAGAAAAAAAAATACTCTATGCTTAAGCAAAGACATACTACATGTAATATTGCACATTGGTTAGCATTCACTGCTCATTTTACACTTAAAGACACTTAAATCCCCCATACCTCATTCTTCAGAAAATAACAGTATATTTGCTTTGGCTTTGTCAGTTCTCATCCAGTGTGACTGATTTTACAGTTAAAAAAAAAAAAAAAAATTAACAGCAATATGATTAGTTGTCCCTTGTTAAAATCTAAAGAATCTTACAAAGAAATTATTAAATTCTTATACCTTTCGATTCTTGCCATTCCCCATTAGAAAAGATACAAAATGAGTAAGTCCTTAACGCGGATTTTGGTTAAAATGAAAAGAAAAACACTTAAATTTACAGTGATAAACTTGCTCTAAATCAGTAAAAAATAAATAAGGCAGACGTTGGCAGCGAGGTGACATGCACCAAACTTAAAGGACTAAAAAGGCACAAAGAAAGGGGTTAATTAAAGAGTCAATTTGGGGTGAATGAAGCGTGCATAGTTACTTGCTCACCAGTCCTCACAGTGTCCTCTTCATGCAAAGATACCTTTGGCCTGGTGCTTCCAAACAAACATTGTTTTCTTTAACAGTTATTCAATAAAAAAAAAAAATATTTTGCGTCTTCAGCACACCAACATGAAAAGATATAAAGAAGTTTATCATGCTTTTTTTTTTTTTTTTAGATGTTTCACTGGTGAGCAAGTAGAAGCTGAAGGTATAAAAAAAAAAGAGCAGACTGTAAACAATTGTATCAGGTGAAGTACTGCAAAACAAGAGTTTAAAAAGAAGTTAAAACATAAATACTCAATAAAACAACAAAAACCTAATGGAAGGATCAATATTCTGCGGGTGTGCATGTATCGTTGCGGCAGCATCTGTCCTCATGTGTTCGACGAGTCTTGGTAAGGCACAAACTTAGACAGTCTATGGGGAGAGCTGGGGTTCGGGCAGTCGTAAAACGTGCTCATCCTGAAGAACTCCTCCTGCTCCCTTTTCTTCGTGTTCAGCTCATCTTCAAGTTCCTAGGAGAGGGGACGCCAAAATGTGAACAACTACTTCATCGAGATGGAAAGTACCGTCTTAGGTGGCAGAAAGACTGGAATTCTCATGGTTCACTGATGTTGCACTTGCATGCATCTAAGACCGGGCAGGACTGGGCGAATGGTCACGCAACAATCTTAAATTCTGTGCTATCCTTTCAGACAGATCACATATATGATTTAAAAAAAAAAAAAAAATGCTGGATCACTATGAAAGGTGCAGTAGAAGAGGAAATGGATAAAATATGGAGCAGGAAATGAGCTTAATGGGTCCATTTGATGCAAAGCTAAGCCACTCTGACTCCGGCTTCATGCCTAAACTTCAAAGCTCCAAGAAATCACTGCACCCAGCTGCGGCTGGCCTAGAAATCAGAAGTCAAGAGTTTTCACATTTTTCTGTTAATGAGTTTTCAAGGTACTTCTAGGAAAGTTTTTAAAGAGAGGGGGCACAACTTTTTTTCTTACTTAAAATTTAAACTATTCATACACTGGGGTAGATTTTGTTTGAAAATTAGCCTTGCATTTAGAAAATATTTAATAGCTACTTGTGTTCTGGGAAAATGGCCAATATTTTTTAGCTTTAGGGTGACTTTTTTGTCTCCCCTTCAAAAAAAAATAACTAAATAACTGAAATGACAGTTATACAGTGTGTTTGCAGTGGAGTGAAATGCTTACTTGTGGATTTGTGTATTCAACCAAAGTCTATGCCAATAACCCTGATAACAGCACATTACAAAGAGGAACCAGAGAACTTTAAAAAAAAAAGTGAATTTTTACTTTCCAGACACTCAACTTTCATATTTTACACACACATGTAATTGCAATACTATCAGGAGTGCTTTTTGGACATTTATGAACCATCCATTGAACTTAAGAGATAGTCTTCCCTTATACCAAATATATCAAATCCACATTTGAGTGTTGGGTTGTTTTTTTTTTAAATCAGGATTCCCGCCAACAGGATGTGGAGGAGATACCGTATGATGACGGTAATTTTGGTCCATCTGGGTCAAAAAGCAACTGAAAAACAGGAATTGTGACAGTGGACCTTTACCTTCTTTCTGGGCTTCAGCTGATCCCTCCATTCCTTCAATAGTTGGTTGTGTTGCTCGTCCAGGTACTTCAGCCTCTGAGTCTCGTTCTCAATCAGCAGGTGACACTTTTCATTCTGGAGCACAAGACAAGCTGTTGTTAACAATTGCTGTCAAGGTCTGGTGGTAAACGGCTAATAATTCAATTCACAATACTAAGAAAAAGAAGCTTTACCATTCAAACTATTAAACTGACCCAGGAATTGGCACTAATTTCTGTGCTCAGCAGCTACCATGGCCATTAGTTTTACAAAGCTAGTAGCAACTCGGGTTTCCACTAACTAAGCAGGTACAGTCGTGCACAGAAGGTGTGCATGTGATCCCAAAGATCACAAAACAGGCCCAATCTCTCAATGATCCCCGTACTGTGTAAAGGGGCACTTGCACAGCACAGAGATCGTTGAGAGACTCCACCCCTGTGTAAATGGGGTGCAACAGCCCATGGTTGAAATCTATTAGCATTTTAATGGAGGACCAGTTCTGCCACCCCCCCGTACCAGCCCTTCTTTACCTGCAGCTGCTGCAGCTCTCTGATGTTGCTCTCGCACTGGCCGAGCATCTCCCTCATCTGACTCTCGTGTTTCTGCTGCTGGTGTTGCCTCTCTGCCTTCTGTCGCTTCTCCTCCTGCTGAGAAAACTAGAGAACCACAATGGGGGTTAGGCTGGTGGGCAATAATCCCAGCGTATGAACAGGGAGTGGAAAAACTCTCCCTTCCTTACCTGTTTGATCTTCTCTTTGTCCTCCGCGGAGCTGCCTGTCGACATGATGCGAATGCTCTTCTTGAACATGGCCATTCGAGTCTTGGCCTCACTGCGCTGGATTTTAGGCAGCCGGCTCTTCTCCATCTGCTGCCGAGACTTCAGGATCTCAACCATCCGCTGGTTGTAGGATTGCATCTGTTCTTGCTCCTGTATTGACACAAGGGGTTAACAGAAAATTTTTCTCTACCTCACGATGACAAGGTGTACTGCTGGTGCACTGAAGTTAAATTTAAAGATCCCATATTGTGCATTTTGCAGGGAATACATTAAGTTTTGACGTCCTCAGGGCCATAGTGCATGTAGTTTTAAAGGCCAAAAACCACCTGTAATGTTTTACAACTCCTCCAAAAAGCCGTCTGTAAAGCTCTGTCTGAAAGTTTTCAGCCTTCTCATTAATATTAATGAGCCCCAATCTGGTTGGGTAAAGCTTTTTTTCTGAGTGGGCCAATCATTGTTTACATTCTGTAGAAATCTCTCACTGCCTCCACAGCCAGTGGAGCCTGAGATACAACCTCTGTGTGTGAGCAGAGACTGCATATCAAAGACGGCCATTTTTAGGGTTAATAAAATAGATGAAAAAATTAAAAATAAATGAATGAATGAAATGAGAGACTAATAGACAAATAGGCAACTGATTTTATCTATTCTTCATATTTAACTCTTGCTATACAGAAGATCTTTGTTGCTTTTTCCCCAGTAGCGCTTAATTTTGTCTTCTGGAAGATAAAAACCCTCCATTTGTCCGATAACTGTGATGGCGAGGCGAATTATTAATTATTCGGGACATTATTAACTTATTCTAATAGATACTTCCTCAATCATAATTAAATGTTACAAAAAATGACTAAACTACTGTATGTAGTTTGTAGTAAGGTTACATATCAGACTCATCAAAATCATACTGAACATAAACTCACATCTTTTATTAATTTTTTTTTCCACAATATATGATTTTAAAACTTTTTAAGACCATTTTTAGAGCTGTCAAATCACATAAATTTATACTTTCCCATTATCAGTGTTGCCACTAGATAATTATGTTATTTAGGCAAGGCTCACACATTCATACCAAAAGCAACCATAAATTTCACAAAATTTAAACACAAAAATGTCACTGCATAATGAAAGAAAACATCAATATTATTTATGCAGACCCTTGAAAAATGGATGTAAGGACTAACTATCCTTTTAAGGATAATTAAGGCCTTCATGTTAGACATCCATTTTTACCACTTGTTTAAGAGTCTCAGGATTCCAAGCTCATTTACCTTCTCGTGTTTCTTCAGAAGTTGATGCCTCTGAAGGAAGTACTGGTCTTTCAGCTGCTGCTTTGACAGCTGGTGTTTCTCATAAAGATTCTTCTCCTCCATGTCCCATATTGTCGCTTCACGGTCTGATCAAAGTTATAAAAGAAAAATGTCAGAACTCAAAGAAAAAAAAAGTTAAATAAGATGCCAGGGCTGTGACTGTGCTCGAGCGAAATATTTAGAACCTCTGATTAGCTGGTGCTTCTTGTCGAGGCATGCCCTCTCCATTTCTGCAATTTCTCTCTTGTTGTTTGTGATGATGCTCTGCAGGATTCCGTCCAGGATGTTCCTCTGATCTGTTAAGAATTTCTCCTCCTGCACCACAGAAAACGGGGGAAAAAAATATATATAGGGCGAAGACAAAAAGTCAGACAAGATAATAGACATTTTGGCCTCCTAAAAGTAGGAGTGAAATTCTGATGGGCCTCTAAATAACGCACCTCACTCATCTTTGTTTCTGTGAAGAAGCTCATCCTCTGTTTCAAGGTTTCTTTACGCTGGCTTCTGGGCAGCTTCTCAACAGAATGCTTTACCTAAAGAGGGATTATTGCAGAACACCAAGAACACAAGCAAAGTATTAAAACACAACAGTCACTTCACCTCATTCGGTGACAGTTCAGATGAAAAACGAAGGAGTTTTGAACTGTTACACATTTAGGTTACAAATGTTACCTCTTTCTTCTGCTGTTTTACACCTTCCAGGAACCTGTGGTGTTCTCGCTCCTGCATGGCTTTGATGCGTTTGGTCTCTTCCTTAAGTTTAAGCTTGTGGTCTTCCTCCATCTTCTCAATCATCTGCTTCTGTTGCTTCTCCAGGTTCTCTAGCTCCACATCATAGTGTTTCTTCTTGGCCTGGGACACAGAACGAGGACGGAAAAGAAAAACGCTTTAGTTTAAGGTGAACATAAAAGCCTACATGCCTATTATTAAGCTAAATAAGGGGGTGATTTTAGTTTTCGGTAGTCCTGCAGTGTGGATAGACCATTCTGACGTGTGTGCGGCTCTGACTCACGTTCATCTCCTGCTCAAAACGTTTGTTCATTTGATCTCGATTTGCTTCCAGCTTGGCGTTCAGAACAGCCAGAGCACGCTGCTCCTCCTTCTGCAGCAGACGGAGCTCACGCAGCTCCTGGCGCCTACACACACACATTTTCTCACATTAATGCAACATTATTATTTCCCACCTATGCACATTTTTGCTAAAAAGTAAACACCATTAAGAGGGTCACTGACTGCCCTTTTTCCACATACTGACAGCTCCCATCGGTCTTAATGAAATTTTTGTGACATATTTTGGTCAAATTTTTTTTAATTATTTAGCTACTGCAGCATAATTGTGAATCATCTTTTGCAGCCTTTCAACCCGTTTCAGTGAATGTCTCATTAAATGCCCGATAACTGCTGTTAACTCCGCCCTCGCTCTTACATCGCTACTGCTAACCTTAGTTGGCTGGCTAGCTAGCGAGCCTGGGCCAACTCATGTCAGTTTATCTTAAAGTATGAATGAAATAAAGGGATCACTGGTGGACAGGGGTGTGTGGTTTCAGTGGTCAGTAGGATAGTTCCAGTCCCTGGAGTACAAGAAGCACAGAAACATTCGTCAATGCTGGCCCTAAGCACCTAGCCAACGCTGGGCAGCTAGCAGCTGTCTAGTGAAAATAATGTCTACGAGTGGCGTATATGGTCAAATGTTGGTAGATAAACAAGTATTCCAGTGGGGGGGGGGTGAAATGAATTTACAGAAAAGCAATCAAAACTGTCTGGATTGGCAGTTAAGCCAACGCCGCTCAGCCTGTCTGACCACCTAGCCAAGCTAATGCCAACAACTGGATGTAGCATCACAGCAGAAATATAACAATATAAGCCAGAATGATGCGAGATATGTTATAGAGAGCCCAAGTCACGCCCCCACTGATAGTTACTGGGCACGCTTTGAAAACGACACCATAACTTATGTGAGTCTGTGTTTGTACTCTTTAATTTACGTATTTTCACAACCTTACACTTCAACAGTTAGACAACAACCTTTATTAATGTGGAAAACTATCTTTTAAATTGACAATACATAGAGACTGTGGATTAGTGAACCAGGTGGAAACGAATGCCTGCAAGGGTGACTGAAATTTCAAGTAAACAATATAAATGGCACTTGGTAGGCAAACTTGTAGCAGCACTGTTAGGCCACTCGTTCCTACATGACAGACAGCTACACTGGCCAATAACAGAGCAGCGGGCGGGTATCAAGGATGGAGCTGGGCTGGGTGTTACCATTTAGGATGCCCCGTGGCAAACCCGGAAGTGTTAAAACGAGTAACAGAACACAAAAAGTATATAAAGGGTGTGTGTGTGTGTGTGTGTGTGTGTGTGTGTGTGTGTGTGTGTGTGTGTGTGTTTAAGAGAACTGAGCATTGACATTTTTATTTGATAATCATGTGACTAATAAATGCATTTCAGAAGGTTAAAATGCAACAAAAATGCAATTTTTCAGTCAATGACCCTTTAATATTAGTTTATTTCAAAACCATTATTCATCCTCACATTTACACAGTCAGTACTGTTACTCCGGCCATGCACACTGTGGAGTTATGGTCTGAGGAGACAATGGACACCCTAAAGGGCTGTTTTGAAGCCACCGCCTGGAAGCAGCTCTGCGATCCACATGGTGAGGACATCGATGGCCTCATTCACACCTTCACGGGCTACCTCAGCTTCTGTGTGGACAAATCCGTTCCCACCAAGACCATACGGCGTCACTCAAACAACAAACCCTGGATCAACCCTGAGATAAAAACACTTCTGAGAGAGAAGAAGAGGATCTTCAGGTCAGGGAACAGGGAGATGCTGAAGTCCGTACAGAGGGAGCTGAGGAGAAAGATCAGAGAAGGCAAGGACAGCTTCAGGAAGAAGATGGAGGACAAGCTGCAACAGAGCGACATCAGCGGGGTCTGGAGAAACCTCAAAACCATCTCGGGGCTCCAGAATACCTCCCCCCAGGCCACAGGGGGCAGGGAGTGGGCGAACAACCTGAATCTGTTTTTCAATAGATTTGACCAACCGCCCTCCCCCCTGACTGCACAACAACCACTGCTGCCTCTAAAGAAATCAAGTCCTGCTGCCCACTCCCCACTCCACCAACACCCCCCCACTCCCAACACACAGCCCCCCATCCTGACCCTGACCAGGACCCAGGTGAGGACGGAGCTGAGGAAGATCAAGGCGAGGAAGGCGCCGGGACCAGACGGCATCAGCGCAAAGCTCCTCAAGTCCTGTGCAGACCAGCTGTGTGGGATTGTGACGTATATCTTCAACATGAGCCTGAAACTGGGGAGGGTACCACAGCTGTGGAAAACATCTTGTGTGGTACCTGTACCAAAAACTTCCCACCCCAAAGACCTGAACAGCTACAGACCGGTGGCCTTGACGTCCCACTTGATGAAGACCCTGGAGAGACTGCTCCTTGCTCACCTCCGCCCCCTGGTGGAACCAGCGATGGATCCACTCCAGTTCGCCTACCAGCATGGCATTGGGGTGGAGGATGCGGTGATCTTCCTCCTTCACCGTTCTCTGTCCCACCTGGAGAAGCCCGGGAATATGGTGAGGATCATGTTCTTTGACTTCTCCAGTGCTTTCAACACCATCCAACCGATGATCCTGAAGGACAAGCTGCTGCGCGCAGGGGTGGACCAGCACCTGTCATCATGGATCCTGGACTACCTCACGAACCGGCCTCAGTTTGTGAGAACCCGGGACTGTGTGTCCGACACGATCATCAGTAGCACGGGGGCCCCCCAGGGAACGGTGCTGGCTCCCTTCCTGTTCACTCTTTATACTGCGGACTTCTCACACAACACAACACACTGCCATCTACAGAAGTTCTCTGATGACTCTGCGATCGTTGGCCTCATCTCCAATGGAGATGAAGCTGAGTACAGAGGGCTTATCCAGGACTTCGTGGACTGGTGCCATCGGAACTGCCTCCAGATCAACGCGAGGAAAACTAAGGAGCTGGTGGTGGACTGCCGCAGGCATGGGCAGCCCCTCACAGTACCAGTAAATATACAGGGAACAGACATCGAGATGGTGACATCCTATAAGTACCTGGGTATTCATCTGAACAATAAACTAGACTGGTCACACAACACTGATGCACTCTACAAGAAGGGACAGCGCAGGCTGTTCCTGCTGAGGAGACTCAGGTCTTTTGGTGTACAAGGGGCGCTGCTGAAGTCATTCTATGACACGGTGGTGGCATCAGCCATCACTTTTGGAGTGGTCTGCTGGGGCAGTGGCATTACTGCAGCCGATAGGAAGAGACTGAACAAACTGATTAAGAAAGCTAGCTCTGTCCTGGGGCAGCGCCTTGATCCGATGGAGGAGATAGGAGAGAGAAGGACGGTGGCTAAACTGTCATCTCTGCTGGAGTCCGAGTTCCACCCTATGCAGGACATACTGAATGCACTGAGGAGCTCATTTAGCAGCAGACTACATCATCCCAGGTGCACAACCGAGAGGTTTCGTAGGTCCTTCCTACCAACGGCTGTCAGACTGTACAACCTAAGCAGGGCTGCTCGCAGAGATAGCAAAAAGACGTAACAAACTAATAGTTTTTTGAATGCAAAAGATGCAATAGACTTACACAATGGTCCCCTCCGGCATACAACTAGGAACATACCGGTCGCTATGGAGGGTGAGAATATGTATGGGCACATAATCATACCATGTAGGATAACTAAGTAGACGGTTATGCTGTTTCATTCCATCTAGCAACAATGCTCTGCACTGTGTGTGTTTATATATTTGCATATTTATTCCATCTAGCTACAATGCTCAGCACTGGGTGTGTTTATATATTTATATATCTACATATTATTCCATCTAGCTACATTGCTCCGCACTGTGTGTGTTTATATACTTGCATATTTATTCCACCTAGCTGCAATGCTCCGTACTGTGGGTGTTTATATATTTACATATTTATTCCATCTAGCTACAATGCTCTGCACTGTGTGTTCATATATTCATATATTTATTCCATCCAGCTACAATGCTCTGCACTGTGTGTCTGTGTGTGTGTGTATATATATATATTTTATAGTAATACGTACATATGTTTATTAGCTGCTCTTGCTTGCTTGTTTTTTTTCTTGCCTTCTGATTGTTGCTCTGAGTGTTGCTATCCCTGTGCTGTTGCAATCCTGGAATTTCCCCGTTGTGGGACTAATAAAGGCTTATCTTATCTTATCTTATCTTAAAGGACTCTTCGGTGCTCCAAATTGAGGTTTTAAAAGAAAAGAAAATAAGCCAAGTGTGTAGGGTCATATTCCTACCACTAGATGGCAGGAGTAAAGCTGCTATGGAAGATACTATGGCTTCCAAGGCCTATTAGAGAGGGTGTGTGATTGATTGATTGATTAGCTGATTAATTAAATCAGGATTATTGATACAGAAGAACATGCAACGGATAGGGTGAGATGGAGGCAGATGATCCGCTGTGGCGACCCCTAAAGGGAGCAGCTGAAAGAAGAAGATTAAGCAGGAAGTTATGGACGAATTTTAAGAAAATTGGAGGGTTCACCAATTTACAAGTAATTTAAAACAGAGAAACCCTTATCTGAATCCTGGATTTTTGAAGGAATTTATTACCATTATAAAATTGAGGGGAAAAAGAAAAAGGAGGGATGTTTTAAATCATACAGCTACACATTCATTTTTTAAAAAATACCACAAACTGATCCACCCCTAATATCTTTGGATCAGGGTCAGCAGAGTACAGGGAGACCTTAAAACTCAAATGTCCTTTTATTTTCTTAATTTAGACTCTTCTACAGTGATCATGATTTTTTTTTTTTTTTTTTTTTTTTTAAGACGAGCATCTTTTAGCTCAGACATCTGGATGCCATGACTAAATTTGCCTTTTTCCCAGAGAAGTTTAGCTATCTGTGTACTCTCTAATCTCAAGGGGCTTTTTAAAACCCTGAGGAGGAAGATACCTTAAATAGTTGGTATAATAAAAGCAACATCTAAGAAGGCCACTTATTAGAATCTGGACTCCACTCTGTGCTGAGGAACCAAAAAACTCAAGTGCAAAGTGTTTATTTACAAAGAATTTAAAGTCTCTGCTGTAAAAAATGGACTTGGAATCTCAATGGTAAGTACAGCATATAGAACTCTGATAGTTTAATAATGCATGTTGTGTGGACTAACCTCAGGAATCTCATCTCCTCATCTTTCTTCTCATCGTCCCTGATGATCTTGGAGGTGGTCACGCTCACCTCTACGCCATCAACGACAAACTTCCTGGTTCTCTTTAGAGTCTTACTTGAGAAAGGCTGGCAGGAAAACAAGCAAAAAGAAGACATTTGATTTAAAACTAAAGTACATGACAAATCTCAGCATGCATTTAATTATAAATCAATCAGTTGCCCTTTTCTCAAGATCATTTTAAAGAACGGTTGCTTGTTTTGTCAGATTTGTTGCAGTTATTGCAGACATGAGCTGCTGACCTCAAGCAAAGATGCACCCAGATTTTTGGGGACTCAAATCCAGAGAATCTGCTCCCTCAGAGAGAAACTTTCAACATACATGACTTTCAGCTTTAATGTGGTCTCTTTAGCTGCTGAAACAGAGGCAGCTCTGTGGGTGCGTGTGCTGACAATGGCACAAGTATGTCGTCAATCAGGTTCTACTGTAACAAGCGGCACGATACTTCATCCGTCATTGTAATGGGGAGTATAATATGCAGGAAGTGACAACCCAGCCACATGGCTTCATCCAGTACATATCACACAATGTGACTCAACCTCCTCTGGTGATTAAAATAAATATAGAACATGGAAGTGGGGAAGTTTAATGGGAGTACCTTTAAAAGACTTCAGGATATTTCTGATGGCAGGCCAAAACAAAAGAAGCAATGACGATGCTGCCTTCAGAGCAAGTGTAACAAGCTGCCTGATCAGAAGGGAAAACAAAGGCAACATACAACCACAGAACAACGCCAAGTGATGTCATGCTTAATCATTACTGAATCACTCCAAGTGCACCTCTTGCATATAAACAGACTAAACAGTTGATGGTAACGGAGCATGACTTGTCAAGTGGTTCCACTGTCTGCTATCTCAGTGAACCTTCATGGACAATATTTGCGAAGCGATACAAGCAGGATTTACTCGGCAAACACTGAGGAGGTCAAAACCAGGATGACGCCACTTCCTGAGAGTGACTAAGAACTTCAGTGTAAAATGATCCTTAAAAGCTCCTCCAAAAGATGTAGGCTCTAAACTGACAATATAAGTCATGTATACAAGTCACAATGGACACGTTTGTATGCTAGCGGCACAGCAGTGGACATTTCCTTTGCTTATAATGAAGTCGATAAATGAGATTACGTATTTTAGTTCAGACAGGTGAGTTTTTGTTTGTAATCTACAGTTTATTATCATTTTACCAACTTATTTCTAGGAATGTCCTGTATGCCAGTCTTGAGACTGAATATTTAGGAACAATCCCAAGCCATCTACAGTGGTGTGAAAAAGTGTTTGCCCCTTCCTGATTTCTCTTTTTTTTTGTATGTTTGTCCCACTTAAATGTTTCAGATCATCAAACAAATTTAAATATTAGACAAAGATAACACAAGCAAACACAAAGTGCAGTTTTTAAATGAAGATGTTTATTTTATTAAGGAAAAAGTAAATGAATGTGAATGTGTGAAGAATGTGTGAAAAAGTGACTGCCCCCTAAACCTAATAACTGGTTGGGCCACCCTTAGCAACAACAACTGCAATCAAGCATTTGCAATAACTGGTAATGAGTCTTTTACAGCGCTGTGGAGGAATTTTGGGCCACTCATATTTGCAGAATTGTTGTAATTCAGCCACATTGGAGGGTTTTCGAGCATGAGCCGCCTTTTTTAAGATCATGTCACAGCATCTCAATCGGATTCAGGTCAGGACTTTGACTAGGCCACTCCGAAGTCTTCATTTTGTTTTTTCTTAAGCCATCCAGAGGTGGATTGGCTAGTGTGTTTTGGATCATTGTCCTGCTGCAGAATCCAAGTGCGCTTCAGCTTGAGGTCACCAACAGATGGCCAGACATTCTCCTTGAGGATTTTTTGGTAGACCAACAGAATTCATGGTTCCATTTACCACAGCAAGTCTTCCAGGTCCTCAAACAGCAAAACAGCCCCAGACCGTCACACTACCACCATCATATTTTACTGTTGGTGTAATGTTCCTTTTCTGAAATGCCGTGTTACTTTTAGGCCGGATGTAATGAGAGACACACCTTCCAAAAACTTCGACTTTTGTCTCGTCAGTCCACAGAGTATTTTCCCAAAAGTCTTGGGAAACATCAAGATGTTTTCTGGCAAAACTGAGACGAGCCCTTACGTTCTTTTGGCTCAGCAGTGGTTTTCGTCTTGGAACTCTTGCCATGCACTCCATTTTTGCTCAGTCTCTTTCTTATGGTGGAGTCTTGAACACTGACCTTAACTGAGGCAAGTGAGCCCTGCAGTTCTTTGGATGTTGTTGTGGGGTCTTTTGTGACCTCTTGGATGAGTCATCGCTATGCTCTTGGGGTAATTTTGGTCGGTCGGCCACTCCTGGGAAGGTTCACCACTGCTCCATGTTTTCACCATGTGTGGATAATGGCTCTCACTGTGGTTTGCTGTAGACCCAAAGCTTTAGAAATGGCTTTATAACCTTTTCCAGACTGATAGATCTCAATTACTTTATTTCTCATTTGTTCCTAAATTTCTTTGGATCGCAGCATGATGTCTAGCTTTTGAGGATCTTTTGGTCTACTTCACTTTGTCAGGCAGGTCCTATTTAAGTGATTTGTTGATTGAGAACAGGTGTGGCAGTAATCAGGCCTGGGTGTGGCTACAGAAATTGAACTCAGCTTTCCAAAGATGTGATAAACCACAGTTAATTTATGTTTTAATGGGGGGGGGGGGGGGCACTTTTTCCACACAGGGCCATGTAGATTTGGAATTTTTTTTACCCGTAATAATAAACACAGTCATTTAAAAACTGCATTTTGTGTTTATTTGGGTTACCTTTGTCTAATATTCAATGTTTTATGATCTGAAAGATTTACACTACCGTTCAAAAGTTTGGGGTCACTTAGAAATTTCCTTATTTTTGAAAGAAAAGCACTTTTTTTCAATGAAGATAACTTTAAACTAATCAGAAATACACTCTATACATTGCTAATGTGGTAAATGACTATTCTAGCTGCAAATGTCTGGTTTTTGATGCAATATCTACATAGGTGTATAGAGGCCCATTTCCAGCAACTATCACTCCAGTGTTCTAATGGTACAATGTGTTTGCTCATTGCGTCAGAAGGCTAATGGATAATTAGAAAACCCTTGTGCAATCATGTTAGGTCTGCCATGCTGTAATTGCTGCAAATGGAGGATTCTTTGACGAAAGCAAAGTTTGAAGGAAAAAATTATTTCAAATACAAATCATTATTTCTAACCTTGTCAATGTCTTGACTATTTTCTATTCATTTTACAACTCATGGTGGTAAATAAGTGTGACTTTTCATGGAAAACAAAATTGTCTGGGTGACCCCAAACTTTTGAACGGTAGTGTAAGTGTGACTTGCATACAAAAAAATGAGAAATCAGGAAGGGGGCAAACATTTTTTCACACCACTGTATCAGGGTAATGCATGCATACTAATCTAACTACATAAGGGAAGTTTCTTATTATCAAAGCAACAAATGTGATGTAAAATTTTCACCTTAAAATAACGTTCTAAAAATTATTTTGATGGTGCATCAACCTTTGACCGGTTGAATGTCACTTCCCCCATACCCTGAGTGAACTTGCCCTGCAACAGCTCTGTTCTTGGTAGGATTACTGAAAGGACTACAACTATGGTAATTATCACTCCAGTCCCAACAGCCAATCACAGGGCACAACTTCATCCAACAACAACTAAGCACCGTGTGATTGGCTGTTGGGACTAGGGTCATAGTCACTGCTCCTACCCAGAACAAAAAAAATTACATAGAGCTGCTTTAATATGGCTGCACAATTGGGCTGTAATTTTAAAGCTTCAATTAAATATCCTTCATACAACAGTTAGTTCAGACCAAGCAATCCGATTGGACAATAGGGATTCCAGGAGTTACTAAATTCCTCAATAATTGCTCTTTGACATTTCATCAAATGTGTATCACTCCACTTCAGCAGTGTTTTAATAATCATTAAATTAAAGTTAATATCACTGGCTTCTTAGGAGTATGTGAGAATTGTAATACTGGGTGGGATACCTTAATTTCCACAGTGAGATGCTGTTTGAAAAGAGACGGTCCTAAAAATCCCAACCTCCGTGACCCAGAAGTCCTGCCCTTATAAACAGCCAGTCATAGATATTTCATGCCTGCTTATGACAAAATAGACAAGGTAGAGTTGGATTTATTGTCTCGAATAGCTAACCATAATAACTTTGGGGTGATGGACTCTTTGTTTCATCTGAAAATGCCAAGAAAAGAGGATGGTGCACAGAAACTAACACAGAAATGCACCGAAGTGAAATCACTAACAAGCCAACAACAAACTAGCCACCTTAACCCACAAACTCCACTCAATAGGTGGGTGGTATGTATTTAAACACTGATTTCTGCAAGTGTGAAATGGCATTAGGCCTATTCTTTTCCATATTATGCCTATTGAGGTGCTTAGCAACAGTTAACTAGGTAAATTTAGGGAGTAATGAGCATTCCTTGTATGATGAAAATGACTGAAGTAGAAGAACAAACGTGGGGACAGAATGGAGGCTCCTCTTTGTGCAGAATGTGACAATGCTTCTGCAAACCGACGCAGCTGAGCAAATACATGCCACACACGTGTGTGAGGCTCCCGTCATGAATGACAGGTAGTGGAAGTCAATTCCATACAGCTGAGTGTTGCCAATTCTCCTTTTACTTAACTGACACATACACAATGGCATTACAATGCATCGCATCCACATTTGCAGTGTCATTAAATCGCCGCTGACACCACCATTAAAAGGATATATTTGTCATTCTGCAGTTAAGCTGTTCTGTTTACATTTGAGGCCATCCACAACTACCCATCACTCTTCATTCACAAAATTGCATGGACAAACACATTTGCCCAGATATGGTCATGAGCACATGCACACACGGACACACTCAATCGTTTCACTTTTGTTCAGCAACACGCAGTCCTCCAATCAAAAAACACAACGCTAGCAGGCGGACAGGAATTTAATATGCAGCAAACAGACATGACTCCATGCACAGTCAATAGTATTTCAATCAGGGTGGGTCCATCGGCCTCCAGAAGCCACTCTGTGACAATGAGCAGCATAGAAACATTCATTCACAACACTGAATGCTCAACTGTGCCCACACAGAAGGCACCATTGGTCCCGATGAATGCAAAGCATTGCATCGCCTAGCTTTCAGCTTCCTTACTTTTCTCCATCACTCAAACCGCAAGGCACAAACTCAGATTGTTTGGCTGGAAGACCTTTTTTGTGGCTTTAGCACAAATTTATAAATCCAGTTAATTTTGCAGAAACCCATGTCATACCACAAGCGTTACACAGTACTCAGTCAACCAAAACGCATCACTCACTTAACAGGTAGTGAAGTTACTGGATGAGTAAAAAAGTTTCAAATGGATGTGCAAGACTAAAGGGAGACAGACAAGCTGCTGTTTCAGATGATGAACTCCCACACCCCCAAAACACAACACAATGCCGTTTCAGTTCCTCTATGGGTGCACAGAAATACTTTCCATGGAGTGGCTTTTTTCCTCCGTCCCGCTACACAGAGCCTGTACGTTTTTAACACTGGAATATAGTGTTAAAGACATACACAGTGCTTCAGTTTGACATTTGAATAAAAATGCTGATTGAATATTCATAAAGCAGTTATGAAATGAGCTTCTCAACATCTTTACATCAAGTTTTTGCTGGGTTGGTTGTATCAGACAGAAGTGGAAAGTAACATTTACTGTATTCCAAGTAGTTTTACTGTAGGATACTCTTTAATCTTATTTGAGTACATTTTATGAGGAAAAACTACTTTTACTTGAGTACATTTAGTCACATTGACTTCACTGTTTGAAAACTAGTTGGAAAGATTCTTGGTTACACAGTAATAAACTGATCTCACCAGGAATTACAGAATCTTTAGCCATTTTAGTGAATTTATAATTTAATTTCGTTGACATCAGACTTGAAATAATCCTGTTTCTATTCTGGTAAATAATTTATTTCTCTATATGATTTAGACTATAGTAGAGGGTACATACTGCATGAATACATGCACACAATTAATGGGCTAGAGGGGCCAACCCCCCCGCTTTAAACAAGATTATGAGGAACATTATAAGTTGAAGAAAGAAAATAAACTCAAAACATTTTACTCTGTCACTGCATTTGTTTCTGTGGGTTTAAGCAGCTTTAAGACTCCCCAAAACTCAGAATAAAGCATCGGATGTGTGTAAACAAGCTGACTTTTTGCAGCCCAATCACTATGGCCCAACCATCCAATTATATCTGTCCATGTGTGAGTAGCAGGTGTAAGACCCCCTTGGTTTGCGTCATATATGGGACAAAATAAATCAGCCCACAGGCAAGGCTTCTGCAGGTCAGAGAAAAGTCTTAACAAGTATAGTAACAATCCTTCAATTCCTGCTCCAACTGCAGTAATTTTTACACCTCCATATCAGAGCTGGTGCGTGACGGTTCATCCTCTGTCTGCTTCTCAGTAAAATAAGTTGATTAAAAGAAAACAACTTAAAAGTAACAACCACCTTGAAATAATTGGAAAGTAACAATTAGTGTCTCTGATTTTCTGGACTGAGGGCAAAAAAATACATACAGAAAAAAATTCACGTTATAGCCCTCCCTCTATAGCCCCCTCAGCCGTCACGAGCCATCAATGCACACAAAGAAAAAACAACGGATGAGAGTAAAGTTGCAAGTTTACAAAAAAAAAACCGTGCCCAATTCATGTGAGAAGGACACCAATTTATTCACAAAAAAGTGAATGTTTATGAACAAGTCCTAAATTTACAAGAAAATATCTGTTTATTTTAGAAAAACTCGCAAATTAAAAAGGTGACAAATTTGAAAAAAATTGGGGAAAAATCTAATTTGTTACAAAAGAAATGCAATTATACATGCCAAATGTTGCAAAATTATGCAGAAAAAAATGCTAAAGTTTTACTCACTATTCATATAACTTTAAATAAATACTATTACTTCTTACTCAAGTAATTTTTTTAGCAGCTACTCTTCCTTACACTTAAGTAACTAACATCATAAGAAACCTTTACGTGAGTACAATTTCTGGCTATTCTAACCCCGTTATCAGCATGAGAGCTCCAAAACAGACGTGTGTCATCCAGCCCATTTTATCTACCTTGTTTTCATCTTCAAAAATACAAATTTCTTTCATTAGACTCACCCTTGCAGAAATGGACATGTTCTCCTTGTGCATAGACAAGTCCATGCTCTCGGACGTCATGCTGCCTGAGTACGAGTACCGTTTGTCCATAATCCCGCCATTGATGTAAGGCGAGCCGGGTTCAGAGTTTCCTCTCCTTGACCTCTGCTCTGGAGAACCATTTGATCCTATTGTGCCGTTTGGTCCAGGACATGGCGTAGGCTTTGGTGTAGGAACGGAGGAGGGTGGAGGTGAATGAGGAGGAGTGACGGTTGGGGTTTGGCGAGAGGTTGGCAATTCTCCAATCACCACAGGAAGCGTGGGGGTCTCCTCCTGAATCGGTGGGACCTTTGCCTCCTCATCTGTGTCTTTGGGCTCCACGATGATGCCAACATGTTCCTCAGATGCTTCCGGCTGAGATAAAGATGGTGGCTGCTCTGTCTCTGGAGTCTCAACGATAACCTTGTAGGAACGAGAACACACAGCAGTCAAGATTTCAGGCAAAAATACAACATACAGTTATTCAATTCTCCTAGAACCAAAATTTCAAAGAGCACCTTTTCCTCCTCTGATGTTGGCGTACTCTTCCCATCCTCAATTCCCGAGTCTGAGATTGAAGTCTTAGTTGATGCCTCACTCTCAGATTTCTCCGACTCAAGGAGGACCTCGTCGGTGAGCTTGTCTCCCACCTCCACGGACTCTTTCCGAGGGACATTCTGCCGTGGTAAGGGGACAGGCACCACCATGGCGGGGCCTGGCTGCTCCTCTGATGGCGTAACTGGCTCAGTCCCTTTCCTGGGTGTAGGTACCGGTGTGGCTGGAGGGGGCATGGAGGGGCCTGGGATGTCCAGGGACTGATCTCCTTCCAGACTGGTCTGACTAGTCTGGCATGGCTCCTTTCCTGAAGACTGGAGGAACACAGAGGGGTTGTTATAACAAAACATTACTTTTTCCCCCTCTTTTTTAAAGGATTTAAGGTTTGGTGGTGGCCCAAATGTTAATGTTTTCAACCTTTGCTTCTAGTCCAAATGCTAATGGATAAAGTCGTTCCGGCCTCCCACCTTCAGCAGTGCGACTTTCACCTTTGGCTTTGTAGGAATGCAGTCTCTCTCATTTTATACCCTTGCATAGCTGCTTTTAACTGTGGCTAAGATCCCTATCTAATCTTTCATAAGCGCACTAAAAAGTACAGAGGTTGAAAAGGCTTGCATATCAGGAATGACAGCTAGAGACAGTGTTGAAATTGTGTTATTCCAAAGAAATCTGCAACAGCTGATACTGTATAATGGCGCTCTGGCTTCAGTAATGCACATCTTTAAATGTATTTGGTTTTCAGCTAATCAAACCACCTTTTTCCAAGTGACAGTTAAATTCCATTTTAGGCTATATGGTGCATTAAGTCCATAAACACGCTATGATGTGTTGATGGAGAAGTATAGAGAAGGTCAGAAGGAGTTGCACTGTATCTTCGTGGATCTAGAGAAAGCATATGATAGAGTACCAAGAGGGGAAGTGTGGTACTGTATGAGAAAGTCAGGAATGGCAGAGAAGTATGTGAAGGTGGTGCAGGACATGTATGGGGACAGTAAGACATGGTGAGGTAAGCTGTAGGAGTGACAGATGGATTCAAGATGGGGTGGAATTATGTCAGGGATCACCTCTGAGTCGCTTCTTGTTTGCTATGGTGATGGACAGGCTGACAAATGAGGTCAGGCAGGAGTCTCTGTAGACTGATCTTTGCAGATGGCATTGCGATCGGTAATGAGAGCAGGGAGCAGGTGGAAGAGAGCCTGGAGAGGTGGAGATATGCTCTGGAGAGAAGAGGAATGAAAGTCGGTAGAAGCAAGACAAAATATATGTGTGTGTGAATGAGAGGAAGGCAGATGTATGGCGAAGATGCAAGGAGTAGTGGTAGTGAAGGTAGGTGAGTTTAAATACCTGTGGTCAACCATGCAATGCAATGAAAAATGACCAGGGAGATGAAGAAGAGAGTGCAGGTAGGGTGGAGTGGGTGGAGACAAGTGTCAGGGGTGATTTGCGACAGAAGGATAGCAGTTTTTTGTTTTTTCTTATTTCAGACAAGAATAAAAAGATTTTTTTTTTACCTTTACATGTTTCGACTGGCAACTGCAGTCGAAACACAAAGGTAAAAAACATCTTTTTATTCTTGTCTGAAACAAGAAAAACAATAATTGAAAAAGACAAAATGAACCTACTCGAGCTACTAGTACGACAGCAGCTAGAGTGAAATGGAAGATTTACAAGACTGTAGTCAGACCTGCTGTGATGTATGATTTGGAGACAGTGGCACTGACATAACATGAGGCAGAGCTAGAGGTGGCAGGGTTGAAGATGTTAAGATTCTCATTGTGAGTCAGTTGGAGAGACAGGATTAGAAATGAGGAGGGACAGTGAAGACCACAAAGATTCATGGACCTGGAAATGGAGAGGGTTGGTTTTACAGAGGAAGATGTGACGGATACTGTGAGATAGAGACAAACTGAGTCAAATATTGTGCATCGTCTAGTTTTGACATACTATTTCAGAACAGTGTAAAGGTTTTAAAAAAAACTATTTCCATGTTTTACAGCTCCTCAAAATAAAACCATTAAGTTCTGAAAATTCTGTCTACTCATTAATATTGACAATTACCCCTAATCTGATTGGGCCCCTCTAAAAATCTTCACCTAATCATAAGTCAGGAGCTAATCAGAGTGTTTGTTTTGCAAATTTAGCAAACTGAAGGCAGGGCTTGCTGGTTTAGAACGTCATAAAAACCAGGATGCACAATCCAGTAGTTTTGTTAAGAGCTTAAATAAAGGCAGTGCATATTTCTTTATGATGTCAGCATTTTAATATTTCAACAGCAAACCACACAAACAATTTTTACCCAATTTTAAGACCTTTAAAACACTGAAAACCCTAATCAAAAGAAAAAAAAGACACTGTCAAAGAACTGACAGCAACAACTAAACTGAAAGACTGATGTCATAGCTTTCTCAAAAAAGGGGAAAAAAAACAGCAAATCAGAAGATTTGACCACAAGTTAATAGAAAGAAGCCATTGTTGCACATTTACAGTTAAGTACAGAATGTTCTACAATCTGAAATTATCTTACTGACAAGTTGTTTGATGACTAGATGCTGAGCTTCAAACTAAGCACCTCAACACTCTTGAAATACCACTTAAACTTGCAGTAAAAAAGTGTCAGCGAATAACGCTGCCATCCTATGTGTGATATACAGGAGGCGAGAACCAGCAGTCTAATGGCTTTGTCTGTTTTCAGTGCGTTGTCAATGTGTCAGAATTTTGCTTTTTGCTCACAAGTAGTCAGTTATTTTGTGCTTTTGTCCTTTTGCTAAAAGACAAAGATACAGCTGGTTGACAAGTTTATCTCATATACAGACATGTTCAAATTTGTTGGCACCCTTCCACAAAGGAAAAAAAAAACTCTCTGAAATAACTTGAAACTGACAAAAGCTTAATTGCATCCCTTATGGTGTATATCATTTTTAACACAAATCAGACTTTGCTTTGGACTGATTCAGTTTCATGTTTTGGGCCATCACTATCCTGTGGGAGGACCCCTGATCTGGGCTGAAGTTGAGCATTCTGACACTTGGCAGTATGTTTCGCTCCAGGATGCCTTGGTAGTCTTGAGACTCCATTGTGCCCTGCACAGATGCAGCAAAGCATCCCCAAAACAATACTGAACCCCCTCCATGTTTCACAGCAAGTACGGTGTTCTTTTCTTTTAAACATTCATTTTTCCTTCCGTAAACGTAGAGCTGATGTGACTGTCCTTTGGACTATTGAAACAAAACTAGAGCTTTTTGGCCATTGTCCTAGAAATTTGGGGCCTGTCAACATTAACTTAGGTGAATTCCTGTCTGGACTTTGTGTTTTTTTGTCAATAGTGGAGCCCTCCTGGTTTTCTTTCATGGAGCCTATTAATATTCAAAATGCAACAGATGGTACGATCAGAAAGCTACATACCATGACCTTGAAGTTTAACTTGAATGACCTTGGATAGTTTCCTAAGCTCTTTTTCTACAATATGCATCATTCTTCTGATCAACCTGGGGTTGCATTTCCTCTTGCATCCACACCCAGGGAGATTGGCTGCGGTCCCATGACTGTAGCCAATGCTTATACTTTAATAATAATAGTAACTATGGTCACAGGAACATGAAGCTGCTTGGAGATGGTCTTATACTGTAGCCTTCACCTTTAGCATGGTCATCATACATACAACATCTACAGTATAATCTTCTTTCCGAGCTCCTCAGACACCTCTCTCCTTTGATTTCTCTGGTCCATGCTCAGTGTGGTGCACACAATGATACCAAACTACACAGTATCATGTTTTTCCCTTTTAAATAGTCTGAAAGGCCGATGAAAAGCTTGAAAGCACTTGTGATACCAGTTAAGGTTAAACACGTAGTTAAAAACATGCAAGGATAAATAGTCTTTGGGGTACCAACAACTCTGTCTATACAATTTTTGCATATCTTTATAAAATAAACAGTGCATCATTTCTTTTCATAGTTTTATTGGTTTACTCTATCACATACTAACAGCATGCATGTATACATTAGACAATTGCTTTTCAGCAGAAATGAAGCATTGTTTCAATGAGCTGTAAGGGTACCATTAAATTTGAGCTTGTCTGTATATGTTGTGTACACATTATTATTGCCTTTTAAATAAATCTTGACTTAATTTTCATGTTCAAGCCTGACGCATTCGCACAGGATGTTATGGTGGAGAGACTTTGAACTGAAACAAAATTCAAAGGCTTAACATTTTTAATCATTAACATGCCAGCAAAAGCTCTTCAACGCTTCAGAAGTTGTGAAAGAAATTAAGCTGCTTGAACTTCCAAACTCTATTGGCACTGACACATCGGACCCAAGTTACTCCCCTCAACAGATACAGAAGTCATCGCACTAACTAGAATGGTGAGGAAAGACGTGTGGAGGGAAAGCATTCATCTTCATCAAAAGACCGGCATTCACAGTCAACACATCAGTGTTTTTATGGCAAGTGGGACTGCTTCCCGACTCCTCCACAGATCCCCTTAAGCTCTCCGCAAACTATCTGTTTTTAATTTAAGGGTCAAAGTACAGCAGCAGAACAATGAGCGACCTTAAATAATTCACTCATCCAGGGGTTGTCAGGCAACAAGGCCCAAAAGCAGCGCCTATATTTAACCACGCGCAGGGTGAGGGTGAATGCCAGTGTTCCGGTTTCTGTTCCTTTGTTTGTGCTGAGGGCGGGAGGTAAACTGCCCGCTCATACAGTGTTACTTTCTAATCTTGCATCCTCTTGTGGATTTGTGAATGGCTCTGGCAGAATGGGCCGTCAATCAGTCAGGGTTAAGGCTGTGTTTACCAAAAAATTATGTTCAAAGGGGTCAAAGCAAATAAAGGGCTTCAAATATGAGGGAAGTGATTGTAAGGCAGAGCATGTGTGCCTTTTATGCAGTAAGTACATATGCAGGTAAGTGCGTGCCTACAGTGATTATATTCATGAAGTTGAGCTTAATTAGTGTGTGTTGACCCTGAAATATAGGTTAATTTATACATGCCCCTGTTACTCTTTAGACCACACAAAAAGAAGCAAAAGATCAGAAAAACCCACTGTTTGGCATTTAATATGCACTGAAAAAAAAAAAAAAAGGTCTATTCAGCCCATTATTATATTGCAAACTCAAAATCACCAGCAGCTTAAAGATGAAAGACTTTTTGGAGAAGCTAAAATATGGGATAACCACTTTGCTTTTTTTTTTTTTTTTTGAAAGAAAAATGAAAAAGCTTTGTACCACACTGAGGTCCATGGGATCATCTTCCTCTCCTTCGTCTCGATCATCTTCTATTTCATCCATGACCTCGGCCTTGGCCTCAGCCACCAGCTCTCTCAGTGGACGGTTGGATGTCACCGATTTAACGAAAGGGTGCTGTGGGGATAGGAAGAAGGAGTTGTAATTAATGGGTGATATAAACATGCTAAACATTTTATGCTGCCTCAATATATTGTCAAATTGCTTGATCCATGATATCCATTTTTATTGCCAGAATATAACATTATCCATATATTTACACAATTTGGACCAAGGTTAAGCTGTATAAAACGAATAAATTGACATTTTTTTTTTTTTTTTTTTTTTTTTTTAAGTAGACATCAAAGTTGTCAATGACCTCAAAATAAACTCGGACAGTAAAAAAAAATCTTGATTCTAGTCCTCCTTAATCTTAGCTCAGCCTTCGATACTGTAGATCATTCTCCTAAATCCCCTTGAACATATCCTATATCACTGGATGATTTTACACAATCTGTAATGGAAATTTTGAATCAAAGAGATGCCCATTTCATTTAGAGTCCCACAGGGGTCAATTCCCAGTCCTTTATTATTCAATTTAAATATGCTTTGTCTAGGCCTGATTATTCTGAAACCTAATATTTCTTATCAACGGTATGCTGATGATACACAGTTATATACATCCATCTCTACTAATGACCTAAGCCCAGTTCATGACCCAATCAACTGCATAACAGACATCAAACACTGGATGGCAAAACACTTCTTGCAATTGAATGAAAACAAAACTGCGATAATGGTTGGTCCAAAGACACAGAGATGTTCATGTCCGTTCATTATTAACTCCACTCCATCTTCATTACCATGTGAGCATGTCAGAAACAGGTTTTATTCTAGATACTGATCGTAAGTTCCATAAACACATTTCACTTGTTTCCAAAACTGCTTTTTATCATCTTGGAAGTAGCTCTAAAATGTAATCCTCACTTTCTCAAGCAGACTGAAAAATTTGCCCATGGTTTGATTTCCAGCTCCCTTGATTATTGTAATTTGCTTTTTTGCAGGATCAACCAAGTAAAGCACCCATACACTTCAACTAACTCAAAATTCAGCAGCCAGTTTTAACCAGAACTAAAAGATTTGACCATACAACTGGCTTCCTATTAAGCAGAGAATTGGTTTTAAAATACTGCTTACTGTTTTTAAAGCAGTGAATGGTCTTGAACCACCATATACCTCTGACATGCTCTCTGAATTCCTACCAGACAGAAATCTCAGATCATCTAGTAAAGGTCTCCTTGTGGGACACATATGTGGGTTTCATATGCACAAATGTATATCACCTTATGCTTCATATGTATATCACTGTATGCTTACTGTATGCTTCACGTCTCAGATGAACAAAGGACTGAGCCTCCTCAGAGATAACAGGAGGATGTGAAATGTGGTCTTTGGTATGCAAAGAGATGGCCGTGGGGGATTTCCTGGCTGCCAGTGACTTTGGGTGGAGGTGATAAGATCTGAAAGGGATGCATTGTTATTTGGGATTAAATGCAATGTGATTGGAGCTTTGAAGCTCCTGGGGTATAAAAAGGGATGAAGGTCTGGGTTTCTTCCTCTTTCTGTATTGTTGATGTTGGAGAATGTGAATAAACGTGACTCGTGAGAAACTCTCCCTCGTCCTTTCACATTTCCACACTGGTGACCCTAAGATGATGAGTGAAAGAAATTCCCCCGAACCAGCCGGGTCAGGAGCTCCCAGCCAGGCGTATGCCACTACCGTCCAGCTACCGGACTTTTGGCGAGACAACCCGTGCTCCTGGTTCCTCTTGGTCGAAGCACAGTTTGCCCTCCGGGGGATAACGGTAGATGAGACGAAATTCTACCATGTAATTGCCAAGCTCGACAACCGCACGGCTCGGCATGTGCAGAGCCTTTTGGAGAAGCCACCGGCCGACGACAAATACGGCGTGTTGAAGGCTGCGCTCATCCAGCGCTTCACTCTCTCAGTCCAGGAGAGAGCAGAGAGACTCCTGGCTCTGAACGACTTGGGAGATGGCACGCCCGTTGACCTGATGGAGGACATGCAGGCTCAGACGGCGACGACTTCCTCTTCACCCACATTTTCCTGAGAACCCTACCGTCGGCCACGAGAGTAACCCTGGCTGGTTCGCCGCCGTTGGCCCAGCGGGACTTCCACGCGCTGGCCCAGGAGGCGCACCGGATTCTCAACGCCAGCAAACAGCGCGCGGCCACCGCAGCAGCGACAGAGTGCGGCGCGACGGCCGGAGACGGCGAGGGGCCAGAGACGGCGGTAGAAGACCCACTAACGACGGCGGCGGAGGGGGCCAAGGAGGAGACACCCTCTGTTTCTACCATCGCTGCTTTGCAGAGAAGGCACGCAAATGTATACCACCGTGCCATTTCAAGCGCTCGGGAAACGCCAAGACCGGGGGTCGGTAGCAGCTGCGGCCCTCGGGGAGGAGAACAAGCTGCTCTACTTGAAGGATGCGTGCTCGGGGAGGCATTTCCTCGTGGACACAGGCTCCCAGTTGAGTTTCATCACACCTTCCTCCGCTGACCGGCTGGCGCTTTCCAGTGGTCCCGGGGTGTCAGCAGCGAACGGCTCGGAGATTAAGACTTTTGGTGAGAGGACTCTGCTTCTGTCCCTACACGGCCGTACATTTGAATGGACTTTTGTCATAGCTGCAGTGAATTTCAATATGTTGGGGGCTGATTTTCTGTGCTCACATGGTTTGTTGGTTGATCTTGCTAACAGGCGCCTGGTTAATGCACTCTCTTTTTATTCTATTCCCTGTACAGCTCGAGTGGCCCCGCCAACAGCACAAGCCAACATCACAGCTGCAAGTGGTAAGTGCCACACACTGCTCACTCAGTTCCCAGCACTCACGGTCCCAACATTTTCGGCGGCCGTGGCTAAACACGGGGTGGAACATTTTATTACTACCATCGGACCGCCCGTTTTTGCAAAAGCCCGGTGCTTGGATTCAGCTAAACTGACCATAGTGCGCGAGGAGTTCGCCAACCTGGAAAAGTTGGGCATCATCAGGCGTTCGAAAAGCCCATGGGCTTCACCGCTTCACATGGTCCCGAAAGCTGATGGCTCGTGGCGACCTTGCGGAGATTTCCACAGGTTGAACAACGCTACAGCGCACGACCGCTACCCAATCCCGCATATCCAAGATTTTTCAGTTCATTTGGCGGGGGCGCGCGTTTTTTCTAAGATAGACTTGGTACGCGGTTACCACCAGGTCCCAGTACGCGCTGAGGACATACCCAAAACAGCGGTAATAACTCCGTTCGGTCTATTCGAGTTTTTGCGCATGCCGTTTGGGCTTAAAGGCGCGGTGCAGACGTTCCAACGCATGATGGACGCGGTGTTGCGCGATCTCCCCTTCGTGTTCGTCTACCTGGACGATATTTTGGTAGCCAGCGCGTCCGAAGACGAACACGAAAATCACCTCACGGCAGTTTTCCGGAGGTTGGGAGAGCACGGGTTAATAATCAACCCAGCGAAGTGTCAGTTCGGGGTGACGCAGATTGATTTTTTGGGGCATCGCGTCTCTCCAGAAGGAGCTCTGCCTGACAAAGTGCGCGCGGTAACAAATTTTCCCCAGCCACAAACGGTCAAAGCGTTACAGGAGTTTTTGGGAATGGTGAATTTTTATAACCGTTTCCTCCCCCACGCAGCGCAGCTCATGCAACCATTATATGCTGCACTAAAAAAACAAAAACCCACAAATAAAATCGAATGGTCTCCGGAGCGAGAGCGAGCATTCTCGAAAGTCAAAACAGCCCTGGCAAACGCTGCGTTGTTAGCACATCCAGACCCAACGGCCCGCATAGCGCTCACTACTGATGCGTCAGATGTGGCCATAGGGGCGGTCGTGGAGCAGCATGTAGCAGGGGCTTGGCAACCGCTCGCCTTTTTCAGCAGGACCTTGCGTGATAGTGAACGAAAATACAGCGCATTCGACAGGGAGTTGTTAGCTCTCCACTTGGCCATTCGCCACTTCCAGTTCTGGCTGGAGGGACGCCGTTTCACCGTGTTCGTTTATCACAAGCCGCTGACTTTTGCGATGGCCAAGGTTTCAGAACCGTGGTCAGGCCGGCAGCAGAGACAGCTGGCCGCGATCTCAGAGTTTACTACTGATATCCAGCATGTGGCGGGTAAACTTAATGTAGTGGCAGACTGCCTCTCGCGCGCCGTGGCGGCTCCAGGTCCGCGTGGGGGTAGATTATGCAGCCATGGCCGCGGATCAGGTTAGCGACGCGGACGTGCGCACGCTCCAGTCTGGACCAACAGGGTTAAGACTGGAGAACAGGGTGCTGCAAGACGGTATGCACCCCCTAATCTGCGATGTCTCCACTGGGCGACCGCGTCCGGGTGGCGCCGCCACGTTTTTGACTCGATTCATTCTCTGGCGCACCCGGGAGTGCGCGCGTCAGTCAAAATGGTGGGAGAGAAATTTGTATGGCCGAACCTGCGCAAACAAGTTAGGGAGTGGGCAGCAGCCTGCATGGCCTGTCAACGAGCCAAGGTACACAGGCACACGAGAGCTCCTTTGGAGCCGTTTCACATCCCGGCTAAGAGGTTCGATCATGTTCACGTGGACCTCGTAGGCCCCCTTCCGCCGTCACAGGGGTGCACACACCTTCTGACAATGGTAGACCGCACCACGCGCTGGCCAGAAGTGGTCCCACTTGAGTCAACCACAGCCGAAGAGGTGGTGCGCGCGTTTTTAACAGCATGGGTAGCGCGTTTTGGAGTTACGTCCGACAGAGGCCCTCAATTTGTTTCAGAACTTTGGTCAGCAATGGCCCGCAGCCTGGGGGTAACGATCCACCGCACACCCATGTACAATCCGCAGGCTAACGGGTTATGCGAACGTTTTCACAAGTCATTGAAAGCGGCTCTCAGAGCGTCGCTTACGGATGCAAATTGGGTGGACAGGCTACCATGGGTTTTATTGGGGTTGCGTTCTGCACCTAAAGAGGATTTAAAAGCCTCCCCGGCAGAGCTAGTTTTTGCGCAGCCACTTCGGCTGCCCGGGGAGTTTCTCCCAGATAATCCTGCGCCAGGAGAGAGCGAGCTGTGGTCAGAGAGGAGTGGAGCTGTGGTCAGAGGTAGATTTTCAGTTGTGCGGGCTCTCCGTGTTGATACCTGATGTTCTAATGTAGTCTCCCTGCCTTCTACATTAGAACATCAGGTATCAACACGGAGAGCCCGCACAACTGAAAATCTACCTCTCTGACCACCGCTCCACTCCTCTCCGCCCACCTCTTCACCGCTCGGGAATCTCGCAAGCTGATTGGCCGAGACATTTTACCTCGCAAGCTGAGTGGCCGAGACGTTTTACCCAGCTTCGCTCCCTACCGAGCGCGTATACCCAGCGAAGGAAGACCGCATTCATTGTTCTTTATCGCTCGTGTTGCTTAGTGGCACTTTTCGCTGTTCTCTTGTGCCTTTTTGTGCAAAATAGTGCTTGTGACGCCCTTGGGGGGGGGGGAGGTGACGCTACTTCGCGGTTTTTCACTTTTCGCGGTCGGTTCTGGTCCCCATTAAACGCGATAAGTGAGGGATCACTGTAATAAGTTGGAAAAATGCTGATGTTTTTTTTCCCCCTCTCTTTTTTATTGTTAATTTTCCTTATCCTGACACCCCAAACATGCCAAAATAAAGACTCACCATTCTGTATTCAATAAGCGACTCTCCTCCCCATCACTGCTGCGGTCTGAGTCGGTGCCGGAATCCCCCGAAAATTCTGGCTCTAATCTGTACGGTTCGATGCCTCCCTCGCTCTCTTCCTGTTCACTTGACACTCCTGCATCCTCCTCTGTCTTGTCACCGATCCTGAATGCTTCTTCACTCTGAAAACTCTGGTTTTCTTGACTGCTGGAACTGCTATCATCTGCCATTGTTGTTTTGATAAGGGTCACACTCATGACGTCACGCAGCGTCGTCTGCACTACTTCCGGTTTGTTTGGCACTGCCAGCCAGAGGCAAAAGTTTATCGGCTTATAGCTTGGCCATCGCACGGCCTAAAAATTTCTTTTATGTGTTGAAAAATACAATAGGTAATAAGGAATTAATCTGCTATTCTACTTTTTTGGCAAAAAGGTGAGTTCAGTTCTATTTTAAAAAACAAACTCATGAAACAGGCCTGGACAAAAATGATGGTACCCCTAGAAAAGATTGAAAATAATGTGACCATAGGGACATGTTCAACCAAGATGTGTCCTGTAATTAACATCCCAGATGTCTACAAACTTGTAGTCAGTCAGTCGGCCTATTTAAAGGGTGACAAGTAGTCACTGTGCTGTTTGGTGACATGGTGTGTATCACACTAAACATGGACCAGAGGAAGCAAAGGAAAGAGTTGTCTCAGGAGATTAGAAAGAAAATTATAGACAAGCATGTTAAAGGTAAAGGCTATAAGACCATCTCCAAGCAGTTTGATGTTCCTGTGACTACAGTTGCACATATTATTCAGAAATTTAAGATCCACGGGACTGTAGCCAACCTCCCTGGACGTGGCCACAGGAGGAGACGGATAATACGAATGGTAACAAAAAAGCCCAGAACAACCTCTAAACACATTCATGGTGAACTCCAAGGTCAAGGTACACCAGTGTCGGATTGCACCATCCATCGTTGTTTGAGCCAAAGTGGACTTCGTGGGAGACGACCAAGGAGGACACCACTGTTGAAAACAAATCATATCTGTGCAAGGTACAATGAAATCTCAAGACTATCAAGGTATTCTCGAGAGAAATGTGCTGCCCAGTGTCAGACAGCTTGGTCTCAGTCGCAGGTCATGGGTCTTGCAACAGGATAATGACCCAAAACACACAGCTAAAAACACCCGAGAGTGGCTAAGAGTGAAACATTGGACTATTCTAAAGTGGCCTTCTATGAGCCCTGATCTAAATCCTATTGAACATCCGTGGAAGGAGCTGAAACATGCCGTCTGGCGAAGGCACCCTTCAAACCTGAGACAACTGGAGCAGTTTGCTCATGAGGAGTGGGCCAAAATACCTGCTGAGAGGTGCAAAAGTCTCATTGACAGTTACAGAAATCGTTTGATTGCAGTGATTGCCTCAAAAGATTGTGCAACAAAATATTAAGTTAAGGGTACCATCATTTTTGTCCAGGCCTGTTTCATGAGTTTGTTTTTTAAAATAATTCTGTTGAACCACAATTCAAAAGCATGGTCGGATTTTCATTGGTTAATTTTCATAGAATTTTTATTTATGACCACTTTTGTCAGATTCAAGTTATTTCTGTGACCTTTGTGGGTTTTTCTTTCATTAACAGAGGGGTACCAACAATTTTGTCCACGTCTGTATTTGTATTTTGTACAGTATATGCTACTTTTGTTGTTCTAATGCCTTAAAGCACATTAAGTCTGTGCATGTACTATGAAATTCTTCTTCTATTTTTGGCTGCTCCCTTTAGGGGTCACCACAGCAGATCATCTGCCTCCATCTCACCCTATCCCTTGCATCTTCCTCTGTAACACCAGCCCTCTCCATGTCCTCCTTTACTACATCCATGAATCTTCTCTGTGGTCTTCCTCTTTTCCTCCTGCCTGGCAGCTCCCTCTTCAACATCCTTTGTCCAATATATCCACTATCCCTCCTCTCCACATGTCCAAACCATCTCAACCTTGCCTCCCTTACTTTGTCTCCAAACTGCTCAACCTCAGCTGTCCCTCTGATATACTCATTTCTAATCTTGACCCTCCTAGTCACTCCCAATGAAAATCTTAGCATCTTCAACTCTGCCACCTCCAGCTCCATTTCCTGTCTTTTTTGGCAGCGCCACCGTCTCCAAACTATACATCATAGCAGGTCTCACTACCATCTTGTAACTCTTCCCTTTCACTCTTGATGCCACGTTTTTGTCACAAATGACCCCTGACACCCGTCTCGACCCACTCCACCTTGCCTGCACTCTCTTCTTTACCTCTCTTGTGTATTTTCCCTTGCTTTGGATGGTTGACCTCAAGCATTTAAACTTATCTACCTTCACTACCTCTACTCCGTCCATCTTCACCATTGCACCTGCCTCCCTCTCATTCACACCAATGTATTCTGTCTTGCTTCTACCGACTTTCATTTCTCTTCTCTCCAGAGCATACCTCCACCTCTCCAGGTTCTCTTCCACCTGCTCTCTACTCTCACTATAGATCACAATGTCATCTGCAAACATCATTGTCCACGGAGACTCCTGCCTGACCTCATCTGTCAGCCTGTCCATCACCACGACAAACAAAAGACAGTGCAACTCCTTCTGACCTTCTCTATACTTCTCCATCAGCACTCTTAGAGCAAACATTGCATCTGTAATACTGTTTCTTGGCATGAAACCGTACTGCTGCTCACTGATAGTCACTTCTCCTCTTAACCTGGCTTCATCAACTCCTTCCCATATCCTCATAGTGTGGCTGATCAACTTTATGCCTCTGTAGTTAATGCAGCTCTGAGTATCACCTTTGTTCTTAAAAACTGGTACCAAAACACTTCTTTTTTTTTTTTGTTATTATTCCTCAGGTATCCTCTCACTCTCCAAGATTGTGTTAAACAATCTGGTTAAAAAGTCCACTGCCATCTCTCCTAAACATCTCCATACCTCCACAGGTATGTCATCTGGACCAACCGCCTTTCCATTCTTCATCCTCTTCAAAGCTGCCCTCACTTCTGCCTTGCTAATCCTCAGGACTTCCTTGTTCACCATCTTTCCTTCATCTATCCTCCTCTCCCTCTCTCATTTTCTTTATTCATCAGCTCTTCAAAGTCCTCCTTCCACCTTCTCAACACAGTCTTGTCATTTCTTAGTACATTATCATTTCTGTCCTTAATCAGCCTAACCTGCTGCACATCCTTTCCAGCTCGATCTCTCCAAATTATTTTAAAAAACAAACTCATGAAACAGGCCTGGACAAAAATGATGGTACCCTTAACTTAACATTTTGTTGCACAACCTTTTGAGGCAATCACTGCAATCAAACGATTTCTGTAACTGTCAATGAGACTTCTGCACCTCTCAGCAGGTATTTTAGCCCACTCCTCATGAGCAAACTGCTCCAGTTCTCTCAGGTTTGAAGGGTGCCTTCTCCAGACAGCATGTTTCAGCTCCTTCCACAGATGTTCAATAGGATTTAGATCAGGGCTCATAGAAGGCCACTTTAGAATAGTCCAATGTTTCGCTCTTAGCCATTCTTGGGTGTTTGTAGCTGTGTGTTTTGGGTCATTATCCTGTTGCAAGACCCATGACCTGCGACTGAGACCAAGCTGTCTGACACTGGGCAGCACATTTTTCTCTAGAATACCTTGATAGTCTTGAGATTTCATTGTACCCTGCACAGATTCAAGACACCCTGTGCCAGATGCAGCAAAGCAGCCCCAGAACATAGCAGAACCTCCCCTATGTTTCACAGTAGGGACAGTGCTTTTCTTGGTATGCTTCATTTTTGCGTCTGTGAACATAGAGCTGATGTGCCTTGCCAAAAAGTTCCAGTTTTGTCTCATCTGTCCATAAGACATTCTCCCAGAAGCTTTGTGGCTTGTCAACATGCAGTTTGGCAAATTCCAGTCTGGCTTTTTTATGATTCGTTTTCAACAGTGGTGTCCTCCTTGGTCGTCTCCCATGAAGTCCACTTTGGCTCAAACAACGATGGATGGTGCAATTTGACACTGATGTACCTTGACCTTGGAGTTCACCTTGAATGTGTTTAGAGGTTGTTCTGGGCTCTTTTGTCACCATTCGTATTATCCGTCTCTTCCATTTTTCCATCAAGTTTCCTCCTGCGGCCCCGTCCAGGGAGATTGGCTACAGTCCCATGGATCTTAAATTTCTGAATAATATGTGCAACTGTAGTCACAGGAACATCAAGCTGCTTGGAGATGGTCTTATAGCCTTTACCTTTAACATGCTTGCCTATAATTTTCTTTCAAATCTCCTGAGACAACCCTCTCCTTTGCTTCCTCTGGTCCATGTTTAGTGTGGTACACACCATGTCACCAAACAGCACAGTGACTACTTGTCACCCTTTAAATAGGCCGACTGACTGATTACAAGTTTGTCGACACCTGTGATGTTAATTAGAGAACACATCTTGTTTGAACATGTCCCTATGGTCACATTATTTTCCAATCTTTTCTAGGGGTACCATCATTTTTGTCCAGGCCTGTTTCATGAGTTTTGTTTTTTAAAGTAATTCTGTTGAACCACAATTCAAAAGCATTGTCTGATTTTCATTGGTTAATTTTCATGGAATTTTTATTTATGACCACTTTTGTCAGATTCAAGTTATTTCTGTGACCATTGTGGGTTTTTCTTTCATTAACAGAGGGGTACCAACAATGTTGTCCACGTGTGTATGCCTTTTCCTTTGCTTCTGACACCTCTCTCTTTGCCATGCCCCTAGATTTCAAATACTCCTGCCTACTTTCTTCATCTCCCTGACTATCCCACTTTTTCTTTAACCTCTTCCTTTGAATACTTTCCTGTACCTCCTCATTCCACCACCAAGTCTCCTTGTCTTCTTTCCTCTGTCCACTGGATACACCACATACCTTTCTACCCATTTCCCTCAATACTTTTGCTGCATTTTCCCAGTCATCTGGTTATTCTTCCCTACCACCCAGAGCTTGTATAAACGCCTTCCTGAACTCTGTGCAACCTTCTTCCTTCTGTAACTTGCCCCACTTAATCTTTAGCTCTGCCTTCACTCTCCTCCTCTTCTTGCTTTACAAACTCATACTACAGACTACCATCCAATGCCGTCTAGCTACATTCTCCCCTGCCACCACCTTGCAGTCTCGTCTCTTTCAGATTTCTCCTTCTGCATAAGATGTAGTCCACCTGTGTGCACCTTCCTCCACTCTTGTAAGTCACCCTATGTTCCTCTCTCTTCTTGATGTGTTTGCCACAGCCATTTCCATCCTTTTAGCAAAATCCACAAACATCTGTCCTTCCACATTTCTGTCCTTAAGACCATACCTACCCAGAACCTCCTCATCAAATCTGTTCCCTTCACCTACATGTCCATTAAAGTCCGCTCCAATCCCCCCCGGGAACACTGTCTACCTTTTCATCCAACTTACTCTAGAATTCCTCTCTCTTCTACCCGACATCCAACTTGTGGGGCATACACACTGACAACATTCAACATCACACCTTTGACTTCTAGTTTAAAACTCATGATTCTGTCTGACTTCCTCTTTAGAAATAAATAGTCTTTATTGTCTTTGTACAGTGGTACAGTACTGCACAGTACAGTGGTCCAGTTTACCGCCTGAACACCCTTCACATACTCTTCCCTCAAGATTACTCCTTTTCCATTTCTCTTCCCATCTACACCATGGTAGAACAGTTTAAATCCCCCTTTAATGTTCCTAGCTTTGCTTCCCTTCCATCTGGTTTCTTGAACACACAGTATATCTGCCTCTCTTCTCTCCATCATATCAGCCAACTCTCTGCCTTTACCAGTCATAGTCCCTACATGGAACGTCCCAACTCTCACCTCTACACTTCTACCTTTCCTTGTCTCTCTCTCCCTCCTAACACACCTTCCCCCTACTCCTCCTCCTCCTTGATCTTCGACCAACAGTAGCCCAATTTCCACCGGCACCCTGTCAGTTAACAGCACCATGGCAGTCGTCATGAACCCGGGCCTCAACCAATCGAGTATGAAAGTCTCATTCATCATGATCAGCATGTTTGATTTGGCAAAGGTTTTATGCCAGATGCCTTTCCTGACACAACCCTCCCCATTTACCCAGGCTTTGGACCGGCACTAGGAGTACACTGGCTTGTGCACCCGCTGTGGCTGGGTTGTGAAATATGCTATATAAATAACGACTGCCTAGACTTGATAATTTGGCATAAAAATAGGAAGTGTTGCATCCAAATTGAAATCCCTCAGTGAATTAAATCTGGTTCCAAGGACACCAATTCACTCTCTTGTATAAAGGGGAGACAAATATGCCGGCCAAGGTTGCAGGAGAACTTTCACTGCAGGGGAAACTTTATCTGCCACCTGCCAGTTCCTAAACAGCTACAACAATGGTGACTTACTATGCAACTCTCCCACTTGATGTAATTGGTTAATTCTGACATCATGCATTTAAAATAACAACCCATCTCTAGTTCTACTACATCTAAAAAGAAAAAATGTGCTGTTTCACCTGATTGTGCATAAAGCAGTAATAAATTGTGTGTGAAGGAAAAATTAAAAAGGTAGAAGTTGAGTGGTGCATGGGTAAAAAGCTGATCATCTATTATTTAGATGCTTCGGTCTCCTGTGTAATTTAATTGGAACAGCTGACAAAGGCAATTGGCTACAAGTGGTGCTGGACCATGAAGTGTGTGGGAGTCTACAGGTGTGTGTGTGTGTGTGTGTGTGTGTGTGTGTGTGTGTCAGTTGTTTTCTGTTCACAGGCTTGCCCTTGAGATCAACATTAGGCTTTTAGCTTCTCAGATTACAAACAACAGTCAGCCAATGCTTAATGAGAATTGTGCATGCTGTACTATTCAAGTATATTTTTCCAATGGAATATTCCATAACAGCATTATAAGCAATTTTTCTATGCAGCTACACTTTGTCAAATGATTTCATGATGAGGACTTCAATAAAAGTGGGCTGCACGGTGGCGCAGTGGTTAGCACTGCGGCAGCACAGTTTACCCTCGGCCGGGGGATCGCAGAGATCGTGGGTTCGATCCCTGCCCCCGGCCAACAGTGATCTGTGTGGAGTTTGCATGTTCTCCCCGTGTTGCGTGGGTTTACTCCGGGATTTCTCCGGTTTCCTCCCGCATGCCAAAAACATGCAGGTTAGGGATACGGGGCGCTTGCGCACGCAGCGACCGGCAGCTGGTGGCTTGTCACCAGACTGCAAAACAAATCTACCTACGGGTACAAAATAAGTACACACACACACACACACACACAAAAAAAAAGTGTTTTGAGCACAGGTACATATAAGATGTTGCACAAAATAAAATCTACATGTTGATATGGTGGGGTTTTTATGAGCGTTTTAACATAAAACTTCAACTCTGCAGTAATGAATCTTCTTAACTCACTGTTATCGCATTAATATGGACTCATAGTTGTGATCACTGTCCTGCTGAAAGATACAATAATAACTATGTGTTAAGTTTGTTGCCACAGTTAACAAGATCCAAATTTAAATGTCCTGATATGTCACGCAGTTCATGATGCTATGCATGTTAGTGTGGGTCCCAAAAACAGCCACATCATCATGGAGTGTTCTGTCCATTTCACAATTGGAAAAATGATATTTTGGGGGGTGGGGGGCTCTGAATATTCAGGAGCAATCCAGAGAAAGTATTAAGATATTCAGCATCACATTTCTTTTCCCCTCATAGGATTGCATCAGTATTAATATCTTATTACTGCAGAGCAATTGAAATAAATAAATATATATATACAATATATAAGAGGTGGGCATGTCGTTCAATTAATGCATTAAAAAAAATTAACACCCTCATGTCACTCCATGTTATTTGTCTGCATTATCTCCTGTCCACACTCCTGCCCAGTTGGTGGCAATGATGCGCCTCAAGGCTTTTTTCTTTACCGCTTCCTGTGGCTACATACTAATGATGAAATGGAAAAAAAAAACAAAAACAAAACACTTTTACATGGAGGATTCTCATTCAAGGGGTTGCCAGATGGCTCTTTGGACAAGGCGGGGCCGTATACACATTCTGTAGGGCTGAATTTCATTCTTCTAAGTTATGAATTGTCAAGCTTCTCCCTTTTCTAAGCTCATGGATGACTCAGGGAATATGGTTAAAGTGACACTCCGGCAAAAATCAAGATTTTTCTGTTGTTAACATGTCTGTAACATGTTTGTTGTGACTTACAAGTAGGGCTGGGCGATAAAACAATAACAATAATTATCACAAAATAACTTTTCTTCTATAGAGACAAAACATTTTCAACAGAACTCATTCGTTCCCCGTTTTGACAGACAACACAAAAAGCCAATGAAAATGAGAATACACCGCACCAAACAAATCATGTGGCTGGAAGTCATGTTCGATTGATGCACACAACAGCATGTGTAGGACCAGCACGCAACCGGGGCTTAGCCTTGGCACGCCTGCTAATGTTTGGGCTAGCGCAGCCATGTAGGAGATGACCGAAAACATTAATGAAAAGTCCAGTGACAGTATTACCAAAGAAGACACCAAAACAGACACCGCCCAATGCTCAATAGATGAGGAGATTGCTGAAAAGAAGGGTCCGAGGAATTCAGTAGTGTGGAGATATTTTGGCTATTTAAAGTTCGACAAGAAGCAGCTTAGCGTGCACTGCAAACTGTGTCGCAAGCACGTTCCCACAAAATCAGTAACACTACAAATCTTTTTTACTATCTGAAGCAGTGCCACCCTCTTGAGCACACAGAATGTCAGATTTAAGTGGCTGATTAAAGAAACTGACCCTCGTTACCAACTCCATGGCCGCAAATATTTCTCCCAGACGGCATTTCCCAGCTGTACACAGAATGTAGAGAAACAGTTGAAAAGGAGCTGCAAGTGTGCCATACTTCGCTACTACGTCAGATTAGTGGTCAAGTCACACATCTGAACCATATAGGAGCCTCACTGCCCACTTCATTGCTCAAGATTGGAATTTGAAAAGCAAATGTCTTCAAAGTTTTAATATTCATATAGACATTGATAATGATAGTCATAGTGCAGCATTTCTCTCCCTCTTAAATTCAACTGGTTTTTCTCAGTGTGTTAGTAAACCAACTCATCATCATAATCACACCCTTGACCTGCTCTTGGCCTCTGGTGTAGAAATATGAGCAGATTGTCCATCCATCCATCCATCTTCTACCGCTTTTCCGGAGGTCCGGGTCGCGGAGGCAGCAGTTCAAGCAGAGAAGCCCAGACTTCCCTCTCCCCAGCCACCTGCTCCAGCTCTTCAGAGGGGATACCAAGGCGTTCCCAGACTAGCTGGGAGACATAGTCTCTCCACCGAGTCCTGGGTCTGCCCCGGGGTCTCCTCCCAGTGGGACGTGCCTGAAACACCTCAAGTGGGAGGCGTCCAGGAGGCATCCTAATCAGATGCCCATACCACCTCAACTGACTCCTTTCAATGTGGAGGAGCAGCGGTTCTACTCTGAGCCTCTCCCGGATGACTGAGCTCCTCACCCTATCTCTGAGGGTGAGTCCAGCAATCCTACGGAGAAAGCTCCCCCTCATGGATCGTCACCTTATCGTGGTGGGGGGGTTTGCGTGCCCCAGTGATCCCAGGAGCTATGTTGTCCGGGGCAATTTGCCTCTGATAGGGTCTCCCAAGACAAACTGGTCCTGGGTGAAGGGCCAGACGAAGAACGATCCAACAGACTCTCATGATAAATTGTATATCAAGGATTCAGTGTACCCCGCCCGGTATGGGGTTACCGGGGCCCCACCCTGGAGCCAGGCCTGGGGGAGGGGCTCGAAGGCTAGCGTCTGGTGGCCGGGTTTCCACCCATGGGACCCGGCCGGGCTCAGCCCGAAGGAGTTACATGGGTCCGCCCTCCAGTAGGTTCACCACCTGCAGGAGGGATCATGGAAGTCCGGTGCTATGTGGATTAGGTGGCAGTCAAAGGCGGAGACCTTGGCGGACTGATCCCAAGCTTTCTAAACTGGCTTTTGGTACGTGGAAAGTTGAGCAGATTGTCATTCCTCAAAATCCTACACTGACTGACCATTACTTGATAACTTTCAAATTTGTGTTACCTGATTTTACAGCATCAAGCAGAAATATAGTTACCAGATTCTTACCGGATAGTGCTGTGGCTCACTTTAAAGAATTAATCCCTTCAGCACTTACTCTATTACCATGTCTCAATATAGCAGAGGACAGCACTGACTGCTTGAATCAATCACAATTAGACCTCTTAGGTGATAGTACTGCAGCCTCACTGCGGACGACACTTGACTCCATAGCCCCTCTCAAAAAGAAAACTATTAAAAATAGGAGATTATCATTGATGCATTTTTAGATGTTCAAAAACAAGGTAAAATTGGCTCCCTATACGTTGTTGTTTACTTAATTCTTTTTTAATTTTATTTAATTTTTTTTTTTTTTTTTAGGGTAAAACGTTCATATTATGCACGATTGAAGCCAGTTGTATGGGAGCATTCTGTTAGGATGAAAATAGAGCAGGAGATGGAGCGGTTGCTGTTTTTTTGCAACCGGCTGGAGTGTTGTTATAGGTTTGGTTGTTGGGTTTTTTTATTTTTTTTTTTATTTTTTTTTGTTATGGATTTATTTACACCCCCCTTACCCCTTTTTTTTTTTTTTTTTTTTTTTACCCGTACCTCACTTTATTCTTCTTTGGGCTACACAACATAATATATAAATTTTACTCTTTGAATGAATAGTAATCTTACTTTGGTAAGCTGGAATGTGAAGGGGTTGAACCATCCAATTAAACGAAAGAGAGTCATGTCACGTCTAAAGCAGTTTAAGCCTGGGGTACTGTTTTTGCAGGAAACCCATTTGCAGGATTCCGACCACTTGCGTTTGTCAAAATGTTGGTCAGGACAATTTTTTCATTCAAATTTTAAAGCTAAGGCCAGGGGCGCTGCTATTCTTATTGATCGAAATATCCCATTTATTCCCTCTAATGTTGTATTAGATAAAAATGGACGATTTGTAATAGTATCAGGTAAACTTGGCAATAAACATGTCACCTTGGCTAATCTGTATGCACCGAATTTTGATGATGTGCACTTTTTTCGCAACCTTTTGTCGCAGCTTCTAGATTTAAATACTCATTCTCTAATTCTTGGGGGTGACTTTAATTTGTATATGGATCCGATCTTAGATCGCTCATCCTCAAAACCTGCTAGTCTTAATAAATCTGCAACTTATGTTAAGTCTTTTCTTGAGGAATATAGCCTTACAGATCCTTGGCGTTTTTTACATCCTAATGGCAGGGACTATTCTTTTTTCTCTCACGTACACCATACTTATACCAGAATAGATTATTTTTTTGTTGACAATTTATTAATTAATAATCTTTGCTCTTGCAGTTATGATAGCATCTCGGTTTCTGATCATGCCCCTCTTGTACTTAAAATGATCCTCCATGGATGTGACTCCATGAGAAAGCATTGGAGATTGGATCCATTATTACTTACAGATGAAAAATTGGTTGCGAATATTTCTTCTAAAATTAAATTTTTTTTGAAAGAAAATAAAACGCCTGGTATGCCAAATAAAACGATATGGGAGGCCATGAAGGCATTTCTTAGGGGGGAATTTATTTCATTGGCAGCATTTAAAAGACAATCCTTAATACAGGAACAGAAGGCTATTTTAGATCAAATCCTGGACATTGGCAGACAATATGCTCAATCTCCATCACCCGCTCTGTACAAGGAACGTATGACATTACAAACTAAATTTAATTTACTTTCTACTCGACAAATTGAAGGTTGTTTAATAAGGAACAAGAGTGAATTTTATGAACATGGCGAAAAAAACAGTAAACTTCTAGCTAATCAACTGCGTGGTATTAGAGCTAAGCAAATTATTACTGGAGTTAGGACAGATAAAGGAGAGGTGACATCTGACCAACAAGTGATTAATGATATTTTCAGGTCATTTTATTCCAAATTATATACCTCAGAATATACAACAAACAAAGGATTTGGAAAAATTTTTTGATTCTATTGATATTCCTTCGATTTCTTCAGAATCTCGGCAAATTTTAGAAGCTCCCATCACAAAAGAAGAAATTCAGCTGGCAATATCATCCATGCAATCAGGAAAATCTCCAGGACCTGATGGGTTTTCCGCAGATTTTTTCAAAAAATTCTGACGACCTCGCCCCTTTCCTTTGTCAAGTTTTTACAGAGTCGCTTGACTCCGGTACACTTCCTCCTTCATGCTATCAGGCCTGTATCACTGTGTTGCTTAAAAAAGATAAGGATCCTGTTGATTGTGCTTCTTACAGGCCTATTTCCTTGTTAAATACCGATGTTAAAATTTTGTCAAAGTTGTTAGCTTCAAGGTTGGAAAAGATTCTTCCTTTTATAATTTCACAGGACCAAACCGGTTTCATTAAAAATCGCCGTTCTTTTTTTAACTTGCGGCGGTTGTTTAATATTATTTATACTCCTCACCACAACATACCTGAATGTCTTATTAGTTTGGACGCTGAAAAGGCATTCGATAGGGTTGAGTGGGAGTATTTGTTTTTTACTTTGGAGAGGTTCGGTTTTGGTCCTTCCTTCTGTTCCTGGATTAAACTTCTCTATGCTAGTCCTTTAGCTTCAGTGTTAACTAATTGTCGCTATTCTGACTATTTTAGACTTTACCGTGGTACGAGGCAAGGCTGTCCTTTGAGCCCGTTGCTCTTTGCCTTGGCAGTTGAGCCATTAGCTATTGCAATCCGCGGGAGCCGAGACTTTCTAGGCCAGGGGTGTCAAACTCATTCCATGGAGGGCCAAGACCCTGCAGGTTTTACCTCCACCCAGTGTCTTCAACAGGAGATTTCACTGAATTTCCCCTCACTGATTGCTGATCAATGAAAACACCTGCTGAAGACACCGGGTGGAGGTAAAACCTGCAGGGTCTTGGCCCTCCATGGAATGAGTTCGACACCCCTGTTCTAGGCATTCGTAGGGGTGGCATTGAGCATAGGGTTTCACTCTATGCTGACAATCTTTTACTATTTCTCTCCAACCCACTTACTTCATTACCTGCTATACACAACATTTTGGATAGTTTTAGTAGGTTTTCTGGTTATAAAATTAATCTTAATAAGAGTGAACTGTTTCTGATTAATGAAAAGATTCAAGTTCAGGATTTTGAAAATTTTCCCTTCAAGGTTGTTATTGATCATTTTAATTATCTTGGGATATGTGTCACTAAACAATTTAATTACTTGTTCAAAAATAATTTTCTCCCCTTACTTGACCAGTGCAAGCTAATACTTTCCAAATGGTCCCCATTATCCTCGTCTTTAATTGGCAGAATCAATTCTGTAAAAATGATGTTACTTCCATAGTTTTTATATTTGTTTCAATGTCTCCCCATTTTTATTCCTAAATCCTTTTTTAAGTCTTTGGACTCTCTGATTACCTCATTTATTTGGAATGGTAAACATCCGAGATTGAGGAAAGTTTTTCTTCAAAGACCTAAATCAGTGGGTGGCATGGCTCTGCCTAACTTTCAATATTATTACTGGGCAGCAAATATCAGGTGCATGTTATATTGGAAACATTTTTATCTGGAACCCAAATCACCCATTTGGATCCTTATGGAGTCACATGTGGACAATCAAACCTCCCTACCGGCAATTTTAGGTTCACCACTTCCCCTTGCTTTGTCTACACTGGGTAATAATAAAGTAGTTCGTCAGTCTCTTAGAATTTGGTCTCAATTCAGGAAAAACTTCGGTCTTCAGTTTTTCTCCATTAGAAGTCCAATTGCCGCAAATCATTTATTTACCCCATCAACTATTGATAGCGCATTTCATATATGGCACAGAAAAGGTTTAAAATCTTTTGCGGATTTATATTTTGATGGTCAGTTTGCAAGTTTTTCTCAACTTTCCACTAAATTCGACATCACTTCTACACATTTTTTCCGCTTCCTCCAGGTCAGACATTATGTGCAAACCATGACAAAACAATTCCCTCAAAAACCTTCTGATAATCCTCTAGATGATTTTTTATTAGTTAAACCAACTTCTAAGGGGGTAATGTCAGTTTTATATAATTTAATTTCAAATTTACAATCTTCTTCTCTGGCCGCTATCAAATTGAATTGGGAACAAGATCTTAATTTTACTTTTACTGATGAACTGTGGGACTCTATTCTTGGCCAGGTTCACACTGTATCAATGTGTGCTCGTCACGCTCTTATTCAATTTAAGATTGTACACCGGATGCACCTGTCCAAGGTTAAGTTAGCACGTATTTACTCGGATATAGACCCAACTTGTGAAAAGTGTGGTAGCGCTCCTGGCACTTTGCTTCACATGTATTGGTCCTGCCCTGCATTGATGAATTTTTGGCATTCTGTTTTTATCACTATGTCTGAAGTCCTGCAATATCAAATTAAACCTGATCCATTATGTGCCATTTTTGGTGTGGCTCCAGAACTTGTCTTGCCAAATTCCAAATTAAAAGTATTCAAATTTTCATTATTATTGGCCAGACGTGCTGTATTACTGAAGTGGAAAGACTCTTCGCCCCCTTCACATTTACAGTGGATAAAAGATATAATGTCCTGTTTGGATTTAGAAAAAATCAGATATACAGTCTGTGGCTCTGAAAACAAATTCTATAAGTTATGGCGCCCATTTCTTGATTTCTTTGAAAGACCCACGATTATAGTTTCTGAGTAGCTCATATCCCCTTTACCCCACCCCCACTTCACACACACAATTTTTCTTTGTATTTTTTTTTTAATTATTGTTTATTTAAAGGTTTTTGTGCTTTGAAGCATTTACATTTGTTAGCTTTAAGTTCTAGTTTTTCACTGTTTGGTTAAAACAAAAATGAAAATTTCTAATACTTTGTATTGTATTGATACTTCAATTAATAATAATAAAAAGACCTTTGAAAGAAAAATAGGAGATTAGCTCCATGGTACAACTCCCACACTTGTGAGTTAAAACAGAAAGTAAAACAGAAAGTCAGATTCTGTGAAAGGCTTTGGTGTGCAAATAAGCCAGAAGAATTGTGCTCAGCCTGGAATGCCAGCCTTATCACCTATAAGAAATCTCTCCATAGTGCTAGGCAACAGTACTATTCATCCTTGATAGAAGAAAATAAAAACAACCATAGATTTCTTTTTAACACTGTAGCTCAGTTAACCAAGAGCCACAATGTCATAGGCCCCTACATTCCTCCAACTCTTAGTGCTGACGACTTTTTGATTATTTTTTAATGATAAAATTGTCAGTATCAGGAATAATATTTCAAAAAATAGCCCCTTTAAAAATACCAAGCCTCTGCCTAACACTGCCATGTACACAGGCTCAGAACTCCGCTTTTCTGAATTTTCTCTTATTACTCATTCTGATCCAGCCTTTATAGCGTCAGCCTCTAAACCAACTACCTGTCTCTCTGACCCAATCCCTGCTAGATTCCTGAAGGAGTCGCTATCTCTGATTAGTCCACTATTTTTGAACATAATTAATTTGTCTCTATTGACAGGACACATACCACAGTCTTTTAAAGTGGCAGTAATTGAATGAATGAATGAATGAATCTTTATTTCGGATAGATTAAAAGTAAAGACTAAAAAGAAACAATAATATAACAAAGGGGAAAAAAAGAAAAAAAATCCAACAAGGTCAAATTAAACAATAACTCCTCTATACAGTTCAACATAAGTTATCCGAAATGGGTGATGGCTGAAGCCGCAGCTTATATTGCCCACCCATATTCCATCCAAGAAGTCAAAAGAAAAAAAAAACAAGAGCGATTACAATTCGGAACAAAGCTAAGACAAAATGTGACAAAAAAAACCTAAGCAACAACACAACACAGACTGGATATGACAATCCTTATGTGATTTTACATGTCATCTTGTATATATGTTTGGAGTATTTCTTCCTTTAGTTTTTGTTTAAATTGTCCAAGCGTTGTACATGATTTTAATTCAGGTCCAAAATCGTTCCATAATCTGACTCCTTGCACTGAAACACAGTGTTGCTTGGTGGTAGTTCTCACTGAAGGTTTTTGAAATATACATGTTCCTCTGAATATTGTTAGTGATATTAATAGTATTTATTTAGATATTTTACAATATTAATATTGATTTAGATATTTTACAATATTAATAGTGATATTGTTTCTCCCTTATTTGGAACAACTTTTGGATATTTGCGGGCAGTGATAGATTCTTCACTTTAAACATTATTACTGCAGTTTTAAAGTCAACCAGATCTTTCAACTTGAGAGCTTTTAATTTAAGAAAAAGTGGGTTTGTTGGTTCCCTGTAAGCAGCTTTGTTTATTATTCTAATAGCTCTCTTCTGAAGCATAAAGACTGGATATAGGTTTGTTTTATATGTATTTCACCATACACTACTGTTCAAAAGTTTGGGGTCACTTAGAAATTTCCTTATTTTTGAAAGAAAAGCACTTTTTTTTCCAATGAAGATAACTTTAAACTAATCAGAAATACACTCTATACATAGCTGATGTGGTAAATGACTATTCTAGCTGCAAATGTCTGGTTTTTGGTGCAATATCTAGATAGGTGTATAGAGGCCCATTTCCAGCAACTATCACTCCAGTGTTCTAATGGTACAGTGTGTTTGCTCATTGCGTCAGAAGGCTAATGGATGATTAGAAAACCCTTGTGCAATCATGTTAGGTCTGCAATGCTGTAATTGCTGCAAAGGGAGGATTCTTTGACGAAAGCAAGTTTGAAGGAAAAAAATTATTTCAAATACAAATCATTATTTCTAACCTTGTCAATGTCTTGGCTATATTTTCTATTCATTTTACAACTCATGGTGGTAAATAAGTGTGACTTTTCATGGAAAACACAAAATTGTCTGGGTGACCCCAAACTTTTGAACGGTAGTGTACTTCAGTACAATATGTCATGTATGGGAGTATTAATGAATGATACAAAGTATATAGTGTGGGTTCATTCTGCAAATATTTCACTCTGTGTAGTATTGCAATTGATTTAGATATTTTACCTTTAATATAAGTAATATGTGACTTCCCACACAGTTTATTATCAATTATTACTCCAAGAAATTTAGTTTTGGATACCCTTTCAATCTCTACACCATTTACACTGAGTTTAGATACTAAGTTGTTGTGATGGTTGTTAAAAACTATAAATTGAGGAGTATGGGTGGAGCAAATTAGAATATTCATAAATCCACACATACTTAAGTAGGTGGAAGATGTAAAAGCTCTTTCCAAGCATTCTAAGGCAATGAAAGTTTTTTCGTGTATAAAAAGCCACAATATACCATTTTGGGCAATACACATTGGTTTATGAGGTGGTTTTAGAGCAGCTGGAGTGCAGCTTTAAGACTTAAACTATAAAATATTTCTATAACCTGAAAAATGTGATTTAAATGGGGGTGTGGGGGGCTTTGTTTACATGTGTTTATAATAATTTGCAGAGGCCAAAGTGCACATGTACATTTTTGTTAAAAATATCAACTAGTTGTCCTTGTCAACCCATTACACTAATCTTTACAAGAGTTTGGTTGTCTCCTGAAGGACAGCATATGTTCATAATCACATGTAAGAAAACTGTCTCAACTTCCTGAAGATTACTGCTAAAAGTGTGAGGAAAAAGCTGTAAAAAGAAACAGTGTGAACAGTTTATACTAAAAATTATATCAGACCTCCAAACCTTAAGCTGAAAACACAGCTTCCCTACTGAGGGGAAGTGTGTGGTACCGTGGCCTTGCTGGATGGAGATGCGGATCAGTTTTAGGTTTCACTTGGCTTCAGATCCAGAGAGGCAGAAGATTTGCCATGCGTGACTGGGCGTGAAAAGGTTAAATGTGAACAATATGGCCCAGTGGGCTACTGCAGCAGAGGAATGCTCAAACCCAAAGCTACCTGTAAAGTAAGACATTTTTCATGTCTTTATCTGGACAAATTAAAAGTTTTAACTTGGTGATTCCATGTTTCTTTCCTTATATATTGAGCTGTTCTGAGGTCCAGACATGTTTTTGAGCTTTAGGATACAGTTATATATGGGATGAGCTTTGGGCCAGCTCATTTCGTACTGTAAATACCAGTCGTGTAGCTGGTCTCCCTACACACACCCACTGTGACTGATACTGCATCTTGTTGGGTTTTTTCCCTCGCAGCCACACATCTGGCACAGATACAAGGAAATAAAACATGAGAGACCAAGAGCTTATTCTTTCTTTTTTAAATAGCAAAAGCCCAGTGATGAAGACTTTATGAAGTTTTCTTTGGAATATCCTCCTTTACAGTTTACCCTCCAATCCTTTACTTATTCCACTGCATCATGGATACATTACAGTGACAAAGTAAAGACAACTTCCAGAATATGATGCCGTCTGCAGCCAGGCACGATAAACATCTAAAACTTCCAGCGCGGCACCAAAAATGTGTGCCGCGCCCATCTCTCGGAGAGCACATGCAGAATTCCCTGCGGGCCCGGGTCTAAGATTTTTCATCTTCTCCTGCTGCTCTAATTGGTCAGAAGTGGGGAGATCGAGCAGATCCGGGAAACACGACTGGCTCAGAGCAGGAATGTAAATAGCTGGCATTCCCTCAGCGGTGGGATACAGACAGGAAACTGTGGCTCTGAATTTTAATAGACGCTGCTCATATGCTTTAATCCACACCCCGTTCACTGCATTTGCTCACTCTTCATGCTCAGGATTATGAAGTTGTTGTAACGTGCCAAATCTCATTCTTAAGCATTAGTGTTTTACTGCCAGACCTATGAATTCAGACTCGAAATATTGTGAAGAGCCAACGTTAATAATAATTTAGAGTGTGGGCAGTAAAAATTAGCATCTCTAATTTCGGTTCATCCTCAAGACCAAGTGAATGTTTGGGCCAAATTTACTCAAACTTATTTTGTGTTAGAAACAGAAAAATAACCCTGAAAAACATCACACACAGGGACACGCACAGGTATGGGCCATTGTTGCCTGGGCAATAGTACATTTGCTATCGTTGTCTAAGCTGCCCTTCCAGATGAAAAATAATTTTAAAAAGTAAGTGACTTCTTTCATAAACATGTCATTTTATGCCAATATATTTCCATTTTATACTTCTTATTCCACTTTATACTTTTTATAAAATATATACTTTATATTTCCATGTTATACTTTTTCTGTTCGAAATAAAGTATCTATTTTTCTTGTTTCTCTCAATTTTCTTCATGTAAATTTGAGACTATATTCTTGTATTTGCACTGTATTATAATAAATCTTGAACTTTTTAATTATAAATGTGCCTTTTTTTTCTCTGAAATTTGCATGTTTTGACTTTTTCTTGAAAATGTGGAATTTTTATATGCGATTCTGGAACATTCTCATGAATTAATGTTTTTTTAATCATTTTAAAAAATCTCTATTTCTCAGACTTTTTACACAAAATCTGGAGACTTTTTGAAAAGTTTAGGATTTTTTTTGCTGCAGAATTTTAATTTTTCTCCCAATTTGTGACTGTCAGAAATTCACATCTTTTTTCTTCCAATTTTGCAACTTGTCATCATTACCCCCCTCCCCCCCATGTCTGTTGATTTTTTCTTTAATATTTGAGATTCTTTTTAAATGTGTTACTTTTCTCTTGTAATTTTATGATTTCTTAAAAAAAATTACAGTATATTTTTCATGAATTTAGTGCATTAAAAAAAATACACTTCTTGTTTCTTATACATTTTCAATGATTTTTCAGTGATCTTCTCTATGGTCTTCCTCTTTTCCTTCTGCCTGGCAGCTCCATCTTCAACATTCTTTGTCCAATATATCCAATATCTCTCCTCTGCACATGTCCAAACCATCTCAGCCTTGCCTCTCTTACTTTGTCTCCAAACGACTCAACCTGAGCTGTCCCTCTGATATACTCATTTCTAAACCTGCCAATCCTAGTCAGTGTCAAAGAAAGTCTTAGCATCTTCAACTCTGCCATCTCCACCTCCTGTTTTGTTGTCAGCACTATAGTCTCCAAACTATGCATCATAGCAGGTTTCACTACAGTCTTGTAAATCTTCACTCTAGTTGCTATCTTTCTGTCACAAGTCCCCCCGGCACTCGTCTCCACCCACTCCACCCTGTCTGTACTCTCTTCTTCACTTCTCTTGTGCACCATCTATTGCTTTGGATGAGTTTTGACCCCAGGTATTTAAACTCATCTACCTTCACTACCTCTACTCCTTGCATCATCACCGTTACACCTGCGTCCCTCTCATTTAAACACATGCATTCTCTCTTGCTTTTACTGACTTTCATTCCTCTTCTCTCCAGAGTATACAGTACCTCCACCTCTCCAGGTTCTCTTCCGCCTGCTCCATACTCTCATTACAGATCACAATGGCATTTGCGAACCCCATGGTCCATGGGGAGTCCTGCCTGACCTCGTCTGTCAGCCTGTCCATCACCATGGCAAACAAGAAGGGGCTCAGAGCTGATCCCTGATGTAATCCCAACTCCACCTTGAATCCAACAGTCACTCCTACAGCACACCTCATCACCTTCACACTGTCCCCATACAGTTAGGCCCAAAAATATTTGGACAGTGACCCAAGTTTTGTTATTTTAGCTGTTTACAAAAACATATTCAGGATACAATTATATAATCAAATATGGGTTTAAAGTGCAGACTCTCAGCTGTAATTTGAGAGTATTCACATCCAAATTGGAGCAAGGGTTTATAAATTACAGCTCTTTAATTCGTAGCCGCCTCTTTTTCAAGGGACCAAAAGTAATTGGACAATTGACTCAGAAGGCTGCAAAAAAAAAAAAAAATAAAAATAACAAGGCTGCATGGGCTCTTCCCTCGTTAACCTGTCATCAATTAAGCAGTTAAAAGGTCTGGAGTTGCATGTGGCGTTTGCATTTGGAAGCTGTTGCTGTGAACACACAACATGCGGTCAAAGGAGCTCTCAATGGAGGTGAAACAGACCATCCTGAGGCTGAAAAAAAAAAAAAAAAAGAAATCCATCAGAGATAGCAGAAATGTTAGGTGTGGCCAAATCAACAGTTTGGTACATTCTGGGGAAAAAAGAGTGCACTGGTGAGCTTGGGAACTCAAAAAGGCCTGGACGTCCACGGAAGACAACAGTGGTGGATGATCACAGAATCCTTTCCATGGTGAAGAACAACCCCTTCACAACATCCACTCAAGTGAAGAACACTCTCCAGGAAGTAGGTGTATCAGTATCTAAGTCTACCATAAAGAGAAGACTTCATGAGAGCAAATACAAAGGATTCACCACAAGGTGCAAACCATGAATCAGCCTCAAAAATAGAAAGGTCAGAATTGACTTTGCCAAAAAACACCTGAAGAAGCCAGCCCAGTTCTGGAACAGCATTCTTTGGACAGATGAGACTAAGATCAACCTGTACCAGAATGATGGGAAGAAGAAAGTTTGAAGAATTGGAACAGCTTGATCCAAGATGGCGCCCACAGTGGTCGCCATGGTGCTTCGCTGCGCTTTTTTTTGGTTTGTTTTTGTTCGTCAATTGTGTGTCTGCCTGCTCTTACACCCGTGAAGAGATACTAAATATCAGGACTTTCACTCCCACGGACCTACTCCCAGTTTTTTTGGCTCCTGCCGCTGATCTGGTTCACTTTTTAGCCCAAAAAGTGAGACGCGAAAGAGAGGAAGACGAGCGGGCGCCCTCGTGCGGCTTCACAGGAGAGGCACGCGCACGGCTTTGCCTGGGATTTTTTTGTCTAACGTCAATTCTCTTTATAACAAGGTAGATGAATTGAGATTGCTGATGCGATTTAAGGACCTCTCCACCTCGTGTGCCCTCTGCTTCACTGAGACCTGGCTCAAGGAAAAGACACCGGACAGCGCGCTCCTCCTCGAGGGATTTCAGCTGTTTCATGCAGACCGCGACACAGGGCTCTCTGGCAAGACCACAGGCAGAGGAGTCTGCTTCTACATCAACAGCAGCTGGTGCTCCGATGTAACTGATCTCCCAACACTGTTCTCCCACTCTGGAATATTTATTCATCAACTGCAAGCCATTTTATTCCCCGCGTGAGTTTGCTTCATTCATCCTGGCCGCTGTTTACGTCCCGCCCGACGCGGACGTACGCGAGGTTCAGCGCGCGCTCGCGGATCACATTCAGCAAGCGGAGCGGACTTTCCTGGACTCTCTGGTTATTGTGGTTGGCGACTTTAACCAGAGCAACCTGAGCCACGATCTCCCCCGATACAAACAGTTTATTAAATGCCCCACCAGAGGAGCGAACACGCTGGATCACTGTTACACTACAGTTAAGGACGCGTATCGCGCTGTTCCCCACGCTGCGCTCAGACTATCTGATCACGTGATGGTCCACCTGATTCCCACATACAGACAGAGATTGAAGCTCACAAAGCCTGTTGTGAGCACTACGAGGAAATGGACCAGTGAAGCTGGGGAGGAGCTGCGCACATGCTTGGAAATAACTGACTGGGACATGTTTAAAAGTGCTACGCATGATCTGGATGAGTACACAGACACTGTGACCTCATATATCCACTTTTGTGAGGAGAGCATTCTTCCATTGCGCACCAGGGTGAGTTACTCCAAAGACAAGCCCTGGTTCACAGCTAAGCTCAGACAGATCAGGAAGGAGAAGGAAGCAGCGTTGAAAAGTGGAGACCGGGACTGCTACAGGGAGGTCAAATACCGGTTTAGCAGAGAGCTGAGGAGAGCTAAATCTGTGTATTCTGAGAGACTCCAGCAACAGTTCACTGCTAACGACTCTGCTTCTGTGTGGAGAGGACTGAGGCAAATCACCAACTATCGGCCTCAGGCTTCTAAGGGTCAGGATGACAAAGCCCTCTGTCAAAGACTGTCCCAACACTATGCTTGTTTTGACACCTCATCAGCTGTGACCAACTCCCCCCCTCCCCCCAGCGCCACTGCCTCCATGGTCCCCACTTCATCAAAGGCGCCCCCCCCCCTCCCCCGCTGCCCTTGCCATCAGTGAGCAGGACGTGCACAGACAGTTCTCCAGACTGAACCCGCGCAAGGCCCCCGGTCCGGACGGCATGTCTCCCTCCACCCTGAGACACTGTGCGGAGGAGCTGACTCCCGTCTTCACAGACATTTTTAACACCTCTGCCAGCCTGCCTCAAAACCTCTACCATCGTCCCTGTCCCCAAGAAGCCACGGATCACTGGACTTAACGACTATAGACCTGTAGCGCTCACCTCTGTAGTCATGAAGTCCTTTGAGCGTCTGGACCTGCCCCACCTCAAGACCATCACCACTCCCCTCCTGGACCCGCTGCAGTTTGCCTACAGAGCCAATAGGTCTGTGGACGACGCAGTCAACCTGGCCCTCCACTCCATCCTGCAGCACCTGGACTCCCCGGGAACCTACGTCAGGATCCTGTTTGTGGACTTCAGCTCTCCATTCAATACCATCCGCCCCGCTCTGCTCCAGGACAAGCTGTCCCTGCTCAACGTGCCTGACTCCCTCTGCAGGTGGATCACCGACTTCCTGACGGACCGGAGGCAGCATGTGCGGCTGGGAAAGACCGTCTCAGACTCTGTTAGCATCAGCACCAGATCACCCCAGGGCTGTGTACTTTCCCCCCTGCTCTTCTCCCTTTACACCAACTCCTGCACCTCCAGCCACCAGTCTGTCAAGCTGATCAAGTTTGCGGACGACACCACCCTCATCGGGCTCATCTCCAACGGCGACAAGTCCGTCTACAGGAGAGAGGTGGCCCAGCTGGCGTCCTGGTGCAGCCACAACAACCTGCAGCTGAACGCTTTGAAGACAGTGGAGATGATCATGGACTTCAGTAAAGTCACAGCCCCTCTGCCCCCCCTTACCCTCACAGACTCTCCCATCACCACTGTGGATTCCTTCCGCTTCCTGGGCACCACCATCACCCGGGACCTCAAGGGGGAGCCGACCATCAGCTCCCTCATCAAAAAGGCCCAGCAGAGGATGTTCTTCCTGCGGCAGCTGAGGAAGCTCAAGCTACCCACTAAGATGTTGGTGCAGTTCTACACGGCCATCATCGAGTCCATCCTCACCACCTCCATCACCGTGTGGTACGCAGGAGCCACTGCCAGGGACAGACTAAGACTGCAGCGCGTTGTGCGCGCTGCTGAGAAGGTGATCGGCTGTGAGCTCCCATCCCTCCAGGACCTGTACATCTCCAGGACCCGGAGGCGTGCAGGTCGGATCATAGCCGACCCTTCACACCCTGGACACGCACCGTTTGCCCCCCTCCCCTCAGGCAGAAGACTTCGGTCCATTCAGACTAAAACCTCCCGCTACATGAACAGCTTCTTCCCCTCTGCCATCAGACTGCTGAACACTAAGTGACTTATTAGACTCTCGTGCACTATGTACAGCAGCTCAACCAGACTCATGACAATTATCACTGTTTTCTTTTTGCACTACTGACTGCACTATGTGGAACTCCACAATATCTGCTGCTTGTTAATATATTTAAAAATCGCATAGATTAGTATTTACTTATTCATATTCTTCCTTTTATTGCATGCATAGTTTTTTATTTTTATCTTTAGTGCTACTCCATGTTTAATGTTGCAGCAGAATCAGAATCAGGTTTATTGCCATTGTTCATGTAGTACACAAACTAGGAATTTGTCTCGGTACAATGCTGCAACATTAAACATGATAGGATAAGAGAAATAAACTATACATGTAATAAAGTGTAGGATAAGATTAAGTGATACTGGTCAACAGTTAAAATATATATTAGCCAGCAGCAGATACTGTGGAGAACTATATAGTGCAGTCGGTAATGCAGGAAGAAAAACAGTGATGATTGACATGAGTCTGGTTGAGCTGCTGTACATGGTGCACGAGAGTCAATAAGTCACTTAGTGTTCAGCAGTCTAATGGCAGAGGGGAAGAAGCTGTTCATGTGACGGGAGGTTTTAGTCTGGATGGACCGAAGTCTTCTACCAGAGGGGAGGGGGGCAAACAGTACGTGACCAGGGTGTGAGGGATCGGCTATGATCCGGCCAGCACGCCTCCGGGTCCTGGAGATGTACAGATCCTGGAGAGATGGGAGCTTGCAGCCGATCACCTTCTCAGCAGTGCGCATGACGCGCTGCAGCCTTAGTCTGTCCCTGGCAGTGGCTCCTGCGTACCACACGGTTATGGAGGTGGTGAGGATGGACTCGATGATGGCTGTGTAGAACTGCACTAACATCTTGGTGGGTAGCTTGAGCTTCCTCAGCTGCCGCAGGAAGAACATCCTCTGCTGGGCTTTTTTGATGAGTGAGCTGATGGTCAGCTCCCATTTGAGGTCCCTGGTGATGGTAGTGCCTAGGAAGCGGAAGGAATCAGCAGTGGTGATGGGAGAGCCTGAGAGGGTGAGGGGGGGCAGAGGAGTAGTGACTTTACTGAAGTCTACAATCATCTCCACTGTCTTCAGAGTGTTCAGCTGCAGGTTGTTATTGCTGCACCGGGACGCCAGCTGGGCCACCTCTCTCCTGTAGGCGGACTCGTCGCCGTTGGAGATGAGCCCGATGAGGGTGGTGTCGTCCGCAAACTTGATCAACTTGACAGACTGGTGGCTGGAGGTGCAGGAGTTGGTGTAAAGGGAGAAGAGTAGGGGGGAAAGTACACAGCCCTGGGGTGATCCGGTGCTGATGCTAGTATAGTCAGACAGTCTTTCCCAGCCGCACATGCTGCCTCCGGTCCGTCAGGAAGTCGATGATCCACCTGCAGAGGGAGTCAGGCACGTTGAGCAGGGACAGCTTGTCCCGGAGCAGAGCGGGGCGGATGGTGTTGAATGCGGAGCTGAAGTCCACAAACAGGATCCTGGCGTAGGTTCCCGGGGAGTCCAGGTGCTGCAGGATGGAGTGGAGGGCCAGGTTGACTGCATCGTCTACAGACCTGTTGGCTCGGTAGGCAAACTGCAGCGGGTCCAGGAGAGGGGTGGTGATGGACTTGAGGTGGGACAGGACCAGGCGCTCAAAGGACTTCATGACTACAGAGGTGAGCGCTACAGGTCTGTAGTCATTAAGTCCAGTGATCCGTGGCTTCTTGGGGACAGGGATGATGGTGGAGGATTTGAGGCAGGACGGCACGTGGCATAACTTAAGGGAGGTGTTAAAAATGTCTGTGAAGACAGGAGCCAGCTGTTTCGCACAGAGTCTCAGGGTGGAGGGAGACACGCCGTCTGGGCCGGGGGCCTTGCGCGGGTTCAGTCTGGAGAACTGTTTGAGCACATCCTGCTCACTGATGATAAGAGGAGGGGGGGAGGAGGGGGGGTGCCTTAAATGAAGTAGGGAATGTGGAGGCTGTGGAGCTGGAGGGAGGGGGGGAGTTGGACACAGATGACGAGGTGTCAAAAGCATTGCACCGAGACAAATTCCTAGTTTGTGTACTACATGAACAATGGCAATAAATCTCATTCTGATTCTGATTCTGAGCTCATGATCCAAAGCACTACATCTTCTGTAAAACATGGTGGAGGCAGTGTGATGGCATGGGCATGCATGGCTTCCAATGGCACTGGGTCACTTGTGTTTATTGATGATGTGACAAAAGACAGAAGCAGCCGGATGAATTCTGAAGTGTATAGGGATATACTTTCTGCTCAGATTCAGCCAAATGCAGCAAAGTTGATTGGACGGCGCTTCACCAATGATCCAAAACATACTGCAAAAGCAACCCAGGAGTTTTTTTAAAGCAACGAAGTGGAATATTCTGCAATGGCCGAGTCAAACCAGATCTCAACCCAATCGAGCATGCATTTCACTTGCTCAAGACAAAACTTGAGGCAGAAAGACCCACAAACAAGCAACAACTGAAGACAGCTGCAGTAAAGGCCTGGCAAAGCATCACAAAGGAGGAAACCCAGCATTTGGTGATGTCCATGGGTTCCAGACTTCAGGCAGTCATTGCCTGCAAAGAATTCTCAACAAAATATTGAAAAGTAACATTTTACTTAGGGTTATGTTTATTTGTCCAATTACTTTTGAGCCCCTGAAATGAGGAGCGTTTGTATAAAAATAGCTACAATTCCTACATGTTTAATCATATATTTTTGTTCAACCCCTTGAATTAAACCTTAAAGTCTGCACTTCAATTCCGTTGTAGTTGTTTCATTTCAAATCCAATGTGGTGGCATGCAGAGCCCAAATCATGAAGATTGTGTCACTGTCCAAATATTTTGGGCCTAACTGTATATGCCCTGCACCACCCTCGCATACTTCTCTGCCACACCCGACCTCTCCACTTCTTCCAGGCAAAATGCAACACCATACCTGTAACCAGCCATCATATGCTACCAGTTACTCAGGTTCACTCAGTTTATTTCCTTGTAGAAACAATATATAAAAATACTTACTGTCAAATAATTTCAAGAGGAACTACAAACTATCTTCAGCCCTTATTTCAATTAGTTCAATAACCACCCTTTATTCATGTACCTCTTTCACTTTAACTTTTCATAATTTACCCAATCCTTCCTCATATACACATGCTATATTTCTTTCACACTTTTTTCTTTTCTTCAACCCAACTCGCATGCTCTGCACAGATCACTTCATTGAAATTATCAAGATAAAGGAAGAGACGTAGTGGCACACTATATAATATTCCCTAAATTTTAATTACTCGCTGCATAAAGCCTACCTCCAAGAGCTGTGCTGCAGTTGGACGGTTCTCCGGGTTTTTATCCAGAGCTCTCCTCAGAAAATCATTGAACTCTCGGGACCTTGAGTAAACACAATGGAAACGTGTCAAACGGCAAGAAGAGAAATGCATTCAATTATGGTATAGTTACAATATAAAATAAATAAAATCAATGGGAAAAAACATTTCCACATGCGGTACGCAGTGCTGTTACATGTGGGTCCTTTCTGTGCACAGCCGTATTTTGCAAAACAGAACGTTCACCAGAAATGATGAGTCAGCACCTCATCCCTGGACACCCTTAACCACCTGATAAATTTGCCTCATAAAACTGATATGGTTTGAGCAGTGCGTCTTTGGTGGAAAATTGACTGCAGGTGGTGTAATTGGGAGGACAGTTTGAGAGATGAGCATCTACAGCAGAGAACAGCATAACACAGAGTTCAAAAATTGGGCAAAGGATGGGAATTAAATGACCTGTTGAAATGTAGAACTCCCTGCTGGCTCCAGCAGTCATATTTTCCACTGGAGCTGCTAAATCATAGATTGTGCAAAGGAGTTGGACATACTTGGCTTTAAATCTTCTCTTATTTTTGGGTACCGTATCAGTTTTCTCTTCCCTACATGCATGACTTCGAGTTAACAGTTTATTGTTCAGAGTCATTTTTAAAGCATCCTCACCACTGATGCGGCTGCTCGAGGGTGGGAGGCTCTGACTTGGCGATCTTCAGCAGCACCCTCATGGGGTTGAGCTCATGGTGTGGGGGCTCAATCTGTGCAAGCTCGATCAGCGTGATCCCCAGAGACCAGATGTCAGCCTTGTAGTCGTACGGAGCATCTTTCATTGTCTCACACATCACCACCTCTGGAGCCATCCTGAGACACAAACAGGAAAAAAAAGATTAAAGATCAAATAGTGTGGAATAAAGTCATCTTTTCCCTGGTGCTGGGACTGCAGTTAGCAGCTACCACTGGGACTGTAACGTAGGTGAGTAAAGGCCATTTTCATGCCAAGAGTGGACGTCCATCCAGGGAAAAGAAATCTGCTTGAATACATCTCATGGGTTCTTAACATGAGATATCAGAGTTCTGAAATTATCTGCACTGATCTTGAGCTCAGCAAACTTAAATTTGCAGAGAAATCCATTGGAATAGTGAGATTTTTGTTTCACTTCCAGGTCAAAATGACAAAAAAAAAAAAAAAAAAAGCCTAATTTTGGACAAAAAGCATCGGTAGAAGGTGTAATTTCATCAAGGACAACATATTGTTTAAGACTGCCACAAAGATGCGCTACAGTGATGATATGCAGCTGATGTTCTCTGATGTTTGGAAATGCTATAAATCGGTACAGAAAGCAGCTAAAGTTAGCCACAATAGCTACAACACATAAATCAAATCTGATGTTCATAGGGAATTTTAAAGCACTTTAACACCATTTTGGGCCTTATTCCTAAAATGTAAATGCGCCAATACAGCAGGTTAGCCATTTTTATTGTCCAAATCCTCTGAAGGGTTACACAAATGGAGCTCCACATGTTGGAATTTTGCACCAGATTGTTGTGAATAGTTGAAAGGGTAACTGACTGCACATTTTCTGTATTTTAACAGCTCACATATGTCTTAGTGAAATGTTTGTAACATACTGTGGCAAAATTTTCTTTTAACTATTGCTTTCCGAGCCTTTCTGAGAACAGCTTGTTTCAGTGTATGTCTCTTTAAATGTCTAAGGCCACGTTTAACTCCACCCTCCCTCTTACATCACTACGGCTAATCTTAGCTGGCTAGATCCTAGCTCGGAGCCAGCTAACATAAATTTGCCTTAAAGAATGAATGAAATAATGCATCACTGGTTAACAGGGGTGTGTGGTTTCAGTGGGCAATAGAATATGACCTGTCCCTGGAGTACAATAAGCACAGAAAACATGCATGAATTGGCCAAGACAAAGGAACACCATGTTCAATAAAATAAGTGATTAAAAGATAAAGAAGATTAGTAATTCGCAATACTAACACACCATTATGATTTCATTGAGATAGAATGCTACTGCTGATGCCTGTTCACCTGTTCTAGTCAATGTTTAACAAAGTCCAACCACACACAAAACTGTGGACCAAGGTGCATCGACTATGCATTTTCCAGTTTCTCCAGGTAAAAAGAAATGAGCTGCAAAGTTGAAACAACAATGGAGGTTGCGGGTTGAGTGTATGTTTGCATAATATTGCATTATATTCTTTCATAGGCTGTGTGTAGAAACAGTTTTAATGCTTTTCGAAGAAGGGTTGATATGCATTTATTTTTTTTTAAATTTAGCCTACTGAACACAGCAGCCAACACCAACCATCAATCTTGTCTGGCTTCTTGATTTAAAATATTTTCATAACAGTCATTCCGTAACATTCATGCTTTACTCACCAGTACGGTGTTCCAATGAAGGAATCTCTTCTTTGTAATGTTTTGGTATTTTTTGCAGATACACCAAAATCAGCTGAAAGAATAAAAGGAGAGACACAAAAAAACAGTCATGCAAAAGCTGAAAAAACTTTCCATAAGTATTTCACAGCACGGGGATAAATGATGGGTGGGGACACATGAAAACACAAAATTTATTGCATTCCTGCTCCACAAACAAGTTGCCTGATTTCCAGACAACCCTCAGATTACAGGGCTGTTGTTTTTACTTTGGGTGAGCAAGTGTTTTTATTTCCCCCCCCCCACATAAGGATATGACGAGGTGAGAGAAGTGTTTAGCAGTAAGAATACTACTTTAATTACTTTACAAACTGGCACGGGCCAACAACTCCTGACCTTTAATATAACTTTCAGTTTTATATCTAATATTCTCTTGCACCTTTCAATGCTTTTTTTTTTAAACTATCATGACCAAGAAACTTTAATCTATAACATACTGCCCATTTTCTTGTATTTGAAACTTTAGCTGTGCAATGTGAAGAATGTGGAGAAATTCAAAAAAACAAATAAATAAAAATATGCAACACCCTCAGAATATAATTTTCCCACGCAGTGCTCGCTTATGATCCCCAACAGTGCTGCAGGAGCGCCGCGACTGCGTGTCATCTGTGGTGCGCACTGATGCCAAAGAAACAATGAACCACAGCCTCAGACATGACCTTCAGTGTGGGACAAGAATGTGCAGTTTAGCTGAAAAGTTGTTCTTCTCCCATCAGTCTGGCAGTAAAATGGTTCGCTTCACTTGGTGCTCTGCAACAATCAGCTAGATTCTGGCAGAACATCCAATGCATTACATTGAGATAAATCAAGGTCTTCTAGAGTTAAGAAATTTTAAAGCAAATGTACAAACCCCAGTTCCAATGAAGATGGAACTGGGGTTGTGTAAAACATGAATAAAAACAGAATACAACTGCAAATCCTTTTCAACCTATATTCAATTGAAAACACTACAGACAAGATATTTAATCTTCAAACTGATAAAAAAAAAATTAATTTGATGCCTGCTAAAAATGTTCTAGATCTAGAACAGATCTACTACAGATCATAAATATGTCTCTGCATTCAGGTGTCTTCCCTCAGTGCTTAAAAACAGCTCTTATCAAGCCACTTCTAAAAAGAGCAACCTAGACACCTCACTCATGAACAGCTATACGCCCATATCAAATCTCCCCGTTCTTTGTAAAATAATAGAAAAGGCCGTTATCAACAATTGTACAAACTCCTCACATTAAATAACTGTTTTGATGTCTTCCAGCCAGGTTTTCGGCCACACCACAGCACTGAGCCAGCTCTAGTTAAAGTCCTTAATGACATCCACTCCAATACAGATAATGGCAACATTTCAGTCTTGGATCTACTGGACCTCAGTGCTGCATTCAACACAGTGGACCATAACATCTTACTAGACCGGCTCAAAAACTGGGTGGGACTTTCTGGTACAGCACTTAGCTGGCTTGAGTCCTATTTAAAAGACAGGGACTATTTTGTGTCAGTAAGTAACTACAAATCCGAGCGAACAAAAACAACCTGTGGAGTTCCCCAAAGCTCCATTTTGGGACCTTTGCTTTTCAACATATGCTCCCACTAATTCAAATCATAAAAAAACAACAAAATATATTACCATAACTAGAAAAGCACTCAGAACGCACACCTCCGCCAAGGCTCCTTCCGTTTGTCATGGATCACCTCCAAAATGTAATGGGTTTGTGTGTAGGCCTATAGCCACTTGTGGTGAAAATGGCATCAAAGTCTGTCCATCAGTTTTGGAGTATTGTTGCTAACACACTGAGAAGATGAGCCTTGGCTGAGGTATGCATTCTCAGATCATCACCAAAATATAACCGAGTTCCTCTCTAGCCCAAGAACCACCTCTGGTGAAAATTTCATCCAAATCCATCCAGTAGTTTTTGTGTAATCCTGCTGCACAAATACAAACAAAGCCCTTGGTGGAGGTATGCACTCTCAGATCATCACCAAAATCTAATCATCTGTTCCCCGTGCCATTACACACCTTTCCTGAAAATTTCATCAAAATCCATTCATAACTTTTTGAGTTATGTTGGTAACAGACAGACAAACCTGGGTAAAAACATTACCTCCTTAGCGGAGGTAATTATGCAGATGATACACAAATCTGCATAGCCGTCTCACCAGGAGACTATGGTCCAATTAAAACCCTGATCAAATGCATTGGTCAAATTAAAGAGTGGATGTGCCACAACTTTCTTCAGTCAAACGAAGACAAAACCAAAACAATAGTTTTGGAGCCGAAGAACAAAGACTCAAAGTTAGTACTCAGCTGCAATCAATGATGCTAAAAACCAACAGCCAAGCCAGAAATCTGGGTGTGGTTCTGGACTCAGACCTGAATTTTTACAGCCACATTGCAATGTTTTTTTTTTTTTTTTTTTCGCACACACCTCAGACTTGGTGAAAAATTCAATAAACTGGAAAAAAAAAATATGTGCCCTCCCCCCCATTTTTGTGGGCGGGGCCAAACGTACAAGGTCTATGGAGACCAGCGACCCTAAAGTTTGCCGTACAGACACGAAATTCAGCTGAGGTTTGCATCACCTCAAGACATGCAAAAAAACATAATTGTGGCCCTTGCCCACAGCCAACAGGAAGTCCGCCATATTGTCTCAAAGCCACCCCGCCTCCAATATGGCCAAAAACCACCCCTTGTATTTGAACAAACTCCTCCTTGAGGCCTGCTCCAATTGAGCTCATTTCTACATAGCGGCATCTATAGGCATGGGCCATTAAAAGTTGCATAAGTCACAGTAAAAAGCTCAAAGGTGTGGCCAGGGCGCCATGGCAAAGTTTGACTCTGCTCCTTACAACATCAGACAGCTGTAATTCGAGCAAAACTTGTCCGCTGTCCACCAAAGTTTCCATGATGGACAATAGTCCTGCCCCGAACGCGTCTATATAAAAATACCTGACAAAAGTTATAGCACCACCTAGTGGATAAAGGAAAAATTGCTGAAAACTGTTTTCTTTATTACTCATGCACCACTTGCCAGAATGACGTGAAATTTTCTGAGGTTTATCAGACCACATGGATGATCATAAGTGCACATCAACTTTAGCATGGCGTCATTGTGTTACCATGGACACACCCTCCTCGCCATTCAATCCATGATCTTGTTGGGAGGGTTGGGAACGACCTGGAGTCATGAAATCTGGAACATAGGTAGAGGTGACTGCCATATGTAGTCCTTTATGGGTGGGCAACAAATAACTGATAGGCAAGTGTTGCCATGGCGACATGGCAAAGGTTGACTCCTTGCCATGGAACTTCGGGACACTTGTAACTTTTAGACAAACTATCTGATTTTCACCAAATTTTCTACAATGGATATTAGTCCCACCCTGCACGCTCCTCTATAAAAATACTTAAGTTATAGCACCACCTAGTGGTTAGACCAATGGACACTTGTAACTCGGACAAACTTTGTATGATTTTCACCAAAATTTCTATAATGGATATTAGTCCCACCCTGCATGCTCCTATGTAAAATAATTTACAAAAGTTATACTGCCACCTAGTGGTTAGAACAATAGACACTTGTAACTTGGACAAACTTTGTCCAATTTTCACCAAATTTTCTATGATGGATAGTAGTCCAACCCTGCACACTCCCATGTAAAAACAATTTACAAAAGTTATAGCACCATCTTGTGGTTAGAACAATGGACACTTGTAACTTGGACAAACTTTGTAAGATTTTCACCAAATTTTCAACAATCGATATTAGTCCCACCCTGAACGCTCCTACATAAAAATCGACAACAATAATAGCACCACCTACTGCTCACGGGAAGTACTGCGCTGAATGGTTTTCTTTATTATTCACGCAGTGCTTGCCGCGATGACGGGAAATTTTCTGAGCCAGCTGGGTCTGACGGGCGGTGGGGTCCGCAGGCATGGGGGGGTGAGGGCCCACTTACAGCTGCTTGCACCTTTAATTTACTTCTGCGTTTGCTTTTTAATTTATGTATTCCTTTTGCAACTTGCTCTTATACTTTAATGTTTTTATGTAAAGCACTTTGAACTGTCTTGTACACGAAATGTGCTATACAAATAAACTTGCCTTACCTTGCCTGCAACATGTTTCAAAAAACTGGGACAGGGGAAGGAAAGACTGGTAAAGTTCAGTAATACTCAAAAAGCACCTTGTTGGAACATTCCACAGGTGAACAGCTTAATTGGAAACAGGTGAGTGTCACAATTGGGTATAAAAGGAGCATCCCCGAAAAGCTCAGTTGTTCACAATCAAGGATAGAGCGAAGTTCACCACTTTGTGAACAACCATGTGGGCAAATAGTCCAGCAGTCTATGAACAATGTTTCTCAACATTCAATTGCAAGGAATTTATGGATTTTACCATCTCCATTCCAGAACATCATCAAAAAATTCAGAGAATCTGGAGAAATTTCTGAACATAAGCGGAAAGGCCAAAAACCAACACTGAATGCCCCTGGCCTTTGATCCCTCAGGTGGCACTGCATTAAAAACTAACAGTCTGTAAAGGATATCACCATATGGACTCAGGAACACTCTTCAAAACAACAGTTAACACAGTTCGTCACTACATCTACAAGTGCAAGTTAAAACTCTTACCATCCATCCATCCATCCATCCATCCATCTTCTACCGCTTTTCCGGAGGTCCGGGTCGCGGAGGCAGCAGTTCAAGCAGAGAAGCCCAGACTTCCCTCTCCCCAGCCACCTGCTCCAGCTCTTCAGAGGGGATACCAAGGCGTTCCCAGACTAGCTGGGAGACATAGTCTCTCCACCGAGTCCTGGGTCTGCCCCGGGGTCTCCTCCCAGTGGGACGTGCCTGAAACACCTCAAGTGGGAGGCGTCCAGGAGGCATCCTAATCAGATGCCCATACCACCTCAACTGACTCCTTTCAATGTGGAGGAGCAGCGGTTCTACTCTGAGCCTCTCCCGGATGACTGAGCTCCTCACCCTATCTCTGAGGGTGAGTCCAGCAATCCTACGGAGAAAGCTCATTTCAGCCGCTTGTATCCGCGATCTCATTCTTTCGGTCATTACCCAAAGCTCGTGACCATAGGTGAGAGTAGGAACGTAGATTGACTGGTAAATCGACAGCTTTGCCTTAGAACTAAGCTCCCTCTTCACCACAACAGACCGGTACAACGTCCGCATCACTGCAGATGCTGCTCCAATCCGTCTGTCGATCTCTCGCTCCATTTTCCCCTCACTCGTGAACAAGACCCCAAGATACTTAAACTCCTCCACTTGGGGCAGGAGCCTGTCCCCAACCCGGAGAGGACAATCCACCTTTTTCCGGCTGAGGACCATGGACTCGGACTTGGAGGTGCTGATTCTCATCCCAGCCGCTTCACACTCAGCGGCAAACCGTCCCAGCAAGAGCTGTAGGTCATTGCTGGATGAAGCCAACAGGACAACATCATCTGCAAACAACAGAGATGAGATCCTGTGGTCACCAAGCATGACACCCTCCATTCCCTGGCTGCGCCTAGAAATCCTGTCCATAAAAATTATGAACAGGACCGGTGACAAAGGGCAGCCCTGGCGGAGTCCAACTCTCACTGGGAATGACTCCGACCGAGTGTTGGCAATGCGAACTAAACTCTCACAACGGTCGTACAGAGACCGAATAGCTCGTAACAACAAGCCCGATACCCCATACTCCCGAAGCACCCCCCACAAAAATCCACGAGGGACGCGGTCAAATGCCTTCTCCAAGTCCACAAAACACATGTAAACTGGTTGGGCAAACTCCCACGAACCCTCAAGAATTCTCGAGAGGGTAAAGAGCTGGTCCGATGTGCCACGGCCAGGACGAAAACCACATTGCTCCTCCTGAATCCGAGGTTCGACCAACGGCCGGGCTCTCCTCTCCAGTACCTTGGCATAGACCTTCCCAGGGAGGCTGAGGAGTGTGATCCCTCTAAAGTTGGAGCACACCCTCCGGTCCCCTTTTTTGAAGAGAGGAACCACCACCCCGGTTTGCCATGCCAAAGGCACTGCCCCCGACCTCCACGCAATGTTGCAGAGGCGTGTCAACCATGACAACCCAACAACATCCAGGGCCTTGAGGTACTCGGGGCGAATCTCGTCCACCCCCGGGGCCCGGCCACCAAGGAGATTTTTAACCACCTTGGCGACCTCAGCCCCTGTGATAGGCGAGTCATCCCCCTCGTCCCCAAACCCTGCTTCCTCTGTGGAAGGCGTATCAGTGGGATTGAGGAGATCCTCAAAGTATTCCTTCCACCGCCCGACGATATCCCCAGTTGAAGTCAACAGTGTCCCATCCGCACCATACACAGTGTGGACGGGGAGCTGCTTTCCCCTCCTGAGCCGCCGAACAGTTTGCCAGAATCTCTTTGAAGCCGACCGAAAGTCTTGTTCCATGGCCTCACCGAACTCCTCCCATACCCGGGTTTTTGCTTCAGCAACCACCCGAGCTGCACTCCGCTTGGCCTGCCGGTACACCTCAGCTGCTTCGGGAGTCCCACAAGCCAACCAAGCTTGATAGGACTCCTTCTTCAGCTTAATGGCCCCCCTCACCACTGGTGTCCACCACTTGGTTCGGGGGTTGCCACCACGAGATGCACCGACCACCTTGCGGCCGCAGCTCTGGGCTGCCGCTTCAACAACAGAGGTGGAGAACATGGCCCATTCAGACTCCATGTCTCCAGACTCCCTCGGAATGTGGTTGAAGTTCTTCCGGAGGTGGGAGTTGAAGACCTCCCGGACAGGGGCCTCAGCCAGACGCTCCCAGCACACCCTCACTATACGTTTGGGTCTACCAGGTCTGAATGGCTTCCTCCCCTGCCATCGGATCCAACTCACCACCAGGTGGTGATCAGTTGACAGCTCTGCACCTCTCTTTACTCGGGTGTCCAAGACATACGGTCGCAGGTCTGATGATACGATAACAAAATCGATCATCGACCTGCGGCCTAGGGTGTCCTGGTGCCAGGTGCACATATGGACACCCTTATGCTTGAACATGGTGTTCGTTATAGACAGACTGTGGTTAGCACAGAAGTCCAATAACTGAACACCACTCGGGTTCAGATCGGGCAGGCCGTTCCTCCCAATCACCCCCCTCCAGGTTTCACTGTCGTTGCCCACATGCGCATTGAAGTCCCCCAGTAGGACAATGGAGTCTCCAGGAGGAGCACCCTCCAGCACCCCAGTCACAGACTCCAAAAAGGGTGGGTACTCTGAAACATCATTTGGTGCATAGGCACAAATGATGGTCAGGACCCGTTTCCCAACCCGAAGGCGCAGGGAAGCAACCCTTTCGTCCACCGGGGAAAACTCCAATATAGAGGCAGCAAGGTGGGGCGATACAAGAATACCTACCCCTGCTCGTCGCCTCTCGCCCGGGGCAACTCCAGAAAAGGCCAAGCTCCAGCCCCTCTCCAGGAGACTGGTTCCGGAACCGGAGCTGTGTGTTGAGGTGAGGCCGACTATATCTAGCCGGTATCGCTCAATCTCGTACACCAGCTCAGGCTCCTTCCCCACCAGAGAGGTGACATTCCACGTACCAAAAGCCAGTTTAGAAAGCTTGGGATCAGTCCGCCAAGGTCTCCGCCTTTGACTGCCACCTAATCCACATAGCACCGGACTTCCATGATCCCTCCTGCAGGTGGTGAACCTACTGGAGGGCGGACCCATGTAACTCCTTCGGGCTGAGCCCGGCCGGGTCCCATGGGTGGAAACCCGGCCACCAGACGCTAGCCTTCGAGCCCCTCCCCCAGGCCTGGCTCCAGGGTGGGGCCCCGGTAACCCCATACCGGGCGGGGTACACTGAATCCTTGATATACAATTTATCATGAGAGTCTGTTGGATCGTTCTTCGTCTGGCCCTTCACCCAGGACCAGTTTGTCTTGGGAGACCCTATCAGAGGCAAATTGCCCCGGACAACATAGCTCCTGGGATCACTGGGGCACGCAAACCCCCCCCACCACGATAAGGTGACGATCCATGAGGGGGTAAAAAAACTCTTACCACGCAAAGTAAAAGCCATATATCAACAACACCCAGAAATGACACAAATTGTTCTTCTGAGATGAATGACAAACTGGAAAAGTGTAAAGTGGTCCGATGAGTCCAGTCAGAATCAGAAAGCTTTATTGCCAAGCATGTTTACATAAAAAAACAAACATACGAGGAATTTGACTTGACATTGGGCGCGCTGAATAAGCGCATCTCAATGACGCAGCAGCCATGGAGGCGCCTGTCAGCAGTAGAGGGTAAAGAAGGGAATGAGGGGAAGGGAAGTGACGCAATGGGCAGAGAGAAAAAAGCATTGTTTTGTTTTTTTTTTCCACAATATCTTTATTGAACCTTTTTTTTTTTTTAACAAACATGATACAAACAATCAAACACTAACACTAAAGTACTACAAAAAAAAAATGCACTAAAAAACACCAACAACCACCAACAAAATCAGATCTTCAACAATGCTCCTCTGTTTAGTCTAGACAATCCAATACATAAGTATACATATTATGTTCACCAGTTTGGAATTTACAAGGTCCACACACATCATTCACCTTCTTCTTCAAGAGTTATGTTTAAATTTTTTACATAATCAATAAAAGGTCTCCATATATTCTCAAACACAATTTCCTTTGATTTCAGTATATATGTTATTCTTTCTAATGGAAGGTTTGTTAACATCTGTCTTAACCACTGAGTCACATCTGGTCTATGAGTCTTTTTCCATAATAGTGCAATACATTTTTTGGCATTAAGCAAACTGAGGTCTATGAATGTTCTTTCACTTTTATTAAAATTATGCTTTTCTGGGTACAGACCCAACAAAAACAGTTTAGGATTCAATATGATTTGTTTTGAGATTATTTTTTCAATTGTTACCCTCACCTCTTCCCAAAACATTCTTATTAATCTACATTCCCATACACAATGAAATAGAGTTCCTTTACTTTCCATGCATTTTGTGCATGTATCTGGTATATTTTTATTATATCTATTTAACTCCTCCGGTGTAACATACATCCGCATTAACCATTTGAAATGTATCAATTTAAGGCGTACATTTATTGATTTGGTTTGAGCTTCTGTACAAGCCAATTCCCATTGTTCCTCTGAAATTTCAGTTTGCAGATCTTCTTTCCAGTAGTTTAATCTTTTCAGTGAATTTTCACTTGAAAATAGTGTCAATGAGTTATAAAACTCTGAAATAATACCCTTTCTTTTACTATCTTTCATCAACATTTTTTCCAAGGATGAATAGATAGGTCGAGTGAGAGCTTTATTTTGATTTGATCGAATAAAGTTTCTAAGTTGAAGATATTTAAAAAAATGTGTTCTATTGAGATTAAATTTGATCCTCAGCTCTTCAAAAGACATTATGTTTTCTGCACATGGCAAATATAAATCCTGAATCTTTTGTATCCCTTTTAAATTCCATACTTTAAATACAGCGTCCGCTCTCCCTGGTTTAAAATATTGATTACCCCATATTGGACTAAATTGTGACAATAACTGTGGTTCTTTTAAATAGTTTTTAGCTTCACACCATATTTTGATCATATGCTTTACAAATGGATTTTTAACTTGTTTTTGTAATTTTTTTGCCGAATCTGAGTATATGAATATGGGAAGAGGTAAAGGTAAATTGTATGATTCCATTTCAGTCCAGTGAGGGAGATCATTTGATGAAAAATAATATGTCATAGACCTCAGTTGTGCCGACCAATAATACAACATAAAATTTGGACATTTCAGACCTCCACGATCAAATGGTAAATATAATAAAGACAAACGTAATCTAGCCCTCCTGTTGTTCCATATAAATTCCACTAACTTTTTTTTAATTCTTGAGAATAAATCTAAAGGTGGCGGTAAGGGAATGTATTGAAATAAATAAAGTATTTTAGGTAAGACATTACTTTTAAGTATATTAATTCTCCCGATCATCGACATTGGTAGTGACATCCATCTCTGAAGTAACTCATCAATATCTGTCATTAAGGCTTCATAATTGACACTGGCGATTGATTCTAGCTTAGGCACAATTTGGATTCCTAAATATTTAAACTGATTTACAACATTGAATTGATTTACCTCAGGGGCTGGGTAGTTTCTCTGGGTCTCATTTAGCATTAATATTGAAGATTTAGTTTTATTTATTTTATATCCTGATATTTCCCCAAAATTCTTTATTAAATTCAACAAGGTCGGAATTGATTTTTTAAGATTCGACAAACAAAATTATGTCATCGGCATACAGGGAGATTTTATGTTCTGTTGGTCCAACTTTAATTCCATATATTTGTGACTGTAGACGTATCGCCATCGCTAAAGGTTCAATTGCCATAGTAAACAGTAAAGGTGAAAGTGGACAGCCTTGTCGACATCCTCTATTGATTTTTATTGATTTTGAAATATTGTTATTTGTTAGGATTTCTGCAGTAGCATTATTATATATTATCTGAACCCATTTTATGAAATTATTTCCAAGTCCAAACCTTTGTAAGACTTCAAAAAGAAAGGGCCATTCAACTCTATCAAAGGCTTTTTCGGCATCCAGTGATAAGAGAGCTGTATCCGGTGCTTCTTTATTAGAATAAATAATATTAAAAAGTCTTCTTACATTATGGAAGCCTTGTCTTCCCTTTATAAAGCCATTCTGATCTCGATTAATAATATTTGGTAAAATTTCTTGTATTCGTCTTGCTAAAATTTTACAGATTATCTTAAGGTCGGCATTTAATAGGCTTATTGGTCTCATATTTTCACATTTATTAGAGGGCTTACCTGGTTTTGGCAACAGTATAATTAAGGCATTATTCATATATGATGGTAAATTACTATTTTGAAATGCTTCTAAAACCATTTCCAAAAAAGGTTTTATTAATTTATTCTTAAATTTTTTATAAAGGTCAACTGGAAGACCATCTGGTCCTGCACTTTTTCCTGATTTCATATTATCAATAGCTAGTCCAACTTCTTCTTGACTAATTTTAGACTCCAGTATCTCCCTATTTTCATTTGGAATACACGGTATAAATAGTTCGTTCAAAAACCCATGTAGTTTTGTTAAGTCAGATTCATTTTTGGTATCATATAATTTTTCATAGTAATCTCTAAAGGCTCTATTAATTTCTAAAGGATCGAGAAAAAAGCATTGTTAATCAAAATAAAGCTCATTTTATGACCAAAATTGTGATTACATAGAAAAAAACTCTCCAATGCACAATTAGCAGACAATATAGATCACACAATAACAAAGCAGCGAGAGAGATCAGTGTATGTAGTCAGCATATGATCAGTATGATGCAGTGTGGATGTGTCAGTTGCTAGTGAACAGCAGAGGGCACCCCCTGGCAACGGAATCATGTGTTCTAGAAGCATGTCCAGAGTCTCTCTTCGTGCATGCAGATGGCAGAGTTCTGATACATGGTAACGCTGTCCTTGAAGAGCTCAGTCTGCTGAAACAACAGCAATTGTTTGTCGATTGTTTGGGTTAAAAGCCAGCCGCCTCTTCTACCTTATCTTCATCGAGGAGGAATGTAAACAGGGCACCAAAAAAACAAGATCAAAACTGTACAGTGCACTCAGAGCATAGAATTCCCCCTCTCATGCGATTCTGTGCTTCATAATTTCCATATACAGGCTTAAAAACATTCCCTGGAGAGCACAAGCGACTCCAGATGTATTCTACCATCTGAATCAGTTACCATTCAGTTCACCATGCCGCTATTCGTGCACTCCCCAACTGGTTGAATTTGATGAGGGAGCTTTGCCTGGGTCCGCATTTTGAACAGCTCTCCCACCTTCCTCAATTTCTGATACATCAGGAAACTCCAAAGCCAAAGTAGAAGTCCTGTGATCATAGCCAATAGATGTCTTCTGCATCTCCAGTCGAATCATACAGACACATGAGTTCCCAATGTCCATGAGTCTCCCTTTTGGGTTCCCCCTGACCCGATCTTCTTTTACGTGATGTCAATCGCATTTAAGCCGCTTTCCAGATCCATAATTTCCGTTTGGATTAAGATTCAGCCAGAAGAAGAGCGACAAAACACAGACAAAAACGCAACATTGCAAGCTGGGATCAGAAGGGAGTAGGATTAGGAGGGAGAGGAGGGAGAAAAGCGTCTGCTCTCTCTGAATGCCAGAAGAAGGGGGCTACATCATTGACGGCACAATCAATGAGCACAATCAGGGCACAATCATTGACGTTGTGTCGTCCAGGATAAAGAAAAGGACTATCCAGATTATTACCAGCACAAAGTTCAAAAGGCAGCATCTGTGATGGTATGGGGGTGTGTTAGTGCCCATGATATGGGTAACTTGCACATCTGTGAAGGCACCATTAATGCTGAACGGTGCATAACGTTTTAGAGCAGCATATGCTGCCATTCAAACAATGTGTTTTTCAGGGACGTCCCTGCTTATTTCAGCAAGACAATGCCAAACCACATTCTGCACGTGTTACAACAGCATGGCTTCATAGTAAAAGAGTGTGGGTACTAGACTGGGCTACCTGGAGTCCAGACCTGTCTCCCATTGAAAATGTGTGGCACATGATGAAGTGCAAACTATGACAACTGAGGCCCTGGACTGTCGAGCAACTGAAGTCATGCATCAAGCAAGAATGTGAAAGAATTCCACCTACAAAGCTTCAACAATTAGTGTCCTCAGTTCCTAAACACTTACTGAATGTTGTTAAAAGGAAAGCTGATGTAACACAGTGATAAATATAGATAGACGTACTTAGATAGATGTACTTTATTGATCCCAAACTGGGAAATTACAGATATAATACTATGTAATACAGATATAATATATAAATATGTCCCTGTCCCAGCTTTTTTGGAACATGTTCCAGGAATCAAATTCAAAATGAGTGAATATTTGAAAAAAACAATTATCAGTTTGAACATTAAATATCTTGTCTTTGTAGTGCATTCAATTGAATATAGGTTGAAAAGCATTTGCAAATCATTATATTCTGTTTTCTTTTACATTTTACACAATGTCCCAACTTCACTAGAATTAGGGTTTGTACGAGGATAAAGGACAGCACATGTTACACAAATTACATACTGCAGTGTGGATTAAGATGCCATAATCTGTTTAAACTGCAGTAGACAGAATAATTGTTACATTTGAAAATAAATCACATATCATCCTCAGCAATTTTTAATGCAAATGATCTGATAGGACAACTACACCACAACATCTCCTATGGACTCTGCTCAGCCTGCAGAAAGCTTCTCACCCGACAGTTTCAGTCAGAGGTTTTATTATTGGCTCCTCAACAAAAAAATCTGAATGGCTTAAGACAGGAAAGCTACAGGAGGGAGATGGTTTATTTTTTCTTCCAAGTTTCATGTATTTCTTTCCTCATTTCTCTGATTTTTGCCTTCTCAAGCTTAGTAGATTCTGTTTAAATTCAAAAGCATAACAACGAACAAGGCGTGGTCACAATAAGAAACTTGGAAAACTTAAAGTATTGCCCCCTCTTTTAACAGAGATCATCTACTCAAGGTTCCTGGTTTAAGTGCCCTACTCCATCATTTCTGGGTGGTGTTTGTATTAGTGAGTTTCCTTAATCTGCTCCAATTTCCTCCCCTAGTCCAAAGCCACCCAGCTTAAACTAGACCCTTACCTAGTTTGATGTCCCCATCCAGCATGAGGAGGATGTTGCCGGCCTTCAGATCTCTGTGGATGATCTTCATTCCATGGAGGTAGTCCAGAGCCTCCAACATCTGGCGACAAACCACTTTAATCTGTGGCTCTGTCAGTCCCCGATCCAACTCTGAAAGAAGCAGGTGAGATGGAGGCGGAAGGCAAACATGTTAAAGGAGAGGACTGACGGCAGAATGAAGAACGGTGAAGTGACGTCTCAGAGGTCATTACCCCAAAAGCACACATATGTCTGGCCAATGTCGACAAGTTTACATTGGGAATGCAGATATAGAGGTTGTCTGCACATTGGCAGGATGTCAGAATGCGGACATCTAGCAGACTTGGTACGTCACTCAGACTATTTTGTCTACATACTGTATAATCGGGACTAAATCTTGAAGGCTAAGCTACTGTGTGAACTTGGTGAGAGAAAGCATTAAACCGGTGATATCAGACCAGATCGTGTTGCTGGATAAGTGATCCCTGATTAGTCCTGCACTGTAGACTTTATTCTACTTTGTCTGTGTTTGGTTAGCTTCAGAGGGGTACAGGCAGTTATGAGGCCGTGGATTATTCAGTGAAAACACACCAGAAGGATTTCCCACACCAAAGGACCCCACCAAAGCAGACTGTTTCAGTGCATTCTAGGGCAGATTAATAGAATTTTAGTACAAATATGGCTTTCTCAACCATTTTTGCTGTAACTACTTGGATAATTTTTCAAAGTTTTGTCTTCGCTCTGTGTCAAAGTCCACCCCTGTGAAATGGCAGACTCAGTCACAGCACTGCTGCAGGTGTGTAACCCGATTCTTGTGAATGAGGAAGGTGGAGTGTTTATAAAGATATAGAATAAGGAGGGCTTACCAAGCATTGTTGCATCCACAGCACCTCCAGGGCAGAACTCAATCATAATCTAGAGGGGGGGAGGAGAGGAAAGGTCAGGTTACAATGAAATTACACAAAAACTAACAAGTACAAACTATTTGTGGGTTTTTTTGTTGTTTTTTTGCCTTTGTGACTTCTACATTAGATTATTCTAATTCACTACTGTGAGATTGTCCTAAAAACTCTAAAATTCTCCCATTAGTTCAAAATGCTACAGCAAGGGTATTCACGGGCACTAAAAAGATGAATCATATTCCTCCCATATTAACCTCCCTTCCTTGGCTCCCTATTGAATCCAGAATCAAATTTAAAGTCCTCCTCTTGACATATAAAACCATTCATAATCTATCACGTACTTATCTTAAACAACTGATTGTACCCCATTATCCTAATAGAATATTGTGTTCTCAGAATGCAGAACACCTAGTAATCCCTAGGGTCTCTACAAGTACCATGGGGGTAGGGTTTTCAGTTATCAGGCCGCTCTTTTATGGAACCAATCACCAGCCTGGGTCCGTGAGGCAGAGACACTCTCGGTTTTTAAGACAAAACTGAAAACTTTCCTATTTGACGTGTTTGACTAGACTGCCCACATGTTACAGTCACGTAACATGTGTAATGGTAGTATGCGTACTGTTGTACTGGTAGTCGTGTGTATTGTATGAAGTCCACATCAATGGGGCCCGCTGCACATGCGTTTGATAGCGTTTGTGTTTTGACTGTGTATAAGCTATGTGACAGCCGGCTAGCTAGATGGTGATAACACATTTTAAGTGAATGTCATTCACAAGTTTAGATTGGATTTTGCATGTCATAGTTCTGAATTTTATTATTACTATCTACCATGTCCACCAAAAACACTGCTAATTATGCATAGTGTGCATAGTGTTTGGGCATTACACCACTAGGTCCAGCTATGCATGCATTTGCTTGTAGTGCTACATATGAGATTTGTTAGCGAGCTTAATCAGCTTGAAAAAGCCTATAAAAATGATGTAATCTTAGGTTAACCTAGCTTTGACGCAGCATTGCATGTTGTATCTGTACGAACATTGTTTTACCTCTATGTTGCTGTTATCTGTATGAATAGTATGTCTCTTCTTTCCTTTTTGTTTCCCTTCACCCCCCCCCCCAAAAAAAAAAAAAAAAAAAAAAAACAGTCCTGAGGCTGGTTCTGCTAAAGGTTTCTTCCTATAAGGGAGTTTTTCCTTCCCACTGTCACCTAGTGCTGGATCATAGGGTATTGTTTGGGGGTTTCTCTAAATTACTTCTGATTTGTGCTTATGTATCTACCACATTGAGATGAGTTGTTGTGACTAGGCAGTGTACAAATAAAGTTGAATTGAATTCTTACAGTATGTAGGTACAGGAAGAATAAATCAATTTATTAGGTGCATTTGAACAAGTGCTATTTCTGTACTCTTGTAATATGGAAAAGAAAAAAGTAATATTACAATTTCTATTTTTTCTTTTACTAATAAATCCTGACTGACAGAAGTCAATGGGCCTCATGCAAAAACCATTAGTACCAACAGATTTGTTCATAAATGTGACGTACGATCAATTTATGACCTTTTGGGATTCATCGTGTTAATAACTGTACTAATTTTCAAGAAAGTAACAAAATTAATGAGTGGTCAAGACCAGTTGTAAGAGTTTTGTGTAACTAGTCTGCTGTTATTCTAACCTTAGTTTTCACCAAAAGGCTCGATATTTTGTCTGAATTAAATATAAGCGTGTAAACCCTATAAACTTGATTAGTTGACAAGATTTTATACTTTGATTCAAGTTATGATTAAAACAGTTTTTAATAAATAATTAAAAGCAATATCATTCCATCAATGTCCAAATCATATCGGATGCAAAAAGATAAAGGATAAGATTCCAAACGTTGTTGCCGGACTGCAGTATTGCCGGGGCAATGCACAGCTACGTTATACCGCAAAACAGTGCAGTGAGGTGTTCCAGGCAAGGTGATGCCTGTATAAGGCTGATCAGTAAGTGACTTATCAATAATCACAATGCAAATCACATGGATAGTATTATGATATTTACTACTTTCATATGAGGCGTGGCCTTCGCCTTCAGGTTAGGGTCCATTTTGATAAATCTTGTGCCACCAACTTTCCCTTCCCCATTCTATTTACGCTGAGCACCAAGCTAGAACTGAGAAAGTACCATTTTTATGGTTTTTGGTGTGACCCAGCTGGGGCTCTAAACCACAACCTTCTGGCTGTGGGGCGGACGCTCTACCAGATCTCAGACAGGAGAACTTCAATTTTGCTGGAGATTTTTTTTCTTCCTCTTTCTTAGACTTAGCTATTTTTTGAATGAAACTTCTGATCAGACTACATAAAGCAAAACCTTATATGGCAGTTTTAGGGCATAGATTATGCAAATCTTAAATTCTAGTGAACGCACACTCCCTTACACAAGTGGAATTCACCGTTTTGGTTAAACAGATCGGTAGGACATACAAGCGTTTGTTGAATGTGGAGTGGCTTGTTCATACTAATGTGGCTTACTAACAAAATACACGTGATTTACACATACTAATGTTATTGCACGAGCCCACCGTCTCAATACTGTGAAAAATCCACCAAGTCAGTCTATTGCCTTTATGTGTAAGTAAATAAATGTGAAAACACCAGCAAGTGCTACAAACAACTAAATTCAACCAATCTGTAGAAGATGATTTTCATCTTTACAATATTCATATCATTTCAGTGAAATCTTAAAAATAAATGGAATAAACCAAAAGTATACAAAGAGAACTGTGTGCTGTGAGAATTGAAGCATGAGAACCATCTCTTTTGTCTACATCCGCCAACTAAAAACAGTCATACAGCTAACAAACATTCCATTTTTGAGTATAAGCTGAAATGTCCCATTTAAAACAGGTTGCACACCAGTTAATCTAACCTTAACAGAAGCAGTATATTATGTAACAAGCATTTATTACAAGACAAGTTCTGCAAGAAAAACAGGAAAAATAATAATTGACCATCAATGACGTGGCTCATCCCAGCCTACCAACACGTTCTAAGGTCACTGAGAGCCTTCATACTCGCACACTCACATGACCTTTGACCTTAACAGACAGCACCTGAGGATCACTGTGTGCGAGTTTGGTGACCATCTGGCCAATCACAGGAGAAGTAGTATTTCACATGAATTGTGGATGACCTGACTAAAAAAGACAAACAGGATGGTTGCTGATGTTCCACTTTAACTCCATCTTTCTTACTGTAAAAACTTCTCTCATCGTGGACTCGTTCTGGTCTACTGTAGATCAATCTAACGTCTACACACCCTGATTAGACTAATACAATGCACGCACTTTGTCAAGTGAACGGCTGGATACATGGTGAAATGGCCCGGCTTCAGCTACACACACTTCCTGGGACAGCCTGCCAAACACACAATACCAGCTGAGCAGTAAAGACACAGGCAGAAAGAGAGATCAAATCTGAGAGAACACTCCCTAAATGGTGTCTTGTTAGGCAACAGTAACTGGCAACTTTCATATCCTCTTCCTTAGATAGTCGGTCTCTCTCCAACAGTCACAGATAAATCAGAAAAAAAGATACATTTTCAGTAAAAAACAGTTAAGTTGCAACTCAGTATATAACTGGCATCTATTATTCATTCATCGTTTGATTATCACTAGTCAAAGATCAAATTAAGGCATTGTCCTGCACAATTATTGCGCAACACATTTCATATTTAATCCTGCTGGCTGTGACAACACTGTCAAGGATCTCCAGCAGGCACTGGACAAGACGTGGTGTTTCAGTCCGAACAATGCCATTTAGAGTACAGCAAGTACAAAAAGGTGAAACCACCAATACATCTGGAAACAAGAAATTATGCATACCTCTGTGCTCACATCATCACAAGAAGACAGGGTGAGGAAAGTTGACAGAAATGCAGTTCCAACAGAAACAATGTTCTTTTGTGACGTTTAGATTGTAAAACCCAAAATAATGAAGGTTGTCAAAGGATAATCCATTCCAGTGTGGTTTCTTTAAAACATCCAATTTAACATTCCTATTACCTTTGGGGTCAATTTGACCCCATTCAGTGTTTAACACAACTAAATAAATGATTGACATTGTGGAGGATGAAAGCAGATGAGACACGAGCTGGCGACACAGAGGTTCATTTCTCCTCCAACACAGAACAGACCAACTCTGAGTGCCAAAGCAATCTGCTTTATACATTTTCTCCCCGCCTCTGGCACTCAGGGTAAACACATTTACATATCTGTCACCAAGTGTGAACACACATCAACATACACATTAACACATTCACGCCCCTGCGTCCTCAGGTGTGAGCCTGGCACAGCAGGGGCGAAAGGCACATCTTTATTTACTACATACCCCCCGGTACTCTGGCACCCCTGGCTAGCACCCCCAACACCCCAAAGTACAGGGTGGAGTGTCATCTCCTTTGTGTCACCACACAGCCCCCCCCCCACCCCAACACCCAGAAGGGGTCCTAACCCTCCAGACCTCTAGGCTTGAGCAAGCGCGTGTAGAGGCTGTAACGTGGGCCGGTCGAAGCGCCTTCCTGTCAAGGTGGGTAGGAGAAAGGCTTGGTCTCTGGAGGGGAAAAGGGTGGGGAGGGGAAAAAGTTAGTTTCCTGAAAACAGTCCTCTGTCAGGGTAGCACTAACCTGCGGACCCACTGTAGGAGGGCGCCCGCACCAGGGAGCTTGAGCCAACACCACCTGCTCATCTGCCAACACACAAGCAGGCTTCAGCCTGTCTATGCAGACTGTTTCCTTACCCCCCCCCCCCCCCCCAAGTCTAACACAAAATGTTTCTCCCCAGTTTCCAGCACTCTGAATGGGCCATTGCACGGTGGACGCAGCAGGGTTCTGTGGGCGTCGTGCCTGATGAAAACGAATTTGGAGTTCTCGAAGTGCTTTGGAACAAAAGTGTGGGGAAAACAATGGTGCGCCTGGCCTGGAACACTGGCAGTCCCTGTACCGGAAAAAAAGTGTGCAGATGGATCGGTACCGGGCGGGAGGCTCTCTGGCAAAAATTCCCCTGGGATCCGCAACGGTTGAGAAAAAACGAGTTCTGCTGGGGAAGATACTAAATCTTCCTTAAATGCGGAGCGCAACCCAAATAGGATCCAAGGCAGGCAGTCGACCCAATTTGCATCTGTTAGCAAGGCTCTGAGCGCTGCTTTAAGCGACCTGTGAAAACGTTCGCACAAACAGTTAGCCTGTGGGTTGTACGCGGTGGTGCGGTGGATTTTGACCCCCAGGTTGTCGGCCATTGTGGACCAAAGTTCCAAAACAAATTGCAGACCCCTGTCGAAAGTGATGTCCGACAGGGATTCAAACCCTGTGACCCAAGATGACAAAAACGCGTGGGCTACTTCAGCCGACGTGGTGGAACACAGCGGAACCACCTCTGGCCAAAGCGTAGTGTGGTCCACGATTGTTAAAAGGTGTGTGAACCCCTGCGACGGCAGAAGGGGACCCACCAAGTCCACATGTACGTGGTTAAACCTCCTGGCTGGAATTTGAAAAGGCTCAAGGGGGGCTTTGGTGTGCTTGTGCACCTTAGCCAGTTGGACGCACGCTGCAGCCCATTCTTTTACATCCCTGCGTAAGTGAGGCCAAATGAACATGGGCCCCACTAGTTTAACTGAGGCTTGCATGCTGGGATGTGAAAGGGAGTAGACAGGACTCGAAAACGCAGCGGCGCCAGGAGCTCAGAACCACGGGGTGGGTGTGGCCAGTGGAGATGTTGCAGAGCAAGGTGGGGGGGGCACCCTTCTTGTACCACCCTGCTCTCAAGTTTTAATCCGGTAGCTGCGGACTGGAACGCACAAATGTCTGCATCCCCGGTTTGGTCGTTGGCCACTGCGGAAAAATCAATGCCCATGTACACCGGAGAGACCAGCGCGCATGACAACCAGTCTGCCATAACGTTCAATTTACCGGCTACATGATGGATGTCGGTCGTGAACTCCGAAATTGCGGCCAAGTGCCGTTGTTGCCGAGCTGACCACGGTTCCAAGACTATGGACATCGCGTAGGTCAGTGGTTTATGATCGACAAATGCGGTAAACTCACAGCCCTCAAGCCAGAACTGAAAATGACACGTAGCGAGGTGGAGAGCCAACAACTCTCTGTCAAAAGCGCTATACTTACGCTTGTTGTCGCGCAAAGTATGGCTGAAAAAGGCGAGGGCTGCCACGAACCGGAGATGTACTGCTCCACTACAGCTCCTACTGCAACGTCAGACACGTCTGTGGTGAGCACTAGCCGTGCTGACGGGGCTGGGTGGGCCAGCAAAGTTGCTTTAATGAGCGTCGTTTTGGCATTTGTGAACGCCTGATCCGCTCGGGGGTACAGTTGATGCTATCCGCAGACTTCTTTTTCTTGAGCGCACCGTAGAGTGGCTACAGCAGCTGGGTTGCACAGGGGATTAAGCGGTTGTAAAAACTGACCTTCCCCCAAAATTTCTGCAGTACCCTCACAGTCTGTGGACGCGGAAAATCCGACACTGCGCACACTTTATCTGGCAGGGGGATCGTGCCATCTGGCAAGATGCGGTGGCCCAAAAAGTTGATTACCGGCAGCCCAAACTGACACATTGCTGGCTTAACAATCAGCCCGTGCACTACCAAACATTGGAAAACTTGTTTGAGATGGGCGAGGTGCTCCGTCTCTGATGCGCTAGCCACCAAAATGTCATCTAAGTAGACGAAAATGAATGGCAAGTCACAGAGCACCATGTCCATCACCCTTTGGAAAGTTTGTGCTGTGCCCTTTAACCCAAACGGCATGCGCAAAAACTTGAAAAGACCAAAGGGAGTTATTACTGCCATTTTGCGGACATCCTCTGCATGCACTGGGACCTGGTGGTAACCGCAGACCAGATCCACTTTTGAAAAAAATGTGCATCCTGGCCAGGTGCACGGAAAAATCCTGGATGTGTGGGATGGGGTAACAATCGTGTTCCCTGGCATTGTTTAAGCATTGGAAATCGCCGCATGGCCGCCACAACCCATCGGACTTGGGCACCATGTGCAGCGGGGATGCCCAAGGGCTGCTGGAGTGCCTAACGATGCCCAAGCGTTCTAAGTTAGCAAACTCCTTGCGCGCGATGGCTAGTTTAGCCACATCCAGGTGGCGAAGGCGAGCAAACACAGGCGGACCTTTCGTGGTGATAAAATACCCGACCTCATGCTTGGTTACCGTAGTGGAAAAAGTGGGCACCATGAGTGCTGGGAACTCCGAAAGCAAATGCTGGTACTTAACCCCTGGCGCTACAATACTTGCGTGCGTTGGTGGCCCAACTCCCTGAGCTTTGCAGGGCAAGGAGGAAAAAGATACAGCATCCACTAACGCCGATTGGCAACATCAACAAGTAGTCCATGAGCACACAGAAAGTCAGCACCTCAGATGAGGACCAAACATGCAGCTACCACAAAGTCCCACTGGTAGCTGCATCCATGTAAACATACAGTCACCGTCCTTTCTCCAAATGTTCTGAAGCGGGATCTGTTTGCGACCGTTAAAGACGGCCCACAGCCTTCTGCCAGCCTGTCTGCTCTGACTGGCAAAATGAGGCTCTTCTGGGAGCCAGGGTCTACCAGAAAACATCTCCCCGAACGTGTGTCCATGATGAAGAGCAGCCTTTCCCTGTCGCTAGTGGTCACAGCTACTACTGACCACTGGCTGTCCTGTTTCCCGGCTTCTTGAAGTGGCACGGCAGCAGACAACGTTGCACTTCCTTGCCAAAACGGCAGTGATAAAAACACAGCATCCTGGTCCTGTTTCTCTGGGTGGCTGTCCCGGCCACCACCATTGGCTCCTCAACCTCAATGGGCTCCGCCGGAGATCCTGGTCTCACTGCCTGAATACTGAAAGCCTTGTTTGCCAGGATGATGCGGTCTGCCTCCTCTGCCAGTGCGCAGTAGTCCCTGGCCGCCAGCAGCGGTGAGTTAGCGAGAATCGCTCTGGCAGAAGCCGGCAGGTTTCTGAGGAAGAGGTGGGCAAAAAGGAAAGATCCGTCATCCGTGCCCATCAAAGCAAGCATGCTCTCCATCAGGTCCACAGCCGATATGTCTCCTAGCTCCAAGAGGGTGAGGAGCTTTTCTGCCCTCTCCATGTCTGAAAGGGTATAACGGCGCAGCAGCAGTTGCTTGAGAGCACTGTATTTTCCTTGGGCTGGCGGGGCTCGGAGTAGATTCATGGCACAGTGCGTGGCGCGCACGTCCAGCGATGTCACCACATGGTGGTACTTTGTGTCATCTGCCACGACTCCGTGGAGGGCGAACTGGGCGTCCACATGAATAAGCCAAGCGGCCGGGTCATGAAGCCCAAAGTCCGGGAGTCTGACTGCAACGGTGGGAGACTCCAGCGGGAGTGTCTCCGTGGTGGTGCTCGGTCCGTTTTCCATTTCACATCTCTAGGTCACCAATGTGGAGGATGAAAGCAGATGAGACGCGAGCTGATGACACAGAGGTTTATTTCTCCTCCAACACAGAACAGACTAACTCTGAGTGCCAAAGTGATATGCTTTACACATTTTCTCCCCGCCTCTGGCACTCAGGGTAAACACATTTACATACCTGTTACCAAGTGTGAACACACATCAACATACACATTAACACATTCGCGCCCTGCGTCCTCAGGCGTGAGCCTGGCACAGTGGGGGCAAAAGACATCTTTATTTATTACATACCGCCCGGTGCTCTAGCACCCCTGGCTAGCACCCCCAACACCTCGAAGTACTGGATGGAGTGTCATCTCCTTTGTGTCACCACAATGTCATTTGTGTCACCACAACGACATTTTGCTTCATAATTAATTACTTTTCCTAATTTAATGGAGACAACTGGGTAGACATAAAATTAACACAATGGTATGTTTTCAATGTTCTGTACACATGATGTACGCGTCAGTGTTCATTTTGACTCCAGGCTGTTTTAGCTGTATAAAACATAAATATCAGCATTTTACACACATTTGTTTTGGATGATAATGAGGTCACTATAACATGCAATTTTATAATTTCAAGAAGCTTTCGGGCCCTGAGCTAACACAACCATAACTGTAGTAGTGTGAGAACCACTGATAGTTCACATGACATGGGGGAGGGGGAAAACATCATTCTCACGAGAATGTTGATATTTTCCACACTGTGGGGGGGGGTGGCAAAATGTTTTTAATGCAAAGATTTTGAAAGTTCACACAATATAGGGGTGAAGCCAACTGGGGTGGTGGTTTCCTTCTTCAAAACAAGAGGACCGGAGGGTGTGTTTCAATTTTAGGGGGAATCACACTCCTCAGTCTCCCTGGGAGGGTCTATGCAAAGGAGAGGGGGGTGTGAATGTTGGTTGAGCCTAAGATTCAGGAAGAGAAACGTGGTTTTCGTCCTGGTCCTGGGACACTTGACCAACGCTTTACCCTCTCAAGGATCCTCAAGGGTTTGTCAGAGTTTGCCCAACCAGTCTATATGCGTTTTGCAGCGTTGAAACCATCCAACCAAGTGGTTTCTTGTGTGTGTGTGTGTGTGTGTGGGGGGGGGGGGGGTCGGCAGTATGTGGCATCAGGATCAGTGCTACGAGCCATCTGGTCTCTTATGACCGTTGCGAGTTGCAAACTTGTTCCCAGTGAGAGCTGGACTCCACCAGGACTGCTCTTTGTCACGATCCTGTTCACAATTTTTATGGACAGGATTTCTAGGCGCAGCCAAGGAATAGAGGGCATTATGTTTGATGATCACATGATCTCATCTCTGCCATTTGTAGATGATGTCGTTCTGTTGGCTTCATCAAGCACTGACCTATAGGTCTTGGAAGGGAAGTGCTGTGTTGTCACATCGTCGCACGTTCACATCCGCTAGCTAGCGCCGCTAGCATCGGTAGCGGATGTAATAAAATTATCACCGTTGCAGAGCAAACTAGATAGAAAATGAAACCCACTCACCGGGAGGCAGAAGGACCGGGAACTCTTCAGCTGAATCGGGTTTTTGGCGTTGTTTACCCACGGTTTCCGGCCACAGACATCCGAGAAAGCTAGCTAGCAACATAAACACGGGATCATCTGTGAAGTGTTGGAGGCTTGAGACATAATTTTCAGGTGAGCCCCCGGTCGGATAATGTAAACATAAGCATTGCGGCGGCATGAAATAAAGCGGCGTTGTTGGAGGTTTTAAGTAGAGTTTTATTATCATACCGCCGTCACAAGCTCCGCTCCCGGCGCCGTGCATGAGCGCCGAGAACGAGCCCACGGCTCTCAGAGAAGGGACACAAAGTCTGTGTCCTGCAGCAGGGTTGAAGTCAGATTGAGAGTGAGAGAGATGAAGTGTTACAGAACCTGTGCAGTATTTATACCCAACTCAAACAATACATCAAAGCAGATTCACAGCAGTTTGTCTGATCGAAGTGACTGCAGAACAGGCATGAGATATTTGCATTTGTGAGACATACATCACAATAGGCAGATCTGCTCTAGGTGCAGAACAAAGGGGTTAACAGGCACATCTACATATTGATCTGAGTCTCTAGGTCACAGTAAGGACAGGACGCATGAACACAATGCAAGAGAGGCGACATTAACATCACAAGGCATGAATGGCACATTACGTCTCAGTAGTGTAGCGGAAAAAAACAGGAGTAGCGAGTTGTCTGTCCTTATCTGTTGTGGGGGCTAACCGAACCGCCACAGCATGACGTTATTTTGGGAATTTCCACAGCAGGTTGAACACAGCTGCAGAAGTTTTAAAGACAACTTCACCTAGTCTGCATCTCACTATTCATGTCTGTTGCCGTGTTTACGTTGAGTTATAATGTAATCGTGCCGCACGAAAAATTCACGTGTTCACATTTGGTGTGAATGCACCTTAAGTGTGAAGCAACCACGATGAGAATCAGCGCCTCCAAGTCCAAATCCATGGTCCTCAGCTGGAAAAGGGGCAAATGTCCTCTCCAGGTTGGGGTTTATCTCTGGCCCCAAGTGGAGGAGTTCCAAGTATCTCGGGCTCTTATTCACGAGTGAGGGGAGAATGGAATGGGAGATTGAACAACGGATTGGAGCAGCATCTGCAGTGATGTGGACGTTGTACCAGTCAGTCATGGTGAAGAGGGAGCTGAGGTGTAAAGCAAAGCTGTTGATTTACCAGTCAATCTACGTTCCTACCCTCACTCATGGTCATGAACTTTGGGTAATGACTGAAAGAATGAGATCATGGACACAAGCGGCTGAAATGAGCTTTTTCCGTAGAATTGCTGCACTCTTATAGATATGGTGAGGAGCTCAGTTATTCTGGAGGGGCTCAGAGTAGAACTGCTGCTCCTCCACATTGAAAGGTACCAGTTGAGGTGTTTGGGCATCTAATTAGGATGCCTTCTGGATGCCTCCCATGTGAAGTGTTTTGGGCATCTCCCACAGGAGGAGAGCCTGGGGCAGACCCAGGACATGTTGGAGAGACCATGACAGTTGGCCTGGGAATGACTTTGTATCCTCTCTGAAGAGCTGGAGGAGGTGGGTGGGGAGAGGGAAATCTGGGCTTCTCTGCTTAGACTGCTGCCTCCATGACCCGGACAAGTAGAGATGGATGGATGGATGGATCTGTTATGTACTCCTAACTGATGTTCGGATGAAAATCTGTTTTACAAATAAAATCCTTCTAAATTTTTAAAATTTAGTTTGTTTTTCTTGAGGCCAAATTGAACCCGAACATAATCCATGTTTCTATTCTTGATAGGAGAAATCGTTTTTATTCCAAATGTTACAGGTTGTTATAGACTAGTATAAATGATGTTAGTACATTTGAACATAACAGGAGGGTTAAAAGAACAGTGAGAATAGTGTCTATTAGAGTTCATGCTCTACCTTCACTGTTTCCTCTTGTATTTCATTCAAAATGAATGAATGGAAGTGTACTGTATGATGCGTTAAGTCACTCAAATGGCTGAAGTGGAAAATTCATTACAAAAAAAAAAAAAAAGGTAAACATTTTTTGGTCCAAATTAAAATTAAATTAGCAAACAATAGGAATGATGTCCAAAGCGTTATGAGAAAGCTTGTTAAATCTCGGCAGTGCAAACTCAACAGAAGTGCATCTTTAATCTCCCAATTTACAATATTCTGGATTGAATGGAATTAAGCAACTGATAAAAACCCTACATTTAATTTTAAAGTGACACTCCGGCAAAAATAGAGTTTCTTCCCACCCAGCAGGAGTTGCACTGACCAATCACGCACAAGCCCTTCAGGTCGCCAATTAGAATATTCTTAGATCTGCGCATACTTAAGTAGGTGCAAGATTTAAACACTCTTTCCAAGCAATTCTAAGGCAATGAAAGTTTTTCTGTGGGTAATAAAAGCCACAATATACTATTTTGGGCAATACATATTTGTTTTTGAGGTGGTTTTAGAGCTGCTTGAGTGCACCTTTAAGAGTTTTGTCCAATTAAGCCAATCAATGTAACACATTCAGCACTCTCAAACTCACAAGATTAAAACAATTAAAAAGTAAACATGGTTAAAAAGGAGACAGCAACAAATAAAATCATGTGCAGTATGATAACCATTTGATTTTGTTCAGGATTGCAGATGGAATAAATGATTTCTTATAAATGTTTTTATGGGCCAAAGCAACTTTATATCGTCTGCTTAATGGCAGTAACTGGAAAAGAGTGATGAAGGGGATGAGATGGGTCCTCTGTGATCAGGGTGGCTTTCCTGATCAGAGCGCTGATACAGTTCAGACAATGGCGTCTGTGGTGAGCTAATGATTTTCCTAGCCTCATTATACGAGAAAACTTTGTTTTGTGCTTGGTGGAGAGGGAGCTGCACCAGGGTGAAATTTTAAACGTAAGAATGGATTCAATTAATGACGTGTAAACCAGAGTTAAAATGTGTCTGCTGACATTAAAAGTCTTCAGTTTCATCAGCAGGTGGAGTTCACAAAAGTGAAATTCCTTGTTGAAATCATGGGCTCAAGGTTCCTCAGGCTGAAAATAAGAGTGACCAAAGTTCACAAATCGTTATTCATTTTTGTATGGGAGTACTGTACTGGACGTAACATGGGTAACTTGTACATCGATGACAACGTTACGGGTAGTATCTCATGGAGCAGTGAATGCTGACAAACGTTGCAGTTTCTGGATTCACAAAGTTTTCTGATGAATGTTGGTGAAAATCAAGTGAGTATCTCATGGAGCAGTGAATGCTGGCTGTGCTCTTTGGGTTTCATAAGGATTCGTATAAGATTGCAAAACAATTTGCACACAGTTTTTAAGGTCATAAACCTTTTTATCATAAAGGTTCTTAAACAGTTGCTAGTGTTCACTACTTGGCAAAAAAAAAAAAAAAAAAACAACTTTAGTGACACGTGTTACAACAGTTTACAAGCGTTTGCAAATTTTTGAGGAAAAATACATTCCCAAGAAAAACTGATGCCGAATTGTTTGACAAACTTCTACGAACCCTGACGAAACCCAAAAAGCACAGCATTCACCGCTCCGCGACATACGGGTGTAATAAAGAAGGATAAATAAAGGTTATGAAGCAACATATGACGCAGTAAAGACTACATCCTTTGTGGTTGGTAAGATGTTTCACAGATTCTGATGGCCAAAGTGAAGGAATTTTGTCGCATACAGATAAAGACATCACAAACATGGCGTCAACCCTATGGCACAGGTGAAAAGTCAGCCATCGTAGCAATCTTCAGTACTTATTAGTCAACAGAAATGCAGTATGACGTGACAACTGAGTAACGATGGCACAGCCAATGTTTTAAATTATTGAATTATTTAATATTTTGAAAACATAGCCTTTTCTTTAAACACCACAGAGGGCAGGAAGTCACACATTTCAATATCAAACCACCTCCCTGTTCCTGCTCACCCACAGACCGAGAAAGCCTCTGTTTAAAAAAAGTCATCCTCCTAAATTAAACTAATTGCAGTAACACACTGTGCCGGCCAAACTAAACAGCTGTACATTACTCGACTGTGTACGAGGCAACGGGCTTGTGTTGTCATCAAGTGTGTCTGCAGATTCATTCTGGATGACGCTTTGCTCTACAGTGAGAAATGTGCTCCAACTGGTAAAGCTGCATGTAAAGCATGCCCACTCAGGGCTGAGCTTGCATAGCACTGGCATTCTTTATTTCAGACTCGCCAAGAAAGCCGAGGCCAGTCTATAACCATCTTTTAATCAATGTGTAATGATTTAATACTTTACCGTCAAGCACTACTATATATTGTACTTTGAGGAAAACTAAGTCAGGCTTTTGTGGTTCATTGGCTTACAAAATGTCCCATCACTTTTTAGGAGTATCTATGTTGTAACAAAAACTAAGCAAACCTACAGAGCCTAAAGAGCTGTATGATCAATGGAGCAGGGCCAGCTGAGGCTGCAATGTCCCTCTGATTCAACACTCTATACTTTCACAGTGATTGCCCTCATTTTGTGAAAAGCTAAGGAAAGTAAAAGTCTATTTGCCAAGTGAGACATTTCTTCATAAAACGGATCACAGATAAAGAAAGACATACGACTGGTGATATACTCCCAAAAAACGTAATTGCAGAGATATACTACTGTCGGTTTGTTGTGCTGACTAATGCTTCAGTGGTCTGTGTCTTCTCTCAAGTGTCTCCCTTCAAGTGCGCTTTAAAGTGCATATGAAGGTGGTGCAAACAAAGACACTGCTTTTAGTGGTGCTTTCTAGTGTCATGAAAAACCTCCCAGCAACCAGAGATTACAATTACAGACTGTACTGTGTGGTAAATAGAACAACCAGACAAAACATTACTATCCATGCCTTAGTACAGTGGCAATAAAAAGTATGTGACCCCTTTGGGAACACCTGCATTAATTGGGCATAGAATGTGATTCTATATTTCATGTGTTTCTTCACATGATGGTGGAAAAAGTAAGTGAACCCGTATGCAAATGACTTCAACAAAACCTAATTAGAGTCAGGAGTTAGCAAACCTGGTGTCCAAGCAATGAAACAAGATTGGAGCGAGGTGTAGACCTACCTTGGCTTATAAAAAACACTTAGATTTTATGAGTTTACTATTCACAAGAAGTATCTGCTGATGTGAACCATGGCTCACAAAAAAAGTTCCCTGAAGACCTATGATCAAGAATTGTTGATTTGCATAAAAGTGGAAAGGGTTAGCTTGCATGTTCTCCCCGTGTCTGCGTGGGTTTACTCTGAGATTTCTCCGGTTTCCTCCCACATGCCAAAAAACATGCAAGTTAGGTTAATTGGCATCAACTGGGGATTCTAAATTGTCCTTAGGTATGACTGTGAGAGTGAATGGTTGTCCGTCTCGCTGTATTGGCCCTGCGATGGACTGGCGATGTATCCAGGGTGTACCCTGCCTCTCACCCAAAGATGCTGGGATAGGCTCCAGCCCCCCCCCCCCCCCCCGCCGCAACCTGAAAAGGATTAAGCGGAAGAAGATGGATGGATGGAAAGGGTTACAAAGTAATCTCCAAGAGTTTAGGTATTCACCAGACAAATAGTCTACAAATGGAGATGATTTAGTACTGTGACTACTCTCTCTAAAAGTTGTCACCCAGCCAGGCTGACTCCAAAAGCACAACGTAGAATGTGCAATGAGATTAAAAAAAAAAAAAAAAAAAAAAAAAGCCCTACAGTAACAGCTAAAGGCTTGAATTAATCGTTGGAACTGGATAACATCTCTGTTCATATATTACACCTTGATGTGCCACAACGCTACTGGGAAAAGGTCTTGTGTACTAATGAAACCAAGGTTCAATTGTTCACGAAGAACACACAGTATGGTGTAAAAAAGGCACATCATCCCCATGATGAAACACTGAAGGGCATCATGATTTGGTGCCACTTTGCTGGCTTGGGGCCTGGACCGCTTGTCATCATCAACGGGAAATGACTTCTCAAGTTTATCAAGGTATCCTACAGAATAATGTCAAGGTGGCTGTCCGCCAGCTGTGGCTCAGTATAAGATGGGTAATGCAGCAGGACAATGACCCTAAACATCAAAGTAAATCTACTACAGAATGGCTTCAAAAATAGAAAATCCACTTTTTAGAGTGGCCCAGTCAGAGTCCAGACCTGAACCCAGTTGAGATGCTGTGGAATGACCTCAGGTGAGCCGTTCACACCAGACATCCTAAGAATATGGCTGAGCCAAAACAGTTCTGTAAGGAAGAATGGTCCAAAATTCCTCCTAAATGTTGTGTAGGTCTGATCAGCAGCTACTGGAAGCATTTGTTGGAGGTTATTGCTGCTAAAGGAGGTTTTATTTTTTCCACCAGCACTGTGAATGTTTAATGGATGTGGTCATGAAGACATTAAATATTGTAATTTTCTGTATGGTATTAGGTTGAGCACACTATCTATACCTGGGACTTAAATGTAGATCAGATTGCATTTTATAAGATAAGATAAGCCTTTATTAGTCCCACAATGGGGAAATTCCAGGATTGCAACAGTCAGAGCAACAATCAGAAGGCAAGAAAAAACAAGAGCAGCGAGTATGGATGGATGGATGGATAGATAGATGGATAGATAGATAGATAGACACACAGTGCGGAGCATTGTGGTTGGTGGATGTGCAGCAGAAAGTCTAAGCTCTCTCTCTGCGGATGCGGCGGGCCAGCTGGATGTCTTTGGGCATGATGGTGACCCTCTTGGCGTGGATGGCGCACAGGTTGGTGTCCTCGAAGAAACCCACCAGGTAGGCCTCGCTGGCCTCCTGCAGAGCCATGACGGCGGAGCTCTGGAAGCGCAGGTCGGTCTTGAAGTCCTGAGCAGGATCTCCCTCACCAGGCGCTGGAAGGGCAGCTTACGGATGAGCAGCTCCGTGGATTTCTGGTAGCGACGGATCTCTCTCAGAGCCACAGTACCGGGCCTGTAACGGTGAGGCTTCTTCACTCTTATGAAGAATTAATGTAGAAAACCAGGTAATTTCAAAAGGTCCACACACTTTTTTTGCCACTATATGTGAAAAGACGCCAAGAAAAGTATTTACAGTGAGAGGTTAATCATCCATTCTCCATTTTGACAAGCCAAAGCCCTGAAAAGATAATAAACCAACTCGGGGTGCACAATGTCTAATGACAACTGATAAACACACTTACAGTGCCATCTTTAAGGCAGAAGTGAGGGCAGCTTTGAAGAGGATGAAGAATGGAAAGATGGTTGGTCCAGATGGCATACCTGTGGAGGTATGGAGATGTTTAGGAGAGATGGCAGTGGACTTTTTAACCAGATTGTTTAACACAATCTTGGAGAGTGAGAAGATGTTTGAGGAGTGGAGAAGAAGTGTTTTGACACCAATTTTCAAGAACAAAGGTGATGCTCAGAGCTGTAGTAACTACAGAGGCATAAACTTGATCAGCTACACTATGAAGATATGGGAAAGAGTTGTTGAAGCCAGGTTAAGAGGAGAGGTGACAATCAGTGAGCAGCAGTACGGTTTCATGCCAAGAAAGAGCAATACAGATGCAATGTTTGCTCTAAGAGTGTTGATTGAGAAGTATAGAGAAGGTCGGAAGGAGTTGCACTGTATCTTCGTGGATCTAGAGAAAGCATATGATAGGGTGCCAAGAGAGGAAGTGGGGTACTGTATGAAAAAGTCAGGAGTGGCAGAGAAGTATGAGAGGGTAGTGCAGGACATGTATGAGGATAGTGAGATGGTGGTCAAGTGCACTGTAGGAGAGACTGATGGATTCAAGGTTGGGGTGGGATTACATCAGGGATCGGCTGAACCCCTTCTTGTTTGCCATGGTGATGGACAGGCTGACAGACGAGGTCAGGTAGGAGTCTCCATGGACCATGATGTTTGCCTCTGTAGTAGACTACAACAGCGGCTGCATTTCTGGCGTAGATTAAGAATACATGGCGTTGATAAAGAGATTCTGTTAATATTTTACCAGGCTGTGTTGGAGAGCTGTATTAGATACAGCATTACAGCTTGGTTTGGCAACCTCTTCTGTCAAACTAAAGAACAGAGTGTTGCGTTTAATTCATACAGCATGGAAAATTATTGGAGTTAAAGAGTATTTACCCATGCAGATCTTATACGACCAGGCAGCCTGTAGACAAGCTCAAAAAATAATCAGTGACATGAGCCATGTATTTTTTTTTCCACAATATTTTTTATTGAACCTTTTTTACAAACATGGTACAAACCTGAGCCATGTATTTGAACAATGAATATGTGTGGCTGTCCTCAGGGAGGAGATACAGAGTCCCCAAGTGCAGGTTCAATAGAGACAAGAACTCATTTATCCCCAAGTCAGTAAAACTTTTAAACTCAGATAAATAGGTCAGGGACACTTATAACTCCTGTTCTTAATGACTGCTGTTATACATTTATGTATGTATGTACTTGTATTATTTATTGGGTTTTATTTCATTTATTATGTACTACATCCATTGTGTATGTGTGGATTGTGTGGTTGCAGCACGGGTGACAAGCCCAAGACAAATTTCCCCTTGAGGGACAATAAAGTTTATCTGATCTCATCTTGCAGATGACATTGTGATCTGTAGTGAGAGTAGGGAGCAGGTGGAAGAGAACCCAGAGGGGTGGTGGTATACTCTGGAGAGAAGAGGAATAAAGGTCAGTAGAAGCAAGACAGAATACATGAGTGTGACTGAGAGGGAGGCAGGTGTAACGGTGAAGATGGAAGGAGTAGCAGTAGTGAAAGTAGATGAGTTTAAATACCTGGGGTCAACCATCCAAAGTAATGGAAAATGCACAAGAGAGGTGAAGAAGAGAGTGTAGGCAGGGTGGAGTGGATGGAGACTAGCGTCAAGGGTGATTTGCGACAGAAAGGTAGCAGCAAGAGTGAAAGGGAAGATTTCCAAGGCGGCAGTGAGACCGGCTATGATGTATGGTTTGGAGACGGTGGTGCTGACAAAAAGACAGGAGGAGGAGCTGGAGGTAGCAGAGTTGAAGATGCTATGGTTTTCATTGGGAGTGACTAGGAGGGACAAGATTAGAAATGAGTATATCAGAGGGACAGCTCAGGTTGAGTGGTTTGGAGACAAAGAGAGGCAAGGCTGAGATGGTGTGGATATGTGCAGAGAAGGGATAGTGGATATATTGGACAAAGGATGTTGAAGATGGAGCTGCCAGGCAGGAGGAAAAGAGGAAGACCCCAGAGAAGATTCATGGATGTAGTGAAGGAGGACATGGAGAGGGTTGGTGTTGCTGAGGAAGATAAAGGGATAGGGTGAGATGGAGGCAGATGATCTGCTGTGGCGACCCCTAAAGGGAGCAGCCAAAAGAAGAAGACAGTGCCACTTTTTAAAAAAAAAAGTGCATCAACTTTTTAAAAGCACTTTCACTACAAATACTTTTTTAAAAGCATATTGTTCCCTCACTCACAGCAGAACCTAAAATGTAGAGAATATGGTTTAAATCATAGAGAAAATGCCAAGAAATCAAGGACTTCCAATTGGTAAAAAGGTCTCCAAATTGTAAAGTTTATATTTAACTAGAAGGGACATCAAAATTTAATATATGTACTATATTAGAATTTTCTAGGTAAATCTTTCCTTATTCTACAGCTAAATTCTGTGTTTACTGCAATGTTATCCGTCTGTTTAACTGTCCTCTTTTCTTCTCTTTCTTTGTCCTCCACAGCGTGCTGAAGTCAGCTTGTGATGACGTTAAAGGTTCTCCTTTTCTCACGCCGTTTATCTAGCTGCCTCTTTGCCTTTGGGCCAGCTCGTTCCTTTAACAGGAACTACTGCCTTTTTCTTTGGCAATCTTCCTTCTCTTTTTCATCCTCCATTCCTCTCTTGAGAAAGCAGAATGGGTGGGTCGCCGTCAAAATGCATCATCTTACCCCATTTAGTCCACTCAGCCGGCAACCACAGGGCTGCATGTTGGGATTCCTGGGCTACTACATACAGTTACATCAACGGGCACTGGAGCATTACCAATTGTAGTTTAAGAATGATTCTACATCGACGCCGACGTATAATTTGTCCGTTGTTTCTGATTTTCTTTGCTAACAAAAACACACGCTAATTGAACTGAATTTATTGCATATACGTGTAAGAGCTGGAAAAAAAAAAGCGATGCTAAATGAAGATGATTTAAAGGTGAGATGTGGAAACAAAAGCTGAAACCATGCACAAGCCCACAGGAAGCTTGTGGGTTTGACTAACAGGCGAGGATGTTTTTGCATTTGGTTTATCAGCATAAACCAACAGTCTCACAGAGTCCGCTATAACAAATGTAAAACTCACCTTCAGGGCTCAATTCCAGCTATAGCCAACACAGATGTGACCGGCTATGAGAATGTAGAGTGGGTTCTTATAGCGATTCCTATTAACTGACGTACTGTATGCGTACATTAAATTTTTTCCACAGTTTTTTCACCTTAGCATATATAAATTTTTGTAAGGACAGCACACAATCAGACAGTGCTAAGAGAGCACATGACTCCACCAAGAGAAAATTACCAGACACAGAATATCTGCATCAACACGGTATCAGTGGCGGCCGTCAGAAATGGCAGGATGTTCTCTCCTGCCCTAAACACTTATCAGAATCACTGAACTACATTTACAACCTATATTCTTATATTTGTTCTTATAAGAAAGAAAGAGCGCTGTACCGGGGGGGGGGGGGGACACTCATTGGTTCTGCTGCTGAGAACACAAAGGCTGCACATGATTGGTCAATGCATGGTGCTGTTTTTCACCACATTTCAGCTTCTAGACAACATGGTGGATTGCAAGTAAACTTTATCTGACATCTTTAAAACAAACCAGTAAAAAGTGTTTCTAACAGCATTTGAGGTGAAAAACAGTAGGTGCAGTTCATGAATCCGTTAGTATCAACAACCACTAGTTTAAATGTTCGGCACAACATCACTGCAGCCAGCGCAACCCCAGTGGATTGATGGAACGTGCCCAACTGGGCGTGCATTTTTATGCTCCTGATTCATTGTCTTGTAGGCTGCCTCGCAAAGCATCCTGGTAGTTTCACTTCTAGAATCTCAAGACGTTGCTGAACTTATAAAATAGTTGTTAGTAAAAAGTAAACACATTCGGCAACTGCATCACTCACTTCTCGCCTTGATCGTTTTCAGAAACATGTTTGGCTGTTTACTTTTGAAGATAAGAGAAAGTTTACCATCCTGGCGCCATCTTGGATGCGGGTGAACAGACTCAAACAGCTGCCCATTGGGAGGACGTGTCGAATGAGGTGCAGCTTGCGCGCTTTGCCAAGCAGCGCATACATACGTCAATCATTTGTTTGGCTCTGGTGGTTACGCCCCAGTCACACTTGCGAAGGATCCCTGAAGCACAGGGAGCGTGGGGCTCTAACGTCAGAAGACGCCTAGGTGGACACGTACAGTCAGGTAGGACACCACTGAAGGTATAGGTGTAAATACACGGTCCACCACTGCACTGAATGCTACACATTCATACATGTCCACCTCCCATATACAAATTATCATTAACTCTGCCAACTATTCTTTGTGACTCATTTGTTCATGAGCAGAATTGTGCAGAAACTACTGGTAGAGGAAGTTCTTCGACCAAGGATGAACCCAGTATGGTTTGGGGCAGGATCCAGGTCAGTATAATTATTTTTTTCCTCCTTTTCCACTTTTTTAAACAGCAAGATAGGGTGTTTTTAATCAGATTTTTGGCAATATCATGAAAAATAATGGGCTGATCAACCTGAAAACATGCAGGCACAGACAAATTGTGATTCACTGGTTTCAAATGGTGAACAGTCTTGTTGAAGAATTTCTAAACCCTGTGTGCCATCTAGTTCTCTGACAAATTAAAATGTTTAAACAAAAATGCAGTCATGCAATAGTTTTGTTAGCAAGATTATGCAAAAACTGTATTGAAATTTGTTGAACAAATTGAGCTTGAGCCATGGAGGAACTTTTTTTTGGAGTGAATCTAAATCAAAGTGCAGAATTTTCCTTTTTTTGCATTATGAGATAGCACTATTTTTTCCTCACTTTTCTGGGAAATATGCATGCAACGATTTAAAAAAAAAAAAAAAAAAAAATCAGGCACATAAGAGATTATTTATGCAAGTGTAGAATATGCTGTGGATCCAATATCTGGACCTAGCACTCTCTGAACATTTTCGGACTTTGACATTTTGTTTATTCTAACAATGCTATCTTTAGCCTCATCTCCACACTGTAATTCCTCAGATATTCCAGATCGTGCCCTGGCATGAGGTCACCATTATTTGTCTTGGCCAGATAGAGATGGGAGACTACAGAGGGAGTTGAGAAGTTTACACTTGACCCAGTGTGTGAGCCCAGAGAAGAAAAATAACTCTGAAGCAGCAAACGCTGAACTGAAATCGATCTCCTTTCTTGCCGTAGCATCAGGGTGAGGACGGGGGTCATTTCTGTTTCATTACGTCTCCCAAAAGGATTTTCTGTCATTCCCCATTTAGGCAATCCACTTTTCTTATCACTATTTTTCCACTATCCTTTATATGTATGATGGGATATGGTTCCAAAAAAACAACAAGGCCAGCATAGAGTGATATGAACCATCCCATGAGGCTTTCGAACTTACATGGTTAGGTTTGTTTCTTCATTTGAAGTCAATATAAGATCAAAACAAACCATATTCAAAGAAAGCGATGGTTTAGAATCTGGTCTGGACAAATTACAGATTGTCAGGAAGAGTAACATTTCTGTGTCTCACTCCTAGGCCTGGTTTCCACAATCAGACTCAAGTGTTACTTACCCAGAGATTTTCATCGTAATAAAAGGCATCAAGCAGCTTGACAATGTAGCGATGGTCACATTTAGCCAGGATGTCAATCTCCACAATGTAATTCTCCAGCTCGTCCTCACATTTGGTCTCGATCACTTTGGCTGCAGCCAAGGCTCCCGTCTCTTTGTTGCTGGCCTGAGACACAGAGAAACAACAATCAATTTTGACATCCATAACAGCATTCCCTTTAAAGTCACTGACTGAAAATTGTGTTTTTGAAGGTTTGAAACTTCTAAAAAACGAGTCTACTGGTTATGTGATTGTTGAAAAATATCAAAATGCTAATTTCTCTTAAAAATAACACAGCCTTTTTATTGTTTCAGAGTCCAATTAGCCATTTTGACTTTTCCAGATTTGCCACGGGACATCACAAAATGCTAATCCCAGCCCAGCACCATCCTTGATACCCGTCTGCTGCTCAATTTTGGGCCAACCTCGCCATCTGTGATGAAACTAAGTGCTCCCAGAAGTCTACCAAACGGTGTTTATATTGATTTTTCTTTAGATTTCAGTCATGATAATATATCTTTTGTCACTCTGGCTTATTTTGTTACATTTTCACGGTGATGCTACATGGAAGTGTTAGCATTAGCTTAGCTAGGGAGTCCGCATTTGTGTCGGGGGTAGGAAATGACAGACAGGCCGCCTGGCATTAGCTTAACTGTTGATAAGGCCAGTTTTTAATTGCCATTTTCTATAAATTTATTCACACACACACACACACACACACACACACACACACACAGAGGAATCCCTGTTTATCTACACTTGACCATATACGTGGTTCTTAGATGCTATTTTAGCTTATTTAATTGTAGTATTATCTATAACCGGACCAAAGGCGGCTAGTTTAGCCATTCATTCACAAATGGTTCTGTGCTTATTGTACTCCAGGGATCGGTCACATCCTATTGCCCACTGAAACTACACACCCCCGTCCACCAGTGATGCATCAATTCATTTGTTCTTTGATATAAATTTACATTAGTTGGCCGAGGCTAGGTACGACCTACGAGCTAAGATTAACAACAGCGATGTACGAGGGATGCTGGCGCTGAATGCGGTCTCAGAGATTTAAAGACACCTGCACTGAAACCAGGCGTTCAGAGAAAAGCTGCAAAAGATGATTCACAAATAATGCTGCAATAAATAGTAATAATAAATAATAATAATAATAAATAGTTAAAGAAAATTTAATCAAACTATTTTGTGAGGACATGCAAGTTGCTAAAATGTGGAAAAAGTGCAATGACTCCTTTTAAGACATTCTTCACAAAAAGGTGAATAAATCAGAAAAACAGGAAAATTTCTATTATCATGAGAGGGTGAGTTTTACAACTGACATTTCTACAAAGAACACAAACAGTGGAGGAGGGTCAAGGTGCTGCTCTGTGATAAAGTGTGTAAAGAAAATGCATTGTGCTGCTTTGAGAAGGCTTGTTTTGCTCTTTTTGCTAAAATGAATATAAAAGAGCTAAACATACAGAAAACAAGGGTGCAAGTCTCAAATTACTGTATACTGTGTGAAATCTGGGCAAGTTGTAGCAACAAGGAAGTGAAACATCCAAGATCCACACGACAGCAATTAAAATACCAACTAACATTTAAAGGCTGAGCAGGAAAAGACATTGCACATCCTCCCTGGACAACAGAAGAAGTAAAAACAAACAAATGTCAGCATGTCTGCACCAGGACACACACAGAGAATTCCTCGTAGTTCAAAGTGCCAAAGGAGAAAGCAAAAATGGGAATATTCCTGTTGGCATGTTACAAAACACCCAAACCATTGAGTGAATCAGGCTGCGTCAAACACATGACACTTGGCTCTTGTGTAACTGGCTGCTGGGTGATGATACATTATTGTGTGCATGTAGTTATGAGAAAATAAATGGTGACTGGGTTTATGGTGAACCACTGACAGGAACCATTCCTCGGCTCAAGCATCAAAAATAGGACAAACAAAAGATCTGTGCATGAAAATGGTAAGGCTGCATGAACTACAGATTGAATGTGAAACCTGGTGAATGAATGATTAGGGGGAGTAAAAAAAAAAAAAAAAAAAAAAAATCATTCTGGGTTGCGTTATGCGCTGGTGAGAAACGGACCAAATCTCTGCCTTCTGGTATGAGCTGCAAAAACACGACAGGCCAGACAGCCTGGTGGGGTCCGATGCCTTCACAGTTTAAGAAGGGGGCTTTGGGAAAACATCTGAACAAACAGATCAGCCTCACAAGAGACACACACACACACACACACTTTGCAGATGTACACCACAGCTCGTGTGTTTGCCAGACAGCCAAGAACTTCCCGCACCAGAAGCAACCTTGGTGTGAGTCAACAAGACGTCTCATTCTGCCATCTAACCAGTCAGCCAGTCAACAAGCCTCAACAGAAAGCACCAAACTCGTGTAGACACACGAACGACATCACAGCTGTCTGATGACACTCAAGAAACTTAAGACTTCTATGGAAATCCAGTGAATTTTCAATTTCATTCCTCTTGTCTGCTTTAACTGTACAAACTGCCTAGTGTGTGTTATTTGTACTCCTTAGTTTTAGTATTTAGTATCAAGGTGTGCTTAAGAAGTCCTAACTGCGGTTTGCACATACTAGTGTATTTCAGCAAGTTAGAATATCAGGAACACTTTTTTAAATGCTGTATCTCACACACACACACACACACACATATATATATATCTGAAGCATTTTTCATTTAATTATTTATGGTAACTAACAGTTTCTGAAATTTAATTATAAATCATGATATTCTAATCGCACTAGTAAATATACTGTAAATTTACTTACACAATTTATTGAGGAATTGAGGCATCAATAATGTTTGTACATTTTCATGTGGACAGGATTTTTTAAGTAGTGCTGCATGGACGGGACTTAGTTTTAAAAATGCACTCCGGCAGCTCTAAAACCACCTCAAAAACATGGATGTATTGCCCAAACTAGTATAGCGTGGCTTTTTACCACAAAAAAATTTTTCATTGCCTTAGAATTGCTTGGATAGAGCGTTTAAGTCTTGCACCTACTTAAGTATGCACGGATCTATGAATATTCTAATTAATGACATGCAGGGCTTGCACGTGATTGGCCAACGCAACTCCTGGTGGGTGGGCTGCTAGTCTGTTCATGACGCTTCCGGACGTTAAAGTTTTTCCGATATCTTCAAAAGTAAAAAGCAAAACATTCTTCTGAAAGCTGTCTTGTTGAGCGTGACAAGCCAGCATCAGTGCTGCTTACCAAAAGTGGTCCACTGGGTGGCTCACATTTCACAGCTTGGTACTCCATCCACCGGTGAAGTGAGCTGAGAACTGTGGTCTCGCCGAGCCACATCCAAGCCAGGTCCCCCCTCCCGTCCTCCACTGCTTCGCTACCTATGCAAAACTGACGCTTTCAGTCCCCTCAATCCTGCTGCTCCTCGGCTCCTCCCTCTTCCCAAGGTAGCCAAGAGTATCCGTCTGATTGGTTAATGTTATTAACCAATCAGGCTAAGCAGGAATACTTCCGTAGCTAGAAACAGTCTGTCCAAAATCGCAATTTTTTTAATTTTTTTTTTTTTTTTTTTGGGGGGGGGGGGTTAAGTGAAACTTTACAGCAAAAAAAAAAAACAAAAAAACAAAGATACAGTATGAGACATTTGAGTGAATTCCCTCTTGATAGGTCTTGTAAGTCACAAAGAACATGTTACAGACGTGTTAACAACAGAAAAGATTTTTGCTGGAGTGTCACTTTAAATAAATGGAGGGGGAAAGACTCCATTTTTAAAAACATACCCATGTATGTGTGGACTAGGCCTCAGAAGAAAAGAGGTTTGCCAACAACCTGAATTTACATACAGCAGAGAAAATAAGTATTGAACAAGTCAACATTTTTCTCATTAAACATATTTCTGATTGAGCCATTGACCTGAGATTTTCACCAGATATCAGTAACAACTCAAGTAATTCATACATACAAAGAAATCAAGGCAACTGTGTTCATGAAACAAGTTATATTTAATAAAGTGGAATGGCACAGAGAATAAGTATTGAACACATGAAGAAAAAGAGGTGCAAAAAGGTACAGAAAGCCAAGAAACCAGCTGAAATCCATCAGAATTTAGGAAGCCATTGTATCCCCCATCAGTGCAAATTCATTTCAGCTGGTTAAGTCCTGACTGATGGCCTTTAAAAAGGTCTGTGAACATCAGATTATCACACCACAAAAAACTCATCATGGGTAGAAGCAAAGAGCTCTCTCTAGACCTTCAAAACCTTATTGTTGCAAAACATAATGATGGCATTGGTTACAGGCGTATTTCTAAACTGCTGAATGTTCCAGTGAGCACTGTTGGAACCATCATTTGGAAGTGGAAAGAACATCATTTTACCATAAACCGGCCACGACCAGGAGCTCCTTGCAATATTTCTGACAGAAGAGTCAAAAGAATTATCAGAAGAGTTATCCAAGAGCCAAAGACCACTCGTGGAGTGCTCCAGAAAGACCTGGAGTTAGCAGGTACTGCTGTTTCTAAGAAAACAATAAGTAATGCTCTCACCCGACACGGGCTCTATGCCTGCCCACCTCGCAAGACTCCATTGCTGAAGAAAAAAGCATGTTGAAGCTCGTTTAAAGTTTGCTGCACAGCATTTGTGCAAGCCAGTAAAATAGTGGGAGAATATAGTCTTGTCAGATGAGACCAAAATTGAACTTTCTGGATGCCACAACACACAGCATGTTTGGAGGAGAAATGGCACTGCACTTCCCATCATGGTGAGGGGGTGTTTTTCAGCATATGGTACAGGCAGACTTCATATAATTGAAGGAAAGATGAATGGACAAATATACAGAGACATCCTTAATAACAACCTGTTGCCATCTGCCAAGATGCTGAAGATGATACGAGGGTGGACATTTCAACAAGACAATGACCCTAAACACACAGCCAAGGAAATTGAACTGACTCCAGAGAAGGAAAATAAAGCTGCTAGAATGGCCCAGTCAGTCAGCTGACCTGAATCCAATTGAAAATCTATGGAGCAAACTGAAGATCAGCGTTCCAAAGACACCCACGGAACCTTAGAGATTTGAAGACAGTTTGTGTAGAAGAATGAGCTAAACTCACTCCTGAGCAATGCCTGTGCCTAGTTTCTCCATACAGGAGGCGTCTGGAAGCTGTTATTACCAACAAAGGCTTTTCTACTAAATATTAAATGAATTTCACCAAGCGTGTTCAATACTTATTCCCCGTGTGATTCTACTTTATTAATTATAACTTGTTTTGTAAACACAGTTGCCTTGATTTCTTTGTATGTATGGATTACCGGAGTGGTGGCTCAGTTGGTAGAGCATCTGCCCCACAACCGGGAGGCCTGGGTTCAAATCCTGGCCGGGTCATGCCGAAGACCATATAAAAGCGGAACTTCCTACTGTCCAGCTTGGTGCTCAGCAATAATGGAACGGAAGAGTGAACTTTGTGGTGGCGCCTTACATGGCAGCGACCCTTCTGATTCTGGATGTGATTAACATTGTAGAATAGAGAAACGTAATTTCGTTCTACTGTACAGGATTGGCTGTATGGACTGAATAACAATAAAGTTGGCTTTACCTTTACCTTACTTGGATTGTTACCGATATCTGGTGAATCTGATATCAGGTCAATGGCTCCATCAAAAATACGTTTAATGAGAAAAATGTTGACGTGTTCAATACTTATTTTCTCCGCTGTATAAACAGTATTACAGTTGTGTACAAACAGCTACTGTATGTGTCTTAGTTTTGATAAGCCCAATATGGACTGAACAGAACAGAGGCTATTATCCTTAACATACTCCAGTTCAAACAGCCTAAATGACTGTTTTTGTACTTTGCATCAAGTAAGAGTATTTACACTGATTATTCTTAACATTTAGCTTCATATCATTTAAGGACCAACGTGCTAATGAGATATACTGGCAAACCAAAAGACATACAATTTAAGTGGGGGTTCAGGTCAGACTTGGTTTCAAATTTGTAGCACGGTGGAGTAAACCTTAAATCTTTGATGAGGCAAGGTGTCACTGTCCATTGCTCACCATTTTAACGCAGAAAAATAAAAAAAATAAAAAAAGTTTCATCCCTTCCAACTTGCAGCACTGAATAAGAATCCCTGCAAAGACATTTCAAAAATCTTTCACCAAATCAAAAATGCCAACTGCTGCTACTGTCACAGACATCTCCAACTTTCAGTCATGAAAGCGGCTGCCTCTTTAACCTCGCTGCAGACAACCGCTGCGACCCTCCTTCAAGCCGGACCATTCCTCTTTTTTCTCTCTCGTATGCACACACCTCAGTGGGAACGAGCCTGAGGAATGTGCCTCTGGCCTTCAGCTGGTTGGAGGGGGCTAGACAACATGATTAAACCGAGCGAACCGGGCCCCGTCCGTTTATGTGGTGCTTTTATGTGTGGTTTGGGGAACGCGTGACGTCAATGAAGGTCCTCGAGTGCGGCATGTAAACACGCGCATTTGTTTGTGCGTACACCTCAGCGACTGTATACATTCCACATGGGGGAAATAACAGCAAAACACATGACTGTATCATACGTGGGACTCCCTGAACTCCTGCAAATAAGCATGACAGAAATTGACTTTTGTATGTTGGTGCATGTTGAGAGCTGAGAAACAGAGATGCAGCTGTAAGAGGACACTGCATTTCTTAATCTTTACAATACATCTACTTATTGCATCTTGCAGATATGCAGCAGTATTTATTTTTACAACAGTAGAGTTCCAGGGACAAACTGGATATGCAAGTTCTAGAACCATGTTGTGGTGACAAATAAAAAAGGGGGTTTGGGCCTCAATAGCATATTATATAGCATATTTCTTTTTTGTTCCAACTTCAAACTCTACAAGACACATATGCTACAGAGTAGAGGTCCCGCCCACATCACTCAACACGTTTACACATGGCCAAGCCAAGTGGAAAGAAAATAAATTAAGAAGAAAAACACAGAGGTGCCAGATCACAGTGTTTTATTGGACATGCTGTAAATTATTACATAAAGACTCCCTCAAGCAGCAAAGTCAGGTTCATACTGTTGCTGCTGGGGCTGCCGCAACAGAAAACAACAGTTCACCGTTTTAATCCCAGTGAATCTTGACTTTCTCTAAATAAAAAGAAACAATAGTCTCTGACCTGGTTTGGATCTGGTTTCCATGCCTTCCATCAGCAGAACTATTTTTTTTCCTTTACTATCCAACACATCGTAGTCTCACAGGCTCTTTTGGTTGTTCAATAAGAGAGGCAAACATGATAAATATTTAATATCTGAAAAAAAGCTTTCAAGTTTTAAATGTGTTATTAAATCACATGTCAGCCAACACAGGATTTAGGGAAAATTGGTCAGTCGAGATAATTAGGAAAAAATAAATCATACTACTGAGAAAAATCTGCAAAACACCAAAGACAGACGTCAATCTGGATGTAGATTGTCATCATTCATTATGTCAAAAATAGAAAGCCAATTTATGTTTTTACAATTATTATGACATAGTCACAATAAATCTTGGAGACAAGCACATATTATATACAGTGGATATAAAAAGTCTACACACCCCTGTTCAAATGCCAGGTTTTTGTGATGTAAAAAAAAAAATAGACCACAATAAATTATTTCAAAACTTTTTCCACCATTAATGTGACCTATAACCTGTACAACCCAATTGAAAAACAAATAAAAAACTTACAATAACCTGGTTGCATAAATATGCAGACCCTGTTATAACTGGGGATGTGGCTGTGTTCAGAATTAATCACATTCAAACTCATGTTAAATGGGAGTCAGCACACACCTGCCACCATTTAAAGTGCCTCTGATTAACCTCAAAGTTCAGCTGTTCTAGTAGGCTTTTCCTGACATTTTTGTAGTCACATCGTACAGCTCAAGCCATGGTCTGCAGAGAGATTACAAAGCATCAGAGGGATCTCATTGTACAAAGGTACAATGTGGAAGGGTACACAAGAATTTCCAAGTCATTAAATATACCATGGAACATAGTGAAGACAGTCATCATCAAGTGGAGGAAATATGGCACAACAGTGACATGACCAAGAACTGGATGTCTGTCCAAAACTGATGAAAAGACAAGAAGAGAACTGGTCAGGGAGGCTGCCAAGAGGTCGACAGTAACATTGAAGGCACTGCAGGAATTTCTGGCAAGTACTGGCTGTTTAATACATGTGATAATTTCCCATTTAGGGTGGCAAGACGGAAGCCTCATCTTACAAAGAAAAATATCCAAGCCTGGCTACATTTTGCAAAAACACTTGAAATCTCCGAAACGCATGTGGGAAAATATGTTACGGTCCAATGAAACCAAGGTTGAACTTTTTGGCCATAATTCCAAAAGTTATATTTGGCACAAACACAACACGGCTCATCACCAAAAGAACACCATGCCTACAGCAAAGTATGGTGGTGGTACCATCATGCTTTGGGGCTGTTTTTCTTCAGTTGGAACTGGGGCCTTAGTCAAGGTGGAGGGAATTATGAACAGTTCCCAATGCCAGTCAGTGTTGGCACAAAACCTTCAGGCTTCTGCTAGAAAGCTGAAGATGAAGAGGAATTTCATATTTCAGAATGACAATGACCCAAAGCACACATCCAATATGGCTTCACCAGAAGATGATTAAGGTTTTGTAATGGCCCAGCCACAGTCCAGACCTGAATCTGATCGAACATCTGTGGGGTGATCTGAATTCAATTCAACTTTATTTATATAGTGCCATTTCACAACAACAGTCATCTCATAGCACTATCAACTGTAGGGGGGACCCCCACAGTTGCAGAAAGACCCCAGCAATCAGGCGATCCCCTGTGAGCAAGCACTTGGCGACGGTGGAGAGGAAAAACTCCCTTTTAACAGGAAGAAACCTCCAGCAGAACCAGGCTCAGGGAGGGGCAGTCATCTGCTGCGACTGGCTGGGGGGTGAGGGGATAGAGAAGAAAAGAACAGACATGTAGAGAGCAAACAGCATGATGGGGACTCAATCTATGGGAGAGAACAAACAAATGTGAACGACCAGCAAAAAAAAAAAAAAAAAAATATATATTTCATAGAGAGTGAGGAAAGGAGTGAGGCCCAGTGCATTACTGGAGGTCCCCCGGCTGACTAAACCTATTAGCAGCATAACTAAGGGAGGGTTCAGAAACACATGATCCCTCCCTAATTGTAGGCTATATCAAAAAGGTAGGTTTTAGCCCTATTCTTAAAAACAGAGATCGAGTCTGACTCCCGAATCCAGATTGGCAGCTGATTCCACACGAGAGGAGCTTGATAACTGAAGGCTCTGCCTCCCATTGTACTTTTGGAGATTCTAGGTATTACAAGTAATCCTGCATTTTGGGAGCGTAGTGCTCCGTTAGGATGATACGGTAGTATCAGATCTTTTAAATAAAAAGGAGCCTGATTGTTTAGAGCTTTGTAAGTAAGAAGAAGGATTTTAAACTTAATTCTAAACTCTATGGGAAGCCAATGAAGGGAGGCCAGAACCGGAGAGATATGATCCCTCTTTCTAGTACCTGTTAAAACTCTTGCTGCAGCATTTTGGATCAGCTGAAGACTTTTTAAAGATGTTTTAGGACAGCCTGATAATAAAGAATTACAATAATCTAATCTCGAGCTAACAAAAGCGTGGATCAGCTTCTCAGCATCACTCTGAGACAAGATGCTCCTAATCTTGGCAATATTACACAAATGATAGAAGGCAGTCTTAGAAACAAATTTAATATGTGAATTGAAGGACAAATCCTGATCAAAAATAACTCCAAGGTTCCTCACAGAGCTATTAAGAGAAAGAGTAACTGCATCCAAACTGAAAGTTTGATTTGGAAAGGAATTTCTAAGGTTTTTTGGACCAACAAGAATGACTTCAGTCTTATCTGAATTTAATAGCAGGAAATTACAAGTCATCCAAGCTTTGATTTCCTTAAGACAGGCTTCTAACTTGGCTAATTGATTAGTATCATCTGGCTTCATTGACAGGTATAATTGTGTGTCATCTGCATAACAATGAAAATGTATACAGTGCTTTCTAATAATGTTGGCCTAACGGAAGCATATATAAACTAAAAAGAGTAGGGCCTAGCACAGATCCCTGTGGAACTCCATGACTAAGCTTTGAGCTGAAAGAAAACTCATCATTTACATGAACAAACTGGAACCTATCAGATAAATAAGATCTAAACCACTGCAACGAAGTTCCATTAAGTCCAACATAGTGTTCTAATCTATCAAGTAGAATATTATGATCAGTAGTATCAAAAGCTGCACTAAGATCTAAAAGGACAAGTACAGAAACTAGTCCATTATCAGATGCAATGAGGAGGTCGTTAGTGACCTTCGCTAAGGCTGTTTCAGTACTATGATGGATTCTAAACCAAGATTGAAACTCTTCAAGTAAACCATTTCCCTGCAGGTGGTCAAATAATTGCGTAGCAACAACTCTTTCTAAGATTTTTGAAATGAAAGGGAGATTAGAGATTGGTCTATAGTTAGCTAAAGCTCCTGGATCTAGCGTTGGCTTTTTGAGTAAGGGTTTAATTACAGCCGTTTTAAAAGCCTGCGGTACATGGCCTAAAGTTAATGAAGAATTGATTATATGAAGAATAAAGCTACCAATAAGTGGGAAGACTTCTTTAAATAACCTGGTAGGAATAGGGTCTAAAAGACAAGTTGAAGGTTTGGATGAGGAAACTATTTTGTCTAACTCACAAAGGTCGATTGGAGTAAACTCATCAAGACAGACATCAATAGAAGGAGTTGTAGTAGTTACAGTATTTAAGTTAACTGTGGGAAGAATCTGATTGATTTTATCTCTGATGGATGAAATTTTATTATTGAAAAAGTTCATAAAGTCCTGACTAGTAAGCTCTAAGGGAATGCTAGGATTGACAGAGTCCTGACTCTTTGTCAACCTGGCTACAGTACTGAAAAGAAACCTGGGATTATTCTTGTTCTCTTCTATTAATGCAGAGTAATAACTCGTTCTAGCTTTTCTAAGAGATTTTTTATAAATTAAAAGATGATTTCTCCAAGCTAAATAGATTTCATCTAAATTAGTAGAGCGCCATTTTCTTTCTAATTGACGAGTCTTCTGTTTTAAGCTACGAGTTTCTGTGTTGAACCAAGGAGTTAAAAATCTCTGATTAGACTTTTTCTTTTTTAAGGGGGCCACCAAGTCTAGAGCCTGATGCAGAGAAGCTGAAACACTATCCACCATGTTATCAATTACAGAAGGAGCAAGCTGTCTATAGCTTATTTCTGTTGTGTTGACACATGGCATAGAGGAAACAATCTGCATAAATTTGGAAACAGCATCATCTGAGAGGCATCTACTGTAATAATATTTTTCTTTAGGAGCCAAATAGTCAGAAATAGTAAAATCAAAGGTTAACAGACAATGATCTGACAGTACAGGGTTATGAGGAGACACTACAAGATTTTCTATTTCTATGCCATATGTCAGAACAAGGTCCAATGTATGGTGGAGGTAATGAGTAGAATTTCCTACTTTCTGAGAAAACCCAATCGAGTCTAATATTGAATTAAAAGCCACATTAAGGCAGTCACTATCTACATCCACATGTATATTAAAGTCCCCTACTATAATTATTCTATCAGATTTCAGCACTAAATCAGCTAAGAAATCAGCAAATTCGGATAAAAATTCTGAATAGGTTGATGGGGGACGATAAACTATGGCAAATAAAATTGGGTTTAACCTGAAATTGCTAAAGTGCCCAACACTGAGGACCAGGCCCTCAAAGGAATTATAACATGCTTTTTGCTTTACATTAACTAGTAATTTGGAATGGTAAATTGTTGCTACTCCTCCTCCACGACCAGAACTTCTGGGATTTTGACAGTTTAAATAACCAGAGGGAGTTGATTCATTTAAACCAACATAATCCTCTTGCCCTAACCAAGTCTCTGTAAGGGAAATTAAATCAATCTGATGATCAATTAACAGATCATGGACTAACAGAGACTTGGGAGTTAGAGACCTAATATTTAATAAACCACATTTAATTTTTAAATTATGGAGGAGGAACAGAGGCCAAATCATTCAATTTAGAGGCTTTATGTTTAATTTGAGTTTTACCAATATTTTGCTTTATCACTTTGGGACGCTTATACATTATATTTTTATTTACTTTGGAGGGAGCAGATAACGATTCTCTGATGGGGAAGACAGGGGCTAAGCTGAGGGGTGGCGGATGAAGAGGAGCTGCAGAGAGGCGTGTAAGACTACAACTCTGCTTCCTGGTCCCAACTCTGAGTAGTCAGGGTTTTGGAAATTTGGATAAAAAAGATGCCAGATTGTTAGATAAATGAGAAGCACCATCCAAAGTGGGATGAATGCTGTCTCGTCTCATAAGACCAGGTTTTCCCCAAAACGAGCTCCAATTGTCAATGTAGCCCACGTCATTTTTAGGACACCACACAGACAGCCAGCAGTTCAAGGATGACTAGCGACTAAACATGTCATCACTGGTCAGATTGGGGAGGGGCCCAGAGAATACTACAGTGGCTGACATCATTTTTGCAAACTCACACACTGATTCTATATTAAGTTTTGTGACTTCCGACTGCCGGAGATGGATGTCATTAATGCCGGCGTGAATAACAATTGTGGAGTATTTACAGTTACTTTTAGCCAGCATTTTCAAATTTGACTCGATGTCGCCTGCTCTGGCCCCAGGAATACATTGGACTATGGCCGCTGGAGTCTCTAGGTTCACGTTTCTGACTACAGAGTCGCCAATGATCAGAGTTTTTTCCTCAGCGGGTGTGTCGCTGAGCGGGGAAAAACGATTAGAAACGTGAACAGGTTGGTGGTGAACCGGGGCTTTGCGACTAGGCTTCCTTCTCACCGTCACCCACCCAGTCTCCTCGCTGCTGAGGAGAGCCGGGGAACCGCTGACAGTGGGACCTAAGCTAGCTAGCTCCGCTGCAGCTAATGGGCGTCCGTCAAGATTAACTGGCGCAGACGGTGTTTCAATGCAGCGGAGCCGGGATTCCAAATCACAGGGCTGTGCACAGGAGATTCCCTCACAATCTGAAAGATTTGGAGCATTTTTGCAAAGAAGAGTGTGCAAATATTGCCACATCAAGATAGGCCATACTGATAAGACTCCTACCCTTTTAAAAAGACTCAGTGCTGTAATAAAAGTCAAAGGTGCTGCAACAACGTTATTAGTTTAAGGGTGTGCATATTTATGCAACTGGTTATTGTAGGTTTTTTATTTTTTATTTTCCCCCTTAAAAGATTTCAGTTTGTTTTTCCAATTGGGTTGTACAGGTTATAGGTTAATTAATGGTGGAAAAATTTTGAAATGATTTATCTTGGTTTCATTTTTTTACATTCCAAAAATCTGGCATTTGACCAGAGGTGTGTAGACTTTTTATATCCACTGTATGTAATAAGGTGACCCTTCTGTGTGGAGTTTGCATGTTCTCCCCGTTTCTGTGTGGGTTTACTCCGGGTACTCCAGTTTCCTCCCACAGGACAAAGACATGCACGTTAGGTTAATTAGCATTAACTGGGGATTCTAAATTGTCCTTAGGTATGAATGTCAGAGTGAATGGTCATCTGTCTCTCCGTGTTGGCCCTGCGATGGACTGGCAATCTGTCCGGGGTGTATCCTGCCTGTCGTTCAAAAATGCTGGGATAGGCTCCAGCCCCCCACCCCTGGACCCAAAAAGGATTAAGCGGTAGAAGATGGATGGATGGATACAATAAAAGTTTTTTTATTTCTCTTTTTTATTATTTAACAAAAAATGTGCCTTGGACCCTTTCCATTTTTAAAATCTTGTGTTTCCCACCAAAGAGCGCCTTCATATTCATACCTGGATTTTTTTCTTTTTCATCACTCATTATCTGTTTGGTATTGTTCAACATGAACCATGTTCCGACATTTTTTATTCTAAATTTCTGTCAGATGTGATTGAATAAATTAAAATTAAAAATTAATTATTCAGCCAGTGCTTTGTTATGTGCACCAAACTTTTTAAAATTATTATTATTTTCAAAACCAACAACTGTGCCAATGGAAAACTAATTAATTAACAAGCATATCTTTGGCCGATAAGCCCATAGATGGTAAACACCAAATCAAAACAAGGGATGCAAGAAATCTGGATATCAACAACAACTGATTTGCATATGACTTTAAAGAAAAACTTTTTTTAGTCAAAACAGTTGGTGAATTCTTCTCTTTAAAGGGGTCATTGACTGAAAAATTGTGTTTTGTAGGTTTTAACCCTTTGAGTGTGTATGGTGCAGAACTGCGACATACCCCTAGTGGTCAAGATGGTAAATATTTTTTGTCAATAAAATAGTTCAGATTTCCAAGGCTATAACTTTAAAGTGGTAAGAGATAATGACTGTCAATTAGAAAGATGTAAAATATGATCCAAAGTTTCAGATAGGAATAAATTTACGCATCTAATTTGCATAATGTCGCGGCACCTCTTTAAATTCCATAACTCAGTCAAAACTGGACTTTGGACGTATTTACACAAAAAATGGTTCAGTCTTGACAGTTTTTTTGTACAGAGGTACCTCATCTTATCTTCAAAGCAAATGAACAAGAAATCAGTACAATAAAAAAAAAATTCTCACTTTTGACGAAGTCAGAGTGAGAAGGCAGGCGCAGTGCTGCGCTCTGCCACTAGGGGCATGCAAATTCTCACACTCAAAGGGTTAACCTTCTGAAATGTGTCTATTGGACACATGATTATCAAAAAAAAATATCAAAACACTCACTTCTCTTAAAAATACAAAGCCTTTTACATTGTTTCTATCCAAGAAACCATTTTAACTCTTACAGGTATTTTCCTGTATGTCAAGAAATGGCAAACGTCACTTGAAGGTAAGCACCAAGCTTTGATACCCATCTGCTGCTCTGTTATTGGTCAGCATAGCTGTCTGTCATGTAGATAGGTGGGGAACCAAAGGTATTAGCCTCAGAGCTAACAGTGATACTAGAAAGCTAGAAGCTAGGAATATATTGTTGTTTTCTTTAGATTTCAGTCACCCTAGTCATCACCCGTTTCACTAATCCACAGTTGATAATATATCTCCCCTCATCTTGCCTCCTTTTGTTGAGATTTTCGCCATGATTCTGCATTGCTAGCACCACCAAGGCGGCTAGCTGAAACTAGCAGTTTAGTTAGCTAGTTTAGCAAATAGTCTTTGCTCATTCCTGAATGTTTCTGTTTATTATACTCCGGGGGTTAAATATTCTTGCTTTCCTTTTTAATACCCATACTTTCTATTTATCTACTCTCAGGACTGTCTTTTTTTCCAATCGTACATTACAGTGTAATTCAGGATTTTATCTTTATTACCTCAGGTTTCACGACTCCACTACACAACATGTACAGTTAAGATCTGAAACCACCTCAGTTTTTTTTTTTTCCTGCCAGGCTGTAAATTTTGCCATCCCCCCTAACCAAATTTGTCATCCCTGTCTGATCATCTTTGCCCATTTGTCATGTATTGTTTACTAATATGTTCTCGGTAACCGTCCATCTGAAGGTGCTGCTTGACAAAAGATGTAAGCTCAGCTGCAAAACACAGTACTGCACTACGTGTGAGCCTACAAATGCACGCTGGAATGACAGACCAAGTAAACACACGTGGATATAGTACAAAGTATGAAAGCACATGCTCCTCATCTCCTATGGGTGTACCATTTATTAATCGCATGATAATAATTGTTGTGGGTGTGTTGGTGTGAAAGTACACTGCTCAATCTCAAGGCAATCTAGACACCAACCCTAAAATTCTTTATAAAATATATTCTTCAGGTCAAACAAGCAATCATAGTACCATGGTACCAGATGACCCCATGTGACCGACAATGCGGTACTTTCTCTAAGGTCTACCACCTAAAGGCTGAATGAGAATAAACACACAACTCTCTTCAGGGAATTGTGTCTGCGTGTGTTAAACCTTTGCCCCACACTAAACCCCACCTCCTTTAAAAGGTCCCCACACATGTTTATCCGCAGGATTGTGGTTCGCTGCTCCTCTACAACATCTGGCAATAGTGACCATTCATTCAAATGAATAAGGAGCACAAGTAAAGCACACTAAGCAGCTGCAGTATACACACAGGCTGTTGACTTCCTGCCTTTTGGCCGCTTTGCTCCTGTCTCAAGGGGCGCATTGGACAATGAAAGGCCAGAATGCCATTACCTTTGATTTTTGACTTGCAAGATTAATGATTGTCAAGTCTGTGTTTACACAAAGGTGCCATGACTCTACAGGGGTGTCAGCTAAGGTTTGTAAGTTCTGCTTTTGTTCTACTTTAAGTTTGTCTCATTCCATAGTACACCATTTAAATCCAAATTAGAGACACTTCGAGACTTGAGTTACCAGTGCTTGTGCAATAATTATTCAAGCCACAACGACTGTGAAAAGTTGGAAGTTTTTGTGAAAGGAAAAAAAAAATGTCCAGATGGTTCTCCTACAGTAGGGGTCTGCAATCCGTGGCAGTATTCCTTGTGACTTTCCCAGGATTTACACCGACTCCGGATGCAGTCCGTTGCAGATGCAGTGTAGATGTTCCCTTGCGTTCCTCCCTACCAGCTCCATTTGTGTTTTGCAGCGGCATGGGTAACAACAAGGTTCGAAATACAAGACTGCGCGAGAATTATACAAAATGATGCAAGATCTCGAGAAAGACCCAAGAGTAGCCGAGATGAACCTATCGTGATCACGTGAAAACAACCAGGAAGTGTGATGTAGCGACTCTCCACCTGGATTTTTGGGCTGTAAATAAAATGTAAGTAGACTGTATGTCCTTAAATCATTTTTAACTAGAAAACCACTCAGAGCGCAGTTGTCCCTAGATATCTGTTAATGAAAGCGCTTTGAGTGGTCTTTGTGACTAGAAAAGCGCTATATAAGTGTAGGTTAGTTAGTTAGTTAGTTAGTTAGACCTCCGCCAAGCGCCACAGTTCCCCCCCATACAGTGTTTGTGTGTACGTTTTCAGATTCCTTGACCATGAAAACATATGACTAGCAATTGGATCGACAATGATAGGATTAGTGGTTCAGTAGTTATTCACGAAAATCGCATTTTCCGTAATGGCGGTTTTCTTGTGGACGGTGATCCGGATCACCACCAAAATCTAATCATCTGTAGGATATGCCATTTCTGACAATCTCTGAAAATTTCATGAAAATCCGTCCATAACTTTTTGAGTTATCTTGCTAACAAACAAACAGACCAACGCCAATGAACACATAACCTCCTTGGCGGAGGTAATGATCAAACGACTATTAAATACCGCGAGATATGTGGCATTTCCTTGCAGACTGAGATCCGGCATCTATCAAATATAGACTCGTTGCGTTTCATTAGCGAACCGAATTTGACAAGCCCGATCCTTTCCGCAGTGGTCCAAACCAGGTGGAGATTAGAAAATTAACGAGAATGGGAACTATTTGCTGTGGAGGCCAGATCACAGCCGTAACGTACTGCATCCAGAGTCACTGTAAATCCTGGGTTTGACTTCATTCACTCATATTTTTAACTGCTCAATCCTTTTCAGGTCCGGGGGTGGGGGGCGGTGGGGGTGGGTGGAGCCTATCCCAATTTCTTTTGGTGATAAGCAGGGTACACCCTGGACAAATTGCCAGTCCATCGCAGGGTCAACACAGAGACATTCACTCTCACATTCATACCAAAGACATGCCTAAGTACATTTTATCCCCAGTTGATGCCATTTAACCTGATATGCATGTCTTTGGACTGTGGGCAAAAACCCATGCAGACAGATCACTGTTGGCCACAGGTGGGTTAAAATCCAGGACCTTCTTGGTGTGAGGTGACGATGCTAACCACTGCACTACCAATCTGCTGATTTTGATTCCCAAATTCACAAAAAAAATGCAAATTTGAAAGAAAAAGTACTGGTGGTCATTTTAAAAACTTGCATTGTCCAGAGGTACAAATTTACATAAATATATTTGCAATTATACAAGAAAAAAAGATAAATTTTCATGGAAAGTTGCCAATTTACAAAAAACTGCACCATACATGTGTTTAAAAATTATGAAAACGGTTTCTGAAAACCTACTTTTACAAGTGCATGACGACAAAATAATAATAATAATAATGGAAATAGATGATAGTAAAATCTGCTTCTTCCCTCCGATCTTCACATAAAATTTGCCTTACCATATACACACTGATGGAGCTGCTCCTTGGTCATTAAAGAAAGCAAGACAATGAAACATTAATTCCTCAAACCAAGAACTCCAGTCCTTGGGACGCATGGGTTACAGTACATACTGTTGGTGGGCAACAAAAAAAGGTATGCATACACAGCTAAAAATAAGCCCCAAGATAAAATCCCAAGTTTTATGAGAAATTTTTCATATTTTAAGGAAAAGTTACATCTTACAGTTTTGTCAGGTAAAGAGTTGAAAGTTGCATGACTAAGAGTAATAAATAAATTCTCAGGTAACAAGCCTCAAACATGATTTCTGAGTCTATAAATTGCTAAACAAATCCTACAATAAAGGTTTCTGGTCCCTGTCCTAAAAGACATCAGAACTAGTCAGAGGTTATACGGTAAAAGACATTTAATGAGTTTAAAGGTTGACAATGCAAATCATTTCTTTAGGGATGTGATAGTACTCTAAAATTATGATGGAATCATGATAACAAATGTACTTGTCTCATTAGTTACACAGCATACAACTGTATACCAGTGTGGCAAAAATATCCAGAAGTACCAATGAGTTATGTCTCTGCACTGAAGCATCATGACTGACAAAAGACATAAGCAACTGTCTGAGTGCAGAATATTACATTAAAACTGTAGAAAGGGGTCATGTTTGAAATATGTAATCATTATAAATTCCCCTTATATAACCCGCTGACCGCACAAAAACAAATCTACACATGCACAAAAGCTCACCCTCTAAACACAATTACAATGAAGCAATGAGTCTTTCAGGAAGTGAAAGCTGCGATCAGTGCAGCAGAATGCCCCGCAGTCAACCTTGAGGTAACAAGAAAGACAAAACAGGTCAGTCACAGACAACCCTCCAAGAAAATAACCCTACTGACACTTGTTTCTTCACTGCATTTAAGGGCTCCTGAAACCAGGAAACTCCTGACCAAAAAGAAAAAAAAAAAAAATGAGTTAACACTTCCTGAGTGAAGCCTACACAAAGCCTACACAACAGCAGATTGGAGGGGTTAGGCACTCATATTTAGAGCATGACACAAACGCCAAGCTCAAACATGATTCACAAGATTGCAGATTAGGAGAGATTCTATTTATGACTGACAGATTTACATAAAGGCTAAGGTTACAGTCTGTTACAGTTTAAGGGTAAATTCAAATGCAAATGGAATCAAAGAAAAAAAAAAAAAGCTATGCCTAAACAAAGCTAAGCTACGCACATGTATGATTCTTAGTGAGAAGTCATTTATAGCAAATATCAACTCAAGGGCATTCAGAGAGTGCACACCTCTGCCAAGGTCCATCCGTTTGATTGTGAGCAGGATGACTGAAAAGCTACTGGACAGACTGATGAAATTTTCACCACAGGTGGCCCTTGGGCTACGGATGAACCCACTAGATTTTATAGGAGATCCAGGTCAGGATCGTTCCTCACTTTGGGTTTCATGATCAACTCCATTTAGGCACGAAATACACATTTTTAAGTGGTTATGGTTAGGTAACCATGGGAATCACCAGATGCTCCACGAGACGATGTTATGATACTTGAGCTGCAATGTGGTATCATGATCTTGTGATATGCTCAGTAGTGCAATATCATACTGTATACTGTGATTTTCCATTCTGATCTTTGCCTTGTCCAACTCCTGGCTAGCTCTCAGGAGTTACTTGCTTCCTGTGCTGACCTAACCAGACAGTGAGCATTTAGCACCATCTAGTGGACTAAAAAAAAAATCAATTGTTTTTTATTACTCTGGTATCTAAATAGGCAAGTTCTTATTTCAACAGTTATTTTTTGTCAAAGTATCATGATATTGGTGTCTCAGAATCGATACAGTATTGCTACCACAAAGTATCATGATATTACGCTGTATTGACCCCCCATCCCCAGGGCTAGGCAATACTTGCGATATTTAAGATTAAGGAAATGGCTAGGATAGGTAAGTAATGTATAAGTAATGGTGAGGGTCTATTTTATAGTTTGCAACTACTTTATATCATTATTTATACAACCACTAGAGGTCACTTGATGTCACAACATGCATATCACTCAAGACTGGCTGGTAAAAATGACCATACAGTGCATTATTTGTTGGAGGGCAGTGTCACAGATATATGTGCAAGAATAAAAATCTACTTTTTTAAAAATTCTCATATAGGCCTTCAATCTTTGCCAGCCTTTGAAATCCAGCCCAAACTTTCTGTGAGACCCTGTAACAATGTCATCCCAAGGATGCTAAGCCACGCTAAGCCCACACCCATCCAGCTGGGCTCTTATCAGTCGCCGTGGGCCCAGCTGCTCTCCGAGATTAGACCCAGGGAAGACCAAGACTCTTAAGAGCAAAGTCTACAGTGCCACTGAAGGCACGCTGACACACATTTTGAGGCATGGCAGCATTTCACACAAACCTAGTGGTTTTCCTACACATAGAGGATGTCGCAAGCCGTGTTCCCCCACCCACTCGCCGAAGCAGTTTCTCTTTCACGTGACAGCACGTGTTTCAACTGATTTTCCACAGTCATTTCACCATCTGCTAGTGCGAGACACTCCAGGTGAGCAGAACACCTTCAAGCAGCCCCAATTTCCCTCATTTGTGCCTTAATGAGCACACGCCTCAAAGATAATGCACAGTATTTGTGAATTTCACAGATCCATTGAGTAAAGCTACCCATACAGTACAACTTCCCAGTCGTGTTTGTCCCACAGAGGGTATTTGACAGAGCATAACCCTGCAGCCCATGTGTGTCTATGGAAACAACTTCACCAGAAGCAACAGCAGCAGGACAGCGTGTTCAGCGGCACGTGGCTCATTAATTAGTGAGAGGAGCCATACCAGCACCATTGTTTCATGCTTGAGCTGCAGCGACACATACACATGCATGGGCTGTTTCGAAGGAAGGGCAAGCATCTATAGACAAGCCAATGTAAAACACACATCCTATGACATACTTAATGTGCAGAAGTGCAACAGTCGCTTGTTGTACTTGCAACAGAAATATGACACAAGGTTCGGTGGTTATGAGTGAGCAACTTTTTGAGCAGCGTGTGCCACAGTGATACATAGGGTTGTCCCAAATACCAACTTTGGGGCTCTGAATATCAAGAGCAGTCCAGACGAACATCTGAATATTCTGTACAGTATGTTTTTCAGAAGTTTGGCTTTCATTATAAATGTGGGATGATTTCATGTAAATTTGCAACTTTTTCATAATTTTTTTCTTGTATTTCTAAACATTTTTCTCATAAAATTACCTTTTATGTGCATGTTTTTCTTTTTTAGGTCTTTTCTCATCAATCTGCAATTTTTGTCTTTTTCTCTGCCAATTTATTTAAGCAAACTTGTGACTCTTAAATTTTGCAACCATCATCAAGTTGCTATTTTTTTGTTTTGTAAATCTGTGGTTTGTCTCCTAAAAATCCGAGAGCACCTCCCTATAAAAATCACGCTTTAAAAATCATACGGCCATGTGTGTCACCTACACAGAATAATCTCGTTAAACTGTCACAGTCTTTAACCTCATTAAACAGAAAATCTGCTGTGTAAACAACCGCTTGCTGGCGTTCCTGTCTTAGTGTGCATGTTAACACAATAAGCGCACTAATTAAATTTTCTAAATAGATAATTTCTGCACTGACCGGCTCATGTGCACCAAGATTGCCAAGCAGTGTAAAGAGAATCCATTGTACTCATTTCCACTCCTATATTATCCTTGGACTCTGGAGTCATTTGCTGATGTTAATGTGTTTTTTTTTTTGTTTTTTGTTTTGTTTTTTTAAACAGGGCTCATTGTGAAACATTCATTTCAATAAACTTAAATGCAGCACAATTGATCTCATCTGAAGGATTATTCCCATTTTATAAAAGCTTAAACTGTTGTGGCATTATAAGCAGCAGGTGATTTGAGGAGGAATGGGGGGGCGGGGCGGGTGCTATCCCCCTTGTTAGCAAAAATGACCCAAAAGCACCCCCCCCCCGTTAACCTGCCATCCCCCCCCCCCAATTCAGATTCATTGGTGTAACCCCCCCCCATCCCCAACAATCTTGGAAAAAAAGAGAATCGTCCCCCAATATCATCATAAACTTTTCTATATCATGTTATATAACTGAATAAAATGACTGAACCACAATCCTAAGCAGAAATGCCAAAACATTCATCAAAAATCTGCATCTTTTTTCTCCTAAATTTGCAACTTTTGTCAATTTTTTTTTTTACCTTTTTCTTCAATTTTACAACTTGTTTCTCAAAAATCTATTTTTTTCCTGTAAAATTTCAACTTTTTTCTCTTAAATAAAAAATGTCATCATGTTTCTTATAAATGTGCACTTTTTTCATAGATTTGTGACTTTTTTCCTCATAAGTTTGCAACTGTTTTCTCAAATTTGCATTTTTTTCCCCTCTGAATTTTCAGCTTTTTTCTCGTAAATTTGCAGTGCTTATCTGGATGCTAATTAAATTTCTACCCTGTGTAATTAAATTGCAATTTGTGACTTTATTTTAACTGGCATCTATTATCATATCTTTGCACCTTTATTCTCGAAAATGTCTACCTAATTTACATTTATACCTTATGCTAAATTGGTGAATACCCCATCCTCTTGTTAAAAGATAGTCTACTACAACAGAAGGTAAAATGAAGTTTGTGTTCCATTTAATATTTTTTGTTGTTCTGTTGCAGACAGTCAATAATAATAATAAAAAAAAACAGTTCTCCTGTAAGGCAAGACTAACAACAACAGGACAGATGTGATGACTGCAGCAGTAAATTGCTGTCGATGAGATCTTTCTTTTGCAGCATTGCCACCATAAAGACGCGTACACGCTCAGCTCGATTTGCTATTTACACAGTCTCAAAGCTGGCGAGTTGTTTTTCTCCCAGTGGTGTCGTTCACCTTCACTGAAGGAGTCTTGGCAGGAGCGCAGCAACGCAATCAGGAGGTGTGAGCCATAAATGTAGCGGTATCAAAAATAATGTCTACATTTCCCCATCACACATAACCACCTTTTTTTTTTTTTTTCCAGTCCTTCGAACATCCTGATAAAGCAGCTGATTTCACTTGTGACAGGACTCATGCGTGGGATAACACAGTAGAGAGTAGCTCCTCTATCAACGACTAACAACTGAAAACATGTGCGGATCACCACATGAGGCCCTTCCCTCCCACAGACGAGCTGATTATTTGGAGATTTTGGAGCTGTTGGAGGAAGCAGTCGCACAATTTCCTCTCTGGGCCCCTTATCGGCTCCCACTCTGCCTCACTCCTCCTCCGTCTGACAGCTGCAGGTGTCCAGCCGTCCTCATCCAGATCACTCGGGGACAGGAGGCAGAAGCCCAAAGCATGGGTGACCGTGATGAGGTGACATCAGCTTTCAGAAAAGCTTGGCTGTGTTCTAGGTGGTACTTTGAGAGACATCTGAGCTAAATTGATACTTCTCAGCACCTCGATTCCTGTGCAAGCTTTAAAGACTATTTTCAGGCCAAAATGGCTTTCACCTTTGTTTTGTTTTTTTCATTAGATGTAACATTAGACTAGGGGTCTGGGGTCTGCAAGCTGTGGTTCCAGGGCCATGTGTGGCTCTTTTGCCCAAAACCAGTGGCTTTTTGTGGCTCTGACCACCCCCTCCCCCGCCTACAAAAAAACCCCTTTTACATCAAAGAAATCCACAATTTAACAGCAAAACTGTCTCAAACTTACATATAGGTGGAGCTGCAAATTTATGAGTAAAAAAGTTGCAAATTCATGAGAAAAGCAGGTAAGTTCATAAAAGTAAATTGATACAATTTCAAGAAAACAAAAACAGCTAACAGTTGCATCACGGTGTGGTATGGAAGCTGCACTGCCTCCTGTCGGAAGACACTATAACACACAGTGAAAGCAGCCAGCAAGATCATCGGTGCCCCTCTGCCCCCCCCCCCCCCCGACAGACATGTACCTCACCCGCCGAGCCATCAACAATGCAGGCGACAACTCCCACCCCTCACACTGCCTCTTCAGCCCCCTGCCCTCAGGGAAAAGGTACCAGAGCCTCCGGGCCTGCTCCACAAGACTGCCAAACAGCTTTGACCATCAGGCCATTAGGACCCTGAACTCTGTCCACCCCCACCGACCGTAACACACTCACCCGCACAATAACCGCCTCAGCTGTTGGCACAGAAAGACTGGCACTCCAACAGTAATACATTTGCTGCTGTGTGTCTCTGCACTTTAACTGCAACCATTTGCACAAATGCCATATCTGCTGCTGTCTGTCACTGCAATACTGACCATGTGCAGTCCTATCTGTCACCGTCTGCACCTACACTACCGCATTGAACTTGGTACTACAAATATTACTGCTCTACTTTTCTATATACAAGATTGCTGGGTCTCATTGTTTATCATTTCTCTTTATTTGCACTAAGGGAGGTCTTGGTCCATCTTTGTCACCATTTGCACTACAGGTAGCATTACTGCACATAGACTGCTGTTGTTTTTCCAGCCTTACTCCTTTTTCTTTTTTTATATTGTGCACACCACTGAAGAGAGAGAGAAATGCCATTTCAATTCTCCTATCGTGTACGTATAGTAATATTGACAAATAAAATTCTTTGAATCTAATTTACAGAGCAAGTAATTTTTAGAGAAAAGTTGAATACCAAAGAAAAAACTAAAGAAATATAAGAAAAAGAAATCAAAAAACAGTAACAAACTTGCAAATTCACAAGAAAAAAAGTGACTTAAGAATGATGCAGACAACATTCTGACTTCCGGCCAGAAGGTGTCACACTTACTCTTGCCCCAACTGGTTGACAAACATGACATCAGTCCAGTCATGCTATTACCTGTAACCGGCTGTAAGATCCTTACTGCCCATAGATATACTATATATATGTAAACACTAGATAGGACATGGCTAGCTGCCAGGCTAGTCATTTCCATATACATACTTACTTATACGATTCCAATAAATACAATGAACAAATCCCCTCCATGGATCACCACCTTATTGTGGCTGAGGGGTTTGTGTGCCCTAATGATCCCATGAGCGATGTTGGGGGCAGCTTGCCTCACTCGCGTAGGGTCTCCCAAGACAAATTGGTCGTGGGTGAAGGACCAGACCAAGAATGGTCCAGTAGATACCGATGAAAAAAAATTACATCAAGGACTGAGTGTGCCCAAGGGAGCCACATGGGTCTGCCCTCCAGTGGACACACCATCTGCAACAGGAGTCATGGGGATCAAGGTGCTGTGTGAACCAGGCAGCAGTCTGGGCTATTCTACTTGGACTGCCCCCCCACCCCCACCCCCACCTCCCCAATAAGCGGTTGACCATTCTGCAGCACCATTCTGAAAGCATATGATGGGAGATTTAAAGACATCTTCCAGGACATCTTTGAAAAAAATTACAAGCCAGAATTTGACAAGCTGAAAATCTGGTATGAGCAGGATGGATAAACAATTGTTTGTGTATCCTGTTACCACAATGCTGCAGGTGCTGTCAACCATTATAATTACCTACAGAATATGGCCCCTCCATTTGCCATGTCCTGTAGTCTCATCATCCAACTGCTCAAATGTACATATTATGATTATTTCAGACCTGTAAAAATTCTTTAAAGTATGTATATATATATATATATATATATATATACAGTATGTATATATATATATATATATATATATATATAGTGGGGCAAAAAAGTATTTAGTCAGCCACCAATTGTGCAAGTTCTCCCACTGTAAAAGATGAGAGAGGTCTCCAATTTTCATCATAGGTATACCTCAACTATGAGAGACAAAATGAGGAAAAAAAAATAAATCCAGAAAATCACATTGTCTGATTTTTAAAGAATTTATTTGCAAATTATGGTGTAAAATAAGTATTTGGTCAATAACAAAAGTTCATCTCAAAACTTTGTTATATACCCTTTGTTGGCAATGACAGAGGTCAAACGTTTTCTGTAAGTCTTCACAACGTTTTCGCACACTGTTGCTGGTATTTTGGCCCATTCCTCCATGCAGATCTCCTCTAGAGCAGTGATGTTTTGGGGCTGTCGCTGGGCAACATGGACTTTCAACTCCCTTCAAAGATTTTCTATGGGGTTGAGATCTGGAGACTGGCTAGGCCACTCCAGGACCTTGAAATGCTTCTTACGAAGCCACTCCTTCGTTGCCCGGGCGGTGTGGTTGGGATCATTGTCATGCTGAAAGACCCAGCCACGTTTCATCTTCAATGCCCTTGCTGATGGAAGGAGGTTTTCACTGAAAATCTCACGATACATGGCCCCATTCATTCTTTCCTTTACACGGATCAGTCGACCTGGTCCCTTTGCAGAAAAACAGCCCCAAAGCATGATGTTTCCACCCCCATGCTTCACAGTAGGTATGGTGTTCTTTGGATGCAACGACAAGTTAAGTTTTTACCAAAAAGTTCTGTTTTGGTTTCATCTGACCATATGACATTCTCCCAATCCTCTTCTGGATCATCCAAATGCTCTCTAGCAAACTTCAGACGGGCCTGGACATGTACTGGCTTAAGCAGGGGGACACGTCTGGCACTGCAGGATTTGAGTCCCTGGCGGCGTAGTGTGTTACTGATGGTAGCCTTTGTTACTTTGGTCCCAGCTCTCTGCAGGTCATTCACTAGGTCCCCCTGTGTGGTTCTGGGATTTCTGCTTACCGTACTCGTGATCATTTTGACCCCACAGGGTGAGATCTTGCGTGGAGCCCCAGATCAAGGAAGATTATCAGTGGTCTTGTATGTCTTCCATTTTCTAATAATTGCTCCCACAGTTGATTTCTTCACACCAAGCTGCTTACCTGTTGCAGATTCAGTCTTCCCAGCCTGGTGCAGGTCTACAATTTTGTTTCTGGTGTCCTTTGACAGCTCTTTGGTCTTGGCCATAGTGGAGTTTGGAGTCTGACTGTTTGAGGTTGTGGACAGGTGTCTTTTATACTGATAACGAGTTCAAACAGGTGCCATTAATACAGGTAACGAGTGGAGGACAGAGGAGCCTCTCAAAGAAGAAGTTACAGGTCTGTGAGAGCCAGAAATCTTGCTTGTTTGTAGGTGACCAAATACTTATTTTCCACCATAATTTGCAAATAAATTCTTTCAAAATCAGATAATGTGATTTTCTGGATTTTTTTTTCTCATTTTGTCTCTCATAGTTGAGGTATACCTATGATGAAAATTGGAGACCTCTCATCTTTTAAGTGGGATAACTTGCACAATTGGTGGCTGACTAAATACTTTTTTGCCCCACTGTGTGTATATATACGTTTATTAAAGAATATAAACACTAATTCTGCCTCTTTCTAAATATTTTGTTGATGTATTTTTTTTAATATTTGTTTTTGTGAAAATATCATTTACTTCATCCTTAATGAGGGAAAATATGCTAGTTATATCACATTTATAGGATTTTTTAAAAAAAAAACTTTTCCCTATAAATATGCTATTTTTCCAAGTATTTTTTCCCATTAATTCACAGGGTTTTCCCCTCAAATTTCCATTTTTTCTTAGATTTGTTTTACATATTAAGAGAAGCTGCAAATATACGAGAAAAGCCACCAATTTATGAAGAAAAACATCCTGACATAACAGGAAAAAATTAAAAAAAAAATAATAATCATATATTGATAGGGGAAATTTTTTTAAGAGGAAAAAAAGCAAAATTTTAGGAGAATAAAATGTTTTCCCCCCTTGTCCTGTCAAGCAGCTAAGTGAGCAGAATAGAAGTCTGCTTTCCTTATTGTGCCAAACAGATTTACTTTGCCAAAAGGAGCTTTATACTGTATAGTACATATACAGTACGGTGCTGTGAAAAAGTATTTGCCCCTTCCTGATTTCTTATATTTTTGCATATTTGTTACACCTAAATGTTTCAGATCAAACAAATTTTAATATTAAACAAAGATAACCTGAGTAAATATAAAATGCAGTTTTTATTTATTAAGGGAAAAAAGCTATCCAAACCTACCTGGCCCTATGTGAAAAAGTAATTGCCCCTGAAACTTAATAACTGATTGTGCCACAATTGGTGCCAACAACTGGCAATGCGTCTTTTACATCACTATTGAGGAATTTTAGATTAGATTCAACTTTATTGTCATTACACATGTATGAATACAAGGTAACGAAACACAGTTTAGCATCCAATCAGAAGTGCAAAGGACAGCAGTGCAGTATATACAGTAATTGACAGTATGTGCAATTTAAGCAAATATATGCAGATAGGTCAGTGTAGAAAGTTAAGAGTACCGTTATGTGCAAATAATGTGCAGAGTGCAGACCCACTCTTCTGTGCAGAATTGTTTAAATTCAGTCACATTGGAGGGCTTCATGACCTGATGGTTGGACATTCTCCTTCAGGATTTTTTGGTCAAGAGCAGAATTCATGGTTCCATCAATTAGGGCAAGTTATCCGGGTCCTGAAGCAGCAAAGCAGCCTCACACCATGACACTACCACCACCATGTTTGACTGTTGATGCAATGTTCTTTTTATGAAATTCTGTGTTAGTTTTATGCCAGACAGAACAGGACACACATCTTCCAAAAAGTTCCAACTTTTGTCTCGTCAGTCCCCAGAATATTTCCCCAAAAGTCTTGAGGATCATCTAGATCAGGGGTCACCAACGCGGTGCCCGCGGGCACCATGTCGCCCGCAAGGACCACATGAGTCGCCCGCAGGCCTGTTCTAAAAATAGCACAACTCGCAAGTGAGCTGCGTCTAAGATGTAATTTTTTCTGCCGCTATTTTTTAAAATCACACTTGCATTTATATAGATTTTAAAATGACAATGTCTTAAAAATAAAAAAAATGAAAATATGTTTATTATACATAAAGTTAAGGTGAACTCTGACCTAGTTCAAAGGTCAGTATTGTGCACATGACAAAACCTTCGCGCTGGAGAGTAAGCTAGCGGGCAGTGAAGATGGTGAGCAGAGTGCTGTTTCCTAGCCCAAAAACATGGCAAAAAAAAGACAGAAAATTTATCATTTTCAAAGTGAGCGGGAGGAAGAGTTCTTTTTTACTACCGTGAAAGGAAGCTGCGTGTGTTTCATTTGTGGGGCGACGGCGAAGCGGCACTTCAACGCGTCATGAAACTGCTGCCCACTCTTTTTTTTTTTTTTTTGTACCCGTAGGTAGATTTGTTCTGCAGTCCGGTGACAAGCCACCAACTGCCGGTCGCAAGCGCCCCTTAACTCCCTAACCTGCATGTTTTTGGCATGTGGGAGGAAACCCACGCAAACATGGGGAGAACATATCACTGTTGGCTGGGGGCAGGGATCGAACCCACGATCCCCGCGATCCCCCGGCCGAGGGTAAACTGTGCTGCCGCGGTGCTAACCACTGCGCCACCGTGCATATTAGCACTCTCAGTGCTTGTTTAGTTTCTTCTCATGAAAGGACAGCGCTGGTTATTACTCCAGCATGATTGTTGGCAAGAACTGTATGGATATAATTCCAGTGAAGAAGAACACACAAAAGTGTGTTTATTAAATGTAACAGATTTTGAGCAGAATTGCAGCAGATTTGTTCAGTTAAAAATGTGATAAGATTTATTTAATATGGAAGTTGATTTTTCTTAAATGTTGCATAACTTTTTCAAACATGGTTCAACATAGTTCATGAATTTTTAAAAGGGTTTAGTTTTTTATGGTTAAAAGGGACTGGTGAAAACTGGACATTTTTTTAATGAAATGTAGAAGTGATCATCTGAACAATTGCTGAGATTAATAAAAATAAAGTGTTGAATATTGATCTTGTCTGTTACCCACTCTAAGTTATTGATAATTATTTATTTATGTGTGTGTGTGTGTGTGTGTGTGTGTGTGTGTGTATATATACAATTTGTTATTTTAGAGGAGTGTGTCAAGCTGGTGCCCTTCACATGACTCGATACCCATGAAGTAGCTCTTGGTTTCAAAAAGGTTGGTGACCCCTGATCTAGATGTTTTCTGGCAAACATGAGACGAGTCTGTGTTCTTTTTGTCCAGCAGCAGTTTTTGTCTTGGAATTCTCCCATGGATGCCATTTTTGCCCAGTCTCTTTCTTATTGTTCCATCACGGACCAGTGTTCAAACTGAGGCAAGTGAGGCCTGCAGTTCTTTAGACGTTGTTTTGGGTTTCTGTTTCTCATCTGTTCTTGAATTTGTTTAGATCACAGTGGGATGTGTTGCTTTTTGAAATCTTTTAGCCTACCTCAGGTTGTCAGACAGGTTCTATTTAAGTGATTTCTTGATTCAACAAGCCTGGTAGTAATCAGGCTTGGGTGTAGCTACTGAAACTGAACTCAGTTTTCCAAAAAATGTGGTTAATCACAGTTAATTCATGATGTAACAAGAGAGGCAATTACTTTTTCCACATAGGGCCAGGTAGGTTTGGATAGGTTTTTTTTTTCCCTTTAATAAATGAAACCATCATTTGAAAACTGCATTTTGTATTTATTCAGATTATCTTTGTCTGATATTAAAATTTGTTTGATGATCTGAAACGTTGAAGTGTGACAAATACACAAAAATATAAGAAATCAAGAAGGGGTAAATACTTTTTCACAGCACTATATATGTACTGAATATTATTTAGAAACTCCTCTTGTAATAACTTAATACTTTAAATTGTTTTACCCATGAAGGACCTGACAGGGAGGTAATAATAAAACATTTTTAAGGGAAATAAACTTCAAATTCAAGAGGGGAAAAACACCTGCTGACTACTAATGCAGACAATCCAGTTTATACCAATTATTCAGCTGTTTTATTCTCTTAACACCTAAATATGTTTTGCAATTTATCTTTTTAAATTTCTAAATTTGCTCAAATGGCTCTTCACATAAAAGAGGTCCTCATCCGCTGATTTACATCATCAAAATGAAAAGAAAGCAGCCCCTAATCGATTGAAACAACATTTGAAGGAGAAAGCGAGCCTTGGGAGGTGGACTCTCCCCATCACCGTCCCCACATGGATGTGAACTGTCCAGCAAAAACAAAATACCTAAACAAGGTGGAGTTCTCTGAAAACACTGCATTTTCTGTTCGGCGCAGAGCCCTGCTTTAAGCATCACTTCTTCCACTGAAGCCCCGGCCATGTCACAGAGCTTCACTGTGCTCCACTGGGCTGCAGCGAGCACACACCGAGGGGACTGTGGCCCCGCTGTGCACGGGGCACTGACCAGCTTTCTGAATAACTCCTCTGAGCCAAAAGTGCCGCTGCTGCTGGGAAATTGAGAGGAAGGACTAATGGACAGAGGTGGGCAGAACAGAAGGAAAACAAGCTTCTAGTAAAAGTAGTGTTACCTTGTGATTAACGTTGTCACAAAGACAGTTACCTGAGAAAAAATATTAGAAAAAGTTGCTTGAGTAACAACTTTATTTTTGCAAAATTTGTGACCTTTTCCCCTCATAAATTTGCTGATTTTTTCCTCTTTGATGTGAATTTCTCATGAATTTAGTACTTTTCCTAAAAAAAATTCCTTTTTTACTCAACATTTTCACCCTTTTTATGTAAATTTGCAACTTTCCCCCTCAAATTTGTTTTTCTCAACATTTTTCTTGTATATTTGATACTATTCCAAGTTTTTCCCATAAAATTGAAACATTTTTTCTTGTAAATATCCAATTTTACTTTTTACTTTAAATTTATGACTTTGTGATCAATTTCTGATCTTTACATGAAGTTGCAGCATTTTATTAGCAAATTAGCAACTTTTGTCTCAAAGATGCGGGAGGATTTTTTTCTCATCTCCTCCAAGGATGTTAATATTTTGATGCTGTCTGTTTTTGTTCGTTAGCGGGACTACGCAAACAAAATCTACTGGATGGATTTTGATTAAATTTTCCAGACAGGTAGCCCTTGCACTATGGATGAACCCATTAGATGTTGGAGGTGATCCGGGTCAAGATGCGGATTCTGGGTCACTTTTTCCTCATTCTTTAACATTGCGAGATCAGGCCTCGGCAGAGGTGTGACGTACCCTTATCCCCGCCCTTTTGAGGGCGTGGAGGGTGAAACTGGACATCCTGGCAGAAGTAAAAACAGTATCTGTCACAGGTCTGTGGTGGACCACTCCCAGTTACACGGGGTGAGACTGGACATCCTGGCAGATAAGCACATCTGTCCAAAGGTCTGTGGTGGACTTTTGCCAGATGGTACATCGTGACATGCACTACACAAAGAGCAGAGATAAACAAACCTATCATCTGGTCAGTCACTGCAACAGATACTGGTGTCAGTTTGTCTTGGCCTGTCCTTGCCACTGATAATACCTTCATAGTGTTAAGAGGGGGAAAAAATAAATTTCTAGCCATTTTTCAAACCAGTGACATCAAAAGTAGCTGGAAAAAGCACAAGCTCATGAACTGGTTTTCTTCAAAAATATACTGAACAAAGTGTTAAGTGCACGTGCTGAGTAAATCTATTACTCATAAAGAGAAAAGCATAGGAGGCTTAAAACTTTTACAGCACTCTTTGTTTGCCAGTGGAAGTCTGGAGCAGCAGCATAGTTCTGGGTATTGGTCACGTCTCAGTAACGCTGTGGTGAAGCATCCGCAGGTGACCGAGAGGAGCCACACCCCAAATATGTAAGGCGTCTTCACAGGGCACAAACTATGCGAGGTCACCATGGACTTACAAAGAGATTAAGAAGATTTTTCTCCCCTGACGGACAAGGAACGGGTTCCAGTACCCAAGAGGCTCACAGAAGTCTCCCAGGTGTGCCCCAGCCACACTCACCTTGTAGACCTTTCCGAACGCGCCGTCTCCCAGCTCTCCAACGATCTCCCACAGGTCGTTAGGGTTGATGTCCCGGTGGACGTGCTCGTACTGTTTGACTTTCTTTTTAATTTCGATGGTGGGCAAACGAAAGATTTTACTTAATTTACCGAATGCCATTTTAACCACTGCGTCAATTCAGCAACTTATTAAAAAAAAAAAAAAAAAAAAACTATGGCGAGCTCTAAACAGAGACCATCACGCACGCAAAGAGGCGCAGTCCTTTAAAAGTAAAACCTTATCTGCCAATTCAGTCTTCACCAGTCGCGTCCTTGAGAAAAGAGAGAAAAAAAATGAGTGAGGAAAAAGTTAATCTACTCCATCCATTTCAACCGTGAGCTCTGACGTGAAAACGTGCCATAATCCACTTAAAACGCCGCGGTTAAGTGCCGGGTCCCCCGGTGACCACCTGCTGCCGAGCACCCGCTCTGTGAGTCGCTCTGCTCGCGTCTGTCTGTGGGCAACTTGTTGATTCAAATTGGGCGAAAAAGCCCCACCCCGTTTCCTCAGCAACGCCCCCACTGCCGTCAAGGAAATGTAGTCCTTCACCCCCGGCCAGTCCGGCTGTCTTCATACTGCTGATAAGATAAAAGGACTTCATATCCGGGTTGGTTCTGGGCGGGTCCCCCAGCTTCAGCAGCTGTTAAGAGACCCTAACCGTGTGGAGCCTATTGCGGTGCTATTTCATTTCACATTTCACTTATATGTTTATTGATAATAGCTAGAAGGTTGCCTGTTATTAAAAAAAAACATTATAATGAATCCCTTTAGTTTAAATTTAGTGGTTTAGTGAAAAATTTAAATGTGTTAATTAGTATTCTTGCACTGGTTTAATTTCTGATTTCCTCCAAGTAACCCTCATGTATATTTTCTTATGTAAAAATTAGACGGAGACACCGCCCTCTAGTGGCCACAACCGCACAACACAGACTGAGAACAAGGCCGTCCTACAAACCAAGGGGTCTGCAACTTGCGGCGCCAACGCCTGACATTTACTTAATAACATTGTACGTCAGTAAGCTTTTCACAAGTAATTATTGCAGGATACCTTTTATTCTCCATTGAGCACATTTTTGAAGCAAAACTTGTACTTACTCTAGTACATTTGGTTCTACTCTGATGCTGTGTTTGAAATGCCCACTCATTCACTATATAGTGCACTAATTTCAGTTGACTCCCCATTTAAATGTGTGTGCATCGATAAATGTTATCAGCATGTTTCTGAAGTTCTGTTCAATATATTTATGCACTAAATAATCTGTTGCTGATTGCTTATGTTGCCTCCTCAGTTGTTGTATTTCAAAATCCACTAGTGGCATCTTAAACAGCCATGGAGGAATAACAGACCACAGGACCATTGGGCTAAAATCCATGTGTTTTAATCCTGCCTGCTCAGCAATGGCATCACTTATCCATCCAAAGCTACTAATGTTGGACTCATTGTGTTCCCAGCAATCATTAGGAATAGCTTTTGCAGGATGTGACCTCTTATGCACCTTCAAGTTGATCCAGTATGCCAGTATTAATTTGGTTCTTCTTAATCTTAATTGCATTTCACCTGTCTCTACTTGGATCGCTGATACTGGAGAAATTTTAAATGCACCACAACATATCCTAAGAGCCTTTGTCTGCTCTATGTCCAGTTGGTTCAGGTGACAATTAGCAGTCGACATGAACGCAACACATCTTTACTCTAGTGTCGCTCTCATTAGTCCTCGAAACACCCTCAACAGAGAGGCCCTAGAGGTCCCCCAGTCCCGTCCTGCCAGACATCTCAAAATATTATTTAATTTCTTACATTTTCCTTTAGTTTTTCCAATATGCTGCTTCCAGGTTAGTTTTCATCAAATAACACACCTAAATACCAAACTAAATATCTGGTCAGTCACTGCAACAGATACTGGAGTCAGTTTGTCTTGGCCTGTCCTTGCCACTGATAATATCTCTATCTGTCAAGAATGAGCTGCTAGTCCAGCAAAAGCTAGCAGTACTCAAATACTTTGTAAGCAGTTTCATGAAATGGTCAGTCAGAAAGCAACTCATACCGGCTGGTTCCAAGGACCCTACAACTGGTCGTAGTAGAGCTGCGGTATACATTCCTCAGTGTAAAATATCTATCAATAAAAGAACCAGTAATCACTTATCAGTATACACAGTTGAGCTAGTTGCCATTATATTAGCTCTACAGTGGTTGGAGAGAAATTATAGGAATAATAGTCATTGCTTCAGATAGTTGGGCAGCTCTCAAGATTCAGTCACTGCAGTCATGTAGGCAGGACCTAGTTGTAGAAATCCACTCCTTAATTTACAGCCTCTACAGTAAAGGTCAGTCAGTAAACTTTCTTTGGGTTCCAGCCCATGTTGGAATAGAGGGTAATGAGGATGTGGACTTATTAGCAAAACAATCATTGAAATTTGAGTTGGTTGATCTGCAGATCTCACCGTAAGGCAGAAGGCAAATCAATAATTAAAAAGTATAGTGGAAAAGTGGCAAGAATATTGGGGCTCAACAGATACAGGAAGATATCTTTATGACATTCAGAAGCAGGTGGACTCTGGAATGGGAGTTGGCAGAAACAGGAAAGAGGAGATACTCATCACCCCATTAGGAATATGACATACTACTTTGAACCAGACACTACATTGAATAGGTAAACACCCAACTGGCAGCTGTGCACATTATGGTTCTCCGGAAACAGTTCAGCACGTTTTGTTGGAATGTCAGGGATACCAGGAACAAAGGAAACATCTGATTGCAGTAATGGAAAGGGCTAATTTAAGTTTTGGTTTGGAAAACATGTTAGGAACCTCAGTCAAAGAAATACATGTAGCTCTAAATATTTAAGTGCAACTGGATTAATTAAAATATTTTTTTTTCTGCCATTCTCTTGTCCACACTCCAACCCGGTGGGTGGTGGTGGTGCACCTGTGGGCTGGTTGCCAGCCAGCAATCAGATCTAAAAGAAGAAGAAGAAGAGTGATATAAACACTGACGGAGGTGACGACAACAAAACCTGGAATGCTGTTGTTGACTGTTACGACGTGAGCTGTGAGTGTGAAATCAAAACATCACAAAGCTATGAGGAAAATGTCATAAAGCTAAAGGAAAATGTCACAAAGTGATGAGTTTAAAGTCACAAAGCTATGAGGATTATGTCATAAAGCTGTGAGGAGGACGTCACAAAGCTGTGAGGACATCATCACAAAGCTGTGAGGACATCGTCACAAAGCGATGAGGACAGTGTCACAAAGCGATAAGAGGAAGACGTCACAGAGCTGGGAGGAAAAACGTCACAGAGCTATGAGTAAGACGTCACAGAGCTATCAGGAAAACATCACAAAACTATGAGGAAAATTTACAAAGCTATGAGGAAAACATAATCAAGTCAGTGGTGGTAATGCGCCTTTGAGCTGGTTGCCAACCGTTGCCAATCAAATCTAAGAGAAGAAGACGACGTTGCAGGGCTATGAGGAAACCGTCACAGAGCTATGAGGAAGGCATCACAGAACTGTGGGGAGGACGTCATAAAGCTATGAGGAGAACGTCGCAGAGCTATGAGGAAAGCGTCACAAAGCAATGAGGAAAACATAATCAAGTCTGTGGCGGTAATGCACTTTTGAGCTGGTTGCCAACCGCCAATCAGATCTAAGAGAAGAAGAAGATGTTCAGAACTCCTTGTGCAGGGATGTAGAGTGATGATGATCAGGTCAGTGGCGGTGGTGCACCTGTGGGCTGGTTGCCAACCACCAATCAGGTCTAAAAGAAGAAGAAGATGCTATGAAGAAATTGTCACAAAGCTATGAGGAAAACGTCACAAAGCTATAAGGAAAAATATAATCAAGTCAGTGGCAGGAATGCACCTTTGAGCTGGTTGCCAACCGCCAATCAAATTAACAGAAGAAGAAGAATGCTCGAACCTGAGGTGTTTCATCTTCACGGCATCTTTTCTTCTTCTCTCGGTTACTGGTGGATAGCAAACAACTGAAAGGTGCATACCACCACATACTGTACAACAGTGTGTAACATGTCATCTGAGCCCGAACCCTAAATTCTATGACTTAATCCTGTGTTATTTGAAAAAGAGAAAAGATCCCTTCTCGTGATTCTTATTGCCTCTCCATCTCCATCTGTCCCCAGAATCCCAGTTAAATCCCATTCCCTACCGGCCTCTTGAACTTCATTTTCCATAGGATGGCCTATCCCTATGATCTCTGCCTGAACATCGTAGGATGTCCTATGAACTCAAGCGTCATAGGATGACAAATGTGTCTTTATGATGTCACAGACCACAGAGATCATAGGACGATTTGTCTTTATGATGTCACACATAGATTTGTCTTATGTGTCTATGTGCATAGGATGCCTGAGTTCATAGGACGATTTGTCTTGACGACAACTGCTGCACATCAGAAAAGATGCCATGGAGAGGCAATAAGAATCACGAGAAGGGCTCTTTTCTCTTTTTTAAATAACACAGGATTAAGTCATAGAATTTAGGGGTCGGGCTCAGATGACATAATGTTACACACTCTTGTACAGTAGGTGGCGGTATGCACCTTTCAGTTGTTTGCTATGTGCCAGTAACCGAGAGAAGAAAAAGAAGAAACACCTGAGGTTCCAGCTGTACACCACACCCGTCTGAGACAGGAGGACACCCTTCACCAGCATAGGGTACAGTATCTCACAAAAGTGAGTACACCCCTCACATTTTTGTAAATATTTCATTATATCTTTTCATGGGACAACACTGAAGATATGACACTTTGATACAATGTAAAGTAGTCAATGTACAGCTTGTATAACAGTGTAAATTTGTTGTCCCCTCAAAATAACTCAACACACAGCCATTAATGTCTAAACCGCTGGCAACAAAAGTGATTGCACCCCTAGTGAAAATGTCCAAATTGTGCCCAAAGTGTCAATATTTTGTGTGGCCACCATTAATTTCCAGCACTGCTGTAACTCTCTTGGGCATGGAGTTCACTAGAGCTTCACAGGTTGCCACTGGAATCATCTTCCACTCCTCCATGATGACATCATGATATTAGAGACCTTGTGCTCATCAGCCTTCCATTTGAGGATGCCCCATAGATGCTCAATAGGGTTTAGGTCTGGACATGTGCTTGACCAGTCTATCACCTTTACCCTCAGTTTCTTTAGCAAGGCAGAGGTCATGTTGGAGGTGTGTTTGGGGTCGTTAACATGTTGGAATACTGCCCTGCGGCCCAGTTTCCGAAGGAAGGGGATCATGCTCTGCTTCAGTATGTCACAGTACATGTTGGCGTTCATGGTTCCCTCAATGAACTGTAGCTTCCCAATGCCGGCAGCACTCATGCAGCCCCAAACCATGACAATCCTACCACCATGCTTGACTGTAGGCAAGCACTCATGCAGCCCCAAACCATGACAATCCTACCACCATGCTTGACTGTAGGCAAGACACATTTGTCTTTGTACTCCTCACCTGGATGCTGTCACACACACTTGACACCATCGGAACCAAATAAGTTTATCTTGGTCTCATCAGACCACAGGACATGATTCCAGTAATCCATGTCCTTAGTCTGTTTGTCTTCAGCAAACTGTTTGCAGGCTTTCTTGTACATCATCTTTAAAAGAAGCTTCCTTCTGGATGACAGGCATGCAGACCAATTTGATGCAGTATGCAGCGTATGGTCTGAGCACTGACAGGCTGACCCCCCACCCCTTCAACCTCTGCAGCAATGCTGGCAGCACTCATATGTCTATTTTCAAAAGACTGTACCCTGTCTCTCGCCCAAAGATGCTGGGATAGGCTCCATCCCCCCCTGCAACCCGAAAAGGATTAAGCGGAAGAAGATGGATGGATGGATGGAACCCCTGGATATGACGCTGAGCATGTGCACTCAACTTCTTTGTTCGACCATGGCGAGGCCTGTTCTGAGTGGAACCTGTCCTGTTGAACTGCTGTATGGTCTTGGCCACCGTGCTGCAGCTCAGTTTCAGGGTGCTGGCAATCTTCTTATAGCCTAGGCCATCTTTATGTAGAGCAACAATTCTTTTTTTTGAGATCTTCAGAGAGTTCTTTGCCATGAGGTGCCATGTTGAACTTCCAGTGACCAGTATGCGAGACTGTGAGAGCGACACCAAATTTAACACACCTGCTCCCCATTCACACCTAAGACCTTGTAACATTAATGAGTCACATGACAACGGGGAGGGAAAATGGCTAATTGGGCACAATTTGGACATTTTCACTTGGGGTGTACTCACTTTTGTTGCCAGCGGTTTAGACATTAATGGCTGTGTATTGAGTTATTTTGAGGGGACAGCAAATTTACACTGTTATACAAGCTGTACACTGACTACTTTACATTGTATCAAAGTGTCATATCTTCAGTGTTGTCCCATGAAAAGATATAATGAAATATTTACAAAAATGTGAGGGGTGTACTCACTTTTGTGAGATACTGTATTATCCAATGAGTACAGAGTCAATCCGAAACCCCGCCGACACTTCTAGAAGCCAGAGTGTAAGGAGAGAGCATAACTAAACTTTTACTGATAAAAATTACATATTTTGACTGAACAGCTCCACACTCGGGGATACACACCCTCCTAACTGTCATGATGGGATTTGGACACAATGTGCGGCGTGATGACGTGGCCGGCTGGTGGCGTTACCATGCCTACATATATGGGGGAGTGTCCACCATTACAGGCTCTCTTGCCCTGATGACTCCGTGTGATACAACATGTAGTGTATTGTTGGCAGTTCCTTAATAAAGCCCAGTTCCAGTGCAGCATCCTCGTCCGTCTCTTTTATGCCAGGTTTGTGGACAACATTTGACAACAGAGGATTAACCATAGAGGTGTGTGTAACACCGCTGCGGCCTTTCCTTGAGCTCCCAAGAGAACCATCAGTTCCATGGCCACGTTGGCTGGAAGTGTTCAAAACTATTACAGCGTTGGACCTGGGAAAGCTAAACAAGGTGACGCGAGCACTGCTTGTCCACAACCTAGGCTTAGAGGGCCAACAGATTCTCCAGATGCTCAGCGCAACAAACTTGTATGAGGAAGTTGTAGAGATGCTAGCTTAACTATTTCACCATGCTGGACATGATGGTACAACGGATTTGCTTTCACCAGAGACACCAAAGAGTGGGTGAGCCAATTCAACAGTTCGTCGCTGACCTAAGGCAGTTAGTTGGTGTGTGCCGTTTTGGGCCATTGGAGAACGAGATGATGCGGGACCAATTGGCCAAACACACATGTAATGCTGGGCTACAAGCTAGGTTGCTAATGGCGCCTAATGACTTGATGAAGCAAGATGGCAACAAAGATGCTTGGTTCAGCCTGGGCCAGTATGAAAACTATTGCAGGCCTTCAGAGCACAGAGTGCAGTAATCGTGTGTTTTTAGATGGTTTTAGTTAAGACACAGAGCTGGCTAATTCCCTTAATTGTTTTTATGGTCGTTTTGATTCCTTTGATCTTAGCACAGAAACCCATGATTTGAAACAGAAATTCAAAGACAATCAGGATGTTAAAAGGGCGTTCTGTGCTGTAAAAGTGAACAAAAGTCAGGGCCCTGATAATATATGTGGGGGCTTGGTAAAGTCCTGTGCACATGAACTGAGTCCTATGTTTCACTACATTTTCAATAAGTCCTTACAGACACAACATGTGCCTAAGATCTGGAAAGATGCCGTGGTTGTCCCCGTTCCAAAATCCAGCTGTCCTAAAATGGTAAATGATTTTAGACCAGTTGCTTTGACTTCAATTTTAATGAAAATTTTTGAAAAACTGGTCAGATTTGAGGTCCTAAAGCAGACTGAGAATGCATTGGATCCTTTGCAGTTTGCCTATAGGCCTCACAGAGGAGTGGAGGATGCCACTGTCACTCTGTTTAACATGCTTTTTAAACATCTGGATTTTAATGGGACACACGCCAGGCTTTTATTTATGGACTTTTCTTCCGCCTTTAATACAATCCAACCTCAATATTTTAGTTGAAAGGCTCCTGCAACAATTTGATTTGAGTAATAATCTGGTGGGTTGGATTCTGGATTTTTTTAACCAACAGGACACAGAGAGTAAGGGTCAATGGTACATTGTCTGACCAAAAGTGTTCTTCTACTGGCTCTCCTCAGGGGTGTGTGTTGTCACCACTGCTCTTCATCCTGTACACAAACGTGTGTCGGAGCAGACATGACAACAGACACATTATAAAGTATGCTGATGATTCAGTTATTGTCAGTCTCCTCCAGGATGGTGAGAGTGTCCACACTGGTGTGAGGATTCCTACCTGCAGCTGAATACGACAAAAACTAAAGATATGATTACTGACTTTAGGAGGAAAACTCCCAGGCACAAAGTTACTGTAGTAAAAGGCCAGGCCACTGAATGTGTACAATCCTACAAATATCTTGGGACGATTATTGATAGTAATTTAAACTTTGAAGAGAACTGTGAAAGAGTGTGCAAAAAGGGTCAGCAGCATTTGCATTGTTTAAAGAAACTTGTGTAACGGACTCGAACTAGTCAGCTACATTAAAATAACAAAATAAAATAAATCTTGGCCGATGCAGAGAAGTAGACGTCAGGCAGGATCTCGATCAGTCAGTAGTCTGTTTATTTCTGAAACAGATTGGGGCAGACAATTTACACATGACACGGGAATGGGGACAAGTGCTGGCATTCCCCTTCCCAGGCTTCCAGCGTGTGAGCAAGTTCCCAGATGTGTCACACTAATTATCGCCCCATCAGAAACACTTGACATATTTACAACACGGACATTTTGGGAAGTTCATTACTGCAGGAACATATTTATTCTTAAGACTACTACACTTGTGTGACAGAGATCATCCTGCGCAATTCGCCCCACACGGGACACGAACCCGCGACCTCTCAGTCAACTAACACAGTTCGAGCATGGGAGACACAGCACGATCGCGCTGAGCTAAAGGTCCGACCGATAGCTCAGCGCTACCGATACTGTATGAGGCTTTGGGAGGGAGGTTTTTTACTAACGTTCTACGCCGAACAGCACTAGTTGGCATCCGTTACACTCTCCCCCTTAAACCTCACTCCCATGCCGGGTTCACGGCACCAGTGTGACAGAGATCATCCTGCGCAGTTCGCCCCACACGGGACACGAACCCGCGACCTCTCAGTCAACTAACACAGTTCGAGCATGGGAGACACAGCACGATCGCACTGAGCTAAAGGTCCGACCGATAGCTCAGCGCTACCGATACTGTATGAGGCTTTGGGAGGGAGGTTTTTTACTAACGTTCTACGCCGAACAGCACTAGTTGGCATCCGTTACACTTGCATGCTTCCAAATTGACTGAACCATAATGACAATGTTTTATCGGGCTTTTAATGAATCTGTTTTATCCTTTTCTTTAGTGTCATGGTTTGGTCAGACAAAACTGAAACAGAGGATATCCTTGGATCAACGGTCCAGTTGTTTGCTTGGTGAGTCACAGCTGAGCCTGACATCCCTGTACACCAGACAGGTACAGAGGATTGCTACCTCCATTTTAAATGATGACTCCCACCCTTTGCATTGCCACTTTCAGCTTTTTCCCTCCAGACGGAGATTTGCTGTCCCAAAAGGTAAAACCCAGTGCTACAAAAGCAGCTTTGTTCCTGCTGCTGTTAAAGAGTTGAACAAGATGTAACAATATATTGCACATAATTTAGTTACCTATTAATTTTGTTTTATATTTACTTATTTTTGTAGGTTTTTTTATTTGGGTTCTAAGTCTTTTATTGGGTTTTAGACTTTTGAATTTTTAACCTCTTTGACTAGTCTTTAACTTTTTAATATGACCCTTCTCTTTTATCTCTTTGTTTTCTCTCTTATCTCTTTGTCCTATGTCCTGACTGGTGGAGGCTTGAGTACTTTTATCATGTTTATAGTCAGCTTCATGTGTGCCTGTGTTTGTGTTCATGTTGAATGTAATTGTGGTTTGTAAATATGGATGTCACCTGACTGCAAAACAAATCTACCTACGGATACAAATAAAAGTAACCTGAACCTGAACCTGAACCTGAACCTGTAGCGTCATGCCCTCTACGGCCAAAAGGGGGAGTCCGTGTGTTGCAGTAGGGGGACTCACGGACTCACCTCAATCTAATCCCCTCTCCAGATTTCTTCTCCCTATTCGTTTCATTCACAATCACAAGGAGTTGGTTACACACGCATTAATTGACTCGGGGGCGGAGCAGAACTTTTCGGGGATCTAGCAACCCGGTTGGGCCTTCCTTGTTAATCACTCAAAACCCCACTTAGGCTCATCGCTTTGTCCAAAGCCCCCCTTGCCACAGTATCTCAGCAGACCGCCCCAGTGTCTGTCATTATCTCTGGGAATCATCGGGAGGAGTTGAGGTTTTTTATGTTGCCGGTCTCCTCATCTCCTGTGATTCTCGGTTACCCCTGGTTACGCCTTCATAATCCCTCCGTCGACTGGCGCTCTGGGAACGTGATGTCTTGGAGCTCGTTCTGTCTCGGCGCCTGCCTTCAATCAGCCGCTTGCTCGCCATCTATGCCCTGGGTGCTCCCATCACCCCCTGGCCCAATCTGTCCAAAGTTCCTCCGGAGTACCATGACCTTGGGGCCGCCTTCAGGAAGACCCAGGCCCTTTCCCTCCCCCCTCACTGCCCTTATGACTGCGCCATCAACCTCCATGCTGGAGGCCCGCTGCCGTCGAGTTGTCTGTACAGCCTGTTAAAGGAAGGGTGTATTTATCCTTGACGGTGATGTTATTTAATTCCCTAAAGTCAATGCATGGCCCCAGTGAACCGTCCTTCTTGCCAACAAAGAAAAAAACCCGCCCCCCACCGCTGAGGATGACAGCCGAATTATGCCAGAATCTAAAGATTCTTTAATATAAGCCTCCATGGCTTCCCACTCCGGAGGTCTTTGTTGGCAAGAAGGACGGTTCACTGGGGCCATGCACTGACTTTAGGGAATTAAATAATATCACCGTCAAAGATAAATACACCCTTCCTCTGATTAACACAGCATTCAATTCCCTCCAGGGGGCCTCCTGGTTCACCAAGCTGGATCTCCATAATGCCTACCATCTGGTGCGGATCCGGGAGGGCAATGAGTGGAAGATGGGGTTTCGGACCCCCAGCGGACACTTTGAGTACCTAGTTATGCCGTTTGGTCTGACCAATGCCCCCGCTGTGTTCCAGCGCCTAATCAACAACGTGCTGAGGGATTTCTTGGGTGTTTTTGTGTTTGTCTATCTTGACGATATCTTAATTTTTTCACAGTCTTTGGATGAGCATTGGGTGCATGTGAGGTGGGTTTTGCAGCGGCTTCTGGAAAATAAGCTATTCGCCAAGGCCGAGAAGTGCGAGTTCCATGCCTCCAAGACATCCTTCCTGGGCTTCATAATCTCCCATAATGAAATCCTCCCAGATCCCAGCAAGATAAAAGGCGGTGGTAGAATGGCCCACTCCCTCTTCCAGGAAGCAGCTCCAGCAGTTTTTGGGGTATGCCAATTTTTACCGCCGCTTCGTGCAGAATTACAGCATCATTGCTCTCTCCTTGACACGTCTCACTTCTCCCAAGGTCCCTTTCTGGTGGACAGAGGAGGCAGCTATAGCCTTTGCGGCCCTTAAAAAGATGTTCTCTGACTCCCCCATCCTGGCCCAGGAGGACCCTGTGCCCCAGTGCCTGGTGGAAGTGGATGCCTCGGACTCGGGGGTGGGAGCCGTTCTTTCCCAGCAGTCTCCAACCGATGGCAGGATCCGACCGTGTGCTTTCTTCTCTCGTCGGCTGTCTCCGGTGGAGCGGAATTATGACATCGGTGACAGAGAGCTTCTGGCTGTCAAGCTTGCACTGGAGGAGTGGCACCATTGGTTGGAGGGGGCCTCTCAGCCATTCGTGGTTTGGACGAACCACAAGAACCTGGAGTACCTCAGGACGGCCAAGCGCCTGAATGCTCGCCAGGCCCGCTGGTCCCTGTTCTTTGGACGCTTTGACTTTACCATCACGTACCGCCCCGGGTCCAAAAACACCAAACCGGACGCTCTCTCTAGGCAGTTCACCTCGGATGCTACTGAAGTCACTGATCATCCTATTCTCTCTCCTTCGTGTGTCGTGGGCGCTCTCTCATGGGGCATCAGAGAGAGGGTCCTGAAGGCGCAGGACGCTGAGGCGGACCCGGGTGGTGGACCAGCGGGGAGGCTGTTCGTCCCATCGGCTGTTCGGGGCGAGGTCATCCATTGGACCCACACGTCCAGGTTCTCGTGCCACCCTGGGAGGGTCCGCACGGTGGCGCTTCTCCAGAGGACGTTTTGGTGGCCCTCCCTTCAGAAGGACGTTGGGGATTACATCCGCGCCTGCCCCCAGTGTGCCGCTGGCAAGACGTCTTCTTCCCTTCCAGCCGGGCTGCTCCCCCCTCTTCCTACTCCCAGCAGGCCCTAGTCCCATGTGGTGCTGGACTTCGTCACCGGCCTCCCGCCTTCTAATAACCATACTGTTGTTCTCACCATTGTCGACAGGTTTTCCAAGGCCGCTCACTTCATTCCCCTGCAGGGGCTACCTACGGCGAAGGAGATGGCGGACCTGCTTGTCCAGCATGTGGTGAGACTGCATGGGATCCCCCTGGATATTGTCTCTGACAGGGGTCCCCAGTTCATCTCCCAGGTATGGAGGTCTTTCTGCAACGCCCTTGGGGCTACGGTGAGCCTGTCGTCCGGATACCACCCTCAGACCAGCGGGCAATGCAAGCAGGCTAACCAGGAGCTGGAGGCTGCATTGCGGTGTGTGGCCACAGCCAACCCGGCATCATGGAGCACGCATCTACCGTGGATTGAATATGCCCACAACACGACGGTCTCCTCGGCAATCAGCATGTCCCCATTCAAGGCTTCGTTGGGGTACAACCCTCCGTTGTTTCCAGAGGAGGAGGGAGACATTGCCGTCCCGTCTGTCTGGGTACACCTGAGGCGCTGCCGCCGGTTGTGAAGAGTGACCCGAACCGCGCTACGGTGCACGGCAGAGCGCAATTCCACAGTTGCCAACCACCGTAGGATACAAGCCCCTTCCTACCAGGTGGGTCAGCAGGTATGGCTATCTACCAGACATATTAATCTGAAGGCAGAATCTAAGAAAATGTCCCATCGGTTCATTGGCCCTTTTGCCATCTCTTGTATCATCAACCCTGTCTCTGTGCGCCTAGCTCTCACCCACTCCCTCCGCATCTGTCCTACATTCCACGTGTCTCTGCTCAAACCCTTCTGTTCCAGCCCTCTGTGTCCCCCTCCCAGGTCTCCACCTCCGCCGATGTTGATCGACGGCAACCCGGCATAGAAGGTCAATGCCATCCTGGACGTCCATCGCCAGGGTCACGGCCTACAACACCTGGTGGACTGAGAGGGCTATGGGCCGGAATGGAGGTCCTGGGTGCATCCTTCCTTCGTCTTGGATAAAGACCTCATCAGGGACTTCCATCGGGCGCACCCAGGTAGGTTGGATCGACCGCCAAGAGGCATCTCGTAGGGGGGGAGCCTTCAGCTATGCGCACACCTGTTCCTTATCACGACCTGGGCTATATTAACCACGCTGCCCTGGGTTCTGTGCGGAGTCATCTGTCTACACTCCATACGACCTTCTCCTGCCTTCATCTTTGTTCCTGTGTTCCAGCCATAGTCTACCTGAGTCCTTGCTCCAAGCCTCCAGTCCTCCTGCTTCGGGAAGAAGCCCCCTCGGTCCAAGTAAGCCCCGCTCATTTCCTCTAATCCTTCTCCTAGTCCCCTGTGCACAGGCGGAGCTCCGTGGTGGCGGACCTCTCCCTCTTCTGTGGCGGCGGACCACCTTCCTTCTCTTCCTGGCGGCAGACTATGCTGCACCTCTCATCCTGCACACCTTCACCTCCAGCTGCCACAATGAGAACAGAGAACACTGTCTTCCTGGTCGTAGCCACCAAGCTGAACCTGAGCAGCACAACATCTCTACAAACAGAAAGCCTTGAACTTAACTGCTTATTTCCATCGGTGATAACCCCTAACTGTCCCTGCTTCTGTGTGTTCCCAGGGTTGCCAGGTTGTACGGTGTTCTGCTCTCCCCCCAGCGGCATCAGATTACACATTCACACACGCATACACTCACACATTATTGTTAATAAACTTAATTGTATCTATACCTGAGTCTGTGTCTGGTCACTGGGTCTATACGTACACCACCATGTCGGGGGGGGGGGGTCAGGATGGGATTTGGACACAATGCACGGCGTGATGATGTGGCTGGCTGGTGGTGTCATCACACCGACATATATGGGGGAGCGTCCGCCATAACAGGCCTCTCTTGCCCGGACGACTCTGCATGTACAACATGTAGTGGATTGTTGGCAGTTCCTTAATAAAGCCCAGTTCCAGTGCAGCATCCTCATCCGCCTCTTTTATGGCAGGTTTGTGGACATAACACTAACCTCAGCAAAGCACTTATAAAATCTGAGGTCAGTCTGACGAACGGTTTGAGATATGTGAGGAACAGACACAGACAGACAGACACACACACAGATATGTTGCATTTATTGATAGATATATCTAGAAATTAATGTTGTCTTTTAACTCTGAGATGAAAACTGGTTTAATACTCACCCTGTTGGTGTAACGTGGTATTTATCACTTTGTCTGCCTCATCCATCCATCCATCAATCCATCCATCTTCTACCTCTTATCCAAGAATCCAGGTCGCTGGGGCATCAGTCCAGGTAGAGTAGCCGAAACTTCCACCCAGTTCACATAGCACCATGATCCCCATGATCCTACCTGCAGGCGGTGAGTGTGATATATTGAAATACCACCATGTACATCACGGAAGTGGGGATGTAGGAACAGATGACATCACTATGCCGTGGGTATATGAGGGGTCTAAAGGTGGAAGTCGCTCTGTGTAGGCACTCCGCCTTCCATATGCAGCCTGCCTGTACCATACCTCTCCTAGCTTGTTGCACATGGTGTTAGCAGTTCAATAAAGCTAACCATCAACACAGAGAATGTGTCCGCTGGTCCCTTCATCCAGACAACATTGGTGACAGGGTAAATTTAGTCTTCTGGAGGAGAATATGACATTTTCCTGAAGATGGAAGCATGTCTGGCACCTCTGCCACCATTCCTCACCACCCACTCGCCAGGTGAGCCGCCCATTCCGTGGCCTCCTTGGTTCGAGTCTTTTGCGACGTATGTAACGGCTATGGACTGAGCTAAAACTAACAAGCTTCGACTATGTGCCATGCTAATACATAGCCTCGGCAGAGAGGGACAGTGCATATTCAGAACACTGAGCCAGGCGGACACCTACAGCGAATGTGTTGCCTTATTAGTCAGACATTTCGCAACGCCTGAGTGTGTTGGCACGAAGGATTAGGTTTCGTCAGCACTGACAGGGAGCGGGAGAGACAACTCAGCAATTCGTTGCTGACCTCCGCTGTCTGGCAAGTACATGCAGATTTGAGCAGCTAGAAGACAAGATGGTGCGGGACCAGCTAGTGGAGCACACTACCAACCCATGGCTGCGGAAGAAGCTGTTAATGGGGCCGGATGACCTGCTGCTGGCGAAGGCGGTGGAGTTAGTGTTCCAGTTGGAGGCCAACCCCCAGTTAACATCACAGCTAGGAGCTTCAAAATACAAATCCCGCTAGCTCATGCAGTTACCCTGGCAGAAGAGCCAGTTGACACTGCAACCTATCTGGGGGACACCGAGGTGAACACCACGGGACAACAGGACATCATGGGACGCCAAACAAGTGGTAACTGTGGTTCCCCTGTGCACTGAACGTGCGTGCGTTCCTGCCTGGCCAGGGGGCAGAGATGCCAGTGCTGTACTGTAGTAAGCTTAACCATTTTGCCAAAGTATGCTGTTCAACATGGTCAACGACAAGCTCGCTACCCAGCTCAATTGGACTGCCTTCACCAACAACCATTCATACAGTGGACTCTAGCAATTCAGCGTACAACCACGGTGCGTGGTGGCGCAGTGGTTAGCATTGTGGCAGCACAGCAACTCACCCTTGGCCATGGGATCTTGGGTTCAATCCCACCCCCTGACCAGTGGTGATCTTTCTGCGTGGAGTTTGCATGTTGTCCCCGTGTCTGCATGGGTTTACTCCGGGATTACTCCGGTTTCCTCCCACAGGTGGCAAAAACATACAGGTTAGGTTAATTGGCATAAACTGGGAAGGTATGAATGTGAGTTGTCCCTTGCCCCTTCACCCCAGACCACAGTTGTAAATAAGAATGTGTTCTTAATCTGTTCTGCCTGGTTAAATAAAGGTTAAATTTTAAAAAATAAATTTTAAAAAACTGGTGCACAGTGAGGCTCAGTGATATCAGCCTGCTGTTACTACTGGGCACTGCCACAATGAGGTCGCTGATGAACTGGGTCACAGTGAAAAGGTTCTTTCCTAGGCATCTAATCAAGCCGGATGCGGTGGAGCTCTACAGATACAGGCACACCAGAATCAGCCTCGTAGGAACCATCACACTAATGGTTTGCTACGGATCCAAAGTCCTCCCAGCATTCGCCTTCCAGGTAGCGACACATGGCGACAACATTTTGGCGTGCAACCTTTTCCACAAATTGTGTTTCACTATTTACCGCAACGAAGGACTTTAACGTTTCACATTTCATCCAGACATGGGTGCAGCTGCTCAGATCCTCGCCCGGCATAAGCCTTACGGAGCCACCGTGCAGCTGCAGGAGATAAGAGTCCATGGCCACTGGGTCCTTGATGTAATGTTTTTCATGGAGATCCACTGGACTGCTCTTAGTCTGGCCCTTCACCCAGGACCAGTTTGTCTTGGGAGACTCTTATCAGGGCCAGGTTGCCCCAGACAGCATATCTCCTGGAATCATTCAGGTACTTAAATCCCTCCACCACGATAAGGTGGTGATCCACGGAGGGGTTGTCTGACAGCCTGATAAAATAATTCATAGCTCTGCAGTATCATAAATTGTCATGTTTGGCATGACAGCAAAAGAAATGTTTCTTAATTTTGAGGTATTTTTTTGGAATATTTGAAAGTAGAAAATATTGCATATTCTACCTTTAACATTGCTAGATATAGGGCCTTGGTAGCAGTATGTGCTCATGGTATTTGTTAAAAAGGCTGAGTTGTCACAGCAGTCTTCTAGTGCACAGAGGAATAAGTGAAGCTGAACTTTCTTCTAGTCCTCAGTTATTGAACCATAGGACTTGTGGAGTAAAATACAGACAGTGGTTGCAGCTGCTATCTGCTGCTCGATAGGCAGACTCTTAATGTGACGGAATCGCACTCAACACTTGAACAGACTCAGGGCTGGAAGCCCAGTAATGTGATTACATCATATCCTGATGTACTATCGCCATAAGGGCAATAATAACACAATGAGTAAGGATGCAAAAGAATAATTCTCAACAGTATGTAAAGAAACAGTGATCACTTGGAGAGCATATACCTCCACCAAGGCCCCATCTTCCTATATTAAAGTGAAACAAGTGATCCATTCTGACCCGGATCACCACAAAAATGTAATGGGTTTATCCATAGTCCAAGGGCCACCTCTGGTGAAAATTTAATCAAAATCTGTCCTGGAGTATTTGTATCATCGTGCACACGAACAGACAGACAGACAGACAGACCAACCAACCAATATTCTGAGAGCGAGGGCCTTGGAGGAGGTACGTATGCACACTCTGAGTGCTCTCTAGTTAGAGTACAATTTCTGGCTTCTCTACCCACTTCTTCCAATGGCTTTTTATGACTTTGACAAAAAGTTACATAATCCTCACAAATTTACAAGAAAAAGTTTAAAGTTACTTGGAAAAAAATGTCTCAGATGTAATAGAAGTGTGTTGAAATGACTTGAGAAAAAAATTTTAAATTTAACAGAAAACACTGCAAATTTACATGAAAAAAAAACAGTCAAATTAGTGAGATAAAAGTAAAAAAAAAAATCACAAAGGAAAAAGTTTCAAATATATAAGAAAAGTATAATTTACTGGGGGTGAGGTGGACAGCAAATTCAAGAGACCATATTTAAGAACACATTACTGGTGTTCTACTTTCTTATGACTTATACAGAAGATAACATGGTGTTAGAATAGCCTATATATAATAAAATGTTTATTATTTACCTGACTGACTGGATTTTTTTTAAGAAAAAGGTTGTTTATGATCTTGGCTAATCCTCCTGCACACATTGATTTATGATTAATATTTAAATGAATCTTTTATGTGATGTCTTTATAGACACGGTGGTGCAGTGGTTAGCACTGCAGCAGCACAGTTTACCCTTGGCCGGGGGATTGTGGGGATCGTGGGATCGTGGGTTCGATCCCAGCCCCCGACCAACAGTGATCTGTGTGGAGTTTGCATGTTCTCCCCGTGTTGCGTGGGTTTACTCCGGGATTTCTCCGGTTTCCTCCCACATGCCAAAAACATGCATGTTAGGTTAATTGGCTGTTCTAAATTGTCCCTAGATATCTGTTTCCTATAGGCCCTTAGAATAGAGGGTTAGTATTAATGAAAGCGCTTTGAGTGGTCTTTGTGACTAGAAAAGCGCTATATAAGTGCAGGTTAGTTAGTAGTTAGTTAGTTATAGGTTGCATAAATAAAGTCTAAATGATTAATGAGCAAGATTAAAGGTTTGGGACAATCCTTCTATTTGTGATTATGGTTGAGCTGATATGTGTCACTGTGGACAAGCAAGGCCCTTCAGGTACCACTTCCCTTCAGAAAGCTTTAGACAGAAAAAACATGTCACTTGGATGAATATTTTACCCATAGATTCTAATCAGCCAAACAACACATTATAAGGATACTTCACAATGGAATTTGTCATTGTGTCATTCAACAGCAATTATCTCTTTTCATCTTTTTTATACGTTAGGTAATCATTTCACTCTATAAAAGCAAGAAATCTGTGTCTGTGTGTCTGTGTGTCACACTTCATAGGACATCAGAGGACGTCCTATGATCTCAGGCATAGAATGACAAATGTCTTTATGATGTCACAGACCACAGAGATCATAGGACGATTTGTCTTTATGATGTCACACATAGATTTTATCTCCTTCTCTCTCTCTCTCCCTCTCGCTCTCTCTCCCCTTCTCCCTCTTTCCCTCTGTCACTCCCTGGTCCCCCCCCCCCCCCATCCTGAGTGGGCATGGTCGTGAGTGCAAGCTGGGAGCATGTGACAGCGTGAATGAGTTGTCTCAAACTTTTCTCGTATCTTTTTGTGTTTAAGGTGTTTTTTTGTTAAATAATCTTAAGTTTCATTGTTTTCTGTAGCTGGGGTGGGGTAGGTGTTCTGGGAGGGGGGTTTCTGCTGCCAGCTTTGCTGGTCAGCATGGTTTTGGAGCGAGGCTCTGGGTTCGAGAAGCTGACACGCCGGCATGCTGTCAAATTGGCTCCGGCTGTCAGCTGCTCGGTGGAAGATTGTAGTCTGGCTGTGGGGGAGCTGGTCGGCTATGAAAGTGTCAGGTCGGCTTCCAGAATGAATAATGCCGTGGTAATTTCCCTAGACAGCGTTGAAAAAGTTAATCAGGTGGTAGAGAGCGGAGTTGTAAAGACACACTGGTTCCTGTTCTGTCTCTGGTAAATCCCGCAAAAAGAATTACAGTATCAAATGTCCCACCGTTTTTAAAGAATGAGCTGTTGGGAGAAGGAGCTGTCAAGATACGGGCAGCTTTTGTCCCCCATTAAACATATCCCTCTTGGTTGTAAGTCCCCGCATTTAAAGCATGTCATGTCTTTTAGATGACAGGTGCTCATGATTTTAAAGAATAGCAAGGAAAGCCTCAACCTCATATTTAAGTACCGGATTGATGGCCTTGATTATACCATGCATGTCACCTCTGATAATATGAAGTGTTTTGGCTGCGGAATGGAGGGACATTTAATTCGATCATGCCCTCAGGGAGTGGGGGGTGATCACCCGGGGAAGGCCGCTGGTGCAGCCTCGCCATCAGGCGCCGTGGCCGCGGGGCCGTCCGGTGACGGCTGCCCTCCGAGGCATAAACAGAACTACAACAAAAGTTAAAGTACATCGCAGGGCTAATGCACGGACCAACATTGTGGACAAGGGTGAGATTACCAAGAGGGATCACGCTCAGGATCCGACAGATGAGCCAAATGAGGCACAGGTAGATGGTAGAACAGTAAAGATGAATATAAAACCACAGCACAGAGTGAGTGAAAAACAAGAGACAGCTACCAGGGTGGCTGAGTAGTGGCCACAGTTACATGGGCAAAATTTCTTCAATCTGATTACAATTCAGATCAGAATTTTACTGTTTACATGGATACTGAAAAAGCTGATCTGATTAGGACGTGTGGTTTCATGTGTCACACGTTTGAACGGAATAAATCATTTTGACATGTGCATGTCGACATTTCGACATTCCTAATATAGTAGAAGAAGAAGCAACTTCCGGTGTTAGCAAGCCCCGCTTCGTGTCGAAATTCACCTGTATTGTGTTATTCAGACTGTACTTTTGCTTCTGCTGGTCTTCGTAATGATGCTACAAGTACGTACTTCTGCATATGACGAACAGAGGGAGACAGTAGGACGATACAGACCAGTTTTGTTTTACTCCCGCTACGTTTTCCACTAGCTGCTGCTAAGGCAGAAATACGTCACGTCGACGTGCGGCTGGTGTACAGACATGCGCAGTAAACATATTTTCTGCCCTACGTTCGGGATAAGTGTTTTCATGTGCACCATTCCGATTAACAGTCGGCATAACCCACCCCTCTCAATTGGAATGAAATTTTGATCCGAATGAGTGTGATTGGGTTAGAATATTCAAGATTGCCGTGTTTACATGAAGCATTTTTATTCTGATCAGGCTTTTAATCCAGTTACTTGTGTCCATGTAAACATAGCCAGTGTTGGAGGATGAGGATGACACTGAAATGGATGAAGAGTTATCTAAAGTTTCAGAAGAATGTGGAAAACAAACAGCAGAGGAGTAAAGTGAAAAGGGTTGTAAAAGAAAGTTCTGAGGCCTCTCTGTCTCGACCAGATTCGTATGCTGGGTCTGAGATAGAGAGTGATGGTGAAAGCAGTGATGATGTGGCCAGTGGAGATGGTTACCCCTTCAAAAAAATACATTGTGGGGGACCCATGCTGTAGAGTTCAGTAGTTTTCCTCTCAGACTGAGAGAGCATGGAGATCAAAGGGCTGGGGAGTAAGGGGAATTGTCTTGGGGGAGTGAATGGTGAACGCAGGGCCTCAGGTAGCAGGGAGGTGTGAGTTTTGGGATATAAATGTTCTGATTCTGGAAGATGTGAGAGTGAAATAAAGTTCGTCTGCTCGGAAAGTTCGCTCTGGTTATTTCATCTCCACACTGGTGACCCTTGACGCAGAACAGAACACGAGGCGAACACCCCGGTGATGACCTGGAAGGGAAACCCTAGCAATGCGTGCGCCGTTTCTGCCAAACTACCGGACTTTTGGCTGCACGACCCGAAGCCTTGGTTCCTCCACACTGAGGCCCAGTTCGCGCTCTGGGGAATAATGGCAGATGACACCAGGTATTACTATGTGGTCAAAGCGCTGGACGCTCACACGACTCAGCAAGTAGTGAGCCTGCTCCAACAGCCCCCAGCCCATGACAAATACGGGGCTCTCAAAGCCACGCTGACCTGGTGCTACACGCTCTCGGATTGTGAGAGAGCGGAGAGACTCCTGACGCGCTCCGAGTTGGGAGACGGGTCGGCGGTTGAACGGATGGAGAAGATGTTGGCATTGATGGGCACGGACGACAGGCACTTTCTATTTGCCCACCTTTTCCTCCAGAACCTCCCAACGGCGGCCAGAGCGGTCCTTGCCAACTTGCCGTTGCTGGCCGCGCGTGACTACCGTGCGCTAGCCCAGGAGGCAGATCGGATCATCCTCACCACCAGAGCCCTCACAGTGAACGCAGCGGCGTCAGAACCCAGCGAGACGGCCAGCCGAAGTGAGGAGCCAGCGATGGTAGCAGCAGCGGGGGCCAGGAAGCGCCAGAGAGACACGCTCTGCTCCTACCACCGCCGTTTTGGAGAGGACGCACGCCGATGCGTGCCACCGTGCCAATTCAAGCGTTCGGGAAATGCCAGGACCGGCAGTCGATAGCAGCTGCAACTGCCGGTGAAGAAAGCAATCTGCTCTACATGACAGACTCACGCTCGGGGAGACGATTCCTTGTGGACTTCGGCTCCCAAAAGAGCCTCATCCTGCCATCCTACGCCGACCGGCTAGTGGGAACTAGCGGCCCCGAGCTGACGGCCGCAACGGCTCAGACATTAAGACTTTTGGTGAGAGGACACTGACTTGTATCCCTGCACGGCCATACGTACCAGTGGACATTTGTCATAGCGGCATGCAGTTTCCCAATCTTAGGCGCTGATTTTTTGTGTGCACACGGACTACTAGTCGATGTCACTAACAGATGCCCGATTAATGCAATGTCTTTTGATTCTCTCCCCTGTACAGCTCGAGGAGCCGGGCCAACAACGCTAGCTAATGTCACAGCTCCAGGTGGTAAGTTCACACACTGTTCACCCAGTTCCCAGCACTCATGGTCCCGACGTTTTTGGCGGCCATCACTAAACAAGGGGTGGAGCACTTTATTACCACCACCGGGCTGCCCGTTTTTGCACGACCTCGGCGCCTGGACACAGCTAAACTGGACATAGCGTGGGAGGAGTTTGCCAACTTGGAAAGGCTGGGCATCATCAGACGATCAAACAGCCCATGGGCATTCCCACTACATATGGTCCCAAAGGCCGAGGGATCGTGGCGACCTTGTGGAGATTTCCGCAGATTAAACAATGCCACAGTGCACGACCGCTACCCGATCCCCCATATTCAGGATTTTTCCGTCCACCTCGCCGGGGCACGTATTTTTTCTAAGATAGACCTGGTCCATGGTTACCTTCAGGTCCCAGTGCGCGCGGAGGACATACCTAAAACGGCAGTAATAACCCGTTTGGTCTGTTTTGAGTTTTTACGCATGCCTTTCGGGTTAAAAGGCGCGGCACAGACATTCCAACACATGATGGATGCGGCGTTGCTCGATCTGCCGTTTGTGTTTGTCTACCTGGATGACATTCTGATGGCCAGCACGTCCGAGGACGAACACGTAGCCCACCTCAGGACAGTTTTCCGGAGGTTGGAGGAGCACGGGTTAATAATCAACTCGGCGAAATGCCAGTTTGGCATGACGGGAATCGATTTTTTGGGACACTGCATCTCACCGGAGGGAGCGATACCCTTGCCGGACAAGGTGCGCGCAGTGGCGAATTTTCCCCGGCCTCAGATGGTCAGGGCGCTGCAGGAGTTTTTGGGGATGGTGAACTTCTACAATCGTTTCCTTCCCTGCGCAGCCCAGCTCATGCAGCCGTTGTACGCCGCGCTTAAGAAACGGAAGCCGGCGGAGAGAGCTGACTGGACTCCTGAGCGGGAGCAAGTGTTTTCCGAGGTTAAAACAGCTCTAGCGAATGCTGCACTGCTGGTGCACCCAGACCCAGCAGCTCAGATTGCGCTCACTACAGACGCATCAGATGTGGCCATAGGGGCCGTCGTGGAGCAGTGTGTCGCCGGTTCTTGGCAGCCGCTCGCCTTTTTTAGCAGGTCTTTGCGCGACAATAAGCGTAAATACAGCACGTTCAACAGGGAGTTGCTGGCTCTCCACCTGGCCATATGCCACTTTTTAAAAAAAAAAAAAAAAATCACCCTTATTGTCATTCAACTGTACAACCAATCATGTACAGTAGAACGAGATTGTGTTTTACCTATCTACTGTGTTAATCACACACACCCCAAGTGCAGAATCAGAGGGCCGCTGCCATGCAAGGCGCCGCCACAAATTTCCCTCCTCCATTCCATTAGTGCTGAGCACCAAGCTGGACAGCAGGAAGTTCCACTTTTATATGGTCTTCGGCATGACCCGGCCGGGATTTGAACCCCTGCCTCCCGGGTGTGGGGCGGATGCTCTACCAACTGAGCCACCACTCCGGTCACTTCCAGTTCTAGTTAGAAAGGTGCGCCTTCACTGCGTTCATGGACCATAAGCCACTAACGTACGCGATAGCCAAGGTTTCGGAACCATGGTCGGGCCAGCAGCAGAGACAGCTGGCCGCGGTCTCGGAGTTTACAACCGACATTCGTCATGTGGCCAGTAAACTCAACGTGGTGGCTGACTGTCTCTCGCGCGCCGTAGTGGCCCAGGTCTACATGGGGATAGATTACACATTTTTAACTTGTCTCTCAAGGCAGCCGTTGTCCCACAGTGTTTAAAATCTGCAGTCATTATTCCTGTACCTAAAAAACATATTATTAGCAGTCTGAATGACTATCGACCAATAGCATTAACACCCATTGTTATGAAGTGCTTTGAGAAAATGGTATTGAAACATCTTTTGCCTAGTCTCCCCCCAGACTTTGACCGGTACCAGTTTGCCTACAGGCGGAGCAGATCCACTGAAGATGCTATTGCTATAGCTCTCCACTCGGCATTCAGCCATTTAGAAGACAAGGGGAGCTATGTAAGAATGTTGTTTGTTGACTATAGCTCGGCATTTAATACAATTATTCCCAACATTCTCATCACCAAATTGCTTCAGCTTGGTCTGCCTACTCACACTTGCAGCTGGATTAAGGACTTCCTAACAAACAGAACACAGACTGTTAGACTCGAACCCCATTCCTCCTCTACAGTCATGCTTAACACAGGCTCGCCACAGGGCTGTGTGTTGAGCCCCACTTTGTATTCATTGTACACATATGACTGCATACCTGTTCATCCCACAAACATTATAGTGAAGTTTGCAGATGACACAACAGTAGTGGGACTCATATCAGGAGGAGATGAGTCCGCATACAGAGATGAGGTCCAGAAACTGGTGAGATGGTGCTCAGATAATAATCTGCTATTGAATACAAAAAAACCCAAAAGAACTCATTATTGATTTTAGGAAGCATAGCAGTGAGCCGCCTCCTCTATATATAGGCAAGGAGTGTGTGGAGAGGGTGGAGGCTTTTAAGTTTCTGGGTGTTCATATTAACTGCCCAACCTTGACTGCCCAACCTTACCTGGGCAGTTAACACCATAGCTATGATTAAAAAAAAGGCTCAACAACGTCTACACATTCTGAGGCTCCTCAAGAAGAATGGCCTGAATACACAGTTGCTGGTTTTATTTTATCGCTCTGCTATTGAGAGCATTTTGTCATATGGCATCACGGTTTGGTATGAGGGCTGTTCAGCCGCAGACCGCAAAGCCTTGCAGAGAGTGATCGAGACTGCGCAAAAAATCACTGGCTGTTCTCTCCCTTCTCTGGAAGATATTTCCAGGTCTCGGTACATCAACAGAGCTACTGCCATCATGAAAGACTGTGCTCATCCAGGCCATGATTTCTTTCACTTGCTCCCCTCGGGAAAGCGGTACAGATCCCATAAAACCCGAACTACCAGGTTTTTTCCTAGCAGCAGTATGTATTTTGAACGGATTTATGTAACACGCACAGACTGCTGATATTATTTTGTTATTTTAGGTTATTTTGTGGCAATAACCCTGTGTGTATAAGCTGGTCTTTTATATTTATCGCTCAGTATGTTTTCATTATTGCTACGTACATATTGTATTCAACTTTTAGGTAATATTGTTTCAAGCATTATTTATTGTTGTAATTATAAGAATGTTAAATGCATGAGTGAACTGTGAGTGTGATAGTTTGTTTTTAGGGAGCAGTATCTCAGTTTCGTTGCATTGTTTATTAGCAATGGAATGACAATAAAGGCACTTTGACTTTGACTTGACTCATCAATAAGACCCCGAGATACTTAAACTCCTCCACTTGGGGCAGGAGCTTGTCTCCAACCCGGAGAGGACAATCCACCTTTTTCCGGCTGAGGACCAGGGACTCAGACTTGGAGGTGCTGATTCCCATCCCAACCGCCCCACACTCAGCGGCAAACAATCCCAGCAAGACCTGTAGGTCACCCCCCGCTCCACAAAAATCATGAACATGATCAGCGACAAAGGGCAGCCCTGGTGGAGTCCAACTCTCACTGTGAATGAGTCTGACCGAGTGTTGGCAATACGAACCAAACTTTCACAACAGTCACATAGAGACCGGACAGTTCATAACAACAAGCCCGACACCCCACATTCCCGAAGCACCCCCCACAAAAAACCACAAGGGACGTAGTCGAATGCCTTCCCCAAGTCCACAAAACACATGCAAACTGGTTGGGCAAACTCCCACAAACCCCTGAAGATTCTTAAGAGGGTAAAGAGTTGGTCCAATATACCACGGCAAGGATGAAAACCACATTGCTCCTCCTGAATCTGAGGTTCGACCAACGGCCAGACTCTCCTCTCCAGTAACTTAGCATAGACCCTCCCAGGGACGCTGGGAGGGTCTAGACAAAGATGACCTAAGTAAATACAAAATGCAGTTTTTAAATGATGATTTTATTTATTGAGGGAAAAAAAGCTATCCAAACCTACCTTTTTCACTTCCGCTTCTGAGAGAGAGCAGACGCTTTTCTTCCCTCTCCCTCCTAATCCTCTCCCTTCTGATCCCAGCTTGCAATGTCGCTCTTCTCCTGGCTGAATCTTAATCCAAATGGAAATTATGGATCTGGAAAGCGGCTTATATGCGATTGTCACCACTTTAAAAGAAGAAGATCGGGTCAGGGGGAACCCAAGGGAGACTCATGGCATTGGAATTCATGTGTCTGTGTGATTCGACTGAGATTGAACTGATCACAGGATCTTCTGTTTGGCCCCTGGAGTTTTCCTAGTGTATCGAAATTATCTGGGTGAGCTAATCAAATGCGGACCCCGGCGTAGCTCCCTTAACAAATTCAACAATTCGTCCAGCTGGGGGGAGCACTGACTGTCAGCGGCAGGATTAACATGGAATTTACTACCTGGCATGCATTGAAGAGAGAACGGACTCTCTTGGACATGTTTTACCTATGTTTCGGTAGGTGGATAACATCTGTGGATCGCTGAGTGCTCTCCAGAGAATGATCTAAAGCATGATTCAAGCCTGTATGAAATTGAAGCACAGAATCGAAGAGAGGGAAATTTTTTATTCTCTGAGTGCACTGTGCAGATTTGACCTTGTGTTTTGGTGCCCTTGTTTACATTCCTCCTCGATGAAGATAACGCCGGAGAAGTGGCTTATGTCTACCCATACAATCAACAATCAGTTGTTGTCGTCAGCGGATTGGACTCTCAAGGACAATGCCCATGTGCCTTCTGCAAGCAAGAGAAAAAGAGAGATAGACTCTGAACTCTGGACTTGTTTATAAGTCACATGATTATAACATCTATCCACTGCCAGGAGGCGCCCTCTGCTGCTCACTAACAACTGTTACATTTACACTACACAATGACATGCAAATATACACACACTGCTCTCCCTCCCTCTGCTGTGTGATTGTATCTATTGTCTGCTAATGTGCATAGAGGGTTTTTTTCTGTGTAATCAAAATTTGGCTCATTGAGCTTATATGAGCTTATACGAGCGTTATTCTGATAACTATGTTTTTTTTCTCTGCCTATTGTGTTTCCCCCCCCCCTTCCCCTCTTTACCCTCACTGCATGACAGGTGCCTTCATGGCTGCCGTGTCATTGGATGCGCCTAACGTGCGCGCCCAATGTCAAGTCAAATTCCTTGTGTGTTTACTTGTAAATATACTTGGCAATAAAGCTGATTCTGATTCTGATTCTGATTCTGAAAAGTAATTACAACTGTGGTTGCCCACACCACAGTTACCGAAAACGCTGATTTGGATACTCTGGAAAGCTAGTAGCCACAATATAATAATATTGTTACATATGGGAATTGTACTTCGGGGCTTGCCGTAGCTCACCCAGGGTTGGGGGGTGAGTGACATCAGGCGGGTTACGGCTGGGATATATATTGTGCTGTGAGGTTCAATAAAAGGAGTTCAATGTTCAACAGAGAAAGCTCTCCGTCCTCCATTATTCAGATGTTACATTTGGCGACGAGGAAAAATGGGCGCGTGCGTCAGGGAGCCACCTCCATTCTTACGGTACCAGGTGCAGGGTCCCCTCCCAGGGGGCGCCTGGCTAGAATTCGTCGGAGGTCTAGGTACCTGGAGGACTTTGTTACAAGGACTGTTATGTTTGATGCCGGTTGGGACTAGCGGCAGAATAATTTGCTCCAACAAGGCGGGGCGTTCTGGCAGCCCACTCTAGACACCTGTGGAATTCATCTGTTTATAGTTATACATGTACATAGGTTTAAAAAAAATGGTGATGTTTATGTAATGAGTTTTATGTTTACAAGAAGGGACAGCACAGACTGTTCCTACTGAGGAGGCTCAGGTCTTTTGGTGTACAAGGGGCGCTCCTGAAGACCTTCTACGATTCGGTGGTGGCATCAGCCATCACTTTTGGAGTGGTCTGCTGGGGCAATGGCATCACAGCAGTAGACAGGAAGATACTGAACAAACTGATCAAGAAAGCTAGCTCTGTCCTGGGGCAGCGCCTTGACCCAGTAGAGGAGATAGGAGAGAGAAGGATGGTGGCTAAGCTGTCATCTCTGCTGGAGTCCCAGTCCCACCCTATGCAGGACATACTGAACGCACTGAGGAGCTCATTTAGCAGTAGGCTACATCATCCTAGGTGCGCAACCGAGAGGTTTTGCAGGTCCTTCCTACCTACGGCTGTCAGACTTTATAACCTAAGCAGGGCTGCTTGCAGAGATAGCAAAAAACGTGGCAACGTAATAGTACTGAATGCAAAAGATGCAACAGACTTGCACAAAATGATCCCCTCCAGTATACAACTAGGACAATATTGTCACGCCGCACCATTCATCAGCGGCGCCACCTGCTCACGCACCTGCTACTCGTCAGCGGCGAGGGATAAAAGCCGCCTCGCCCTGAGCTTCGGCCTGAAGCCGTTAGACTTCATCGCCTTCAATGCGAAGCGTCAACCCTCTCTTCAGCGTCAAGCTAGTGGTAAGAAGATTCCTTTCCTTACCTCTCCCAGTCTGCTCCCCTGTGCACAGGTGGATTCCTCGGCGGCGGACAACTCCGTCCCTCGTCCTTCCTCGCTGCTGCACCGAGTCCTGCAGGTGACTGTCTCCCGGGGTTCCGTCCTTGTAGTGCCTGCCATCTGTCAAACTCAAGTAAGCTTCTCTCCCTCGCCTATTCTCCTCCTGTATTGGTGTGTGCCTGTCACCCTGTGTCTGTTCTCTCCCATAGGGTTGCCGGCTGAACGGTCTCCTGCCTCTGTGCCCGAAGCAGACGCCACCACCAATACATTAACATTCCGCTGACACACACCCATACACCCCTGCTGTTAATAAACAGTTTGAACTACTCTGAACCTGTGTGTGTGCGTCTCCTGAGCCGAACGTTATGTCAAATATCAATCGCTACGGAGGGTGACAGTATGTATGAGTACATATTCTTACTATGTGGGGTAACTAAAAAGACGGTTATGCTGTTTATTCCATCTAGCTACAATGCTCGGCACTGTGTATATATATTTATGTGTACATATGTACAGTATATTCACTGCTCTTATTTTCTTATCTTCTAAATTATTGCTCTGAGTGTTGCTATCCCTGTGCTGTTGCAATCCTGGAACTTCCCCATTGTGGGACTAATGAAAGTTTTATCTTACAGTATCTTATCTTAATCACTGTGAAGCCCGCGCTTCTTCCTTCACCAAAATGACCACAATGAAAACCCCTGTGGCCCAGTCTGAACTGACTGGTTATGTCAGTTCACTGAACAGCATACTCAGATCCGATGGGTCTGACTTCACAGATCAGGTGAGTGGGCTCAAACACTTACAGAGCATAGAAGGTTATTCATAATCTGCATCATAAACCCACTTAATCCTGTCAAATCACCAACTGAGTGACCCATTAAACAGCAGCCTGTTGAAATGTGCGTCTCATCACTCAAATTTCCTTTTTTCCCCATGTCAGACTGCACACAGCAAATATTGAATATAGACCTGTACTCAGTTACAGAACAAAATATACTGTACGTATTAATTTCAGGTGTATATAGTAATAAAGTACAAATACTTAAATAGAAATTTTACTTTTACTTCCTACATTTTAACAGACACTTGAATTTTCAAAACACCTATTACTTCGGTTAAACACAGTTGAGAAAAGTTATTGATTTTTGTTTTAATTTGATACAAGCATCAGTGTGCTTCATCAGAAGTGCTTTTGGTCCATTGTGGGGTGGGGGGTGGGGGATGGAGGTGCCACTATTGATAGTTTTTAAACTACAAGAGTAGCAATGCAATACAAGTCTTCAACTACAGATGCAAATTAGCAGTATTGCTAAATCTGGCATACTTACATTTGTATTAATGTTCATTAGCATGTAATGTCCCTTTCAAATAAATATTAAACTTAAACTTAATGACAGGAGATATACAGCCCTGCCTCATTCACTTCACTTCTAATTGCGTTTTTTTTTTTTCCCTCTCTTGGAAGTGGTGAGTATAGTAATAGAGACCAAGGACTTGCACAGGTTCAGGCTATTGTTGCTCAGGCAACAGTTCATTTTTCATCTTTGTATGAGTAGCCTCTCCAGGCTGAATGAATGAATAAATAAATAAATAAATGTTGCAACTTTTTCCGTAAACGTGTCACTTTATACTATTGAATTTGAAGGTGGTTTTTTTTCTTGCTTCTCTCAAAACTTTGCCATGTAACTTTGAGACGTTATGCTTATATTTGCACTTTAAATAAATCTGGAAGTTTTGCATTATAAATTTAAGACTTTTCTCTGAAATTTGCATATTTTGGGTAAATAAGAGATATTTCTTTTGCAAATGTGGATTTTTTTTTTAAATTTGATTTTGGGACATTCTGATAAGTTGAGACTTTTTGCTCATGAAATTACATTTTTTGAATTTGTGACTTTTGTATTAAAAAACTCACTTTTTGGGCCTGATTGCAACGATGTAAAATGTGCATTTGTGCCACGCGTTCCGTTTTACACCATGGTCTTGTTAGTTTCTGTCAGCATAGTGTCTGTTTTTTTATGCTTTGTGTCAGTTACACGGGGTGAGACTGGACATCCTGGCAGATAAGCACATCTGTTGCAAGGTCTGTGGTGGACTTTTGCCAGTCGGTGCATCATGACATGCACTACACAAAGAGCAGAGATAAACAAACCTATCATCTGGTCAGTCACTGCAACAACAGATACTGGGCTTGCCACTGATAATACCTCTGTCTGCCAAGAATGCGCCACTAGTCCAGCAAAAGCTAGCAGTACTCAAATACTTTGCAAGCAGTTTCATGAAATGGTCAGTCAGAGAGCAACTCATATTGGCTCGGACGTCGCCCAGGTTAACAAGGTCAGGAGTTCCTGGCAGCAGAAGGCGAATTACAGAGCTGCGTGGAGGAATCTGATCAGACCTAAATGAAAGTCATTGTTGCCCCCGACAGACTGCTATGATGATGATGATGATGATGTCACACCATCTAAACAGCTGTAGACTGTGTGCAGCACTATATGCTGCACAGAGGGGTCTCATTTAAAAGAGGTGTGGCATTATTCTAATTGGTATTATGGTGCCTTTTCTCTAAATGCACTTTTGATCAGCAAAAACCAGGTGTATACTTAGTAGTGCACTGTCAACTGCTAATTAAGCAGTGCATTTTGTAAATTCTGGGTGCACACATAGGGTACTAGTGGAAAAGGGGCACTCAGTGGTGCGTTGGAATTTTCCACTATTTTACTGGACAGAGTTGTGAACGTCACAATCTAATCAAAGTTTTGTTACCCATAATTTTAATTATAATATGATTAGACAATGAGCATTTTTTTTCCATCAACACTTTCATTTTAATCACGGACTTACAGGGGGAGTATCGCCAAGAAATTAGGCATTAATCTATTCAGTGTTTTAGGGAAATGAATGAATGAACAGAGTGTGTGTGCATTTCACTTTTCACCACAGACTAATGTTCAGAAGTGGTGTGGTGCACAGAGAAAAGATGATGTTGTGGGAATGTGGGAATGACGAGACAGAGTTCTCTCAAGTCAGCTTTATTCACATCACCAACATCTCAAAGAAGAAAGAGGCCAACACAGGAAACTCTCGTCCTTAAAAGCCAGGACTCTTACAGTTCACAAGTCACATGTCTTACAGACCACGTTGCATTAAAATTCACAGTAACAATGCATCTCCTCTTTAATCCTTTAATTACTCCCCCACAGTCTCAAGCCTTGCATACCAAAGCTAACATCCTTGCAGCTTCCTGTAATTTCCAAGGAAGCTCTGCCTTTGTTCTGATCTAAAATGTGAGTCACAAAGCAGGTCACATATGTGTGTCCACCACACAAGCCCCCCCAACATTTTAGAACAAACAAGAGAATAACAACATGCATGCCGTGATAGTATCAATACACATCAGTCCACATGCTGTCTAGGTTTCAGTCTCCTGCCGTATCTGCTGTAGCTGGGATTCAACGTCTCTGCGGCGCCGTCACGCTGGGGGTTTGCCATCTGGGAGTGGAAACCTTTTATCAGTCCCTGCGGGTGTTCTGGGGAAACATTACTTTGTGAAACCCTCCGCGGGGGTCTACCTCGCCGCGGGGCCCTTGCCAACAGCACTTGCTCGTCAGCCACCACAAAAGCGGGTTTGAGTCTGTTTATGCCAACTTTCTCTTTCCTACCCCCCAAATCTAGCAAAAACTGCTTGTCCCCTGTTTCTAGCACTCTGAACGATCCGTCATAAGGCGGTCGCAGCGGGGTTCGATGCGCATCGTGTCTGACAAAAACAAACTCTGCGTTCTTCAAAGTTTTAGGCACAAAAACGCGCGGAAAACTGTGGTGCACGGGGCCGGGCAGCGTGCTTGATTCTATGTTACTCTGCAACAGCTGAGACGGGGAGGCGTCTGGCGCAGGGTTATCTGGGAGAAACTCCCTGGGCAGTCGGAGTGGCTGCGCAAACACGAGCTCCGCTGGGGAGGCTTCTAAGTCCTCTTTAGGCGCAGAACGCAACCCCAATAACACCCACGGTAACTTGTCTACCCAATTTGCATCCATCAGTGACGCTCTGAGAGCTGCTTTCAATGACCTATGAAAACGTTCGCATAACCCGTTAGCCTGCGGATTGTACGTGGTTGTGCAGTGAATTGTGACACCCAGGCTGCGGGCCATTGTCGACCAAAGCTCGGACACAAATTGAGGGCCTCTGTTGGACGTAATGTCCGACGGAACGCCGAAGCACGCCACCCAAGCTGTTAAAAACGCGCGTGCCACCTCCTTGGCCGTGGTTGATGCCAGCGGGACAACTTCAGGCCAGCGCGTGGTGCGGTCCACCATTGTCAGAAGGTGTGTGTACCCTTGTGCCGGCGGGAGGGGGCCCACGAGGTCCACATGAACGTGATCGAACCTCTTGGCCGGAATGTGAAACGGCTCCAAAGGAGCCCTCGTGTGGCTGTGTACTTTGGCTCTTTGACACGCTGTGCAGGCTGCTGCCCACTCTTTAACTTGTTTGCGAAGGCTCGGCCACACAAATTTCTCTCCTACCATTTTGACCAACGCGCGCACCCTGGGGTGCGCCAAAGAATAAATCGAGTCAAAAACGCGGCGGTGCCACGCGGCCGGTACTACTGGACGCGGCCGTCCAGTGGAGACATCGCAGATTAGGGGGGGCATACCGTCTTGCAGCACCCTGCTCTCCAGCCTTAACCCTGTTGGTCCAGACTGAAGCGCGTGCACATCCGCGTCACTAACCTGCTCCGCGGCCATGGCTGCGTAATCTACTCCTACACTGACTGGGGCCGCCACGGCGCGCGAGAGGCAATCTGCCACTACATTGAGTTTGCCCGCCACATGCTGAATATCAGTGGTAAACTCTGATATTGCGGCCAGCTGTCTCTGCTGCCGGCCTGACCACGGTTCGGAAACCTTGGCCATCGCGAATGTTAGCGGTTTGTGGTCAACGAACGCGGTGAAAGAGCGTCCTTCTAGCCAGAACTGAAAGTGGCGGATGGCCAAATGGAGAGCCAGCAGCTCCCTGTCGAACGCGCTGTATTTACGTTCTGCTGAAAAAGGCGAGGGGCTGCCAAACCCCGGCTACATGTTGCTCCACGACCGCCCCTATGGCCACATCTGATGCGTCAGTGGTGAGCACTATGCGGGCCGTTGGGTCTGGGTATGCCAACAACGCAGCCTTTGCCAAGGCTGCTTTCACCCCCGAGAACGCTTGGTCCCGCTCCAGGGACCACTCGACCTTATCCGCGGGTTTCTTTTTTTTCCCAAAAACTCCTGCAATGCCCTGACCGTCTGCAGCCGGGGAAAATCTGCCACTGCGCGCACTTTGTCAGGAAGCAGAACTGCTCCTTTGGGGGAGACGAGGTGTCCTAAAAAATCAATCTGCGCCACCCCAAACTGACACTTCGCTGGGTTGATTATTAACCCGTGATCTCCCAACCTTTGGAAAACTGTGGCCAGGTGATTTTTGTGTTCGTCTTCGGACGCGCTGGCTACTAAAATATCGTCCAAGTAGACGAACACGAAAGGGAGATCATGAAGCACCGCGTCCATCATGCATTGGAACGTCTGAGCAGCCCCTTTAAGTCCGAATGGCATGCGTAAAAACTCGAATAGGCCAAATGGAGTTATTACCGCTGTTTTGGGTATGTCCTCAGCACGCACTGGGACTTGGTGGTAACCGCGGACCAAGTCTATTTTAGAAAAAACGTGCACCCCTGCCAAATGAACGGAAAAATCTTGGATATGCGGGATTGGGTAGCGGTCGTGCGCTGTAGCGTTGTTTAACCTGCGGAAATCCCCACAAGGTCGCCATGATCCGTCAGCTTTCGGGACCATGTGTAGCGGGGAAGCCCACGGACTGTTTGAACGCCTGATAATGCCCAACCTCTCCAGGTTGGCGAACTCCTCGTGCGCTATGTCCAGTTTAACTGCGTCCAAGCGCCAAGCTTTTGCAAAAACGGGCGGTCCGGTAGTGGTAATAAAATGCTCCACCCCGTGTTTAGTGACTGTTGCCGAAAATGTGGGGACCGTGAGTGCTGGGAACTGAGTGAGCAGTGTGTGGAACTTACCGCTTGCAGCTGTGACGTTGGCTTGTGCTGTTGGCGGGGCCACTCGCGCTGTACAGGGAATAGAATCAAAAGAAAGTGCATTAACCAGGCGCCTGTTAGCGAGATCAACCAACAAACCATGTGAGCACAAAAAATCAGCCCCCAACATATTGAAATTCACTGCTGCTACAACAAAAGTCCACTCAAATGTACGGCCGTGTAGAGACAGAAGCAGAGTCTTCTCACCAAAGGTCTTAATCTCTGAGCCGTTCGCTGCTGTCACTCACCCGGGGACCTCTGGAACCCGCTAGTCTGTCCGCGTAGGAAGGTGTGATGAAACTCACTGGGAGCCTGTGTCCACGAGGAACTGCCTCCCCGAGCGTGTGTCCAACAAGTAGAGCAGCTTGTTCTCCTCCCCGAGGGCCACGGCTGCTACCGACCCCCGGTCTTGGCGTTTCCCGAGCGCCCGAACTGGCACGGTGGTACACATTTGCGTGCCCTCTCTGCGAAGCGGCGATGGTAGAAACAAAGGACGTCTGATCCGCGTTCCCTGGCCCCTGCCGCCGCCATCGTCGGTGAGTCTGGTACCGCTGCCTCTGGGCCCCTGTCATCTCTGGTCGTTGCGCCGAGTTCCGCTGCAGCGGCCGTGGCCGCGCGCCGCTTGGTGGCATTGACAATCCGCTGCGCCTCTCGGCTCAGCGCACGGTAGTCCCATTGGGCCAACAGTGGTGAACTGGCCAGGGTCGCTCTCGCTGCTGACGGTAGAGTCCTGAGGAAGAGGTGGGTGAAAATGAAGTGATCGTCGTCAGAGTCTTTCAACCTCAACAACTTCTCCATCAGGTTCGCGGGCATGTCATTTTCAAACTCCATCAGCACCAGGAGCCTCTCTGCTCGCTCCTCCGCCAAGGGGGTGAATTGCTGGATGAGTGCAGCCTTCAACGTGCCGTATTTGTCGCTGTCCGGCGGCTGGTCGATCAGGCTCTCCACATGCTGGGCCGTGTTGTTGTCCAGCTTTGCGACTACGTGGTAGAATTTTGTGGCGTCTACCGATATCCCCCGGAGGTTGAACTGCGCCTCAATCGCGTTGAACCAGGAGCGCGGATTGTTCTGCCAGAAGTCCGGTAGCTGGACTGTAGTGGCATTCGCTTGGCTGGGGGCTCCTGACGAGGCTGGCCCGGGGGAATTCTCCTCTAGCATGATACGTCTTGGGTCACCAGTGTGGGAATGTGGGAATGACGAGACAGAGTTCTCTCTCAAGTCAGCTTTATTCACATCACCAACATCTCAAAGAAGAAAGAGGCCAATACAGGAAACTCTAGTCCTTAAAAGCCAGGACTCTTACAGTTCACAAGTCACATGTCTCACAGACCACGTTGCATTAAAATTCACAGTAACAATGCATCGTGTGTGTAACAAGATACTTAAACTCCTCCACTTGGGAGGAGTTTAAGTATCTTGGGGTCTTGTTCACGAGTGAGGGGAAAATGGAGCGAGAGATCGACAGACGGATTGGAGCAGCATCTGCAGTGATGCGGACGTTGTACCGGTCTGTTGTGGTGAAGAGGGAGCTTAGTTCTAAGGCAAAGCTGTCGATTTACCAGTCAATCTACGTTCCTACTCTCACCTATGGTCACGAGCTTTGGGTAATGACCGAAAGAACAAGATCGCGGATACAAGCGGCTGAAATGAGCTTTCTCCGTAGGATTGCTGGACTCACCCTCAGAGATAGGGTGAGGAGCTCAGTCATCCGGGAGAGGCTCAGAGTAGAACCGCTGCTCCTCCACATTGAAAGGAGTCAGTTGAGGTGGTATGGGCATCTGATTAGGATGCCTCCTGGACGCCTCCCACTTGAGGTGTTTCAGGCACGTCCCACTGGGAGGAGACCCCGGGGCAGACCCAGGACTCGGTGGAGAGACTATGTCTCCCAGCTAGTCTGGGAACGCCTTGGTATCCCCTCTGAAGAGCTGGAGCAGGTGGCTGGGGAGAGGGAAGTCTGGGCTTCTCTGCTTGAACTGCTGCCTCCGCGACCCGGACCTCCGGAAAAGCGGTAGAAGATGGATGGATGGATGGATGGTAACAATGCATCTCCACTTTAATCCTTTAATTACCCCCCACAGTCTCAAGCCTTGCATACCAAAGCTAACATCCTTGCAGCTTCCTGTAATTTCCAAGGAAGCTCTGCCTTTGTTCTGATCTAAAATGTGAGTCACAAAGCAGGTCACATATGTGTGTCCACCACAATGTCTAAAACCCATGGTAGGATGGGACTGTCAGCCTTAAGGTTTCAAACTACAAACCTCTCTGCTATGACAAAGTATTCTGCCTACATACATATTGTAATCTACCATGTCTGTGTCCTCCTCATAGTCACTGACCTTGTGTCCGTGAGTGTCCTGCCCTGGTTATTAATAAAAACACACTTAACTGTTTTTTTTTTTTTTTAAATGTGTTGATCTGAGAACAGTTAAATACAAAATATCCACATATACCCTGTAATACATTTCAAATCATATGAAGATACAGTAAACAGTTTTGGTTTTTTTTAATGCAGAGGAAAAAACTGTCGGTTTAAAAAATTATTCACTGCATCCTCCTTTTGGCACTGAATTTTCAAACCTATTCATGTCTGCGCATTGCACAATAGAGCAGAACGAGTAAGGCATGCATCCATGAGTGCTACATTCAACCAAAATTAATTTAATTTCAACTTGATTGTTCAGCTCAATTGCTCATATCCTCATCATCCTCCATAAAATAAATGATTGGGCGCTGACTATAGATAATGCTTGGCTTAATGTCAAGCAGCGCAACTATTGCGTGCATTTTCTCTTTGCTCATGCACCCTTTGGCCAGCACAGCCCATCTTCCTTCTGAGGTAAACACCATTATGATCACAGTTAGATCATTCACTCCTGCATATTAAAGGGCAAGATCGCTACTTGTTGGATTACTGCGTGTTGCACCCAAAATGCACCTCTGAATATTTAAGACAGGTCTGACCACCCCACTTGCTCTTTTTGCCAGCACAAAGATTGTTTCCTGTCATGGTCTGAGCGCTGATATTGTCCGCGCTCGGGTCATGCAGTATTTTCCTCCCGTTCTGTATTTGTTTCCTTATTGCCTTTCCGGGCTTTTATTTTGACAGCGTCTCGGCAGGGCTTCCGGCTGTCAGAGCCGAGCTCCGCGGTGACAGCTGGAAGTTATTTCTGTAATTAGTCTTCATCACCTGATTCCTCTAAGCCCTATTTAAGGGAGCAGCCGAGGTTACTCTGGGCTGCGACCACACACTTGAACGTTGGTCTCCCTACGTTCGGCTGGCGTCCCTAACCCCAGCTCCAGTCACTCTCTTCCTCCATGTATCAGTAAGTTTACTCATTATCCTGTATGTATTGCTACCGTGCCTTAGTCGTAATCCTGTTTGTGTTTTTGCCCCACATGGCTCATTACTTTGTGATCGTTATCTTTCATTAATAAATATGCAAACTCATCGGCTCCCAAAAGCGTCTCGTTAATGGTCCACGGGGCCATACCATGACATTTCCCCACTGCTGTGACAACAAAATGGACTTGGACACACCCACAAATGTAGTCTGCACTTTAAACAATAGACTGTTGATGAAATCATTGTAATATGGCTCTTTATACTCATATTTTCTTTCTTGTCTTTCCTTCATTTTTAAAATAAAAAAAAAAAAAGTTTGTTTCTTCTCTCATAATTTTGTGACATTTTCCCAAAAATGTATAACTTTTTCTAATGGATTATTGCATCTTTTTAATACATTTTCTGTTTTCTTATACATATTCAATGATTGCTATTGTACATATGTGACTCTTCCTCATAAATTTGCTGGTTTTCTCATTAATTTGTAACTTTTGTCTTACAAATTCATGTTTACTTGTAATTACCTCCACCATGGAGGTAATGCAATCGGGGTGGTTTGGCTGTCTGTTTGTCCGTCCATCCATTTGTTTGTCTGTCTGTCTGTTAGCAGAATTACGCAAAAACTACTTGATGGATTTTGATGAAATTTTCACCAGAGGTAGCCCTTGGGTGCACACCTCCACCAAGGACCGTGTTTGTATTTGTGCAGTAGGATTACAAAAAAACTACTGGATGGATTTAGATGAAATTTTCACCAAGTTTACCTAAATGAACATCTAACAAAAACTAATGCTGAAATAGCACGGCAAGCACGGATGCTGAAAAGACAAAATAAGATACAGGCAACATGGACAAGAAATTGTAGAGTTTGGATCAAAAAAATGGAACACCTGAGGAAGCAAAGAGTATAATAATCAGGGATGTTACTGACTTAAATAAATACAGATGAACACTGAGTAAGAAAATCAAGAGACTATAAAAATCCATATCCACACACAGGACAAGAATAGTTCTTTTGACATACCATGTCAATGTACTTTAAAAAAAACAAAAACAAAACAAAAAAATAACAAAACAAACAAAAAAACTTATGACTAACTTGAGTAGACATCAATTATCCCCAGTTGGAGGAAGTCATTTGACATAGAGTGAGGAAATTCAAGCTCTGAAAATATGCCATTATGCTGAACATAAACTACAAGAGATGGAAAATGATATTGATCCTGATAACCACTTTTTCAATAATATTCATAATCATTGTGAATATTACACCGAAAAGCAATTCAAAAGTCAAGTGCAACTAGATGGTAAACTATCAATAATACACTTCAACAGCAGAAGTCTTAACAAAAACTTTCCACAGATTCAGGACTATTTAAAACAGCTAGACAGAAAATTTACAGCTATCGCAGTCTCTGAAACTTGGCTTAATGAAGAGCAGGCTCCCCTAATGGCAATAGAGGGATATCAGATGTTTCATATTAACAGATCTCAAAAAAAGGGTGGTGGTGTTGCACTGTATATTGATGACCTGTACAGGTGTAAGCTTGTAAATGTAATGTCCTTTGCACTACCAGGGATTTTGGAATGTGTTACTGTTGAGATTGACCAAGATAAAACAAAAAATCTAATTATAAGTTGTATATATAGAATGCCAGGAACTTGCATTGAGACATTCAGAGATAAATTAGTCGAGCTGTACAATAATATTACTAGTAAGAAAATGGTAGTAATTTGTGGAGATTCCAATATTGATTTACTAAATCCATATCAACAAAATGTAATTACAGAGTTCATGAATTCTATGTACAGCATGAGTCTATATCCCACAATAACACATCCCAGTAGAATCACAGTTCACACTGCTACACTTATTGACAACTTGTTTGTTAATATTATTGATAAGAAAATAGAAAGTGGATTATTGATAAATGATATAAGTGACCATTTGCCAACTTTTGCACTTATCCATGGCCACACAGGGGCCAATACAGAAAAAAAATTTAAAATCGTTCAGATACAAATCACAAAATGCAATCAGTTCTTTTAACCTGTTGCACTTCTGTGTACCGCGGGCGGGCACGTCTCTGCGTCCTAGGACGCACGAGGGCGTCCGTGTACGCACACTGTGCGTCCTAGGAGGCACTGAAAAAAAAAAAACACCTGCATTTCCGTTCTTCCACTACAGACACAGCCATGAACAGAAAGCCAAAGGAGTGCTTTGATTGGTTTAGATGTGATTGACCTCTCATTCGACTAATAAGAGCCTTGAATTGGGTTTCTGAAACCTTGAAGAACCAATGACTGAAAACCTAGCAAGAAGGACCCGCCTACCAACGGCTGCCAATACAGCCAGCCAATTGAAGCACAGAAGTTCGAAAGCTGTTTTGTGTAAGGCTGGGTGACACACAGGCGTTCGCCAGTCTTTTTTTCTTATTACTGTTGTTATTTGTTTTGAAAAATCATTCGCCAAAACCGCAATCATGGAAGCGCAAAACCGCAATAATGGAATTATGGTTTGACCGGGTCGCGAGACCAGAATCACGAGTCCGTAACAAGCGGACCAGTATCGCGTTCGTCTGACAATGAGGAAGAGAAGTTCGCCAGCTACGCTGCTGTTGTGAACAGGTAAGTGTTATATGCTAAATTATTCTTTATCCCTGAAAACTGTAATCAAAAATGACTTTTGACCGATCGGTAAATTACAGCTGTGCGTCGTAGACCGCGGCACACCGTGACCGCGGCACACCGTGACCGCGGCGCAGCGGGCGATGTCCGTCCTCTGTAGCGGGGGGGGGGACAAACCCCCCCCCCACACACACACACACACACAGCCCTGAGTGTCACCTTTCATTAGAGCCCAAGATGAAGCTTCTATATTGAATCATTCAAAAGTTACAGACGTTTTTCCAAACTGTGCCATTTGGCACAATTTGGCACAGTTCAAAAACGCCTGGGAACAACCTGAGAACAAAGCTGTGTAATATATTAATTTTTTGTGGTATTGTTACAAAATTTGGACCTCAGCTGGATAACACTTGGTTCTACATTTCTGTTGCATTTTCCAGCCCGGATCTGAAGCTGTGTGTTATTTGCAAGCATTTGTATCCAAAAAAATACCCAGGCGAAATTTATTTTCTTCAAGTTCACTATGTTTAGATGACTGTTACTCAGTGGCCGGAGCACTTAGAGAGATTATGACTGTTTTGCCAAAAAATTCAAGGTGTTTTCTTTTAAATGAGACCAACCCCATGAAGATGCTGCAAAGGGTTGAAGAATAGCTTTTGATTTACTTTGGGCATGTTATTTTTTGGCGTTTTTAGGGAAACTGACCAGAGTGCAAGGGGTTAAAGAAGACTTGCTGAAGCAAGACTGGACAAAAGTCTATGTGTCAGATGTAAATGAAGGCTATGACACATTTATAAACATTGTAACCACTCTTTATGAAAAAAATTGTCCATTAGTAAAGAAGAAGCTTAAACATAAATTTGCCAATAAGCCATGGTTAACCAAAGGATTACAAAAGGCGTGTAAAAAGAAAAATTTATTATATAAAGCTTTTCTAAAGAAAAGGACAAAAGAAGCAGAGCAGCGGTATAAAACATACAAAAACTAGAAAAGCACTCGGAGAGCGCAGACCTCCGCCAAGCGCCACAGTTCCCCCCCATACAGTGTTTGTGTGTACGTTTTCAGATTTCTTGACCATGAAAACATATGACTAGCAATTGGATTCACAATGATAGGATTAGTGGTTCAGTAGTAAAAGCATTACCTCCTTGGCGGAGGTAATAAACTCAAGTGTTGCTGTTGTGTCCATCTCCTCCATCTCCAAACTCCCAGGCTGCGGGCGTTGCAATTCATCGCACAACCGCGTACAACCCACAGGCCAATGGGTTATGCGAGCGTTTTCATAGATCACTGAAAGCAGCACTCAGGGCTTTACTGACGGATGCAAATTGGGTAGACAGGTTGCCGTGGGTTTTATATTGGGGTTGCGCCCCGCGGCAAAAGAGGATTTGGAAGCTTCCCCGGCAGAGAGCTCGTTTTTGCGCAGCCCCTATGGCTGCCCGGGGAATTTCTGTCAAATAATCCCGTGCCGGACAGCTGCCCGTCTCAGCTTTTGCAGCGTAGCGCAAACACAGGCACGCTGCCGGGCCCGGCCCACCACTGTTTTCCGCGTGCTTTTGTGCCTAAAACTTTGAAGAACGCGGAGTTCGTGTTCGTCAGACACGACGACCAGCGCCCTCCATTGCGCCTGCACACATGTTGAAAATGGCCGTATCTCACAATGTTAAAGAATCTTTTAAAAAATTCCTGGATCCAGACGGTGATCCGGATCATCCCCAAAATTTAATCAGTTCTTCCTTGTACCATTTCCAACAACGCCTGAAAGTTTCATCAAAATCCATCCAAAACTTTTTGAGTTATCTCGCTAACCAACAGACAGACAGACAGACAAACAGACAAACAGACAGACAAACGCTGGCAAAAACATAACCTCCTGCGGCCTGGCGGAGGTAATAAGTTAACATATATAATAAGATGTAGTAAAAGAGACTATTACAGTAAAGAACTGGAGAAAAACAGAGACAATATTAAAAATACATGGACAACACTTAACAATATTCTTGGAAATAAAAACAGAAATACAAGCTACCCAACCGATTTTTCAAAAAATAATAAAACGACTCAAAGAGTGTGACTGCAGCTTCACCTGCAGATGAATTTAATAACTTTTTTGTTAACATTGGTCCTAATTTGGGTCAAGAAATACCCATTATGGCACCTACAGGTGATACAATAAGCAAAAACACTGCTATAAAAGACTCCATTTTCATAAAGAACACAGACGAGAGAGAGGTCATTGAAATTGTTAAATCGTTTAAAAGTAAAACATCTACGGACTGTGATGGTATTGACATGCTCTTAGTCAAAACTATTATTGAATGCTTAGTGAAACCGCTGACGTATATCTGTAACCTGTCTCTCCAAACAGGTATATTTCCCAATGCAATGAAAATAGCTAAAGTAATTCCGATATACAAGACGGGTGACAGAGGGGAACTTTCAAACTATAGACCAATTTCACTATTGCCACAATTTTCCAAGATACTTGAAAAAATATTCTATGAGAGAATTAACAACTTCATACTGAAGAATAATTTATTGTGTGAGCAGCAATATGGGTTCAGACACAAGAGGACAACTGCATTTGCTCTAATGGAATTTATAGAAAAAATATCAATTGCTGTTGAAAATAAAGAGTATTCAGTTGGGGTATTCCTGGATCTTAAAAAAGCATTTGATACAGTGGATCATAATTTATTATTAAAGAAACTACAAAATTGTGGTATTAAGGGAGTAGCACTGTCCTGGTTATGTAGTTACTTAAAGAATAGATATCAGTATGTATGTGTTGGTAACAAAAACTCACAGTTACTGAAGGTTACTTGTGGAGTCCCACGGGGTTCAGTTTTGGGGCCATCGTAATTCAATATGTATATAAATGATATATGTAAAGTTTCAGAAAAAATGGATTTAATATTGTTTGCCAATGACACTAATTTATTATGCAGTGGAAGCAATTTGGAACAACTTTTGGATACACTCGGAAAGGAATTAGGAAAGCTTAAACTGTGGTTTGATTCAAACAAATTAACGCTCAATTTAAGTAAGACAAAATTTATAGTTTTTAACAACCATCACAACAACTTAGTATCTAAGCTCAATGTAAATGGTGTAGAGATTGAAAGGGTATCCGAAACTAAATTTCTTGGAGTAATAATTGATAATAAACTGTGTTGGAAGTCACATATTATTTATATTAAAGGTAAAATATACAAATCAATTGCAATACTACACAGAGTGAAATATTTGCTGAATCAACCCACACTATATACCTTGTATCATTCATTAATACTCCCATACATGACATACTGTACTGAAGTATGGGGAAATACATATAAAACAAACATATATCCAGTCTTTATGCTTCAGAAGAGAACTATTAGAATAATAAACAAAGCTGCTTACAGGGAACCAACAAACCCACTTTTTCTTAAATTAAAAGCTCTCAAGTTGAAAGATCTGGTTGACTTTAAAACTGCAGTAATAATGTTTAAAGTGAAGAATCTATCACTGCCCGCAAATATCCAAAAGTTGTTCCAAATAAGGGAGAAACAATATCATTTCAGAGGAACATGTATATTTCAAAAACCTTCAGTGAGAACTACCACCAAGCAACACTGTGTTTCAGTGCAAGGAGTCAGATTATGGAACGATTTTGGACCTGAATTAAAATCATGTACAATCTTGGACAATTTAAACAAAAACTAAAGGAAGAAATACTCCAAACATATATACAAGATGACATGTAAAATCACATAAGGATTGTCATATCCAGTCTGCGTTGTGTGGTTGCTGAGTTTTTTTGTCACATTTTGTCTTAGTTTTGTTCTGAATTGTAATCACTCTTGTTTGTTTTTCTTTTGAATTCTTGGATGGAATATGGGTGGGCAATATAAGCTGTGGCTTCAGGCATCACCCATTTCGGATAATTTATGTTGAACTGTATAATCAGAGGAGTTATTGTCTAATTTGACCTTGTTGGATTTTCTTTCCCCCTTTGTTATATTATTCTGTTTCTTTTAACCTGTACTTTTAATCTATCCAGAATAAAGATTGATTGATTGATTGAAAAAAAAAATTTCACCAGGTGGTCTTTGGGCTAGAGAGGAACCCATAACATTTTGGTGATGATCCCAGGATGCATACCTCCACCAAGGCTCTTATCTTCTCACACTGTGTTAGCAAGAATAATCCAAAAAGAACTACTGGATGGATTTGGATGAAATTTCTACCAGAGGTGGTCCTTGGGCTAGAGAGGAACCCTAACATTTTGATGATGATCCGAGAACACATACCTCCACCAAGGCTCTTATCTTCTCACACTGTGTTAGTAAAAATTCTCTAAAACAAACCCATTACATTTTAGAGGTGATCCATGAGGGACAGAAGGAGCCTTGGTGGAGGTATGCACTCTCTGAGTGCTTTTCTAGTTTGTTTGTCTGTTTGTTAGCAGGATTACGTAAAAACTACTGGATGGATTTTGATGAAAATTTCCTGCTGCTCAAATACAAACAAGGTCCTTGGTGGAGGTATGCACTCTCAGATCATCACCAAAATTTATTGGGTTCATCCTTGGCCCAGGAACCACCTCTGGTGAAAATTTCATCCAAATCCATTCAGTAGTTTTGGAATATTGTTGCTAACACTCTGTGAGATGATAAGAGCCTTGGCAGAGGTTTGCATTTTGAGATCATCACCAAAATCTAATAATCTGTTCAGTGTGCCATTACACACCTTTCCTGAAAGTTTGAATGAAAGGCGCTATATAAATGCAATCCATTATTATTATTAACAGAGAACTGACAGCAAAAACAATATGACTACATTTTATGACATAGTAATAATAATAATAAAAATAATAATAATAAAAACAAGACTGTCATAATTGTACTGACCATACACTGGGGCTGGGCAATTCCACCTTAAATCAACATCAAGGCTTATTGAATCTTTCAGGTCGGTTTTCATTTTTGTCCCTCCTCTTTTCTCCCTTACAGTTTACTGACAAGGTTCATAATTATTAATCAATATTACACAACAGTGCGGCATCATTCCATTTTTTTTTTTTTTTTGCAGTTATCAACTACAAATTCACATAGTATCCATATTATCTACCGCAACAAACTTGTAAGAAATATGACCATGACAAAGGCACAAACGCTCACCTGGCACACCAACAGATGCGGACATGTTCCTCCAAGCGTTTGCTTTCAAATTTTGATTATGATATCCTTTTAGTGTCAGATCAAAGAGTACCGGGTTGTTTGATGCAGCAAAGTTCAGCCTCCACCTCCACCATCCATCACCTACTGTTCTCGTCTTCCTGTACCGGCGTCCTATGTCCTGTCCTTCCTTAATTTTGATTGGCTGCTTAGAAAGGTCTGACATTGATGAGCACAGCTGTACAGCAGTCTGAAAAGTTGAACTTTTTTCAGCCCTGAGCATCGCGACAAAAAAAAACGTCACTGTTCAAAGCGTTTCAGTGCCGAGAGCGTTCAGTGCTGTAAATGCTGGACTACATAGAGAATGAATAGAAAATAGTCACCCACGGCAGAAAAAATGAGTTTGGTGGACACGCACCCCCCTCAATACTTTTTCTGCATTGTTTGGCTTCCGGGTTGCCGAGGCGTGTGGCCCTATGGCATGGCCACGCACGTAACTCAGTGGACATGTTCTTAAAGGGGCAGTACATGAAAGCACCATATTAATATATATATGAAATGATATTCAAAAACTTCCTGCACCCAGACCATGATCCAAATCACCACCAAAATCTAATTATCTGTTCCCTGTGCCATTACACACCTTTCCTGAAAATTCCATCAAACTCTGTTCATAACTTTTGGAGTAATGTTGCTAAAAGACAAACCAACAGACAAACCAGAAAACCAGCCAACACCACTAAAAACATTACCTCCTCCCCTTGGCAGAGGTAAAAAGTCTCAATTCATTACAAGAAATTTGAATATATAATAAATAAGTTTAAAAAGATGCAAATGAATTTGCAGGAAAAAGTCACAAATTTACAAGAACACTAAAAAGTGACATAATGCACGGCTCAGGAGACGCACACACACAGGCTTAGAGTAGTTCAAAGAGTTTATTAACAGCAGGGGAGAATGAGTGCGTGTCTGCGGGATGTAAATGTGTTGGTGATGGTGCCTGCCCCAGGCACAGAGGCAGGTGACCGTACAGCCGAGCAACCCTATGGAGAGAGCACAGGGAGAGGGTGACGGGCATACACCAACACAGGAGGAATTTATGGCGAGAGAAGGACTTACTTGGTGGGTCAGGACAGCTGGCACAACAAGGGGGTGAAGCCCGGAAGACAGCCACCTGGAGAGCTCCGTGCAGCAGCGAGGATTGGGCGATGGAGAGGAGATGTCCGCCGCTGGGAAATCCACCTGTGCACAGGGGAGAAGACTGAAGAGAAAAGGTAAGCGATCTTCTTACAAAAATGGTTACGCTGAAGGGAAGTATGCTCACAACGGTGAGGGACGAAGTCTGACGGCTTCAGGCCGAGCCTCCGGGCGAGACGGCCTTTATCCCTCGCCGCTGATGATTGTCAGGTGCGTGAGCAGGTGGCGCCGCTGATGAATGGCGCGGCGTGACAAAAAGTACAAAATTGGTGAGAAAACTGCAAATTTACAGGGAAAAGGCACTAAATTTACAAGATTTCTTTTTCAAATATATGCTTACAAATTACAAATAAATTGTAATCAATACTTAAATAACTTTTAGTAAACACTTTCTTACAGGAGTATTTTTTTTCTACCCTTACTTAATTTATATAAGCTAAAGCTACATTTATTTGAGCAGAATAACTCTCGCACCTCTGCTTGCTTCATATGAGAAAAACAGGTCTAGATGGTTGAGCAAGAGCTTATAGTCCGGTTTAAAATGGGGGTCACCTGGCACCCCCCCAGAATTTGACTTAAGTGGGTCCAGAGTGTAGGTTAGGGTCCCCTTAACACGTTTCTGTATGTTAACAAGAAAATAACTCATTTGGACTATTGGTTATGGTCCTTGATTTAAGGGTACCCACGCGTACATTAAATGAACCATGGCTTTTTCAAGTCAGGCTGACAAAAGGGGTTGTTTTGTCCCTTAAAATAATCTAAAATACTTCAACCAACATTATAACTGTTGCTGTTAGACAAATAACAACAAAATCAACCATCACAAGCCTACACAAGTTAAAAAAAAAAAAAAAAAAAAAACTTTAATCATAATGCAGACAGTATTTCACCTAAATTTAGTGACACAAGTGAAACAATGAAATTTGGTGTTGGTTTAGTTTTATACACACAAGTGTCATTCATAATCCAACATTGAATTTGTATCATTCTGAAAAGTCATACAGTTACATTGCTTTTGTTTCTTTAACTAACACACCTTTCTGTTTTGCTTTCAGAATCGTCTGACGCGAAGATCGAGTGAGAATGGCCTCAACTTCAAGAAAGCGAAAACATGATGACTGCCCTACTGCTGGTGAAGTGTGTGTCATTCATTTCCCTGGTTCAAAGAAGAAATCATCTGTCCATCTGTCTAACTGCAAAAATCCCCAGGAAAGACTTAAAAAACTTCAAGATATTGGCAAGAAAAGACTACAGCAGCCACTGAACTCTCCGTATCGCTATGAAGAAGCTTGCCAGTGTCTACCACAGGATTTGAACTTGGGGCCTGAATATGGCTGGCACAGACACTGTTACGCAATGTTCACTGGAAATCTGAATAGATATCACCTCAAGAGCCCCAAGCAGAACCTGAACAGCAAAGACGGTCTGGGCGTGTTCCAGGATCAGGTGATAAGTATATCTTCAAAAAAGACTGCATATTTTGCAATAAAGAGGGATTGAAGGCAGTCAAAGTGAAAAATGTTTGGACAACTGAACCCACCACTGTTTTTGATAGAGATGGATGGAGAAATGTTTTGGAGATTGCAGAGCAGCATAAGGACGAGAAACTATTGCTCAGAATCAGAGGATACAACCTGTTTTCTTGTGAGGCACAATATCACCCTCATTGCAGATTACAGTATACTCGTCATCCGACAGCATGGCAGAGCAAAGATACAGAAGGAAAGAGAGACCAGGAAGATCTGGAAAAAGCACACAACGAGACATTTGAGAGAGTCTGTGTCAGGTTGGAAGAGGAAGTGATTCAACGGCACAGAATTGTCAAATTATCAGACCTCTGTGACACTTACGTTATTGCCTTGAGAGAGACAAAGTATCCAAACGAAAACTATAGACGTGAAAAGTTAAAGAAAAAGTTGGAGAAGATATATGGAGACAAATTGGTGTTTGGAACGCCCCACAGAAAAGCCGGGGAGTACCAATCTCTCCTTGTCTACAGTGCCGAGATGAACACACAGGCAGCTGTCATAACAGCATATGAGTTGGGATCAGCAGACACACTGAAAGATACAGCCTTGTATCTCAGATCGGTCATTATCGAAGCTTTTCAGAAATCAGGTGCTTTGCCTTGGCCACCCTCAGATGACTTTCTTCAAAATCGTAATGTTTTGCCACAAGATTTCCAAAGATTTCTGAACTTTCTTCTTGATGGTCAACCACACGACCAAGCATCCAAGGTACAAAGGCTTGTCACCTCACTTGGACAGGACATCATGCGGGCCGTCACCAAGGATCATCAACTATCAACTAACCCCTGTGCCATACAGTCTTGCGACAGCGGACAACTTCTTGACAAAAACCGACAAGAGCAGTGCACTCCACTACCTCACAAAATCGGTTGAAGACGCTGCCTGCCCTCCTGAGGCTGAAACCATGACAATTATCGACGGCAATGCCGTCTTTCATTCGATGACACAAGTTCCTACGGCCTTCAGAGATATCTGCAACAAAGTGTTTGACATGATGCCGAGGGCAGCAGACTTTGTCTTCAGCACAGATATGTACAAAGAAGGGTCCATCAAGACAGTGGAGAGACAGAGACGAGGGACTGCAGATAAGATCATCTTGGCTGGGGAATCAACCAAAAGACCAGGAGACTGGCCTGGATTTCTTTCCAATGACGAGAATAAGACACAGTTTGCAAAGCTTATTCTCCGGGTGTGGAGCAAAGACTCACATGCAGCTCGTCTGAAGGATCGACACATCATCTTCGTGTCTGAGGGAAAGGCATACAAACTTTCATCACCTGATGGTTCGCACACACAAACGGAAGTGATTGACCCCCTGACCTCAACACAAGAAGAAACGGACACGAGAGTGATTCTGTACTGCTACTATGCCATTCAGAATGGGTATCGATTCATTCGAGTCAAAAGCCCCGACATGGATGTCTACTTTATCCTTCTGTACTATGCCCCCCAGATGAAACAGGCCACAATCCTGTTCGACACAGGAAAGGGAAACAAGAAGCGGCTAATAAACATAACAGCACTTGCAGAGAAGATGACTCAGCTCTACTGTTCAGCACTTCTGGGGCTTTATGCCTTTAGTGGATGTGACTCCACCAGCACTTTAAGGGTAAGGGCAAGGTCAAACCCATGAAGGTCATGCAACAGAAGCCGAAGTTTGTCACAGCATTCGCAAAGCTCGGGGAAAACTGGAACGTGACAGAGGACCTTCTTGATGAGCTAGAGATGTTCACCTGCTTCATGTACGGCCGCCAGTGGTTCCAGCATGTCAACAATCTGAGACACCACATGCTAAAGGAAAAGTGTGGTGAAGATGGCGTCAGTGCAAATGTGAACATTGATCTGTCAACATTGCCACCTTGCCGCAGAACATTGAAGCAACATTGCCTAAGGGCGAACTTCCAGGCATGTATTTGGAAAAGATCTCATGAGGCAACTCCAGATGTTCCGTTGCCCCAACATGGGCATGGCTGGCAAGTCCATGATGGTGTTCTTCAGCCCATCTGGACACAGGAAGAGGAGGAACTTGTTCTCCCCCAAGATGTGATCAATGAACTCTTGAACGAAAATCCCGCTCCTGACGAGGACCAGAACGAAATTCTAGATGAGGAGATCTTCTTGCAGGATGGGCTGGATGACTCTATGGACTCTTCAGAAAGTGCAGATGAGGACTAATGTGCTGAACAAACATAACTGTATCTGGGAGGACTGATAGTGACTGTGGAGCTTAGTAAATTCATCTTAAATCCTTGTCACTGTGGCATAGCAGAATTGAAATGAAAAAAACAAGAATAGCATCTTTGTATTTTTCTTTTTTAAAAACTTCAATGGATAATGCTGAAAAAATGAATATCAGATTCACTTTTTGTTCTTCTAAATGCTTGTTACCAATCCACAAGAGTTAAATTATTAATGGAGATGTTTGTAGTTTAAAAATGGAAATTTTGCTGTTTTATTTTTTTTTATTGAAATGACACTTTTGGGGGTATGGAAGGTATCTTTAATTTTGTGCCTACAGATATTAACCTAGACAGCAAGAGTGAAGAGAGAATTTCCCCAATACATTGTTCTTTATGAAAACAAACCTAGAAAATCTAATTTTGCTCAACATTATTGTACATTATAGATAGTAAGCATCTAATACTGCAAAAAATGACATTTCACTATTTCAGTTTGCGTACGCGTGGGTACCCTTAAATCAAGGGCCATAACCAATAGTCCAAATGAGTTATTTTCTTGTTAACATACAGAAACGTGTTAAGGGGACCCTAACCTACACTCTACTCTGGACCCACTGAAGTCAAGTTCTGGGGGGGGGGGGGGGGGGGGGGGGGGGGCAGGTGACCCCCATTTTAAACCGGACTATTACAGTTCTCTTTCAACATTCGTCTCAGTATCTCACGATGAGGCTGTCTACGCTTATGTCACCAATCTCATGAACGCGCAGATTGACGCGCGGATGAAACAAAAAATGACAATTTCAATACATGTCTGTGGCAATATTAGCTAAATTTCAACCAGGAAAATGCCAAAATTGTGCGCAGTTGGCTCATGTAGGTGGTGATGGCAATCAGAATACAAGTTTTTTCGATCCATATCGGCCAGCAGAGATTACCAAATGAGGATTTTGTGGGCTGCCTTTTCATTTGAGTTGGCTGAGGGATGATGTAACCCACGCCTCAGTCTGGCCACAAATGGAGATTGCTCCTGCTGCAGGTATGTCTGTTTACCAACCTATAGCTCTTATTTATCATTAAAAGTAACTTGCTTACACTTAAAGTTAATGCGAACATGCGAAAAACACCGCAATTTGCATCAGAGGGAGTTCATAGCTAAAATAGCATTTGCATAGAAACGCATCAGTGTGATGTGACGATTTGGCCCTTGGGGCTTGCCGTAGCCAACGGCGGGGTGTCAACGTGATGACATCAGGCGGGCTGTGGCCGGTATGTATAATCTGTGCCTGTCTTAATAAAGTTCAGTTCGTTGCTCGGTTCAACATGGCTCAGGTCTCCCATTATTAAGACATAACATTTGGCGACGTCGGATTAACTCTTTAACTGTCCACATTTCATGGACGGGTCGCGCGCCCCCAGTGGCACAGCACAGCAACTGCACCTGTCAACTCACTGACATCCCCCGGCTATACTCAGAATTTGTACTGATCTGTACTGATCTGACAGTTCAGAAGGTGGCAGACATGCGTTGGAGGAATCATGCCTGACACGGAATACAGCAAAGAGGAAGAAATCCTCATTATTATTATTCCTTTTTCCGCTTTGAGCTCACAACACCAATGCGGCCACCGCCACGATGGTCATGGCGACGGCAATCCGGACAGAAACTGCATCATACAGGAAAAATAGCCACGTAATACAAACGAGATTCACGTGGGATAATCAAAAGAGTTTGTAGATGTGGTCGAGAGTGTAAATGACCGACCAAATGCAAAACGACCATGAAAACGGACCGATCACGCGAGCGAGCGAGCTCCCCCCCCCCCCCCCGCCACAGGTAAGTGAGGAGTTTATGGGGGGTTTTTTTACATTTTATTGATTTTCTGGTTCATATACTTTGAAGATTAGATAAAAACATACTCCTGTGGACAAAACGTCAAAAAAACGAACCATTCTTTGTCTAAATGTGTCCAAAGTCCACTTTTGACTGAGTTATGTAATTTATATAGCTGCCACGACATTATGCAAATTAGATGCATAAATTTATTCCTATCTGAAACTTTGGATCATATTCTACATCTTTCTAATTGACAGTAAGCCATTATCTCTTGCATCTTTCAAGTTATAGCCTTGGAAATCTGAACTATTTTATTGACAAAAATTTTTTACCACTCTTGACCACTAGAGGCCTTGACCACCCTTTAACCATCACAGTCGCCATATGGCGACTGGGACAGCTAAAAAGTTAAACCGTGGGTGTGTGCATAAAATCACCACCTCCGTTCTTACAGTCTCCGGGTGTGCCAACTACACCATGGTGCCGCTGGCTGGAGGCGTTCGATGAGTACATCACTGCAGCTGGCTTGGGCAGCGCCGACGAAGAGAGGCGGAGGAGCCTGTTTGTTCACTGCTTCGGTGAGGAAGGCCAACGAGTGTTTCGCGCACTGGGTGGAAAAGGTTCGTTGAAGGAGTGTTTGGACATAATGGACAATTTCTTTACGGACCAGTACAACATCACAGCGTGAAGACATAAGTTCTTTGACCGCTGACAACTAGCTGGTGAGTCCACCCAATGTTTCTTATTGGAACTCTGTAGCCTAGCAAGCAAGTGCGTCTTCGGGCCAATTGAGGAGGAACTAGTCCGTGACAAGCTAGCACATGGTACAAGCAATGTGTGGCTCAAAGACAAGCTAATGCTAACTATGGATGTCTTCACACTGAAACAAGTGTTTGAATTGACCAGCCAGATTGAGTCCGCTACCCAGCTAGGCCTACAAGTGCTAACTAAAGAGAACCTAGCCACCTAAGTTTCCCCTCAATGTCAGGCCGCTAGCAGTGCAGCTAATCCTTCGGGGTGGACCCCCAAAAGGCGGCGGACCATGACATGGGCAGGAGCGAGAGCTCAGGGTCTGTGTAGCGGCTGTAGCTATCCCAGTCACTGGGTGGGCACGTCCACATGCCCTGCCAGAGGGAAAAAGTGCCATAACTGCAGCCGTTCAATCACTGGGCCAGGGTCTGCACCACCGCTAGTAAACCAACAGCTGCGGAGCCCGGAAGCATGATGCCGGTGTGTGTGGGGGGCACCAAGAAGGGGTCGTTAAAGTGGTACGTCTTGCAGCTAGACAGGGTCGATGTGCCGGTTATGGTGGACTCGGGAGCTGGTAAATCCATACTGAGCATGACCACATTGAAAAGACTTTTACCAGGCAAACCCATGGAAGCAGAGGCGGTGAAAATATTTGGGTACGGTCACACTAAAATTGATATGGCAGACACAGTCAGCTTCTCGGTACCATGTGGGTCAAGGACTATTCCCACATTTACCTTCCAGGTTTCGCGCCAGGGGGCCGACTTGCTGGGAATTGATCTGATGGGCAAATTAGGATTCTCCATCACGGACCCAACGGGCTCAACAGTGCTGATGGTGTCCCCTGAATGGCATGTCCACTGGCTGGCGTTGTTCGTGAGCCTAGAATGTATTAAAGCATTCAGTCACCGCCCGCTTATTGACCCAAGTGTGACGCCCAAGATCCAACCATTATGGCGGCTTCCCCTCGTCTTGCGGGACGACATTATCGTAACTGAATAAACTGCTTAAAGCCGGCATCATCAAGAAAGTAGATGCCTCGCCGTGGATTTTGAACATTGTGGTGGCCAAGAAGAAGACGGGTGGCATCCGGCCGTGCATTGACCTCAGGGTGGTTAATAAAGTGATCATCCCAGACAAATGATGGAGGAACTCACCGCAATGTTCAGCAGCTCAAGAGTGTTCACGAAGCTGGATCTCTGCCAGGGTTATCTGCAGGTGCCCCTCCATCCAGCCAGCAGGGACCTGACAGCATTCGTGACGCACATGAGCGTTTTCAGGTATGCCTGCATGCCTTTTGGTCTGAGCTCAGCACCAAGCTGCTTTCAGAAGATTATGTCCACAATTCTGGCCGGCCTCAGGGGTGTAGTGGTGTACCTGGATGACATTGTGGTCCACAGCACGTCGCGGGAAGAACACGACAGTCATTTGAGACAAGTGATGGAGGTGCTACTGGAGCACGGGGTCACATTGAACGGGGAAAAGTGCATTTTCGCGGCAGATTCCATCGAGTCTGGGGGATTGCCTGGATGAGCCCCCTGCACTCGAACATGGAGGCGGTCCTGCGTCTCCCTGACCCCACGACATCCATACATATCTCCTCGTTCCTGGGCATGGTGAACTTCTACGGGTGTTTTATTCCCCATTATTCAGAGACTATCAAACCCCCTGGGCCCTTCTCAAGCAGAATGCGCTGTGGCAGTGGACTCCGGCCTGCTCAGCGGCGATCACTAGGCTGAAGTCCCAACTCACCTCTCCTCCAGTGGTGGCCCACTTTGATCCAAAATGACTGACTTTTGTGACTTGTGATGCATCTGGTTCGGCGGTGGGGGCAGTTATGTCTCAAGTGCAAGATGGCATCGAGCGCCCAGTGGCGTTCGCGTCGAGATCCCTTTCAGTGGCTGAGCAGAAATATGCCGATGGTGAGAGGGAGGTGCTCACTTGTGTCTGGGTGTGTGAACAGTGGCACATTTACCTCTACGGACGCCATTTCACCCTGCGAGCGGACCACCGGGTGCTGACGACACTGCTGGAGACAACAGGCTTGGGACACAGGCCCCTACAGATCTACAGGTGGACTGAGCGGCTGAGGGCCTACAACTTTACTACCCAGTTCACCCCTAGAAAAGTGAATGTAGTGGTGGATCTCCTGTCCCATGCCACGACCAACACCACACAAACAGACAACGACGATGACCCCACGAAGGTGGATCTGGTCAACACGCTGCACAGACCCCTCCGGGACATGGTGTCCCTGCAGGAGCTCCAGGCAGAGTCGGAACAAGACCCCACGTAGTCACAAGTATGCTCGGTCATCAGGGAGGGTTGGCCCACAAAAGTACAGGGTGATCTGGCACCTTTTCACTGGTTCAGAGACGAACTGAGTTGCTGGAACGGGGTGTGTGTGGTAAGGGGACACTCCACATTGATTCTGGTGTCTCTGAGATCACGAGTTCTGGCAGTGCTCCATGAGGGTCACCTGGGTGTGGTCAGGGTGAAGCAGCGTTGCAGGGATTCAGTTTGGTGGCCTGGTATCAATAAGGACATTGAAACTATGGCAAAGAAATGTGTTCCATGCTTGGATAGTGGAAAGACCGGCGGGCCACCCCCACCCCCCACACCCCTGTGACCATTACTGTACCCAGAGGGCCCTTGGAAGCACATCCAATTGGACATTTGTGGTGAACTACATACGGCACCCCCAAGCAGCCGTTTTTTGCTAGTGGTATACGATCTGTTCTCAAAATGGCTGGAGGTGTTACCCACTAATTCGGTCATGATGGATGTGGTTACGGGTTTCCTCTCATTGCTGTTTGCCAAATGGGGGGTCGGGGTCCCGGATGCTATCACTACTGACAATGGCCCACAGTTCACCTCTGGGGGTTTGAGGAGTTTTTGGGTGTTAGGGGCGTGCAGCATATCAACACTGCGTTCTACCACCCCCAAGCCAATGGGGGCGTGGAGAGTTTCAACAAGACTCTAAAAAACGGTCTGAGAGCCCATTTGGCGGACGGCTTCACGTTCCCTGATGCCCTCCAGAACATGCTCCTCCACTACAGGGCAACAGCCTACACCACAACAGGGTGCTCTTCAGTGAAACTCATGCTGGGGTGCGAATTCCACCTGCCCCTGGACCAACTGAGGCCCCTGCAACTTCCCCTTTGGTGAACATGGACCCTCCACAAGACCGGGTCATTGACCAACAGCAGAAGATGAAACGATATTTCGACAGGAAGCACAAGGTGAAGGCCCACAGACTCAATGTGTCGGACCAGGTCTGGATTAAGCATCCCAACTACACACATAAACTGCAGCCTTTCTGGACGGGGCCCCTACAGATCGTGAGGCGGCTGGGCTGGGACACGTTCAAGCTCTCGGACAGGTCACGGTTGCATTCCAGCCGACTCAGGAAGTCATTGCCTGCACAGGGTCCGGAAGTTGCGGAAGAGTGGACTGATGAGGGTTGGGACTTATTTGATGGGGGTACTGGGGACTCTCAGGTGCGCCCGACGGAGCCGGGAGCAGGTCCTCCTCTGGTGAGGTGCTCGGCTAGGATGCATCAGAAGCCCAGATACCTCAATGACTTTGTAGTACAAGTAGCTTTAGCTGAAGCGTGTTGAGCATGGGCGGCAGAATAATCCGCCCCAACACGTAAGGGTATCCTGGCAGTCTACCCAGGTGCCCACTTAGCCTACTAGCCCTGTCTTTCTGTGCGCTCAAAAAAACAAAACAAACCCAATGTGTGAAAAAAGAAAAGAAGAAAAGAAAGCATTCAATGTATGTATTGCATGTATTCTGTGGGGTTCTTTTATGCTACCATTACTGGGGGGTGGGGGAGGGGTTCTGTGGGGGCTTTTCACGTTTTGTAAAGGGGGAGGGGGGAGTGATGTGGGGATTTGGCCCTTGGGGGTTGCCGTAGCCGACGCCAGGGTGTGGACGTGATGACGTCAGGCGGGCTACGGCCGGTATGTATAATCTGTGGCTGCCTTAATAAAGTTCAATTCGTTGCTCGGTTCAACATGGGTCAGGTCTCCCGTTATAAAGACATAACAGTCGGCTCAGTAGAAATATTAATTCCAATTTGACCTGTTTATCAGCCTCAGAGTAAACATATTAACACTGCAATTAAACTAGTTTAAAAACAAGACTAACACTCACCTGCTGACAAATGGACTGAAGCTCTGTAGAGCTGAAACAAAGTGTTGGGATCAACAGGGTGAACAAGTGTGATTTTTTTCTTTCCTTTTTTTTTTTTTACCAGTGTAAATAAACAGCGTCTCCTGTACGAGAGATGGGAGGCTGTTTTCCTTGTGAGCTCCGGTGGATAAATTTTGCAAACCTAAACATGACGGCTTTTTGGGGATTTCCACAGCAAGTACAATTTATTTTCTCTGAGTGTTCCACCAATATACAGCCAAACTGGCGCATTTATTTGTCGTTACAAATATCAATATTGTTTCTAGACACTCTGTTCAATCATTCTTCCACATACTGGCTGGTAGATGGTAGGGTCACTTTTTGACATCACAAATTTAAAGTTTTTGATCATATCTGATCCGATCTTGCGGTGAAAGCTTGTCATAATATTGATATTTCGTATTGTTTCAATGGTAAACTGCCATTTTTTGTTACCTCCACGCTTTACATGTTCACATGAAATACCTGGATGTGTAGACAGCCCTACGGGACACGCTCCCCCGCTATGTCCCCAGAAGCCCTAACACTATGCCAGTCTCAACTGCCAAGAAATGTGATGTCTGCTCTCCAGAGGAGGAGCCACCTCTTCCTATAAGAGCCTTACCGACACACGCCCCCCAATCTTTTCACTCTTTTCGCTCTCAGAAGCTCTTCTCAGACGGTAGGTCCAGCTAACAGGCTAGCTTAACTGTCCACAGAACGAGCTAATCATTCAGATGCCAGGCGCTACCTACTGTTGTATCTTACTGTCTGAGCCATAGCTAGGCTGTCTCCAAATAGTAGCTTTACGCGGCTAGGTGCTAACTAGCATGTGCTTCCTTTAGCAAGTATTCTTTTTCACTGGAGCATAGCCTTCCTCTCTATGGAACAAGCTAAGCTACTGGTCAAAACATGTATGGCTGGAGCGGACACCCACGCCATGTGTGTCATGTGTTTCGGGCTGCAACATCCAGGAGGCATTCACATCACCAGCTAGCTGTGAGCATTGTGCACGTCTCTCTGCTAAAACTCGCCATCGTCGACTAGTGCACCAAGCTAGCTTGTCGGCTGAAGACCCTATGATGGTGGTGCCTATTTCACCATCACAGGAATCGGTGGAGAGCACCAGGAGAGACACCATTCTCCCCGGAACCAACTGGGGTGATCACATGGATGAGATATCCCTGATTCCTCCACCTGTCAAGCACAAACCCAGCCTGCGGGTGGAAAACTGAACTCACAGGGAATTATTTAGACTCGAACAACCAATCCATAAGCCTCAACTCTGATGAGGACAAGCAGGACGTTTGACATCTCGTTGGCTGCAAAGTCAAGAGAGATGAGTGAGACTTAACAGTGGGTTACCAATCCCTGCTAGCCTAGACCTGCATGGAGCCTGTAAGACAGCAGCTGCAAAGCCAGGCATCTCATGGCCAGAAGCCCTTACCAGGACGACCAAACATCCCGTTATGAGGGAAAGCGCCTCCCAAGGGCTAAAACCTCCACCAGACAATTTCTGCCAGTTTTCACCGAATGCCTAGAAGAAGCGACCCGCTCATAGAGCAATCCTTTGTCTGCTGAAAACCTCATCCAAGGAGGGTCAGCACTAGACTGGGTCAATATGGAAGAGAGGGGTTTTTCCCACCTCCCTCCAGTGGAACCTCTATCCGGCCCAGAAATCCACCATGACCTCTGCGAGCCCCGCCCTGCCCTCCAAATCTGACAGTTTCCAGTCCTCTGTGACAGGAAAAAGCTATAAGGCGGTGGCCATGTCGGTGGAAGTGTTAAATGCATTGTCTCTGCTGCTCGCCTACCAGGCCAAACTACAGGACGACAATCTTCACCCGCAACAGAACTGGGGGACAAACTGTGCATGGTCATGGACCTCAGCCTCCGTCTACACAGGTGTGCCGTGCAGTCAGCTGGCACTAATGGTTGCTCAGGAGAGCACCAGGTGGTTGAACCTATCCAGGCTGTCTCCAAGAGAGAAGACCCAGCTCCTCAATGTTTCCATGGACCCAAAAGGCTTATTCGGCCCAGCGGTTGCCACTATGCAAAAACAATGTGAGGAGAAAAGGAGAGAAGGGGAAGCACTTCAACTGTGTCTACCCAGGAAGACCCCCTCCCTACCCCCGCTGCACCACGGCAGACATTCGCTCAGGCAGTCGCCCGTGTAACATACCGCATTCCTAAACGCCAACCACTGCTCCAACCTCCGGTGAAATACCGTAGCCGGAAGCCGCAGGAACCCAAAGGTGCGTGGGCGAAGGAATAATCCTTCACCACCAACGTGTTGCCAGGGGACCAAGCCGTTCCACCTGCCACCCTGGGGGCTAAGAAAAAGACACGTGCTCCCTAGGATACTCTCTGTGGGGAGAGAAGACAGGCTCAGCCAGACACCTGCCCTTCCCCATCTGGGAAGGGCAGGTGTTCCGGGTGTGTTCCAAATCCCAGAAAAGGCATGTAGAGGCCATGTTGCCGTTCACAGTTCACGACCATAACAAAAAGAGAATCAGACTTGCAAGAGAGCTCTGTTGAGCCACAGCTGATTCTCACAAAAACACTAGTACACACCAGTGCAAAACTGGGCTGCACGGTGGCGCAGTGGTTTAGCACTGTGGCAGCACAGTTTTACCCTCGGCCGGGGGATCGCGGGGATCATGAGATCGTGGGTTCGATCCCAGCCCCCGACCAACAGTGAGCTGTGTGGAGTTTGCATGTTCTCCCCGTGTTGCGCGGGTTTACTCCGGGATTTCTCCGGTTTCCTCCCGCACACCAAAAAAACATGTAGGTTTAGGGCGCTCGCGCACGCAGCGACCAGCAGCCGGTGGCTTGTCACCAGACTGCAAACCAAGTCTACCTACGGGTACAAATAAGTAACAAAAAAAAAACAAAAAACAAAAAAACACTGGTGTGTTTTGCACTGGTGAGATGTTGTTTTTCCTCTCACGTGTTCATAAAAAAACAATGTTCAATGACAGAGATAAATCGTCAAAACATGACCATTCTGATATGGATATGGCCAATAGAAAGCGGCAATGCTCCAAAAATGGCCTGTATGGGCAAAATGACCCTTGGGCCAACAGGGTCACCCACACGGCCAGCAGAGGGCGCCATTGTCCCACAGATGAGGCAAGGAAGCCTCTCTGGAAGATGTCAATGCTGTCCTAACAGGACAACCTATGAAGGCAGCAGGGGACACTGATGATGTCCAACAAGTGAAGCAGAAATCCATTCTGCCAACTTTGGACTCAACCACCACATGGCCTATAAAGCCTGTCCTTCCATTCTCCACAATAAGGTCACACACAGGTCCCTTAGCAGACCATTTGTGGAGAGTGTGTGGGGCTTCAGACTGGAAAATAAGAACTGTAACCAGAGGCAACAGACTCCAGTTTGCTGCAGCCACCTCCCCCCCCGTTTCAATGGGATTCTGCAGTCACAGGCCCCATCGGAAAAAGCTCATATTTTACAGGAGGAAATTTCCTCTCTCCTGAAAATTGGAACGATCGAAATAGTACCGCCGGAGCAGACTCAGAGTGGTTTCTATTTAAAATATTTTCTGGTTCCCAAAAAGGGCAGAGGTTTGCAGCCGATATTAGACCTGCGAGTTCTGAACAGACACTTGAGACAGTTCAATTCAGAATGGTCACACATTCGGCGCTAATATGCTTCGTGCGTTACCGGGATTGGATGGTCTGCATAGATTTAAAAAATGCATATTTCCACATTACCATTTCCCCTCCTCACAGAAAATATCTCAGATACACCTTTCAAGGAAAGGTGTATGAATATGTGGTGCTCCCATTCGGCCTCTCTCTGAGCCCACAGATGTTTGTAAAATGCACCAGTGCTGCGATTGCACCTCTGAGAGAAAGAGGATTGCGCTTAGCAACCTACATAGATGACTGGCTCCTGGCAGCACAATCGCTGGAGCAGACTTGGTCGCATACCAGGCTGCTTATTACTCACCTGCCAGAGCTGGGTTTCACTATAAACAAAGAAGAGTGTTTTGACTCCAACGCAAAACATCACGTTTCTAGGCCTGTCTCTAGACTTGGTTGCCCTGAGGGCACGTCTGATAATAAAAAAGGTGGAAGCCTTTTGGGCTTGTCTGGCACCTTTTTGCAGAGGAACTCTGCTAAAATTCATACTGTGTTTCCGGTTGCTGGGCCTTATGGCATCAGCACTGGTAGTGTTATGGTTAGGCCATCTTCACGAGGCATTTTCAGAGGTGGGTTGCGTCGCTCGGGCTGGACCTGATGCATCACAGTCACCGCAGGGTTCTAGTAACTTCAGCCTGCACCCATGCCGTGATCTCATGGAGATGCCCGGTTTTCTTGCTAACTGGTATCACCATGGGTACAGTGTCAGTGAGAAAGATGATTACAACAGATGCCTCTCGTATGGGCTGGGGAGCCACACATGAAGGCAAAACAGTGAATGCCACATGGAGCCCACAAATGCAGTCGGTTCACATAAACTGTCTGGAACTCATGGCCATTTTTCTGGCTTTAAAACCATTCCTGCCCCATCTAAAGGGGCACCATGTTTTAGTCAGAACAGATGACTGTGGAGTCATACATCAACAGGCAGGAAGGGCTATGCTGTCATCTGCACATGTTGGCACACAGACTGATTATGTGGAGCAGCACTCAGCTGTTATCTCTGAGAGCTACCCACGTACCAGGTGTTTTGAATCAGGGAGCTGATCTGTTATCAAGGGGCAGCCCCCGCTACAAGGATTGGAAACTCCACAGCGAGGTAGTAGCCCAAATATGGGAGAGATATGCCCCAGCCAAGGTCGAGCTCTTCACAGCGGCAGAGAATGCTTAGTGCCCGCTGTTTCATTCACTGACAGATCGACATGCTCCATTCGAGTTGGATGCATTGGCACATGAATGGCCACGTGTCCCCCTGTATGCCTTTCCCCCATTAGAGCTGATCACTCCTACTCTCGCCAGAGTGTGGGAGAGAGGTTTAACTCTGATTCTAATAGCTCCCTGCTGGCCATGGAAAACCTGGCTAGCAGAGATATTCCAGCTGCTGTACGATCAGCCATGGATCCTGCCTCTGCGGAGGAATCTCCTGTCACAGGCACAGGATGAGATTTTTCATCCTCACCAAGAGTGAATGGCCCTATGGACCTGGCCGATGAGAGGATGAACCTGACTACTAGCGGACTCCCTCCTAATGTCATCGCCACTATTCAGAATGTCAGGGCGTCCTCTACGCGTTTTACATATGACTGCAAATGGCGTGCATTTGAAAATTGGTGTGAAAGGGGGCGTGGTGGCTTTTCAGAGCCCCATTCCTGTTATTCTGATATTCCTGCAGGGGTTGCTGGATAAAGGCCTGGCCTTTTCCACAGTCAAGGTGTATTTAGCTGCTATTTCAGCATACCACATTGGCTTTGGAAACAAAACTGTGGGGCGCCACCCGCTTGTTTGCCAGTTTATGAGAGGAGCGTGGCATTTACGGCTGGTCACGAAGAGTCTAATGACTCCGTGGGACCTCACTGTTGTGCTGGATAGTTTATCATGTCCGCCTTTTGAGTCCCTCCATCAGGTGGATCTCAAAATACTCTCCTTAAAAACTGTGCTACTGTTAGCGCTAGCTTCTGCTAAGCACGAGAGTGACATCCATGCATTGTCGGTGAACCCGTCATGTATGCAGTTTTTGGCAGGGGATTCTAAGGTTATACTCAAACCTAACCCCACCTTTGTACCAAAGATTTTCAATCCTGTGGTTTCCTACCACCCGACTGAGTTGTCGCCCTTCTGTCATCCTCCCTTTTCCAGTGAGGAGCAGGAAAGGCTTCATGCCCTCTGCCCTGTCCGTGCACTGCGTGCGTACGTGGCCTGGACAACGGGGTTTAGGAAATCTTATCAGCTGTTTGTGTCATGGGCCACATCCAGTCTGGGAAAATCCATCACAAAGCAGAATCTAGTGCACTGGATCGTGGAGGCTGTTGTAAAAGCATATGAGTGCAGAGGCCTTCAGTCCCCGTCAGGTTGACATGCTAATTCCACACGTGGTATGGCCGCTTTGTGAGCACTCTTTCGTGGTGTCTCTGTGGAAGAGGTTTGTGCAGCCGCCAGCTGGGCAATGCCGCACACCTTCACAAGATTTTACAGGTTGGATGTTACCACACCATTGCTGTCGCACAATGTTTTGAGTGTAGGATCAACATCTACAGTAACATGTTGTAATAATACATGGTCTAAGAGTAAGCTGGTCTGGCAAGACAGGAGCTACGACATCCCATAGTGAGATACTGAGACAAATGTTCAAAGAGAACGACAGGTTAAAGGATTAACCGGGTTCATGAGTGAGGTATCTCACCAGACCCCCTTCCTTGCCTGGAGTGAGGAAGAGGTGAGCTTACAAAACTGTAGGGCGTGCGTCATGGTCACGCTCTTATAGGAGGAGGTGACTCCTCCTCTGGAGAGCAGACGTCACACTTCTTGCCAGTCGAGACTGGTGAAGTGTTATAGGGCTTCTGAGGACATAGCGGGGGGGAGTGTGTCCCATAGTGAGATACCTCACTCATGTTTCAGAGAACCTGGTTAATCCTTTAACCTGTCATTTCAGGGTCCCTCTTCAGGTGTGCCGCCCACTGGGTGACCTCCTGTGCCATGCTCAGCACCTTGGTGTAGCATGTGGGTGGGTAGAAGGGGATGCCCAGCAGCAGTGGCACCAAACAGACAACAAACAGCAAGTGTTTAAAAATCCCCATCTCACTGACACCTACTGTAGCAGCAGAGCTTTTGTTTGATTGTGTAACCAACGCAGCCACGTCTGCATGTGGACAGATTTTAACACACACCCTTTGTTTACAGCTTAGTGGGGAAGCTCATTTGCATATTCAACCTTTTTTTGAAACAATTTGTTTTATTGATTGATACACACTTGACAATGTAGTGTTAACATGAACATTTAACAAAAAAATTCAAACATAAAAGATATAAAGAAACAAAATCAAAACTACAATTTTGTGAAAAAGGTTTCTCAATTCATACCCTAGGGCGGCGCGGTGGTGGAGTGGTTAGCACTGCGGCAGCACAGCAACTCACCCTTGGCCTGGGGATCCTGGGTTCAATTCCAGCCTCCGACCAACAGTGATCTGTGTGGAGTTTGCATGTTCTCCCCGTGTCTGCGTGGGTTTACTCCGGGATTTCTCCGGTTTCCTCCCACATGCCAAAAACATGCAAGTTAGGTTAATTGGCATCAAAACTGGGGATTCTAAATTGTCCTTAGGTATGACTGTGAGAGTGAATGGTTGTCTGTCTCTCTGTGTTGGCCCTGTGATGGACTGGCAATCTGTCCAGGGTGTACCCTGCCTCTCGCCCAAAGATACTGGGATAGGCTCCAGCCCCCTCCGCGACCCAAAAAGGATTAAGCGGAAGAAGATGAATGAATGAATGAATGAATGAATTCATACCCTTGACTAAATGAAACTTACTACCTGTGGTGTAAGAAAACCACAAGTTTGGTCAGCGTCGGCATGATGACGCGGCTGCTTGGTGATGTCATCACGTTGAGCATATAAAATGTAAGGGATGGCCATTTTAAGACATTTTTCTTTTGAGCATACTCTGCCTCCCTGCACTAGACCTGTATCACATTACTGGGCATAGTTTAATAAAAGTTCGTGTTCCCAGCAAACGCCACTCTTTATTGGTCCTTTCTAGTTTTCCAGACATCATTTGGTGACGAGAGTAAACCATGGAAGCATGTTTGAGGCCACTACAGCCGTTTCTGGAGACCCCCGGTGAGCCGCCTGTACCGTGGCCATGCTGGATCGATGCCTCTGAAACCTACGCATTGGCGTTGGACCTACTGTAGGCAAGCTGGACAAGGTACGAAAGGAAGCTCTACTGGTTCACAATCTGGGCATAGAAGGCCAACGTATCTTCTACACGCAAGGATCAACAGAACTGTTTGCTGAGTCGGTTGAGCTGCTAGCTAGCTACTTTTCTACACCCAACAACATATTGGCACGGCACATCAGGTTCTGCCAACGTCGACAGAAGACAGGAGAGATGACACAACAATTTTTCATGGACCTTCGCCACCTAGCTAGCATGTGCAATTTAGTGTGCTGGAGTATGAAATGGTGCGGGACCAGTTGGCTGAACACACTAGCAACCCACGGCTGCAGACGAAGATGCTAACAGCGCTGAACGACATGATGCTAGCCAGTACCACTGAGCTAGCATTCCAGCTAGAGGCCGCCGACAGGTTAGCATTGGAGCTAGGTGTGTAACGATAGCAGCAGCCAAGCCACACACTGCTAGCATACATGATAACCACAGAAGGGCCTGGTGAGACAGTGTAAGAGGCCAAAGTAAACACAGCGGATCAGAAGAACGCTATGAGGCGCTTCTCATATGGCAACTGTGGCTCCCCGACACACCAAGAGAGGTGAGGAAGCAGCGATGTCAGAGATGCGGCAAACTCAACCACTTTGCCAAGGTTTGCCAGTCAGCACCACCACTGAGACCACTGGTCAGTCCAAGTTACTCACCCGCGATGACCATCCACACGATAAGGTCCGGAGGCACGGCGTACGCATTCTGCAAGGTAGGGCTCGACAATGTCAGCCTACCCCTCTTGCTCAACACCGCTGCAGTGAGACTGATGTTGAACTGGGTCACAGTGAAGAAGTTCTTCCCCAACCACCCAATCGGGAAAAACCCAATGGAGCTGTATGGGTATGGTGGCTACCATGTCAGCAATGTAGGGACCATCACACTAACGTCTGCTACGTGTCAAGAGTCGTTGCTGATTTTGTTTTCCAAGTGGCTACGCATACAGACAACATACAGTACTAGGATGTGACCTGTTTTATCAACTGGGCTTCTCCATCCGCGACAATAACAGGCTCCGTTTGACCGACGATTATAAGTGGGACACAACACACCCAGACGATGAGGGCACTGCCCGGAGAAGGGGCAGTGACCAAATTTGCCCCAGATCCTCGTCCAGCGTAAGCCTCAGGGAGCCACTGCAGAGCTGCAGGAGAGGGAGCAGGCATCTATCGGGAACCCTGGGACACAACAACCCGGTGCAGGTTCTACCAACTGCGACAGCAAGACATCGCCATGACCAGACTTCCAAGGAGAGGGGGAGAAGAGGCTGGACTACTTCCATTTGTGCCTATGCACCAAATGATGGTTCAGAGTACCCACCCTTTTTGGAGTCTCTCACTGGGGTGCTAGAGGGTGCTCCTCTTGGAGACTCCACTGTCCTACTGGGAGACTTCAACTCGCACGTGGGCAACGACAGTGAAACCTGGAGGAGGGTGATTGGGAGGAACGGCCTGCCTGATCTAAACCCGAGTGGTGCTCAGTTATTGGACTTCTGTGCTAACCACAGTTTGTCCATAACAAACACCATGCTCAAGCATAAGGGTGTCCATATTTGCACCTGGCACTAGGACACTCTCTGTTGTAGGTCGATGATCAATTTTGTTATTGTGTCATCAGACCTGCAACCATATGTCTTGGACACTTGGGTAAAGAGAGGTGCAGAGCTGTCAACTGATCACCACCTGGTGGTGAGTTGGATACAATGGCAGGGGAGGATGCCATTCAGGACCTGGTAGACCCAAACGTATAGTGAGGGTGTGCTGGGAACATCTGGCTGAGGCCTTTGTCCGGAGGGCCTTCAACTCCCACCTCCGGAAGAAATCTGACCACATTCTGAGGGAGTCTGAAAACATGGATTCTAAATGGGCCATGTTCTACAACTCCATTGTTGAAGCGGCTGCCAAGAGCTGTGGCCGCAAGGTCATCAGCGCATCATGTGGTGGCAACCCCCGAGCCAAGTGGTGGACAGCAGTGGTGAAGGGGATAATAATCCAAGCTTGTTTGGTTTGTGGGACTCCCGAAGCAGCTGAGTTGTACCGGCAGGCTAAGCAGAGTGCAGCTCGGGTGGTTACTGAAGCAAAAACTCAGGTGTGAGAAGAGTTCGGTGAGGCCATGGAGCAAGACTTTCGGTTGGCCTCGAAGAGATTCTGGCAAACTGTCCGGCACCTCAGGAGGGGAAAACCGCTCCCTGTCCACACTGTGTATAGTGCGGATGGGGCGCTGCTGACTTCGACTGGGGATATTGTTGGGCGGTGGAAGGAATACTTCAAGGATCTCCTCAATCCCACTGACACGCCTTTCACAGAGGAAGCAGGGCTTGTGGACGAGGGGGACGACTTGCTAATCACAGGAGCTGAGGTTGCCAAGGTGGTTAAAAAGCTTCTTGGTGGCTGGACCCTGGGGGTGGACTACCTCAAGGCCCTGGATGTTGTCAGGCTGTCATGGTTGACACACCTCTGCAACATTGTGTGGAGGTCGAGGACAGTGCCTTTGGCATGGCAAACCAGGGTGGTGGTTCCTCTCTTCAAGAAAGGGGATTGAAGGATGTGCTCCAACTTTAGAGGGATCACACTCCTCAGCCTGCCTGGGAAGGTCTATGCCAAGGTACTGGAGAGGAGAGTCCAGCCGTTGGTTGAACCTCGGATTCAGGAGAAGCAATGTGGTTTTTGTCCTGGCCGTAGCACATCTTTACCCTCTCAAGAATCCTTGAAGGTTCGTGGGAGTTTGCCCAACCAGTTTACATGTGTTTTGTGGACTTGGAGAAGGCATTAGACCTCGTCCCCCATGTTTTTTGTTGGGGGTGCTTCGGGAGCATGGGGTATCGGGCTTGTTGTTATGAGCTATCCGGTCTTTATACAACCACTGTGAGAGTTTTGTTTGTATTGCCATATTGCCAACACTCGGTCGGACTCAATCCCTGTGAGAGCTGGACTCCGCCAGAGCTGCCCTTTGTCACTGATCCTGTTCATAATTTTTCTGGACAGGATTTCTAGGTGCAGCCAGGGAACGGAGGGTGTCATACTTGGTGACCACAGGATCTCACCTCTGTTGTTTGCAGATGATTTTGTCCTGTTGGCTTCATCCAGCAATGACCTACAGGTCTTACTGGGATGGTTTGCTGCTGAGTGTGAAGCGGCTGGGATGAGAAACAGCATCTCTAAGTCTGAGTCCATGGTTCTCAGCTGGAAAAAGGTGGATTGTCCTCTCCGGGTTTGGGACAAGCTCCTACCCCAAGTGGAGGAGTTTAAGTATCTTGGGGTCTTATTTACGAGTGAGGGGAGAATGGAGCGAGAGATTGACAGATGGCTCAGAGCAGCATCTGCAGTGATGCGGGCATTGTATCTGTCTATTGTGGTGAAGAGGGAACCAAGCTCTAAAGCAAAGCTGTCGATTTACTGGCCATCTACGTTCATACCCTCACCTATGGTCACGAGCTTTGGGTAATGACCAAAAGAATGAGATTGCAGATACAAGCAGCTGAAATGAGCTTTTATCGTAGGATTGCTGGACTCACCATTAGAGATAGGGTAGGAGCTCAGTCATCTGGGAGAGGCTCAAAGTAGAACCGCTGCTCCTCCATATTGAAAGGAGCCAGTTGAGGTGGTTTGAATTCATTTGAATTCAACTTTATTTATATAGCACCATTTCACAACAACAGTCATCTCATAGCACTTTCAACCGTAGGGGGAACCCCCACAGTTGCAGAAAGACCCCAGCAATCAGGCAATCCCCTGTGAGCAAGCGCTTGGTGACGGTGGAGAGGATAAACTCCCTTTTAACAGGAAGAAACCTCCAGCAGAACCAAGCTCGGGGAGGGGCAGTCATCTGCTGCGACTGACTGGGGGGTGAGGGGATAGAGAAGATGAAAAGAACAGACATGTAGAGAGCAAACAGCACGATGGGGACTCAATCTATGGGAGAGAACAAACAGATGTTAATGACCAGCAAAAAAAAAAATATATAGTTCATTGAGAGTGAAGAAAGGAGTGAGGCCCAGTGCATTATTGGAGGTCCTCCGGCTGACTATACCTATTAGCAGCATAACTAAGGGAGGGTTCAGAAACACATGATCCCTCCCTAATTGTAGGCTATATCAAAAAGGAAGGTTTTCACCCTATTCTTAAAAACAGAGATCGAGTCTGACTCCCGAATCCAGATTGGCAGCTGGTTCCACAGGAGAGGAGCTTGATAACTGAAGGCTCTGCCTCCCATTGTACTTTTGGAGATTCTAGGTATTACAAGTAATCCTGCATTTTGGGAGCGTAGTGCTCTGTTAGGATAATACGGTAGTATCAGATCTTTTAAATAAAAAGGGGCCTGATTGTTTAGAGCTTTGTAAGTAAGAAGAAGGATTTTAAACTTAATTCTAAACTCTATGGAAAGTTAATGAAGGGAGGCCAGAACCGGAGAGATATGATCTCTCTTTCTAGTACCTGTTAAAACTCTTGCTGCAGCATTTTGGATCAGCTGAAGGCTTTTTAAAGATGTTTTAGGACAAGCTGATAATAAAGAATTACAATAATCTAATCTAGAGCTAACAAAAGCGTGGATCAGTTTCTCAGCATCACTCTGAGACAAGATGCTCCTAATCTTGGCAATATTACGCAAATGATAGAAGGCAGTCTTAGAAACAAATTTAATATGTGAATTGAAAGACAGATCTTGATCAAAAATAATTCCAAGGTTCCTCACAGAGCTATTAAGGGAAAGAGTAACCGCATCCAACCTGAAAGTTTGATTTGGAAAGATATTTCTAAGGTTTTTTGGACCAACAAGAATGACTTCAGTCTTATCTGAATTTAATAGCAGGAAATTACAAGTCATCCAAGCTTTGATTTCCTTAAGACAGGCTTCCAACTTGGCTAATTGACTACTACCATCTGGCTTCATTGACAGGTATAATTGTGTGTCATCTGCATAACAATGAAAATGTATATAGTGCTTTCTAATAAGATAAGATAAGATAAGATAAGATAAGCCTTTATTAGTCCCACAACGGGGAAATTCCAGGATTGCAACAGCACAGGGATAGCAACACTCAGAGCAACAATCAGAAGGCAAGAAAAAAAAACAAGCAAGCAACAGCAGCTAATATACATATGTACATATTACTATAAAATATATATATACACACACACACACAGACACACAGTGCAGAGCATTGTAGCTGGATGGAATAAATATATGAATATATGAACACAGTGCAGAGCATTGTAGCTAGATGGAATAAATATGTAAATATATAAACACCCACAGTACGGAGCATTGCAGCTAGGTGGAATAAATATGCAAGTATATAAACACCCACAGTACGGAGCAATGTAGCTAGATGGAATAATATGTAGATATATAAAAACACAGTGCGGAGCATTGTAGCTAGATGGAATAAATATATAGATATATAAATATAAACACACCCAGTGCTGAGCATTGTAGCTAGATGGAATAAATATGTAAATATATAAACACACACAGTGCAGAGCATTGTTGCTAGATGGGTTGCCTAACGGAAGCATATATAAACTAAAAAGAGTAGGGCCTAGCACAGATCCCTGTGGAACTACATGACTGAGCTTTGAGTTGAAAGAAAACTCATTATTGACATGAACAAACTGGAACCTATCAGATAAATAAGATCTAAACCACTGCAACAAAGTTCCATTAAGTCCAACATAGTGTTCTAATCTATCAAGAAGAATATTATGATCAATAGTATCAAAAGCTGCACTAAGGTCTAAAAGGACAAGTACAGAAACAAGTCCATTATCAGATGCGATGAGGAGGTCGTTAGTGACCTTCGCTAAGGCTGTTTCAGTACTATGATGGATTCTAAACCCAGATTGAAACTCTTTAAGTAAACCATTTCCCTGCAGGTGGTCAAATAATTGCCTAGCAACAACTCTAAGATTTTTGAAATGAAAGGGAGATTAGAGATTGGTCGATAGTTAGCTAAAGCGCCTGGATCCAGCGTTGGCTTTTTGAGTAAGAGTTTAATTACAGCCGTTTTAAAAGCCTGCGGTACGTGGCCTGAAGTTAATGAAGAATTGATTATATGAAGAATAAAGCTACCAATAAGTGGGAAGACTTATTTAAATAATCTGGTAGAAATAGGGTCTAAAAGACAAGTTGAAGGCTTGGCTGAGGAAACTATTTTGTCTAACTCTAAAAGGTCAGTTGGAGTAAACTCATCAAGACAGATATCAGTTGAAGGAGTTGTTGTAGTTACTGTATTTAAGTTAACGGTGGGAAGAATCTGACTGATTTTATCTCTGATGGATGAAATTTTATTATTGAAAAAGTTCATAAAGTCCTGACTAGTAAGCTCTAAGGGAATGCTAGTGTGGCGTATATACTGAGTTCATATTTCCCCACAAATGTATGACTGCATGTGTATTGGGGGCTTCACGTCTCGTGGGACAAAAGAGGTCTGGGCCCACAGAGATCTACAGGAGATGACGAGTAGGTGTGAGTTTTGGCCTTTGTCTCGGAGAAGATACCCCAGGAGGATTCCCGGACCATCGAGGGATAAGAGACAATAGTGAAACATCAAAGAGTGCATTGTGACTGAGATTATGTACCATGTGATTATATGTTTGCTAAAGCATCATGTGACTTAGGTTCGTGGCTCCAGCAGGGTATAAGAGTGTGGAATTTGATTGCTCAGTCTCTTTCCTTGCCTAGAGATTAATAGAGCATGTGTTCACTTAATAAAGCTGAACCTGAGAAATAAACTCAGCCTCATCCTTGAACGCATTCTCTACACTGGTGACCCTACGACAAGTTATGGCCGGTGACGACCTTCACGCACCGGACTCATCAGGAGCCAGCCAGGCTAACGCAGCTACCGCAGTCCAGCTGCCCAATTTCTGGCAGCACAGCCCGCGCTCCTGGTTCAACACTGTCGAGGCGCAGTTCCATCTTCGGGGAATTTCAGCAGATGCAACGAAATTCTACCATGTAGTCACAAAGCTGGACAGCCTCACAGCACAGCGGGTGGAGAGCCTGACTAACCACCCACCAGACGATGACAAGTACGGCGCATTGAAAGCCGCTCTCATCCGCGCTTTCACCCCCTCGCTGGGAGAACGAGCAGAGAAGCTCCTGGTGTTGACTGAAGGCGAAGCAGAGAGGCCCGCGGACCTGATGGCGAGGATGCTGAGTCTGAGGGCCGATGATGATGACGGCTTTATCTTCGCCCATCTTTTCCTTAGGACACTACCGTCAGCGGTGAGAGTCACCCTGGCCAGCTCACAGCTGCTGACCAACCGAGATTACCACGAGCTGGGCCAGGAGGCACAGCGACTCGTCGACGCACATAGACGGCACACAGCCACGACGGCGGCAGCGGAGCTGAGCGCAACGCCCGGAGACGGCAGGGGGCCAGAGGCTGCAGCACCAGATTCGCTGACGTCGGCAGCGGCGGAGACCAGGAGACGCGGAGCGCGCGACGTCCTCTGCTTTTATCATCGACGTTTCTCCGAGAGGGCACACAAGTGCATTCCACCATGCCGGTTCGAGCACTCGGGAAACACCAGGACCGAGAGTCGGTAGCAGCTGCTGCTCTCGGCGCGAAGAATAAGCTGCTCTACCTCACAGACGGGAAATCGGGGAGGCAGTTCCTGGTGGACATGGGCTCCCAGCTGAGTTTCATCACGCCTTCCTATGCTGATCGGCTGGCGCCTTCCAGCGGACCCCTGGTGTTGGCGGCGAACGGCTCGACGATGAAGACCTTCAGGGAGAAGACCCTCCCCCGTCTTTTCACGATCGGACTTTTGAGTGGACTTTCGTCGTGGCAGCAGTCAGTCATAACATGTTAGGTGCTGATTTTTTGTGCTCAAATGGTTTATTGGTTGATCTTGCTAATAGACGTCTGGTTAATGCACTGTCTTTCCACTCCATTTCCTGTACAGCCCGGGTGGTCCCGCCTACTGCACAGCCCAACGTCACAGCTGCGGGTGATAAGTTCCAAGCACTACTCACTCAGTTTCCAGCACTCACAGTCCCAACATTTTCGGCGTCAGTGGCTAAACATGGGGTGGAGCACTTTATAACTACCACCGGGCCCCCCGTTTTTGCAAAAGCTCAGCGCTTGGACCCAGCTAAACTGGCCATAGCGCGCAAGGAATTCACCAACCTGGAAAAACTGGGCATCATTAGACGCTCTAACAGCCCCTGGGCTTCACCACTGCATATGGTCCCCAAGGCTGATGGCTCGTGGCGGCCTTGCGGTGATTTCCGCAGGTTGAATAACGCTTCAGCACACGACCGCTACCCGATTCCGCACATCCAGGATTTTTCGGTGCATTTAGCGGGGGCGTGCATTTTTTCTAAAATAGATTTGGTGCACGGGTACCATCAAGTCCCAGTCCGCGCTCAGGACATACCCAAAACAGCGGTAATAACTCCTTTTGGGCTTTTCGAGTTTTTGCGTATGCCGTTTGGACTCAAGCTGGCTGCACAGACATTCCAGCGCATGATGGATGCAGTTTTACGCGACCTCCCTTTCGTGTTCGTCTACTTGGATGATATTTTGGTAGCCAGCACGTCCGGAGACGAACACGAAAGCCATCTCACAGCGGTTTTTCAGAGGCTGGCAGAGCACGGGTTAATAACCCAGCGAAGTGCCAGTTTGGGGTGGCGCAGATTGATTTTTTGGGGCACCGCGTTTCACCAGAAGGAGCGGTCCCTCTGCCCGATAAAGTACGCGCAATAACGGATTTTCCCCAACCTCAGACGGTCAAAGCATTGCAAGAATTTTTGGGAATGGTTAATTTTTATAACCGCTTCCTCCCAAGCGCAGCGCAGCTCATGCAACCATTGTATGCGGCACTTAAAAAACAAAAACCTGCAAATAAGATCGAATGGTCCCCGGAGCGGGAGCGCGCATTCTCCCAGGTCAAATCAGCCCTGGCGAACGCCGTTTTGTTGGCACACCCGGTGCCAACGGCACGTATGGCGCTCACCACGGACGCTTCTGATTTAGCGGTGGGGGCGGTCGTTGAACAGTTTGTGGCAGGGAGCTGGCAACCTCTCGCGTTTTTCAGTAAAATCTTGCGCGATAATGAGCGGAAATACAGCGCGTTCAACAGGGAGCTGTTGGCCCTGCATTTGGCCATCCGCCATTTCCAGTTCTGGCTGGAGGGGCGCCGTTTCACCGCGTTTGTGGACCATAAGCCGCTAACGTTTGCAATGGCCAAGATTTCAGAGCCTTGGTCAGGCCGGCAGCAAAGACAGCTGGCCGCGATATCGGAGTTCACCACCGATATTCAGCATGTCGCAGGCAAACATAATGTAGTGGCAGACTGTCTTTCGCTTGCAGTAGCAGCGCCAAGCCCCGTGGGGGCAGGCTCGGCAGCCGTGGCTGCGGGCCAGGGTTGTGGCGCGGAAGCGCTCACAGCCCCGGTCCGCGTGGGTTTAGATTACGCAGCCATGGCCGCGGAGCAGGTTAGGGACGCGGATGTGCGCGCGCTCCAGTCTGGACCAACAGGGTTAAGGCTGGAGCACAGGGTGCAGCAGATAGGTATGCCCCCTCTAATCTGCGATGTCTCCATCGGGTGGCCTCGCCCCATGGTTCCAGCTGCATGGCACCGCCGCGTTTTTGATTCAATCCATTCTCTGGCGCACCCGGGGGTGCGCGCATCAATTAAGATGGTGGGGGAGAAATTTGTTTGGCCGGGGTTGCGTAAACAGGTCAAAGAATGGGCAGCAGCCTGCGTAGCGTGTCAGCGAGCCAAAATATACAAGCACACTAGAGCCCCGTCGGAGCCTTTTCACATCCCGGCTAAGCGTTTCGATCATGTGCATGTCGACTTGGTGGGCCCCCTTCCGTTGTCGCAGGGGTGCACACACCTTTTGACGATGGTAGATCGCACCACACGTTGGCCAGAAGTGGTTCCTCTGGCGTCAACTACGGCAGCAGACGTTGCACGCACGTTTTTAACGGCGTGGGTCGCACGTTTTGGAGTTCCGTCAGACATAACGTCTGACAGAGGTCCCCAATTCGTTTCCGAACTCTTGTCATCCATGGCCCACAGCCTGGGGGTGAAGATCCACCGCACTACCGCGTATAACCCCCAGGCTAACGGTTTGTGCGAATGCTTTCATAGGTCATTGAAAGCAGCCCTCAGAGCGTCTCTCACGGATACAAATTGGGTGGATAAACTTCCATGGGTTTTATTGGGGTTGCGTTCTGCACCTAAGGAGGATTTGCAAGCCTCTCCGGCTGAATTAGTTTTTGCTCAACCCCTCCATTTGCCGGGGGAATTCCTTCCTGACAACCCTGCACCAAATTGCGCCCCCGCTCAGCTGTTGCAGAGCGGCACAGGATCAAACACCCTTCCTGGCCCAGTTCATCAGTTTTCCACGCGTTTTTGTGCCGAGGGCTTTAAAGAATGCGGAGTTTGTTTTTGTTAGACATGATGCTCAACGACCAGGTTTGCGACCGCCTTACGACGGGCCTTTCAGAGTGTTGGAAACAGGGGAGAAACATTTTTTGCTTGATTTGGGAGACAGAAAAGAGTTGATTTGCATTAACAGACTCAAACCCGCCTTTGTTCTGGCTGATGAACACGTGCAGTTGGCCAGGGCCCCCCGCCGTGGCAGGCCGCCGGGAAGACATTGTTCGGAGCCACCACAGAGATGTGCTAACAATTCTGATTCGCCGATGCAGGGAGCCGCTGCAGAAGGAACAAAGCCGGTTTACAGCAGATATGGCAGGAGGTTTAAACCCAAGCAATTGGTGGATTGATTTGTGATATGTTGTGATGTTTTCTGCCACACATCTCTGATTATGTTTTGTCCCTGAATAGACGTTTGGGGGGGGGGAGGGGGTTGTGTGGCGTATATATTGAGTTCATATTTCCCCACAAATGTATGACTGCATGTGTATTGGGGGCTTCACGTCTCGTGGGACAAAAGAGGTCTGGGCCCACAGAGATCTACAGGAGATGACGAGTAGGTGTGAGTTTTGGCCTTTGTCTCGGAGAAGATACCCCAGGAGGATTCCCGGACCATCAAAGGATAAGTGACAATAGTGAAACATCAAAGAGTGCATTGTGACTGAGATTATGTACCATGTGATTATATGTTTGCTAAAGCATCATGTGACTTAGGTTCGTGGCTCCAGCAGAGTATAAGAGTGTGGTATTTGATTGCTCAGTCTCTTTCCTTGCCTAGAGATTGATAGAGCATGTGTTCACTTAATAAAGCTGAACCTGAGAAATAAACTCAGCCTCATCCTTGAACGCATACTCTACACTAGGATTGACAGAGTCCTGACTCTTTGTCAACCTGGCTACAGTACTGAAAAGAAACCTGGGATTATTCTTGTTCTCTTCTATTAATGCAGAATAATAACTCGTTCTAGCTTTTCTAAGAGATTTTTTATAAATTAAAAGATGATTTCTCAAAGCTAAATAGATTTCATCTAAATTAGTGGAGCGCCATTTTCTTTCTAAATGACAAGTCTTCTGTTTTAAGCTACGAGTTTCTGTGTTGAACCAAGGAGTTAGAAATCTCTGATTAGACTTTTTCTTTTTTAAGGGGGCCACCAAGTCTGATGCAGAGAAGCTGTAACACTATCTACCATGCTATCAATTACAGAAGGAGCAAGCTGTCTATAGCTTATTTCCGTTGTGTTGACACATGGCATAGAGGAAACAATCTGCATAAATTTGGTAACAACATCATCTGAGAGGCATCTACTGTAGTAATATTTTTCTTTAGGAGCCAAATAGTCAGAAATAGTAAAATCAGAGGTTAACAGACAATGGTCAGACAGTACAGGGTTATGAGGAGACACTACCAGATTTTCTATTTCTATGCCATATGTCAGAACAAGGGCCAACGTATGGTGGAGATAATGAGTAGAATTTCCTACTTTCTGAGAAACCCTTTCGAGTCTAATGTTGAATTAAATGCCACATTAAGGCAATCACTCTCTACATCTACATGTATATTAAAGTCCCCTACTATAATTATTCTATCTGATTTCAGCACTAAATCAGCTAAGAAATCAGCAAATTCAGATAAAAATTCTGAGTAGGTTGATGGGGGACGATAAACTATGGCAAATAAAACTGGGTTTAGCCTAAAATTGCTAAAGTGCCCAATACTGAGGACCAAGCCCTCAAAGGAATTATAACATGTTTTTTGCTTTACATTAACTAGTAATTGTGCCCTTCAGAGGTAAAGTGGGCTATCCCACAAAACCATTATTTTGAGAAAATGAGCTCTAAAGTTGAAATATTCTCAAAAAATCAGTGTGCCTATATCATTAAAAAGTTACCCCCTATAATTACCTTCAAGGTGTGACTTAAATATGAAAATATATTTAAATCACATAAACTTTAGAGCTCATTTTCTCAAAATAATGGTTTTGTGGGATAGCCCACTTTACCTCTGAAGGGCACAATTTGGAATGGTAAATTGTTGCTACTCCTCCTCCATGACCAGAACTTCTGGGATTTTGACAGTTTAAATAACCATAGGGAGTTGATTCATTTAAACCAACATAATCCTCTTGCCCTAACCAAGTCTCTGTAAGGGATATTAAATCGATCTGATGATCAATTAACAGATCATGGACTAACAGAGACTTGGGAATTAGAGACCTTGTGGTGAACACTCAATGGACCTGTTGGACCGGTTCTGTGACTCGCATTTTAGGTCAGAACAAAGGCAGGAATCTTAGCCTTGTTATGCAAGGCTGGAGACTGTAGGGGGTCGATTAAAGGATGCATGGGAGACAGTGGAAGTGATATAATGGAGTGAAATGCATTGTGACTGTCTTTATTATGCAAGGTGGTGAAATGCATTGTGACTGTCTTTATTATGCAAGGTGGTCTGTGTGACGTGATCTATGAGGTGTGAAGTCCCTGATATTTAAAGGCCTCGGACGGTGACATTTTTTTATTGAACCAATAAACTGATTGTATGAAAATATTCCATTCTGGCCATTCCCGTGATTTAAAATGTGTCACCAGCCTCCATAAATGACTTTATTTGTTAATAGCCCATATTTCACTTAGTGATGCTGCAGTACCGCCATCTCTCGATAGGGGCGGGCAGCAGTGACGTCAGGTCAGGGAGAAACAGGAAATGGCTGAACGACAGCAGAGTGATTCGGACAGCGATTATTTTATGGAGTATGACGACCGCAATATAAGTGATGATATTGAAACTGAAGAATCTGATGATGAAGTAGTTTTGGGTGGTGCTGATGGGGTTATTCAGCCGTATTTGTTCGAGCCCGAGGATGCGGAGGAAGACGCGGACGAAACAAAGACCGGAGCAGACCACGTTGAGGACGAGCGGCTCGCCGATTTATATTGGTAAAATATGCTTTGAAATTTTTTTTTTAGGCGATATGCATGGTCACACACTTAATTATCAAAATAAAACTGCCAATTGTTCCCTCGCTGCCTTACTTGGCGACTTATAAACATTAGAAACATTTAGAAACATTATCATTGGAAATAAAAGGATAATGTACTGTATGTGAGGGATGTGTACTTTACGAGTTTGTTAGGAGATGTTGTTAATCATCATCATGTTAATCCTAGTCTCAAAAGCTACATAATTCTCTTAAGAGATTGATGGATCAACATGATCCATCATGGATCATGATGGATAATGGATCATGATTATTGTGATTCATTATTGTTTTCCTATAACTTCTCTTTCTGCTCAAAATTTTTTACATGTTTTTAATATTTTCTAATCAAACTTCATAGACCAATTTATATAGCACTCCTACGAGCCATTAGTTTATTATAAGCATCTGATTATACCATTTTTTTTAACAGGTGCACTTGTGAGAAATGCAACATTATGCCAACATCAACTGAATCTCGGTGCTGCCAGGAGGTATTGAAGGTGAAGGAGAAACTAGAAGAACTGAAGGGCTGTGGATACACAGATGATAACCTACCAAGGTGTATCACTGATCACCCCGGTTTCCGCTCTGTCTGTCTTGACATCTGGGTTTTACAGACAGCTTATCTGGCCTACAGACCAGATAAGCTGGTGATCATGACGCAAGTCAACATGAGTGAGTTTTTAAACAATATTTATTCATGTGTTTTAATTTTCCAGATCAATTATGAAGAAATCATTCAATACATTCAATAATCAATGCAAACGGAATAATCAATGCCAACCCCATATTTTTCAGGCGATACAGATTCATAGCCTACAGGCAACTGGTCCGGTGGTGTTGGGGATATCTTGGGAAAGAAGTGAGGGTGATATTGCCTGCCTGTGCTGTGAGCCTCATCAGAGAAACATTCCCATCTGATCACTACAAGGGATTTTGCCTACCAAGATTAGATTTGTGATCAATGTTATTTAAATAAAGTTTTTTAAAATCATATATTGAGTTTATTAATGTGCATGTCAATTTTATAATTCTAATATTTCAGCATTCATCAAAGTCGGATCTCATATACATTAGACTAATTTTTCTACCATTTTATGGTGTAAAATTCGTGTTCAATTTTTAAAAGCACATTTCTCTAAAAATCTTAGGCTTATATTTGTTTGTCTTAGCAAAATATGTTGCTTCCCTAACAATTGAAAGCTGAACTTTCATTGCTAATTGGAAATTTATTCTACTTTTACATGTTTGATTTTGAAAATCTAGATACATGTTGCTCAACAGCATCAGCTTTGATGGGACGCTGAAATTTGGCACTCAATGTTGCGGGAACTCTGGCTTGTACAGAGTGCCACTGCTCCAATAAGTGGGTTGGATCAACCAAGGTTTTGTCGAAAAGAGTATTCATCAGATCATCCACATATTCTGAAATAAAATTAATTTAATAAAAATTAGAAATCGAAAGCTCCTTGTAAGTGGTCGTGGAAATTCCAACGATACCGGCTGCATTTAGAACTCTGAGGACCTTGACATATGACGCCCCAGTGAAGAGAATGGCGGATGAAAGCTGTATGTTACCAGCTGGCATGTCCCTGATCATCGGCTGGCTGTGCCAGGACCGATCCTCAACACAATGTGGACAATGTTGTTTGATCACCAACAGAGAGCCTTTAGTGTGACTTGTTACCTCACATGGATGACTGCAATGAGGACAATTGCTGAATAATCAAATTCAAAAAAAAATCCACAGTATTTGAAGGTTGAGTGACAGTGGATCTCATCTGCAAAAACAGTAGATCAACATAATTTCATTCCAGAGGTGTCAAATTGGATTACATATATAGAAATATAACTTGAGCAAACAGGCACAACCATCTCCCTATACAGCACTGAATATTTCAGATTTGATTAGTATGAATACCCTAAAATTCTAATATTTGATAAGTTGTTAAGGCAATGAAATTCATTGCTTGTAAATAATTTTAGTAAATATTGGCAGTGAATATTAAAAAAAGAAAACTTACCCTGTTTACTTCTGTTTTTCTGACAGCAGATCGCATCGGTAGATCACCCTTGCTTTTCACGCCACTGTCACTGACACTTGTCTGAGAGTGGGACTTTGAAATGAACGGATATATAGTTGGAACAGCCGATTTTTTTTATCAGCAATCTTTTTGCTAATTTCATTTCAAATTGCATCTTATTCTCAAAATCGCTGTCAACGAAATGTCTACTGCACATGTTGGGTGATTTTCCGACAACATTCCAATTTTTTCGCGTTTTCTGAACGAAATTCACCCATGCGGTTCTGATTTTCCCAGGCAGGGGAAATTCATAAACACTCACCGCGTGCTCCTCCGGTATACCGTCGCACCCGTAGACAACACAATGCCAAACCATAATTAATTCGATCACTGAAATCCTAATCATAATAAATACTCTATTTGTAATCCACAAGTACTCCTAGAAATATCCGTTATCGCCGAACGTAAACAACACGCAATGTCCGTCGAGTGTTTGCTGGTCGCTTCCTGACCTGACGTCACACAGTCAGTGGCCATTTTAGCCGCTGATCGCTTGGCAGAGTCAGACAGCTCTCAAGAAAATCATACTTCAATAGCGCATTGTCACCTTATGCGACATTTGTTGACACCAAAACATGTGCGGTTCAAATTAGCTCGTCTCACACAAAAATTTAAGATATGATTTAGAGATATTGAAATTTCGTCCAGCCGACGCCTTTAAGGATGGACTGTTTCATTCTCTTTGCTCTGCTTTGAAATGATGGAGATGTGAATAAAGCTGACTCTGAGAAAGAACACTGCCTCGTCATTTTCACATCTTCCACACTGGTGACCTAGACGTAGCATGCAACAAGAAGAGAATTTCCCGGGGCCAGACTCATCGGGAGCCCCCAGCCAAGCGTATGCCGCTACGGTCCAACTACCGGACTTTTGGCAAGACAACCCGCGCTCCTGGTTCCACTTGGTTGAGGCACAGTTCGCCCTCAGGAGGATAACGGTAGATGACACGAAGTTCTACCATGTGGTTGCAAAGCTCGATAACCGCACGGCTCGGCATGTGGAGAGCCTACTGGAGCAGCCACCAGCCAGCGACAAATACGGCGCGTTGAAGGCTGCACTCATCCGGCGCTTCACTCTCTCAGTCGAGGAGAGAGCAGAGAGACTCCTGGCGCTGAACGACTTGGGAGATTGCACGCCCATTGACTTGATGGAGAACATGCTGAGGTTGAAGGGCTCAGACGATGACCACTTCATCTTCACCCACATTTTCCTCAGGACCCTACCATCAGCCACGAGAGCGGCCCTGGCCAGTTCGCCGTTGTTGGCCCAGCGGGACTTCTGTGCGCTGGCCCAGGAGGCGCATCGGATTCTCAACGCCAGCAAACAGCGCGCGACCACCGCGGCGGCGACGGAGTTCGGCGTGGCGGCCGGAGATGGCAGGGAGCCAGAGACGGCGGTAGCAGAATCACCGACGACGGCAGCGGCGGGGGCCAAGGATCGCGGAGGAGACACCCTCTGTTTCTACCATCGCCGCTTTGCAGAGAAGGCACGAAATGTATACCACCGTGCCAATTCAAGCGCTCAGGAAACGCCAAGACCGGGGGTCGGTAGCAGCTGCGGCCCTCGGGGAGGAGAACAAGCTGCTCTACTTGAAGGACGCACGCTCCGGGAGGCATTTCCTCATGGACACAGGCTCCCAGTTGAGTTTCATCACACCTTCCTACGCTGACCGGCTGGCAGGTTCCAGAGGTCCCAGGGTGGCAGCAGCGAACGGCTCGGAGATTAAGACCTTTGGTGAGAGGACTCTGCTTCTGTCTCTACACGGCCGTACATTTGAGTGGACTTTTGTCATAGCAGCAGTGAATTTCAATATGTTGGGGGCTGATTTTCTGTGCTCACATGGTTTGTTGGTTGATCTCGCTAACAGGCGCCTGGTTAATGCACTTTCTTTTGATTCTATCCCCTGTACAGCGCGAGTGGCCCCGCCAACAGCACAAGCCAACGTCACAGCAGCAGGCGGTAAGTTCCACACACTGCTCACTCAGTTCCCAGCACTCACGGTTCCCACATTTTCGGCAACAGTCGCTAAGCACGGGGTGGAGCATTTTATTACCACTACCGGACCGCCCGTTTTTGCAAAAGCTCGGCGCTTGGACGCAGTTAAACTAGCCATAGCGCGCGAGGAGTTCGCCAACCTGGAGAGGTTGGGCATTACCCGACGTTCAAACAGTCCGTGGGCTTCCTCCCTACATATGGTCCCAAAAGCTGATGGATCATGGCCCCCTTGCGGGGATTTCTGCAGATTAAACAACGCTACAGCGCACGACCGCTACCCAATCCCACATATCCAAGATTTTTCAGTTCATTTGGCAGGGGCGTGCATTTTTTCTAAAATAGACTTGGTCCGCGGTTACCACCAAGTCCCAGTGTGCGCTGAGGACATACCCAAAACAGTGGTAATAACTCCGTTTGGTTTATTCGAGTTTTTACGCATGCCATTTGGACTTAAAGGGGCTGCTCAGACGTTCCAACGCATGATGGACGTGGTGCTTCGCGATCTCCCTTTCGTGTTCGTCTACCTGGACGATATTTTAGTAGCCAGCTCGTCCGAAGATGAACACGAAAAACACCTGGCCACAGTTTTCCGAAGGTTGGGAGATCACGGGTTAATAATCAACCCAGCGAAGTGCCAGTTCGGGTTGGCGCAGATCGATTTTTTAGGACACCGCGTCTCCCCCAAAGGAGCAGTTCCGCTGCCTGACAAAGTGCGCGCTGTGGCAAATTTTCCCCGGCCGCAGACAGTCAGGGTGTTGCAGGAGTTTTTGGGAATGGTGAATTTTTATAACCATTTTCTCCCCGCGCGGCGCAACTCATGCAGCCGCTGTACGCCGCACTCAAAAGAAAGAAACCCGCGGATAAGATCGAGTGGTCCCCAGAGCGGGACCAAGCGTTCTCGGAGGTGAAAGCAGCCTTGGCAAAGGCTGCGTTGTTGGCACACCCGGACCCAACGGCCCGCATAGCGCTCACTACTGACGCGTCAGATGTGGCCATAGAGGCAGTCGTGGAGCAACATGTAGCCGGGGTTTGGCAGCCCCTCGCATTTTTCAGCAGGACCTTGCGTGATAGCGAATGTAAATACAGCGCGTTCGACAGGGAGCTGCTCGCTCTCCATTTGGCCATCCGCCACTTTCAGTTCTGGCTGGAAGGACGCGCTTTCACCGCGTTCGTTGATCACAAACCGCTAACATTTGCGATGGCCAAGGTCTCCAAACCGTGGTCAGGCCGGCAGCAGAGACAGCTGGCTGCGATATCAGAGTTTACCACTGATATTCAGCATGTGGCGGGCAAACTCAATGTAGTGGCGGATTGCCTCTTGCGCCGTGGCGGCTCCAGTCAGCTTAGGGGTAGATTGTGCAGCCATGGCCGCGGAGCAGGCTAATGACGCGGACGTGCACGTGCTCCAGTCTGGACCAACAGGGTTAAGGCTGGAGAGCAGGGTGCTGCAAGACAGTATGCCCCCCCTAATCTGCAATGTCTCCACTGGACGGCCGCGTCCAGTAGTACCGGCCGCGTGGCGCCGCCACGTTTTTGACTCGGTTCATTCTTTGGCGCACCCTGGAGTGCGCGCGTCGGTCAAAATGGTGGGAGAGAAATTTGTGTGGCCGAGCCTCCACAAACAGGTTAAAGAGTGGGCAGCAGCCTGTACGGCGTGTCAACGAGCCAAAGTACACAGGCACACGAGGGCTCCTTTGGAACAGTTTCACATTCCGGTCAAGAGGTTTGATCACGTTCATGTGGACCTCGTTGGACCCCTCCCGCTGTCACAGGGGTGCACACATCTTCTGACAATGGTGGGCCGCACCACGCGCTGGCCTGAAGTGGTCCCGCTGGCATCAACCACGGCCGAGGAAGTGGCGCGCGCGTTTTTAACAGCTTGGGTGGCGCGCTTCGGCGTTCCGTCGGACATTACGTCCGACAGAGGCCCTCAATTTGTTTCCGAGCTTTGATCGACAATGGCCCGCAGCCCGGGTGTCACAATTCACCGCACAACCACGTACAATCCGCAGGCTAACGGGTTATGCGAACGTTTTCATAGGTCATTGAAAGCGGCTCTCAGAGCGTCACTGACGGATTCAAATTGGGTTGACAAGTTACCATGGGTGTTATTGGGGCTGCGTTCGGCACCTAAAGAGGACTTAGAAGCCTCACCAGCGGAGCTCGTGTTTGCGCAGCCACTCCGGCTGCCTGGGGAGTTTCTCCCAGATAACCCTGCGCCAAACGCCTCCCCGTCTCAGCTGTTGCGGAGTAACATAGAATCAAGCACGTTGCCCGGCCCCGCGCACCACAGTTTTCCGCTCGTTTTTGTGCCTAAAACTTTGAAGAACGCAGAGTTTGTTTTTGTTAAGACACGATGCGCATCGAACCCCGCTGCGACCGCCTTATGACGGACCACTCAGAGTGCTAGAAACAGGGGACAAGCAGTTTTTGCTAGATTTGGGGGGTAGGAAAGAGAAAATTGGCATAGAAAGACTTAAACCCGCTTTTGTGGTGGCAGATGAGGAAGTGCTGTTGGCAAAGGCCCCGCGGCGAGGTAGACCACCACGGAAGGTTTCACACAGTAATGGTTCCCAAAGTGATGTTTCCCCCGAACACCCGCAGAGACTGACAAAGGGTTTCCGCCCCCAGACGGCAAACCCCCAGCGTGACAGCGCCGCAGAGACGGTGAACCCCAGCTACAGCAGATTCGGCAGGAGGCTGAAGCCTATCCAGCATGTGGACTGATGTGTATTGATGCTATCACGGCATGCATGTGGTTATTTTCTGGCTGTTCTGTGTTTCTAAAATGCTGGGGGGGGGGGGCTTGTGTGGTGAACACTCAATGGACCTGTTGGACCGGTTCTGTGACTCGCATTTTAGGTCAGAACAAAGGCAGGAATCTTAGCCTTGTTATGCAAGGCTGGAGACTGTAGGGGCTCGATTAAAGGATGCATGGGAGACAGTGGAAGTGATATAATGGAGTGAAATGCATTGTGACTGTCTTTATTATGCAAGGTGGTGAAATGCATTGTGACTGTCTTTATTATGCAAGGTGGTCTGTGTGACATGTGATCTATGAGGTGTGAAGTCCCTGATATTTAAGGACGAGAGTTGACTGTTTCATTCTCTTTGCTCTGCTTTGAAATGATGGAGATGTGAATAAAGCTGACTCTGAGAAAGAACACTGCCTTGTCATTTTCACATCTTCCACAACCTAATATTTAATAAACAGCATTTAATTTTTAAATTATGAGGAGGAACAGAGGCCAAATCATTCAATTTAGAGGCTTCGTGTTTAATTTGAGTTTTACCAACTTTTTGTTTAATCACTTTGGGATGCTTATACATTATATTTTTATTTGCTTTGGAGGGAGCAGACAATGATTCTCTGATGGGGAAGACTGGGACTAAGTTGAGGGGTGGCGGATGAAGAGGAGCTGCAGAGAGGCGTGTAAGACTGCAACTCTGCTTCCTGGTCCCAACTCTGAGTTGTCAATGTTTTGGAAATTTGGATAAAAATGATGCCAGATTGTAGATAATGAGACGCACCATCCAAAGTGGGATTGACGCCGTCTCGTCTCATAAGACCAGGTTTTCCCCAAAATGAGCTCCAATTGTCAATGTAGCCCACGTTGTTTGCAGGACACCACACAGACAGCCAGCGGTTGAAGAATGACAAGCGGCTAAACTTGTCATCACTGGTCAGATTGGGGAGGGGCCCAGAGAATACTACAGAGGCAGACATCGTTTTGGCAAAGCCACACACCGATTCTACATTAAGTTTCGTGACTTCCAACTGCCGGAGACGGATGTCATTAATGCCGGCGTGAATAACAATTGTGGAGTATTTACAGTTACTTTTAGCCAGCATTTTCAAATTTGACTCGATGTCGCCTGCTCTGGCTACAGGAATGCATTTGACTATGGCCGCTGGAGTAAGTTCACGTTTCTAACTACAGAGTTGCCAATGATCAGAGTTTTTTCCTCAGCGGGTGTGTCGCTGAGCGGGGAAAAACGATTAGAAACATGAACAGGTTGGTGGTGAGCTGGGGCTTTGCGGCTAGGCTTCCTTCCCACTGTCACCCACCCAGTTTCCTTGCTGCTGAGGAGGACCGGAGGACCGCTAACGGGTCACCCTATGCTAGGGAGCTCCGCTGCAGCCAGGGGACGTCCGTCAAGATTAACTGGCACAGACAGTGTTTCAATGTAGCAGAGCCGGGATTCCAAATCAGACAACCTCGCCTCGAGTGCCTCAAAAAGACAACATTTATTACGTTTACCATTATCACTAAAAGAGGCAGAGGTGTAGCTAAACATCTGACAGAGAGAGCACACCAGAGGAGAAGGGGAAGGAGAGCTAGTAGCCATAGCTAGTGGCTAACAAAAACACAGATGAAAGGTAAACAGAAGGCTAAAGAGGGTGATTAGATGACACTGAGTACGCACACAGGTGCAAGAGGCTTGATAAACAGAAATGAGAACTAACGGTAGATGGAAAAAAGTGGTTAAAATACAATTAAAAGCAAAATCCTCAGGAGAGTGAGGAGAGCAAACCACACGGACAGACAACAATACAGGAAGTGATGATACATTACCACAAGTGATGTGTCCTCCAAAGAATTTGATCAGGAAGCCTTCTGGATGCCTCCCACTTGAGGTGTTTTGGGCACGTCCCACTGGGAGGAGACCCCGGGGTAGACCCAGGACTCGTTGGAAACACTATGTCTCCCAGTTGGTCTGGGAACGCTTTGGTATCCCCTCTGAAGAGCTGGAGCAGGTGTCTGGGGAGAGGGAAGTCTGGGCTTCTCTGCTTGAACTGCTGCCTCCGCAACTCGAACCTCCGTAAAAGAGGTAGAAGATGGATGGATGGATGGATGGATGGATAAATGAAAATCCAAACCTACATGGTCCTGTGTGAAAAAGTGATTGCCCACTAAACCTAATAACTGGTTGGGCCACCCTTGGCAGCAACAACTGCAATCAAGTATTTGCGATAACTGACAATGAGTCTTTTACAGTGCTGTGGAGGAATTCTGGCCCACTCATCTTTGCAGAATTGTTGTAATTCAGCCACATTGGAGGGTTTTCGAGCATGAACTGCCTTTTTAAGGTCATGCCACAGCATCCCAATCGGATTCAGGTCAGGACTTTGACCAGGCCACTCCAAAGTCTTCATTTTGTTTTTCTTAAGCCACTCAGAGGTGGACTTGCTGGTGTGTTTTGGATCATTGTCCTGCTGCAGAACCCAAGTGCGCTTCAGCTTGAGGTCACGAACAGATGGCCGGACATTCTCCTTGAGGATTTTTTGGTAGACAGCAGAATTCATGGTTCCATTTACCATAGCAAGTCTTCCAGGTCCTAAAGCAGCAAAACAGCCCCAGACCACCACACTACCACCACTATATTTTACTGTTGGTATGATGTTCTTTTTCTGAAGTACTGTGTTACTTTTACGCCGGATGTAATGGGATACACACCTTCCAAAAAAGTTCAACTTCTGTCTCGTCATTCCACAGAGTATTTTCCCAAAAGTCTTGGAGATCATCAAGATGTTTTCTGGCAAAACTGAGATGAGTCTTTATGTTATTTTTCCTCAGCAGTGGCTTTCGTCTTGGAACTCTGCCATGCAGGCCATTTTTGCCCAGTCTCTTTCTTATGGTGGAGTCATGAACACTGACCTTAACTGAAGCAAGTGAGGCCTGCAGTTCTTTGGATGTTGTGGGGTCTTTTGTGACTTCTTGGATGAGTTGTCGCTGCGCTCTTGGGGTAATTTTGGTCGGCCGGCCACTCCTGGGAAGGTTCACTACTGTTCCATGTTTTCGCCATTTGTGGATAATGGCTCTCACTGTGGTTCGCTGGAGTCCCAAAGCTTTAGAAATGGCTTTATAACCTTTTTCAGACTGATAGATATCAATTACTTTGTTTCTCATTTGTTCCTGAATTTCTTTGGATTGCAGCATGATGCCTAGCTTTGTCAGGCAGGTCCTATTTAAGTGATTTCTTGATTGAGAACATGTGTGACAGTAATCAGGCCTGGGTGTGGCTAGAGAAATTGAACTCAGCTTTCCAAAGACGTGATAAACCACAGTTAATTTGTGTTTTCATAGGGGGCAATCACTTTTTCACACAGGGCCATGTAGGTTTGGATTTTTTTTACCCTTAATAATAAACACTGTGGAGTGTGTAAATGAAGAGGCATATTCATTTCAGACGATTTATTACACACTCACATCTCACAAGCAAAGAACAGACTGACTGGTTACATCAAGCATTCCTCTCTCTATATCAAGTCACACTTCACAAGGTTCAAAGCACTTCCTCATACACAGCATGACATCTACACTACACTTCATTCAACCCCCTCTCACCCACTTGGGCATTGTTCTCCCATGTGTATTCATTGTCTCTGTCTAAGGTGTGAAATAACCTGAGGCCTACACCCCCCACCTCCCCGCCCCAGCATCTTAGATAGAACAATAGAACATCAGTCCACATGCTGTTTCGGCTTCAGTCTCCTCCCATATCTGCTGTAACTGGGGTTTACTGCCTCCGTGGCGCTGCTGTGCCGCTGGGAGGCTGCTGGGAGTGTGTCCGACTGCGGGTGAGCCGTGGGGGGGGGGGGGGGGGGTTCACTCTGTCCGTGTGGCTGCTCTGATGAATCGTTCCCCTGGGGAGGTCTCCGTGGGGGTCTTCCACACCGAGGGGCCTTCGCCAACAGCACTTGCTCATCCGCCACTACAAAAGCGGGTTTGAGTCTGTCTATGCCAATTCTCTCCCGTCTACCCCCAAGTCTAGCACAAAATGCTTATCCCCTGTTTCCAACACTCTGAACGGTCCATCATAGGGTGGGCGCAATGGAGGGCAGTGGGCGTCGTGTCTGACGAACACGAACTCCGCGTTCTTCAAAGTTTTAGGCACAAAGGCACGCGGAAAACTGTGGTGGGCAGGGCCCGGCAGCGTGCCTGTGTTTGCACTACGCTGCAAAATTGTCCGGATTGTCCGGTAGAAATTCCCCGGGCAGCCGTAGGGGCTGCGCAAAAACGAGCTCTGCCGGGGAAGCTTCCAAATCCTCTTTTGGCGCGGAGCGCAACCCCAATAAAACCCACGGCAGCCTGTCTACTCAATTTGCATCCGTCAGTGAAGCCCTGAGTGCTGCTTTCAGTGATCTATGAAAACGCTCGCATAAACCATTGGCCTGTGGGTTGTACGCGGTTGTGCGATGAATTGCAGCACCCAGGCTGCGGGCCATCGTGGACCAGAGGTCGGAAACAAATTATGGGCCCCTGTCGGACGTAATGTCCGACGGGACTCCAAAACGCGCCACCCATGTTGTTAAAAAAGCGCGTGCTACGTCCGCGGACGTGGTTGCTGCCAGCGGGACTGCTTCTGGCCAGCGCGTGGTGCGGTCCACCACTGTCAGGAGGTGCGTGCACCCCTGTGATGGCGGGAGGGGGCCCACGAGGTCCACGTGCACATGGTCGAACCTCTTAGCCGGTACCGGAAACGGCTCCAAGGGAGCCTTCGTGTGTCTGTGTACCTTGGCTCGTTGGCACGCCACGCAGGCTGCAGCCCACTCTTTTACTTGTTTGCGTAGGCTCGGCCACACGAACTTCTCTCCCACCATTTTGACAGACGCGCGCACTCCTGGGTGCGCCAGAGTGTGAACTGACTCAAACACACGGTGGCGCCGCACGACCGGGACTACCGGACGCGGGCATCCTGTGCAGACGTTGCAAATTAGGGGGGGCGCCATCTTGCAGCACCCTGCTCTCCAGCCTTAACCCTGTTGGTCCAGACTGGAGCGCGTGCACGTCTGCATCGCTAATCTGCTCCGCGGCCATGGCTGCGCGAGAGGCAGTCCGCCACCACATTTAGTTTACCCGACACATGCTGAATATCGGTAGTAAACTCTGAGATCGCGGCCAGCTGTCTCTGCTGCCGGCCCGACCACAGTTCTGAAACCTTGGCCATCGCGAATGTTAGTGGCTTGTGGTCTACGAACGTGGTGAAGCTGCGCCCTTCCGGCCAGAACTGGAAGTGGCGTATGGCCAGATGGAGAGCCAGCAACTCTCTGTCGAACGTGCTGTATTTACGTTCGCTGTTGCGCAAAGTTCTGCTGAAAAATGCGAGCGGCTGCCAAGCCCCGGCGAGGCGCTGCTCCACGACCGCCCCTATGGCCACGTCTGAAGCGTAGGTGGTGAGCGCTATCCGGGCCGTCAGGTCCGGATGTGCCAGCAGTGCGGCGTTTGCCAGGGCTGCTTTAACTTCCGAGAACGCCCTCTCTCGTTCCGGGGTCCATTCGACTCCATCCATGGGTTTCTGTCTCTTGAGCGCGGCGTACAATGGTTGCATGAGCCGCGCCGCGCGGGGAAGGAAACGGTTATAAAAATTCACCATCCCCAAAAATTCCTGCAGCGCCCTGACCGTCTGAGGCCGGGGAAAATCTGCCACGGCGCGCACTTTGTCGGGCAACGGGATCGCTCCTTCCGGAGAGACACAGTGCCCCAAAAAATCAATCTCCGTCACGCCGAACTGGCATTTCGCCAGGCTGATTATCAACCCGTGCTCCTCCAACCTCCGGAAAACCGTCCTGAGGTGGGTTGCGTGTTCGTCTTCGGACGTACTGGCTACCAGGATATCGTCCAGGTAGACGAACACCAACAGGAGGTCACGCAGCACTGCATCCATCATGCACTGGAACGTCTGTGCTGCGCCTTTTAACCCGAATGGCATGCGCAGGAACTTGAATAAACCGAACGGTGTTATTACCGCTGTTTTGGGTACGTCCTCCGTGCGCACTGGGATCTGGTGGTAACTGCAGACCAGGTCTTGACATAATGCATGGCTCAGGAGACACACACACAGGCTCAGGATAGATTTAACAGCTTTATTAACAACAGGGAAGTGTGTGGCTGCGTGTCTGTGGAATAAGAATGTATTGGTGGTGGCGTCTGCGTCAGGCACGGGAGCAGGAGGCCATACAGCCGGACAACCCTATGGGAGAGAGCAGAGGGAGAAGGGTAACGGGCACCACACCAATACAGGGAATAATGATGGTAGCTGGCTTACTTGGTTATGACAGGTGGCTGGCGTCGACAAGGGCGAGGCCCGGGAGACAGCGACCTGCAGTACCTGTGGCAGCAGCGTAGAGCCAGCGGCGAGATGAGGAAGTCCGCCGCCGGGAATGTCCACCTGTGCACAGGGGAAGGCTAGAGGAGAGAGGTAAGGGGAGCTTACCCAGATAATCTTCGCTAGTAGGTTTGAGATCCGTAGTAGCAAAGGGGCCGAAGTTGAGAGACGGCTTCAGGCCGAAGCCCAGGGCAGAGTGGATTAAATACCTCGCCGCTGACGAGGAGCAGGTGTGCACGCGGCTGACGCCGCTGATGAGCAGCAAGTCATGACAGTACTCCCCCCTCTAGCAGCGCCTCCTGGCGATGGTTTTTCCAGGTGCGCTCGATGAAACTCAGAGATGAGTGACCGGTCCAACACCAGCGAGGAAGGCACCCACTGTCTCCACTCGGGTCCATAGCCCTCCCAATCCACCAAGTACTGCAATCCGCGACACCGGCGTCGGGCGTCCAAGATCTCAGTGACGGTCCAGGCCGGATGGCCACCAATCATCCGGGGAGCGGGGTGCGCCGCAGGTGGAGGGCAGAGGGGGTCAGAGACCACCGGTTTGATTTTGGAGACGTGGAAGGTGGGATAAATGCGGAGGGAGGAGGGAATAGCCACACGCACAGCCACCGCGTTGATAATCCTGGTTATGGGATAAGGGCCGATGAACCGTTGGGCCAGCTTTCTCCTCTCACCCTTTAGGTTAACGTCCTGTGTGGATACCCAAACTTGCTGTCCTACCTGGTAGGCAGGTGCAGGTCTCCTGTGTCGATCCGCCGTGGACTTATTGCGCTCCGCCGTGCGTAAAAGCGCATTACGCGCCATGGACCAAAGGCAGCGACACCGCCTAAGGTGTGCCTGGACGGAGGGGACAGCCAACTCGCCCTCCTGCGCGGGGAATAGAGGTGGATCATAACCCAAGGATGCTTTAAAGGGCGACATCCCGATGGCAGAGGAGCGAGAGGTGTTGTGGGCGTACTCCACCCAGGCGAGGTGAGAACTCCAAGACGTGGGTTTGGATGAAGTGACGCAGCGGAGCGTAGCCTCCAGCTCCTGGTTAGTCCGCTCACACTGCCCGTTAGACTGGGGGTGATGGCCGGAGGTGAGGCTTACTTTGGCTCCCAGGGCGTTGCAAAAGGACCTCCAGACGTCCGAAGAGAACTGGGGGCCACGGTCAGAGACCACGTCGACCGGGATTCCATGCAGTCTGACCACGTGTTGGATGAGGAGGTCCGCCGTCTCCAAAGCTGAGGGAAGTCCACGTAGGGGCACAAAGTGGGCGGCCTTGGAAAAACGGTCAACAATGGTCAGAACCTTGTCAAAGTTGTTGGAGACAGGGAGCCCGGTGACGAAGTCTAGGGCGATGTGCGACCAGGGCCTGCCAGGGACGGGCAGGGGCTGGAGCAGACCCGCAGGGGAAGCGTTACCTGACTTACTGGTGGCACAGACGGGGCAGGCCCGGGCATAACGGGCGGCATCCCTCCGCAGGCCTGGCCACCAAAAGGATCGCTGGAGGAGGTCAATCATCCGTGAAGCTCCAGGATGGCAGGTGAGCTTAGAGGTGTGGAGCCAGTGTATAACGTCCCCCCGGACGGCAGATGGCACGAAGAGCCTCCCCTCCGGTCCGCCACCAGGGTCCGGTTCCGACTCCTGCGCCCTCCGGATCTTGTCTTCTATGTCCCACGAAACAGCCCCCACGACGCACGACCCCGGCAGGATGGTGTGAACAGCGTCTTCAGTGGCCTCCGGGGCAAACTGCCTGGAGAGGGCGTCGGGCAGGCCGTTCTTGGAGCCAGGCCTATAAGTGATGCTGAATTTAAACCTTGCAAAGAACAGGGACCAGCGCGCCTGGCGGGCGTTCAGACGCTTGGCAGATCTTAGATACTCCAGGTTCTTGTGGTCTGTTAGGACCACAAAAGGCAAGGCTGCCCCCTCCAGCCAGTGACGCCATTCTTGAAGGGCAAGCTTGATGGCAAGAAGCTCTCTGTCCCCCACGTCATAATTACGCTCCGCCGGGGACAGGCGCTGAGAGAAGAAGGCGCAGGGTCGCTTGACTCCGTTGGCTGGGGACCGCTGGGACAACACTGCCCCCACCCCCATGTCCGAAGCGTCCACCTCCACAATACACTGCAGCGCGGGATCGACCTGGCTGAGGACCCGGGAGGAGGAAAACTCCGTCTTCAGCGCCTGGAAGGCCGTAGCAGCCTCTTCAGTCCACCGGAACGGGGTCTTAGGAGAGGTGAGGCGGGTCAGGGGCCCGACGATGGCTCCAAAGTTCGGGACAAAGCGGCGGTAGAAATTGGCGAACCCGATGAATTGCTGAACCTGTTTCCTAGAGGTAGGTGTGGGCCAATCCACCACCGCTTTGATCTTCGCTGGGTCCGGAAGCACCTGGTCATGGGAGATGACAAACCCCAGGAAGGAAGTCGTTTTGGCGTAGAATTCACATTTTTCCGCCTTGACATACAGACGGTTCTCCAGCAGTCTCTGCAGGACCCGCCTCACGTGGACCCGGTGTTCATCCCTGGACCTGGAGAAGATGAGGATGTCGTCCAGGTAGACGAATACAAACAGGCCAATGAAATCCCGGAGGACGTCATTGATGAGGCGCTGGAAGACGGCTGGAGCGTTGGTCAACCCAAACGGCATCACAAGGTATTCAAAATGACCATTAGGGGTGCGGAAGGCTGTCTTCCACTCATCTCCCTCCCGGATCCGGACGAGGTGGTAAGCGCTGCGGAGATCCAGCTTAGTAAACCAGGTCGCCCCCTGGAGGGAGTGGAAGGCGGTATCCATAAGGGGAAGGGTGTACCGGTCCTTCTCCGTGATGTCGTTGAGCGCTCGATAGTCGATGCAAGGACGAAGGGAACCGTCCTTCTTTCCCACGAAGAAGAACCCTGCGCCTACTGGAGAGGAAGATGGTCAGATGATCCCAGCACTGAGCGACTCCTTCAAGTAGCTGTTCATGGCCTCCTTCTCTGGCGCTGACAGGCTATAGAGGCGTCCTGAAGGTAGGGGCGCCCCCTGGCGGATGTTAATGGCGCAGTCGTAGGGCCGGTGAGGAGGCAGAGACATCGCCTTGGACTTGCTGAAAACAGCACCCAGGTCGTAGAATTCTGAGGGCACGAGGGTGAGATCCGGGGGCGCAGTGTCCTGGGCTGTGGGAGGCGAGGACGGGGCGCAGGCAGAGGATTGGAGACAGGTGCCCTTACAGAAAGTACTCCACGCTGACACTTTCCCAGTCTTCCAGTCCAAGACGGGGTTGTGGAGGCGGAGCCAGGGATATCCGAGGATGACAGGAGTTACCGAGGTGGGTAGGACGTAGAAAGAGATATCCTCCCGGTGGTTTCCAGAGATGATCACCGGGACGGGAGATGTTCGGTGAGTTACTTTTCCCAGAGAAACTCGGGAGAGATTAACCAGGGCGAGAGGAGTGTCGAGAGGGTGACAATGGATGCCCAGTCGGGTTGCCAGGCTCTGTGAAATAAAGCTACCCTCCGCGCCTGAATCCACCAGTGCATGTGTGAGGTGCCCAGTGAGGTTGTGACAGAAGCGGATGGGCAGCGTCAAATGTGTGAGGGGATTTAACCGATTAGCGTCCGTGAGGCCCCCTACAGTGACTCGCGGACCTCCTCGTTTGGCTTCTCCGGACAATGCTCCACCGTGTGCTGGCTACCCCCGCAATACATGCAGAGGCCCAGGTCACAGCGGCGCTGTTTCTCCGCCAGGGGGAGCTTTGTCCGGCCCGTCACCATCGGCTCCGACTCCTCGGAGGCCTCCGGCGGCGGCAACGCCAGGTGGCGAGCTTGGGGCAGGCGTGCAGAGGTGCCCCGCGAGCGAGAAGACTGCTTCCGCTCAGAGGTGCGCTCGCGCAGCCTGTTATCCAAACTGATGGTAAGAGAAATCAGTTCCGCCAGCGTCTCCGGGGTATCCCGGCCGGCCAGCTCATCCCTCAGGCCAGAATTTAGGCTGCGGAGGAAGATGCCGCAGAGCGCACGCTCTTCCCAGCCAACCTCCTCCGCGGTAACCCGGAAGTCGATCGCGTAGTCGGCCGCCGATCGGCTCCCCTGTTGGAGTACGAGAAGGCGGTCGACCTGGACACTGTCCAAACGCGAATGATCGAACACTTCCAGAAATTGTCGCACGAATTGGCCATAGGTGAGGGTGGCGTAGCTGGGCTTCACCATAATGGCGTAAGCCCAGGTAAGCGCACGGCCCTCTAGGAGATTACCAATGTAGCCAATTCTGCTATGGTCTGAGGGAAAGTCTCCGGGAACGCGAAGAAACACGGACTCACACTGCATAATAAAACCCCGAGCTCCACCCAGCTTACCGCTAAAGCGAGCAGGAGTGGGGATTGGTGTGAGCCGTGTTGGCGCACCCGGAGCGAGCTGGACAGTCGCCGGAGCCGCAGGAGCTGCGCCACCCGGACGAGCCGAGGGGAACGGCTGCTGGGGGTCCAAGCGGTCTAATCGGTTAGTAATAACAATTAACTGATTTAATATCACCTGTTGCTGATGGGCTATTAAATCCACCCGAGCCTCGAGGGTGGAAAGACGGCGTGCGAGCCCGCTGTCTGCCGAGCCGCTCTGCTGAAGCCGTACTGACATAATGCACGGCTCAGGAGACACACACGCAGGCTCAGGATAGATTTAACAGCTTTATTAACAACAGGGAAGTGTGTGGCTGCGTGTCTGTGGAATAAGAATGTATTGGTGGTGGCGTCTGCGTCAGGCACGGGAGCAGGAGGCCGTACAGCCGGACAACCCTATGGGAGAGAGCAGAGGGAGAAGGGTAACGGGCACCACACCAATACAGGGAATAATGATGGTAGCTGGCTTACTTGGTTATGACAGGTGGCTGACGTCGACAAGGGCGAGGCCCGGGAGACAGCGACCTGCAGTACCTGTGGCAGCAGCGTAGAGCCAGCGGCGAGATGAGGAAGTCCGCCGCCGGGAATGTCCACCTGTGCACAGGGGAAGGCTAGAGGAGAGAGGTAAGGGGAGCTTACCCAGATAATCTTCGCTAGTAGGTTTGAGATCCGTAGTAGCAAAGGGGCCGAAGTTGAGAGACGGCTTCAGGCCGAAGCCCAGGGCAGAGTGGATTAAATACCTCGCCGCTGACGAGGAGCAGGTGTGCGCGCGGCTGGCGCCGCTGATGAGCGGCGAGTCATGACAGGTCTATTTTAGAAAAAATGCGTGCTCCGGCAAGGTGAACGGAAAAATCCTGTATGTGGGGAATTGGGTAGCGGTCGTGTGCTGTGGCGTTGTTCAACCTGCGGAAATCACCGCACGGTCGCCACGATCCCTCAGCCTTAGGGACCATGTGTAGTGGGACTGCCCATGGGCTGTTTGATCACCTGATGATGCCCAACCTTTCCAGGTTGGCGAACTCCTCGCACGCTATGGCCCATTTAGCTGTGTCCAAGCGCCGAGGTCTTGCAAAAACGAGCGGCCCGGTGGTGGTGATAAAGTGCTCCACCCCGTGTTTAGCGATGGCCGCCGAAAATGTCGGAACCGTGAGTGCTGGGAACTGAGTGAGCAGTGCGTGGAACTTACCGCCTGGAGTTGTGATGCTGGCTTGTGCTGTTGGCCGGGTCCCTCGAGCTATACAGGGGAGAGATTCAAAGGACAGTGCATTAACCAGGCGCCTGTTAGCAACATCCACAAGTAAACCATGTGCACACAGAAAATCAGCGCCCAGGAGCGGGCAACACAGTGCTGCTATGATAAAAGTCCACTCATACGAGCGGCCATGTAGAGATAAGGTCAGTGTTCTCTCACCGAACGTCTTAATCTCCGAGCCATTTACTGCCACCATTCCGGGGCCGCTCGGTCCTGCCAGCCGGTCGGCGTAGGACGGCAGGATGATGCTCTTCTGGGCTCCGGTGTCGACGAGGAAGCGTCTCCCCGAGCGCGAGTCCGTCACGTAGAGCAGCTTGTTCTCTTCACCGGCGGTCGCAGCCGCTACCGACTGCCGGCCTTGGCGTTTCCCGAGCGCTTGAAGTGGCACGGTGGCGCGCATCTGCATGCGTTCCCTCTGAAGTGGTGGTGGTAGAAGCAGAGCGTGTCTGTCTGGTGCTCCTTGGCCCCCGTTGCCGCTACCGTCGGTGGCTCCTCACCTCCCCTGGTCGTCTCGCTGGGCTCCGCTGCCGCCGCGTTGACTGTGATCACCCTGGTGGTGAGGATGATCCGGTCTGCCTCCTGGGCTAGCGCACGGTAGTCTCGCGCGGCCAGCAACGGCGAATTGGCCAGAACCGCTCTTGCTTCTGTTGGCAGGTTCCGGAGGAAAAGGTGGGCAAACAGAAAGTGCCCGTCGCCCGTGCCCATCAACGCCAGCATCTTCTCCATCAGGTCTATGGCCGACCCATCTCCTAACTCGGTCCGCGCCAGGAGCTTCTCCGCTCTCTCACAGTCCGAGAGCATGTATCGCCGGATGAGCGCAGCCTTGAGCGCCTCATATTTGCTGCTGGCTGGTGGCTGATCGAGCAGGCTCACTACCTGCTGGGCTGTGCAGGAGTCCAGCACTGCTACTACATGGTAGAACTTGGTGTCGTCTGCTGTTACTCCCCGGAGGGCAAACTGGGCCTCGGTGTGGTGCAACCAAGAGCGCGGGTTGTGCTGCCAGAAATCCGGTAGCTTGACTGAAACTGCACACACGTTGCTGGGGGTTCCAGTCCTGGCTGTCTGCGGGTTGGCTTCAGCGTCTCTGGGGCTTCCCAACCGGGCTGGCTCCGGGGTTCTTGCCTCGTGCTCTATAATACGTCTTGGGTCACCAGTGTGGAGTGTGTAAATGAAGAGGCATATTCATTTCAGACGATTTATTACACACTCACATCTTACAAGCAAAGAACAGACTGACTGGTTACATCAAGCATTCCTCTCTATATATCAAGTCACACTTCACAAGGTTCAAAGCACTTCCTCATACACAGCATGACATCTACACTACACTTCATTCAACCCCCTCTCACCCACTTGGGCATTGTTCTCCCATGTGTATTCATTGTTTGTCTTTGTCTAAGGTGTGAAATAACCTGAGGCCCACAACACCTTCATTTAAAACTGCATTTTGTGTTTACTTGTGTTATTTTTGTTTAATATTTAAATCTGTTTGATGATCTAAAACATTTAAGTGTGACAAACATACAAAAAAATGAGTATTCAGGAAGGGGGCAAACACTTTTTCCCACCACTGAGATGCTTGGACATGTTAGAAAAGACATTTGGAACAGTATACCAAGGATTAAGCAAAGTTAATAAAATGATTTTTCCTTTAGCAGGGGGTGGGATTAATAACCATAACTAAAAAAGCACTCATAGAGCGCATACCTCCGCCAAGGCTCCTTCCGTTTCTCATGGATCACCTCCAAAATGTAATGGGTTTGTGTGTAGGCCTATAGCCACTTGTGGTGAAAATTGCATCAAAGTCTGTCCATCAGTTTTGGAGTATTGTTGCTAACACACTGTGAGAAGATAAGAGCCTTGGCTGAGGTATGCATTCTCAGATCATCACCAAAATATAATGGGCTCCTCTCTAGCCCAAGAACCACCTCTGGTAAAAATTTCATCCAAATCCATCCAGTAGTTTTTGTGTAATCCTGCTGCACAAATACAAACAAAGCCCTTGGTGGAGGTATGCACTCTCAAGTCATCACCAAAATCTAATCATCTGTTCCCCGTGCCATTACACACCTTTCCTGAAAATTTCGTCAAAATCCGTTCATAACTTTTTGAGTTATGTTGGTAACAGACAAACAGACAGACAGACAAACCCCGGTAAAAACATTACCTCCTTGGCGGAGGTAATAAACTGTTTTAATTTTCATACTTCACAGTCAATTTAATAGGTTACTAAAAACCCATACATTGTGAGTGCTGAATAGCTTCACTATCTTCTGTCCCAAAATGTGTGATTTGATTTGATGCATGGGGGATGGGTTTTTTGTTTTTTTTGATTAACAGATGGCGCTGGAATATTGATCATTAAAGAATCATTAAGTCTGAGTGATGTCATAAATTCCTTATAGTCCACATTCCCATGTGTAGTCTGTCATCATATGCTCATTTCTCTGTCATCCATTAGATGGGGCTAATTTCACAGACATCTTCATCTTAGTTCCTGAGTGTTTAAGATCTGCAGTTATGTCAAAGCAAATATTAACACAAGTTACAGTCGTGAAAAAGTCATATCAATATTTTATCTTCTTTCAAATTGTATCTATAGATAAATCACACGTGTCGTTTTAGGGGGGGGGGGGTGAAAGACAGAACAGAATACTTGTTTTTGCAGTTTACACTTTCAACATGAGAAATGGTGATATGGGTGAATGTCTGACAACAAAACACAATGCCCATAACTGTATTATATTTTCAGTGTTACCTGGTGCTAGAATTCTGTTTTACTTTATATAAAAGAAATAAAATCCACCTAAAACTAATTCAGAAAAGGCAAGTAGTCCATAAAATGATTGTGTTCAAATGCCTTTAGGTAAAGGTGATATAACCAGACCACCTATGCAATAAACAACAAACTTGCTTATTTAAGGAAATAAAGTAACAAGTTTATTATGAAACTTCACTGAAGTTATTTATCAAAAGAGGAACTATTTCTTTCTTGGGTGTAGTTGAGGCAAGAGCATGATGTAATTTGAAAGAAGTTAAAATGCTAATATGTTTAAATTACCAAATAATGAGATTGTTATGATCGATTGTAAGGATGCTGGATTTATTAATAATGAAACAAGTGCGGCGGATGAAATAATGCGGCCGTGGTGAGGAGTTTTAAATAGAGTTTTATTAATCATACCGCCGTCACGAGCTCCACTCCCGGCGCCGTGCATGAGCGCCAAGAGCGAGCCCACGGCTCTCAGAGAGGCGGACACGTGTGTGTCTACCAGTTGCAGGATCAGAGTGAGAGAGAGAGAGTTTGCGTTACAGAGTTGCAGCTTATATACTGGACCATAACAATACATCAAAGGAACATATCCCAGCAGTTAGTACGATCAAAGAGATAACAGAACAGGCATAAGACATTTGCATTTGAGAGACATATTGTTCTCAGTCCCTAGGTCACAGTGAGGACAGGACGCATGAGTACAATGGATGAAAGGCAATCATTAACATCACAGAGGTGCGCCCAACGAAATGCGTCTGCCTGTAGACATTAATACACATTACACTGTTCTGCTATTTGCTAAAAGCACAGTAAGGACAAGACGCATGAACACTATACAGAATGGCGCATTACATCACAATACATGCATGTTTGCATCACAAATACATGAATGGCACATTGCATCTCAGTAGTGCAGCGGGAAAAACAGAGACAAGAGGGCTGAGTGTCTTTATCTGTTGTGGAGGTTAACCGAACCGCCACACGCTCCCCCCCAGAGGGCGCGGCAGGGGGCCGAGACCTCGATGTTGCAGTCTGGGCAGCGAGCAGGGAAAAGCTCTGTGCAGGAGGAGGGGGGGGTAGTCGCGCCAAAAGTGTTTGCTGCTCCACGATGTCCCGTCTGAACATGCAGAGATCAGAAGAAGAAAAATTAGTCTCTGGCTCTTCTCGTGGCCATGAAGAAAAGCAGGAGCGGCTGTAAGAAAAAATTAAACAAAAGCAGAGGGACTGGCGTGTTGATTTTAGGTGCAGAAGCAACCCCAAAACCCCCCGGGAACAGCTGACGGCTGAAATCCCTTTGTGCCGTGGCTGAGACCGTTAAAAAAAATCCAGTGGCGAGCTGCGTGCTTGCTTCAGGTGAACGAGCAGCCCTGAAGGTCCTGTGAGCAGCGGCGGAGGACGATGGCGGTCTCTGGAGCCGTTACTTGTCCCGTGCGTGATGCGCCGTCCTCGTAACTCCCCGATGCGTGCGCGGGGGTTCTGTGCGTGGGTGGGCCGCTGGAGAGGAGAACCAGGGTGCAGAAACTTGGTGGAGATCGGCGCAGACGGCGCCGATAAAAATCCAGGTTGAGCTGTGGCTGTAGGTTGGCCATGGTGCGTTGGAGCGGTGAGAGGAAATAGACGATCTTTTGTCCCTCAGGCTCGTGCAGATGCGTTGGAGCGGTGGGAGGGAATAGACGATCTTGGGCACCGCTCGGCCGTGGTGCGTTCAGGCCTGCGTGTTGCGTTCTCCGCCGGCCCTGGAGGACGCCGTCGTGGAGAAGGGACGAGGTGCCCGCGCTCTCTTGTGAAGGAACTGCGAGCGCGGCCGGTCCAGCGTGGATGAGCAGATCTCAGACGTGCAGATCTCATCCTGAAAAACGGGTCACTAAGTGCAGCTGTCCAGCTCAGAAGATTGCTTCGCACAAAGCGTGTGCGTGTCCGGGTGTTGCGTTCGCTGGCCGCTCGTTTTTCTTAGCGTCGGTTTGCCAGCGTGGCCGTCCAAATCAGAAGGCTGCGTCGCACAAAGCGTGTGCGTCTTCAAGGGGTCACCAGTGCGGCGGCATAAAATAATAAGCGGCCGCACTGGTCGTCACGGGCTTCGCTCCCGGCGCCGTGCATGCGCGCCGGGGGCGAGCCCAGAGTGCTCTCAGCAGAGAGACACAATGTGTCTGCAGTGGCAGCTGAAGAGTGAGAGAGAGAGAGTTTGCGTTACAGAGTTGCAGCTTATATACTTGACCATAACAATACATCAAAGGAACATATCCCAGCAGTTAGTACGATCAAAGAGATAACAGAACAGGCATAAGACATTTGCATTTGAGAGACATATTGTTCTCAGTCCCTAGGTCACAGTGAGGACAGGACGCATGAGTACAATGGATGAAAGGCAATCATTAACATCACAGAGGTGCGCCCGACGAAATGCGTCTGCCTGTAGACATTAATACACATTACACTGTTCTGCTATTTGCTAAAAGCACAGTAAGGACAAGACGCATGAACACTATACAGAATGGCGCATTACATCACAATACATGCATGTTTGCATCACAAATACATGAATGGCACATTGCATCTCAGTAGTGCAGCGGGAAAAACAGAGACAAGAGGGCTGAGTGTCTTTATCTGTTGTGGGGGTTAACCGAACCGCCACACAAGCAAACTTAAATACTGGATGATCTGGAAAACAAAGTAGAGCATTGGGGCTGGAAATGTACTAAACTAAACTGAGCATAAGAGAGACTACAACCAAGATTTGATCACTAAATGAAAACAGAATGATAATTTAACTGGGAAAAAACACGGGAGCCAGGAATGCATGGGCACACAGGAGAAGCCTATCTAAAACATCGGGAACAGGAGTCATGAATAATGTCGCCACAAGGTGGGAAGAGACAA